>OY728159.1:270035752-272535752 GCA_963277665.1 Viscum album | reverse complement strand
ATGAAACATTTAATAAATGCTAAAAAACACCCTAATATAATTTGGATGTTATAATTTCAAAAATGATTATTTTTTAACAAATAATGTTTTTATCTGGTAAAAATAATTCTATATAATGTGCGTTAGGCTTGACTAAACCATCCTCTAAAAACATTTTTTTAGAAAACATTACAGTTTTGTTTTAAAATAGTAGTATTATTAATTATTATTACTTAGTAACAAATAAAAATGTTTCACCTATATATTTTTTAGAATATTGATAGTTCTATTCGTATCAAAAAAATTTAGTATAGATTAAAATTGTAATATTTAAATAATATTTTAATAGAGTATCATGTTTGCTTAAATGTTGGGTTTCATGTATCAAATGTTATCATTTATATTCAATTAATTCAAAAATAAAAATATTTTATGTAATTGGTGTGTTATTGTGTGGGTATCACATTTTAAAATAATAATATTTTATACATTGACTATAAAATATATATATTCTATGACATTGGGGACTATATTTGTAGCGCATATAGTATTATACCAATGTGGATGATTTTCGACGGTTTAACTATGTATTATCTGACCATCCACCTAGTAACAAAACAAAATTATATAAATGAAACTCCTGTCTGAATAGGTAAATTTCATATCGAAAACATACCCCCCTTTTACTATATGTATCCACCAATCCACATACTCAAATTCGCTCAAAACATTGAGCATGATTTTTCCCTCCCTCTATTACTCTAAATCTTTTAATAGGAGTACCCATTCTATTAAGAAGCTCACCAAAAGAATTTAGAATAACATTCACAATGATTATTATTCATTCATCATGCCCTATATTAAAGAATACATTTTTTTTAACATTTGATTTCAAATTTTAATTATTGTAATATATTTTCGCACATCCATTTTACTACCATTATGATATATAAGTAATGATAAGAAACAGTTTACTCTCATTAAAATCTTACAAAAACCATTATGTACACTTTTTATGCTACCATAGTTGTACTATGATTTTCCATCATACACTTTTTTATTGTAAATAACCATCCATATTTCCAATCTAATGTATTAACCTTAATGTCAAAATCCATAATTTATTCTGGAATCCCATATATTTAACCCACACATATTATTTTTTATGATTACTTTTTATAAAATGTGTTATTGTCTATATGACCGACCCACAACAGAAATATATGTATAAAATTTTAATGAAATGGTTGGGTCCGAAATTATATATTTCTCCAATGAATTGGGTAATGTTTTTTATCTTATTATATACCATTTAGGGTCCACTAGTGGTTTTCGTAAGATGACTATATTATGATGTGTAAGTGGTTAGCATTAAATATTTCATATTGTGTAATGTTTCATATTGTTTACATAATATTATGTTTACTTGTTGTTTCCATATTATATCATTATTTGATATTAATTATTATGATATGAACCCTTTTATTTCACCTTGATTTTCCTCTTGCCTCAGATGTATTAATTTAATCATTTTATATATGGATTATTCTATTACTATGATTTTTAACTCACAAATTTCATGTATATGTCCCAAGGTTTTTTCTTGTAGTATTAGAATATTATGTATTATAAGGTATTTTTATGTATTATATAAATTTTTGATACAAATATTTCACTTAATTATTCTATGTATCTAACTTCCCAATTATTCTATGTCTCATGATATTTTGGGATTTTATTAAGGGCATCATTATGTAACAAATCATGAATTAAGGTATATTAATAATACATTTTTTCATAGACATGATAAAAAAATTGAAATGTTATATTTGGCGATTGGGATTACAAGACCATAGTGAAATCATTAGATATATGTCCATAAAAATGAAAACATCCATAAATTTTGGTAATGTATAGAATGATTGTTTTTTAATAAAATAATTATCTATTTTGATAATATAAGTTGATATGACTCTATTATAGTTTTACCTATGTGAAATATCCTTAAAAAGGGTGCATATTATATTTACTCGATCAACAACTTGTGTAAAAAAATTTCATTGTGTCACACCTATTTTGAAACCCCTAGTGTATATTATTTGGAAAATTCATAGGATTCATAAAAATTTTTATGGGTGGAACAAATTAATTTCAACAAAATTTTAAGTTAGGCATGAGACCATGGATTATATAGATTCAAACCTATAAATTTATTTGTTAAGGAATATATCCCCTTTATGAGTTATATGATTTATTTTCATAGACTCCATATAATGAGTTTAATAGTATGAAAATAATCATTATTAACATTCCATTTATTTTTTCTAATGGATTGAAGTTGGAAGAACCATGTAAAAAAATATACTAGGGTTAAAGTGATGGTCAACCAAATGTTTTTTAATCAAAATAAGTGGAAGAATGAAGTACATCATGACAATAAATTGAAAATGGGCTCATGTTTTTTATATAGAAATGAATTGTATGGAATTTCCACACCCTTTCTGAAAGATAAATTGGAAATTAAGATCGTTATGTAACAATTTACAATGACATTTTGTCAATTTTATGACCCCATTAAAATATAATAATGGATCAAATATATTAAAAATGTCTTCATCCTTCATCAAATCGTATAGAAAGAGACTTTATTTCTAGTTTTTTTTTATACACAAGGAGGACCTGATCAAAGATGAGAATTAATAATAAAATATGAATACTAAGGAATGTATATAAGAGATGAAGTGGAATGATTTTCTGGGAATGTTTTCCAATAAATATGTTCCTTTAACACTATAACATAAAATGTAGAGAGACTTCTTTAGCCTCATGAAAATGAAAAATGATTTTAAATTGGTGTACAAGTTGAACATAGTGACTAGTTTGATACACCTATTTATTTTTCATTACAGTAGAAAGATAATTTGTATACATATTTTTTAGAAAAATGATGAATATTTCAAATCATTATTTATTAATTGTTTGAAAAATATTATTATATTTTCTAATCATACCTCAAAAATAAAGTTGTCATAAATTTATCTAACTAGTTTAATGGGTTGAGAGAAAGGAATATGAAATCTGATTTTAATTATGGTGGTGCGATAGAGAAAAATTCTAAGCTAAAAAAATTCCAGTACCCATCATTTCTATAGTTTATTAAGAAGAATCCAATAAATTTACTAAAGGGGAAAAGTAAATGATTAGATGCTATAAGGAAGTGAACCAATATATTGAATGTCGATGGGGGATACACAGTAATGTGATGGAAGAAAGGAATCATCCAATAAAAACTTAACCTACTATCAAATGATTCAACTCTAAGTAACAAGTACATGATGTGAACCAATTAAATATGATAATGGTTGCAGATGATAACTGATGATAAAACACCCATCTCAATGATCAAGGGAACGCCTATTTCATCACAAATAATAAGGGGTATACTTGAATTTACATGGAGATATATATTATAGTTATTCCTTAAATAATAGTGAAATTAATATTTGGTAATGGTTCAATTAAATAATTCATATCACAAGTGCTTAGTGGAAACATTCAACTCCACATAAAAATATTGAAGTTGAGCTATTGGTGGAAATAGATTGTGGTCATATTATTTCATAAGAATTATATAACTCCTCCCCTCATAATATTTTAAGTGATTAACATCCCTTATAACCATATTACACTACCATTAGATTGATTTTATGATATTATGGGAATGAATTTTTTCCCATACATAAAGATAATATAAATGAATGGGAGAAAGAAATAAGACTCGGTATCATGAATTAATCTCAGATTCTATAAATATGTGGAGAGGATAATGAATCTACTTTGGAATACTCTTCTCAATATTGGATTATATTTTCTTATATGAAAATCTATCTATCTAAAATTATTAAGTATAATGAAAATAATATCAATGATGAAATTCCCATTATTTGGGAATAAATTAATGTGTTTTCTGAAGAATTGTTAGGTTGTCCTATAAGAAATGCGGTTCATTTCATAATGGAGATTATTTTTTGTAAATATATATTATCCAAGACACCTAGTATAATATTCATTGTTAAACATAAGAAACTGATGATTAAACTAAAACTGACTCGTAATAACAGGTTTATCACCCCATCTTCATCAACACGGGGTTTGACTATCCTCTTTTTCATGAATATGGATGAGTAGACTCCCCTTGTATTTATTTTAGTGAGATTAATAAGATAATTATACTGAAAAAGTATCATAATTTTTAGATTAATGACTAGTTTGATCATCTACATTGATCCTAATTATTTTTAATGGTGAATATTCATTCATGATATTTTCAACTGAAGATAACGACGAAGGACATCACCATCACTGATATTTGTACAAGGTGCGAGAACTATATGTTCAATGCGATTGCACTTGGACTAAAAAATTCTATGGATATCATCATGTATTTATTTAATAGAGACTTTATTTTCTGCCTTACAATATTATAATAATAATATATGTTATTCATATCATTCCATTAACCAGCCTGAGTCGACCCTGAAACTGTAATTTAGATCGCCTGACAACATGTCCCGAGATGCATTATTGATCCTCCTGGGATGGTGACAAGCACCTATAAGATCATAATAGTGACATGATAATGATTCAACCTAATAAGAAAAATAATAAACTAAATATCAAAATGAAACTTTCATCTCAATATACATATATAAAATTGAACTCAACATAAAATTTTCAAGATACTAAAGGTAAAATTGAACCAAACTACTCAAAAAACCATACCTAACAACAAACTAACTCAATGTCACCCCACAGTTCACTCTACAACACAATCATAACATTTCATTTAGGGAAATAATTCTCAAGAGGAATCTTTCACAAGGGATAAAAATAGAAAACAACTATAGGCATGAGTATTAACACTTAGTTGGATAGCACAATAATCTATTCCAAATGCAATTCTGTTAAAATAAAAGAAATATTAGGTTCATGTTTGAAATATAATATATAAATTCAAGGTTTTCGACATGTTTTCTCAAAAACTATTGAAAAATATTTCGCATTATTTTTTTACCAAAACTGGACTCATTTAATTAAGAAGACATTATAATTTTCAAGGGGAAAGTGATGTTTAAATTTTCAACATGCACAAAGAGAATAATACACTTTTCATGAAAAATATATTCACAAAAATTATTAAAATCATCTAATAAAATTCCAATAATACATTATACAATAAGGAACAATAAGAAATATCAAAACAACGGCAATGTAAAAATACATAAAATTGTCACATTCATCATAGAAAGAAACTAAAATCCAATAGGCATGGGTGAATACAGGAGATGAAGAACAATCGGCAAGACACCAACAAATAAAACCTCATCCCTATTGACATGTCACACAGTATAAAATCAAAACCCTTAATATGATCATCCATCATTTCTCAAGGAATGCTTTGGAAAATCTAATAACAATAATCTCTATATATCCTCCTACTATTGGGTAGTGGTCAGTAACATAACCTAATATTGACACAATCATTCATAGACCATTATCTCAATATGACTGGATCCCCTATCTCATGTATTTAATGGGAGTGAGACAACTAATGCTTGTTGATGAATCCAATCACAACATATATATAATAATAATTTACAACAGTCATCACCCTGAGCCACTACAAGGGCTGATCTAATGACACAAAGTAAAGAGAACACAATGAATCCAAATCAAGTCACTTTAATTATGGATCACAAGGATTTACCATTGAGGGCATCCTATATATTATTTACATTTGATCATGTCATGAGAAACATCCATAAAATGATTTTATAATAATCCCTTTCACCATTTTTACCAAAACTACCAATTGGTCCATTAATCCATTCTTTTTAAAATCATCATTTATCAAACCACAAACACAAATTTTCAAAAAGAGATGAAAAATCATTCTCATATTCAAATCATTGATATTCACTTTAGAAATATTCTTATTTCACAACCAATACACAACCATTTTTATGAATGTTCCAAATAAGCCTCTCATTGGAAACACATTCTGAAACACCTGAAAAACCTATACACCTTCTTTATGAAAACTAACACCTGATTGGAACCCACATAAAAAACACAAAAAAATTATTCTCCTAATAAAAATATGTTTATTAAACAAATCCAATCATTTTAAACCAAACATAACATATAAAATCCATCCGAAAAGTTTAATGAACACATGGAATGCACTTTTTAACAAAATTATCCATTTTAAGCACATGAAATGGAATAAAACAACAATTTCATACCATGAATTTATTCATGATAATGATCCATGTTCAAAATAACAAAAACCAGGTGTGAAATATCAAATAACAATTTATCAAACAAGGAGAGTACAAATTTATACCAAAACAACACTATCATTCAAAAAAGGTATAAACCATCATTTTCACAAATTAAACTTAAAACAAATGTTTCACATTATCCCATATCATATCGATAATGTTAAAAAATAAATAAAAATGAAAAAACATAAATGATAAAGGCTTGTGTGTTGGATATACTACCTCAAAAACCATGGCGATATGAAAATCCACACCCGAAAACACTTTATGTGGTTCCAAAACCATAGTTCTATTAATACTTACCCTAAAAAAACACCTATCAAAACCCCTTGTATAAAATTAACCTAGGTCTAGATTGATTTGGGGAGAAGATAAATCCAATATAAAATTAAAGAACAGTGTTGACTGAAGATGAAAGAGAATGATTTGATGATGAAATTAAAAAGAACCACTAACCTTTAGTGAGAAATCACCAAAAGGAATGCCTAAATCGAAGGGAAACAAAGGGGGAGGTATTAGTGGTCAATATCCAATAGTTAATTATCAATTATACAGGTGGAATCACAAAAAAAAATTATATTTAGGTAAAATTTTAGTAACTATCTAGGAGGAATAAATGTTTTGCAACATTACTTTTTAAACCATGCACAAACTAGGCGAGGGCTATAAGAAAAATTATGAAAAGAGAATGTTTAATTCTATACAGTTTCATAAAATAGTGATCAAATTGTGTGATTCAAAAAATTGGCCAAAACACCCAAAAGACACCTAATACAATTGGGTAAAACCACCCAATGATCCTTGAATGATTTAAAAAGAATCTATTGACACTAAATGTGTCACAAACTCCTCTCCCCTGAATCTTTGTCCCAACACAAACCAAGGGCCATACAAGATGTTAATATTTGAAAAAGAATACAATTCATATCCCAAATACCTTTAAACATTTATACTGAGAAAATACTAGGATACCTATCGAACTAGAACATAACAAAAACATGGAAAAAACATGGTGTGACAATTTTACCCACCATTAATGCTTTCCTCCCCTTGAAATACATAACACATTCTAGCTAATTGATCAACAAATAAGAATTCGATTTCAACATGATCTGGCCTATTATTCCATGGATATTTCACCCACAAAAATGGAGTTTAATTCTCTTGTACGCATAAAAACAAAAAAACCACAACCACATCTCGAGAATCCATGGAAAGATTAGACAAATTCATTCACTACCAAGACATGAAATAGATTTTAGGGCCTTCTCCCAAATATCCCCCTATTCACCGAAACCAAAGAACACTCACAAAATCCATCGGTTCTAATGCTGCCCGGAATGAACTCCCCTCCATTAAAAAAATAGCTAATGAGTGTCAAATTATTAGAAGAAAACTCAATGAGACCCATAGTGAGTCTCCCCATCATTAACAACAAATTAATAATGACCTAACTAAAATTAAACATCAAATAGAACTGGGTATTTCCCACAAAGTCCAAAAAACACTCATCCACCACAACCTACCCAATATGAGAATGACACAAGTTAATGAGATCACATCAAGTGTATTTAAACTAATTACCCCGGAATAGATGGGACGAGAAATGAGGGAAAATAACCTAAAAAGACCACATACCACCACCATAAGGGGAGGGAATGGATGGTTCTAAATTATTGGACCATGGAAACCATATCCAACAATCACACACAACTCTTATCTTATTTACAGGTAAAATCTAAGACCACACCAAAATCACATGGGCAGTCCACAGAAGAACATTGATTAGAAACATGCATCCAATAATTTATAACCATATACACTTATTTTGGGGTAAGTCCACCACACTATATGGGACATTAATAAATTCATAGTGATGATAATACACAGTTAAAACACTATAATTTCCTCTCCATAATAGTTGAGGCATGAACTTCAGAACACTCATAAAACCCCTAACATTTAATATTATGCACCAGATTTACTCTGAGTCATATGGCATTAGATATGATGGTTGAAGAATCTACTTTTTCGTACTCAGAAGCTGATAATACCAAACTGAACCCACTTCTTATACTGCCTCATAAATCCAAAGAAAACTCCCATGAAATAATAAATTATTATGAAAAATGAAAAAAAAACTTCCTCAACCAACACATTTTTTCACAGACATGGACATATGAATACACATCACCATTATATCTAAATTCGAATAGGGTGAAAAATAAACTAAATACACAACAAACTACATCAACATGATAAATCATAAATACCACAATCAAAAAAATAACCACAACATTATGTAACAAAAAATCAATCCCAAACAAATCTCTATTCCAGCAAAATGGTTGAGGATTCATTTGAAGAGGTGTATTTAACGTTTTAATTCAATACATAAGGTGATAAAGTATAAATATTTATAATTGAGAACCATCCATGGAAAATTCACAACATCTAACAAATATATAGAAACCCACTAAAAATTCCACTAAAACTAATCCACAAAAAAGATTCCATCTCAATATAAAACCTGAGTATAACATTTAAGCCACATAGAATCATACCAAATAATCCACACTTCTATGACAAGGTAATGAAAACAAAAAAACCATTAGTTTACAAAAACATGACAATTTTCGACCTAAAACAATTCTGAAAAACAAAAAAACGTGGTGTATTATCTCACTCACCATTAGGGTTCCATCGAGTCTCACCCACATGTAAATTTCCATGCCACTGCATACACCAATCCAATCATTCCATACTAGGAATCCATCCACATTCCCATACACCACCATGCATGTGAGAAAAAATGAATACACCAATGCATAAAAAACATCCTCATTTTCATATCCAAATCATTCAACACATTTAAATAATCATATATCTTTAGAAGGCACACTAAACACCATGTGAATAATAATTTTTAGATTCCCCAAAATTAGTCCATATTACCATGCATGAAAAAGAAACACCATTGAATTTCATAAAAATCCTCTACACTTTATTTAAAATATTTTTCATAAATTGAATAAACTCAATTTCACCAGATCTATTGTTTTAAAACTCACTTCTTTTTCATTCAAATAATTTCTAAATCTAAAATGTAATTCCAAATAACCCTCTACCATTTTCAAAAATTGAACAAAGACTCATACTCTAATCTGAAATCCAAAAAGGCCGAAAACCATTTTAGAGAAACACCAACATCTCAAAACCAAAATCCAAAAACCATTCTTAATGTATATTAGGAAAATAAATTTTTACAAATTTCAAATTCCATAAACTACATTGAAACCAATTTATTGAATTTCCAAGGATGGATTATCAAAAAAAATTCATAAATCAAGATTGACCTAAGAGACAACAGCTTGTGAGTTGACCATATGGTGGGCAGCATATGCCAAACACACCACCTACATAGATATCCTTCTTCAGACCATTACATGGTTCTAAATGACTTTCCAAGCAATATGAGCTCACAAGACCTTTAGTTTGACTACCCATGTCATATCCTAATCACCAAACAATACCTAAGGACAAAAAAAATAATAAATAAGGATTTTCTATGGAAAATCACAGAATATAATGATCAAGAGTTCATGATGGTATTCTCTCAACTACCCCTAAAGTCCCAATAATCTAACATCGTCTACCTGGAAAAACCAAAGTATCAAAGGGTGTACTGAAATGTATAGTCTACTTTGATCTTACCGCATCTAATACAATTTTGTCCTTAACCAGCGTGAGTTGACCCTAAATTGGTCTCCTAGTCCACTCTGTGAAAATCCTAGATAGGCATTTCCAATTTTCCCAGGATGGAGAAAAGCATCGATGGGATCAATAGAGTGAGAAGGGAATGATTTCACCCAATAAAAATAAAAAAAAAGAAACAAAATAAAGAAATGGATAGCCCAATATACATATTTAAAAATTAATTAAACCTAATCTATATAAGAAACTGAAAGTAAAACTTATCCAAACAACTCAACAATCCAAACCTAACAACCAACTAACTCCAAGTGACCCCACTGATCACTCTTTAACATAATGTTCACAAGTCTCTCAATGTGATCAAACTCAAGTTGATACTTTCACAAGGGATAAAAATAGAAAATAACTATATGAGTGAGTATTAGAACTCAGTAGGATATCCAGCTAATCTATTCCCAATGAAAAACTATAAAAATAAAAAAAAAATTAGATTCATGTTTGAACTAAAATATATAACATTATGGTTTTATAAAATATTACTAAAAAATAATGTAAAATCATTTCCATTAATTATTTCCATATCTAGATTCAGTTCGTTAGTGAGATATTAGAATTTAAGAGGGGAAAGTGACGTATATATTTTCAACATGAAAAAAGAGAATAAAACACATTTCATTATAAAAACTTTCATAATCCTCATTATAATCATCCCAACACATTCCATGATAACATCACCCAAGAAGGAGATATAGTAATCTCTCAATAAGGGGAAAGTAAATATACATACAATTATCACATTAATAATGGAATGAAAATGAAATCTAGTAGTCTTTGGTGAACCTAAGAGATCAAGAATGTCCTGAATACCGTAGTACATGAGACCTCATCCCCATTTAAATTCCAAATCCAATGAGATTAAAATGCTCAATACGCTCATCCATCTTTTATATGGGTAGGATGAGGGAAAATACCCTAGTAATAAACCCAATATATCCACCTATTATAGGCTACTGGTCAACACTATAACCTTCTAGTGTAGTATTCATTCATAGAACATTATTTGAATATGGTAGGTTCCCATTTTTCAAGTATTTAATGTGGATGACCCAACTAGGGTCACCTAATAATCCTATCAAAACATATATATAACAATAATTTAGAACATCCATCACCCTAATCCACTCTATGGACATCCCACATGCCACATCGGAAACAGAACAGAAAGAGTCAAACACGTGGCACTGTAATAATAGATCACAAGGATTTACAATTAAGGACAACCCATCCAATATAATCATATGTGTATGGCATGATAAATAACCAATGTATGTTTTCATAATATACCCTTTCACCCTTTTCACCAAGACTACCAATTGGGCCATTAAGAAATTCATTTCTAAATATACATTTCTCAAGAGATAAATAAAAATATTAACAAAGGGGAGAAAAAATCATTATTAGAATCAAAACATTGATAACTGCCTTTAAAATATTCAAATTTCACAACTAAAACACAAACATTTTTATAAATGTTTTTAATTGGACTTCCATTGGTAACACATTACAAAAAACTATAAAACTCAGTATTCCATCTTTATGAAAACCAAAAAAACTTGGAACCCACATAAGAAACAAAATACAATTTATTTTCCTACTTCTATAATGATTATGATTCCAGGAAAATAATTTTAAACAAAACATAACACATAAAATACATTATGGCAATGTACTGAACACATGTGATGCACTTTTTTCAGAAAACAAATAATTTTAAGCACTTGACAATTAATAAATCCAAAATTTCATGCAATTAATTTATTTAAGATAAAAAACTATGTATAAAATACCATAAACCATGAGAAAAATATCATGAATCAATTTATCAAATAAAGGGATTAATCATTTATACCAAACCCAAATTATCTTTCACGAAACCAGGTATGAACCATCATTTTAATATAGAAAAATTAATCCAAATGATACATAGAAACAGATTATATATATATAACGTTATAAAAGAAACAAAAATATGAAACATAAATGATAAACGCATATGCATGGGATATCAAACCTCGTTATCATGGATGAATGGAAATGCACACCCAAAAACACCCAATGTGGGTTTCAAAAACCTAGATCTGTGAAGGCCAACCCTAGACGAACCAGACCCCCATTAAAAACATTGGGATAATAGAACCCATGGTCGATCATGACCATTGGAGAAGATAGTTCAATGAAATAATGATTGATGAAAGAAGAGGGACAAGGAAGGATAAATATTTGATGAATAAATTAAAAATAACCACTAATCATTTGTGAGAAATAACCCAAAAATAGGCCCAATGTAACACCCCATCCCTAGAAGACTAGATCCAGTGCACTATTTTAATACATTCACATGATTACAAGTAATCTAGTCTTAAAGGACTTATCAGTTTGCTTTTCTTGGAAAATTGATTTCATACATGATCTTCACATTATAATTTTTAATATAAAATACATGATAGATAATCCTTCTATAAATCGATTATTCCTATAGATTAACCCTGCATATCAATCATAATACACTACTTGGCATCCTTGGAAAATAAAACATCAGAAATGAGTAAGCTCATATACACTATAAGGGTAAATAGTTTAACAGAATATATAAACATTATGGAAATATGTATAATAAAAATAGAATCCTTTTAAACATAAACATAGACATAATATGGAAAATATAAATTAAACATTACCATATTAACATTCACATTAATAATCAATTAGTTGAATAATCACATGTAATAACTAATTTCATAATGAGGGAACACATAATGTCGAACATAATAACTACTACGTCATGACCTTATGCCAAGACCATTCATAAATATTATGTCAAGGACTTGTTCCAAGATATTATATTCTCTTTTGAGTCTTACCAATTCATCCAGGGGATATAACAGGCCCTACTCATCATTTACTAAGTCTAATTCATTCTATATATGAAAAGGGTCAAACATACCATAAAAATTTGTATTATAACTAGAATAAAAAATATAAATACTTTAACCATAAGCCATGAATTTTATAAAAATATCATATCCATAGTCAAACATATCGTAACAAATTTAATATAGTATGGGAGATTTACTATAATAAATCAACCTCAATAAATAATTATCTCAAGTAATGTATGTTGACATTCTTGAAAATGATCTCCATCACTATTTGAGAGAAATATCCTTTTATCATGAAATAACATAAAAGTCACACAATTTAAAAAGGAAGACAATTAAAATTTATTTTTGAATCAATGTGTCTCATACCACATTGAATCTTTTGAAATGAATTTACATTTTGAAACATTCATTCCCATATAAATAAATACTCAAACCCATTTTGAAAATAGTGACATTAATATGAACGATTCAGAAGAATTAATATTTCAAACATTGAAAATGTTGTTTTAGTTAAAGAGTCCCTTAAAAATAATCCTTTTGAAAAGACTTTTATAAAGAATGTACATGTAAGATAAATATTTTCCAATAAATACTTACACATAGAAAATTTCAAATAATAATGAGAATGAGGAATTAACCATTACTATATACTTTTAATTAGTGGAGGGTACCTTCAACCACCATTATAATGGACATAGTATTTTTTTAAATTATATCATAACCATATTCATATACATGATTCATTTATGACTTTATACAACCCATTTAATAATAATTTTCATGTTAATGTAACATTTCGAGTAATAATCACTTTATTTATCAGATGTGTTTTTACAAGTTTTTCATGATCCTATCACTTATTTCAATATTTAATTACTTCTAGAATATAAAAAAGTATTTATATAATATATATATTCAGAATATAAATATGTATAGTAGATAGATAAATGAAATGGAATATACTATTTATTGAGATAGTATGTCGTATGTAAGCATAAATGCTATTTTTGTTTTTATATCATATTGAATGGAAGTGATTGAATTAAAAAAATTTATATATATATATATATATAGTAGCATTATTATCAAATATATTGCATACTCATTAATAATATGTATTTTTATAATCATCGTTTAATGGTGAACCTGGAAATGAATCTCATCGTGTTGTGGAGATGGTATGTCGTACGTATGCACGAGCGACACTATCATTTACTTACGGATAAAATCTTATGGAATTTTATGGTATAATAATTATAAAGATACATTATCATGTTATTATAATATTTATATACTTAATACTTATCATTATATCAATCCAAATAACATAAGGTAGAATAAAAAATTACACCACGGCGTGGAGATGGTAAAATGTACGTATGCATGCATGGTGACATTGTTATTAATAGAAATGATAGATTAAGGAATATGGTTGTAACATAATTATAATAACATATTAACTTGTATAATTTTGTGTAATTATTATTTTAGTTTGGAAACAATAGATAAATAAGAAGTGGAGGAAAAAAAGCATATTCAAAGAGGTGATAAAATAATTTTCTTTTCTTTGTGTGTTACCTTTTTATTTGAACAAAAGGGATCCATATGATGTCTTTCTACTCAATGTATGTCCAATATAATGAATTTATGGTAGTTGGGAGGATATTTAGGCATGGTTTGGCATATCCAATGGGCTTAGTAAGTGTAAATTAATGAGATATGTATGTTCCATTTTATAATAGATGTCCGAGGTTCTTTAAGAAATGATAGAAATATAAATTTATTATAAAATTATCTTAGGATTTTAATAGCTCCAAATTAATTTATTTCGAGGATTAGATGATGATTGTTCAAATTATTCTCAAACAATAGGCTTTTGACATGTTGCGGTAAAAAGTAACCTTATCTTTTAGATTTAACCCATTGGAAAATAAGTCAACTCTTACCATTTTGTCTTGTATTCTTATACTATATGGTTAATATCATTACTAAAAAATTCCAATAGTACCTAATGTGGATCCTTTATGATATTTGTATCACTATCCACATTATTTTTCCAAACTATAGGTTTTTAATATTTTTATATCAATTAATAAATTAGTATTTATTTTAAATACTCATTATTGTCAATTCTGACACAATTTTGTTATAGATTTTTGTTAAAGTCGTAACAACATTATTCCTTCAATAAAAAATAATTAAATCATACCTAATATTTCAATTTCATCAATAAATTATTTGGATGTCATCAAAACATTCAAATTTTATTTATTTTAATATTTATAATATCATTTGTTATAATCATTCATTAATATTGGAAATTACAGTATTATCATTGTTTCATAAATAAATTTAATTATTTAATGTCTAAAAATTATAAATTAATTATCATGATGTATGAATTATGTTTTTATTTATAATGTATATTTATAGTCGAATTCATCTTATTTATATCCCTATATTAACAATGGTTAATTATTAAAATTTGAATTTAACACTTTTATCTATAAATTTAATAGAATATAATAAATGTATTAAAATATCCCATGTGAATAAAAAAGGACTATCTTTTAGTCCTAATGTTTATTTTTGTAAGAAAAACTTATCCAATTGAATTAGGACATGTGTTTTTGTAATCTCATATTATTATAATATTATTTTTACCAATAATTACACAACTTATTTTTAAATGCGGTAAATAAAAATCAAAAGTTAGTATTCATAAAAATTATTTTCATTCTGTTGAATCAAATTTTATTTACTAATGACAACCGTGTCTGTCTGATTTTTGAAATCCATTCATAGAAGCAGTAAAATTATGATTTATGTAAATTTTCATATGTTCCTAGAAGGTGGGTAAAAAATGATGAAATGTTTAATAAAATTTTATATATATAATATTATTATAAAATGACATCACTGGCATAAATTATAATAATATAGGTATTATGTATCTATTTTTACATTAAGATACAAATTAAATAAAAATAATTATTTAAATGAAAATTTTGGTTTTTATGTACTAGGTAGTATTTTCGAATATTCATTGAAAAATTGATTGATTTTAGAAAAATACAAAAAATTCACCCTAGGGAAATTTTGATATTCCAAATTCAAACATAAATTCTATTTTACCAAATTTGATTTTTATAACTGTCTAAAATTAATTTTATTATTTATTAAAAAGGAACATAAAAAGTAGATAATTTAAAAAACAATTGTTAAAATATCTAACTATTTTAACAAAACATATACATTCCATTATAAATATGTTATATTTATGTGAAAATTATAAATAAATATATAAAATCTTTTGTTTATATTTATATTAAAATATTTCATTGATAAATAAAAATATCATTTAAATAATTATAATACTAATGTGTTGTTTTTCTGAAACACAATATTTTGTATAATGAAATCCATGTTGGTGATGGGTAAAATATAAGCTATTAAATTTCCTTAAAGAGATAACATAGTATTAGATCATGGTGTGTTACATTCTCCCCTCCTTCAAAAAATTTTTTCCTCACAATTAAAAATTTGTTTTTGAAAATAAATGGATCAAAATAAGAAATTACCTTTTTTGAAATCCCATATCGGAACTAGGGTTAATAAAATTTACTCTTAATAAGAGGGGAAGGGAAATGAAAAATTCACCACCAATTTTGGATTTTCAATAGGATAACATTAGTGGTAATAAGAGAAACATAATTGGAAGAAAAACATAAATATTTATAGTGAGTTATTGAGGTCGTCAATCACAATCATGTGAACAATAAATTGAAAATTGAGTGCCATAAATCCTTAAATAAATAATGATTTAAAGTATCATCGGTTCAACAAAACAGAAGGTATTAGGATAACACATTTTTATAGATAATTGTTTTAAGAGGATGGATTAAATTATTATCAAGATATGAACTGAAGGAAAAATTATTTATTTCAATACACTTCGTAATCATAATCTCAAAATTTTGTTGTAATTTGATCGATTTTCAATTCATCCCATTAAAAGGAAATGAATGTTAAAAAATTATTTTTTTACACCTGAAGCGCATTTGATAAATCATATGGTCCACATGTATTCCTTTAATCCTCTAAATGTTTACTAAAAACCAAAAGGTTAGGTCAATATATCCAATAAATCTTACTTTAACCTCAAAAAAATATCAAGTGTTAAATTTACCCCATTCCAACCTTTAGAATTATTTAATATACACTTGTCCAAAATCTCTCTAAAAGGTATCTACATTTTCAAAATCAATAATAACACCATATTCCCCAAACAATGTAATGTTTCTCTTATTCTCAAATACCAAAAATATTATTTCCTTCGTCATAGTAACACTTTAATGAAAAATAAATGTACTATAATAAAATCCATATAAATATCAATTTCTTATTTTTGGAAAAATATATTTCACGAATCCGGAAACACAATACATTAATTATTCCACTTCCACTATATTAACAACATAAGATTGTCCTTGATCTCTTTTCTTTTTCCATGCTATATTTCCTTGATTCTTTGGAACATAATTCTCCTAATGTACCATATCATTACAAATATAACATTTCACATTTTCATTCTTTGTCTTACAATCATGATCTAGGTGACCATTTCTCCAAATTTGTAACAAAATCCCATTTTTTAAGACTGTACTACGGGGTTTTATTCAATAAATGTCACATAAGGGAAAACTATTCTTTAACTTTATTCCTTTATCTATCTATGTTTCCACCATTCTCTCTTGTTATTTCATTACCTTAATGACATAAGAAATAAGGTATTTTTTTTATCTTGATATAACATGAGACTATATCTTCATAGGAAGAGAATGATTGTAAAACCATTGCCCCTCAGAGGAATTGTTTTAATCCATCAATGAATCGATCAATCTAACATCATGGGGTACATATGTGTTCTACAACATTCCTTGATAACCTTGTGAAGTTAGCCTCATAATTTGAATCATTTTTATCCCATTTTTGTCTCAGACATAGAAATTTCTTTTTCATATCAACTCGTTGCTCATTAGGTATGTATTTCTCAAGTAAAAGTTATTTAAACTACTTCTATTCCATATTTCCTACTTGTTTATCCACAATTGTGTTTTGAATCAATAACCACCATTAATCTTCATATCGTGAGAGGATATAGACTACCATAAAAATATTTTCCCTCTCGTTACTCCTCAAAGAAAGAAATATTTTCTCTATGGAACTTATCCACTACTTAGCCGCAATAGGATTTCTAGTACCACTGAATGATGGATGTTATTATGTAAAGAAGAGGACTAACATTGATCCTCTGCCTTGTGGATTAGGATGCTTTATAAGGGTGAGGTTATTATTCATAAATTGAGTCAGCTTTCCCAGTATGGTTATAAGCTGTTTAGTACCAGTTGGGTCTCCATCACCTCTATCATTATCTTGAATAGGAGGTAAATCCCAACATGATTTGTGTGCGTTGATACGATTTCCATTTCTTCCACTAAGCTCCATTTTTAAACAATTAAATACATTTGATTAGGTTATGAATCATAATTCATAATTCCAAACTAGTAAATTACAGAATAGAAATTAAAAATTTTATTGATATGAAATCAATAATATAAATATGGTTCCTTTGAAAAAAAAATTTACTCATAATTTCTTCATAGTGGGTTTTATAGAAAATATGAGTTTTCCTAAGCATATCCCACTATATTGTCACAATGGGTTCCCTGTAAGGCCCATTCTAATGTACCAGGTTACCCAGAGTCTAGCTTGGAACACCTAGTTGATGTTTTTTCTCCTAGGTACAACTGTTCAAAAACCATGTCCACCTATAATATCTAGATATGGATGTATTTTCATGAAAACTAACAAAATATCCACATTACCAATATTATAGGATGTTCTTATAAACTAATCATTAGGTTTTATCATACGGTAATGTTACATAGCCAGAGTTTATCTAAATGTAGTTTACAATGTTATTTCTAGACTTCCCCTTATACCACCTATAACAACCTAACCCCAGAAGCCCATAGCTGATGAATTATTTTAATACATTAACATGATAATAAAGAATCATGTCTTGAAGGACAGATCAGTTTAGAATTCTTGGAAAATAGATTACATACTGGAACTTTATATTATAATTTCTAACATAAAATAAAGTACAGACAATCCGTTGATAAATCCACTATTCCCCTTTTCATATCTGTGCATATAAATCATAATACACTTCCATAAAATCCATAAAAATTAAAATAGAAGAAATGGGTGAGCTCGGATGCTCAGTAAGGGAAAATAATTTATCAAAATATATAATTTTTAATGGAATATTTAAAATTAAAACTGAATCCTTTTAAACATAAAATTGAATATAATATGAAACAATAAATCAAAAAACCATAAAACCATGTAGATTAATATTATACTAGTAAAATAATCACATGTAATATCTAATTTCATAATTAGGGAATGCATAATGTCAGACATAATAACTTCAACATCATGTCCTTGTGCCAAGACCATTCACAAATATTCTGTCAATGCCTTGTTCTAATACACTAGTTTGTCTCATTAGACCTACTGATGCATCGAGGGTCTATAGTGGGCCCTATCCATCCTTTACAAAGATCAATACATTATTCCTATGAAAAGGGTGAAGCAAACATAAACCATCATATTGATACTATTATACAAAATGTCAATATTTTAACCATAAACCATGAATGGAAAAAATAATAGCACATAAATATTAAAAAATATCATAACTCATTCAATAAAACATCGAAGATTGTATTATAATAAATCTACCTCAATTAAGAATAATATCATCTAATGGATGTTGACAGAGTCGAAAATGCTCAGTAACATTCATTGAGAGAAAAATCCTTCTTTATGAAATAAATTAAAAGTAACACTATTTATAAAGGATTAAATTTAAACAATATTTTTGAATCAATGTGTCCCAGACCACATTGAAACATTTTAAAAGAATTAACATTTTAAAACATTCATGTCCATTTTAATAAAAATGTAAATGTGTTTTGATAACATTGAAATTAATGTGAAATATTTTGAATAATTAATCTTCAAAACATTTAAAATGATGCATTAGATAATGAGCCCCTTAAAAATAATCTTTCTGAAAACTCTTTTATGAAACATTGACATGTATGATAAATAGGCCCTAGTAAATACTTACATATAAACAATCTCAGATAATAATGTGATTGAGGAATTAACCCTTACATTGTAATTTCCTTTGGTCGAGTGTACATTTAACATATTGTATAATTACCACAATATTTTATTAAATTTTACCACAACCATAATCATATACATGATTCATTTATGACATTATACTACCCATTTAATAACAATTTCAATGTTAATATAACATTTCATGTAATAATCACTTTCTTTATAGTCGGTGTTTTAATTTGTTTTTTAGGATGAAATCACTTCTATCATGATTTATTTATATATAGAATATAAAATATTTTTTTAATCATATATATTCACAAGAAAAATAAAAATATTAGATATATATATTAAATGGAATATAACATTAATGGAGATGGTAGGTCGTACGTAAGTAAAAACGTTGTTTTTGTTTTCATATCATATTAAATAGAAGTATGTGAATGATATAAATGTATATATATCTATATATAAACTGTATCATTATTATTTCCAAAATTATATACTTATTAATAATATGTATTTTTATAATTATCATTGAATGGTTAACGTGGAAATGAATCTCATAGTGTCATGGAAACGGTAAGTCGTACGTACACATGTGGGATGATATCATTTACTAAATGACAAAATGGTATAGAATTGGATGGTATATTAATTATACAGAATCATTATCATGTTATGTTAATTATTTATATACATAATACTCAACATTGTATACATCCAAATAACATAATGTTTAACAACAAATTACATCACGACGTGGAGACAATAAGATGTACATACACACTCATGGTGACATTTTTATTAATATGATTGATTGAATAAGGCATACAGATGTTCTATAATTATAATAACAAATTATCATGTATAAGGTACTGAATTTATTATTTTAGTATAAAAACAATATAGAATGAAGAATTAAAAGAAGTAATGAACATTAAAAAAAGTGAAAAAATAATTTCCTCTTCTTCGGGTGTTTCTTTTTTACTTGAACAAAAGGTCTCTATTGGTAGGATTTATGCTCAAAGTAAGTCCTACAAGATAATGTGAGGGTCATTTTGAAAATATTTGGGCAGGTGTTGGCTGAGGAAAAGCACTTTATAAGTTTTCATTAAAGAGATAGAAAGGTGCCCTTTTATAAAAGATACGAGGGGAACTTTTGCAAAAGATTGAAATATTAAATTATTATATAATTATTTTCTGATTGTAATATCTCAAAATAGATTTATTTTGAGGAAAATATGAGTATCGTTCAAAATATTCTCATCAAATAGTTTTTAGAAACGTTTAGGCCATAAATATAATGTTTTCTTCTATATTTATCTTTGTATAAAATAAGTTAACTCTTAACAAGTCCTCTAGAATTTTTATACTACATGGTTAATATCATTACAATAAAATTTCAAAAGAACCTAAAGTGGATCCTATATGAAATTTTTACCACTATCTAGGTTATTTGTCTGATCTATTGATTTTTAGGAATTGTATATGATTCAATAAAATAGTATTTGTTTTAAAAACTCATTTTTATCAATTTTTACTCTATTTAGTAATGATATTTTTTAAAGTCATAAGAACATAATTACTTCGATCCAAAGGTATTAGAAAATACCTAATATGTCAATTTAATCAATAAAATTTTTGGATGGAATAAAAATGTTCAAATAATATATATTTTAATATTTATAATAAATTTTTTAATCCGTTATTAATAATGTAATTACAACATCAACATTGTGTTATAAATAAATATAATAATTGAATGTCTAAAAATTATAAATAAAATATCATGATGGAGGAATGATTTTTATCTTTATAATGAATATTTATATTCAAATTTAACTTATGTATAACCCTATATTAAAAATGGTTTAGTTATTAAAATTTGAATTTAACACTTTTAACTCTTCTTTAAACAACATATAATAAATGTACTAATCTGACCCATTTGAATGAAAAAAGATCTTCTTTTTTACCTAAGGGTTATTTTGGTCAAAATAAAATTATCCAATTGAATTAGAATATGTTTTGGGATAATTTTATATTATAATAATATTATTTTTACCATTAGTTACCCTATATACTTTTAACCGTGGTAAATAAAATTCAAACCTTACTATTCACAAAAAATTATTTTCATCATATTAAACCACATTTTACTTATTGATGACAACCAATTTTGTCAGATTTTTGAAAATCAATTCACAAATGCAGTAAAGTTACATTTTTAACAAATCAACAAATGTGCCTATAAGGGGGTAATATTTATTGAAAAGTTTAATAAAATTACATATATATAATCTTTTAATGAAAAGACTCCAATGAATTCCATTGGACTAATATAGTTATTATGTATCAATTTTTATTTTATGATACATTTTAATTAAAAAAATTATTTAAATGATAAAGTCGGTGTTTTGTACCATTCAATATTTTTCAATATTCATCAAGAATTAAATGTTTTTTGAAAAATACCCAAAAATCCAGCTAATGTAATTTTGATATTCCGAATTAAAAAATATTGTTTATTTTAAAAAATTCAAATTTTAGAATTGTGTACAATAAATTGTATTATTGTTCAAAAAAGGCAAAAAAAGTTGTTCTTTTAAGAAAATTTTTCCCTAAATATACAACTATTTTTACAAAACATATAGATTTCATTATAAATATGGTTTATTTATGTGAAAAAAATTATAAATAACATTTCAAATTTACTTTTTACTATTAATTTTACAATATTTTGTTGATTACTAAATTTTTTGTTTAAATCGTTATAATACTAATGTGTTGTTTCGAGGAAACTAAATCATGAGTATATGACAAAACAAGGAAGTGTTGCATGAAATATAATACATTAAATTAATTTAAAGAGATAACATACATTGAAATCATGGGGTGTTACACCCCAAAAAAGTAAAATGAAGGGGTTCTGCCTCTCGTCAATATCCAAAAGTTTAGACTCTATTTGGGATGTGGAATCACACTAAAATGATTTTATAGTTAAATATTATTAAGGGCATAAGTGGATTTATTTTATTTATACACTATTTTGTAAAATGTGTGCAAAACATTCGAGGGCTACTAGAAAATTTCTAAAACTTATTGGTTTATTGTTGCACATTTTTGGAAAAAAAATGCTAAAACCACGAGACCCCAAAAATTGCCCCCCCCCAAACACCCCAAACACTAAGGGAACCCACCAAAGATCCTTGAATTATGTAAACACAATCTACTAACACCGTAGGTATTTCAAACTCTCTCCCATGGAAAATTCTCCCAAAATGAACCATGTGACAAATTATTGGGAATGATTTTACAATTAAAAAACTTCATAACAAAACACCCATTATACACAAAACCCCAAATAAGTCTTGGATTCCCCTCAAAGTAGAACATAACCCCAAACATGAAAAATAGTGTGTGACATATCAACTACAAAATAAAGGAGGAACGCGATGAAAATTTTAATCCTATAATAAAGTCATTTGTAAAGGAGAAATTATTTAAAAAATATAATATGTCTGTGATATTTATGGTTGAAACAACACTATTAATAAATTTTATCACTGTTAAAGGTGTATCTTCTGACGTTAGAAATAGTGGAAATTGATGGATGACCCAGACAATCATTTATGATAGAAATATCTGGTTTACTTGTATTTTCTGGTTATTATCATCATTTTGGGAGATTCATATCTTAATTTTAAATCCCAATAACAAAGAATCCTTCTTATGTTTTTATATTATGCTATATTTATTAATTTGAATATTTCTTTAAATTGATAAATTTGAGTCTAATCACTTCCCCTATTATAACATTATCCACCGGTGGAAAAGATTTTTCATCTACATTAATGCATCAAAGAAGTTTTGTGGTTCTATAATCTTTCATGTAGTGATTTTGATACCCTATGACACACACTAATTCAATATCCCTGTGGATAACTGCCCAATCCATTATCTGGAATTGGCTGTAGTGATATTGGGATTAACAATTTTGTGGAATTATCTTTATAAGGAGAAGTGTGACATATATACGTATCATAATATCATTAATTATATTTTTACCCAATTTAATTTCAATATATGAGAAACATGTTTGTTTGAGAAGATAAATTATTATTATTTTTCAATGTATTATAATAATGGTATTGAGAATAATGTGGATGGTGATATAAGTAGAAGGGATTCTACAATTTTATCCATGATGAGGATTGAAATAGATCTAATATTATTGATCATGGCTTGTATAGATATGGGGATAATAAATGTTTCGACATATTATACTTCTCAAATATATATTCAATCAAACTTTATTGAGAGGATGACATAGGCCAAAAAAGGAAATAATGATCTACCAAAAGAATTAGCGATCATTTTAGAGTTCAAATTTCAAAATATTTAATTATAATAATAGGAAATGAGATATGTGTCCCACCAATATGAAAATTGAAGACGGATAGTTCTTAAAAATCCATCCTAGAATGAATATGATGTAATGATATTGCATATCAATCCTTTGGTTAGATTACCTGAATAGGGATAATGTAGAATTTATATCTCAAATTATTAGTATGTTAATAAGTCAAGTATGAATGAATGAAGTAAATGTGTATGATGTTAATATTTATAATACCATTATTTAATTGAATTTCATTTTAGGAATATCTAGATTGTCAAAAGGAAATAAAAATATTGTGTGGTAGTCGATTAGATTCTAAAATTATTAAATTTTAATGGAATAAAGTAATATATCTCTCTTGATAAACTCACCATGATATACATAATAGAATCGGTAAGATAACATGCCCTAACACTCTCCATTATATTTGATTTATATATGATGTTTAACATGTGATTCGAGAGATTTCATAAGAAAATTGAATATAGAGAGTTATAATTAGTGTATAATATCATCCTAAAATGGATTGATGTTATGAAATAACCATTAAATCTCTTGATGTTATGATGAGATCAGAATAAATGGATTTTCATGGATGTGCAGATCAACACTTTCCGACAATGGAGTTATAATAGAACAATGGTTGAGAATATATTATTCAAATAGAACCTTGTAAAAAACCATATAAGATGATGTGTTGGTATCCATCATACTGGTATGATGATGGAGAGTGTAAGCAAATGGGTCATAATAATATCTAATAGATGAAATTAAATTTGTAAATAGTTTGACATCATGTGGAATCTATACATAGATGAAAGAAAATAAATGTTAAAAATCATCAATTCATCCATTATTTTGGGGTCAAATATTTGGGGTTATTTTCTATAAAATTTTGAAATAAAATTGTATATTTTTGGGAGAATGGAAATCAATGTCCACGATACATAATATTATATGGGATCCTTGATCACATCGTGGTTGTGGCATATTGACAAAGACTCCCACCTAACATATCTCAAGTATATGTTGCATTCAACAGATCGTTATTAAATATGTATATATCATAACCCTCACATGTAAAGAATTTATAGGTGATACCTGTGGACAATGACTTTCCATAAATGTATATTCCCAATAAAATCATAGATTTTTGGAAAAATATTATAACAAACCAGACAAAACACTTAGCAAAAGGTCAATGAAGGGACCACAAGTTTAATGAAGCATGTTTGGTAATAGAATAAGTTATGAAACAAAATTACAATAATAAATTTTAGTTCATAATTGGAAATTTTTTTGATAAAATTAAAAACTATGAAATAATGTAAGAACTAGTTATTTGATATATAAAATTATATTTTTAATGAATTAATAACATATTAATTAATATTGTCTTTTAATATAGATCAATTATTTTTGTTATTTTTTATGTTATAAACTACATACAATTAGTTATGAAATATAATAATGCATCTTATTCATTGATAATATATTTGTTTTATAATTTCCACTAAGATTATTATATGTTAAGGGCAATGATAAATTTTAATTGATAATGATGGATGAATTAATGGCCTCAAATGGAAGACCATTGAAGAACATACCATTGGAGAATACGATGTTGTAATATGGTTTTTTATTTGAACCTTGTATTAATAATTTTTATGTATTCTTTTTAATAAAATAAGGACAATGTTTATCCCATTTCCTTATTTCCATATTCACAAAATTATAGATGAGTTGATGGAAATTGTATTTTTAATTGAAGAAATCGAAGTCATATATTTTTAGAATATCTCTATTAAACAATATTTTTATTAAATTAATTAATTTTAAAATATGAATAATTTTCATGTCATGTTTTTATTATTATGTAAATATTATTTATATATATACAATATTATAACTGAATTATATACGTTACAATCGTTATATTGGTAAGAAATTTGTTATTTACATAAAAATTTAATTTGTAGAAAATAAGGATCATTATAAAAAAGATTAAATACATTAATTGATGATTTATTTAATTTAATATTATATTTGAAATCATCTAGTGAAAATTGGTAAATTTTGAATTTTTTATAGTTTTCAGAGACAACCAAATTTTTGGGTTAAATGAAATAGGCTATAAATATATAGTTGCTAATATAATGTAATAATGGCCCAAAAGTGATGTAATGAATTTAATTAAAGGAATCCATTGAAAAATACTTCACTGTAAAAATAATTCTTTTTAATGTTCTTTTATTATTTTTATAATCATTCAATGAATTTTTCAAAAACATGTATTATATTTTCATGGGTTAAAATCAATTCATTATAAACATAACACACTTCCACATAACCAACAAAATCATTTTAATGATTTTGGTTCATAGATATAAATAATAAATAAATAAATTATTCATTTTTAGAAATCATTTTCAAAAACATATGATGGTTTGGGGTTTTTTATATTTTTTTATATAGTTTCCAAAATATATTTTTAGAAATTACCCATAAAATTACTATCAACATTTTAAATACCAAATAAACTCTCATTCATATATTGAAATAACTATAGTGAATGAATTTAGTCTCCCTATCCTTATATAAATATACCCAAATAAGGTCCCAATATCATAAGGGGTTCTTATCATTCTTTTTGAACAATTCTATCTTCATAAGGGGTTCTCTCATCCTCTTCTTTTTTCTAACAATATCATATTATTAGGATATTTTATTAGAAAACAATTATGTTGGAATATGTCTAATGAAATATTTTCTTGTATCATTATCTTTATTAATCAATAATATTCTAACATCGATAATAATTAATCCATTTGATGAAACTTTTTGTACACCAATTATGCATTGGAAAATTATCAATTAATTTTACCAGAGAAAAATGTGTGTATTAAATACCAGTCCCTATTAACAATAAAAATCCATTCAGATTGGTTTAAATTCAATAAATGTATTGTAGAATCCCATTTATATAATCCACACACATGAATTTAAGGATTAAAAATGATTTAATATCTTATTTTGTTGTTTTCTTTATTTGTAACAAAAATCCATGAACATGATATTAAAATAACTAGTCGGTCCATAATTATATGAGCCTACAATTCTTTGGGAAATTTTTTTTATTTATTGAGATGAAATTTTTTGGGAACATTATTTAATCCTCATAATACTATGTAAATATGTCTCGTTAGATATCCTTGAAGTATGCTTATGATTTCCACATTTATATTGTTTCCAAATTCTATTGTTTCAATGATTGTATCTTCCAAAAACAATGGGTTGATTATAAATTTTATGATTATAACACACTTTATATCTACATGATATGCCACTTGACTCACATGTAATAATTTCATCATGTTATTATTTTATAATCCCATTTATTGGATTTATATCTCACCCCATTATTATATACATACCAAGGATGTCATTTGCAGTATAAGTTGATTTATGGACTATAATTTTTTTTTGTTTTTTAATATTATTGTTATAACTATGTGTTATGTTAGTTATATATATATAAATACTAAACTATACCAAGACTGGGAATATTTTGGATTTTATTAGGTGTATCATTATTTAAAAATAATGAATTAATGTCTATTAATGACATGGATTTTAAAACAAATTCTTTATCATTATGGTTTATGATGATGTTATTATAACATATCAACTAGAACCAATTGGTTCAAGATAGAATGAAACATAACGTCAGGCATGGATGACTATATTCTAAAGGATGTCCACTTATACCAGGGGTCTTGAGTGGAACCATGTGCAGACTATAACCTCTGTATCATGTCATGTGACAGATAAATATTACATCATTATATAAATAAACCTAATAATCATTGTAATACATAGTTAAACATTAATATGGAATTCATGAACTAAAACATCAAACAAATTTAGTTTCTCTAGTAAAACTAACCCAATGAAATAACAAAAGCACAAGAAATTTCATCTAAACATTATCTATCAAAGACTATGTCATCCTGCTTCACATTATAAACAATCCACCATAGGTCCTTTTCTGTTTATCATGTCTCTAGTCATAAAGTCTAAAAGTGAAACTACATTATTGAGTAGTTTGTGCATAAAATATTTAGTAGGACACCTAAACCAACCCTTAAGATATCTATATTAAATATACATGTTCATTTCTTGGAAATAAATTGTTAAAATTTTTAAAAACAAGATATCACACAAGTACCAAACACAAGTCAGGTCCTCGATGACTGAATCAACAAGCTTTGGCACCATGTTAGTAGAAACATTCATTCATCAACACTATATCAGATAGAACACCAGTAACCATTATGACACATCCCCTCTATGGAATAGACCAAAATAACGTATGACACATTAAATCCTATATGGATACCCAAAATACATAGTAAAATTTGTCCTGAATATCCCTATCGATGGATAATCCAAAATAACGTGTTTAATCCCACATGGTGACCAATGATAAACACATCCCCCCTAAAAGTGTATTTACAATGTATTACACACATCACACTGGATGTAATAATCCAAATGTACATGATTATGAAATTTCTATCACATTCTACCTGAAATATAGTTCAATGCTTCTTCCACATCTCACAAGGAATCCATGTGGACTAATCATGTGTCATATGGCAGCTGGAGAGAAATAGATTGAATATAAGTGATGAACTATAGTAGATAGAAATACAATATATATTATAATTAATTAAAATTTTAGATTAAAAATCACATCAATTGAAATTCAATCATAATAATTATTATAGTAATCTATATGAAAACATCACAATAACATGTTAATGGATATTCAAAAACACATATCATGTGATCAAAAATCAAACATATTTATCATATTCCACACACACACCAACAATAATGTAAATAAATTATATAATACATGCACTAACACCCCAGAATGATAAAGGATTAAATGGATAAAATATATATCTCATGTTAACAATGTGAAACTTTATTTTCAACAAAATATCTATTTAGAACTCCATATTTATGATTCCATGTAATGGAGTAGTGATTAAGATGAGTGATCTTCTTGTATGTATCCCTTGGGGAGTGATAGTGGGAAGAAAGCACAATGAAAAACATATATTTTCCTATCGGTATAGTTATAACTCAAATGACATGTTTAGGCACATAGACAGAACCTAGGGCTATGACCATTTTTCGTGGGGTAACTAATGCTTTTTGGTGTCATCCATGATATGGAAGGGTGTTTATGTAGTCAATTGGACCCAATTTTAACATTGGTATCAGAGTAGAAACCAAGTATTAAGTGTGGTGGAAATTCCTAGTTTGAGATATTGGGTAAGAAATGGGGAAATTTGGATCATATGTTTTGGATTCAATGTAACATCCCTGAATTATTAAGGGATAAATGACTAAATAATATGAATCACTTGAAAAAGGATCACCTTTATTTTTTGGAACCTACCTGATTAGAACTACAAAATCTGCTTTTCCAAACCTTGATAAGTGATTATGATGGTGTAACAATATAGGATAATTCATACATAAAAGGTAACCCCTATATTGTTACACCCTAGAATAATAAAGGGTTATCTAACAAATAGATATGACTCATGTCAACACGGTTCATGATTATTTTCATTATCCTTCCTAATTTGAACTCCACAAATTGGCTTTCTTGCCATGGGGTAGTGATTATGATGTTGTAACATCAGTGGATAAGTCATACTTAAAAGGATCAATGTTTCAACCTATGTCAATAAGGTGAACCTTTATTTTTGAGATTATTCCAAATTAGAACTCCAATAAAAGCATTATTGTCTTGGATTAGTGATCAGGATAGGTGACCTTGTTGGATGTTTCCAAGGGCGCGTGTGAGTGAGGAGATACACACATAAAAAATATGTGTTGGTATATATGGATAATACATAGCATGATAGGACATAGTAGATATAAATATCATGGGGTGTGATGGGGAGGTATCCAATTTATTACAGGATAATCACGTAGTCTAATGACTGGGTTAATGAACTATAGAATGATGGTCATGAAAAGTGTTATAACATCTATTTACCAACTAAAATTTTAGAGGCACTCCATGGATGTTATGCTAGGGTTCCATAATGAGGGTGTTTTCTATTAAGGGTTGGAGAGTGTAACACCCTTGGAAAATGAATAAATAATAAGATAAATGTAACAATACATTTCAACAAGATGAACAATTATTTTTTTATAATACATTATTAAAAATATATATTTAAGTGTGTTTTTCCTGGAGTAATTATCTCAATTGATGACTTTCGTGGATTTTTCTCATGATTTGTGTGAGTGATGGAAAAACACAATGAAAGGATATGTGGTTTCCTATAGGGATAATAATTATCCTAACAATATGACCCAATTATTAATAGCATATTGTGTGCTGGGATGGAATCAAATGTATTATAAGAGACCCATGGGGTAAGATGAATATGGTAATGTTCCATAGAAGGTTGTGTTTTTAATGTTATCATTTTTTTATCATGGGTTAATGTATGTGAAATATTAATGTTCTTATTCCAACATGGATTATTTTTAGAAATTTTAGTGTGTAATTTTAAACCATACACCTTCATTTTCTACATGGAATAAAATCATGTTCTTACATTTATAAACATGTGGAAATTATTTATTGTGTATATACTATTATACCAATACAGATTGTTATTTTGAATGTTTATTATTAATTTATTAATTATTTCACTAAATAAAGAATTAATTATAGGTAAATAACTAATGCGTATCATGCTAAATTATATATAGCCTCGATGCATATGTAATATTCATGTGAAAAACATTTTGGGGGTATTTTTTGTGAATTCTTTCTTAGAAAAAGATTTTTCTTTGATTGTATATTCATGATGTCTTAGATCATGATTCCTTGGATTAGAGTATGGTATTAGATATCACTAATTATGAATTTCATCACTATGTATGATTTTATTGTTATCTATTTGATATATATTTTTTTATTTGTATATTTGGATATTTGTTTCTACTAGTTTTAGTTAATTATAGAATTAACTGATTTCTTTTTCACTCATTACTATTTATTCCTCCTTTATTATAGGATTTTAGTATTTGAATATATTCTCTTACTGGGTTTTTTAGACCACCCCTTCATATGTTTCTACTACCAATGTTATGAATAAATGTAGTACCCATTACATTTGTTTAAAGATACCAAATGAAAATGATTTTTTTGCAGTTTTTAACACTAATTATAAAATAAATGAATTCTTATATAGTGTATAAAATGACACTATTAGTTGAGAAGGACATATGGGTTAATTGGTTATGTTATATAATAATTAAAAAAAGATCAAAAATTAAATTTTTCATTGGTTTATAATAGATTCAACAATAATAAATGATTTTTCAAAAAAATATTTGTTATATTATAGATTTTGTGTCTCATATCAAAGTGAATATATAATGAACGTGAATATGGAACCAAATCAAGCAATACTAGTCTAGCACATCATAGTTTTTTTAAATTGAAATGAATGTTTCACTTGAGAAGACATATCAGTATTGGGATTTCACATTCTTATGGTCAATTAATCATATTTTATTGATATCCATTATTGGTTTTACGATATTTTTTAATCCTGTTAACAAAACTAAAACTATGAAAGGTATATGCCTAGGATTCAGTATGTCTTGTCACAATATAAGGTATCATAATTAAATGGTTGAGAATGGTATTGTTTATCAATTATGATTAAAAATATGAGTTTTTTATTCTATAATAAGGAAATGATAATGATATCATAAATGAAAGTAATACCTATTAATCTATGTAATTTTCATTTGAGAATCTTATTTATTAATGACAATCATATTTTTTATAAAATTTAAATGGATTATGTGAAATATATAATAAATTATTCATTAGTATTTTTAGATCAATGCTATGAAAAAAGATATTAAATTGTATTAAAAATATAAAATTTTTATTTTATGAAAAGTTTATATTTGTAGGGATAAATATTGAAGAACACATGATTGAGGTATGGATATATCTTATGATTAATATATGATTCATGTTGAAAAAATAATGGGTTATTTTATTATGATAAAATAAGATAGATTGTAATGGTCACCTTAGTATTGATAAATGATTCATAATATTTTATATGAATATATTTATGTGTTTGGTTATATTATATAACTTGACTAGTGGGATACCTTATATTTTAGGGTTTAATAATATTTAAAAGAAAAAAATAGAGTTAATTTTCAGGTGAATGTTTACAATTTGGGTGGTGCTATTGACTTGAAGATAGAAATGGTTTTAGGAATTGTATGATAGGAAGAATATGTAATTTGGGAATATATATATTCTTGGATATATTATTTTAGTAGTGATTAATGTTTTTGAAAAATTACAAGTATCATTTTTTATCCTAAAAGAGTATTATAAATTTCTTATTAGAGGTTATACCCATAGTGAAAAATAATAACTGAATATTATCTTATCGTAGAACAAATTAAAATTTTGATAATGAGATTTATTTTATGGTTGTAGAATATGACGCCTGAAGATCATTATATATTAATAACAATAAATAAGTTAATTTTTTTGATATATTTATCTACACACAATGATAAACATGTGTTAATTAGAGATATATTAAGTTAAACTATAATAATTTATTTATGGTCAGCAAAACCTAATCATATAATTTGTTGGAAATATTAATATTTAATGAGTTACAAAATATTTTTTTATATTAATAAAAACTACTTTAAATAAAAAAAACTTATTTATTCAACCTAAATGACTAATAATATATATCACCAGAAAATAATTTAGATAAAATTTTCTTTTAGTCAGATATTTATTTCTATTTGATCAAAATAATTACTAATAATGATAAAATAAATTTGAAATTAATAATTAGTTAACAGTAATTTGGTTACCTAATGATTTCAAATAAAAATAGTGACACTTAAAATTTTAAAATTTCATTAACCAATAAAAAAACTATTCCATTATATTATTTGATTTTAGTAATAAATTGGATTTATGAAATTTAAGACATGAATATGAAATTATTAAAAAAAATTGGGATTTTAGAAAATTTTTATTATTTTAGAATGAAATATTAGGGTGTTTTCAATTGATTAATTTTTTGTCAATAACTATTATTTTTTAGATAAAAAATAACATTTATTATTTTATAATTATGTAATCACAGCTTCAATGTATACATAATCATATATATAATAATATATTTATTTATGATGTATTATCTTGAAATTAATAATAATCCTTGAGAATAAAAAACTTATTTCATGAATTTTTAGATAAAAATGTAAAATATTAGTTTAACAAAAATAGTTTTTAGACATTTCATTGAATCATATATTTTTAAAATTATATTATATTTTGTATTTCCATAAAATACAGATAACATTTTTTTTTAAAAAATATTATGCAATGCGAGTTGATAATTTTAATAACTATGGATTCCACATAAATTTCACGGTTTAAAATAGATTCTTCTAAAAAATATTTTGACGCATTATATGGTTATTCAAAAAATTATCCATTAAAAAATTAATATTTTTATTTCTTAAAAAATATAATATAATAAATAATCATGCGATTCAAATTATAAAATGGGGTTGTTGATTGTTTTTCTATTAATAATAATTATTAATGGTAAAATGTAATTACCATTGTAAATGTAAATCTATGTCAAAGATAAACATTTAGAAGAATAAGACATAACAATCTTAAATTATTCTCCCTTTTGATTTTATGGGGTTTATTTCAACCAAAAATCACCTTAGCATTTCAATTTTTCATTTTTATCCATTTCACAATAAATAGTGTATCATATTAATGAAATGTTAAAAACTCTCCAAAAACTATCCATCCCTACAATAATTAAAGTGTAACACATCTACAACATCAAGAAGCACCATCCCTTATAATTTCTCCCAAAAAATCTTCCATATTACTCCTCCTAGTACCATATACCACATTTAAAAGTTTCCAATCATCAATAGTAAGCATACAACCTTGATGTATTTGGATAAATTCATGATACATTCATGTCCCTAATGTGTATATTGTCAACAACATAGATTTTATTCTAAATTATCATCCTTAGAGATTTTTTTGTATACGCTTATATATTGATATTATTATGATTTATAAGCATTAATGTTAAAATACTTTTTTCATTTTCATTTTAAGTCCATACATCCCATTCATTATGAAAATTTATATCATATTTTTTATGTATATTTGGTTCACTATAACCACGGGAAAAGATTTTCATTTTTTGTCACCACCCATATTATATTCTACATAGAATGGTTTAATATAGAAATATGATTTTTTTTATATAGTTAGTTTTTTTATGACTAATTAGTGAAACTATTAATGATAGGATCTATAAAAGATTATCATTTATTCCAATATTTATGATAATCATTCTATGAGGAAAATAATTAAATACTATTTTATAATATGATCATATAACTTAATTATTTTTATACTTACCTATTAATTAATATATATATTTTTATATACAACTAATAGAAATTATATAAGAACATTATGTATCTAATATATGTAGATTCCTTCAAAAACCCCACATAATCATTCATCACGACATGGTATCATCCGGATTGGACCTGTATAACTACCTTAATAAATACTACGATGAATTCATCTCATGAGGGAATGTGGGAAAATATTTCCTAGTAAAACATAATATAGATTATTAAATAAAATATTTTTTACTCATGAAATGTTATATTAATATTTTAATAATAAATTTAGAAGTCACCCTTTAATTATTATGATTCATCCAAACATGCATGTTATCTATTTCATTTTCAAATATATTAGCTTAAACACCAATGAAATGAATTTGAAACACATAAATAATTATAAAAATACCTAATTGTATATTTAATTACATTATTATGATGATAATATAATGAATAATGATTACAAATATTTTTATTATGAAACAAATAAAAATTACCAAAACCATAAACAACCGATATGGAAAATAGGTAGAATTCATGTATATAATGATTATTTTTAGTGATTATTAATGTAATGAGATATTAATATGGATAAAAATTAATGATTTTTGATAGGTATTTGTACTTATATATGGGGATAATATGCATTCATCGAATTCCAGACATTTTGTATGGATTTTTATCTCAAATTATACCCTTTGATACATATATGATGTTAGACAATAATTTCATGTATGTTGTGTGTATACATCCTATTTGAGATAACATATCATTAATTATCTATTAATATTGGTATTTTATGTACAATTACATTCAACCACATTCACATTTTTTTATTAAAATGTTACTCAAGAAATATGGGTTCTTCATGGTCTCAATTTTGATTCATTAAGTCATGTTATATTTTAATAATAATGTTCCCACTGTATAGTGTTATAATAATTAAATATTCCACAGTATTTAAATAAAATATTTCATTTTATTTCATAGTATTTATTTTAGAAGTCATTACCCCTCATTAAAGAGTTGATTTATATTTTTTCCCAAATAGTTATTATATTTTTATAGTGAAACTTCATTTATTAATTTGTAATCATTATATTAAAAAAATAATATGATACATGTGAATTATTACATTTGATTGAATTAGGTGGTATTCTCTTATTTGGGGGTATTGATTCTTATCTAATAAACAGATTTTCAAATATTTATCATATTACATGCAATGTTCCTTTTATATCAACCATATTCATTCTCTATATGGATAATGGTATTGTTATTCTATTAATAAAAATGTCATATACTTATTTCTCCATGAATTGTGGAAAATAAATTTTTCATGATTCATATATGATGATTTTCAGAATGAATGGATATTATTTTCTAGACATGGGGAAATTTATTGGTGTTTCATATGTTGTTAATCCACAATGAATGAATATTGACATGTTGAATACATGTTTTCTAACAATTGACGTACTTTTAAATTATGGGTTATAATGATTTTTAAAATTTATTAACATGTGGAAAATAATTTAAATTCCAAATAGTGTAACTGAAATATAAATTATTATTTTAAAATTTATTATGAATTGTTTATCAATAAAAATTATTTTTACCGATAGGTTATGAATATGTTATCCCATTTATTGATATGGAGAAAGGTATTATTGTTTCTTATAGTATTATAAAATTTTGGATGATTATTACAAATTTTCAATATAAATATATTAGTCAGCTTCACATAGTATGAATACATTTCACATAATCAAGTAACTGGTTGGACATGAATTATATACACCACTAATGCAACTGTTGGTCACATAAGAATGTAATGTATTAATATTTTTTTATGACACTATAGAACATGAAATTTACTAGATGGAAGATCATTATTTCTAATATAATAATATCATGGTTTATATAAGGAATTATTTTTCTAAAACAATTATTTTCATCACTAAAGAACCATATTTTTTTTAATGATATCTATTAATTACCATTTATATCCATTTATATATTTTTAACATTGATTGATTTGTTTATCGAAATATGATTCTTAATTATTCAATATATTATATTAATGCCATGGTTATTCCAAAACATCCTTAATTGTTTTTTCAATACAAGGTGTTTGAGCTCCCACCAAATTATTCTTCCATTCCATAGGCTTTGAAGAGACTTATAATATATAATATTTTCTAAGGATACCATATGTGATATAATATTATAGAGAAGTTTAATATTAATTATTAAGTATTTATATTTTTATGTGGTGTAAAAAATTTCCCCCTTATTGGGAATAGGATAGAAATTATTTGTTTGTGTTTTGGTCTAATTTTATAATGACATAAAATTGAAATAATTATTATGATATAATATATAAAATAATAAATATTTATTATTACAATAAGGATGGTAATATATATGATTTTAATTTTGGAATAAAAGAGATAATGTAAATTACATGTTTATATCACCAGATCCATGTCTACGAGCTTAGTGTTTCATTTAAATCCCCGGATGGAAATCATGATTTACATTACTATCTAGTGTGGTTATTATGGATATTATTGGGCTTTTTCGGCTCTAATAAATATTTTTTTAGGTGTATAAATATTATTTGTCACTCGATCTATTTTTATAATACTACATTCATGTAATGAAATAATTTACATTTATTTTTGATAATATTTGATTCGTGGTTTTATTATATCCCATGTCACTCAAGATAATTATAATGTGTATCTAATACCATATGCATGTTTAATATTCTCTCAGGGTTTGTTACCCACCTGTGTCTTTTGAGAGGTTGGATTCATGTGTTATTATCTCCCTTCACTTATATTCTTCCATTTAGAGTTATCATTAGGTGGTGGGTATCATGGATTAGTTGTATTATAGGTCATTTTGATTGATATAATGTAGTTAATAGGTAAGAACCCATACATAATATATGGGTTTGTAAGGAAAAAATGTTGACAATGCTTAGTATATGACATAAACTTGGGATACCATCTTGGAAATAGGTATTTAGTCCCCCAATGAAAAAAATAAAGGACATAATGTTCACTAATCATACAATCATAAGTGATAATTTTTGGGATACATAACTTGGAAGATATAATTCCGTATTCATGATTAAAATTATTATTTTAATGGGTATTAAATGATGTTATCATTAATCATAATGAAATAATTAATCAATAATTTTTCAAATTTCATTATTAATAGTCCCTATATTTATTTTATTTTTTAGGTATAACTCTATTTCAATATACTCCTCATTATCATATTGAATATATTCCACATGATTTTCTAAAAAAATTTCATAGAATTCAGATTGATGATACAAGACTTAGAGGATGACACAGACAGTTTTAGCAGCAAAGTTTCTAGATTTATGGGGGAACTATTTTGTGATTAGTGATAGAATAATTGTTAGAGGAGGTGAATATACCGTTTAGTTATATTAGTTACGAAAATGAATACTGTGTTTCATTAATGTTAAGGATGAAATATTGTTTAGAAAGTAAGTGATGGTTCATTTTCATCATGTATTTTATGTAGTTACTTATTTCATTTTAGAATTTTCAAGATCAGTTCAGTTTCAAGATTATTTATTCCACCACAATCAGGGGAAATTAAAAAGGGATGTATACCCATCCTCGATATGCTTCATACCATCTATCATATTCTTATTCTAGGGAATGTAATTTCATGAAGGTTTTACATCCAGAGGCATTGTGCTAGGTTACTTTTTTATGCATCTGACATATCTTGATTTAATGGAAAGATAAGTAGTTGTAGACTAGATGTTTTCCAAAATAGGATCATGAAATTGAGAAATTTTTTAAGGATTCTATACATAATAGATCTTTGTTACAAGTTTCTAGTTTCATGGATATATGGGTTTTCAAAATGTTGGGGAAAGGTTACAACCCACTATATCTCGTTTAAAAATAGGGTGGCTCTATTTCCCCTTGAAATGGTCCATATATGTTCTTCCTTTTGGATTCTATGTACATCACTAGAGGGAGTGATCGATGAGATTGATAATAAATAACACACTCATTGTTGGGTTTCATTTTCCACTATTGTAATTGTATTATATAAGGAAATACAAATAGGGTTCTCTAACCATTAATCATCATTTGTGAAATGATGTAGGAAAATGAAAAAACCCATAATATTCCTTATCCTGATAAAGTTGTGTTCGACCCTGGAGGTAACTATTAAAATTTATGAGGGGTCACATGCTGGGTAGTGGATTGATACATACTCATGATATTAGAATTTCAAGTGAGTTTTATGTTTTTATAAGTACACATTAAATATTTATACATTTTTGTATGACTTGTTCAATTCATGAGCTATCTACGCCAATGATTCAAATTCAATGTTCTATTCATCATGATTTTATGTGGAGATTTGAAAATTCCCCTTGGTTTTGATTATTTTAGTTATCTGTCGAGCTAGTTTTTAAATTATGTAGGGACTATGACCTTGTGGATGGAGGAAATGATCATGGTGATACATACTATATTTCTGGATACATCCTTATAATTTCATCTTGATATAGACTATCCATATTAAATAAAGGCTATCATGTATTTTTTCCACAGGTAGATTCCATTATATGAGGGGTGAAATATTAATAAATTTCAATTTATTAGAGATACCATCTAATAGGTTTTAATCAGGTTCTATCCATGAATTACATTATTTTCAATTCAATTATGGGTTAATTGGAGGTTTATCCTTTATTGTTTACAATGGTTATGGAGTTGTACCATAAGGTCTTCTCAAATGTTTTTCCTGAATAACCCCCGAACAAGAGATCAGGTTTTAAATATATATATATAGTTATTCAAATCCTAAATATTAATATATTCATATAATATATATCAATGAAAGTTTTATGAGATATTGATATTGATAAATTATCTCTTGAAGTGAAGCATTACTTAGACAATCGTGTCAACTTGAGGTTCTCTATTTTATCTATAATGATGATAAATCATATTCTCTGTCTAGGTATCAATTATCATCACTGATATTAAGTGATATAAAATAATTCCTAACAAAATTTATAGGCTTATAATTTATTTAATTAGTTTATCAGAGGTAGTGGTTTCACAATGATTGATCTGTTATCAAGATATCATCATATGTGGATGATGTATGTTGACTTACTAAATATTATAACATCATATCAGTATGAGTGTTATGTAATTTTTTTAATTTCATTTTCTGGTGGAATAATCCAATAGTATTCGTGTAATTGATGAATCAAGTGTTTAGATATTTCCTATACTAATTCATGTTATCTTTCGTTGATTTCATCCTTGCATACCTGGTATTTGAGGAAGATAGTGAAATGTATATATGAATATTTTTTGGAGTTCGTCCTTGGTAGAAGTTGTTAGAAGATGTACCGATGTTCATGTTTTGAAATTATGAATTTAATTACATAGTTAATTTCATTTTTCATTATAGTGTATTTGTTGATCCCCTTAAGTGTGAGGTGAATTTTTCCAGGATAAACTCCAAGACTATTAGTGAGGAGCATTGTTTCCAGGACGATGTAGACTATTATATATTTTCTATACCCAATATCTATTAAAAGTCAAATACTCTTATAATCTAGTCCATAATTTATTGGTAATTCTTTTTTATTGTGTTTTTTAGGAATCTATCAAATATTAGATTTTAAATATGATTAGTTTCACAGATCAACATTTTCCAAAAGATGGAGTTGGATTGACATCTTAAATGATGCTTCCTATGTTATATTGGTTTGTGTATTAAAGAAATATATAGTGGTTATTTATTTTCTATCTCTTCAAATTTGACCCCATTAATGTAAGCATTCAACTAATGATCATAAGTTGTTATAGATTTTATTTTCTTTGGTTTTCTGGTGAAAATATGTTGTTAAAAAATACATTATTTTGTTCTTAAATCACAATATATTTGAGTATGTATTCTACCATTAATACCTGAACATGTAAAAGTGATATTTGTAGGAATTATTTCAAAAATATGATAGTCATAATATTAATAAATATATAAAGGTTATTATTGTAATTGATTCTCTAGGTAGGATGTCATGTAGTGATACCGTGAAAGTGTTTGGAGATTCATAGTGACTGATTGAATAACTCTCTACGAGGAAACATGATATGGAACAAGTTAATCATAGAGTAATCATTTTCATCTCAGATGGTGAATTCTTATTTCATTCGATAATTAGATTATTTCCAACTGGGTAATTATAATGTGGATGTATGGTTAGAATGAGTAATCTATAGTTATTACCCTGATTATTGTGCAAAGGGTGATCAATACAAGGTGTTATTTTTTAAGAGTTTGTCATTATTTTTCTAACATGAGAGGTGGTTATACAAGATGTCAGCATTTCACTCTAAGAGTAATAACAATGTGTGAAAAATATGTACCATGTTATGAGAGGTTAGTTTCTTTTTCATAGTGTGATGAATTCGGTAGCAGTGTTCATGTCTGGAAGTATAGTTTTCTAATGGTTGAATGTTGAACACCATGTTGTATGTCGGTTTTTACTATCATTATATCACCATAAATGGTTGTGGTAAAACATATAGAGTAAATCATAAATATTATTCCATAATCTATGAGGTGATTTTTTTTATATGGGTGGTTTTGAACTGTTAAAAAAGATCATATCACTTTTTAGGTATTAAGGAGTGGAGATGAGTCAGGGTTTTCTCGAGGAATATCTGAAATATGTGGAGAGGATTAACATAACCATGAGGATGGATACAAATTATTTTTATCATATATTAACCTCTAGGATGTGTATAAGTCATTTTAATTAATTTGGGTAATTTTTTTTAGAAAATTTTATCTAGAGATGAACATTTATATGGAGAAGACTATCTAGAATCTGGATGACATATTCCACACTTTTTTCTCAAATCTATAGGTTTAGGGTTATGGACATTTTATTTCAATGTGTTTTCTTAATGTATTAATATTCTCAAAAGTATTTTTGAGGAATGGATTAATGTTTCTATGTCGGGAAATTTATTATTTTATGTTTTGTTGATATGGCATTGGAATGTCTATAATTACTAGACCAAAACAACTACAGAGAACAACAGTAATGGTTTAAGTAATTTTCAAAAGGATTAATGATAATCAATATCATTCTAATTATTTTTGTTTACTTTAATTGTGGGCTTATATATTCTAAAATTGGATATCTTGTGTTCTTAATGATGGTTCATCATCATCCTAGTGAAGGTATAGTAATATAAGTAGGATTTATCTGGGTTTATCTTTCCTTTTGAGGTGTTGGAGTGTGTTAGATTCATTATGTACCAGATAGAACATCCCCACACAAATGATATGGATTCATGGTTTCATTATTATATCATGGGTTCATTTCTCTCTTTAAAATGACACTAACATAATTTATTTAGTTTTTATTGATATTGATGATGATGTTACATTTTAGGAGAAACCTAGGGGGATCCATGACTACCGCGTGAAGTTTTTCATTTGAGTTTTATTTTTTTAGTGCATCTCCAATGTCTGCATGGTGTCTTGGATTATATAATGTAGGGATATGAGTCATATATATGAACTTAGAAACCCAATTTTTATTGTTTTTAATTTTTTTATAAGGTGTTATTTTATTGGTAATTTTATCTTTCGTATTAGAGTGTTTTCTATTCCTTGAGAAATTGTGTTTTGATTTTACCCTGGTAGAGACTTATCACCTGCAATAGAGTGTAAAGAATCTAGTTGGTATTGTTTTCTTGTTTTTTTCCATGTTTCTGTAGTTATATTTTTTATTCCTATTATGGTTAAATTATCTAAGAGGTATCTCATACGGTGGTTTTTAGCTAAACATTTACATTTCATTATCCCTATGATTGGATTAAATTTTTTAATGAGGGGTTTTTTAATGTTAATATAATGTAATAAAGTAGAATTTTGAAATTAATTAAGTATAAATGTTTAAAAATTTTGTTTTGTATAGGAGAGGGTGACATTTAGGCCACTATGGATAATTGAATGTGTAGTCTTGGGTGCAACATTTCTAGTGAATGGGCATGCAAAATCGTTTAAATGGTCATATAAGATTAGAGTTCCTTAAATGAAAAATATAATTCTTTAAAATTCCTCTATAAGGTCATGAAACTAACTGTTTTAGTAGTGGGGTATGACACAATGATGATAATTAATGTTCTATATGTTTTGTTGTGAACTTCATCTTAGATCTCCAACTATATAAATGACTATAATGGAATAATTTTGGAAGGAATAATTGATTAATGTTAACTATGAGTGGTGTTCTTGAGCTATTATATGAGAAACATGTACTATAGATTCCACCATCACATGGCCTTGTATTTGGAGAGATAGAAACCCTTATGTTCACAACACTAGGACATAGATGTTGTTTATGGATGATTATTAATGAAACGTCGTGGCTAGGAATATTAAATGGTCTACGAATGATTTGTTATCAAATTAGGATATAAAAGTTATTTAGGAATGGTTAAATAGTGATGGTATATTTGAAATTCTTTTGAATATGGGTTAGCATGATGTAGTGGTTTATCACCATGCCATGCTAAATACATCCAAGATTACCTCTATAAATATTTGGTTGGAACTACATATATGGGATTTCTTTCACCTCCATACCCCTCAGAATCACTTATATCAACTTCATAGGGGATTAAAACACCATGGATCTTATAGGATTAAGTTACCTTGATTTAGGATAACATAGCCTCATTTTTTCTCCATCTAATAAATAATTCATATAGATGTACGTGTTTTCATAATCTTTGTTTTCGGTTGTGATCAAAGCTTGAATAAAAGAGGATTAAAGGTGATAGGGTCTAGATGATCATTCTTTTGATTATATGTATTTCCACCTTATCCCATTAAAACATGATTTTTTCTTGTAAAAAATCTAAATTATGGTATGGGATTCATTATATCTTCTTTTTTATTTCAAATCATAATTTTAAGATGGTTTATCCAATTGGGTAATGGTGAAATGAACCATATTGATGTTTAATCAATCAATATAGAATGATATTTTTTGGTTGTTATAATCACATTTTTTACACTGTCATGATGTTTTTCCACATGATTGGATAAATAGTTTGTTATAACTTTTTTATGATAAAGTAGAATATTATTTTTTGTCTTGTATATTTCATGATATGTGTAATACATGTCATTATTTTGAGCTAAATAATAATGATTACATATTAATTTTGAACATTATTCCCTATAATTGATATAAATCACTATAATCCAAGGATAAAGGTGAAATAATTCTTAGATATTTGAAGTCTATGACATTGTTTTCCTATGTTCATAATTAAGATAAATGAATTAGTTATTTAAAGAATCATTAATATTTTTATAATGATAGTTGATTGTGTTAGAAGACCTGATTTATTCCAATGGTTGGATACCCTGTTTCTATCGACAAGATAACTTATTAGGTATCTTTAGTTTTTTTGATTCCTTGTGTATTAACTCGGGTTAATGAGTCTTTATATTCAATGTGATGTGAGATGTGTGTTGATAATGATATGATGATAAATGGGGTGGAATTCCATGATTTCGGGCATAAGATAAAACACGTGATTGTGGGAGGGATTTTAATATTCATATTGTGGTTGAGGAGGGTATTAGTATTGATAGAGTGGGTTAAACATATTATTTCCTATTATTTGTGATTTGGAAGCTGGGATGAAATCATATAAAATAATGCAATAAAATGGTTGGATGTAACAGTTTTATGTTTTGGATTTTAATTTTCCCATAACATAAAATGGTTGGGTGTCCATCATCAATAAATATTTGCCTATGTAAAGAAGAGTCCTAGATGAACTGAAATTATGAAATGATAAAAAGTCTTAAATATTATAACTAATATCATTCGATTGTCAACAAGATTCCAAATAATGATAATTCAAGATGAAATTGGGTAGTTGTTGGATTAGGACTATAGGGAATTGTTTTATTTGGATAATTATTGTAATAAATAAATCTTCACCTTAATAATTTATTGATTCCTGTTGAAATGAATGTGTTCATATGGGATATATGTGCTTTGAATTTTTTGATGGGTGTTCAAGAGAAAATATTTGATGTTGATTTTAAGGATACATTATTGAATATAGTGTCATTTGTGATATATGTTTGAGTTTGTGTGTTTATTTATATTCTATATTTTTTGTTATTTCATACTCTACCCACCCATGACAGCAGGGAGACTAACTCCCATGTGACTCTTTGTGGATGTTTTCAGCAACATAATATTTGGTGATGAGTCAATGTCTTACTACCCACACATCTCTAATTAAATTTTTCTTGGATTATTTTATGATAGTAAAAATAATGGTTACCATTTAGATATATGTTTGTAGAGGGATGTAATGGATTTTGGTTTTTCAAAAAACATATATCAATTGATATCATACCATATGGATTATTAAAAGATGTTGTGGTAAATTTGTGATGTATTGTGGTATAATACATGATGTACATGTTGTTCTGTCTCCATAAAACTAATCAATAAAAATCCATATATGTGGATATTATTGACTAGATAATGTGATGTGTGGGTTTTATTCCTTGTAATAGTTTCTCATGGGTTCCTTTTCTTGATCATTTACTTGAGAGAGGTGTATCATGATGTTTGTCATTAGGGGATGTGTTGTACAGTTGTGTGGATGTGGAATCCGGTTACCTACTTTTTTATATAATATTAAATATTGTATTACTATTTGAATATGATATCTTGTGTGATGGAAATGGGGATAATAAAAACATAGCACATAATATTATGTTCTGCACTTTCTCAACTTATTTAGTGATTATGATTTAGATTCATTTCATTACCTTATTCATGAGAGGATTCGAGCATGATCATATTAAGGAAAAATTAAATTCTCACCCTATATAAATATATAATATTTTTTAAGACTATATGATATGTTTGGGGTTCTATCAAGAAATTAAAACTTTTTGAATTCTTTATCATATGTTCGCGCTTCAAGGTCACATTTGTGGATTTTTATGGAACTCAATGTTATTTGAATTTATTCAGTTTGTATAATAATAAATGAATGTATTTTTATATTATACATTTATTTTTGTGAAATATTTTTTTCTTGTATTTATATTATCTTCGGTTCTACATGTAATTCTTATTTGGTAGTAAATCCCATTTGTGAGTATGAATGACTAAAAATTATATTTTTTACTATAAAATAGTTATTCGGAATAGTGAGAAACCACAAAAGTACAACCAAATCGGAAGAAAAAAAAATGTAAAAATAAATCAAAATGTTTTTTAAACAATACTAATATTGTTATAGTTTCATACCTAATAAAATAACCTTTGTAGTGTTTCAACCTTCATACTTCAGTCAACCCAGATTATATCATTAATTTGGGTACCTAGCTTGTCACAAGTATAGATATATTCCACCACCTTGAATTTTAATGTATTGAATCCCCATACAAAAATAAAATTCTTATGGTCGATACATTCACTTTTTTTCCATAGTAAGATTCATTTTAACATCTTTATATATAATTATTTAGGCCTCCACCATTCGTGTGTTATGTTTTATATCTTTTTCTTGAATATATTCATTGTAATGAAGGAATATATCAATATATTTCATTTTATATCCCTCATTTTTTCCAGACACTACAATATTCCTTTGTTTTTGAATGTCTACACACTTTTTATTTGCCATTACATTTCATGAGCCAAAATATTACAGATCTTGGGGTCATGGTTTAATTTATTTTTCATCTCCCATACTAGAAGATCATTTTTGAATTTTCTTAGGATGTTGGGAGTATTCATTCCTCAATTTATATCTCTTCCCTTTAGTCACCATGCAACTACCTGCATCACAGTGCCCCTTTTGACCATTCTTCATCATTGGGCTATGGAGACCTATACTTCTCGCTCTATCCTCAGGGCTAATATATACTAAACTAGAGACCTAAACATCATATTCACCCTTATAGTGAACATGTACACCAATTGGATACTCAAACTCCAAGGGTGATCCCAGATTTGGAGTAGTCTATTAGTCCTAAACCAACATGTCACCCTTAATAACCCCAAATGGATATCCAGTCTATTTCTTGATCTTGAGCTGTATATTCCTCCTTCAAGAATTCAAAAATATTAACGAGACTTCTGGTTTCTGTAATGTTTTTTTGGACAAGATCATTGTATTTAATCTTCCCCATATAGCTTTGATCTTCTTGTTACATATAGATACTACCTTAATGGTTTCATTACCAATAATTTGATGTTCAAGGAAGTGACTATATTAAACCGAAATATCATTTTGTTCATTAGAGCCTCTACAATATGTGTTTGGAGTATTCTTATGTGGAACAACCGGTGATGGGGGGTGGGTAGGGCTTGGCACTGGTGTCACATCCACAACCGCCTTTAAGGTGGAACATGGGGAAACCGTTTACCTAGTGTGAAATACTCAATTATTTATGATATCATCAAATAATGGAGAAACCAGTGGAATAATAAAATGACATTCTACCATAAATGGTACTTCATGATGGTTGACTCCCAAATCAAGATTTAAGGTACTAAATATTTTAGGTTGAATGCACCAAAATTTCATACAAGGGGTCACATTATTTTTTTCAAAACAAAATATAAATAACATAGTTAAAAACAAGTTACAAATGTTAACATAAAAATGTAAAAAGGTAAATACCTTTCATAACTGACTTATAAAATATTTAAAATACATTTATAATGTTATTTTGGATGATTTCCTGATCGAATACCTCTCCAAACACCATTATTATAAATTAATGGAGGTAATTTTCAATTAAGAGTGTTTTGATATAATGGAAGAAAAAAGGGTAATTCCAAAAGATCCATTTTCATCACTTATAAAAGGGGATCAATTTCTTCTATAAAGGAGCTAGATTCATTTTTCATCACAAGAAATAACTGCTGGAATTAAAAACACAATGAATATATAAAAATTATTAATATAAATCTATAAATTTTATGGATATTATTAAATATATTATATAAAACTATCTATCATGGTCAATACATTAAAGTAGTAATGACATATTTACTGATCAACATCATATAAAAAATGTGTGCAAGAAAAAAAATATAATTAAACATATAAAAATGTTATAAATTTTAAATATTAAATTAAATAATTAATAATATGTTTTTCAAAAGGATTAAAATTAAAAAAATAGATCATTTATGAAGTTAGGTGTGTGCATCAAAAAAATAAAGAACATAGTAACTGTTTTACTCCCAATTTCCTACATTGAGACATAATTTATTTTATGGACCTAATTTAATTTAATTATATTTATAATTCCAATTTTATATATAATTGATTTTTTTATCTTGATTCAAGATATTAAAACATCAATATAATGATTTCATTCTTTCAAGATTCATTATTAGAATGGTTCATATGTCGTTAGTGTTCTATATCAATCACCCTTCACTAACACATGCATCAATGTTATGAACAAAAAATAATATATATGGTATATATACTACCCTCATGAATTATATTATAATTATTTATTATTAAAATCATTAAAATTATATCTTTCCATGTTACTCCTTATTGTATCACGTGGTTGATGTCCTTTATAAATTATATTGATTTTCTCAACCAAATATAATTTCTAGAGAAATAATTTCAATCCTTTTTTATTATATTTAATTATATTTTTGATTCCCATTAATTATAATTATATATTTATGTTTAATAAAATATTCATTACAAATTAGTTATATAATCATTTGTTAATGAAACAATGTTAAGAATAATACCCAACCATATAAAAAATTGTTTATCCTCATGGTCAAAAATCACCCTAAAAAAATTACATTATAATAGAATATAAATTTTAGTGTTATATAATAGTAATATAATTTTTACCTTCTCCAGTGTTAAGATTAACTTTTAAGAAAATATTTTATGTTGTGTTCTTTTAAAAAAAATTTTGTTTAAAACACATTAAGGGATCTTCGGTAACATGTCATGGAATTTAATTTATGAGTTCCCTTTCATTATTTAACTTTTTTGAAATATTATTCTCATGTAACTATGATATTTATTTTTCATATTCCCATTAAATATGTAACTAGTTAAATATATTTTTCATTGTATAGGTTATACATGTTTTCATTAAATTTGAATTTTCATCTTTTATGTCAAATTTATATAAGGGGAAATTCTTTTTTCATGTCTATGGTAGAACATCAGTCATATAAAATTATATTAAACCATTATTAACATAAAATATCACATATAATTATATGAATCGACCTACTAGTTCAATAATAGTTTTATGATTCATATTAATGTCTTTACTTTTCAAAAATTATCCATTACATGTTTTGTTTCAAATCATCCAATAAGTAATTATTATTTATTTTTCCTCCAAGATAAATTTATAGACATATATATATAAATTCAATAATAATGTACTATAATTTATTATCAAATATGATCATTGAAAATACTTTTTTTCATCTTATCTTGGTTATCCACCAGATTTGGCCATTGTTTAGGACTTGAATTAAAAATATAAAACCTCCTCTATTTGAGGGGTTAGATAATGACTATGATTTATTTATGGATTATTTACATCATATGGAATGAATATGTATGAATTATATTAATTTGATGTGTGGGATCCAGAATTATTTATCCCTAAAATTAATTTGTTAATTCATTATATTTCATTTGATATTTTGTAAGGGATTAAAGAGTTAACATAAATACACAATTGGACATTTTCCACATTATGATGATGGTCTTATGGGAGACCACTTCCATAAATTTATGATTTCAATTTTTATGTTGTTTTTGTATGTTTATGATTCCATTATAATCAAATATCAATTATTTATTCCATGTTTTTAATCTTATGATAATCCTCCTTATGATATCAAGGGATGATTTTTTACTCTCATGTTATGAATTATTTCCATATTTACCCCCATTATATATATCTAATTATCAAACATTTTCATATTTAGTTTTATCATGAACCAAAATTTTCTCATTATATTATTGAATCATTTTTAAGATAAATATCATAACAGTATTACATTCTTGTATCGAATGATTTAATATTTGGGAATCCATATGTTCCTACATCCATATTCAAAAGGAATAAAAATATTTGAATTATACATTGTAATAATTATAAAATCTAAAATTTTCTCCTCAATACATATATTAACTTCATTATATAAACAAATAATAGGGGTGAGTTGAAAGCATAGTAAAGGGATGGATAAAATTAAAGTAATAGGGGATGAAGATCCATAATACATAGGTTAGGATAATCATAGTAATCTTATGCTAAAAATGGGACCATCATACTAAGAATGAAGGAATAATTTCAAAAAGGTATGTAATGTGGAATATGCCTAATAATGAAACATTATAACATTTTGGTCAAATAAAACTAATAATTGTTATCATATCTAGTACAATATTCACACATGACATGTGTGCATAAATCGTAACATCATAAATTTAAATGAATATAAACTCATGTTAATTCATAAAAACAATAATATAATGTGATATATCACATCACCCCATTAATTACTGTGAAATATAACATCTATCCTACCCTATAAATCATTAAATGATTTTAATCATGCTCATTACATTTAAAGATATCATTTAAAAATAATATATTTGAGATAACCCCATGAAAAATAATATGAATCATGAATTTTTTATACTGAATAATCATGAATAAGATTTTGGGATTCTATATGTAAATGTGAAGATATATTTTTGGTATAAAAAATAATTTTTATTTAATTTAAAATCATCAGAAGAGGAGTTATTTTTCATTTTATAAAATAAATTTCTATTCTTATAATATAATATATGTTTTCTGAGAAATCATATAAAAAAGGAACATACTTCTGTATCTATGAAATGAAATGGTAATGAATATTGAAAATAAAATTTAAAGATATTATATAAGTTTTTATAAATTGTTGAATGTAAAATAAGAGATAACCCAAAATAAAGTGCTGTGTTTGAGATTACTCTTACCTTAATTCATGTTTTATTTATTATTTTTTGTGTGACATGTTTAATTAAATTATGTTTAATAAATCATGGAACCAGAAGTTAATTATATTAAATTTTCAAAATATATTTATATATATATAATAATCATTATTTTATAATTCATAATTGAATGTTTTCATTTTGAAATATTTTGAAATCGTATTTTGCGTCAAATATATTATCTTATTTCAATTTCAGTATTTTTTAAAGTTCATTTAAACTTAACTAAAATTAATCTCATATGAATATAATACATGTAATAATATATTAATATACTATATGTAATTTATTTTATCCATCCATGATGTTGGGGATTAGAAGAGATATAACATTTTTATCATATGAGGTTAACAAATAGTTGATGGGGTCCTACCCAAAATAAGAGGGAAGTGAAAATTAACTTATAAATATGTCAAAAATATATTAATTAAAGAAGTTTATGTTTTTTATAATAATGTTAATATACTACAAAATTAATCATACTAGAATCAGTTTTGAAATAAAAAGGTAAAATGTGTAAGAATAGAAGAAAACGAGAAAAAAAGATGATCGAATCATACCCTCTTCTTGGTGATTCCAATTCTCAATATATCAAAAATCAATGAAATAATGTAGTTTGATTACACCATAAAATCATTAATTATTGGAGGGGGCTTCTATTTATTGAATTTGGGTAGATACTTTTCTTTATTATTCAAACGATAAATAGTTTTCCAAGGGATGGTTGATGGGTTACTCAATCTTGAGGAGAAGTGTTTTTTAAGATAAAATATCTAATAAATTATAATATATAAGATAAAACATAAAATATTATATTTTTTTGACAATATGAAACAAAATTGAATGAAATTTTAATATTTTAGGACTTTTAATAAAAAATTAATTTTAATTTCTTTTTTTAAACAAAATGAATTGAGATAAATAGAAAATATTTAAGGGACATATTTGACTTTTACACTTTTGAAATTTATTTTTAGATTTAATAATTATAAATCTTATTTTAAAAAAATATTATATTGTTAAATTTGTTAAGGGATTATATAACAAATTAAACATTTATTATTACATTATTACATAATGAAGAATGATGTATTTGAAAATTGTATTTTTACTATAAATGTAAAAATTGATGTTTCTCATAAATCTATCAAAAATCACCAAAACAATGTTTCAATGTGTTAATTATATTAAAATTCTAATTTTTTAAAATTAATTTTTAAAATATTTACTTTGTTTATATTAACAAAAAATATAATTTTTTATGAAAGACATTAGAATCAAATTTATTAAATAATTTTTTATAATTTCATTGAGTTCTGAATCCTGGTTTTAATTTAATTTAATTAAAATATTTCTCATTTTTAATATACTCAAGATAAATAATATTATTAAAAAAATTAATATTTCTTTTTCCAATTGCTATACCAACCATTATGTTACAATTCATAATAGTCAGGTAACTATTAAAAATATTTAGGTTAGAATTATAGTTATAACATTACCATTCTGATGGTTATGATTCTCATATAAATACCTTTTAGTTTCATCATATATAAATAACTAAAATTCCTCCAAATATATGTATATATATATATATATTCATTTCCATAAAATATGATTATTTTTACTAATATTTTATATCTATTACATAGTTTTATCTATTAGAGCGATTATTTAAGATATCAGGATGATTAATATTTCCCCATTATATTTTTTCAATATTCTAATTTATATCATTTTTCAATGATTGGAAATTTAATTATATTAGTTATTTTTTAATGTATTGATCTATATTAATGGAATATAGTGTTTTATTATCTATTAATTATTTGTGTATATTAATATACTATATAATATAACTCATATTCATTTTAAAAAAACATTTCATTTATTAACACGGTGACACTACAGCCCCCCCCCCCCCCCCTTGAAATTTTATACCTCACATTTTAACTCACATTCTTAGTAGAGAATATTTTATGTATTATCTATTTCATTATGTATATTGGTTCCTTTTCCACCACTTAATTTGTATTATTCATACCAAGATATTTTATAATTTTATTTGTATTATAGTGTAAAACATTTTCACAAAATTTTATTATATTTAAAGGTTTCTCTTAATAATAGTGTTTATTCTGATGTTTTTCTACCCTCTTATTAAGTCAAATTGAGGGACAATCCATGTACTTCCTCAATAGATATAAGTGGAATACCACATTAATTTTATCTATATTTGGATTATTTTCAAGGAGATAGGCCTATAATTTTATGAAATCCATGATCTAAAAATAAATAATGTACCACATGTTAAATATTAATCACATTCCAATTTTCATGACTCTATTATATAATGATATTTGAAGGAACACCCTATATCCAATTGTAAATTCCATGTACCTTCAATGGTGGTTATCATTTTTCTTAAGAAAACTATGATAATAAATTATATGATGTTAGATGGATTGATAATTAAATTATATTTATTGAAAATGTTTCGGAGGAGGTGGATTTTGTTCAAAAAATTAATACAAAAATATGGTATTTCCCCACCACGTCCCATATAGAGATTTGTATATATGGATTTGAATACACTCATGGATGTTTTTTTTGATAACATAACTAATGGAAGATAATAGTTCCACACTTTTATTTCTTAATATCCATTAGATTGTGGGTGATAATACTTATTGAAATTAAATTTATTATAAAGAGCATGATGAATACTTATTCAGAATTTAGAGGTGAAACCTAGATCTTGATAAGATGTTATATAATTTTATTCATGATGAATCCTCACATCATTCATTATAAATATCAAATCATGATTATCAATATAAAAATATTCCATAATATTATTAATGTTGAAATCCTAGTTGGAGAGATTCACAATAACCCGTATTGCATTTCTTTATTTGGATGTATTTAATAGACTAGCGTTAGTGTTTATGGTGATGATCACTATTTTGATGTGGTTATATGAAATTAAATTATAATTACCTAATACATTTTTGTTCTTCATTTAAATGTTTTCATAGTAATCACATTGAGATACAGTTCGAAATCATCTTCTTCTAATTTTACAACCATATATCCTCTCTAGGATCATAACTCTTATTTTTTTCTTCTAGGATGGGAGGATAAATACTTGAAATAAAAATTATCCATTATCAAATTATTTATATCATGTGATAAAGGAACAAAATGTATACTTTAAAATAAAGTAAAACCACCTTCATAAATTTTTTAATTCAGGAAGCTTCCTCTTATTTTATACTTGATCATTATTTTAGATCTTTAAATAATCCCTTTATAATTCATTGATATTTTTTAGGATAGTGGTTGTGAAATCTATTGAAAAGGTAGGTGAAATTACATATTGTTATTATTTTTATTATAGTATTTTCAAATTACATTATGGTACAGTCTTTCTCAATCTTCAATAGTGGTTGAGTTGAAGGTGATTTTCTACAAGGAGAATCCTCTTCCATGATCACCTTTCTAGTATAGATGTTAATAAAATTTGTCTTACCTTAGTTATCACTAACCACATTCATTAATTCATGTATACATCCTTCAATTTCAATACATAAATTATATAATTATGATCTTTATACATGTCACAATTCTCACCATAGAGGTAATTATGCCCAATATTTAAACTAATGGTCACTATTTTTAACTATAGAGCGTGTGTTTTGATGTTATACTCATGGGTAATAAAACATATATAATTAAAGACTTTAATAGCATCATTGTTCATGGGTTCACAACCCAATAATGTATTTTAATCATCATTATATATCATTATCCCTTCTGAATGTAATGATATTTTAAATATAATTGTACATATTATAATGTTTTTGATATTTTCAATAACTTCATCACATATTTCAATACAATTACACTTTAACCCATTCCATATTTAATTAGTTATATTTATTTTAAATCATGTAAAATTTCTCATAAATATTATATAGTACAAAATAATTTCAAAATCACTAAAAATTTCTATTAAACATGATGTTCTAGTCCATTCCTCAATATATATGTTATTTTATGGGTCAACCAAAATTAACTGTAATGTGATATTGTGCCTCATGAATATAACTTTATGTTTTCAAAATTAATAGTTACTAAACAAATAAAAAAGTATATCCTTTCTTAATCCCATCAAAACAATCCATATATTCTTATTATGTCTCTTATTTTACTAAGAGTAAATAAGAATATAAATAATGAATACTATTAGAAAATTAATGTAATATATAAATACACAATTAATAAAATTAAACAATTATTACTGGGGAATTAGTATATATAAATAGAATCATTTGAAATTCATTATTTTCATATATTATATGGAATTGTTTATTTTAAATATATAACTTCTTAATATTAATTTGTTGATATCTTGAATGATGATCAACCATTGAAAAGTAATTATCTTCACAATGTTTATTGAACAAGTCCTCAATCCTTAGTAGTTGATACTTTTTCTTTATAGTGATATTATCGAGCTCTTATTAATTTTTAAACACACTAAATGATGCATTCTATTTCTTATAGGACTCCACTAAAATACCACAGTTTTCATGAATAGATAATATGAAACCTTTGTCTAATTACTCATACATATTCTTCTACAAATCCACCAATAATTAACCAAAAAAGGTTAGAAGACATTTTACCAGAATGGTTCTTCCACCACAACTGTAAATTGAGAAATTAACAGTTCTAGTAAAAGGATTTTATCTATGATTAATAAGTTGTGATATTGCAATCAATATAAAAATAGAACTAGTATTAGAGCTAAAAAATGGATAATAGAAAATTAATTTAACTATGATAATGAAGTTCTATTAAAGGTAGTATTTGAGAACAATTTTCACTAGCACTGTAAAAGGAACCCATTAACAGTTGTTTTTTTCTCTATTAATGGGTGTATTTAATAGAACATATTTACTATTTATATATGGTTCACATACAAATTATTTTTAGGGCTATTAAAAATGTGGCAAATATTTGTTTTCCCACACCCCCAACACCCCACATTTTCAACTCTTATAGCCCCAATTCTATGTCCACTATGCTACCCACCTTCTATCTTTACCCACATTCCATGTCACTAAAAGGATCCTCCAAATATGAACCCTTGACTGAATATGATCCAAGGACCTCCATTTTGTGACTAGATGGTCCTTACAACTATATGATGCAAGCTTTGTTTTATATTTTATGATATTTCAATTCATTTGTATATATTTATAAGTGTGTGATATATATTTATATATATAAATATATCTATTAAAATATTTTATATATTAATATTAATTTATATATATTACAAGATATATTTGAGAGTGTGCTTATCAATAGAAACACATATGTATATACAAACATTATATATGTATATTAATGTTTTCCTATAATGTAATTAAAATTAATAATTTTTTATTTAAATAAAATGAATAATAAGTATTTATGTATTTTTTTTTGTAACTATCAAATCATATTAATTAATATATTTTTAATTATGTGTATTTCTGGTGTTTTATTATAACAATGATTATGAAAATATGAATATCATTAATATAAAGAAAACAACTTTGTGAAAATGAAATAACTTTAAAATAATAACTTAAATATGAATGTAATACCTTTGAATTAATTTATTGCCAAAAATCAATAATAAAAAAATTTAAACGAGGTTGAAATTCCATCAAATGTTATGAAATTAGCAGAACCAGAATAAAAACATAGTTTTCGAGGCCTTTTATGCATTTTTGACATAAAAAACATCATTGGGGATTCCATTTGAACTATAGGGTTAGATCATGTTTTAATATTCGATTTCATATATAGTTGAAAAAATGGACATATAGATCAATTGTGCGGTTGTTTTAATGTCATGTTATGATGTCACCTTATCATAGACCCTCGATTAATTTTTAATATTATTTTTAATTTAAATTATAAAAAATCAATCATATGTGATAAAATTATGAAATTATTAATTAATCATATTTAATAATTATGTTACGCGATATTTTTCACAAAATATCTTTTATTATAAATGTAAATGTATATTTAGATTTGTCAAAGTCATATTTATAAAATTATATCTATATCAATATAAATATAATTATATATTAATATAATATTTTAATGAAAAATTTATATTTTTTAAATATAATATTTATAATCACTATAAAAAAAGAAATGAAAATGGGATGCATTTATCAACACTAGTAAAAATGAATTGGTAAGCCCCACCACCCATTATCAGTGCTTCCTTAGTAGTGTGGATAAAATCTACCATTTATCAGTGCATTTTCGGTAACATTGACAATGGCCCCCATTTATTTGGGCATTGTTATCAGTGCTCGTAAAGAGTACCCATTATTAATCCTTTTTTATTTACATTGATTAAGAGGAACATTTTACGAGGTCTCTTAGAGATGGTAAAGAAACACCTTTTGCGATTTAATTGCACTGATAAATCGAAGTGCTATTAATGGATGAATCTGTTTTAGTACACAATGATTGTTGAAACAAATAAACACATTTCACTTTCATAATTGATGATAAATCAGTTTATAACTTGTTAGAAAATAATAAATATCCACGATCCAAAAAAAATAAAAGAAAAACAAAAATAACAAAATGTGAAATGTTGAAAGTGAAACAAGTCTATATGTGACCGTCACCCACCTCAAAAAATCCTACAGTGATACCAATGAAGGAAAGGGAAACAAACAAGATACATAATGCCATAAACATTACATAGGTATTAGAAAATAACATCTACACAACACTATTCTAAAAATTAGTTTGTTAGTAAAAAAACTAAAAGTAATACATTATATAATTAATAAATGTCTAAAATAAATAATGCAATAGTTCTAGATTTCCAAAACCATATTTTTAAACATAAATTTCAAATTATAATAAAATTTTATAATTAACCATATGTTATTTAATAGAAATACTATCATATTAAATTAGTAATTAATTTAATAAATACATAATATACATATATATATATATATATCAGAATCAACTAACCATGAATACACAATTATATAACCACATGATGAAATAATAATTAAATTGAACATAATGTTTTAAAAAATTAAAAAAAAACCATTTGGGATCTTACAAGTGGGAATTCCTACTAAATTTGAGAAGAAATCCCCAATATAATGCATAGGTTTATCTGATGGTGTAGATTCAATGGGAATTACAAACATGAATGTGATAGGAAAAATATACAGAAATTACACACACTGAAGGGAAAGTATAATTCTCAACACACCAATGTTTAACCAATGTGTTTTTTAAAAATTCAATTTAAAACATGATCCTACCTTAAAAAATAAAGTCATATCCATGAATTTCCAATTCTTTCCATGAAAGTAATTTTTTTTAAAAAAACACTCATTTAATAGTTTCATGGAATAATTGGTTTATAAGACAACTTCTATAAAAAATCATATTAAAAAATAAATCATTTCAAATAAATAAACAAAAACAATAAATCAATATTTTTTTTTGATTTAACCTGGGTTATTGACAATAAACATTATAAATTCATGTCTTTGGGAAATTGTATTGAGAAAAAATCCTAATAATCGATGTAATGATTAATTAAAATGAATAAATGAGACTAGGAATGAAAATATTAGGTACTCAAGATCCTTGATACATATAAAAAAATAAGAATAAACTTTAAAAAGAATTAGATCTAGAATGCATTGCCCATTCCAGATCCAACATTAAAAAATGATGATATTATTTTTTGATCAAAAATGAAAATGGAAAAATAAATAAAAAACTAAACATACCAGTGTGTGATCAATCAACAATGAAATAATTACATAATGAATCCAAAATTAAAATTCCTATGATGTTCTAGGGAAGGTTCTTTTTAATTCAAATGAGGGCTATGATGAGATTAGGCCCAAAAATGACCTTGTGAATACTGAAAAAATAATTCATTTTCATGGTCAAAGGGTTACACAGGGTTAGGATAAACAATTTTTCTAACCATTAACCAACTATTTATTGATACTTATTCATTTAAATATATTCATCATGATCTATGGAGAAAGAATGAAAATTTTGTGAATACAATTTTATACAATTTTACACCCTTGGACAGTAACCCATATACCAAACAGTTTCCTTGTAAATCCACATGATTCGAACAATCCTGTTTAGACCATAAAAAACTATTTAATACCCTCATTAATTAAAATTAAATGGTTAAAAAACAATTAGTGATAAACATGAGTGAAACATTCACTTAGCCATTCTTCTCTAATATTTCTTACTTTAAAACCACATTCCCCAAATACCAGTAGATATAAACTAGTCGATAAAACTTTATTATTATAAAATTATTCCTATGAACCAGAGATTTCATAATTTTTTCCACCAGGAAATCATTCTATCACTAGAAACTGGTCAGCATTATTGGATAATCAAAAATAAGATACTTCTTGAAAATCAATTCTCACTACCAATTCTCATAGATATCTCCTCAACAAAGCCTTAGTATGCAGACTATGGTAAATTTATTACAACATGATAACTTATCTTAGTGATCCACAATCCAAATAATTTTCTCAGCCATAGTAGAACCAAGAACAATAAAAAAATACTACCATTAAATAACATGGTATGGATTTTTGGATACTTCCAAAAATTTGAAATATGAAACACACCAAGAATAATTATTATATGAGTTTGAAATTATAACTGAAATTCCAGCATTCCATGTTGTTCCAAAAACGTGAAAGACTTATCTCCAAGATCATCCCATTACATGATGTATTTACATATCCCCACATACAATTTTACAAGGGGTTCCATCCTTATTGAGTGATAATTAATATTTTTATAGAAACATTTGACAACTGGAAAATGAATTTATTGAGAAACTCTAAAATCAAGAACAAATTCTAAAATAATATCATCATTACTCTAAGAAGACTATTTTATAATAATATAAATCTATGGATTATATTTCATGCTCAATTTCAATTTTGATCATATTTCCCCTTTAAAATATTACTAAACCATGACATGATTCCCAGTTCCCTATAATAAACAATTGTAGAGGGATCCCCTCACTATAAAGACCCGTAAATTCGATTGAATTTTTTTTCATAAATACATTGAAATTTTACAAGTCCGAGAAAATTTTTGACTCATGATTCCGAGGCCGGGTGAGCCCTGAATAAATTTCTTATGCTTTGTTCGAGTACATTTAGTAAACGTACGAGCGGGTTTTTTATCATTTGAACGGGTGCCTGGAATTGAAATCTGAGGTCACCGTTGAACTTACAGTGCCACATTTCTCTTAAAAATAATTTCACTTCGACGACAGTGAGTGGAAAATAGAAGTTAATTTTTGGGTTTTCTTGAAAAAATAATAAAATATTGTAAGATACACTTTATTTTATTTAAGATTCTATTTGAGTGACTGGTAGGTAAAACCTTCTCATGGGAGTTAACAGTGGGACCACGACACCTTAACCTCCCATGAAAGGTTATGGTGGTGGGGCCCACCCGAACATAACCTCCTGCGAGAGGTTACGACGTGGGGACCACCCGAGATCTTAAACTCCCATTTGAATAATAAGGGTGGGGAACACCTGACTACTATTTATTTGAGGAGGGTATAACCTCTCAACTCTACCACATTAATGAGTGAGAGCCTCTTGACCTCCACAATTAATTTGTTCTAACACATGTGAATTAATGAGGTGGAGCCTCTTAATTTAATTCACCCTTTTAAATTTTGTGCCAAAAAAATAAAAGACAAACTAATCTATTACATGGCACAATGATTTTACATGGGTTATTAGAGAGAAATCTCTCAATGGGGAACCACATCATTCAATGAAGAACGAAGAATGGAGAATCCCAACCTTCTTCGACTACTTCTTCGAAGACTCAACTGTCGTGAGAAATCATCGATGACCGACTTCCGCATCGTCATCAATAAGACGACACAACATGGGTTTGGAAGTTCTTGGCGGACGCGACGAACGATGATCTTCTTTGTCTATATTCTAAAACTCCATCAATGAATGATGAATGAAGAACAAAGGTAGGGGATTTATTTTATCTAAGTATGATCATTCCCATGAACTTCCTTTCTCTCAAAACAAAGAACGAGGGTTGTTGTGCTTCATACTTGTGAGCCTCTTGATACCACCCTAACCGCGGAGGGTGCAGGCCAAACCAACATGGTCTGACCCCTCTGTTGTTAGTTCTTGTTGTAATATTTTTCATAGCGATGACGCAACGACGCGGCGAAGGTGGCAGAAGACAAAGGTCGCACAACCCGCGGCCTTCATGAAACGCGCTGCCCCCGCGGTGCCCGGCCCTGCCGCTAACCGAATCGGCCACCCTGCCACCCGTCGTCCTACCCAGGCTACCACCGGACCTGCCCAGGCCACCTCCTAGCCTGCTCGGCTACCCCGCCGTCCGGCCCAGGCTGCCTCCTTGCCTTCTCGGCCGCCATTCCGACCCGCCCAATCCACCGCCCGGCCTGCTCGGCCGCCCCGCCGGCCAGCCCCAGACACCCTCGTTCTGCCCAGCTACCACGGAGGCCTGTCCGGCAATCCCCCTGCCGCCCCGCCCCCCCGGCCTTCCCGACCATACCGCCGGCATTTGTAGGCTGCCACCCGGACTACCCGCCCGCCCCGCCTGCCCGCCCAGCCGCCAACCCGCCCTCCCGGCCGCCCCACCGGCCTACCCAGGCCACACGCCTATTCTCGGCCAAACTGGTCGGGCCTCACCGGCCAACTGAGCCGACCTGCAGCCTCCCTCATGGTGCCACTGTCCGAACCATCTTGGCCCCCTGGGTCGATCCCCCCGAACCGTGCCTCTCACAGCACTGGCCAAAACGAACCACCCATGCCCTATGTGCCGAGCCGCTCCCCTTGCGGCGACCTCCGGGATGAACTGCCCTTGTAGTCTGCTCGGTCGGTCCCAGCAGACCAGGACAAACCTAAAAAGATGGCCCATTAAATGGTATGATCCAGACCCAACTGATCTGACAGGATCGACCCAGACCGGGTCGGTCTGACCGAGTCGGACCGGACCCGGGCCCACTACCGACCCTTTACTTCATTTGGCCAAAACATTTGGCACCAGATGACCGTTTGACTAACTGTTAGCGGCACTGGTTTTCATGGAGTGTGACGGTCCCTTTGAGAATACCGCATCAGTGTTTGGGTTACATTTTTGATATGGAAAGGTTGCATCATGCATGAGTCCAACCAGGCCCTCTAGACTGAAATATTAATAACTCACAGACCGGGCCTCCTACTGACACACCTTCTGTTGCATTGAGACCCCTATGACATGGCAGACTCTACGATACTTCTTCATGGGACTTTTTGGAAGTTGAAATATCGACTCTCGGATTGAGGGGCATACCCTCCTGGAATCTAGTAAGATTTTTGGAACCCCAATTGAATTCTGCGCTCTGATGACTGTTCATGGATCCGATGTTGGTTCGACAGCTCAGAATACTGTTCTTCGATCTTGTGTGGGTCTGACAGCTTTGACTACTGTTCTTGTATCCTATGTGGGTCCGAGTGTTTTGACTTCTGTTCCTGGATCTTGTGTGGGTTTGATATAATAGCTTGTCTTAGATCATGTGTGTGCCCAACACCTCCAACTACAGTTCCGGGATCCTGTGGGGGTTCGAAAGTTCTAACTGCTGGTCATGGATCCTATGTGGGTCTGACAAATTAGATGATTTAATGGCTGTATCGTATCATCTATATCTCTCTACATAAGTTGTATACATGTGTGAGCTGAGTCAGTAATTTTGAGTTTACCTCACGACTGAGATGGATTACTAGATAACATAGGAATATGTATGGGCATATACCTAACTATAGATATTTTTTGATTTCCTACTTTGTCATTTATCCTTGTAGAATTTTCTGTGACCTTGGGGATCTCAGGATCCCTACTGATTATCGTTATACTTACCCTTACACAGGCTATGCCCACACCTCATTCTATTGGTTGTAGACGATGGATAGTGCTGACCGAGGCTTAGTGGACCAGGACTGGATGGTACCCGAAGGTGGACCACACGGCGTTACGGTACACAGTGGAGATGGACAGAAGTGTATTCTTGTGGAGACTATCTATACCTACCCATCAGGTAGGAATTCCTAGAGGATGATCCAGCAGCTATTTCACATTTCTTATATTATACTTTAGTTTCCTTTTACATTACAGTTGGGCTTGTTTTTTAGGCCCCTTAACTATTCAGCACTCCTTTTGTATGTAGTTATTATTATTATTTTTCTTCCAGCATATATTCTGTTGTGTGTGTTTAAAATTTATAAAGGAAATTCCTTCCCATCTAGGGATTTATTCCTTTGGATCTAGTCGCCAGCCCTTGGCCTATGGAAGGCGGGCATTGGGTAGTCATGGCACGGGGCCCGGGGGATGGGTTATGACAAATTGGTAGACAAATTGGTATAAGAGGAGTCAGTTCTACCGCATAACGTAGGAATCTTATCTTTATTATCTATGAAGCAACAATGTTAAGAATACTAAGTGTGGATTTCAGTCCATGATGTCCAGTGTTGGTGCGGTGGCCGATGTATCCATACACCAGAACCATGACATCTGATTTCTGACTAAGTGCACAAAAACACTGATTGCGTTTATGTTTCAATAGTTTTCCTTGTGATCTCATTGAGTCATCTCACAAGGTATATCTTATTGACCATGGCGTGCCTGTTTATTTTTAGGATGGCCCTATGCAGACATCCAAACAGGGTTCTGATAGTTGTAGGAGATAACATCCCACCGAGCGACGAGGCCCCGGCATAGGGCCCTATCACAGTGGAGGCACCAACGGTACCACTACCCATTGGGCCACCGATAACACCATCCCCAGCATTAGAGTGTGAATGCCGCTTGAGTGCGTTTCATGAGTTCCATCCCCATAGGCCACCTTGGTTCTGGGGTAAGACAGACCCGTAGGCAGCTGAGGATTTGCTGGAGGTTGTGGTGAGAGTCTTCAGACTAGTAGTGACACGATCTAACCTTATGGTTATCCTTATCGTGAGTCTTATTCAGGCAGTAGATGTCATATGGTGGAGCCTGATGCTCCAGGTGCATGATGAAGCGACAGTTTTCTGGTCAGACTTCAAGAGCCTGTTTCAGGAAGTGTTTGTCCTAGCCACTCTACGTTTGTTATTGATACATGAGCTATTGCATCTAAAGCATGGTAGCATGACGGTGGCATAGTCCTTAGTGAGGTTCACTAACCTCTCACTCTGCTCTAAAGATATGGTGCGAGACCCATTCTTTAGGGCTTGGACCTTTGATAAGAGGTTCAGGTGAGAGATCAGAGCTGCGATGACCTCCCTCAGTATCCTGATGCAGGCATGGGTGAAGGAGCGAGCCATATTAGGGGATATTTTTCTTGATGAGAAGTCACCAGCACCGAGACCCACCATCAGACATCATGTAGAGGAGTATTATACAGTTGGAATCAGACAGATGTCGCGGAGGTCCAAGCGGACCAGACCATCTGGTAGACGACCTCAGGACATGGGTTCGGTTGTGCGAGGCACACGAGATAGAGATAGTCATGTGAGGAACAGACAATGTTTCACATGCGATGGGAAGGGTCACATGTCATGTTACTATCTAAGCCACCATTCTGATGATCAGTAGACAGGTGAGGGACCTCCCAAGTAGAGACAATGATTCGATTGAGGCAGTCTTCATGGAGCTTGCAGACATAGAAGAGGATATGGTCGTGCAGTTGACGGTGGATGAAGTTAAAGGTGTTATCACTACCACCACCAGAAGTTCCACCCTAAATGCAGGGAGTAGGTGGACAGTCGAGAGCTCAGCTCTAGGCAGTTGAGACATATGCTCATGGCGCTGCGGAGATGATTCATGGTACGATTTTGGTTTACTCCACCTTAGCTATTTTTCCTATAGACACAGGTGTCATTCACCCTTTTATTTTCACTTCCCTTGTTTGGAGCTCGAAGATTCCGAAGGAGTCATTAGATTGATCCTTACAGCTAGAGACTCTTACGAGAGCTGATTCGACGATTAATCACTTGTTCATGCAGTGCGAGCATACTCTAGGAGGCGTGAGCTTCGGCTGGGATCTCCTTGTAGTGGTGTAGAGGCCTTACAACATCATCTTGGGTATATAATGGTTATCTACAGTCAATGCTCAGATAGACTGTATTAGGAGAAAAGTGTGGTGTGTCCGCACATATAGGACCATGTTCACCTTCACCGGCTAGAAGGGAGCCTTTGCAGTGCAGGAAAAACTTACTCGGAGGAGGGTAAAGCCGATCACTCATCAGTTAGGATGCCTTAACCTCATATTAATTGATGTGGAGAGTCTGAGCTATCCTGTAGTGGTGGACCAGTACGTGGATTTTTTCCCTAATGACATCCTAGGTATACCTCCTCACAGAGAGGTGGACTTTTACATTGACATGTACCATAGGAAGACACTGATATCTATGTCAGCATATTGGATGTCTCCCGCTGAACATCATGAGATGTGGTTACCGCTAGAGGACTTTCGAGGGAAGGGATTCATCTAGCCTAGTGTTTCTCCTTGGACAGCCCTGATTCTGCTCCCCGAGAGGGAATATGGGATCCTGAGGCTTTGTGTTGACTACCATTTCCTAAACCAAGTGATCGTGAAGAACAAGTTCCCACTCCTGAGGATTTAAGACCTCCTTGATCAGTTGAAGGGAGTACAGTGTCTCCCGAAGATATACCTCAGATCAAGCTATCCCCATCATAGAACTCGAGATGAGGATGTCTAGAAGATAGCCTTCAGATGCCGTTGCAGCCACTACAATTTCTTTTTTATGCCATTCGGCATAACCAACACTCCAGCAGTGTTCATGGGACTCATGAACAGGATATTCCATCCATACCTCAATCACTTTGTCATAGTCTTCGTCAATGACATTCTGATCTGCTCGAATAATGAAGTGTATCATGCCTACAATTTGCAGGTAGTACTAGACACACTACGAGAGCACCAGCGTTATGGTAAGCTCTCGAAGTGCCAGTTCTGGATTTGTGAGGTTCAATTTCTGGGCAACGTCATCTCAGTGGCTGGAGTTTTCGTGGATCCAGTGAATATTGAGGTAGTACTTGTTTGGGAGCCACCTAAGAGTGTGATAGATGTACGATGTTTCCTTGGTTTGGCTAGTTACTACTTGAGGTTCGTTCTAGACTTCTCCAGTGTTGCAGCACCACTATCAGCCTTTAAAATAAGGGTAAATACGTCATGTGTTCAGAGATATTCCAGTAGAGATTTCAAGAGCTAAGGCAGAGGCTAACTAGTTCCCCCATCTTGAGACTTCCAGAAGAAGGCGTAGGGTACGTAGTCTACTGAGACATATCAGGGACTGGACTCGGGTGTGTCCTGATGAAAGAGAAAACAATGATCGCATATGGTTCTCGGTAGTTGAGATAGAACGAGTAGAACTATTCTAACCATTACCTGGAGTTAGCAGTAGTGGTTTTCTCCTTGAAGATGTGGAATCACTATCTGATGGGAGAACGTTTTACCATGTACTCTGATCACAAAATTCTCAAGAATATCTCCTCTTAGAAAGACCTAAACTTGAGACATCGATGTTGGCTTTAGTTCCAACAGGAATTTGACTTCAAGATAGTTTATACTCATGGGAAGGGGAAAATTGTTGCAGATGCGCTCTGAAGGAGATCTGGTATACAACTGCTGGGTGAGGAGACAGAGTAGCTGGCATCCATATAGATATCCTTTATGGATAGAGAAGGGGAAATCATTCTATAGTCTCATAAAGTCACTCCCCATCTTCTTCAATGATTCAGGGAGGCACAACATGGGAACGCTGACTGCGAGACATGACCTGCTCAAAAACCCACATGACACGCACTTGATGGATTTTCTGAAGGTGGGGAACACATCATCCTTTTTAGAGGATGTACTATGGTACCAGTGTCACTTCAAGAGGATGTAGTGTGGGATTTCCACACATCCACTCTAGCGGTACATCCAGAGTAGGTGAAGATGTACCCGGACCTTCGACGACAGCACTGGTGGCCTGGTAGAAGAAGGCATTAGCAGTTGGCTTGGTTCAGAATTTAGAGGTCTCCGAGTGAAAGTGGGATAGGATATCCATGGACCTCAGGACACAAATTTCACATACATCTAGGTGTCACGACTCGATTTGGGTGATCGTTGAAAAACATAGCGAGTATTCCCACTTCCTACCGATCAGAAAGCAGGGTTCAGTAGAGAACATGGGGCGCCTCTACATGCAGAAGATTGTGAGTTAAATGGTATACCCTCGACGATTGTCTATGATCGTGACACACGGTTTACTTTCCAGCTATGGAAGGGGTTGTAGGAGGCTATCGGGACGCAGCTTCTTCTGAGCACCGCCTTCCCTCCTCAGACAGATGGTCAGAGTGAGAAGACAATTCGGACTCTTTAGGACATGCTTTTTTCATGTGTCCTCGACATCGGTTGTAGTTGTGAGGATCAAAAACCTTATGTGGAGTTATCCTATAACAATAGCTATCACTCCACCATATGGATGGAACCTTTCGAGGCATCATTTGGGTGACCTAACAGATCACCCTTGTGCTGGACAGACCCAGGGGAGTCCTCACTAGTGGGACCAGAGATGGTACGAGCTACCACAGAGAAGGTGAAGATCATCCAGGAGTGAATGAAGACTGCACAAAGTAGGCAAAAGTCGTATGCTGACAGGAGACGGAGACATCTGTAGTTCGTGGATGGCGACCACGTCTTTCTATGGGTCTCACCCCGATGAGGTCTAAGGAGATTTGGCCGAGGTGGAAAGTTATCTCTGATATTAATTGGACTTATTTATGTCCTCATTAGAGTTGGAGAGGTGGTGTACCGCTTCTCTCTTCCACCTCAGTTACACCGGGTGCATAATGTATTCCACATATCTTAGCTTTGGAGATACGTGCACGACCCTTCTCACATCATCTACCTAGGAGAACTAGACGTCAATGATGGGGCGACCTTCATGGAGGTTCTAGTGGAGATTTATGATCGACAGAAATAGGTCCTATGTGGATGGTCGTTACCTATGGTGCGCATACGATGGCAGTACATGAACCTCTAAGATTGCACATGGGAGAGAGCGGCTCAGATGCATGCTCAGTACCCCTACTTGTTCCCATAGTTCGAGTTGTAGCTTACGGGGACATAAATCCCTGAGGTGGGGAAAATGTAAAGAGCCGGAAATTATGTTGAATTTTTTTTATTAAATACTTTGAAATATTATGCATCCGTGAAAATTTTCGACGCATTATTTTGAGGCCCGGTGAGCCCAGAATCAATTTCTGAATTTTCGATCTCGTATGTTCAGTAAATGTACGAGAAGGTTTCTATAAAATTTGAAATAGTGCTCCAAATTGAATCCTGAGGGCACCGTTGAACATGAAGCACCGATTTTTTCTTAAGAATACTTTCATTTCAATGGCAGTGAGTCGAGAATAGAAGTTAGTTTTTCATTTTTCTTGGAAAATTAATAAAATAAAGTGAGCAACACTTTACTTTATTTAAGCTTCCATGTGAGTGACTGGTAGTTAAACCTCCTCATGGGAGTTGGAGGTGGGACCACCAATTCTTAACCTCCCATGGGATGTTATGGTGGTGGGGCCTACCCGAACATAACCTCCCACGAGAGGTTACGACATGGGGATTTCTCGAGATCTTAACCTCCCATTTGAATAATAGGGTTAGGGACTACCCGACCCCTATTTATGGAAGGAGGGTATAACCTCTCAACTCTACCTTATTAATTAGGGAGAGCCTTTTGACCTCTCCAATTGATTCGTGCCAACAAATGTGAATTAATGAGGTAAATACTCTTAATTTAATTCACCCTTTTGAATTTTGTGCCAGTGAAATAAATATAAAGTAATCTATTATTTGGAACAATGATTTCACTAGGGTGATTGGAGAGATATATCTGAACGACGAACCTCATATTTCAAAAAAGAATGATGAATGATGAACGTCGACCTTCTTTGACTTATCCCTCAAAGTTTTAACCATCGTGAGACATCTTCGTCGACGGACTTCCGCATCGTCGTCAACGAGCCGACGCAACTCGTGTTGGAAAGTGCTTGGGGGATGTGACAAACATGGATCTTCTTCTTCAACATTCCATAAATCCGTCTATGAATGATGAAAAATGAACAATGAACAAAGGTATGGGTTTAATTTTATATAAGTATGATCTTTCTCATGTTCTTCCTTTCACTCAAAATGAAGAACGAGTGTTGTTGTGCTTCATAATTGCGAGCCTCTTGATACCACCTTAACTGCGGAGGGTGTGGGCCAAACGAACATGGCCCAACCCCACCAGTGATCATGTTTATGGTAATAATTGGCATGGCGACCAAGAAACGGGGCGATGAAGGCGATAGAAGACAAAGACCGTGCGACCTGCGGCCTCCGTGAACCGCGCCGCCCCTGCGGTGCCTCGCACCGCCGCCGGCCGAACTGGTCACCCCACCGGCCTGCCCAGGCCTCCTCATGGACTACTCGGATGCCTCCAGACTAGCAGGGTCGCCTCTCATCCTGCATGGCCGCCCCGCTGACCGGCCCCTGCTGCCAAACGGCCTCCCCAGGCTGCCTTGCCAGCCTACCAAGGTTGTACCCCAGTTCTCGGCCGAACTGGCTGAGCCACGCTAGCCTACCAAGACGGCCCGCGACTTCCCTCATGGTTCTGCTGTCCGAATCGGCTCGGCCTACTGGGTTGAGCTGCCTGAACTACGCCTCTCGTAGCACTTGCTGAACCAAACCGGTCACACCCTTTTGGCCGAGCTGCGCCCCTCACAACAACCTTCGGGGTGAACTGCCCTTGTAGTATGCTGGACCGGGCCCAGCAGACCAGGCCGAACCAAATAGGTTGTCACACCCAATGGGATGATCCATTCCCAAATGGCCTGACCGGGTCAACCCAGAGCGGGTCGGTCTGATCGAGTTAGACCATACCAAGGCCCACTGCCGTCCCTTTACTTCTTTAGGCAATATTTTTGGCACCGGACGACTGTTTGACAAAACGTCAGCAGAACTAGTTTTCATAGATCATGATAGTACCTTTGAAAATACCCAATCGTAGTTTGGGTTATAATTGAGATACGGCCAGGTTGGATCGTGCATGAATCTAATCTGACCCTCAGGACTGAAAGGCTAATAACTCACAGACCGGGCGTCTGATTGACGCGCCTTCTGTAGCGGTGAGACCCAATTGTTGTGATAGAACTCTGAGATATATTTCTGTTGGACTTTTTGGAAGTTAACATATCTAATCATGTAATGAGGAGCATACCCTCTCGGAATCAAGAATTATTTTTGGAATCCCTGTGGCTGGCTGCGCTCTGACGACTGTTCTTGGATCCTGTGTGGTTCTGACTTCTCTGACAACTGTTCCTGGATCCTGTGTGGGTCTGATAGCTCTGACTACTGTTCCTAGATCCTATGTCGGCCTGACAGTTCTGACTTCTGTTCCTGGATCCTATATGGGTTCGACATAATAGCCGGTATGCGATCCTATGTGGGTCTGACAGCTCCAACTACTGTTCTGGGATCCTGTGTGGGTTCGACAGTTCTAACTACTGGTCTTGGATCTTTTGTGGGTCTAACAGCTTTGATGATTCAGTGGCTATATCTGATCATCTCTATCTCTCTATATATGTTGTATAAATATGTGATCAGAGTCAGTAACATTTGAGTTTACCTAATGATTTAGATGGATTACTTGATAACTTAGGTATATGTATGGTAATATACCTAAGTGGTATTATCTGTTGATTTCATACTTTTTGCTTTATCCTTGTTGGATTTTGTGAAACCTTGAGGGTCTCGGGGTCCCTACTGAGTATCATTACACTTACCCCAGCACGTTCTATGCGCACATCTCGTTGTGTTTGTAGCAGACGACAGACATCGCTGACCGAGGCTGAGTGGACCAGGACTAGACGGTAACCAGAGGTGGACCACATGGCGTGACGGTACACGGAGGAGACATATGGATGTGGAGTGATGTGGAGGCTATATATACCTACCCTTCAGGAAGTATTTCCATGAGGATGATCCAGCAACTCTTTCACCTTTCATCAATTGTACTTCAGTTTCCTTATACATTACAGTTAGGTTTGTATTTCTAGCCCCTTTACATTTCATCACTCCTTTTGTATACATTTTTTACTTAGTGTTTTTATTCCAGCTTATACTTTGATGTGTGTGTTTAGAATTTATAAATGCAATGCCTTTCCAGCTGGGGATTTACGCCTTTGGGGCTAGTCGCCAGCCCCTGTCCTATGGAAGGCGGGCTTGGGGTAGTCACGGAACGGGCCCTGAGGTATGGGTCGTGACACTCGTAATATTAAAAATTCTCACACATACATGTAGATAAGATATTCTACCTTAATTATATCATATATTTGGCTTTGAGTGGATGAGATGATTTTTTAATTCAATAAATGGTCACTAGAATCACATTCTACACAGTATAAGATTGTGTTAGACCAACGAGGAATTCCATATAAATTATATTCACCTTCTATACTGAAATGAATAGATTATTAAAAAAATATAGGTCTCTAGTGGCCTCCCATAATTATATGACACATAAGGTACAATGAGACAAAATGTAAAATTAACTATCTCATCCCCAATAACCAATACCAATGTATAAAGTAATGATGCATCTTAGTAGCCCCTGTGTGAATAGATCAATGAGGCCAATATCCATTGTCTATAAAATCATGCTTCATAGAAATAAAAAAGACTAGACTTCTTCAAAACCACATTGCCACAATGAGACAATGAGAACACTCACTAGACGTCTCCCCATAATTTAGAAATTCACTACAGAGCAACAAATCTTCTTCTAATACCTTTTCAACTGGAAACCATTCATCAAAGTACGAGTTACCCATAAAAAGGAAAATATCACCTCACTTATATAATTATTTATCCAAATATTATATATGAAAAAAATCTCATGAAATTATTCCCATATAACAATTCAATTAGGAAATGGGTTAGTAATTTTATTTTCGAAACCTACAAATCCACATTTCCTTTACATGGAGTAAAATAAATATAAAAATCAAATCTCTGGAGTTACCGAATTTAGAATCTGTGTCTCATGATCTGGAACCTCACAATGAAAATATACTTTAATCTCTTATGATCATAATATACTTTGAAAGTCTCCCAAATGATATAGTGTTTCCATTTTTTAGTGTATTCCTTACTACTAATGACATAATGTCTTTGGTGATGTAGTTACCCCCATGATGGTACAACTTGTGAGATCTAGAGGCCATATCATTTCCCCCCAACATCAACACACACCCCAAAATTTTTCCAGAATAATAGAATAAAAATAATAATACAATACTGGTTATATATAATAAAAATGATGATGAATTGAACATTTCCTTTAGATACCCATAGATATTTTAAAATTTTCTTCAATCTCAATATTTACTCCATGACGAGTTGATGTTGTCATCAATTTTGTGAGTAGGGAGTAGTCTAATCCAAACTATAATTAGTAGAAAGAAAACATTGAGATTATTAGGATATCAATTAAATTTTTTTAATTATCCCAATATATAAAAACTTGTGTCATTTCATGAAAAACTAATGTTCCATACATAGATATGACATCCCCCATAGAAATTACATTTTAGATCTAAAATTTAATATTGGAATGCTTATCTTACTCATGATTTTCCATCAAGGATGTATGTGTAAGATCGAAATAGAATATGAGATGCTCAAAATACAAGAGGGGGGGTGAATTGAATACTTTAAAAATTCCTTAGGAACCTTTAAAGTTAGTTATGAATAACTAGAGTTTCCTTAAGAAAAGGAAAGAACTAAGTTTAACAAAGTTAAACTAAGTAAATTCACAACACCTCTAACACCGAACTAAACTTGGAAAGAGATTCCAAAAGAAGGTTCCGGAAATATGGTTCCGGAATTTGAAACTTAACAAAAGTTACAATATAAGATTCTACCTTAAAGCGTATAGAATCTGAATGAATCAGAGTAAGTAAGGAAGTATAAGAATGTTATACTTTCCTTAAGATACAAATTACAGCGGAATAGAAACGAGTAGTAAAACTACTAGCAACAAGATAATAGTCTTTTAACCCAAAGAGAAGGGTATCCAACAACCTTGGATAAAGGTCCCTTGATTTATACTTTCAAGCAAGTCTGTCTTACCCACACCAGGGTAAGCCCTCGATACGAAGATCGGTGTCTCTGTCTTGCTATCCCCGCAAGCCCTCAACTTCAAGGTAGTTGGCAACCTCTGTCTTTCTCGACAAGAAAGCCCTCGATCTTTAAGGTAGTCGGCACCTCTGTATTTCTCAGCAAGAAAGCCCTCGATCTTTAAGGTAGTCGGCACCTCTGTCTTCCTATCCCCGGAAGCCCTCGAATGTAATCACCAACATTCGGAGTCGCACGAAGCTTTGAGAGTTAATAAGAGACTCTCTCTCTAGAAATCACTTCAACAGCATGTATGCACAAAGTCCAAATGTTCATCCATCCGTTCGTCCGTGTTTAGCTTTTTCAAATGAGCTCCTATTTATAGGTGAGGTCGGCTCCTTCTCCAACGGTCATATTTTCCTTAAAGTTCGGAGGGACCTGTACACGTGTCACTTAGACAACGGTTAGTTTATAACAAAATGGACGACATCGTTTTATAACAAAGTAAGTGTAACAGAAAGTACGACATCGTTTTAAAAACTAACATAAAGGTTCGGAATAGAAATTTCGGAGTGAAAGTTCGGAGTGAACAAATTCAGAGTGTATAAAACAATGATATCCAGATTCTGTTTAATGAGTGAATTCGGAATGAGAATTCGGAATAGGAATTCGGAATAGGAATTCGGAATAGGAATTCTTCATCAGAAATCGTAATGAGAAATCGTCATCAGAATTCGTAATGAAAATTCGGAATGAGATTTCTTCATTAGAATTCGTAATGAGAATTCTTCATTGGAATTCGTAATGAGAATTCTTCTTCAGAATTCGTAATGAGAATTCTTCTTCAGAATTCGTATCCTGAATCTGGAATAGAACTTATTCAGAATTCATAACCGGAATTCGGAGTGAAACTTCCTTATAGTTCTTGTCCAGAATCCGAACCCTAAAACAGAATGCTTTTTATCAGTTTTAATGATTCCGAGAAAGTGAATCCGAATTTCATACTTAAGAAAAATATTAATGAAAATATGATAAGGATAAATTTTTCTTATAAAAGCGTTTTTCCTTAAGAAAACATTTTTCCTTATAAAAGCAATTTTCCTTACAAAAGCGATTTTCCTTAAAGATAAGGTGTTTGTGATTTTCAAAACAAGAAGGAATGGAAAAGTCATAAGGAAAACCTTATTGACTCAACAATCTCCCCCTTTTTGGAAAGCACAAACATCCTTACGAAAAAGCTATTCTAAGAAGAAAGAAACATATTAAAGCTTATCTCCCTTGGTTTAAGAATATAGATGAATACGACTAACTCCCCCTTAGGCTTTGAATCTCTAAGGATCGTATTCATATTTCCGGAGTGATATTTCTTTAAGATAAAAACTCCCCCTTAAACAAACTCTTAGTAGAGTTCTATCTCCTTGGGTATTTTTCTTTCTCCCCCTTTGATAAGCACTTATTAGATTTCCTCTTTTTCTTAAGGATCTTTTCCTTCTCCCCCTTTGTGATTTTCAAAAAGAATTTCGAGGGAATGGAAAAAAAATAACAAAGTACCTGAAAGAATTAGTAACAACAACAAAACAGAACAACAAGCACGATTCTCATTAAATTTGAAATGTCAGCAACAAAAACAGATTACAACAAAAAGATCGGATTGGTCATTTGGGATCTTTCTCTTTCGACATCAGCCCCTTGAGAATAGTCTTGATCTTCTTGAGATCCTTATGATCTTCCTCTGCTTGCTTTTCTAAGACAACTATTCTTGCTGACTGAGCTTGAATGATTTCTTCCTGAGCCTTCAACTTTTCTTCTTGAGCTTCCATTTTCTCTTCCTGAGACTTTATCCTTTCTAGAAAATTGATCCGATGATCCCTTTCAAATTTCCAACTTTGATTAACAGAGTTGAGCTTTCCATTCAGATCTCTTACTTCCTGACTCCGAATGTTCTTTTCCTCTGCCAATTTCTCATCGAATGATGCAGTCATCTCATGAAACTTCTTATCCTCGGTTTGAAAAGCATCCTTAACATTCTCCTGAAACTCATCCAGCAACCTCATCTCTTCCACATTCTTCTTCGACCAGCTAGTCATCCTTTTGCAAGATCTTTTATGGGCTTCGTAACCAATGAAGAAATTTTTGAACTGGGCTTCTATCTCAACACACTTATCCATTACCATGGATACGGAATCGGTTTTCTGATTCAGCGTATGTTGGAGCATCTGGCACCGAGAATCAATACTGGAGAAAGTCGGAATGGTTCCCACCAACTTCTTCAAGGATTGAACAACAAAATCGTGCCCCAACGAAGATGATTCCGAATCTGACATCTTGCTAGGAGAATTTTCTTCTTCAATAAGCTCCAACTTCCTCTTTGAAGAACTACCAGCTTCCTTCCTCATACTCTTTTCTGAACTCGGGGTATCAGCAATAACTTGTTTCCCCTTATCTTTTTTCGGAATAGAAACCTGTTCCGGAGATTTCTTCTCACTGTCAGAAACTTGAACAACCAAATCTTCCTCATCAACAACTTCTATATTTTCTTTCTGAGCAGCATCAAGTGAAAGATGTTCTTCTTCTCCATGATAAGAAACTTCTTCCTCTCCTTCCTTTCCTTCTATTACTGGAGTAACTAGTTTTGAAGATTCGGCTTCAGAAGTTCGGAGCGACAGGTGTTCCGAAGGAGTTCCCTTGTATTCATCTACTTGTTTGAGCACATCTCCTGTCTCACCACTTCCTTCAGCAGCTTCTTCCACTTGTTCCACTAGCTCTACTTCCTTAGCATTCTTAGCAGCAGCCTCTTTCGGATCATCAAGATTTCTTCCTGGAGTCTCAGGTAGAGAGTCCAAAGAAAAAATTCTCGGAACGGGAATGGTTGCTGAAACCATTTCATTAAACTTCAACAAGGCTTGCACAGCCTCAGCTTCTGACAACTTCTTCTTCAGCTTCTTTTCCTTAGCTTGCTTCTCGAGCTCATCAGCAGCCTTTTCTTTCAGAGCTTTAGCCTCTGCGGGATCCAATCCGAACTGCGGATCTCCTTCCTTCCTCTTTTCCTTGTCAGCTCTCCACTTCGCTGCAACCTCATCAGTATATGTCTTCTTCTTCTTAGGCTTAGGAGGTGCGGAATGGACTTCCTTAGACTTAGGTTCTTCAGCTTTACCTACCACTTCTTTCAGCTTCCTCTTCCTTACCGGCTTAGGCGATTCCGGATCAGCCACTTTCGGAGTCACTTCTTCTTGAGGAGGAAGATCAATAAACATGCCAGACTTCTTGTCAAAAGCTATATTCATCCTTTTAAGAGTTGCATCACTGAGCAACATGATCTTGCAAACTTTCGGTTTAGAACTGCAAGCAACCTTGAAGGACTCAAGGCACCGAACTATCAGCTTTGACAATATTGCCGGATACATTACTATCTGAGCTCTCAGATTCCCTTTCTTTAAATTCTCAAGATTAAGAAGGATATGCTTCATCAGATTGAACTTCCTTTGATTTATCAAGAAATCTAAGATGTATATCTCACTCTTCTTCAAGCTGTCCTTGTCTCCTTTTCTCGGTACAATAAGCCCTTGCACCCATAACTCCAGAATCCGGAAGTTTGTAGATAGGGTTGCAATTTTCGAAGCCTTATCATCATCCAGTCCGAGAATTTCTAAGGCTTTCTCCTTGTTGAAACTACCCAAGGAGTCTGGTAGAACATGCGAGATAAACTCAGCTTCCCCTTCATAATTCAACCCTACCAAGCTTGCAGCCTTGGTGTAAGATAGCTTATAAGTCTTGCCATACGATTTGAAGGAAAATTTTTCTCTATTGTCTTCCACGAAGAAAGCAACCGACTCATAAAACTCAACAAGCAAGTCTGGGTAAACTTCATCTTGGTTGCCAGTTTTTGATATCGTAACATCTTCCCAGCCATTGAGCTTGATATTCTTTGATATAATAGAATCATAGTTGCTGAAGAAATTCGGATGCACTAACCGCTCTCTGTAGACTAACCACTGTGAAATGGGCTTTGTTGAAGACATCTCTTGAGAAGCTAACTCTGCAGACATTCGGATTAGAAGTCTCTGAGAAGTTCGGAACTGAGAAGACTGAAGTTCGGAACTGGAAAACTGTAGTTCGGAACAGCCTTAAATCAGAGAGACAGAGCTTCAGCACGCAAGAGCTTGAGATCGATGTGGGACGAGAAAAAATAGGGTCCCCTTTATATAGGCTTTGGAATGACGGTTCAACTTCCTCGGTTGATCTAACGGTTTAGAAAGATCTGAGATCAGATCTGACGGTTGAGAGATTGAATCCGATCTTTTTGAGGTTTTATTAAAACAGAATTCAAGAAATTCAAAAAACCGAAAACAAACTATAAGAAAATGCCAGCAAGTAAAATATGATTACGAAAACATCAGTAAGGAAGTCATACCTTTCGGATTAGCTTAGGAAAGTTATTCGTAATGGGTAATGTAAAGACAACTACGAAAAAAACTCAATACGAAAAACCTAATACGAAAAACTCAATACGAAAAACGCAATACGAAAAACTCAATACGAAAAACTCAATACGAAAAACTTCATAAAAAAAACTTGTTATGGAAGATTCAATACGAAAGTTTTTTTTTTATTATGAAAATACCAGTACGAAAATTTTCCATTCCGGAAATTTTCAATACGAATACTTTTATTCCAGAAGTATTTTGTATGGAAATATCCATTCTGGAAAATTGTAGTTCCGGAAGTTCCATTCTGGAAAATTTCGTTCCGAAAAATTTGAAAACAAATTTTGAAAAAACTTTGTTAAATAAACAAACAAATGTACTCCCCCTATGAAAAGGAGTTTATTACTGTGAGAAGATTTTTCCAACAGAAAGTTAATTAAGGAAGATTACCTTACGGTTATCATTCCTAACTTCTGTTTAATATATTCAAATCTATCAGAAGATAAAGATTTTGTGAAAATATCAGCAAGTTGATCTTGCGTTCCGATAAACTGAAGAATAATATCTCCTTTAAGTGTGTGATCCCTAAGAAAGTGATGCCTAATATCTATGTGTTTTGCACGGGAGTGATGTGCAGGGTTTTTACTTAGAGCAATGGCACTTGTGTTATCACACAAAATTTGAGTTTTAGTAAAACTCAAGCCATAGTCTGTAAGTGTGTGTTGCATCCACAACACTTGTGCACAACAACTTCCAGCTGCTACATATTCAGCTTCAGCAGTGGAGAGTGCAACAGAATGTTGCTTCTTGCATGACCAAGAAACTAATGAATCTCCTAAGAAATGACAAGTTCCGGATGTACTTTTTCTATCCATTCTACAACCACCAAAGTCAGCATCAGAAAAGCTTTTTAGAACAAAATCATTTCCAGAAGTATAAAATAATCCTAGATCCATGGTTCCCTTAAGGTAGCGAAAAATTCTTTTAACTGCCTTTAAGTGAGATTCCTTAGGATTGGATTGATATCTTGCACATAAGCATACTGAAAACATTAAGTCTGGTCGACTAGCAGTTAAGTAAAGTAGACTTCCAATCATACCTCTAAAAGATGTTTGATCTACTGGTTTCCCAGCTTCATCAAGATCTAAAGAGTTTGAGGTACCAATAGGAGTACTTATACTCTTCGTGTTGTCATAACCATACTTTTTAAGAAGATCTTTAATATACTTATGTTGAGATATGTAGGTTCCTTCTGGTTTTTGAGAAATTTGAAAACCAAGGAAAAATGTTAACTCACCCATCATACTCATTTCAAACTCAGATTTCATTAGACTAGCAAAAGAATCAGTCAAAGATTGCTGAGTTGAACCAAATATAATGTCATCAACATAAATTTGAACAATCAAAACATTTTTCTTATCTTTCTTTATAAAAAGGGTTGGATCTGCATTTCCCTTAACATAGTTATTTTGAAGCAAAAATCCAGTGAGTCTATCATACCATGCTCGTGGGGCTTGTTTAAGGCCATACAAAGCTTTGGTAAGTCTAAAAACATGATCAGGATGTTTTGTATCTTCAAAGCCAGGAGGTTGTTCAACAAAAACTTCCTCTTGAACATAACCGTTAAGAAAAGCACATTTCACATCCATTTGAAATAGTTTGAAATTGAAGAATGCTGCAAAGGCAAGTAGAATACGGATAGATTCAAGTCTAGCTACTGGAGCATAGGTTTCTTCATAGTCTATTCCTTCTTGCTGATTATAGCCTTTAGCAACAAGTCTAGCTTTATTTCTAACAATGACTCCATTTTCATCACATTTGTTTCTGAAGACCCATTTTACTCCAATAACAGAAGTTTCCTTAGGTCTTTCAACCAATGTCCAGACTTTATTCCTTTCGAATTCATTTAGCTCATCTTGCATTGCTTTGATCCAATCATCATCACCTAAAGCTTCATCAGTGCTTTTAGGTTCTAGTTGGGAAAGAAATGCTAGATGTTCTACTTCATTTCTTAAGGAACTTCTAGTCCTTACAGGTTGATTTACATCACCAATAATACTATCACTGGGATGATTCTTAAGAAACATCTGATTTGGGTTTTGTAAAACCTGTTCATCAACATAAGGTAGAAAGTCTTCTGGGGTAAATGTTTCAGAAGTATCTTCTAGAACAATTTCCTTATCAGAAGGTTCTTCTAACAAAGGTTGACAATCAGTTTTTGAAAACACATCCGAAGATGTAAGTTGGGAAGTTTTAAAAACAAAAGGATCTGACTCATCAAATTTCACATGTACTGTTTCCTCAATAGTACAAGTATTTTTATTAAAAACTCTATAAGCCTTAGAGGTTGTGGAATATCCTAAGAAAATTCCTTCGTCTGATTTTGGTGCGAATTTATGTAAGTTATCTTTAGTATTCAAAATGAATACTTTGCAACCAAAAACCCTTAAGTAGGAAAGCCTTGGTTTTCTACCATTCCATAACTCATAAGGAGTTTTATTAAGAAAAGGTCTAATCAAAACTCGATTTATAGTATAACAAGCAGTACTTACAGCTTCAGCCCAGAAATGTCTAGCAATAGAATATTTACTCAACATGGTTCTAGTTATTTCTTGAAGAATTCGATTTCTTCTTTCAACTACACCATTCTGTTGAGGAGTTCTAGGTGCTGAAAAGTTGTGAGTAATACCTTTCTTACTACAAAAAGTTTCAAAATCAGAATTTTGAAATTCTCCTCCATGATCACTATGAATAGTTTTCAATGGAAGGTTTTTTTTATTTTTAACTTGAGCTCTAAAACTTTTGAAATAAGAAAAAGCTTCAGATTTCCTTGCTAGAAAATAGACCCAAGTAAATCTAGTGTAATCATCAACTAGAACAAACACATAGTATTTGCCTCCAATGCTTCCAGTTTGTGTAGGACCAAAAAGATCCATGTGCACCAACTGTAATGCATCGGTTGTTGAGACTTCACCGATTGACTTAAAACTAGATTTATGTTGCTTGCCATATTGACAAGGATCACAAACTTTAGAAGAATCAAATCTAAGCTCCGGTAGATCCTTAACTAGTTTCTTCTTAGAGAGTTTACATAGGTTTCTAAGATTACAGTGTCCTAGTCTTCTATGCCATAACCAAGAATGATCTTCCATTGCACTTAGGCAAGGTAAATCTTGGCTTCTTAGGTCTTCTAAGTTTAAGGTGTAAACATTCTCTTGCCTGTTGGCTGAGAGAATAAATTCTTCCTTGGAATTGTGAACTAAGCATTTATCATTCCTAAAATTCACAAGGTAACCTTCATCACATAACTGACTTATGCTAATGAGGTTGTGCTTAAGACCTTTAACAAAAAGAACATTTGAAATCAAAGTTTTACCTAAAAGAACAATATTACCAATACCAACAATCTCTCCCTTAGCATTGTCTCCGAAAGTTACCTTTCCTCCTTTCGTCTTGATAATTTTTTCAAAGAAGCTTTTGTTACCAGTCATGTGCCGGGAACATCCACTATCCATGTACCAAACATTGTTGCTGGAACTTTCTTTATTTTCCTGAAATTAAGAACAAAGTTAGACTTTCGGAATCCAAACTTGTTTGGATCCGAGATTTCTAGACAATAAAATCTTAGGTACCCACATTTTCTTGGAAAAATAAGCTTTATGAAAACCTAAGGATTGGGTTTTGTTTAAGGAACAATTTCTTGCCCAGTGACCACCACATTGACACTTAGTACAAAATGGGGCACTTTGAGGAACAAAATAATTGTTGCTGAAAACAGGTTTTGCATGGGTATAACCAAATCCGGATTTATTTCTTAAAGGTCGTATTTGAGAATACATCTTATCAAAATTTTCCTTACCATGGGTAAAGTTTGATAAGCACTTCTTTAAGGAAAAAATTTCGGACTTGAGTTTTACAACCAAGTTTTTATCTTCAAAATCATTAGTTTTGGAACTAGAGTTAGGCTCGAAAACATTTTTATTAGAAATTACTTTTTCTAACTCTTTAGAAAGTTTATTCTTCTCAGAACTTACTTCCTCAAGATTTTTTGAAATACTTTCAAAATCAGCATTTTTCTTATCAAGATCTTTAGAAAGATCTGATATCTCTTTAGTAAGAATAGAATTCCTAGAATTTGCCTTATCAAGTTTCTTGTTGAGTTTGGAATTCTCAATCTCAAGAAGTTCAGCAAATCTAGAGACTTCTTCAAAAGTAGGTAAAGTATTTTCCTCATCAGAAGTTGATTCTTCATCAGAAGAGTTATAATACTTACTATCATTAGGATTTAAAGAAACATTGGTCAAAGATTCAGCATTTCGTACCTTAGCCATAAGACAATGATTATCAATAGGTAATCTGGCTATAAGACCAAGATTCTTCTGTCCTGAAGATTCATATTCAGAAGATTCATCTGAAGAGTCACCACCACTGGCACTCCAGGTGTCATTAGCTTTCAAAACTTTCTTAGCTTTAGCTTTGTAATATTTCTTCCTGTTCCTGTCTGAATGCCTTTCCTTTCTTTCTTTCTTTCTGAGCATAGGGCAATCTGGTCTAATATGTCCTGCTCTCTTACATTCATAACAAGTAACTTCTCCATCTTTCTTATCTTTCCTATCCTTCTTCTTATACTTGGATTGAAAGTTTCTTTGTCCAGCTATCTTGTTCATCCTTCGAGCAAGATTGGCTAATTCATTTTCTGAAACTTCACTTTCACTAGATTCGGATTGGAAAATGACTTTCTTCGATTTGGATCTGGTTACTCTCTCAGGAGTCTTAGCTTTCATCTGATTCGAAGTTGTAGTAAAAGCAACAGTACCATTTCCATTCTTCTTCTTGATGTTGTCAGCATCTCTCTTCATTCTGGTCTCATGTTGTAGAAGAGTTCCAAATAATTCATCAAGAGTTATTTGAGTAACCTTCCTGTTCTCATCTATAGCTGTTCTCTTGGATTCCCACTCATTGGGCATAATGTCAATTATCTTGTCCACAAGAGCTTCATCATCTAAACCTTTCTCTCCCATAGACTGTAGACTATTGACGATTGTCATAAATCTTTGTTGTACTTTACAGATAGGTTCTCCATAAGGAAAATTAAAGCCATGATATTCAGCTCTAAGCATAGCTCTCCTAGTCTCAATCACTTTAGAAGTCCCAAAATGAGTAACCTCTAACTTCTTCCATATACAATTAGCTGCTTCACAAGAAGAAATTTGGCTATATATATTTCTGGTCATTGAACATAATAAAGTGTTGCGTACCTTGTAGTTCAGTTGATATTCTTGCTTCTCCTGGTTAGTAAAGGTTCTGACTTCCTTGTCAGGAATTTTGTAATCACCAGTAAGCATGACAAAGTTATCTACTCCAGTATTGATAACAAACGTCTTCATACGATCTTTCCAGTATTCATAATCATTACCATCAAATATTGGTGGCCTTGTAGGATTCAAATTGTCTATCGAACCAACATTCATTCCTGCCATACTTGAAAATAACTTGGAGACAAACTTGTTAATAACAAAAATTCGGAATTAAAAAGTTCGGAATAGGAAAAGTTCGGAATGGATAATCCGGAATGAAAAAGTTCGGAATTGAAAAGTGAGCAAGAAAAACTTGAACGTGAGTACAAGTATTTCAGTAACCTTGCCTCTGATACCAAATGTAAGAATGGTATAGAGTAAGAGGTTTCCAACCTCTGATACCAAATGTAAGATCGAAATAGAATATGAGATGCTCAAAATACAAGAGGGGGGGTGAATTGTATACTTTAAAAATTCCTTAGGAACCTTTAAAGTTAGTTATGAATAACTAGAGTTTCCTTAAGAAAAGGAAAGAACTAAGTTTAACAAAGTTAAACTAAGTAAATTCACAACACCTCTAACACCGAACTAAACTTGGAAAGAGATTCCAAAAGAAGGTTCCGGAAATATGGTTCCGGAATTTGAAACTTAACAAAAGTTACAATATAAGATTCTACCTTAAAGCGTATAGAATCTGAATGAATCAGAGTAAGTAAGGAAGTATAAGAATGTTATACTTTCCTTAAGATACAAATTACAGCGGAATAGAAACGAGTAGTAAAACTACTAGCAACAAGATAATAGTCTTTTAACCCAAAGAGAAGGGTATCCAACAACCTTGGATAAAGGTCCCTTGATTTATACTTTCAAGCAAGTCTGTCTTACCCACACCAGGGTAAGCCCTCGATACGAAGATCGGTGTCTCTGTCTTGCTATCCCCGCAAGCCCTCAACTTCAAGGTAGTTGGCAACCTCTGTCTTTCTCGACAAGAAAGCCCTCGATCTTTAAGGTAGTCGGCACCTCTGTATTTCTCAGCAAGAAAGCCCTCGATCTTTAAGGTAGTCGGCACCTCTGTCTTCCTATCCCCGGAAGCCCTCGAATGTAATCACCAACATTCGGAGTCGCACGAAGCTTTGAGAGTTAATAAGAGACTCTCTCTCTAGAAATCACTTCAACAGCATGTATGCACAAAGTCCAAATGTTCATCCATCCGTTCGTCCGTGTTTAGCTTTTTCAAATGAGCTCCTATTTATAGGTGAGGTCGGCTCCTTCTCCAACGGTCATATTTTCCTTAAAGTTCGGAGGGACCTGTACACGTGTCACTTAGACAACGGTTAGTTTATAACAAAATGGACGACATCGTTTTATAACAAAGTAAGTGTAACAGAAAGTACGACATCGTTTTAAAACCTAACATAAAGGTTCGGAATAGAAATTTCGGAGTGAAAGTTCGGAGTGAACAAATTCAGAGTGTATAAAACAATGATATCCAGATTCTGTTTAATGAGTGAATTCGGAATGAGAATTCGGAATAGGAATTCGGAATAGGAATTCGGAATAGGAATTCTTCATCAGAAATCGTAATGAGAAATCGTCATCAGAATTCGTAATGAAAATTCGGAATGAGATTTCTTCATTAGAATTCGTAATGAGAATTCTTCATTGGAATTCGTAATGAGAATTCTTCTTCAGAATTCGTAATGAGAATTCTTCTTCAGAATTCGTATCCTGAATCTGGAATAGAACTTATTCAGAATTCATAACCGGAATTCGGAGTGAAACTTCCTTATAGTTCTTGTCCAGAATCCGAACCCTAAAACAGAATGCTTTTTATCAGTTTTAATGATTCCGAGAAAGTGAATCCGAATTTCATACTTAAGAAAAATATTAATGAAAATATGATAAGGATAAATTTTTCTTATAAAAGCGTTTTTCCTTAAGAAAACATTTTTCCTTATAAAAGCAATTTTCCTTACAAAAGCGATTTTCCTTAAAGATAAGGTGTTTGTGATTTTCAAAACAAGAAGGAATGGAAAAGTCATAAGGAAAACCTTATTGACTCAACAGTATGAAGGATGTCCAAATGATTTATGTGGTCCTCCTATAACATGAAGAACACTAAAATATCATCAACACTAAAATCCTTGAAAAATTCCTAGAATAGAAAAAATATAATCAGTATCAATTCCATAATTACCACTTGAGTAGTTGTGAAACCGAATAACATAACTATAATTTAAAAATTCCAATAACAACTTCGATATCTTGTTTTAGGTATTTCTAATTCTCCACATATCATCATGTATTTCCCATAAGTAAATTAATCCATGGAAACCCATTGAGTCCCAATGAGTTGATCAAAGTGATCATAAATCCTTTGAAAGGGATATTTATTTTTAATATCCACCGAGTTTAAATTTTGATAATCCATATAAATTTTGAGGCATCGAGGTTAAATCATAAAAAATATGATAGGTAAATCACATGGTGACATGTTAAATTGAATGAATGTCATATCATCAAGGTATATGAGCTTGAATTTATATTTCATTAAATCTGAAGTTGTTATAGAGTCACATGGAATATAAATTGGAATTATAACAAGAAGAAATCCAATGGAAAAATCAACCTATCTCAATGGTAGTTACATGAAAAAGGATCCAAAATGACCTAGACATATGAACACTACACATTGGGATGTGGACTACCCAAATTAGGATTAATAACATTCAGAAACCTCTCTATAACCAGAAAATAGATCACCCAAGTATAAGGAAGAACACACCCCACACTTTTGGATCTAGATTCCCACTCACCATGAAAAACATTAGTGACCCATTGGTAGGTAAAATCTCAACTAGATAATGACAACAGTCAATATAGACCATTAAACTAATCTTCCAATCCTTGTTCATAATTAAGATGATGATATCATGATCATATTCTATTAAATCTCTCGCTACAAAAAATTCATCTTTCATCTCAAGACACATTATATATTTGAAACCTAGTTCATTACTCTATCCCATGGCTTGGAAAGATCAAAAAATTTATGTATGTTAAGAACAAAAGACCTACATGTAAATAATCATTGACAATAAAAATGAATGTGTCGAACCTTTATCAAAAAAAAATAATGCAGCTTATATGATGAAATAAACATAGAAAATATAACAGTATCTTCCCCCGCATTATATTCCCAGTACAAAAAATGAAACTTTTAACAATCATTCCATTTGATAATGCTACAAAATACTACTGATAATGGTCACCTTTATCTGAATTATTTAGTGCAGATAAAGGGTATCCTTTATCAGCACCTTTATATAGCGCAGATAAACAGTTCCATTTATTAAAAATTACTTTTTAGCACTAATAATATCCTAGAATAAAATAATATTATTAAATAAATAATGAGTTAAAAGTTATTTTAATTTTTCATTATAAAATAATTATTGATAATAATTATTAATTAAATATTAAAAAGGCCAACTTCGAAAAAACCTTAAAATTCTTATTAACTAAAAAAATATTGATAAAAAGATTAAATTTAATATATATATATATATATTATAAATATTAATAAAAACTATATATTAAATATATATTTTTTAAATGAATAAATTTTAATAAATAAAAAGAAAATTGATAGAATTGTAAATATTAAACAAAAAATGAATAAATTACAAAATTATATAATTTTTTAATAATATATTTATTAGAAAAAATTAATAGTTATAATATATATATATATATTAAATATATATAATAATAAATAATATATATTAAAAAAATATATAGGAAAGGAATATTAATTAATAATTAAAAACACTATAATGTCTTATTAGTTTTAAATGTTCTTTTATTTTTCAATTGAACTGATATCAAACAAGTTTGACATTGATTTCACATTTATATACGTAATTAATGCATTTCTATATAAATGATAGAAAAAACATATTTACGCAATTTTTGATATCATCTTTAGAGACATACACATATTATATATGTAATTTATTCAAAAAATATATTTTTTTGATTTTTATTATAACATGATACATTCAATTATTCAATTTTTTTTATTTTTAAAATATATGAATTTATGATTATATATTCAATAATATTCTTAAAAAAATTGGGAATAAATATATAGATATAAATATATTTATAAATGTATATTGACAATATTAATAAATTTATATATTTATAATTGTTATAAATAAATAAATATATTTTTTCTAAAATTAAATATATATTTATAAATAAATTATTATATATATTGAAATAATTATAAAATTATAATAAATTTAATTAAATAATGAATACTCTGTAATAAAATTTAATTGAATACTTTTATTATATATATATATAACTCGAGTTCAAAACAACATTTTAGACAATCAAAGAGGCAAAATTACAATTGAAAGTAGACAACATACAATGTAGGGATGTACTCGGTGAGACCTGAACTCAACACCTACCTGACTTCCATAGTGGAAGCTACCACTGAGCTGCACCCTGGGGATATTTGTGTATTTATTTATTTAAGAAAATAAATAAAAATTTAAATATTATTTTTCTAAAATTTATAATTCATTTATTTATACATAAATAATTTTATATTTATATATTTAAAAAAATATAAATATATTTAAAAATATAAATATATTTAAAAATATACATTTATAATACATATATATAATTATATAAATATAATTATATTTTTGAAATTTATAATACATATAAATAAATCATGAATATTTTCGTAATTAATAAAATATAAAAAATATATATAAATAATGAATATATTTACTATATTTAAATTCATATATGTTTATTAAATATATATATCTGTATAAATATTTATAACGAGATAAAAATATTTATAATTATTAATAAAAAATTATAAATTGATAAAAAAATTATTAATTTCAAATATATTTATAATATATATTTAATATTTTTATAATATTATATGTTTATAATTACAAATAATAAATATAATTTTTCATAAAATAATTAATTTATTTATAAATAACTAATTATATATTTAAATAATAATAAAATTATTATAAATTAATAATTAAAAATATATTTTTTTATAAATTTTTTAATTCTAATTTTAATTATAAATATTTTGTCACTGCTAAAGTATTAGTGCTAATTAAGGTTCGAAATATCAATTCTATAAAATTGATGATAAATTTGTCTTTTATTAGAGCTTGTCAATTTACCGTTGATAATAGTTCTCTTTATCAACAATTTTTTTAATTTGATGATACAATTTTCCTCTTTCAATTTATATAACCATAACAGTGACTCATTTAGTTTTGATTTTCAAGATCTCACATAACTCCTCTAATTCCAGTGGTACTCATCCATGTTATCTTATAAGAATCAAGGATTGAACCCAAAGAATATATTTTTTATACTTTTCCTATCTCATTGATTGGTTTTTTGGGTTCCTCAGTTTTCAATTTCATGTTGTTGTTAACCATGACCCACCATATATCTAAAATCTCTCTCTTTACCTACTTCACTTAAAAATACCCACACGACAACACCCCTACTATATAAACTCATTCCATATTTATCTGATACCACTCTGAACATAATATCCATCTTTTGTTTCAACTGATTGTCATTTTATTGATGTTTCCATTATATTATTTATTGTTACATTTTATATAGTGTGGATCTTCATTTTATGAATCATGTTTCTAAAGTATGAGATGCACATAATGAAGAAAAAAAATTAAGACAATATGAATAATTTTGTTTATATGTGTATTTATTGACGAAATCATCTTTATAAAATTTCATAGATTGACAGGTGTAGATTTTCAATTAATTAATATTGGAAGATTGTTTTTTCATAGGTGATTCGGTATAATGAATAAATAAACATTGTTCCCATGTCATAAAGTGTATAATTTTATAGTGGTTCCTGTATTTTTTCTTTCATTTGATTATTTTGTGTTTTTAATGCTCTATAATAATATGAATATTAATACAATTTTACATGTTGAATATATTATTGAATAATGATATTATGGTATTCCTCATTCAATAATTATTAAATGTTTTATATTAAACTTCAATTTTTATATAAAATGTAGTGTTTCTTTACTCACTTATGTTATATTTAAGATTGATGTAATATTCACCATAAAGTAATTTATTAATTGAATCTAATTAAATTTAATATTTTATACTGGGATTAAATTGTAGACCATGATATTTATTGACGTAAAGTGAATTATATTTTTAATGGAGGCCATACAACCTTTTAAAATTGAATAAACATTATTTTTCATTCTACATTGTTATTTGATTACAATTATGGATTATGAATTCATAATCATTGTTTTTTCTAAAAAGGATCCCGAGGTAATAAAAATAATTTTTTTTAAATAATGAATCATTTTGGTATGAAATATGTTCAATAAAACACATTTCATGAATAAAATTACAGATTTTCATTCATATTACATGAACATTTTTATTATCCTGATCATTGACTTAATACATCAATACTACCAAAAAATTCACCATCACTACACTAGTTTAATAAATCGTCATATTCTTGATAGCCTTACATATCATGATAATGGTTTAGACTCCCTCTTCAAAATAGGATTCCTCCCACCATTGTGGTTTCAAAGTTCCTTGATTACATACCTCCCACTCATATTGTATTCAATAATCTTCATCAATCTTGATACAACTGATTTTAAAATTGCATCTCCAAACCCAATCATAAACACCTAATACCTTTCAAAATTTTCATTTAATACTTTATGTTAACAAATAAAACGATAGGTAAAAATTAATTTAAGAATAATTAATAAATTTTTTGGTTTGTCGATAAGAATTTCCTTATTTGAATGACTCGGTAACATTTGAAAACAATTATAAAATATTCTTTTAATATCGAAGTTTTTACATTGGATCCTATTATAACTCCATTGTTATACATACATGTATTTCTGTAGATAGAGTTTTGTTATGAAAAAAGAATAATATTTTTTTATAATGATATATGAAATTGTTTACTGAAATTGGATTCATTAGAAAAAATGAATGTTGACGACATTTTTAGCAGATTTTATTTCTCCAAAGTCATAAATTGTAGTGAATATGGATTCTAAGAAGGATATCATAAGGTATAATTTATCCGATGATTGTGGACATTAAACAATGATTAATAAAAATTATAGCATTTGGGACTATCTAGTTTTATAGATTAATGGAATCAAAATTTATTTTAATTTGGATTTGAGTGTTCATTGCATCATTATATATAGTTATTATGTTAGAATTCCAAATTCAAGTTTCATTTTGATTATTTTTTAATATGATTGTGTTTAAAGTATAAATGAGATAACCATATTTCGTAAAAATATTATGTTATAAGTTCTATGAGAGAAAAAATTATTCTATGATAGATTGAATGTTACTATATATATGATAGTGATTCATTTAGGGCTACAGTGGGGGTGATGTGACAATTGGGTTTTTTCATTCTTCATTATTTTTTTTCAAAAGATGAAATTAAACTATTGTATTGTGGCGCCCATTATGTGGTTATTTCAAAAGGGAATGAATTATGTTAATTCATCCCATATTTCAAATTCATTTCCTATGAAAAGTTGTTATGTTATACCCATTTATTGTGTTGTATTTAACAACTACATATGATGACTGTCCATAAGGGATAGTCTTGGATGCTAGTGTTTTGTGGTCGAATAACATGGTATCCATGATATGGTTATATCCATGTAGAGAAAAAAGTTATCTTCAAATGAATCAAATGTTATTATCTTGTTAGTGATAATATTTTAATATAAGGAAATATTCATAATATAATCTTATTTTATGATTAGTATAATCCACTAATATAAATTGAAGTCTGTACATTTTATTATCATGGTTTTGTAGGAAGTACACAATGATTTAAATTATATATGTATTTTGAGTATTACTACATTGATCATATACTGAAATATATGAGTGGTATATTTCAGGGTCCTTATTAGTATTTACATTTTTTTTAAAACTCACACCCTACACATGAACCTCAGTGGTTATAGAGATATTATATTTGATATGAAAATTGGGGTAATGGACTAGTAACAAAAACTACAGCGACTGTATCTCAGTGGGGAAGAGTTGATGATGTTAGGGTAGTGATAGGGTCATTCAAGAAATGTTAAATGATATTAAAAATTTTAAATTACGAAGTTGTACTTTGAAAAGTTTTAAGGTAAAAAATTTCATTCTCACCATTTTCATCTTCCAAATAGTTATTATTGCATTTAGTTTCATGAGATTCACCCCCATCAGTTTTATATTCATTGAACTACACTATGTAGTATTCATCCCAAATTTTCCACAGTAACCAGTATTGAATAACTTTTTGTCAAAATAGTTCATGAAATATAGGTGGATAACTAAAATAAATACATGTTTAGTATAAAAAATATCAATAATAAATTGTTATGTGATGAAGTTCATGAAGATGGTCGTTTTCTTAAAGATTCACATTTTGATTAATAATAAGGATAACACCTACCATAGTGTCATAAATATTTTCTTAAATTCAATTATCCATTCCCTTAAATTGGATTCACACTAGTCATTTAACAAATGATTATGAATATAGAGGAAAATATTTCATCAATTTTTCAGTTTATAATTCATGTAACCCATCTCAAATCATTTCCATGAGAAAAACTAAATTTTATACTACTCATGTAGTCAATATCTTCTCCAAAAGATGTTGATACTAATACAGAGAAAGAAAATGCCAATGATGACAAAACTACCGATCCATTAGGGGACCAACAACATATTGATCAAAATAACATAAATGATGCAACAAAAAACAATTGAATAATATTATTAAATCATGATGCAAGGATTTAAAATTTTACATTGGTAGGAATAAATGTGGTTCAATGATTGATCACAAATATTAATCGTGTGGTGAAAATGTTGATGAATGTGTAGATTTATATTGATTGATAGAACCCCATCCAAAAGATAATAAAAGATATACTTTAGAATTATATTATAGAAATGTTACAATATAAATTTTCTATTTTACCAAAAAACTATATCATAAAGAAACTAATTTAATTTTCCTTATTCCTTATAGATTTCATTTATTTAATAATATTGACATAGGAAATTGAACATAATGGATGCTGGTAGAGGCCATAGAGGCATCCATACTATTCATTTTTATTTACATCATAGGGATGCTAAGGGGAATGAAAATACCAACCAACCAATTATTTATGAAAACATTATAAAGTAGTACAGTTGGACTGCATTCATCAACTATTATAGTGAGAAATAATTTTAGTTTCATTATATCCAATAAGATATTATTTGAAAATATTTATTTTATCCAAAATGATTCATACATTTTAATTTATGAAAAAGAAAATGTTTTTTCATCAATTCAAATGTACCACTATCTCCATCCAAGAATTACGTACTCATAATTACATAATAGATTTATTTTTATTTTGAAACAATAATACAATTTTAATTATTTGATATTAAAAATTATATTTCCAATTTTTATATACATTTTGATGAATTAAAATATGAAACCACATTCATCCCACATCATGAGCTATGGAAGGAGGATTGTGAAAATTAGGAGGGTAAAATAGTTTATGAAAACACAATAACTATATAGGAAACATGTGTAAGTATGAAATAATTGTAATGCATTATGATTTCTGGTATTGTTACATAAATATATAGATATATATATGTTCATATTTTTTAATTGTCTTATAAATATGAATCAGTAGCGATAATACTGGTAGAAAAGAAACTTTTAGTATCTTTGATGTGGACATAACAATTTGGTTGTGTTATAGGAATAGGTTTTGACGTCTCTTCATAAACATATTTCATGATGAAAAAACCACAGAACGATAAATATTATATGGAGAGATGATTGTAGACAGAAATTCACTCACTAAAATATATTATTTTTTATTATTGTTTTGAAGAACAATATGTGTTTAAGGATTAAAAACAATCAACATTATAACAAATATATACACCTAAACCAAATTATATTACTATTTTATTGCTAGTTATTCCCCAAAACAACATACCTTACTTGGTTAATTAATTTATTCACTACAATTTCAGAAAAATGTTAATCAAACAACTTCTGATACCATTATATTACTAAAATTATACATGGTAATGTTATATGTGATTTGAATATGTCAACACCAATGGACCACCTTGTTGGGATGGCTAGAGTTTATAATATCTAAGGAGACCATATACATAATAAATACATACCAAACATTCAAATGAAAGTGGGTGTCGAGATATCTCATTTTCCAACTACATAGATTCTTGTTCCAATAATGATCTAGATATTATAGTGGTGGAGGATGCTAATTGATCTTTCATATCATGGATGTGTAATAATATAATGATACATGAGGCATGTATATAAATAAAATTCATATAAATAGCCTATAATGGTGGATGATAAATGTAATAAAGTTGTGTATGATATTAAAAATTGATAAGGTGGCAGGGAAATAGAAGGCCCGACCAAAAAAATATAGTTAATTGACCAAGAAATAAAAATGACATTATGAGAGTACCTTCTCCCCCAGATCCATAGAAAATTTTATTACCATTGAAAAATCATATAGAGTATAAAATTAAAGATGAAAATAAATCATAAATTCTATATGAAAAATTAATGTATGGACCTTTCATGCCAGTAAAATTTGGTCTCAAGAATATAAATGATATTCTCAGGCATTAATGGATGGGCGCCTTTGCTGTGACTACCAACAGAATGTATATTTTCAAAATACATAAATAAAAATAGTGAGATGATAAATTTATTACTGTAAATAAAAATTCATACATGATAAAGCTGTTTACATTACTACTATATAATAAATAATCATGGGAAGCAACATTTTGATACATTAATTCAATTATCTTTTTTTCAAAAATCGTAAAATGAATTAAAAGATATTGAGTATAAAAGATATGAGTTAATCAAAAAGTCTGATAAAGAAATTACTATAAATACTCTTTTAGTTCATATAATGATGAAGTTAAAATCTATACTCTCGTAACATAAACAGTTTTTTAAAATTTTTCATTACTTATTTTTTTAACTAGAACTAGATGCTGATCTCAGTCAGTCATGTTACCCCAAATATTTATTTTTTGGATCCAATTCTTGGATATCCGACAGGACAATCACATATCATATGTATTGTTAATTTATAAGACACTGCAATCAAAACTTTATATATAATAAACAATTTATATGTTTCAGTCTGTGATTTATCAAGAACATTGTTATGATGTGTATGTCACTAAATATATGATAAATCTTTTCTTAATGTCGATTACTGAATTAATAATTCATGTGGATTAGTAAAAATAGAAAACAATTAGTCTATATATAGAATGATTTTACTATATAATCTTTTCAAAACTTTTAATTTATTTTGGTCAATATTTCAGTAGTATCTGAATAATGACAATGACATTGATTATGGATATTACTTATTCAAATTTATGAGAGACCTCATAAAGCAATAAAATACCAGCATCCCCGATAGGTAATGTTTGAAGGAAATATAAAATTCATTAAATATTTTTATTATTCAATTTTTTTCTTTTTCTCAGTACAATCCATATTTCTGTCAACATTTATACTCAAAAGAATAAATAAATTTGTTTAGATATGAGGGGGAATCATACATGTTGTCTAAATGTTTTCTTATGTAAATAATTTGTTACTACCTAAAATTTATATAATTTAGTACAGGTTATGACAATATAAATATATTAATAGTGTGAAAAATTAGTTTTATAATTCCTATATATTAATTTTTTTCATTATCTCAAAGAGATGTATCATTTTGGAAATAAATTTATTTATAAGGGGTGACCTGTAAAAAATAATATTTTTAAGAAATATCGAAGTTGGGGCCATAGGCAGAGGTAGATGCAGAGGAATAATCAGATAAAATGGTTTATTATGAGATTGTTATTGAGGTGAAGGAGGCGGCACATTCCTTGACTAATATGGAGATTGATGTGAGAGGGGAGATAATGTTCTATCTTGAAAAAATATAAATATTGGGCATTAGAGTATAACGATGAACATATTGTTGTTCTATTTGGGAAAAAATGTTTTCAAGTGCACTCAACTATTACCCACTAGGATAAGAGATATTTGGTATGTGTTTCTGGTGGCTTATTAAAAATATTTCACCAGTTATTAATGTTCTTTTATAATGAAATTTATAGAGATAATTTTTTTAGATAAAAACCAAAAACACTTATTTTTTAGAAATGATTCTCATATGATATAATTATTATTTTCACATTCCTTATAATATAAAACATTTTTTATATGTGAATGAAACCCCTCCAAATAGCCTGAACTCCTTCCTTTTTATTGATTTATGATAACCTGCATTTCAAGGGATGAGGGGGAACCCTTAAAAGGCTCGTAGGCTAAAATATTACAAGGCACATAGGCTTAGGAGATTATATTAACCTAAGGTATTTAGGGAATTCAACCAGACTATACACACAAAACTTCCCATCCCTAGCATCTGCTCCTTTTTTATAGCGTGACTGGGGAAACAGCATGTGGCCCGAAGGACTTGAGGTTGCCCGAGGGCCATAAAGGTTTCCCGAAATCCCAACTGACCTGAAGTCCTGGATGGCCCAAAATCCTTAATGGCTCCAAGACCAAACCAGTGGCCCAAGGTGAATAGTTCTAACTGCTATAATACCGAACAGTAACTACTTCAGTACCTGCTACAGTACCTGCTACAGTCCCCGAACAGTATAAATTTCTGCTACAGTACATCTACAGTATATAGTTCTGCTATAGTACCCGCACAGTGTACAGTCTGTTAAAGTGCTGCTACAGTGCCTGCTACATTACAATTCCCACGACGTCTCTATGCAGTAATGAAAAGGTTTTAACAATAGAGTTATTATTCACCTAACAGTCATACAACACCAACACAATCATAATATTTGTATATAATCCAACAAAAATGTTTGGATAAATTTTTTATAATCAACCATCAAAGGCAGAATGTTTGTTAGAGATAATTTAGAGGATAACCGACACTGATAGATCATAGTCATCGATGGGGGATGATGTCAAAGGAAACATGACATAAAATGAAAATAAACCAACTTATGAAGAAATCCCAAAAAATTAAAAGCTTTCTTAAATTGAAATCATGATGAATTAAAAATGAAAATTAACACCCCTTTGAAATTTAATATGGTAGGTTGATCCAAACCCTTAAACAATAATGAAATAAAAAAATTCATCAACCGAATCATGAATTTTTGAAATAGAACAATATATTTGTTTCAGTTTGGTGGGAGGTGGAATTATTTTTGAAATTTCATCATCAATTATATTCATGATATAATATCCCAAATTCATGTCAAATCCATAAATTTATCATTCAATATGCAATTTCAAATTCATTATTTAAAATGATCCATTTTCACAAGCTCATTAATAAGAGAATCATCATCATTAAAAATAAAAAACTCATTAGAAAATGGATATTCCCATTTTAAGGAAAAAATAATTATGATATTATGTTAGATTTTATCATCCCCATGAAAATGAATTGATATTGTTTGGAAATTGAAATTAATGATAGAATAAAATAAAACTAACAAGATTGGAATGAAGAAAAAAATTCACATTGATTTGTTACATTAGGATAGTGATCCATAAGACCATGGTATGATTTAGGAGTCAATCACACCTCAATATAGTACATGATGTACCTAGTATGACACAATTATTATGTTATCATTTTATCATTGAAATTTCAATACAAAAAAGTGTCACTCAATGAATATAGAGAAACCTCTTGTGGATTTTAAACATAATTTTCTATGATGATTCATAATTCATTTGTGACATATTAAAATACATATCCCCATGAATTCATAGATGATTTGACCTATAGGACTCTATTTACAAGTTCAATGTATAAATAAAATTTTATTAAAAAACACATCTTGCATACTAAAAAATAAGTAAACATGTTAATATTTATTAGTAGTTTATTAAATTGATCCATAAGTCATTTGGGACATGTTGGAATTTGATACAACTAAATATGACAAATGATGGGACTTATATATCTCCAGGCGCATCTTTTTAATTAATATTATCATTATCATTAGAAAAAAGGACATCTGACATACTTATAACTGTGAAAACACATTAAATTTTTGTTTTTTACTTTAAATAAAATGATCCATAAGTAATTTTTTATGCGTATGAATTACAATCACCTCCATACAATAATGGATGATCTAGGTATGAATCGATATGTCTCTTATGATTTTAAAATTAAAATTTTATTATCGAATGTGTCACCCAATAAAAATAGATAAAATTTTCATGGACTATGTTGATAATTTAAAAAATATATTCACAATTCATTTAAGATAAATTGGAATCATCCACATGGAAAATAAATACACGATGAATCATGTATGACTCAATGTGTGTGTTACCCTTCTAAAATGACATTTCTGTAATAAAACAAAAGTGAAATATTTAAAACTGAGGAAACAAGTTATTATTATTTTGATAGATTATTAGAATGATACATATGTAATTTGGACCATGTTGGAATTATCCACACCCAATATAATACACGGTGCGACTGTTATGATTCCATGTTTGTCTTTTTATTCATAATTGACTTTAATTTTAGACAAAAGGTCCACTATAAAACTCATAACTGAGAAAATGCATTCATATTTTCTGCTACATTATTAAAATGTTCCATAAGTCATATATTAAATGTAGTAATCAATCAAACCTAAATCTGGTATAATGATTTTTTACAATGATTGAATGATTTTGTTATGAGTTTCAAATTGGCACTTCAATACAAAAAAATGCCACTGACAGAAAATGGAGAAAACTTGTCCAAAATGACTTGATAATTTAGAAACATGAGTCATACTTTTCTGGTAAAAGGTTTGAATTTATTACATGTCGACCCCATAAATGGTTCGACTAGTACGACGCAATGTTTACACTTCTAGTTTAAAATGACATTTTAGTAAATACAACAATGGACACACTCATAACTAAGGAAACAAATTCTGATAGGGTTTATAATCCATTAAAATGAACCAAAAATAATTTAAGACATGTAGAATTATATAAATAATAAATTTGATGTATGGTGTGTCTAGTATGACCCTAAGGGAAACATTTTATTCAAAATTGGAATTAATATTAGTAAAAAAACTAACATACTCAAAACAAAGAAAAATCATTTATATTTTTTGGTTCATTAAAGAAATCATCCATAATTAATTTTTGGTGTTTACTATTTATCTGTAGTTAAATATTCTATAGGATGTGGTGAGTATATCTCTATGTGTCTGTTATCAGTTTAAAATTAAAATTTTAATACAAAAATGTGTCACTCACTAAAAATTAAGAAAAAGTGCTCCGATTATCTTGAAAAATTATTATAAAAATCATAATTCATTTGATACATGTAGGAATTAGTCTCATATAAATCCTACACATGATACAACTTCTATAATTCAAAGTTGGTGTTTCGAGATTAAAATGGAATTTTAGTAAAAATCATAAGAGTTATACTCAAATCCAAGGAAAAACATTCATATTGTTTTGGTGCTATATGAAAAAAGATTCCTAAGACATTTGAGACATGTAGGAATCATCATCACCTCAATCTTACACATATTTTCACTATTATAACTCCAAATGAATCTTTTTAACATAAGCACATGAAATTTAATTTCATGAAGAAAATGATTAATGATGAATAGTAAATGTTAACTTTTGTGAAAAAGTATACCACAATTTAATCTGATATAGAATTTTCCTGGAATGACTCAATGTTTCATTTTAAATTTACACTTCCTATTTAAATTATTTCTGTATATTATAACTTTCAAAATAATTTATTTCATATATATGTGCAATTTTTTCCACAAGAAGTTGTTTTTTGTTATTTTATATAGGTGCATACTTTTGATTAATAATAGTATACATTCATGTATTTTGGTGGGAAATTTTATCTCATTTAAACTTTATATTAGGATATGGTTTTTCTAATTATTGGTGTTGTTTTAGATGGTGTATTTTTTTGATACATCACACTATATATGCATTGTTTATGGTGATTTATTGTGATGTATCATCGCTCTATAATATTACCCTTTATCAATGATAAATAACTATTCTTTTAAATGGAATCATTTATTAATGATTAAAAATGAGATGTTAAAAGGGTAATTTTATAGAAATTTTTTAGCACTTATAAATCATCCCATTATTTTTGTTTATCTAGCACTGCTACAAACACATGCCTTTAAACCTTGTGGTGAATGTTTGTGATTTTTTGGAACTGATAAAGTCATATTAAATAACTATTAAATTCCTATTTTATTGTATTTTCTGTTGGTGCATACCATGCCTCATAAATACATATAGTCTCAACTTATCCCAATAATTTCATCACATCATAATCATCATACTTTGAATGAGGATAAAACCCATAACCATAAAAAGTATCATTTTGTTCCTAATAATCCTTAGTGAGAGCGGATCTAGCCTTAATGCCTTAAAACCATAAAGAATCCATCAGATGGCAACATTTATGTTAATGATGGCACATATTAGAATCCACTATATAGTTAGTTTTGGTATAACCAGGTCATCCTCATTAAAATAATTAAACAATATCGTGTCAAGATTATTTCCATTAAATTAGTCCAAAGGATAATTAACCACACTTATACTTCCTTTCCTGAACAAAAGAAGAACCCTGACTGAAAATTTCCCCAACCATAACTTTTCCCAAACCTATTACCCAAGATATGAATGATTGTTATATTATCTCCTTATCAACTACATCCATAAATTTCATAATTCCCATGAAAATCATCTTCATTCATATATCATCTCTCATCCCCATCTCAATCCTTCATGCTATCAGGAAATCAATGTTAATCAGCATCCGTACCAAATGAACCAACTAATAAAAAAAGTGGTATACTCTAGAATGGTATAATACCTTTCTTCAAAATTTTATAGAACTTGGGTATTTTCCAAGTACAATAGCTATAAATAATAATAAAGGTTAATTATTTCATATTAAGGAAATCAAGGAAATATACTCATTTACCATACCATGCACAATAGATTTACACCTCCCCCACCTGATTCCCTTGATCTTGTATGTGGTAAAACCCACCATAAAGATATCAAGAGTTCAAAAGAAGTTAAATATCCTCCCAATTCACTCATTTAATTTCTTATACTCATATGGTACAATTTAATAATGAATAATGGGTGTATTCTTCTTGGTAAACTATATATAATAATTGACATCTCATAATTAGCTTCATACACCTCATTATCTTAAATCATGAATGGTGAGTATTATTTATTCCCCGAAAGAAAGGTCAACATTAGGATTTACCTTCCAATCATATTCCATAGATTCATCTCTTTGATTTTGAAGATAATTTCTTTATGTCATCAACTAAATAACATGAGAAAAATATAATATTTTTGAGACAAAATTCCAAAATCAAATGGATATCTTTAATAATCCTTATATATTCAGTCAAACAAGAAAACATTAATGAATTTTGAATAAATTGAATGAATTCAAAATTGTAAGGAATTAAAATTTTATATCTAAATAAACCAAAAGTCTTGTTCAGTAAAATAATCACAAATATCATATATCATGGATGGAAAAATCTTTAAAACCAATGGTAATTCAGTTTTGTTTTTGTAATTGAACTACCGCATCACCTTCCTTGGCTAACTATAAAAACTCCAATATTCTAAACACATTTCCAAAAATTTCATAAAACCCATTCTAAGTGGAATAATAATAAATATGTCTAGAGAAACTATCTTGGATAATATTCTATAAAAAATAAATCGTCTTATATAGAAAACTTATCGGATATGGTCCACCATGTGCTGAGGTGAAACCAAAAACACAAAAATAACATACAAAATATGAATTGATAAAGTAAAATTCATAGGAAAATTTTAAATATACATTAAAAATAAAATAAAATTCTAAATTAGCTTTACCATAAAATTAACACAACAGAAGAACAACATTTATCTATGTGACCAAGAACAACCTCAAAAAAATCGTAAAATGAATTTGATGAATAATAGAGTAACCAGTATTCTATAAAATCTCTTATCGTTACATGAGCCCGAAATAACTTTATACAATTTTCGAATGAAAATATTATGGTTTGATCACAATACCGAATAATATTTCTCAAATAATTATTTAAAATGTATAAAATCAATAATTTGGTGGTACTAAATAAAAAACACCATTTTTATATATTATTTTAATATGAAAACCCCATGTCATTAACCCTCATTTGGTTTTTCATAATAAATAATTCATACTATAAAAAAAGTAATATGATAGGTACATCATTACTCCCCCCTTCTCATTAGCATCATTAAAGGATTAATTGCAACTAGTACATAGAAAAAATCCCCATGATGCTAGAGGATGATAATAAATTTGATGGGATTTAATAAAATTGGTAGACAATTTTACAATATAAAATAATTCGACACCAACCCAGATAAAAATAAAATTAAATCATGACATGATGCATAATAACACTAAATGAAAACATAAAGTATAAAAAAACCAACAAAACCACATTAGAGTACCTTGTACAAACCAAGATCCACATCGCCAACCAAGAAGAAGAGTAAAAAATTAAAAATCAGAAACTCCAAAGACATAATATATAAAACTACCTATAAGCTACAAGATCCTACTACACAATCTATGACTGAATGTATAATGTGTCACCATTAAATAATTATGATACATTTTTTATATTTTTATCTCGATACATGATATCTTAAAATTCATAAAGTTCCCATGAATGAGTGAGTAATGAAACACAATATTTTTTTCCCCAATGAATTCCACAATCATTAAACTATGATATTAAATTTCAACAAAGTTATTTATAAAATGTTATTTAAAATAATGTAAATAAATTCATATCCTAATGTAAAACAATTTCCTTAACAAAATAGTTTCCCCAAACCAAATCTATTTCAAAGAAATAAATCTAAATATGGCATTTAACCATTTCTAAAACCCCATTTTTCAAATACCCATTCAATTTCGATCATCAGACACTCACTCAACCACAAAAGACTGATGTCCATTATTTTTTGTAATATCACATCCCTAATCCATAACTTTAATCATACTACTTCATTGAAAATACCCATCCCAATCAGCACAGACATAACTATTTAATCTAACAATCATGACAATATAATCATTTCCATAACATTTAAATAAATTTATCAATTTATTGAAAATTTTTTACTTATATCCAAATGAAAATAACCTTTTAAAATCATTATTCTTAAATCCTGTTACCACATTCACTTTCCACAAAAATACCCACTTCTCAAATTTTTTTAACACGTCACCAAAGTGGATTTCTATGAAGAATCACACCAAAAGTTAACAATATATTTCATAAAATAATTAATCAAATATTTTAACTTATAAGAATTGGATTTGAGTTTGAATCAACATACCTCTAAAACTGTAGAGAAAACAATGATTGACCTAAATTCATCATCAAAACTGAGTCAAATGTCCAAAAAACCAGCTTATATTTCATTACATGACATCCAACTTGAAAAATATGATTCTGATTAGAATCCACTCTCATATATTCATCCCTAGTATCTTTTATCTTTGAATTCAAGATAGGGATTAAGAGTATATTTATAAAAACCCACAATTATTGGAGACTTTCCAGGCAATCCTGCCTTCAATACACCATTATTTTACAATGGATTGCTCATAGATTAAAGGGGGTGGACTCAACAACCTTTTGAAGGATGAAAAAATTTCATAGGGTATAAATGGTAAGAAATATATTTTTAATGAATTATATGAGTTAGATAAAAATTTTAAGGATCTATGATTCGGTAGTGTACAGTTAGTCACAAGTTTACAAAAACCATGCGCAAAACATGGAAATACATATATCACCAAATGAAAATTTACTAATGGGTTTAAAAATGGTTTATCCAAATTGGGAACATATGTAGAGGCCACTGCCACTCTTTTCAAAGATTCTTATAAGAGTTTCCTAGTTTCTACGGACGATGCTCAAAACAAAAACCTCGATAAAATTACTAAAAATATTAAAAATTTCCTCAAACCCTCCCAAAAATCATCCAAAAAATCTACCTTTTTCATATAAATATTAAAAGGGTTTAATAAATGATACCAATGTGATACATTCTCCCCACCATTGGCCTTTTTCATCATGGAATATAGAAAACCTTCATCTTTTTTCAAATAGATCGAGCCATTACTCGGCTATTTATTTCTCATCTTTCCATGTTTCTTCCTTAATCTGACCATGTTGACAAAAAACCACATTAAAAATATTATTTTTGCATGAAAAAATTCTCTTTCTTTTCAATAATTCGAACTGGCACTTTCCCCAATGATGCATCCCGAACTAGTTCAACTCAATCCAATCGAATCACATGGTCTGGATCATGCTAATTATTTTTCAACTGAGGCACAAGAAACACATTTTTAACTAAACTAAACCATGGGGGAAAACCAAATGATATTTAACCTTGACAACTCATTCATATATCTTAGAAAAGAATATGTATTAATGATATAACATTCCTTATTTTACAAGATGATTATTCATGTGCCTTGGATAGATTTCCAAGAACATGTGATCGCATACATCTAACAAAAACATCCATTAATGATGATCATTATATGAATTATATCTTATTTATGTCAGATTCATACATTGCCTTCTAAAATAAATATTATTCTTTTTCTCCTAGAAATGTTTTGGCCCAACTGATGAAGACTCACATGTTTCCACCCATCAAATTGGTTTATAAAATGGTCACCCATATAATGATTCTAAAGGAGCCACATGTATCAAGGCATGATAACTTTTTTATATGAGAATTTCAAAAATGCTACGTGCTCCTCCCATGAGACACCAAAATCCATTTCACAAGACCAATGCATGTCTTCCAATGTATGTATCTCCCATTTAGATTTCCCATCCATATGAGGATGATACAATGTTATCATGGTCGATTGATTCCAAAGATCATATTATAAGGATTTACATAAATGAAATATAAACCTCAAATAACACTATGATAATATTAATACAATTACACCATTCTTCATTACCATATCTCATATATATATATATATATTTGGAATTTCCTCCACCATATGAGATCCATGGATATGGATGAACTGGGATGAATTTTTTAGTTCATTCACTATCACCTATATGGAATCATGTTTTGGATACATTCTTCGGAGGCAAATTAAAAATAATTTGTATATCTTCTCCAACTTCTAAAAAAGAATATGTAAACACTGAATCATACCAATTGGTCAAATATGTGTTACCTTACCTTATTAACAGGTAAAGAATCATGAATCATGATCAACCATATTCCTTTTCAAAAAAACCCAAAATAAATATTCTTTTAGTTTCTTATACATATTTTTTATTTCAAGTAAAATTTCACATATCAAATGGTTGTATTCCTGAATAAGATTTCCCCAAAAACACAATGGTACTACCATCTGACCATGAAAGAATAAAATTGAACTGACATCCATCTTTCATCCATCAATGGACTCCCCACCAATGAGTTTATTTTTCATTGAAACACATTCACAAATAGATGTTTTAGACTCTTTAAATATGTCAAATGACTTCAGGAACCGAAGATATTGAAATTATAGCTACACTGGTACCTCAATATCCACATTCTTAGTACATTTCAGCTATCACCAACATCAAATTCCATTGACCAGAAGCCAATTATTCCAATTGGTGATATGAAATTTTAATGAATCCGCCACACATGATCCCTTATTTAGTGTACACATCATACAAAATTAAAAAAAATTGTTGATAATTTTTCCATGTTCATTGTCTCATATTAAAATACCTCTGTGAGAATACTTGTTTTAAGCACTTAGGATATATAAATACTATAAATTTGTCACAATATAGGTAATGTAACCTTGTCCTCAAGGAATGGACTACAGTAGAAATCTTCAAACCATGTGTTGGTTAGTCCTTCTTGTGAAAATAACACTTCTATGATCCATAAGAAACAAGATGATCTTGTAGTACGACAACGCATCCCAACCTGAATTCTGAACCAACATAATACACCACATACCCATTCCAAATTCCTATAATATCAAGATCAATGATGAAGTAAGGAAAACAATATGATATTTAATAAACTTATGAAATTCATCTCTCCTATATAATGGGAAACTATTTCATAGGAAATCTGTTAGTGGTGACTCTAGTTCTGAGAAATCATGAATAAAACAACATTAAAAAAAGCTATACTATGGAAATAGTGTTTCTCAAAGAAATTATTTTTCCGTTTCCAAGAGATAAATATATATATCTTTTCTAGATCCATATAAAATACACTTATAAAGATTATATGTACATGTAAACATTATTATTATATCAAAAAATCACACGTTAAAAGTTTGTAATACAATGGATGATCCCATAAGATTCCTAACTATGTGACCAACTATTCCTCATGCTCATACCATCTCCTTGAAAACACGAATATGTAATCCATGAGAAAACCATAATTGAATCCAAATAAATCTTAAATAAGGAATTAATCAATTTTATAATGTTTAATGGTGTATTCATAAGACCGATAGTAATTACTGCATACGTATAATGTCCATAATTACTCCCAGAAGTCGTTGTTGGAATATCCTTTGTCAAAATAAAAAATTTGTGATATACTAATTGGTTCTCAATTTTTGAGAGCTAATGGGACCTCCATAATTGTTCTAGTATATCATGAATCAATGGAAGTGGGTAATAATTCATTATCAAAACATTGTTAATTATATGATAATATGAACAAAGTGAAGGGATTCAAAATCCTTTCTGACAAACATGGATGGTACTACCCATAAAGGCATGCCAGGATGAATGAACACCCCACATTCCAGCTCATACAACTATACATTCAACTCCATAAATCATTTTGGGAATATTCAAAAATATAGAAGGGAAATAGGACTGGTCCCTGAAAGTAGATCAATAGTAAACTATACGTCACTTGTTTGTGGGACCCTTGAAATTTTATTGGAAAATACATCCTAAAATTGAGCAAAAACTAATGAAAAAATTCTTTTATAGACATCTTCCATTGATGAAAAATTAAATAATAAAAAATTGTATGATATTGTTCCTTGTTTTGGTAACAAAAAACCTATTTCACATACCTTTACATTATGGTCTCCTTTAGAGATATTTTTAACGCCATCATCAGTCATAAAAATAACCTCTCTGGTATGACAGCCAATGTGAGAATTAAATTTATTTCTACCAATCCATATCCAAGAATATGACATAAAAACCCATCTCAATCATAGATAACATCAATATCAACTCGACTCCATCAAAGATTATAGAACATTCCCTACACAAAAGGCATGCCATTCTTTTTCACCAAGTGAAGTTTGAGGTTTCAAAATAGAGGTAATCATCTCAACAATTAATCCCAGCAAATCAATATCATGACAATCAATAAATAAATGGGATTCACTAGTATAATTCAAATAATTTATAGGTGTGTATTTATTAAAACATACCTACCACCATCAATTGTCTATATTAACCATACACAATTACTTACTCAACTCCATATAATAGCATACTCACAACACTTTGTTCTTTGTTACACTATTGATATATCCCTATCTAATGAGTAATGGTATTTATAAAACCACCATGGCTACCATTACATTTCTGATGAGATCCATTCTACTTACCTTATCATTTCAATTCATACTACGTCTGTAACATATGAGAAGTGCCTCAAACACCTAACATTATATTATTGTAACAATAGAGATGAATATACCAAATCTTGTTGAAATTGTGGCATTATCAAGGTGGTTTCATAAATTCATTCATTATGTGTTCCAAATAGACTCATTGGGAACCTATAAGCATGATGTTAGGTTTTGGTGGTAGATTCACCAAGCTTGTCATATAAATCTTCTCATTTCTAATACATTGGAATTAACTCTCCCACTACCTCTTGTTCGCAAAATTAGAGATACCACCATTTCTAATTGTTAACAAAAAACCTCCCTCCACCCATATATCGTAATATATACCTTTCTGACTCCATTTATCTATTGAACATCTTGGTGAAATACATTATAAAAAGCATTGAAATCATTGACAAAATCATCGAGCTGAACTCCAATAAAAAAAGTGTTCTTTCAAGGACCCTATAACATCAATTTTTGGTTCAAATACGAAAAAATTCATATATTTTGCCTCATAATATTTCAACGAGTGGTTCTCTAGCTTCATGAAGAAAATTTTTCTCATTCATTCAATCCTGAACATTTGACGATATAATTTTTTGTTTAATGATTCTTCAAAATCCTCCCATGAAATTCCTTGGTCTAATTTATCCTGAACTACTAAATACCACCATTGTTATTCATGATCCTATATAATACACATTTTTAGCATCACATTTTTATATAGTAGTCTTATAAGGAAATACAATACTCAACTCATTCAATTTAGACACACCTACTCCTTTTGTTGTTTTGATTCACCCAAAAAGTTGGATCGATTCTTCTATTGGAATTGAATAGAGTGATCATCATTCCTTGGTTCATCCCTTCGGTTCACTCAACACGTGACCTAAAAAAATTCTATACTCTAAACTTTATTTTTTAAAATTGTGGCTCATCTGAAACCAGATTTTGACTAGGATCATCAAGTTAGTTTCTTGTATTCCTACCAGGTGACATTTCCTATGAGCACATCAAATGCCATAAGTCACACACTATTGAAACTGAATTCATTTCAATTTTATATTCACCCTCATCATAACTATAACAATAAGGATTTCCAAAAATTCTTAAATTTCTATTTGAATATTTATTTTGAAAAAGTCCACTATGATTTTGGAAAATAATCCATCTTTAAAATATTACTCTAATTTCATTTTCATAAGCTCACATTTGAAAACTTTTTTCAGTACAATTAAAAAATAAACATTTTCTCCAAATAATAAATCATTACTCAAATTGAAATATTCACTACTCCAAGAATTTCATTTATATCAATGCATGTTATGCTCTTTTCATAGGATAAACATATTGAAATGAGATTAAAACTCCTATATGTGTCTCGAAAACACTTATTTACCCAATTACCTAGTAAAATATTGATTTTCCAAAATTGGATAGAAATGTTTTTTTATTATAAATATTTAATGTTATGGTATTCCTAATCCTTTCCACCAACCCAACTATATGACACAACTAGAATTAATTTCAACTCCAAGACCAATAACCAAAAAAAATTTTCTGAAAATATTTCGACTGTCCATGAATGATACCATTTGTCTCATAAGGATAATTGGACAGACCATGAATGATACCATTTGTGACATCCAGCCCCTCCTCATTGTCATGAGTTGTGGAGGAATTTCAACTGGGCCTTAGAAACATCCCCATGATGCTAATGGATGGAAAAAAATTCTATGGGATTCAACACAAACAGGAAATGGTTTTAACAATGAAAATAATTTAACCAATTCTAAGATAACCAAAACCAACAATCAATACATTATGAATGATCAAAATGTATAAATACCTGATATATAACAAAACTAACCAAACCACATCAAAGAACCAACATGAAACAATGATAAATATAAGCTATAAATTTAATGACTGAACAAACAAAACTGAAAGAATCAAAATGAAAAAACTCTACAACTCCCAAAATATCCAAGATCCAACTCTCTAAGATGTGATTAAACGTATCATGATTCCCTACGAAGGAAATGTGATTATTTGAATTTACCTTTATCCAGATACATGATATCTGAAAACACACTGAAGTTCCCAGGTAGGGAGTGAGTAATGATACTCGATATATTTTCCACAAATGACTTCCATTCTCATATCAATAGGATAAAACATGAAATCAAATTTATATAAAAAATATTATATAAATTAATGTTATCCATTTAATATCAGATTATAAAATAATTTCCAAACAAAAAGCCTCCCAATCCATATCCATTTCAAATGATACAAACCAAATAGATCACTTAATCATTTCTCAAATAACATTTTTACAATATCCATTCCATTTTACATCACCACGAACACACAAAAACTCGTAAGTTTTGTGTTACCATTGATGGAGGAACATGGAATCAATAATCCATCCCTTTGATGGTTGTACATCGTGACCAATTTTCATCCAATTCAACTCACACATAAACATTTAAAATGATAACCATGCCAAAAAACCATTTAGAAAAAAATCAATAGAACTATTAATTTATTGAAAACTAATTTTCTCTCTATCAAAACTGATAAACCATTTTAAAGTCATCATTTTAAAATAATGTTACCACATTCACATTACACAAAACTAAACAATTTACACTATTTCAAAAATCATCGTCCATTAGTGTTTCAATTAAAAATCACACAAATAATTCACATTAAGTTAAAAACAACAACTAATTTTAATTAAATAACTCAAATTATAATAATAGGAATCGAGAGTGAATCTACCCACATAGAAAAATAACGTGAATTATATGTTGTTAATTAACATAAAAATCACAATGTATCATATTTGTTGGAATAAAAAATCATAGATCAATCCCCCAAGGATTAGATATTTGAATATAATAGAGGGAATTATATTAGATGTAAGAAAAACCACTATAAAAGTAGACTTTCCAAACAATTTTACCTTCAACAGACCTTGATTTTCCAATAGATTACTCCCAATTCGAAGGGGAATGTATAAAATTCCATTATAAAGAAGATAAATCGAGTTAGAGTTTACATGTATGGTAGAAGTGTTGTAGAGAAAAATACACCTCATAAACACTTTCTATGATTAAAATTTTATTAATGCATATTTAGACACATTGTTAGGAAAATCGTGTGCTCACAATGAAAAGGCCTCGATCCGAAAATTCATGGTTAGTACTGGGGGATATATTGTATTGAAATATCGTATTCCTAACTGTGTTCCTACCCAGATCCCACTGCCACTCATTCCACGGTTTCTTGTAGTAATTTCACAGTTTTTACTAACCATTCTAAGATAGCGATCCCCCAGAAAATTCCCAAAATATTCCAAAAGTACTCAAAAGCATCCAAAAATTAACCCAAACAAATTACATTTCTAATATACATAAATAAATGGATACAAACATGAAAAAGAGTGTTCTCAAACTTGTTATGAATCAGGAATCATAATCAATATAACTTGAAGTAATCTTTAGATAAGAGTGTTAGGAAATAAAAAAGAACTAAACAATAATGTGATAAACCAATAATTTATGACAAATAACCCCATTTGGGATACAAATTATCTGAATATGTACTATAAATTATTATAAATCCTTAAAACATTCCCAAGGTAGAACAAATAATATATCCAATATTGGAATTCCACAAACCAATGTGACACAAAACCTATAGTAGCATTTCACAGAGTAATGTGAACATTTTAATTCCCACACACCCATGTTTACCAATTGTTCTGTGTTTTAAAATATGAAAAAAAGACATTTCTAAAAATTTAAAATACATTTTAATATCCAATAATATATTATTCCATTCATGAAAAACTATTTTTGATCTAGAATCCCCATTTTAAATTTACAATAATCAAATGTAGTATGGAAATTGTTTTTCAATGAAAAACTCATTAAATTCAAGACACCTTCAAATAATTCCACTACTAAAATAAATAAATAAATTTCGATTAATTTCCCAATTAAGATTATAAAACCCATTAGAGATTAATGCATTAGATCATTTTTATTGAAAAAACTACCCAAATGATGGATAAAAACAAATATGATTAGAAAAATGATTTCAAAATACATTAAATAAGGTCCTCATGATCCTATATTCATATGAATAATCAGCATGCCTCTAACAAAACCAATAGAACCAACATCATCTACCCATTTGATTCATATGAAGCATGAAGAGAAGAGATCAAGAGATGATATAAACATATGAAGGAAACTATATAAAAACACAACATACCTCAGTTTATTCCAATAATAATGATATAATGTTGACCGGGTCGGACCTGCAGACCAGGTCGAAAATGCGGACCGGGTCGGACCCGCGGACCAGGTCGGACCCTAATCCAGACCCTAGTTGGGCTGGGGCGGGCCGGGTTGGTCCTACTGGGCCAGACCGGACCCAGCCTAATTTACATGTTTCCACTCTTTAGCCCATAACATGATTTACGGGTGTCTGATTGATGAACCATATATGGTGACAGATACCTTGGAAGGGGATGGTTCTTTTGGTATACCCCACTCGTGGTTTTCACATAGTTGGTGTATGGCCAGGTTAGGCTAAACATAAATCCATCTAGGCCCTCAAAATGGAAATACCAATAACTCATAGAACAGATGTCCAATTAACGCACCATCTCTCGCATTGGGTTTCTTTTGGCAAGACAGATCTTTAAGATACATGCATGGTTTGTTCAAAAACATGTGGCTAGAAGAATTATGACTACTATTACTATATCATACATGGGTTCGATATCTCTGACTACTCTTTAATGATCATACGTGGGTTTGATAGCTCTGACTACTATTCCTGGATCCTACGTTGGTTCGAGAGTTGTGACTACTGTTCCTAGATCCTACATGGGTTCGACAGCTCTGACTACTGTTCCTGGATCCTACGTGGGTTCAACAGCTCTGACTACTATTCATGGATCTTATGTGGGTTGGAAAGCTCTGACTATTGTTCCTGGATCCTAGGTGGGTTAGACAGCTCTGACTACTATTCCTAGATCCTATGTGGGTTCAACAACTCTAACTACTATTCATGGATCATATGTGGGTTCGACACCTATGACAACTATTCATGGATCCTACATGGCTTCGACAGCTCTGACTACTATTCCTGAATCCTACGTGGGTTCGACCTCACTGACTCCTATTCCTGGATCTTAAGTGGGTTCGACAGATTAGATGATTTAATGGCTACATCTTATCATCACTAAATCTCTACAGAAGTTTTATATTTGTGTGAGTTGAGTCAGTAACTTTTGGGTTTTCTTCACGATTGAGATGGATTACATGATAACTTATGTATATGTATGGGCATATACCTATGTGAGTTTTTCTGTTTATTTCATACTTTTTGGTTTATCCTTGTTGGATTTTCTGAGACCATGTGAGTCTCGGGGTCCCCACTGAGTATCATTATTCACACCCTTATACGTTCAATGCCCGCTCCTCGTTGTGTGGGATGCATACGACAGACAGTGTTGAACGAGTCTGAGAGTACCAGGAATGGACGGTACCTAGATGTGGACTATACGATGTGACAGTACGCAGAGGAGACAGATAGATGTGGAGTTCTATAGAGGCTATCTGTACCTACCCTTTAGGTAGGAATCCCAGAGGACCACCCAACATCTGTTTTTCCATTCTCCAGTTCCTTGTACTTTACAGTTGGGCTAGAATTTCCCGCCCCTTTACATTCGGTACTCCTTTGTTATACACATTAATTAGTGTGTTTTATCCAGTTTTTTCCTCTCTTTTATGCGATTACAACTTATAAAGGTAATTCCTTCTCAGTTATAGGAAATCACGCCTTTGGTGCTAGTCTCTAGCCCCTGGCCTATGGAAGGCGGGCTTGGCGTAGTCACAGCATGTGACCCGGGGGATGGGTCGTCACATTTATTAAATAAAAAAATTGAACCAAAATGAAACTACTATGTTTAGTTTCTAATAAATGTAATGTAGGATCAAAGAGGAAACATGGAATCCTTGACAATAGAAGGTCAAGCCAGATCGCAATAGCTAAACCATGCATCGTAGTTAAGAGGGTTTTGATTAATCCAATTTGTATATTTAAGGAATTCCACATGAATAATTTGTATATTATTCTAGTTAGAATGTACAATATATACATGGATAAAAAAATTTGGGACTTAAGGGAAGAATATATGGACCCTCGTGTCTAATGAAATCCACAAAATCATCTCATTGTTTCCTCAATATTCGTAATGTCGATATATAATTCATGTGAATATTTGGAACCAAAAAAATGAATTCATGTATAAATCAAACATTTACCATTATCTGAGGATTGTATATCCCAACGAAACTGGCCAAATAAATTTTTATGGTGTACTCTGACTGTTCAAGGCATTACAATAGGAATCCATTATTGTCTAGTATCTGAGAATTCCAACAACTTGAAAAGTCACATTACAACAACATGAACCTTAAAAATAATGAAATAATAAATTCCATATGTCATATATTAATATTCATTCACTTTATATAATTTAATTCCATGCATTTTTAGTTAATAATTTAATGGGTTATATAATGTGTCATACATAAAATTGTTTTATTTCTATTTAATAATTGAATTGAAAAACATAATTTCCCATTTATAATGTACCAATTCATCTAAAATAACTTTATCATTGCATTTGAGGATGTTAAACTGACCTCACAAATGATTATTTTAGATATTAATCTAAAAAGGGTCACATAAGTGTATGTTTTGAACACACAAAGCAGCATATATTTTTGAGTTTAGTGACAAAAAATTGTATTTAGAGGGTCCAGTAATGAATTTTAATTCCAAAATAATAAAATAATTATCCAAAATTTATTTTTGGGGAAAAACACTGGTGATACTGACACAAATCACAACAATGATAATTATTAATCAATGAGGCTTCATGGATAATAATTGACCACCAACTTTATGGTGTTATTCTAATAGTCTCCCAACGTCACCCCATTATTTTCTAAAAATCTGATGAAGATGGATTAATTGAAAAATACCTTGTTAAAATTGTATAATAGTTCTCATATAAATACAACAGAATATACCATTATAATTAGAGAATGTATAGTTAAAAATATAATATCTTAATTATAGGAATACAATGATTAAATTTTAAAATGATTTATACATTTAATGGAGACAAAATGTCAAATCATATCATGGAGGCTTGGGGTCGTTTAAATGATAGTGGGTGATGGGCATTGAAAGTGAGTGGGAATGAAGAGTTGTATAATTATAAGGGATTAGGTGAAAATCGTAAATTAACATTACTTAATAAGGTATCATGGATTATCCACATGGTTCATCAAAATATGTTCCAACCCTAAGATAGTTACTACCCAAAACACAACAAAACATGGGATAGACCCACAATAAGAATAACCATGCGAAGACCTTGATAGAATCCTCTAAAACATATCTGAATTTTTTTTCATTAGCACGTAGTCCATGGTGAATAGTTTGAATGGAATTGGAAAACCTATATAGGTCTATATGATTTGATGTGCACTATTAGTTCTATCAAACACTAACTGTTCTCCTCAGTAATTTCTCCCTAAACTAGGGATCTGCTATCCAAAGAAGCCCCAAACCCCCCCAAATCCTATGGAACATAATTTTTAATATCCATTAAGATAAAAATATGAAAATAGAATTAAATTATTTTTGTTATATATAATTTATTAAATCTAGGATTTTGTAGCCAAAATAACATTTGAAAACCCATCATAGATTTTACATTCCACATGTAATTAAACATTGAATAATAAAATCATGGTCCACAAGGAATGGGTATCAGACTCTCTCTGAGATCTCATCCTTCACACAGTCACTCAACTATAGAACCATTACTAAAATAACTAACATACCACACATATCCTTTATGTTCTAATCAACGATATGTATAAAATGATCCTCAAATGATGTATCCTCCTCTAACTAAACATCATTTAGAGGAATGATGTGACATGGGTTTGAATAGTAATGATGGACAGGAGAAACATTATAAACATTGAGAATATATATATAAGGCCCCAGCCTTAAACCTTAATTAATCTTGAGTTATTAAAAGATTACACATTGAGGATCTTTTCGGGTTTAGAGTTTTAGAGAATTAGATCATAAAACTTGCATTACATTCCACATATAAACAAAGTGGTTACATAAAGATATTATTCTTCATTCCCATCAATGGAAACACATTTAAAATAAAACATGGATTATTTCTTAACACTTCCTTGACACTATCATCAAATCATTTACCTTTCCCTTGACCTGTGAAAAACCTTTCAAAAAAACTTGGGATGGGCATAAAAAGCTCAGTATGGGTTATAAAAACATGGAAAGGAAACATGAGTTCATATATACATAAAAATGAAATCATACTTTACCCATAAAACATAGGCACTTTAACATACCTCATAAAATCATGAATAAATCATAGAAATCATAAGACATAAATGTAACTTGAGGCATTCATAACATTCTTACGTAGGGAGTAACCCTCTTGGTTACGTTTGGAATACCCATCACAGTATATTACCTAAATCTCTTCGGAGAAACCTTAACATTTCACTCCTTCGCGTTACCCAATGCATTGGAGAGCTATATCGGGCTCACCCGTCCATAGTTTATCACGAAACCACCCTTCTTCTTAATAATTCCCATGAACCATAACATAATCGTATCACAGAAAACATGCATAAAGGAAACATAACATTTCCACATTTCAATCACAAGATATCAATACAACACAAAAAACATTGTGAAAACCATTTTCAATACCAAAATAAAAGAAAAGTAAAACATGGTATTTATTTTTCTTTTAAAACAAATGTATGTCTTGTAGAGGAAGCCGAAACTCAAATAACAGTCATGACGGCGGAGATGTCGTTGTCGCCGCATACGTACGACAAAAACAATCCCTTTTGTCGTTTAGTAAATTCTTCGTATAAAAAAGATTCCTTTTGAATAAACGTAAAAGTCAAAATGGTTTATACACCGTATAAAAGAAAGTTGTGTATAAAATAAAATATGCCTCAACGAAAGGAGATTGAGACGAAGTCCCATACCTCGGGTCCGACTTGACTCGATCGTTATTTAATGTCCTAAATAATAAACTTGAGTTAACATCTACTTGCTTATGAACCTTTTTCAAGTTCATTATTCCTTTTATACCATGTTATGAACATCATGTAATCATTTAAGTTAATAATGTTCATTTTGTCGGTATTTGGTTCTTAAGTCAAAAATAGACTTCTTACACTTACATGTTGTTAATTTGGTCAACGTTTCGTTATATCCAGAATGATATTAATTATTTGGATAACATATATATCATATATATTCATCATATACATTTATTTATAATATTACATCACATTTAGAGGTAAGAAATGAAATGCACCGTTCATGGAGACGGTAAGTCGTACGTACGCATGAACGCTACTTCCATTTCTATTTCATATTTTCTGGAATGGAATAATAATGAAATAAGAGTATATTATAATTCAAGTATAATAACATATATAATATCATTAAATTTATCCTTTACACATCCCACATATGGTATTAACGAATCAAATCACTTTCAGGGGGCGGTAGTCCGCACTTCCTAAAATGAAGATATCGTGTTTACCCATAATGGAAACCAAAAAGCTATGACCAAAATGAAAAAAACAGAAGCTTAAGGAAAACATAAACATATTATATATCATATATAAAAATAGTGACATCATAATGGCCACCTTTAAAGGTGTTAAATGAGTATTGAACAATCATCGTTTCGGGAGGCAGAATTTCGCCATCCACGGAAACCGTAAGTTCTTTAACCATTTTATGTAGTTTTGTGAGAGTGTAGCTCAAATAAATTTTATAACAACATCCTAGTATATTTAAGATACTGGTGTTGTTAAAAAATAAGTAAATAAAAAGAGTTTAGGGGGTTGGAGAAGCAAAATAAAACAAATGAACATGAGAGAATGAATTACCTTTAAAAGTGTAACTCCTTTTGATTTGAGCCTAAAGGCTTCCTTTGAAAGGGTTATGCGATAAATTAATCCTCTAGGATGAGTAGAGGGATGTGTAGAGAGTAAATGGACATGGTTTGGCCGAGCCGAAGGCTTGAGGAGTGTGTGAAATGAGGTAGAGGTGGGGGCCTTTTATAAGAGGAGAGGAGGGGCACTTTTGGAAAGTAAAGAAATATTACTTTATTTGAAACATTGTTTAGGTTTTAAATGGTCCCACATTGATATAATTCATGTATAAGGTGATAAGGGTTCGAAATACACTCATCCAATTGGTTTTGTACATGTTTAGTTCATAGATTTTACATTATCTTTCCATTTTATTTAAATCGTCAACTAATGATGTCATCGCTGCATCATTATTATGTCATAAATAATTTAATTTATTTAATGTTTAAAAATTATAAAAAAAATACTATGATGTAGTAAATCTTTTTATCTTTCCAATGATTTTTTATAATTAAAATTCTGATCTTTATAACCCCATGTAAAAAGTGTTTTCGTAAAACATATTATGTTTGTGTCATTTTTACTTTTACATTAAATAAAAAGTAATTTATGTCATTTCCCAACCAAAGTGTCTCCATAGGGTCCCCAAGTTGACCCATTGCTTTTCTTGGTCGGCCATGACACAACCAAGGAGGTTAGTACATTTGTCAGGCTCATCTTATTTTATTAAAGCATTATTTTTACCTTAAACTACACTAATTACCACTAATCGCGATTAAGAACTTAATAAGTTACTATTCACCAAAAAATTATTATAATCTCATTGAACCACATTTTACTTCTTAATGAAAACCATGTATGTCGGATTTTTGAAATTCAAAACACAATGATGGCAAAATTTCATTTAAACGGAAAATCAGTCTTTATAAGTACCACTTAGTGGTTTCACTATTCATCAAAATTGAAGTTTTTCAGAAAATTACAAAAAATTCACCCTAAGCTATATTTGATATTACGAATTCAAAAATGAAGCCTATTTTAAAAAATTCAAAACATATAAGTCACATTAATTAATTTAATAATTAATTCCCGATGTCAGAGCAAATAGCGTGTTTTTATGAAACAATAAGTATCAAAAGATTGACACATGTTTAAGTCCAATTTCAAATTGAAATTGATTCCAATGACCACCATTGGATTAAATGGTAAAAATATATTCATATTACACATTAAGACCAATTCAAAAGATAATCTAATCATATAAATAAATTAGATTAAAAAGAAGTTTTGATGTAAAATGCAGTATTTTTCACTATTCGTTAAAAAATGAACATTGTCAGAAAAATACCAAAAATTCACAAAAAGTAAATTTTGATGTCCCAATCATAAAGAATAAGTTTATTTTGACAAAAATCGGTTATAAAATTGTCAAAAGATCGATTTAAAAAGGGTTTTCCATCATAAGGCAGTAAAACAATCTTTTAAGAATATTAGTGTATTCCATGCTTAAGATTGGATTTATTTTCATTTTAAGCCTCTAAAACACTATCTTAATCATTAATAGACATAGATAAAAATATCTATTATTCATTACTTACTTGAGATGTTACAATATATATATATCATATATAATTCTATCTGGTAGGATACAAAAACAAGCCACTAAAATAATAAAATGTTTCATGAATAAATGGTGAAAACATAAATCCCCCCCCCACAAATAACCAATTCCTGGGTTTAGTCAATATTTAGAAGAAAAAATGATCCCTAAACTAAAACTCATAAGTTCATCAATAGTGATCTGAAATTTAATTTTCTATAGACAGAGTTATAGCCACTCACTTTGTGATTAGTCGAGCCTTGTCATGTGTCTCTAGAAAAAAAAATTTATATTTGTAGTACATCCTCCCCAACCTCTAACTAGCATAGAGATGATCATCATGGTCTTCCATATAGGGAATCATAATGATTCATATGAATAATTTTATGAAGGATTTTATTGTTATTAAACTCAACATGGTGTATATTGTTCTTCCATAAACATCCAATTCATGGATTAACTTTCTAATAATGAGCCTTTGTACATGTATTGTCTTCTCAGAATACCCATTGGTCTGAGAGTGGTATACTGTGCTCAAAATTACCTATATACCTAAGACCATATATATCCCATGTCATCATAATATAAGTGAAAAAATTGTCCCTATTGGATAAAATAGTACAAGGGACACCATGAAGTCAAATATGTTCTTAGAAATAGGTCTTAACATGATTATCCAGAAAAAGGTAACCTTGTTATGTAAAAAGAGATAAATCATCATGAGACTATCAATGATCACCATACATTATCATTTTTAAATGAGGGTCTCAATAAACTATTCTCAAACCCCATGATGACATTGTCACATTTCACACTGGAACGGATACTGTAGAATCTCTATGGGTTTATGGTGTTGTTCCATTACATATTGAGATGTGAAACACCTGGTAACAAGCCCGACTATCACCATTATCATATTAATATAGTAGTATAGGTAACATATATCATGATACATATTTTCAAAACTATGGTGAACCTCCCATGTTGATGCATGTGACTTTTGAATACTTTCCGACTAGATGTCTCTAGGTACCAGACATGTCTAGTGACATACAGGAACTCATCCTTGCCAACGATCTTGAATGATAGTGATTCCTCCCATGAACCACTCTCCATTAAAATTATTCCATTGGGGTATGATAAAGGCCTCATCCAAATATATATACAGATGAATTGTTTACTTCAAAATTTATATTTATTGTATTTATTTGATTCTCATGGAACTCTATCTGTATCTCATAAAACACGTCCATCAACTATCACTCACTATTTTTTTCCAAAAATTCATGTGTTCGAGGTTTCTATCATAAAGAATCTACAAAATAATTACCCATACTATGGTTATAAGTAATCATAATATAAAATAAATTTAGGTATTCAATCAACCTATAATATCATATATTTAATACTTGATTTTTATATATGTACATGGGGATCTTCTAGTCTATAAACAACACAAACTAGTCACCATGAAAATAATTCCTTCAACATCATTAAGGGTGAACTAATGCTACCAAATATAGATCATTTTTTTATTGATATCTCTTCTTTCACCTCAGTTTATGATTCCTATAAGTTGTGATGTGATCTTACTACATCATAAAAAATGCTATCTCGATTCTGGATGCATCAAAACAAATTATACATTCTTCCATGACCTAAATGTTCCAGAATCAGTATTTACATCAATATTACTATTAGCCTCTAAAATGAAATATAACAGGTGTTTGTTTATAAAAGCATAACACACTTTTTCTATTCATTTATGAGGTAATTATATATGTGAAATGGACTAAATAATGTGCCTATAATAGTTTTCCTTCCCCAAGAAACATCAAACATCGAAAATATTTTTGGGATGATCCAAACATTCCATTAATCTCACCATATATGATTCAATGGATAATCCATCCTCATAAATTAAATAATGAAGTTAGTGTAACTTATCAATAAATACATATAATTTTTTGATATTATAAAGTATTTTTTTCTATTATTTTATTCAACTTGACCTAAATATGTTTGAAATGTTCATTCACAGTTCGAGAATACCCTAATATATCATTAATTGAAACTACATAAAATGATTTCAGATATTGGTTGAAAAACTAATTCATCAAATTTAGGATAATTGAAGTACCATTTTTCAAATAGGGAAAAAAAGAAATATTTTAATAATGACTAAACCTATTATAAAATGTGTTCTAATATATGTTGGAAGGTGTAAATCATACCTACTGGTATCTATATCTATATCAATCATAAGAAACATTATCCCCTCAAACGTGGCCAATGAGGTCATCTTTAAGAGGTCATGTATACCTGTCCTTAATCCAAATATTGCTTAATTTTTGTTAATACATATTAAATAATGTCGTTACGATCCATTTTATTCTATAAAAGGACACATAAACCCCATTGTAAAGTTTCATTCCACGTAATTCCCATAAATTCAAAGTAAATTTCATTACTTTTGAGAAATCCCAAATCATTAGAAGCCATCTCGTAATGTGGGTTTGATATTTCTACTATTATTAGAATCATTTATATAGAAAAATGTACCTATCTCTTAATTTAATCAAGAAAATTCATCAATGAAATAATACCTAAAATAATCTAACATAGGATTGAGGTAATCTTGTATTTTTCCTCATCATAAACATAATAAATACTAGTTTGGTCTATCACACTACCCTTCCCAAAAAGATATTGTCTAGTTTTTTCTTCATAGATATCTCATTCACCATTTTTAATATAGATACATCTATCAATTGATGTAAACAATTTCATACAGGGATATAAGTCCCTATAAGTGTGATAAATAACCAACAAGTTCATTATAATAATGAAATCAAATCCCATCATATCATGGATACTGAAGTCCCATAATAAATGATAGACACCAACATTAAGGAGTAATTCCATAGACTTTCATACATTCTATGTTTGAATTCCCAATGTAGTTTCTAGTTTCATCATGCGACATTATTACTGAATCTTAATCCCATGTATTTCCATGATATACATATATTTAATCAAATTTGAATTTTATTTTTCAAAAAGGTAATACACTAATATAGCTATTATGTCTCAAACAATTGATGGGACGACATCATGTGTTTTAGGAAAATGCCAATTTATATAAATATTTTTTGATCAGTGACCCCTATTTGCACACCGTGTACTTTGTTTGGGTCGAATTAGCAAGAAATCAGTATCTCGATTCTTCCCACCTCATCCCCTCCCACTTTCGAATCATGTATGACCAGTGGTGGTATATCTTCATGAGTCGAGTGGAGCTAATAAACCTATACTGTATGATGATGATGGTTCAAATCCTCTCCCATTATGAACAAATGGTATGGTCTGAAAAAACATATAAATATTCATCATTATTCAATAGGAATGTTACACAAATCATTCTTAGTTTCATTGTGGATTTACGTGACTATATATCCTATATTGATGGAATAAATCAATACTATGGGTGTAGACACTCTAGATTCCACTACATTATCATGAACCCTCAATAAAATATTTTGTACCACTCGATGAACAACTTCCCTATCTCAATACTAAACTACAATCCCATGTGATTCCATCTTCCATCAAATTATTGTTAATGGGAGGTTTCTAGTTCATAATTCCCAAAATGGTAGTCGAACAAGATATATTTACATGTGAATGGATGTAATAACTTATCCCATTCAGTAGATGTCCCACTATAGATAGATCATCAAAATAAAATGAAGGTTAAAAATAATAATTCTTTCTATGGAAAGATGAATAATACATAACTGATAGAAATATTTTCCCTAGTTGTTGGAATTTTCTACCTATATAATTTCTCAACATCTCATGAAAGTTGTTGTCATATATGGAATCCTGTAAATCCCACCCTAACATATCAATGTGATGGAATTCAAGAGTGATAATGACCCATAAAAATATAAAAGAACCATGATTCATAAAACCAATGACCATTAACCTCCTCAATCAAGGATTCTCCAACATCTCAAAGATAGAAAAATGGCCCCTAGTAAAGTCTCTTAAGCCTGTAGACTGCCATCCCTTGAAAATGTACATGGATGGTACCAATGAAACTCTAACATCATCTCTTCCATAGTAGAGATAATTCACAGAGCTTCCTAAATAGTCTACCTAATCCATAGGAAACACTATAAAAAATATTCATATATACTAGAGTGAAGGGTTAATGTAGTTCCCACAGTTTGATATAGTATGGGGTTAGGTCCCACCAATTCAAAAATTTGGTCGTTGCCACCATCTTGATGAATAAATTGAAGGCTTATTGGAAATATAATTTTAAAAAGTCAAAGAACATATAACATATACTAGAAAACATTGATAGAAAGAACAAATATATGAAAAATATATTACAAGCCATACATTATAAAAGAAAAAATAATCTTTTTCCATGTAAATAATGTTTTGGGAAATGTATAAAACCATAATGAAGTGTGGATGAACAGAATGAATAGAATATATGAAATCTTGGGAACACTGGTAAAGATGAATGTGAAGTTATCCATGTATATTTTAGATGATCATGCCCTTTAGTGGTGGTAGATGGAGGTCCCATTTGGGATGCACCATGGTGTGACATGGGAGGGTTTTGAGGAACAGTTTAATAAGAAATTGTACACTCATACGTTCATAATTCAATATAAAATTTAGTTCTTCAGTTTGAACTTGGGTAACATGGTGATAACAAAATATGCGTCTATGTTTATGATATTAGGGAGTTTTCACCCAAGGTAATGGGTAATAAATTGTTGAAGGCACAAATTTTTGAATTTGGGTAAAACCAAGAAATTAATACTATGATAGAGGTTTTTGGTATAAATGATTATATGGAGATACTGAATAGGGATATGGTGGATGAGCACCTTATTTTAGTGGCCACAAGTGGAGGAAGAATATTGGTACCCATGGGAAATAGTGAGAACTCAAAAACTGGGTTCAAGTAGATGAGGGACACTTATTTTTAGGGTGGAATTGTAACTCAGAATCCAACGATTGGATCAGTGAATATTCCTCCAAAGCCTCAGAGTAAGATGGGATGTTTTTAGTGTGATTGTGTGAGCCACACCAAGACTGATTTTACAAAACAAACATGATCATTTCATTACTATAAGAAAATAGGAAATCATCAGTGAAATTTTCATAACACTCTATGGTCGGGTGTCTGTGACACTCCTCAGGGGTCATAGGGTTAATATGCCTTAATAGGATTTGGGCAGCATCATACCTGTCAGAGAAGTGTAAAGTAATTCATAGTGATTATATGACCACCAAATCACCTCCACAAGGAAATAATGATCATAGTGTTCCAAGAAAGTAATTGATTGGAGTTGAGAAAGTTGTGGTTGAAGATCAGTCGGGACCATCCATGGTGTGAGGTAATATTATTTCAAACATTGCATTGATTCATGCTTTGATGGATATAGGTGCTTCCCCTTATTTTCTTTCTTATCCCATCGTTTACATGTGTAAATTTTTCCTTCTATTTTGAAACTACAAACTCCTCTTAGTCAAAGTTAGTGTCGATCATTCTTATGTAGAGTGTGTTGATTAATTGGAGGAGACATTGAATTGATGTGTGATTTCATTGTACATGAGATATATTATTATTATGAAATGTTGTTAATGGATTAGTTCATTATTTTTATGTCCCACATCAATTTATATACACTAATAATTAGTTTTTTAATGAGGGATGGTGTTATACATCTTTATATGGGGAGAATATTTATAGGTAGGGTGCAGTGTGATTGTCAGAACTAGCAGTTGGAACGATATCATATTAATTGTTGACGTTTTCATTTGAATTAGTGGAAGGTGTTGTGAATAGTGTTCTTTCAGTAATTTTATATTAGGTTAGGGATGTATTTGCTAATTAATTATCAAGGATTCCACCCATGAGAGAAGTGGGGTTTATGATTAATCTTCTTTCCGGGGACCAGTCCTATATCACATCCGTCTAACCAAATGGAACTAGCAGAATTGTGAGAATTAAAGGGGCAGTTGGTATAGTTAGAAAAAAAGTCTACATTCTTCCAAGCATGTCTCTGTGGGTATTGTGGGTTTTGTTTGTTAAAAATAAATATTTAACGTTGCGGAAATTTGTTGATTATCGTAGCCCTAATCCTCTTACAATAAAGAACCAATATCCACTTCCATGCATTGATTATTTGTTTGACCAATTGTGGTGAGCTCAGTGGTTCCCCAAGATTAACATGAGGTTAGGGTGCCATAAATTGTGAGTGAGGAAGGTAGATATTCCCCAATCATTTTTTAAAATTAGATATGGTCATTACGAGTATAAGGTTATGACCTTTGGTCTAAATAATTTACCAGTAGTGTTCGTGGAATTGATGAATGAGATATTTTAGAGACATTTGGATGCTTTTTTGGTTGAATTTGTAGATGATATATTGGTGTAATTTAGGACATGGGTAGATCATGAGAAGCACTTGGTGACAGTGTTATGGATCATGAATGATCATCGATTGTATGCCTACTTTTCTATGTGTGACTTTTGGATACAATAGGTTTGTTTCCTTCTCAATGTTATTTATGAGAGAGTTGTTTCTGTTGATCCATATATGATTGAGGTTGTTATCTCATAGTAACCCCCAAAGAATGTTTGTAAGATGCATATCATCCTTGGTCTAGCTGGCTATTATCTATTTATTATTTCTGATTTTTCATGATTGGATTCACCAATGAATGCATTGACAAGGAAGAATATCCTATTTCAATGGGATAGAAAGTGCTAGAAAAACATTAATGAACTAAAGGTTCACCTTGCATCAGCACCAATCATTGTTTTTACAGACCATGGAATGGGTATGTGGTTTATTGTGACTCATTGGGATCAGGGTTGGGGTTTGATATCATAAAAGGGGATCATGTAGTTTCATATGGCTCATAGAAGATATGGTTTCATGAGAATAACTACCACATACATGATTTGGAGTTGGTAGAAGTGGTTCATGATTTTAAAATGTGGCGTCATTATCTATTAGGTGAGGGATTCACAGTGTTTACTGACCATCAATGCTTAAAGTATATTTTCTCAGAATGATATTGGAACTCGAAGAAAAATGGATTTAGATAATACCTCCTGATTTTTGAATTTGTCTTAATAAACACACTGGGTAAGGAAAATTCAGTTGTGGGTTCATATAGTATGAAATTATATGATCAGGTGGTGAAACATGCATCAAATTAGTGGTAGTTATTATGGGTCATTGCTGAACTGTGGTTGGAATATGAGGTCTGGATTGATAGAGCAGTCTTCATTCTAGTTTTGTTGGCTCCTGATATGCATGGTTTCATTAAAGAGGAACATGTGTCGGATTCCCCGTGTATGTCTATGAGGGTAAAACCCAATGGTTGGGAGACCATTGATAGCTGGGAATTGAATGGTAATTTCGTCTTCTTTTTTCTAAATTGGACAGTGATACCAATGGCTTATCAGGAGGAACTTCACGGGATTATCATCAATCCAGGTGGGTTTTCCATCCAGGAATTTAGAAGGTGTATAAGGTGTTGAAATCACATTTTTGGTTTTATGGAATGAGATGGAAAGTGGTTGAGTTTTTATCGAGATGCTTGACGTGTCTGCAGCTCAAGGTAGATCATCAGCATCCAACATGAATGTTGCAGTGTTTACCAATCCCGGTGTGGAAATAGAAGCATATAGTAATGGATTTTGTGACAGGTCTTCTGAGAACAGTCAGAAAACACATTTTTATATGGTTGATTTTTGATCAACCACTACCACAAAAACATTTTTTCCCAGTGCCAACCTTTATCAGCACTAACGAAAAAGGGTTGATAAAGGGGGTACCATTATCATGACTAAAAAAGCGTTGATAAAGGGTCACTTTATCAGTGATAAAAAAATCGCGGATAAAAGAACCCCTTTATCATCGCTTTTTTTAGCGCTGATAAAGGTACCCCCCTTTATCAGCGCTTTTTTTAGCACAGATAATGGGACCCCCTTTATCTGTGTTTATTTAGTAGCGCTGAAAAATGGAGAGCCTTTATCAGCATTTTTTTAAAAGCACTGATAAAGGGTTGACTTAAAAAATTTAATTAAAAATAATATATTAATATTTAAATATTTAAATATAGTTAAATTGATATAAATATAATATATAATTTTTAAATATATTTTAAATAAGTATAAATATACATTAAAACTTAATATACTTAATATATAAGATATTTAGAGTAAATGGCTTATAAGAAAATAAAAAAAAATATTTTTAATTAACAATTTGATAATTATTATGGAGAAATAGTCATTTAATAACAATTTGAATGCTAAAAAAAGATCCAAAATATGTTGAAAACGCAACTCGAACTTCAAAGAGACATAACTTTTGATCCGTGTGTCCGTTTGAGCTCGACCACATATCAAATCAAATCCTGCAACGAGCTCTACATATTTTTGACCACGGGTACCCTGGTTAATGTTTTTCGAGGCCACAAAAGGCCCAAAAGGCCTCCAAAACTGAGTTTTTAGTCGGGGTACCCCGATTTTTTATCATTTTGTGGATTTTCAGCCACGATTAAGGGGGTATTGTTGGCTTTTTTGTGGGAACTGAATTTATTACAAGGTGTTACATTTATATTGATATTATGTTTTTGAAATTTCATCATTTTTTTATAATACACTGCCATTTGTAATCAAATATATAACAATATATATATATTATATATTATATATTCTCACATAAAAAATTTAATTATATAAATATAAATAATAAAATATATTTACATATAAAATATATTAGATTTATATAAATAATAACTAATATCCATTTTATTTAAAATACAAATATATGAATATTTAAATAAATATATATTAATTTAACTATATATATATATATTAATCTAACTATATATATATATATTAATATAACTACAAACATATATTAATATCCCTATAAATATATATATTAATTTCACTATAAATGTATATATTAATATCACTATAAATATATATATATATTAATATAACTATATATATATTAATATAAATTTATATTACTATCTCAATAAATATAACTATATATATATATTAATATAACTATATATATACTAATATAACTATATATATATATATTAATATAACTATATATATTAATATAACTATATATATATATTAATATAAATATATATTACTATATGAATAAATATTACTATATATATATATCATGAAATGGAAAAAAATCAAAATAGAGGCGTGGTAAGGGCTTAGGCACGCAGGGGGGAGGTCTCGAGTTCAAATCCTCATAGAGGCAGGGGTGCACGTACATGGGGGAATATTGGAGAAAGCACTGATAATGGGTGGAGGGGGTGTGTGGGGTGTTGTAGGGGGGTGGAAAAGCGATGTAAAAGGAGGTCTCAAGCGCTATAAAATCCCTCCCCGATTGGCAGTATTTTTTTAAAGAAAATTATTTGTTTTTTAATTTTTCTAATTTGTTTTTAATTTTTTTTAATTTTTATAACTTTTATCAACACTATTAAAAATTATCTTATAAAAGGGGTCCTTTATCCGCTCTAAAATGAAAGAACTGATAAAAGAAGGGCTTATAACGGGGTCTTTTGTCAGCGCTAAAACAAAGCGCTGATAAAGGACCCTATTATGAGCTCTTTATTTTAGCACTGATAAAAGACCCATTTTATAAGTGCTTCTTTTTAGCGCTGATAAAAGGGGACTTTATCAGTGCTTTTTGGAGCGCTGATAAAGCCCCCCTATCTTCACCGACATTAACAATGCTTTTTTAGCGCTGTTAAAGGACATTTTTAGCACTTATAAAGGTCGTATTTGTAGTACTGAACTCACAATGTTAGCCCATTTCATCATGATTCATGAATCTCATAGAGTGGAATAACTTTCCAAAATCTATATCCATGATTTCATAAAGATGCATGGTGTTAAAATTTATATTATATCAGATAGATACTCGAGGTTCAAATCTCATTTTTTGAAATCCTTCCATCATACCCTTGGGACACAGTTGACAATGATCACTACTTATCATTCTCAGACGGACTTCCAATCCAAGAGGATGATACAAACATTATAGGATATTTTAAGGGCTTGTTTGATGGATTTGGTGGTCCATGGTAGAAGAACATATCATTTTTGGAGTTCTCCTAGAATAATAGTTATCATCCTTCAATACATATGGCTCTATTTGAGGCATTGCATGGGAATCTATGTCATTCACCACTATGTTGGGTGGAAAGAGGTGTGACATCAATGATCAGACCAAGACATATCTATTAAACTACAAAGGAAATTTGTTGATTATAAAGAAGATATATAAGGCTCAAAGTAATCAACAATCATACGATGAACACCATTTTTTATAATTTTTGTTCGAGGTGGGTGATCATGTGTTTTATAGAATCTCGCCTAGGTTGGGACATAGTTGGTTTGGGAAGTAGGGTAAGTTATCTCTTATGTATATTGGGCCTCTTAAGATTCATGAGTTTATTGGAGAGGTGGCTTATGAGGTGTATTCTCCACCACAGTTTAGTGTGGTACACACTGTGTTTCATTTGTCATTGTTGAAAAAGTATTATCCTAATCATAACTGTGCGATTTATTGGGATCTTGTTGAGATAGATCCAAATGCATCAATGGTTCACATGCTAGATCAGATTGTGGAAAGGATATAGAAAATATAATGTGGTAAAAGAATCAGTTTAGTTCGGGTATTTTGGAATTCTGGTTAGATTTTCATTGAGAATTGGGATTAGGGTAAATAGATGGTCGAGTAATGGACAAATCTCTTTCGATAATGAAATGGTTCTCTAAATTCTGAGGAAAATAATTCCATTGGTGGAAGAATGTAGCACCCCCTGGATTAAGGTATATAAATTTTTTATGCATTTTTATTTTTATAATGTCCTTTGGATGAGTTGGGAGGAGGTTGGTAGAGTTTGGAATGGTTCTGGAATGTTTGGGAATTGTTTTTAATGTTGTAGGATTTGGGAATGGTTAGAGGAAACCATGAGATATAAAACTATGTGGGTTGTGGGGTTATGAATGGCTTACAAACGGGTTTTCTTATCATGTGAGGAGTTTATGAATGATGTCTATTTAAGGTACTAGTAGGTGCACTATTAGTTTAGTGTTCTCCTAACCATGTGATCTAACAGTGCAGCTCGAAAAAAGTGGGTTTTTTAAAATACGGGATTAGTCAGGATTGCCCTGAAGACAACCAAACAACTTCCTATTAGAGTCACACAGTGGATTTTCTATTCTAATGTGTTATGTGTGCTCTCCCAAATATATTTGAAGAGAATTTAAGTGTTTTAGTTTTGTGGTCGAGCAAATTCGTCCTCGGTATGTCTCCTCGCTTAGTTATTTGTGTGTTTCAATAGATATACTCATCCCTTTATATATATTTTCTATATCTACAACTGGTGTGTGTATATATAGTGTTTTTGATGCATTGGGTGTTGAATTGAAGGATTTTTTATTGTAATAAAGGAGATCTTTAGGGTTTTTATTAGATAATTTTTCAGGATTGGGGTGTGGTTTCTTGTGGGTCAATTTCTCCAGAACCCTAATGGTATTTGGCTTCTCTCTCGACTCCAATTGGTTTGAACTAGTGGTTTTGGACACAATTAAATATTTTTCATGATATTTATTCTGTTAATAAGGTGTGGTTTTGTTTAGAAATTCCTTTCGTAATTTTTTTTTATTTTTTATAGGACATGGGTTTTTTGTTGAATGTTCTTGTTCATGGATTTTAAAATTTTGATTTTAAAATTTGTAAGATTTTTTGTTTTATGGAGATGGTTTTATAAAATGATTTTCAATAAAGGACGGTTGAATTATTGAAATTTGATACGATATGGATGATTCATTAAGGGATTTTCTTTATTATGAAAGAGTTATTAACATGTTGTTATGGCATTAGTTTGTTATGAACTTGGTTATTGGCTTGTGAGTTTTATTATGTAGTGGTAATGAAATGAATTGGTAAGAGAGTACAACTGTAATAAGAATAAATATAGTGGAATGAAGGGCCACTATCAATGATAAGTGGGCGGGAAGTACCAATTGATTTGGAATGCAGTAAAAGGGATTGGATGGGAAGTTCCGCATTTTTTGATTCCTCGTTGTGTGTTTCTTTTAAAGATGGAAATGGATGTGCTAATGTGAAATGATTAAGTGGCTTATGGAATTTGTGTTTGTCTTTCCCTTGGGTTTCTTGGTTTGAGTAATGTGGCTTGGTAAGGGTGCATTTGGATTGTTGGAAATTATTGAACTATTTAATGCTTTATATAACATATTTTATATAAATGATCAAATGGAATAATACTAGTGTTGTGTGTTGGGAAGTCATTTGGGGAAAATCTACTTAGTATTTTTACTCACCCCCTACTTTTTCACTTGGGTGATTTTGCAGATGTTGTATTCTAGGACACATGTAAGAGTAAATCATCTCAGTTTTATTATAGTTTGACATGATTATGTGGTGATATTGTGGTTCTTGGAGCATAAATCTTGGTGTGGAATTTTGGATGGCGTCCTCATTCTTTGGGTCATGGTGTGTAGTCTTTCGCTTGGTACTCTAATTTTTTGTGTAGTTTTTTTGTCTTTGGGATTTGTTATAGAACAAATTGACTGTATTTTGGAAATTTATAAGTGGGGATTCTATGTTAACTTACATCATATAGTTTTGTTAGTAATGGTTTGTTGGATTGGTAGATTTTATCTCAATGGAAAAGCATTCTGCAGTTTATTCTTCAATCCCTCGACATTTATTTTCAGCCTTTGGAGCATTGGGAATATAGTTTAAGGCAAATTAACATTTCTCTGACCTCTCAAGACAATGTAATGGGGTGGTATGTTACACATAATTTTTACATAAATATAATTTAAATATCCTTGCATTTTATTTTTATTGTATTAAATGTTTAAAATATGATTTTATAACAAATAATTGTGAATTTTCAAAAGGACCCTTATTTCCGATGTTTAAAGGGGTTTCCTATTTCACTTTTACTTATGTGAGATATATTCCATGTTCACCACATATTTCTAGTACGTAATTTATGTACATCCCATTGATATATAATATTATTAGTCTCCTTATTATCATAATATTATAAGGTATTATTATTTGAATGTTTCAATGTGGTATGAGACACATTGAAATGTTAAAACATTATTTCCAAAGAATCTTTAAACGGTCTCATATAAAAAGTTGTTTATCTATGTAAACATCCTTTTTTGAATATTTTACTTCATTTATGTTCAAATCTTATGGTACTTTCAACCATATATTGTTGAAGGGTTTATGATCAGTTCAATTATAGATGTTCTATTTGAAACAATTCATTGTTTACGGTTGAATTATTCACATTTCAAATATTATTTTTCAATAAAAATGTATATATTGAGTAATTTTTCCCATTTAATAATTGGAATGTAGTGGTATTATTAAAGGATAGGATGGGCCAAATATAGCCCCTTGATGCATCAGCAGTTCTCATGAGACAAACTAGTGCGGGTTTTTACCTGTTTATTTATAGTATTATCACGATGCCTTGATAGGGTGGTTATGATATCCAACATTATAAATTCCATCATTTTAAAACTAGTAATTTATAGTCCATGTGATTATTGGACTACTAGAATATTTATAGTTAGGTTAAATTGTGTTGTTACTTATTCATATTTTATTCCTTCCTTATTTTGTTGATGATTATGTTTTAATGGCATGTGATCTTCAGTTATTCACCATGACTTATTATTTATGCTTCCTCTATATTACATAACCTCACAAAAATATTTGACCTATCCCCTTTCTTATTTTTCAATTACCTAAGTTAGAAAGAATATTAATTTGAATAAAATTTCAACGATTCTGTTTATTTAATTTTATATTGTATTATGTTTTATTTATTTTTCCCAATGAATTATTTTTATCAAGAATGAAGTATGTTATTACTAGATTTCAAAACATAGCATTCCTTATAGATTTGTTTCATTTTAATCATGAAAATTTGATAAAATAACGTACAGGACAAGTATACTAGGTTCGTGGTCTTATAGATAATTAAATTTATTGATTTTGAAACACCAAATAAATGATTATATTTTTTATAATTAAATAAAATAAATGAGTCTAAAATTTTTAATGATTAGTAAATGAAAAGAATTAATGTGTTCAAATAATTTTTTTGCATGAATATATCATGTTACCATGGTTTGAAATTAATGGATTCAAATTCAATTATTTTCCTAATAATTTGAAATATAAATTGAATAAATGAAGTTATAATTGACATCAAATTTATTTTATAGAAAATTATATTTTATTAAATGAATTAAAATTATAAAAAATATATTCTTCAACTGAGTTATTTTTAAATTTTGTAAATATAAATTTATTTCCATTGATAAAAAATATATTTTTTATAATGAAAATATTGAACCCTAAATAGTAAAAACAATTTCTGTAAATATTTGGTTAAGGTAGTGTTTTTTTGTAACATACACTTATTATAAAATTAATTACAAAAATATATAAGTTTTAATTTTATAATTTGTTTATAATTTTAATAATATATGGGTGTAAATTATAATGTAAGGAAATCTATAATTCATTCTGAAATAATAAATTACACAGGTTTGGAAACATGTTTCTATAATGAATAAACTATAATGGTAAAAATTGGGAAACATATAATTTAATGATGGAAATTATCAAAACATGAGATATAATGTGTGTTAGATGTGTGGATCGATGATTGAATCCATAAAAAAAATTATCATTATCAGATCCACATGAGTTATAAATTACCTCACAATAGTGGATACTTATTATTATTTATAATAAATACCCTAATCCTTAAATGTAAAATGGAACTCACTCAATCACAATATTCACACATATAAAGGCTTTTGGATCATGCAAAAGATACCAAAATCACATCTCAACTTCCATCACAGAATATCAGAGGATATATTTGGGGCATAATGTTAACTATTTAATGTTTTTTAGTTCTATCTATTGTGGATACCTGAAGAAGAAATGTTTTTTCGGAAAAGAAATTTATTTTATTTCCTTCTCTACCTCTTTCCATAAGTTTTATTTCAGGATTATATAATGATGTAAATAGTGTAAATATAAAAATTATTTTTCATATTAATTGTATTACTTTAAAAATACACCTTAATTATCTCCTTCCACAGTTGGAAACAAGGATGGAAATACTTTTCATATTTGATATACATTATATTTATGTTGTTATTATGATTTGTTAATTTTTATGTAACACATACCTTAATAATTTAAAATTTATCTGAATACCAAAATGTCGTTCATGTATGTGGAGCACTACAGTATTATCAAGAACTCTGATTCGTTCACACTATACACTGAATATATTATAGAATGGTTTAATAATAAAATATGAAAAATATGAAATAAAAATGATTAGATAATGATTATATATATATATATATATATATTAAATTTTATTATATATTTTAATATTATAAATAAATCGAAAACAATATTATTTTGTACGAATAACTTACATTCTCAATAAACTATGTATTTTATTTCCTATCACAAAATTACATGGATTACATTAAATACATATATAAATAATATATATGATATTTTTGTTATGGATTAAATTATATATATTATGATAAATTACTCTAGAAATTGGGTAAACAACATCAAGTCAAATATACAACAAAAATACAATGGTTTTTACCCAAAATGTAACTTTAACATTAAATTGTTAATAAATAGGTAAAAAATGTTAAAAAAGATAATATATGATATTAAAAATATAATTATATTAATTTAATAATTATGTTAGATGTTTAAAACCACTATACATCCGGTTAAATCATGTTCGAAAAATCAAATCTTGACTAAATGGTTTTTCTAATCGCAACTTAAATTTTGTGTGTTACATGCCATATTCAAAACTTATTTATATTGTAATCTGTATATAATTTCAATGATTGTATTGTACTATTATTATAAATTACTTTATGGGTATTTAAATATAAATGTTTTACCTCTCATTCATGTGGTTTGTAGAATCAATGTTAGAAAAGTTGTAATATATATTTTTTACAATTTTCATTCATTGATACTTTTGTTATGTTATAGACCAATATTATTTTATAAAGACTATATAGACCCCATTTTACATGTTATATCATGAATCTAAAAATATTAATTATATTTTCTATCTCATTTAATTTTATTCATTATTGGCTATTACTATTCAATGTTACAAAAATGAGAAAAGTCTTTTATTATAATCTCATCATTTACCAAGATTGTTTTTAATTATGTCTTCAATGTTTAAATATTGAGATATAATTTAAAATAATTTTCAATATATTTCCTTATAATAAGTGTATGTCATTATAAGGAAAATTTTTCATTAATTTTCAAATCATTATGTACTCAAGGTTCAGAAGAATGTTATTATGAAAAATCAACTTTTCTTTCAAAATTTATTATTTTCTACATCCATATTTTAAAAAAATGTTTTAAAAAATGTTGTAATTTTTTTTTCAAAGAATAAAGTAAACTTTTCACATTATATCATTAAATGATTCATAATTTATTCTTTTATATGAATCTTCAGTTATTTAGGAAAAAAATTTATATAAATTTCTATGTTCTAAAAATATATTTTTAAAATGAAATGGCTTTTTTTGTCAAGAATTCATGAATTATATTTGAATGGTATTTAAATTTTTCTATATAATTTTTTTCTACTTATGATCCAACATGGATATTTTTTATGATACCATACTAATTATTTGTCAGTATGGTTTAAGATTAATTCAAAGAGATCATTATGGAACACATTACTTTTCCATGGGTTAATCATGTTTCTACGATATTGTTGTGGAACCCAATTTTTCATTACATCATCTTGTATAAAATATATTATTATGTATCCTATTTCATTTCCTTAGGATAATAATGATTCAAATATTTTTATATGAATCCAATTTATTTTTTCATGATTTAATCAGGTTGTGAAATAATAATGATTGATTCTATTGGTTATATGATGAAGTAAAATATATATGTACATTATTCTTGTTTTATTTCATATAAGTTTCAACATATTATGGTGTGGCCTAGATAGCACTAGGTAATATTTATAATAATTTACCTGGGGTTTACCTAATAGAAATGGGAATGAAAATTACATCGTAACATGGGGTAGACCAGATAATGCCTGATAATCCTTTAATAGCATAGAATATGGGTCTACCCATGTAGATCTCCACTGTATTTGGAAATGTTCTATATCAAGATATTTATATTGTAATTAATTACTATGATTATTCCTGAATACAATGATTTTTATGGGTTTTTTATATAAATATTATTTTCCAATATAAAAATATGATTTATTTATCGTTTCTACAGGTTTAATATTTTTCTTATGATGAAGATTGATATTAAGATGCTCATGTTCATTGATTCTAATTCATCTGATGTTTTTGATGATTCAATATTTTATGATCCATATATTTATGAGTATTAGTTCTTTTATGATACTATCACAGACTCTGATTTTTACTTTATACCCTTATTCACATCATGTGATCATCGATGTACTTCAATTTAAAATTATTATGTGTACCCTTACTGAGCATTTTATCTAACCCTTCATATGATTCCATTTCCCTCAAGTCAAAATGAATGAGTATGAATGAATTATTTTCAGATTTTATTTCATATGGATGATGATGTTGAAAAATCGTGAAATGAGAAATGTTGAGTTAAATGGAGGAAATTATCATTTGATGAATTTGGTATTGTTTATGAAGGAGTTATTTTAATTCTATATAACACCAATCATTATAAATTTATTTGAATATAAGTGATAAAATTTTTCGATTTTATTTTGTAATTATTGGATAAAAAAATTAGTGATCCATATCTGCATCATAGTCGTCATTATGAAGGATGTTATTTTAGAACATGATACAAGATTGTGGGTCATTGGATATTATTGTTGGTATTAAAGGTTTGTTTAGAAAACATTTCATATTATGATATTTTCATATTATGTTATATTAATATTAATGGATAACATCATAGAGATATACGATTAAGGGTGATCATATTTTGAGATCCATAGAATCACATTTGAGGTTTTAAGAGATGAGGTCATTAATTGATTAATGAAATTTTTAGAGACATTTTAAAATTCAGATGTATTAGTAACAATATTGTTTAACATGAATCATTCATTTAAATGTAACTGAAATTATTTTTTGTTCTTTATAAAATTTATGATTTATATTTTCTTGTATATTAATAACACCTGTTTTATCATATAGATATCATTTGGAGTGAAATGTGATTTGGAGAGTAAGTGATTAGTGTTATATCAAAATAAGATCACCATAATTTTTGTCTTAAAATATTAATGGTTTTTGATAATTACTGAGGTTATAACATTCATTATTTTAGATCTGATTAACATCATATGAGATATAGGTTTATGTAATTATTTATTTTGATCTTTTTTTGTTACTATTGAATTTTGAAGACTAATATATAATATGATGGTTTACTAATTTTTTGAATTATTTACCTATGTTCTTAACATTTTGGTTTGGGTTAATGTCTAATGATTGGACAAATATATTTCTTTTCATATGATGTTAATATGGTATATTAAAATATTATTTTAGTTCTTTGGTTGTCAAGAATTCTTCCGTAATACAAATCATCTGTTGAAAAATATGTGATTCTTTGGGAAATTTATTAAATAGTGAAATCATTCTCATCATGTAAGTATATTTTCTTCTTCACCTACTAAATATGGTAATAAGATTCCTCATATATATTAAAATGATCCTGAAAAAAATTATCATACTACAATCATCTCTATTTATTTTTATGACATTATCCATAACTTATTGTTTTATGGTATTTTTAGTAATGTTCTCTTGATCAGTCTTGTTATACTAATCAATGATCTATTTCACTGTATATCCATATTTTGGGTTCACATGTTCATTTTCAATAGAAAACAATATAATAAATTTTACAATCCTTGTTATGTGTTATTCTATATGAACTTCATAATTACCTTTCAATTATATCAAGATGTTGGTATTGTACCTATTTTTTCTTTTTGGATTTATAAAAAAGTATTTTAAAATATCTAACAATTAATTTTTTAGATAATGATAAAATTGCGATGCTGAAATTTTTTAATAGGGAGGTTTAACAAACGAATAATTTTAAGAGAAGAAAATTATTTTAAATAGTTTATTTGACTTGAAACACTTATTTTATCCTCTGACTCAAAAAAACAACAAGTTTCATCAATAGACTATGTTACACCAAAATTCAATTTTATTGGACAAAAATGTCCTTGTAAAATTATTTTTTTAAATGATAGATATCATCTCGATAATGGAATATAGTATATGAAAATGATTTATGAATTATGAAAACACTTTTTAGATTTTTATATATAATTAATTATTTGGTGACAAATTCTTTTGAAATTATAATAGAACCCTTTTGAATGTAAATGTAAATATTTTTCTCAACAACTATTTTACTATACAAAAGTGTTTTTCTATTACAATAAAATAAAAAAACCTCCATTTTTATATTATATTTATTAAATTTAAATTTAATATATTAAATATAATCTCTACAATTCATACATTGTTTTTTCTAAAAAACAGATAAGAAATTCCAATTTCAACCTTAAAACATATAAAAAACAAATCATTATTGACATATTTTTAAAGCACCATTATTTTGAAACTAAATTTTAAAAATATTAAAATTTTTAATTTGATAAATACACTTATTTTCAAGATTAATAATACAAATATTATCCTATGGTTAATATATGGTATTTTATAAAATTTTTAATATAATATGATTTGATATAAATAATAAATTTCAATTGGAATCTATCATTTCACCAAAATTATTATCATGTAAAATTATATTTTAAATTATTTTAATGTAAAATTATTTCAATTTTAAATCAATTAATCCCACTTAATTAATTTTTATTTTTTCATATTAAATTTATATATAAATTCATAGTAATATATTAATCAATTTCACATTAAAAACTCACTATCTCATCGCACTAGTGAGATTAATTTAAAATTATATGATACAACAATTGTTTGTTGAATTTCAGAAAATGGATTAAAATATCTTGAATCTTAATATTTTATATTATCTAATGATTTCAAATTAATATTTTTTAATTGTTATTATTGGAAACATTAAAAATTAATTAGACCTATTAAAGTAAAAACAATTTTTCTTAGTGGTTAAACAACGAATATAAGTTGGAGAAATGACCCAAACATTTGAAAACCTATTTTATAGAAATTTTATACCCTTAATCCATTATAATCTAAATTTTAGATTTTTTGGGAAACATTATTGTCAATGTGGCATATATAATATGTTAAATGAATAAATAGACAAAAAATGCTCATTATTACATTTGAATTAATATAAATATTTGGTGGTACAAAAAAATAAACTAGGTTTGGTTATAAATTTTATTATGTAATATAATTTAGTTGTTTTTATAATAATAATTTATCTTTAGTTTTTTAGAAGATATAATTACATAAATTTATTAGGAAGTAACACCACATGGATTGTTTTTTTAATAATTAGATAAAATAAATCACATTGAAAACAATAAAAGTCATATAAACAGAATGAATTATTATGTCCCATTCATTTTTTAAAATAATATATAATGAAAAATGTTTTAACTCAATATTTTCACAATTCATGTATATTGTGATATATTTAAATTTAGAATAAATATATAATTTCTATATTGATATTAATGTTATTTTATAAAAAAATGATATTTTATTAAATGAGTTAAAATTTAAAAATATTTATTATAAAATGTGATTTTTAATGTTTTATAATTATAAATAGTGTACATGATTTTATGAAATTTTTTATAATGAACATATTGACCCATAAATTGTGAAATAATTATTAGCACAAATAGGGCTAAATGAGTGTTTATACATGTTATATGTGGTTCTGTTAAATAAAATATCTAAAAAACTGAGAATTCTTATTACACAATTTTTATTTATTTTATATAATAAGTGGGAATAAATTATACAACGTGTATCACATTAATTAATGATTAAATTAGAAATTACAGAGGTTTAAAAACTCCTTTTCATAATGAAAATCAAAAATAGTAAAACCTAGGAAACATTTATGTTAATGTATGATATGTTTAATACATGTGTTCTGATATGTGTTATAGATTAATATAGAAAATAGAATCCCAATAACAAATTAATTATCAATCATGGTGAAACATGATTTATAATTGACCTCCCAATATTTAATACTTTTTTGACTTTAAGGGAATATAACTCCAACCCATCTATAAAAAGGCACTCACTCTCCCCACTACATGACACCTATCAATATATTGTCCTATTCAATAATATTCATCAATAAATTATTAACATACCTCCCATCATTTTAGAATACTTTTACTGGGAATAATGAAAACCATTGAGGTTTTTAGGGAAAACAGAAGGAGGATACTAAAAGGATAGTAAATTTTCCTAAAAATATGTTTCTATTTTAATTCTCTCTCTGCATAATTCAATTTTTTTATACTGTAATTATATAATTTATTCATTATTATCCATATATTTATATTATTTTATGTAATGTTTATGATCCCCAACAACACACACTTCTATCAAGTGTTTTTTTAAATCATTGTTTGTTTATACGGTGGAGTACTGCCTCACGAATCAATATCATTATTTCCCCATTAAAATCATTCAGGGTAGGTCATAATGATATAATTAATGATTATATTGGATATATATTCTACTTATGATGTTATTATGTATCAGATTTTATTATAACACACAAAATTTATTCATTCATTTTCTATCAATATGATAACTTCATTCGAGTTTATAGAGGTCTACTGCATTATTAAGTGATTTGATTCATTCAAGCCTTACATTGAATGTATTATGGATGGTTTTAATAATCTAAAAATATAAATATTATAGAAAAAAATTTAGTTTAATGATAAAATATATAAATTACAATAATATCATTCTTTCAATATGAAAATGAATTTGCAAACAACGTTCGTGCCTATGAATGGCATATAGTCTATATGATTGGTGAATATCATTTCATATCAATAGATTATATTTATTAAAATAACTAAAAAAATAGTGAATATACATTATATTAATATCATGGATCAAATAATAGATAATTCGATACAATGGTCATTGTCATTGGACCAAAAATATCATGTCAACACATATAAAAAACAAGGGAGTTATTACATTAAACAGAAATTTAATATGGAAATGACAATGAACATGTAACAAAATGTCATTATAAAATTATATATTGTATTAAAAATATTAATATGGTTCGTTAATAAGTAAACAATATGATTAAAACCAGTAGACATGGTGATAAAAAATTTTATACCAAAAGTGTGAGGTAAGTGTTTTTCTTATATCACTTTCATTTTTGTGAGATACATTCCATATTCAACATTTCATTATATTGTGAGGTTTATATACTGATTATGATTTTATTTTTTTACTTTTATAATTACATATATAGTAATTTACATATAAATTTTTAATAACTCTTTAATGGGGTTTATGGTTTCAATGAAAACAAAACAATAAAGGATTTGTTAAACAATATTCTTTTTTTAATATGTTCATTATGTTATAAACCTATCAAGTTTTATTGAATGTATATAATATCCATTTTAGATTTTATATCACGAATCTCTTTATTGAAATTATATTTTAAATTTCCTTTAATTATATTTTTTATGGGTATTATAATTCAATGTTAACCAAGTTGGAAGAGTCTTTTATTACAATCTCACTATCCATCATGATTTTTTATGATTTTTTTTTCAAATATAGAAATCTTTTTATCTAATTAGAAACTATTTCAATGAATTTAACTTTTTATATCATTGAGTAATGAGTTTTAATTTTTTCACATAATAGATTACAAATTGTTTTACTCTGGATTTCAACGTTTTGAACTTATGAAAAATCATATTTTTTGTCAAAACTCTTCTTCATTAAAAATCATACTTTTTAATAATGTTTCAAAAAAATATTTCAAAGAAATATTATTTTTTTCATCATAATGTTTATTTAATTATTTATAAAATAATAATCTATGATATTTCATGGTTATTTTCATAAATAGATTAATTTTTAATAGAAATTAAAAATTGATTTACAAAATGAAAAGTTAATTTTCCATAATATTTCAAAAATGATATTTTAAAGGTATTTTGACTTTTTTGTCTAATTTAATACTTCAATTATTAATAATACAATGGAGATATTTGGTTAGGATACCATACTTAACATTTATTTTGATTAATTAATATTCTTTCAATTATATTGTAATTGAATAATTTGTTTTTTTCGAAGGATTTAATCATATTTTAAAGAGATTGTTATGGAATACATTTTTTCCATGGAATATTGACGCTTCAATGAAATTATAATGGAAATATTTTTTTCCAATAGGAAATAATGGTTCAAATATAATGAATATAAACCAATTCATTTCAATTGGTTGTTCATGTTATGAAAAAAATAATTTTTGTTTTTATCTGTTTTATGATTATTTAAAATCTATATGTAATGTATTCATAGTGTGGTTATTTGAAGTAACAAAATATCATGGGGTTCACTAGATAGCATCTAGTATTACCATTAAATTATTATATGGAGTGTCCATGATATAACCTACTAAAATTGTAATAGATTTGAATATGGGTGTACCCTAATAGCCCTCTAATGTTTTGAGTAATGATTATTTTATGTAGATAATTATATTAGAATAAAGACATATGATAATATAAATTATCAAGGGTTTATTAGTGATTTTAAAGGATTTATATAATGATGTTATAAGATACCTATATTATATATTAATTCATGCTATGATTTTAAGTGTTTTATATTATCACGATTGACAAAAAATGGATCATGATAATTTATTTTGACGACTCCTTCCTTTTTCCTGGTTTCCATATATTATGATCTAGGTATTGATGGTATGATTTATTTTCTGATTAAATCATGCACTCAAATTACGTTATCATACATTTATGTGATTCTTTTTCTCATTGGAGAAATTTAAATTTTAATACTTATATTTTCCATTATTTAGAATTTGATCGCATTGTTATTATACAGCATTTTTTCCATTTTATCTAAAATGAGGTTTAATGAATTTTGTCATTATGTGACTTCATATGGATGAAAATTAAGTCTTAATTTTGAATAAGAGACGATATTTTAAATGGGATAATTTTTAAATGAGGAAATGTTTACTTTTTAAATATGAGTAATCATAATTCTCTAAAACTCTTAAAGTAAAAGGTCATCTAGGATGCAAGTGATCCAACATTTCCTTTTGATGTTGAAATGTTTTGGTGAAAAAATAGGACACCCTTATCATAATCAATGAAAAAATTGAAATGTTTAGTATTTCAGCACATGGTCTATGAATGTGAGTCCTGGGCTGTAATATTCACACTACATTAAGAGGTCTCATTGTTTTCTGACACAGTTAGCTAAAATATATTCCCACCATGAGATAGTTACTGTCCAAGGAACCCCATCACGTGAGAAAGGCTTATGGTTAGACTAACCATGTAAACTAATTAAAGATACATATGTTACATGTCTAAAAAATATTGCATGAAAATGTAGTACAATGTTATCAAGTAAAAAAACTATATGATACCATCCAAGGATACACATTTTGAGGTGGACGTTTGGAAGTAACCATGAACCTCAATTGTTCTTCCCAAAATCAAGGCACTATTCTCTAAAAAACCAAAACACGCTAAAAAACAAAAACAACATCATTATAAATATCCATTACAATAAAACCAAGAAACAATCAAAATATTAAAGGTGTTTTATACCTTGTATGAAATCATGGATTATACAATGGTTGAGTATCTATAAATATTTTAGTAATTTTAATTTTTATTCAATATGTGCATGGTATCATTTTTGAATAAGATTAGTGGGAGTTAGAGATTGACAATATTCTCTATGGAGTTAATAGATTCACTGAAAAAAATTATTTTAGATGATAGATCAATGTATTACATAAAAATATACATTATAATAATTAGATTAATTGTATGATGAAGATTATTTTTTGGGAGAAGGAACACATATTAAAAATACTTAATTATATTATTGAAATATTATAATATATATGTATTAATTATATAATCCAATGATTTCATATGGTAAGATGAAATAATAATACTATTATTAATTAAGGAGGTAGATAAATTGATTATCTCATATGAGGTGAAACAAATAATTCCAAAGTGATTTATGAATCCAACTCAATTAAAAATGCCACATTAAAAATCAAATATGTGCCTTTATTATATATATATCTTATCAATGGATTAGTATAGAGAAACGTTAACCACATGTTGTGGAAACTGTTTATATTGTTCATCTAGTAATGATAAATTATTATACAATTTGAAAATTGATATTTATTTAATGAAGGATAAATGTAAGGATAATTATTATATTATACAATATAAAATTATTCATAAAAATATGATAGTGGAAGAGAAGAATTCAATAGAGAAACACTATAAATAAATCATTCATTAATATGATAGAATTGTGGAGAATAATTGAAGTATTTTTCTATTGAAAAGAAAACTCACATTGTGAATTTAGAATGCATATTTATTGATATGGTTTTGTCGATATATAATATATAAGTATAACATAAAAAAATGAAGGAAGAGTATTTGGTATATTAATAAGAAAAAACCATATAGAAATATATGTAACGGGGATGTAATAACTTTATGGGATAAATGGACACAAAATTAATGTGACAAGTGATAAAAAAGAACATGGATACATAAAGAATATGTATTAATACAATATAACACATAAAATTTATTAAAATGTATGAATAATTTAATGTAAGATGATATAAGTATGATATTCATGATTAAATGAAGTAAAACATTAGTAATAATGTCAATGAATTTCATGTAATGAATCATCAAGAATGAATTCCATTTTGGAATAGATTAATGGATCTTGAAGACTTTAATATAGGTGTAAAGTTATATGGGTATGAAATATCAAAGGGATGTCACTCACATAAGCCATAACACAATTAGAAAAACAATTTATAGAGAGTAATTTTTAATAAAAAAATTCCCTCATTGACAGGGAGTATAATCAAGTATATATCCTCATGTGTGTTCAATCACATCACTCCAAAGAATTAATTTAATAAATATTATACTAAAGGACCATGTAAAAGAATGTGTAATAATAGTTCTTAAATTAAATAAATCCTTGATATTGGGAAAGTGCATAATAATTAAAAGTGATAAAATAAAAATAAATTTATTGATTCATGAGATTTATTTCAACAAAAAATTTCAATGAAAAAATGAACAACAAATTCCATACAAAAACATAACATACATCATTTCTTCAGAATTATTGAGGTTTATCTCTCCCAATGATATTAATTTTAATATCTGATGGTTTTAAGAATTTTTTATTAATGTGGATACATAATCAAAGGATCATATTTATTCAAAGAAGATTAATTCCTGGTAAATTAGTGTATGCTTTTTAAATATAGAAATTCAATAAATGATTCCTTATATAGAAGGTTGATGTTTATTTACATGAAATAATATTGAAATTGGAAATATATTATGTCATGAAAGAATTTTATTTATTCATATGAAGCATCATGATAAAGTCTATCCACAAATAAAGTATAAATTAGTGCAAGAAGGATTTAAAATTATTTGTTTAGAATAAGGTGATAGAGAATCAATATTGATAAAAAATGATGTTTCTGCACATTACAATGAATAATGTAATTTTAAAATATAAATATAGGTTGAAATTATATAAAATATTCATATTGAAGTGGAAACTCTGGATGTGTAAAGAGTTATTTAAATAATATAGATTCACTAGGAATGATAAAAATAAACTAGTGGTGACATGAGTAATTTGATTTTGTGTCAATATGGTAATATTTTTATAAAATTTCCGACATATATATGAACATGAAAAAACAATGATTTTTTAGTGGGTATCATAAACAACTTCTTGTGATAAATGATATTATTTTAGGAATATATTGTAAGGATATTTATCTTTTATCCACTATTATTCCATCATATCATTTATAGGAAGATAAAATTATGACTTATCAGAGAACATGCTAGAATATTTGTGACAAAGATATAAATTTTGATATTTATTCCATCATATAACTACCTTGTTAAATGAATGAATCATATTTAGAATTTGGTAGATTTGTTCACTCTCAATAATATGCAATCACATACTATGAAATATAGATTATTTGGACATGACAAAACATTTTATACTTTTTCTCCTTATAGTATCCATTTATAGGTGGACCAAGTTTAATAGTTGGGGAAACTACATTAATTTATACGTTTTGGTTGATATTAACTAAATTAAAATGGAAATAATTAGAGGATGATATTCCTTTATTAAATTATGAGAAAAAATCAATAATATTAAAATAAAAAGTGTTAATTTTTAATTGTATGTAAATGGTAATTCACTTAACCATCCCACTTAGGTTGTCCTATGTCCCAACAATTAGTATTTGAGAAAAATTTATCTATCATGGATTCTACAATTTATATATTTTTTAGATGTCTATTCAAGATAAGGAACATCTTGTTTGTTCTCGAAAATTTAGTGGAAGTAAATTTTAAACTGGGAATAATAATTTCATATAATATTGAAAAAACATGTTTTTAACATATTATACCTAGTATAGTCATACATTATTGAAAATGTATGGTAATTTTCCCTCATTCGCTCCTCTAATTTTTGTTGAGGTTTATAAATAGCAACAAGGGTCCATTATATGGTGTTAGGGATACTATATACACATAATTAGAGTAGAAAAACGGTGAGAGACCAACTAAATAAGAGAATAATAAGAATTAAGAATAGTTAAATAAAGGTAAAATATTAAAAACTTAATGATACATCATGTTAATGATACATCATATTCATATTATGGGAATATCTTATACCTATACAAATGTAATGAATATATACACACTTGTATACAGAAAGATTAAAAGACTAAAAAAATATATTTAATATAATCATGAGACAATTCTTGGTCCCACAAACCAATTACCTGATGATATAATCAGTCATGTTTCCTAGACTGGGTGATTTATCTGGTCTCCACAGGATTCCATATAGGCTATTGAGTTACCAAATGACGGCCTAGACTAGGTTTCGAATATAATTAGTAGGAATTCCCCAATGGTTCATATGAAAATAAAATACGATCATATAGAAGAAGCAATGTTAAGATATAGAAATATTTTATAGAATAACATTTTTGAAATAAAACTCACACTGGTCTTAGAATCCTCATAGGATGCCTAGCAGACCAAACATACAATATATCTTGCTGATAATGTCTAAATAGGGGAACTAATTTTCGATATGTTTTTCCATGTATAACCATGGTGTTACAATTTAATTAGTCATAAAATATCACACATGTTTAAAATATTGATTTCATGTCATAATAATAGTAAGGTTGTGTCCAAGGTGAAACACAGAACCCTTGACCATAGAAAGTCGAGCCATCTCAGAACACCGAAAAAAATATATCCTATATATAACAGTACTAGTGTAATACATGGGGTACATCTATGGAATTACACAATAATAATTTATAATAGAATCCAGGTTGTATTCCAACAATAAATACTATACGAAGAATAACAGAGGCTCAATGGAATAATCCAAGGACCCTCCTGAGAGATTAAATTTTCTAAATACATGGAGTGTATCTGAGGTATTCTAAATGTATGGGGGTGAGTATAGTGTGTCATAAGTATTATAACAATCGATTTTTAGGTAAAAAAATTCATTGATAACTACAATGTTTGGTATCACCCTTGAAACCAGACCAGTAAATCTAGTTGGGGTCTACTAGGTGCTCAGGTCATTCCCCCAAGAATCCAAGGAAGCCACAATTCATACCACTCCTATAATAAGAAAATGATATATAATAGAAATAGTTACATAAAAAATGAAATAACCAATTCCATATGGTAACTATTCAAAGTGATTCTCATTATATAATTCATGTCCTTGACTTTTCATTCATTAATGAAAAAGTGTTACATAATGTTTCATACCATTAGTAATTACATTTAAATTTAACAATATCCAAGATAAGCATGATTACTATTTTTAATGTTTCATTTCACCCTCTAAAATTGATCAAACCATTTGATTATGTGTAATCAACTCACCAATAGATATTTTAGATATTAATATTAATATGGGAACTTACAAATATGTATTCCACCCCAAATGGGTGGCTTACATAGATGTTGTGGACATATAATAAAAATAAGAGTATCTAATTGGGAATTTATATTACAAAATAATAAATTAATTTAATGATAATTTATATTAGGTAAGGATAAAAAAAATCTAAAATAAAAAATAAACAATACATATAGGAAATTCCATAGAACACATATCATATGGTTTTATATAAACAATCATCCAATATCAGACCGTATAATTTTTTTTATCAGAAGAAAGTATAAGAACTAAAAATACATGGAAAATATAAGATATTATCCCTCCCCTTGATATACACAAATATAATAAGGCAGACCCTGAATATAAGGATACAAAATTAATTTCATACAATGAAGAATTAAATGTTACTGATATAAAATAATTTATGTTTCGGATGGAGAAGAAACTTGGAAGCCCAACCTGGAGGAATATATGATTTTAATAGGGTGTGGGGGTGTGCCTAATAAATGAGAGGGTAAGAAGGGAGAAAAAATTATATTTGTTTGATTTAAAATAATATATTCACCATACATGAAGAGGTCACACCATTTAGTATATTTTTTTTCCAATCCATGCCCAAAAAAATGGATAATCACTTCCTAGGGAACACCTTCCCATGGTCTCAGTGAAGGGTTATAATAACCAAAACCATCCAATGGAAAACACATATGAAGAATTTATGAAACATTTTTCAAAACCTTTTTGTATAGGGTTTTAGTTTTATAAAATCTTAAGACACCCTCTACAGATGCATGGTTTGTGAGTTACAATTGTCTATAATCTAACTCCAACTATACACCAATATTATTTATCCCAAAAATTAGGGCTTCATGATATGATCCATCAATTAAAACCCCTTAAAACATCCAAAACCACATTATAAATATCTATTTGGTTAAATCATTGGAATGAAACTGAAATTAAATGGGTTTCATGATTTGTAAAAAAATTAAAAATGTTACATCCTCCCCCACTAAAGGAAACTTGTTTTCGTGATTCACTTTTTAGGGTAGTAAAACATCATATCAAAAAAAATTATTCCACTAGGAATTTATGATATCATTTATCTTATAATTCCATTTAACAAGACATATATACATTCATAGAACCCAGACAAAAGTAACTGATCTTCCTCAAATATCATTTTTGATTTATTATATGATTCCTATATGATGCACTTAAAGAATAAATTGACTTCTAATTCATCCTGATCAGGATAAATGGTGTGAGATGGGATTGAATGGAAAAATTGTTATTTAGAAAATTGAATCAAAATACTTAAATATATATATGTATAACGATGTTTTATCCAACAATCTACTAATATGTTCCTCTCCAAAACAGAAAAATGCTAAAAAAATGAGTCTACGTGTTACCTTTCCACCTAAATCATTGATTACCATTCTAGTTCATAATCACAAGATGAATAATTTTCTAACCTCAAAATCTTGATATTTTCAATGGTGATTGGTATTGGACTTCAGTGTACAGTAAGATACATTTATTCAATGTCTGATCACCTAAAATGACAACAATGTATCCTAAAAAGGATGCGATACAAGTATTGTTTTCTCCCTTACATCTAATAAAAAAATATTTAATTATAATGACCCAGTATATAATAAATCATTTAGATCCATATAAATTATCACCTTAAATATATCACTATATTTTAGCACAACCTGGGTTATATGTTTTTACAACAAATCTCAATAATATTTTATTTATGAACTATTCATGTTCTCTTACAAAATTATTTTACACTTGTACATCCCCTCAGTCTAAGGGTATTTCCTAAAATCCAATGTACTGGTCTACCTACACTCTCTAAAACCCTTTTCGATATTATGAAGTGAAATGTGTTTTTGTTCCCAATACAATAGTCTACGAGACTCCGAGAAGACATAAAAATTCATATTCATAGATCCTACCAATATTATCCACCGAAAAGGGCCCATGATAGGTAAAAAGTTAATGAATGTTGTGATCCTACTGAAAATCACCCATACTACATCAGTTCATAGAGGGTATATCAGTAAACAATCCCTATGGTCAATGGTGACACCATTGAATTTCTACTAAGTAATGGGAAAAGGATATTAAATCTTTTATTGTCTAATGTTTTCTACCATTACATGTTGACGTGTGAAACAATTTGTAATGATTCTAAATATATCCCTTTTTATACTAGGCCAACAGTATGGGATATGTAGATCATGATACATAATTGAAATCCTAGGGTGAACCACCGTGGTAAAATCATAAGACTCTAAAATCATTTCTTCCATGATGTCAATAGGAACTCAGATGCATCTATGGATGTAAAAGAGATCATCCTTATCGTTGATCTATCCAAGTGGGGTGTCATTGCCACTAACTATGTCCCTTATTACAAGGCCTCGATGGCCTAATAACTTCCTCATCTTTAATCTATAAATTATTGAATCAGTTACTGACCAATATTCAAGGATATAAAGAATGTTATGATCCTCAACATCTATGAACAACTCAAAAAATATGGCCATCCACTTCCACTCAATATTTTCCATTAGAAAATCATGTGTCTGAGTAATCCACCTTATGGAATCCACTAAAAAATTATCCATCACATGCGTATAAGAAATATTAAAATTGAAGGATTGATAGTATTCAATCAAATTTATCAATCTAATATTTAAATAAGAAATAATAAATATGTACTTGAGTATCTTCTAGTATGTAATCACCACAAACAACTATCAATGAAAATAAAACATTCAATTACAAAAAGCATAAACTACAAATTCCATCCCACGATCATGAATCTGCTAATTCCTTTAATGTTTCCTCAACTGATGAGAGTTGTACAACATGTCTCGGTCTTATCATGGTTGAGTTGAGTATAAGAATAAAATAATATATCACCCATGAAGACTACCAAAATTAAATCTAGATATTGTCAAAATACTAGATTCATTTTATTTAGTAAACTAGGAGGTGCATTCATCATACCAAGAAACATGACAATATATTTATATACACCATAACTAATATACATTAATTTTTCTTATCCTAGAATGTATCACTCATTCTAATGGAATATTAACCTCAAAAAGATATTATGGAACACTCTTCCTCCTTAGTAATAGTCAAAGTGGTCATTTATATGAGACAGTGGATACTTGTTTGTAGCATCCCGACCTGAAATCCACAATAATGCCCCTGATCTAGTTGGCCACATGGCAACAATAGGGCCTCCCATATGATATATGATTTCTAACAATAGATATTGACTATGTGTTTTTCCTGGGTATAATATTCCCTCTTGATCAGAGTTTAGCACAATGGTAATTTATAATGATAAGTAGTTAAAATAGTAATAATTATGAATTAGTTCAACAATAAATGTAATATAATATAACCAATCGACGATAGGTAAATCCATATAAAATAAAAATGTGTTGATCATGCAATGTTACGATTCAAAAAAGGTATGTAAATCAGATATATGGTTGAAATCATATAGAACATGCTATTAAAAAGAATAAAATAAATAAACCTCAATTAAAATCATGTGTAGAGTCTCATTCCTAGAATTTCATACTCTATATGAGAACTTCAAAAAATAAATCATATGTAGTGGACTTCCCTTTTTCAACACCTATAGTAATGTTTTCTATCTTTGTTTTACAATAATATTTAGTAGGGTGTCATATATACTCAGTAATCCCCTACCAATGGTTTATAGAACAAAATAGTTTGTGCATATAAAATGACAATTGTACCTTTAAAGTGTCAAACTTTATAAAAAATTAATAACCACATCAGACCTAGTTTCTCAAGGGATCCATGACGAACTACATGTAATTCAGTCTAATTTGGATATCTCTAACCCTATATCAACATGTAAAATTATAACAAGGTTTGTAATTATTCATCAAAACAATGTAACATGAGTAGAATATACTAAATAATGTAATATATATTTCAAACAAGTCCATAATATCATATATTCTCATTCTCTAGTTTTAATATAAAATAGATCCTTTTAATGTAATTAAATTGCTTCTTGATTCCATTCATGAACATATGATGGGAAGATCCAATGTATCACTCTAGAAGTATAATCAATTCTAATATCTATAGGAGTCATTTATTTGAAATTATCATAAGGAATCTCAAGTATCTCTATTGGAATGGTCTATAATATGACCTTCTATACACGACCAAGATATACCAAATAAAGGACCATGTATTGATCATCATGTGTTATAAACCAGTCTCTTACAAGCCCATCCAAGGAAAATCCCATGGGAATATATTATCTCACATAGGTAGATACATGAACCTCTCAATGATACTGTACAATGAATCTTATAAAGAATCAATTTATTGATCTTAAAAATTTTATATTTTACTTTCAATATCAAAATTTAAATCATGGTTATTCCATAAAATGTTTCCTTGAGCATGGAACCTAAAATAACACTGAATATTAAATGGTGGTATGGATTATTTCTCAGTAACAAAGGAATTCTAGAAATAAATTACATTCATCGCACTTTAATTAAGATTTAAAACTCATTAGTTAAAGTATAGAAAGACCAAGAATAAACCACAAAGTTCTAAAAAATTTATAATAATATAAATTAGATAAATTTACACATCTAATATAAAATCATTTAAATTTATTTCAAATAAATACTAATATTAATCCTTCAAGAGTTGTAACAAACATAAATATGGAAAATTCCATTGGAATCATCACAAGATATTGATTTTTGGGTAGCTAGGGATATATTACACATGGGAAAAAATTAATTTAATTTTGTATGAAATTGGGACAAATCACTAGAATCTTCTATCCTACGGCATAATAGAACATAATAAAACAAAACAAAAAAATTTTATAAGAGGAATAGAATACATGACATATGCTTGAAGCACTCTCCTCCATAAGTATCATCCCTTGAACCAAAATATTATGTGATAAATCAGATAAATGGATGAAACCCCAAAAAATAGGGAACATGCACCATACGCCAATGATCCTCTCGTCCCCTCGACTCCGTGAGATTTGGCCCAAGCCTATGGTTGGACACCTTGAGCCTAGCTGGGGACATGCAATAGGGGGTGGGGTATGGCCGCCTCAATACCCTCTAAACTGACAACACGTTAAGCCGCAACTTCGACTGCAGCTCTCATCTTCTTTGCAGAGACATCAGCGGCTAGGGTTCTCGGGCATCAGCGATGCCGGTTTCAGCTTTATGCTTTGGTGGTGACTCATTGCATCTACTCGAACGGCTGTTTTAGGGTGCTTGTATAGATGGATTCAGTTTCATGCGGGCTCTCAAATCTCTAGCGTTGGCGATGGTCGATTTGGGCGTGGGAGCAGGCGGTGACGTCACTTTACCATGTGGGAGACGGTGACGGTGCATCAGTGCAAGAGTCGAGATAGAGGGTCTATGTGGCCTGAGGCATTATTCCAAGTGCGCGACATAGTTTTTGATTGTGATGGTCGTGGCCTCAGTCTGGGCACAGGTTGGGTCATGGATTTTCAGATCCAGTCTGTTGTGGAGGATAGTAAACGGTGTGAGTCAGTCCCTGACGGTCGACTGCGGGTTCGTCGGCGATGGCAGTGACCGCTTTTCACCAAGCTGCAAGGGTTTTCGCTCATTGGATTGAGTTGATTTCTATTGAGTTGAATTCATTTGTAAAGGGGTATCCCACTAGGCTTTTGAGCCATTGATTTTTGGCCTTTGTGCCTTTAAACCTTTTGGATTGTTATGGGGTTTTGGGTTTTCCTTCTCCCACAAGAGGTAGGTATGTTTTATCACTTTTTTTTAATAAAGGGGTACACCCCCAACTTTCTTAGTAATATGGGAGATCATACCATTTTATATACAATTAGATAAATAATGAAGGAGCTAGAGTCCAACCAATTTTATTTCCTTAAATCATAGAGATGTATATCCATGAAGATCATCATACGAGGGAGTATATAGTAAATAAGATTTTGTAGGGTAATGAGGATAAATTAACTAAAGGGAATAAATAAAAAAATATTAATTTCTTGTAAAATATAACAAGTCCCACGGTTTTCTCCATGTTTGGAAAAATCATGTGCCAACCATGCACACACCACTACCTTGGGAGCACACCCTTCCTGATATGCACAACATAAATAGAAACAAATTTCATTGGCCATACGTAGCATGTGTGCACCCTCTATCTAATACATTCATGTCCAAACACATATATTATTAAAAAATAGTGTGGAACTCTCATAAAGATATATGATTTTAGGGACATGGTTTCTCACTAATTTTGTGATATCAATGTTTGTCAGGTGTACTTCCAAAAAATTGTGGCTTCATGCTTCAAAATTTTTCTATACATCCTCATAGCCATTGAGAAGTCATTAAGAAATAATATTAAAATAATTATATGGAATTAAAATGAAAATTAATGGTTTATTAACATATTAAAATGGTTGGACAACATAAAAATCCATTTACAAAATAAGTCATCCCTAGGTTTCCCTTAGATGGGTAATAATTAATCATATGAGAAAATTTCCAACCATTAAGAATGTATATTGGCCTCCCGCACCCAGGTCTCATCATGCACATGGTGGTTCTTCCATTTCACCAACACCAATGGAACATACCTCGCTCAGGGAGCCTTAATTATCTGATCAACAAAACATTGTATTTTTACCTCAACTTATGTTAATATATTTAGATCAATATCCTCTTCATCAAATGCAAGTGATGTGTGAGAATAATATTGAAACAATTGAGATATGTAGAATACATCCTAAATATTCTTGTAAATCTTATGCATTGTCAACTGATAGGATAGAGAACCCTCCATATCTATTATCTATAATGTCCTTGTATAATGATGGGTTATATTTACAATTATATAAATGAATCCATGATTAAATCTTGGAGAATTTCACAGAAATACTACATCTCCCACCTCGAAATCTAGAGACAGATGTAAATGACTGGAATAAGACTTTTTTCAAGATTGAACTCAATCAATATGCTTCTTAGTCTGATGTAACTTCTATATAGTATCTCTAATGTGATGAAAACCCAAGGGTACTACCTCATCTACATTTATCTAGAACTAAGGTGAAAGGAATGGACAATAGTATAGGTCCTCATAAGGTGCCAACTAGTTTTTTCACGGTTTTTTTACTATTGGATAACTCAAATAGAGGTATATGTTTCTTCCAAGAACCCCTGAAATCAAGGGAATAATGCCATAGAATATACTCTACCACCTATATAATAATTTCAGACTACCTGTCAGTCTGAGGGTGATACAATGTACCCATAAGCAGATGTGATCCAATTGATTTTTACAACCCTTTCCAAAACAGTGATGTATAATGGGTGTCTCTATCTGATTTGATAGAATAGGAAACTCCATGGCTGTTTAAAATATATTGAATATATAGAATTTGGTCAATTAAACTAATAAGGTTTCTAAGATAGTTAGAAAGTTTTCAACCATGGTAAGACTATTAATGATCACCCACATCAAATAAATAACTCTTTGGGATCTCAATAAAATCAATGAAAAATTTCATAGTGATTTCATCACATATCTACATAGGAATGAAAAAAAACTATATAATTCCAACAGTTCCCTTGTTCCTAGCCTTCAAAAATTGAATGGGGGAATATAGAGAGATAAAATATGTCTGACTCTTCATACATGACAACTAATATAGAATTTTTACATCTTGGTACATATTTTCAAGTCCACTCTGAACTACCCAAATAGAAGTAAGAGATTATGGCCGAAACTCTTATAGTATTTTTTTCGGGATTAAAAATCCTCCATGGATATGAAGAATGTAATCCTCATTGATAAACAAATTATGAGGTGTGTCCTCACCTGAGTAACTTTATATTATGACTATGAACTAGGTTTTTAAAATCAATCTCATCTAACCCCCATATATATGGGAATATTTCACTATAAATGATGAAAAAATTGGACTTAAATTATATAATTAAAAATCAATATGAATAGTGAATATTTTTTAAATAACACAATGTTTGATAGATTAGGTTATAGAAAACACTGATTTTAAACAAACGATTATATATTTTTATTTCATTAATATACTTATCACATAGCCTTTGGAATAGTCAAAATGAATGAGATTAACGAAACATTGAAAAAATAATATAAATATTATTATAAAATTAATTAAATTGTTAATAATTAAATCTGAATTAAAATAAAAAATAAAAGAATATAAAATGTTTTGTTTTCATTAAAAACTATTCTTATTACTACAATGGATTTATATCTTAGTAATTTAATGTAATATATATTATCGAAATAAAATAATTATTTTTTATGTATTGTATTCTTGAAAATAATTTTAAATTCATCTAATAAGTTTTAAGAGAATATGATATGAATAAATACAATCATATGTTAAAAAACAATATTTTCCAAAAGGTAGTTTAATAATTTTTAATGGCGTCATCGTTTTAGAATTTATTTTTTCTCTTTAATATGTTTTATTTTAAAAATGATTGTTTATTTTTTAAATAGTAATATCCAATTTATCAAAGGGCGATGTTTTGGTATTTTTCAAAAAGATTAAATTTTTGGACAAATTATGAGAAATATTTATATACCAATTTAAAAAATAGATTTCTTATAAATGATTTAAAATAAGATATTATATTTATTATTTGTTTCAAAATATAATTATTTTATTTACAAATACATAAAAAAATTATAATTGAAAAAAAAAATAAAATTTAATTTGGGTAAAAAAAATATTTAAACAATTTGACATTCTTTACTTTAAAACCTGATTTCCAATTACATCTGCAAGATTAATTTTAAATCCCGTTTTTAAATTATATATATTGAATTGTTAAAATTGATTCAATATTTAGAATAGAATTTTTTAAATTTAATAGTATGGTCATATTATTTTTTGTTTTTTAAAATGTTTTTGTTTGTAAAATGAATGATAATACATAGTATAAGTAAAATAATAAAACAAGTTAATGTATAATGGTAATGGATTATAATACATAAAAATGAAAAAAATGTATTTTGAGTTACTTAATGACCATAAAAAAAATTTAAATAACAAATCACCAAAAAATACATTTTACTTAATGAGTCATCGATGTGGTTCGCAATAAATATAAATAATTGTGATTTAATCACATAAAACTACCTCTATTGAACTATAAAAACCACCCATAAAAACCCATTTATTCTCAAAAGAATTTAATATATGAAATTTTATACCTAAATATATCATACTAACTCTTGCAATTTCATTGTTCTATTGGTCACACCAAAAGACAAAATCAACGGTCCTCTAGGTGTCCTTCATGATAGTGAAAACACCCCAATTATTTTCTTTTCTTCTTATACATTATTTTAACCTCCTTCATCCATCTAGGAATTATAACTCCATAATAATTATATACATTAATTTTAATTTTTTAAAATTATATATTGAAATCATTCCATTCCCCATAACCTCTTACATTAACAATTGAAATTATTTTATAAATTCTGATGCTTAATCACCTTAATTAATAATGATTTTTTTGTGTGTTTTCCATTAAAACCTTCATATATATTCATAAAGGAATTATTATAGTTAAATAAGATTGGAATAAATATATTATAACCTTATTCATGTTAGGAAACTAATATATGCTCATGATAATAACTAATAAGAATGCAGTTCACGATGTTTGGAAAAACTACAAAAAATAAACTACACATTAATCATTAATTAATTATCAAATGGATCATCATCATGTTTAAAATAAAAATTATATTTTGTATGATATATTCATTCATATTTTCTATAGTTGCATTTCATATTACATTATGTGTTTTTTTCAAAATTTATTAGAAATATACATTTAATAAAAAAATTAACTGATCATTAATCCATCAAATGAAGACATCTAAAACAATGAAAATAGTGAAATATTATTAATGAATGGGTCATAAGATTTTATAAAATCATTATATAAAGAATTATAATTATTAATATATATCATTAATTAGTTTTTAAAATTCATTGAGACAAAATAATGGTGGTTTGTGTATACAATACTAAAGGGGAACATGATGTAAGGGTCTCACGTCTCACTTTTACTTATGTGAGATATATGCATTTTTAAAATCTTATTACTTTATGTGGTGTTTGTACTGACATATGATATATCATATAAAAAATATAATTATTGTAATTGTATTAAATTTTTCATTATATAATTTTTCATTTATGGAGCTTTCGATTCGACTGATTATAGTTTTGTAAGTAAATTTTTATCCCAATTTAAATTATTTGGGTTTAACATCAACTTCCATGATTATTTCGTACGATAATTATTTGTGAAATAAAATTTTAAAATATTATTTTTTATTTATAATTGTATTTATATTTATGAATAAAAACAATATTTAAAAATTTTATTAATTTTCACATCAATGATATAATATTTATAAGGGGCATTCTGTTTTAAAAAAAGTAACTTTTTAAAATTTTCCTTCAAACTATCTTTTTATTCGATATTTCTAATTCCAAATTTTTTTTATAATGTTTATTTTATTACCTAATGTTATTATTTAATGACTTTTTGATTATTTTTATATTTAAAAAAATATTAGAAACATTATATTTTTTGGTTTTGTAAACAATGTTCAAAGTGGATTTTCATACAAAAAAACCAAAGGATTATTTTTTAACATGTACTGCAAGATCGCCTTTTATAGATTTAATGGTGCCTCATTGTTTTAATTATTAAATTACATATTCTAATAAATATTTTAAAAGGAAAAAATTTATTTTAAAACTTCTATTTATTTCAAAAATAATAGATTTGTAATGTGAAAAGGGTAATTTTCCTGAAGAATTTTTCAATGATCCCATTTAAAGTATAATCTATGTAAAAAACATTGATTAATTATATGATTAATTGTGGATGATATAATATTATACGATATTACTTATTTTATTAAATTTATTATGATTACTTAACTGATAAGGAACTATTTTTGAGATCCTTCACTATATTCACCATATTAATCAGTAAGGTTTGTGATTGTGTTTACTAATTAAGTAATGTTATTTACATTTTGTATTATCACTTAAATAGAAATAAATATTTTTATTATGATTCACCTATTTAAAATGATATATTTTTTGAACATAGTATGTGACTGGAGGGGCCCAATATAACCCCTTGATATAATGGTGGATCGTGGGAGATAAAAAATTCCAGGTTTTGTCCAATGCCTTACCCATTTTTTGGATTCATGTCATGAAGCCTTGATGATGTTAGATTCTTCACACGCAGCCTCTATGGTATATTTCATATGTCAATTCTATTATAATGAAAATAATTATTAATTTCGATGAGGTTATTTTATTTTAGAATACCCTTGTTTATGTTTTCTAGTTTATGTCATTATTTATAAGGAATTATTTGATCATATTTTATTCCATCCATATTATGATATTTTTATTGATTAAATGGAATTTTTGTTAACTTATTTACCGTGCGATTTTATATTTCTTATTCATTCATGATAAATTGTGTTGTACTGAAACCTTACTAATATTTTCCGCCCACCCATTTCATATGTTTTAATTTCCTTTATGATGTTATGATTTATATTTTTATTGTTATGAATGAAAAAATTTAGGGGAATTATTTCATTGTCCAAATAAATGTTATATTATATTTTTTTTAAATTGTAATGACGTGTTCAAGATTGTATCTATTTTCCAAAAATAATAAATTTTTCAATCCACTGGGATTCATATAACTCCCTATCCCTAGTATCCTGTAGTTAGTTCCTTGCATTATTATATTGGAATCATTAAAAAGAATCAAATATTAATGGACCAAATGTTATGGAATTTTGGAAAATAAAATCACATACATGATAAGAATATTAAATTAGGAAATTAAAAATGAAACATAATAAATAACAATAGATAATATAATGAATCCATGAAAACTTATTCAAAGATCTTTTCTTAATAACATGGTTTAAGGAAAAAATATAATTTTGAGATAAAATTCCTATAAAATATATGTATTGAAGAATTAATAATGAATCAATTAGAATAAATCAATGCAGAATTTTTAATAACAAATAACACATACTAATCAAATGGTTGTATAAGTAATAATCAATATTAATGATAAATAACAGAAACACATGCCATTTAATCATAAAAATTATAATGAAATGAATCCATAGTTAATATTAAAGAGAAAATATCATCGATATATAATAATAATAATAATTATAATAATAAAAATGAAATGATCAATGTTGTTAAAATTTAATTATTGGATGCCACATTTGAGGAACAATAAAACCTACACTATTAAGTCCATTCAAAATACATTTCTAAACTATAGGTAGAAACACGTTTAATTTGGCCAATTGTTCTATCTCACGAGAAAAAATCATTGCATTGAAGAGATATATAATTTTGGGCCTCACCCATAACAACTATTAACAATAACTCCACATACATTGATTATTCTATTTAAATACTAAAATATATTCCTTATTAAATATCTTTATTGAAACAATATATAGATTTATCAATAATTCCCAACTTAATAAAATAAATATCAATTTGAACACCATATGTGAAAATGGGATGTGGTTTAGGAAATAATAATATCTATTTCATGATAATATATATATATTTAATTTAATTATAATGTAGATAAAAAAAAGATCATATGGAAGTGATTTTTTAAAGATTATTTTAACTATCACAAACGAGAGTTATATTTAAAAGATAAATTTTACCACTTGGTAATTTTCTATCAAAACCTATAGGTCTAGTTGGTTCAATGTGACACCTAAAATACAATGAAGTTTGATTTAATGATGATATTTAATAAACATTCGGTAGTATATACACCACATTAATGAGAATTGATGTATTATAAAAATAAGTCTCATTGAAATAGAAATTGGGTTGAAATCCCTTACCTTGAATTTAATTTTCATTGAAAATCCTTTTAATTCTTGTATAATTTTATTAATAACGTTATTAAATTATAAAAAAATATTCTTATTTATATTATCATATATTAACTTATTATAATTTTATTTTACAAATTTATTAATAATATTTTATTATTTTCACTATTTCTTGTGATACCTTCCTTGTTTTTTGGCTTTGGTTGCAATTATATAATGTTATTGCAATAAATTATATCATGGATTAATAATATCAAAAATTTAAACCATGATTTAAATAAAATATATATTCATTATATATGCATTTATAATAAACCATAAAACATGAAGATATGAAATTAAATCCACCATTCATGGAGACGGTAGGTCGTACATATACCTGAACGCTTCCACTATTCCTATATTACCTTAAAAGGATGATATGTAAATGAATCCTATTTATATAATAATTATAATATAAAATTTATTTCATATATTTCACATATGTTTTATGTAATCATCGTTAATGCATTCTATGTATAGTGTTAGTGAATCACATGGCTTTGAGGAGGTAATAAACCACACATCCATAGACAGTCATATCGTATTCCCACAAAATGGAAATCATAATGGTTTTTGTTATATAAAATTTACATATGTATAAAAACATAGTCAATTTTATATGTATCATTTATAAACTATAAATCCATCATTATTCCATGATTTAAAAGGTGTAATGTAATTACAAATAACATCTCTTCGTGAGGCAGTAGTGTGTCGTATAGAAGAAGAATGATTGTGTTCCCCATTTCATAGTTTATGTGAATGTTTAAGTTGAAATATTATAATAAAAATAGATAATTGTTTTGATGAATTTATTTTTCTATATAGTCTTTATATGAAAACAATTTTATGACTGGATAAGTAAATGAATAAAAATTGTTTGTTGAAGAATGTATCCTCTTATTTAGGTAACTCTTGTTTTTATATAAAAAGGACATCCTTGGTTAGATTTATTCATAATGAAGAAATTATAAATTAGGGTAATTATTTCTTGGATGTTGATTTTATAGGATGTGTATGATATAAAGGGATTTGGATATGTGAAAAAATGGTAGTGTGAGTTCTTTTCTATATTGGATGATGAGTGCCATTTTTTAACATAAAATATGTATACACAATTGATAGGTCTTTAATACATCATGTGCCTCCAATAATAAGCCAAATTTGGGAAAGGAAATCATTTTTTTAAATATGGACATCTAATATGTTTTGGATGTGTTTGTAGTTCGTTTTTTAGTTATGTTTTCGTTTTAGTCCCTTGTTAAGCATAATTTTACCATAAATATAGAAATTAATTGTAACAAAATTCTGTAATTCTTTTTCTTAAAAACCATGTTGAACATTATATAAATTATAAATTATTCTGATTATAAATCCGGAATCCATTTTTTTAATTTCTAAATAGATAATTGGTGTAAATTAATTTAAAATTATTCTCATAGATGAGGAGACGAAGTAGGGTTTTAAGTGAAAATGTCCAAAAATGTAAAATATTTTAATGTCCAATTTTAATATTAAATTAATTCCATGGAAATAAATTTGATCAATATCACAACAATTTGTATGAATTTATATTAAAATTAATATAATTTATAATTTATCCTTATAAATAATTACGAATAAATGTTATTTTTCAATTAAATTCTATTATTGGTCATTATTCATCAATAAAATGAAACATATCCTAAAATACTGAAAATTCACCGAAAAATAATTTTAAAATTATTAATTAATTTTTTTGATTATTTCTTCATGTAACATTTATATAATTGTAAAAAAATATTTAAAATAGGTGTGTCAATAAATTAAGGTAATACTGCTTTAAAAATTATCGGTTTTTATGTGTTAAATTTTGTTTGTTCTTATCATATTCCAATAATTAGTATTGGATGAATATAAAAAATATAAATTTGAATATATAATATTTTTATTTCATTAATATCATATAATAATAGTAATTTTTTTGTTGTTACGATAGAACACATTTGGAGCATAAAATTAGTTTTTTACAAAATAATTCCTTTATATTAATTTGGAATCTATGTTAATTCATACTTAATTATTAACTAATGAATTCAAATAAATATATTCATATTTTATTTAATCTAATTAATAACCTAAAATTTAATGCCATGGTTATATATTATAATATTAAATAATAATATCATAATAATATATGGTTCATTGGTAAAATTTATTCTAGCATGTAACACAAACCACCTAACAATGTTCCTCATACGGGTAATTCTAGATGAATCAGTGTTGCTTGAATTTAAATATAGCAGCAAAATTAAATTTTTTCTAAAAGGAAACCATTTAAATATTACTTCAGTGTAATAATCTCACTGCCGTTATTAAATTATTTCCCCACAATTTGTAATTTATCTTTTTAACTAAGGGATTAATATCTAAAAATATACTATCATTAAAAATCCCACATCATAATTAGGGATAATAACACATATTCATAAAAAGAGGGAAAATAAAATATAAAGGTCACAAAAAATATAGGATTTTTAATAGTTGAACTTTAGCAATATCAAGGTTATATCCGTGAAAAATAACTACCCAATTTTGATAGAGAGTGATAGAATACATGTTCATTATATTTTTGTTGATAACATAATCATAAATGAGAGGTGTTAATATAGGACACTGATATCTTCAAAAAATGATCATAAGATGATTGTTTTTCTCAATGCCATTTTTTATATATTTTTGGAATTATTTTATTCAATTCGAATATATGTAAGTTTATATTTCTATTTTGTATACACAATATTATATATTTGTGGTTCGATGAACAATTTCTATGTCATCTATAAATCAAGTTGTATCATATAGGGATGTATTATATCAAACTATAAAACCTCATATAAATTTCAGATTAAGATATTTCATAAATGAGTTACATTTCAAAAGATTGTGATCCAACATGTTATAGTCATATCCATTGTAGTTAGTAGTATCCAATTTATTTTATCCATATCAATTATCCCTTTATATAAAAATCATTATCGTTACATCATATACATGTTTAGGGATTTAAATCCCTCAACAATTTGATTTTAAAAAAATACGGTATACATTATATCTTTTATTTTTACTATTAAATATATGATCTCAACTCTTTGATGAAAATTTACTAAAGTAAAATCTGTATATATTTCATAACTCCTTTTATGAGAACATTATCAATAAATTACGTTATTAACATATACCATATATCCAAATACATATAAACATTAATAATTGTACTTTTTTTTGTTTAAATAAAATAATCTTGACCTGGATCCATTATATTCTTATGAGTTATATTTTCATAATTCATGGGGAATTATTTTTCATAGTGCCCTATATCACAATATTTGTAAAACTGAATATAAATTTTTTCCTTCATCTGTTTTTCTAATTTTTCATGGTGATCAATTTCTCATCAATTTTAAAAAAAATAAAATCAATTTAAATATTTCCTTTGGTGAATATTTGCATGATTATCTTATGTAGTTAGAACCTTCAATACCTTCTTTATCATTAAATAATTAGTGTTTTAATAATGCCAAGTAGATCTCAACTTTTATTAAATATCACTAAATATGTATGATATTAAGAATTAATTATCTATTTTTTAATCTGATAAATCTATTTCATCGTATTTGATAAAGGTTTTAGACACAATCACCCTTTAGAGACATGGATTAATTCATTCGAATAAGTGATCCATCATACACTAACGGTTGTATATAAAATCCCTACCATACCTTCCCAACCTTATAAATATATATATATAGAATCCTATTAAATTTTTCTTCAGTTTTTTTTGAACAAAGGAAATTTCAGTTCATCATAATTTTTGTCACATGAGAGAAATATTTATAAATGAATACCTCCATAAATGTTCCCAATTCCTTCAGATATATTTCTTCATCACAATTCAAATAATATATTGAAGATTAACATTGGATCATATATTGATTGATACAATACACTTCAAGTGTATCCTTTTCTTTTTCCCCATATCCCTATGCCATGAATATCTTCTATCAAGACATAATCAATTCCTTTATTTCAATTATTTAAATATCCCCACTAAATGATTATGGCGTCTTTAAAATAACGTGACACAACATTATAAAATATCATTGTGGATCATGTTACTCTATCCATGAAAAGATATTTCTCATAACATGATTATGATTCCCTAATATATACATAAATTCCTCAGTTCCAATACTAGTTTTATTTATTTTCCAAAGAAGGGAGACCTCTACATTGTCAATGAATATTCATACCATTATTCCCTCTATGATCTATTTATAGGCAATGGAATATACTAGATAATATCATAAAAATATCTAAAATAATGTATAATACCAATACTAGTGAAATACCTAACATAAATTTTAAAAAAATTGTATCTAATATCATAATTAGAGACATGGTTTCTTTGGGGATATAATTACTTTAAAATAGTTCAAAATTATAATTAATGAAAATCTGAATTATCCTAATAATGACCAATGGGAGTGTCAAACTAGGTTCATAGTAAGGTATATTATAATATACAAGGTAATGCTTGAAATACTCCCAACATACATTTTCAGAGATGTTACTCCTACGAACATCTATCACAAAACCCCCATCCACTTGTATTATCCATACATGGATGATTTTATAGGGAGAATCAATAATGTACACCTCACAAAAATTATTGGATATTATTATATATATATATCCTTAGAATCTACCTGAGGTTTATCTTATCTACTCTACATTATCCTAATTGTAGTTTCTATGGTTTATAGTCAACTTCCTTTGATAAATACTGTAATTCACTGACCCTAGTAACCCATAGTAAGTGCTATCATAATTACGAATAATAAAATCTTAAAGGACCCAATGATTATAATTTTTGGAAAACTAGATTACATTCCCGATACAAAATTTTCAATTTTAAATTAAAAATGAAACATGAAATATTGGACAACATATAATAAAATCCATCCTTGAAAACTAATTCAATGATTATTTCATAATTACCTAGGAAATGAAAAAAATATGGTTTATCTCAAATTCATAGTAATGTTAAGTAAAATGGAACCAATAATGAATAAATGAAAATAAATCCTCATGTGAGGGTAAATAAATGAGAATATAATCCAATATAATTATTGGATATGACTAAATCAAAATGATATGGGAAATAACTGAAACACATGCTATTTTATTGATATCATGGGAATGAAATGTATCTATAGATAATGTCAGATAAAAAATATCACGTATAAATAATATTATTAATAATTAAAATTTTCATTTTTGTACATTTTTAATTATTGGAATTTATGATTGGGGCACATGAGAATTTATATTTTCAAGACCTTTTAAAAAATGGTTCAAAATTAATGGTAGAAACCCATTTAATTTGGCAAAATAATCTTTCTAATGAGAACATGTTGATACATCAAGGGGATATATCAATTAAAAGACCCTCCCATCTTTAAAAATCTATATATTTCCTCATACATGGAGTAATATAATTAATTAATAAAAAATATTCTTTTTCGAATATTCATATTGAAAAAATGTATAGATTTATAAATAATTCTTCAGTTAATCAAATATGGGTCAAAGTGATAACCCTATATAAAAATGGAATACAATTTATAAAATAATTATATAATGTCTAGGAGAATATACATATTTTTTATAAATATTATATACAATAAAAATTATCATATGTATGATATTGTTTCAAGAGAAAATTAACGATCATAAAAAGTGATATATCAATGATAACTTTTAACATATTACAATATTCATGTCAAAATACCATAAATTTCATAGTTAAATGTCAACATTAAAATACCAATAATTATGAGTGATTTATGATATTAAACAAAAAAGGAGTAGTATATGCACCACATTAAATTGAATTGGTGTATAATAACAAATAATTCCCAATGAAAATTAAATTTAGTTGAAATATCGTACCATGCATGTCCTTTTGGATGAAAATGCTTCAACCACACATTTAATGTTTTTTAATAAGGTTAAAAACTCATTATATAACAAAAAAATATTTATAATATCATATATTAACATATATCATATATTATTACCTCTTTTTGACAACAATTCATTTTTTTCACTATTTTGGGTGTCAATTAGATATTTTTAATAATACATTTTTCTTAGTTACTTGTTGATCATATAAAATATTTCATTATTTAATCATCTCCAAAATGTAAAGTATGATTTAAATATCATATTAACTAATTATATATATAATTATAATATTCTATAATATTTGGTTAAAGGGCATAAAATGAACCATTCATGGAGATGGTAGTCCATACGTACAAATAAACTCTACATCCATTTTATGTACTAAATGAAGGAAAAGTAAACCATATCTGTATATTTAATTATGGTCTCATTGTTATGTCATATGGGGAACATATTTTTTCAAAATCATCCCGATTCATTCCATGTATATTGTGAATCAATCATATCACTTTTTGGATGTGGTAGTCCACATGACCAAAAACCATGATATTATATTCCCAAAAATTTTAAATCATAATTCTTTGTCATATATAAATATAAAAAATTCCAAATTTTCATATAAAACCTATAAATATATCATTATTTGAACCAAGAAATGCGGTAATTGAATAATTAATAACATCATTTCATGAGGGTATAGTCTGATGTACACACTAGCGCTGATTGTGTATCTCCTATGCTAGATGTGTGTGAATGTGTGGGTATTAATAAAATACTAAAAAAACTTCATTATATTGAATATTCATAATTATATATATAATAAATATATAAAATTAATTTTAGGAGTTGATAAGTAAATGAAACCGAAGTGATCGATGTATAGCGTAAGATCTTATTCAGGTATATCATTTGGTTAATAAAAAACGATATAATTGGTTAGATTATTCCCAAAATATAGGCTTATATGAGGAGGTTATGTATGGTGGAAACTTATTTGGGAAGGATTTGTAGGATAAAGAGTTCTTTATAGATGTGAATAAATTGGAGGGGTGAGTTTTTTATAGTGTAGGCATGGAAATCCAGTAAATAAAAACATTTAAACACTAACTAGTGGTATAAAATACATCATGGGCCTCAAATAATGAAGTTATTTATATAAAATGGTATATATGGTCTAAAAATATCTAAAAAAATAGGTTTTTCATATGTTCCTATGTAATTGTTTCACTTATGGTTAATGTTATGTTTATTTTTTGAACTTATTTTTTCTATAATCATAGTAATTAATTTTACCCACATTCACTAAACTATTTTTTAAAAAACTAGGTTTAACATTCTACACAATCTAAATTATTCTTCTTCAAAATTTTAAAACCATTTTTCTAAATTACAAATACAAAAGTGGTGGAAATTAATTTAATATTAATTCCACATATGGGATAAGAAAGAAGGTTTTCAAAGTGATGATGTACAAAATATTGAAATGATTTTATATCCTATTGAAATTAAAATTTTATTAAAATTACCAAAAATGAATTAATTTACTATAAATGAAATAATTTTACTTGAAACCATATATAAAATATATTATAACTTTTTAATTTATTGATACCAAATGAATTCTTTCAATTAAAATCCACTTTTTTCACAATTCATCATAAAATGAAATTTTAAAGAAAAATACACAAAATTTCTCCATAACCTAGTTATTTCATTCCTATTAAAAAAATTATTATTATATTGACATATAAAATTTATAAAATTTATAAAATTTATATTTAAAATAGTTTCACCATTAAAAGATGGTAAAACATTCTTTATAAAAATATAAGTTTGTATTTGTACATTTTGAAATGTTCTTCTTTATGCCTAATATATATATTTGATGAATCTAAAAAATATATTATTTATTATCCAAAATAATTAGTTTAAAATAAAATATTTAATTTTTTTTAATATTATTAAAAAATAGTTATTAATATAGTTTATTTTGATAATATTCCTTTACATCCTAAACACAGTTATTTATAAAGTGATTTATTCACTATTCATTTGGGATCCAAATAATTTCAAATTAATTGGTAACCAATTTATTCAAAAATGTATTTTTATACATTTTTTAATACAATTAGTGACTACCATTAAAATTGAAAGTTTATATCTTATTATATTTAATAAAATTATCTTAATGTTAAATTGTAGTTAGGTAACACTTGTTCATGTGTGTAACATAAACTAATGGAAAAATTCACTATAGTATGTAATGAAATCTAACATAATGTCATGTTTATTTCAATTAGTCAATAACATGTAATTTATTCTAACAGAAAAATAGTTTATTGTCTTTTAATTTTACAATAGTATGACTTCTAAATAATTATAATATCATACATTTACTATTCACTTTGGGATATTTGGTTTGGGATATTTATGCTCAATGTGCATCTCAAAAAGTAAGGACCTCAACTCTTATTCACAATTGGTATCTTATAAGGATTGTGTATATGTATTTTGAATTAGTTATTCAGCTAATTCATTCTCATTTTTCTGTGTATAAGGGACCTCAAAGGAAAAAAATCATCTCAAACTACCCACATGTGCATTCTGATATATAGATTTGGCTATGTCGAAATGTATTTTGGGAGTTTTATGGTATTTTTAAATGAAAAATTGGTACCCTAATATACAATGCTTCCAAATAGTATAATTCATGAAGAAGAGCTGATAGCTCGAGGTGGTTCATATTGTAATTCAACTCATTTTGTCTCTACTAATGGGGTCCATATGCAACAATCCAATATCCCAACATCAGAACATCTCCAATCATGATTAATGAAGAATAATAGTAAACTATATAGTCTTTTCTCAACTCTAAAATAATTAGGATTATTGATGAATTCATTCCCACTTTTATCTCAAGAAAAGATATCTCACATGCTTCTTATGATAAAAAATAACAACCTCTTTATTAAATATTGTGATATTCCCTAGTAGGGATGGAAATTCCAAAAAAAATCATGTAATATCAAAAGATCCCAACGAATCTATGTATGTCAATGTCATTCTTGTTATACTCCCATGAAACTAGGATTCTCACCATATTTGGGACAATATGAACACCTCCATTTAAGATATTGTGACCCTTGAAGTGAAATTAATTGATATAAATGTTCAATTTACTGCTATTAACATGATAAAGGTTATACCTTTGTGTATTCAGTGTGATCTAAAGATATTTATCATGGTAATGTATAGAATAAGAATAAACATATATTTTATAACTGAATACCACCAAAAATGAATATTGATATTGTTGGAAAACCAGATTCATTGAATCTATAAAGACTTCATGGGTTTATATAGGGACAAACGGATAGAACAAAAACTCATACAAGACTTACATATTATGAATCATTGAATGTGGTTTGTGTGATGGCCTAACATGCACCTAAGGTTAACACAAACTCAAATTTATTTTGGTGAAAATCCTTACTCATCAAAGAGGGTTGAATAGGTATCTTATACATATCATACGATTCAGATTTTTAATGGTAAGCTAGTTCAATTGATGGTAATCCATTCACTTCTTGAGGTCACCATCCCATTCCATTTGAAAAGGACATGTTAATCATATTGATAAGTATTGGGCCATATAAAACTCTTAGCCACTGAATAATCTAAAAAATTCGTTAGTTCCTAGACTATTGTAGGTTTGATGCTCAAATGAGTAATGAATATGAGTTATACTCGTGGATATATCACAATGGTAAAATCTGTCACTCTAATATGAGGTAAACCATTATTGTTATCATAGAATAGATCCATTTAATAATCCAAAATAATATGGTATTATGTATATTATTTTCCATTATCTCTCATATAGTGATTATCCATTTGGTTTTCACTCCCCCCTAACCATGAATATCATGTCTTTCTCAACTTTCCCGAATATCCTATTCTCCCAAATGAATATAATCACTACCCAGTTGGGATTTAAATGGAACCCCTTGATGATTGAAATAATGGTCGGTGTGTATGGAACTAATTATTATAACCCATGAATGGAATTATGTCCTATAATATTAAGGAATAAAATATTATAATGAATGGGATATCCATCAAAATTAATATAAAAATACCTATACTGGTGTATACTCTCAAATAGTACACCTAATAGTGTTTCGAGAGTAACGACTCAGTAGAAGTAGTTCATTTATAAGTACAAACATTATAATTTATGTTATATATGATATTGAAGCACCATTATCAAATATGGAATCTACTAATATAGATTATAGCTGTATATATCCTCAAATTGTAGAATTTCAAACAAATTGTACCTCAGTTGTAGGCTTCACTTCATATAGTTTTCCAAATCCATGGCCATTATAATAACCTTCCAAACTAACCTGAGAAGGTCCACATTACTAATGAAGAACCTTTAAGGTATTACTACCTCATCCATGAAAAACTCCTCATCCTTATTAGATAATATTAAAATTCATTCTTTCATGATGTGGAGATACAAATTATGACCCTAAATGTGGGGTACGCAATGATCTATTCTCACTTGGTACTAGAGAGAAAAATTAGGTGAAATCCTAATGGTGACCCATCCTATCACAATCTCAACTCTCGATTGGGTTCATCATGAATTTGAGAATCATATGGAATGTACTACCACACTAGTAACAAACCACATAACTATAGGTTAATTTCATATGGATGGATCATCCACCACATGAATCCTCAAAATGATGTTTCCTATAGCTAAATAAATCACCTTCCTAACTCATAGATTAACCTCCCCGACTAACATCATAAGCTTCCCTTTGGTTCTACTTATTGACGAGGTCATGTTTCACTATCTCTGAAATAGTGTTCTTCCTAAAAATATTCACCCCCAATTGGATGGAATGCATAATACCATACTCAAACTATCTCTTAGTCATAAACATGGTTCCATTTAGTGTGATGTAAAAAATTGTAATGCTTAATAAAATTAAATGAGTTCTATATCATAGGAATCATAACATTATTTAAATGGACTCTATTGATAGATCTTCTCTTAGCATATATTGAATGAATCATTCATCTAATTATATCAAGAATTTATCCATGACTATACCCTATCGTACACCATCCTAATACATAACATCCCTAAAATTCATTCCTAATATTATAAGAATATAGGTGGTATGATTTTCCCTACACAAAATAGGGATTTGTATGTTCTTGATGATCGATAAAATGGCCTCTAACCATGACTGAAAAAACTAAGGACCTCAATCACCTGAGATGATGGGGGATGATGTTGAAGGAATTCTCAAGTCAATTCTTCCATATAAGATGCAATTTGTGTAGATCAATATAGAGAAAATATAAAATGCATGAATCCCTCTTGAAATTGAACAACTATTCCCAATGGAGGATTAATAAGGGTTACCTATAATATCATTAATAAAGGTTGTAGTGTTGTTTAATTTACCAATATATCTATGGAATGTACATCACAACCCTCCTAGAATAAGAATCGAGGACATCAAAGAGACATATATTTTCAATTTATAATCATACTCAAAAAATAACATTTAATATTATATAGTTATAATGATAACGTAAAATATCTGCTACACCACCTTCCAATAAATGATTTATACCTCTCTGCCTACTCCTAACACAATTTCATTATTATTAGGAAGAACACAACATATCACATGAGACACTTCCTACAACTAAATATATGTTCGGGTATGGTTGTTAGTCATATATAACATAATAGTGGTTCTGATATATAATTTTCTTTTTTTTATTATATAGAGTAATTTACCATTTAATTTGGAATTATCATCCCCATTGAGTTGTAACCATATCAATTTTAAATTTATAATTTATTTATGTTCATACTTTTTTATATGAATATAAAAATTCATAGTTCAGTAAGATGCATTGCCATTCCAAATTTATAATGGACCATACTATTTATAATTTTCAATTAATGTATCATGTATATATGTAATGACCTTTACAACTCATGTTAGGATATAATAGGTCATGTATAATGATTTTATTGAATGAAATACCATTCCCAATTTTTAGAATCACACATTTCATAAATTATAATTGGAATCCAAGAAATAAAATCTAATAACATATTATTAAATAAAACTAGTGTTCTAAGGATAATACATGGAATAATTGGTTAATTATAGTTCCATAAGAAATATATATTGGAAAAAAAAATTAGTTTGATTTAGAAATTTTAATTAATACTGCTAGATTTTCACATAATGAACCTTTTATAAATTTAGATATATAAAATTATAAGAACTATAAAAATATTGGAAACACATGAAATGTATGAAATAATGTTTATATGGCTTGATGTTGTAACATCCCAACTTTTACTAAATGTACAAACTATATATGTTTGGTTTAAATTATTTAGAATATACATAATAATTATTCCTATTAATGTATAGGTGGCCCCAGCTGCATTTGTGTCCGGATCGGAGATTGAGATCCCAAAATGGGGAAAATATACTAGGCTGCACTACCTGGAGAAACTACTCATCCCATCCCACATGTTTTACCTAAACCATGAACTTTTAGAAGGATGAGACGTGGTGAAACACAATTTTTCAGCAATAGTGCAACCCTAAGTACAAGGTCATGATATGATTCAGAAATTTGGGACATCTGATTTCAAATGGTTTGCACATGGTTTGGAAAATTGTTCAATTAATAATGTTTTTTGCACATATCAAGCAATAATTATTGTACACATTTTCAAAATATGATACCAAGCCATTCATAATGTTAATTAGTATTGTCGAAATTATAAATTTTTCCTTGTTTAATGTTTGAAATATATTTTTATTTTCTCATCTCCTCATTTCAACACTTTTCCACATCCACTTCATGCGCATTTTTTATTTCTTCTCATGATATGGATTGATCCACCATATCTATTCATTGTATTTGTCACTCAATATTAGATGCATCCAAAAGAAATATGTGATTTCATTGATCCTATATTATCTATTTTGAGTAGTTTATTCCATCTTTATCTCTATTTGGGTGAATGGACATTCCCCCCCATTTAAGGGAATTTCATGGTTGCATAATTTTCTTCTGACCTGGATGAAATCAAAGGTTGGAGATGGATGAGTGATTCTCTAGGCATCTAGGGTTGGTGGTCCATGCTTTATCATGATATTTTGTTGATTTACATAAAATGTACAATTTCATCGTGAGACGAACCCTTATAATTTACTCCAAATTGGTAATTAAATTAAAATGAATGATTTCACATTCCATTGGTGACCCATGTATGTGTAGAATTAACCCCATAGGTTGATCACCATGAGTTTCACCACCCTTTTTTGACATGCACTACCTTATAGTCCCTATTTCCCTTATTTTCAAATTGAATAGTACCACTTGAACGATTATTCTGGTTAAAATTATCTCAAATTGATACTTTTATAAGCATGTTATATATGTACGTATATATATGTGTTTTTTTATATATAGATATATATATATTTATTTTATCCCTGCTTCACCATTATGTCGGGGGTTATTCAAGGGGATCCGATTTAAGGATCCCTGGGATGGAAATTTGCGCCTTAGTTAGACTTTGTTAGTCTATTATAAACATGTAAAGGGTGAAATATAGTATTCATAAGATGCAGTCTACATGATTCTTCCATTATTATGTTATATGAGAAGCACCAATTCCCTAGGGGAGTCACATTTATGCGATTAATGGCTGGATGGTTATACTAAGACACGATAATGACTCTGTCTCCTATGTACGACACATGGAATGGACTCAGAGGTCTGTTATAGATAGTTTTTTCATGAAATGCTTGGATTCACATGTGGAACATCATCCTAGGGTCACCATGTTTGTAATCATTGGGATATATTATAAACGGATCCCATCGACTGATAATTGGCTTGGCCCCTTATATTTTCAAGGATGTGCTTTGGGAGTCTAATTTTTTTTCAAAAAAAAATTTAAAATCGAATTTAAAAATGTTGCAATAAATTTTTTCAAAATGAGGACTGATATTTTTTATATAAAAATGTAGGTATGTTTCCTCTATATCCCATCACATTTATAGGGATATTCAACCCAATTTTTTTTTATCCCTCCCATATTACCATTGTTGGATACATGAATTCTTATTCATAATCCTAGGATGAAGTAGGTATATTGGATGGGTATACAAGTGGACCCCAATACAATTATTTTATTTCATTATTTTAATATTTTATTTAATTACTATTGAACAGTAAAATTTTTGTAATAAATGTTATGGATTGGACTAGAAATCGTAGGTGCAATCACTCTTAGATCATATCAGACAACCTTCATGGAATTACCATTGTAGAAAAGTAGACTTTATGGTTGTAGGTATTCAAAAAGGAAACAAGAATGCTACTTATGATTGATTTATATCTTTAAAATTGAGGTAGTCTAGAGGACTGATCATTTTCTTAAGATGCTAGTTATAATTTTTTTCACCTTTTGGTTTATTTTGATTCCAAGTTCTATATAGATTTATACCTTACTAATTTATAGTGATTTGTTTTTAGTTAAACTATCCTGACATGCTTAAGACATTTTACATTGTGATTATTATTCTTCCATTGTTTACTTCATCTTCTTATATAATTTTTTAATATTTTCCAATTCTATTTGGAATATTTCATTGATTCAACTATTCTATATTACATTTTTATATAAATATATGTTGTTTATTTCCACTCTAAATAATTGTGGAATAAGTTTACCAAAAGACACACTCAAGGCCTTCACTTCTAGTTAGAAGCCTACAGAATATTTGGAGGCACACTTGAGATTTTATGGTCCACCATCTTGAAGAACCATTAAATGGAATATGAGGTAGGATAGTAAAAAAGTTGTATTGGAGGTTTTATTTATCATTTGTATTATTGTTTGGTCTTAGACAAAAGATGAAGATATATGAGTTTGGTAATTAACTTATGTCTGCAAGTAGCTACCCCTTGTATAGTAAAAACCCAATTTACCAAGGATGGGTAAATGATGTTATTTCATACATTATGACCATTTTATGGATTTCACCATTGGGTGATTCAACATCATAATGATGTTATAAATTTTTACCATATTTACATGTGTCGTTTAGCCTTGGACCAATTATATGAGGGAATATTAGAGTAACACATCATACATGGTACAATTTTATATAAAATTCCATTAATTTTTCCATGTCATATTTTTATTTCTACTTGCATTTCATGTATTTAATTTGACTGATTATTGTTCATAGATTTTTATGCTCCCATTACATGATTTCAATGAGTATAAATGTTTTTCTATATCCTTATATGGCTGAGAAACATAACTATCACTTAAAAATTATTTTTAACCAGAGTATTGTTTCTTAAATAGGTTAATGAAGATTATTTATGTTTCAAATTATGGAATTTTGAGCCACAAACAATTATACATAGGGGTTGGAAAAAAATTTCATCACAATTAAATGGGAACCCCCATCCAATAAATAAGGTGAATGGGACCTTATATATTGGATATGGTGATTCAAATAATTCATTAACTTAAGGAAATCTAAATACACACATGGATTAAAATAGTTAAATTTTAAAATTTAAATGGATACATTCTAGGAGACCCTAACGTGAACTGGCCTAATAGTGTGTGGTAGACTCTATCTCATGTGATCCTTCTTTGACTCATTATTGTCACCGTTACCTACCTACTCAACCATGATAAGGGTTGTTATTTAGTTTTAGTAATTCTTCATATGTTTCTTTCTTTATCGAATTCACCATTTACCATAGATTCATGTCAGAGGTATGGACATTGAAATTGTATCTATATGCCACAATAATGACCTTGTGATGTATGAAAGAATGTTTTGATGAGAACAACCAAGGGTTGGGGGCCCGTGAACCACCAATGATACCTCCTATAGTTCCACTTGATGGCCTTCCTTCAGATCCACCACTCGGTGACAAGGCCCTATTCCATGATAGCTTCATCTAATTTACGTAATTATTTCACGGTGCTTCCTCACATGTTTCTTCAAGGGTCATGCTTACTAGGGAGTTTTAGAATCTGCATAATCATGCCTTGAAAGGTGGATGGATGACCTTTGGTCGCTAGGTCTTGTTTGTAGGATAAGTTTCCCATCTTCATGCACATCTAGATGCCTCCAAATATGAAAGGTAATCATATGACCAACATGTTATATGACTCCACCAAGTGATGATGGGGAATTTTGACTTAGGCAAGTAATCATCAGATTATCTTTTGGTTAGACTACTAGATAGAAATTTTTTATTTTTTCCTTATTAGTACATGAGAAAAATCCATTTTGGGTAATTGGTGCACCTTTTACAATGTGACATTTCAGTGAAGGAATACATATCATTCTTCATCTAATTGCATTGTTTTTTCCCAACCATGATTGTTGATAGAATACTAAAATGTGGTGCTTTAATAATAGGATTTCTAATTCTATATTCTCAGAGTAGACCACCATTCAACTGACCTACATTTCCAAGAGTGATATTACATCCCCCATTACTGAGAGAAACCCAAGAGTGTCAGGCAACATGAAGAAGGGAAGTTTAGTTTCAATGAAATGGTGTGGTTTATCTATTCTATGGAAGTGACACCATTATGGTACACATGAGAGAAGTAACAACCCAGTGTCACACAATGATAGCATTGTGGTGTGTTACTAGTTCGGAAGGTCATTCCATAAAAACACTATGTGTATAAAGAACCCAATGGAGTGATGGTGTAATGGCTCAGACCTCCCAATTCTATTACATCATCAAAATACATTTTTTTAGTGTTCTAAGAAGAAATGGAATCTCATTTAAATAGTTCCATAATTTTCAAGGTTTCCCATTAGTGAGTCAAGAAACGAAATCTCACACTGGTACGATGCATCATTGAGTCAGGTGTTAGTATCTTTCATTTGTAGGTTGTATCGATGATTATACCTCAGTAGATCAATGTAAGTATATCTATGTCTATAGGTTGAGGAATTGGTGGGTCAGTGAATTGATAGTTCAGCGCATCTGTCATTCAGTGCTTCAGAGAGTCATGGAATCAGTAGGGTAGGGCGTTGGGAGGTTGAGGAATTGCTGATTCAGGTCATCAGTGAGTCAGGTCATCGGTGTTTCGGTGTATCAGTTGGTCTAGGAATCAGTATGATGGGTAGATAGTGAGCTTGGGAATCATTTAGTTAGGGTGTCAGTGAGTTAGGGCGTCAGTAGGTCGAGCATTCATTTGGTTGGGTGTCTGTGAGTCAGGAATTAGTGAGTTGTGTCAGTGGCACACTATCAGTGATTCTCATTTCTGTCTTAGTTCTAGTAGCTCATCCATTAGTGAGTCAAGAATTGGTGACTCACTTTCAGGGTCCCATCTTGGTTACTCATCCTTTGGTGTGTAATTTCCATCATTCTTTACATTTTCCAGTTTTTCAATATTATTATTTATTTGATGTAAACAGAGTTTAAATCCCTATTTGAAATTTTATAAAGATATTTAGAAGTATATTAATTATATCATTAATATCACAACACTCTAGAAACATTGGAATAGTTATACTACGTAATCATGATCATGATCCAACTTTTAATGGCTTTTGAAACAATTTTCCTTATGTTGATATAAGATCTGTATTTTCTGAATCTATGATCCTCTCTTAATTTGAAGCCAACAGTTTCATATTTGGTTTCCATAAACCATTAAACCACGAGGAGTCACATATATGATGTATACATGGATTTACAGTTCCTTATATTCATTTCTACTACTTTTTGAACCCCTTGTTTTTGTAAAAATGTGTAATTTTTTATCATATGTTATTCATGGAAGGGAACCCTTCATCTCCCTTTTATTTTGTGTATCGTGTGGGGATAGTGTACTAATTTTACTTTATGAATATATTTGGATGCAATTTTAATGAAAAAAATAATATTAAATAAATAAACAGATTTGAATATGATGATTATTATTTTCTTTTTATATGTTATCCATGATCATTGTGTGTTTTGTAAGGGATGTATGCCTTATGAAATTCATTATAGTTTGTGGCATCTATTAGTGCAACTTTATAACATGTTAATATTTTTTTGATCCCCTATTGAATAGGCACATATATAAAAAAATTATTATTAACATATATCTAGTTAAATATAATGATTCCATAAGATCAAAGTTATTTTGTGATAACCCCTGAATTATCAATGTGTAATTAAAGAATGATTGTTGAAAATTTTGAATACACCTTTTGGATTGGTGTCTCTATGTGATGTGAATGGTTCTATTCAACCTTGTGTTTTGTTGATCATATGATGATGTGGCTGAGGTGTGGATGTCTGTATGGGATGGTACAAGTTGTATAATATAATGTTGTGTTAATATATTAGTTGAGTGTGGAATTTTGGAACTTGTTAGGTAGTGGGACTACATCTGGGAAGTGGTTGGATAACAAGGCTACTGTTTTGGTTAATTCTATGTTTTTTTACTGGATGAGGTGTTTCCATATGGTAGGGCTACCGAGTGTGGTAGTGATGAGGTGTGTTGGGGGTTTTCTTGTTAAGAGGAAGTATATGGAACCAGGACATTGAGCAATTATGGTGGCAGTAGTTGGATGGGTGCTCAAGATAGGGGAGTGTAATGTAGTAAAACAAGATGGTTAATTTTTGTTGTTTTGATATATGTGGTAATTTTCATGCATCGGGGCTATAGAGGATGGATTAGGAGGTCTAATTTTGAAGAATGATGGTGTTTCCTTATGGCGGAAATGGCCTATGGCAAGCTAGGAATATATCCATATTAGATGGCCAAGACTCCTCGAAGAGGTCCATTATTGCGAAAATTTTCTTCTTTATGGAGGACATGGCCTCGCCCTTCTCCGGCTGGCAGTGTGCTCCATCGTTGCGGCTATTTCAGGTTAAGCACCATCCTCCATCTCACTTTGATCAGCCTCAGGGGAACTAGGTATGCTGGCATCCTCCTATTGTGGGTCTAAAGTTAAACACGGATGGGTCCTATGCTATGTGAGTGATGGAAGGTGTGGGAGTGGTTTGCGACTCCAGGGGAAAATGTTTTTTGCTTTCTCCTCCTCCTAAGGCAATGTCACCGCACTTCAGGACGAGGCAAAAGCTCTTCTCTCTAGTCTCACCTATTGCATGCAAGAGATCCTCGCCTTATCCCAGGTGGAAGTGGATTCCAATGTCCTCCATGAATCCTTTAGCGGGTAAGGTTGAACTCCATGGTCCATAGCCTATATTTTCCATACATACAGTGCTCTTATAGGCTCCAACAGTCAAGTCTCCCACACCTAGCGTGACGGAAACAAGGTTGTGGATCATTTTTCCTCTTTAGCAGATCATAGGTCTAAACTCACTCGTATCATTTCTTTTAACTATTTTAATCCTGAGGGTGTGAACCGGGTCATAGGGGATGCCCTTGGCCTGCACTATTTCAGGCCCCTTAGTCAGGGTTTTGTTACTTTACGTTTAAATAAAAATCTGATCATTGATGGATGTGATTTATGATGTTACATGTGGGGTGTTGCTTTTATTTATTTTTCGGGTAGGGATGGAATTACCAGAAAATGTGTATTAAAATAAAACTAATTTTTTGTTAAGTGTATATATTTTATCTAAATAGGAAGTGATCGTCATTAAGTGTAATACATGTTTTTAAAGGTTGCAGTATGGGTATCTTGTGGGGTATGGTTGTTTTTTTTAAACCCATTGGTTGGGATATGTGTTATATATATGTATACATATATAAAAATATATGTTTTTCATTTATTCCTATATTCACCCCACCAATGATGAAAACTAAATGTTGAATACCCCATTGTTTTGGGGAATAGTAACCATTCCCAACATCCATGTGGGAAGATGGATCCCTGTTTATTGGCTACATTATGTCCTCTCTTCCAAGAATTTGTATCCATATACTATTCTAGTAGGGTATGGTTTGGTTTGGATTCACAGGTTTATGTTGAGGGCGTTCATCCCCAGGGTCTTTAGTATGATATATGTTGTACTTTCCAATGTGTGTTTGCGATGTGGATGTGGTTTGTGGAATTGGTGTCTCTGGGCAGGATGTGATGTGGTTTGTGGCCCAGGTCTATGCATGCAAATTGTGATAGTGGGGATTGTGGAAGAACGTGGTAGGTTTAAGAAGTTTTCCATTAGGTATGAGCAGTTTACCAGTGGGAAGTGGTGTGGGCTATCGAAATATCGATGTAATTACTATTTAATTTAACTTAATTTTTTTATTTGGTGTGTTTTCTTTGGTTAATATTGGTGTATTTTTATACCTTGTTCTGTTCTATTGATATTAGATTTTTTTATCACATGGGAATTACAATGCATCCCCCAATTGTGAATGAGAGACTTTGGGTTTTCATTGTGAGTATACATGTATGCTCACCCTATATATATAAAACCCTTTTCTAGTATCCGGAGAGATTACAAAGATTGTGATGGACCTTACTATCGTAGAGGTTTGGGAATGTTGCTATGTCACTACATAACATTGTTCTTTTGGTATTTTTTTTGGAATTTTTCATTGTATTTTTAGATGCATTACTTTCAAAATACACGTTTGATGGATTTGGGATATATATATATATATATATTGTTTTTTTAGGTTGATACATCTTATATACTGATATTGGTTACAATAAAAAGGGAAATTCCTTCCATGTTTGTGACATTATATACCCATGGTGCAGCTCCCCACCTTGGGGCCTACTAAAGGAATTAATGGGGGTCATTATATACCTTTCTTTATTTAGAGAATATGATGGATGGAATTGGAGGGAAGCAGTTATGAAATAATTGTATCATAGGTTATGATTGATAGATTATATGGAGTATTGAGTTTGGAAAAATTATAATGTCATGGGATTGTAGGGAAATAGTGTAAGGTGATCATTCCGAATGGTATCAGATAAATATGACTGACTAGGGAATGGTATTTTATGTCCCCCCATGATCCGCAGCCCGAACTATGAGTATACTGAACGAACAAGTGAGGCAATGCAGTTTGCAAGGTAGATAAACTTGAAATGGTACATGCAGTACGATGGATTGTGTTATTATTTGATTTGGGTGTTTTGGGGAAATTAAAATAAATAATGAGTTAAAATGAAAACTAAATAAATTCATACTACATGGGTATAATATTTCCAAGATTGAAATTAATATATGGAACCCTTCCATGTTTTACGAGTGTCTTAGGAAGAGGAGGCTCAACTGGCCGATCTAGCTGATCGATGAAATGTTGACTTAGTGGCGGTGGTAAGTGGCAAAAGACCCTTCGTTATTTCTAGCCAAAGACTTTTGGAATGTACGAAGGTATCATTTCAGATTCATAGATGGAGAGTTTTCTTGAGGAGGCGGTGATCACATTCATATTTTTCTAGTCTCCAAAATGTACTAGGTTCATCTTGTAGTGTGCCAGATCAGGGGAACATCACGTTAGTGGTGGAAATGTAACCTTGGGGAGTGGAAGGAGACTGATTTTCTATGGGTTCACTTTGAGAAGATGTTCTAGGATGAATTCTTATATTCAATGATGCCGACTGAGAAGAGTAAGAACCTACACTACATCCAGTATTGGTGAATTTTTAAGAGGGCTATGGGGATTATGTGTAAGGATCTACATCAGTTTACCCCAATCCTATTTATATATGTGGTGTTTCGGGGCAGATACTATGAGGATGCCCTACATTCCTCCCTCTAGTATGCAGTTACTCCATTCACCCCACTTTCATAATAGAGGTTCAGATGAAGGGTGAGGTTGGGGAAATGATTCACTATCTAGAAATTTTACCATGAGTGGGGATCCAACCATGTTCTTTAGAGAGTAAGTCTATCATTAGCAGGTCTCTGACGTCAGGACCTTCTAGTTTTTCACTAGTGGGGAGTCGTCCCTTGTAATTTTAGTTTGGATATTTTGGTACTTGTCATTTTCTTATAGGCATGGGACTAAGGTGTTTATCTTGTGGAGGCCACATGAACCTTCCGATTCAGTGCCCAGTTCAAGACCAGTGTGATCTAGGTGGGAAGGTTTGATGACATTGTCCTTAGTAGTTTCTTTCTAGGCCATTTTAGTAGTAGGTATAGCAGGTTTCTACTCCACTGAGGGGAGATGGAGAATGCTGAGGCCAAACAAAAGTCATACAATAAGGACCAAGTCCCCATGTTTCCATGGATACGGTAAATTGTAGATGGTTATATGAGCTCAGTATGGTCAGTTTCATGTTGGAGAGGTAGCATTTCTATTAGGGATAGAGATCATTAGAGGTATGATCATCTTGTTTAGTACTCATTTTTGTTTTGTTTTTGATTAAAGAGCTTCACAATCTATTTTTTCACCTATTATATCCCATGATCTAGTACTGTATTTAGGGAGAATATATGTTCTCTTGGTTATGAGTACACAAGTTGGAGGATAGACCATATGGCTCTATGTTTTCCTCGGTTGTAGATGGATGTTTGGACCGCATCAGTCCATTGGGGATCTCATTCTGCTATAGATGCAACTATATAGTGTTTTCCTTCACATATAATGGTGGTACTCTGTGAATTATTTTATCGACATATTCCATAGGGGAGTAATTTTTTAGACTAGGATGGCCAACACTTGGTTTTCATTTGTGAGAAATGTTATCTCATTTTCGATCAGCGCATAGAGCCTCTCCTTTCCTAAATGACCAAGTTATCAGTCGAACTAGTGGATGTTGCACTGGTAGAGGATTCATTATTATTTAGGGATTTAATTGATGTTTTACCTGGGGATGTTTTCACTCTACCCCCTTAAAGGGAAATTAATTTATGATAGACATAAAACCTTGTTTTAGTCTGGTTTCAATGGATCTTTATCGGATGGAGCCCTTTGAGCTACTGGAGATGCATATCTAAATTGATGAAAAAATTATGAATGGAATTATCTATCCAATATTATCACCATTGGGTGCTCCAGTCTAGTCCGAAATGATGGAATATGGTGATCTGAGGCCGGGTATAGAATACCAGAGGTTGAATTAGGTGATGATCAAAAACTATTACACTCACCCAATGATTGATTATCTTTCGGAATATTTGAGGGGATCATGTTAGTTTTACAAGATCAATCTTGGGTTTGGGAATCACTTATTGGGACTGATGGAGGGTGACATCCCGAAAATATTTTTCATGTGTTTTTATGGTAACATCTTGTTTGTGGTTATTCAGTATAGTGTTACGAACACACTAGAACTGTTCATGGGACTAATGAACTCCTTTGTTTTCCTAGAATAGTTCATTTTCATATTCAACAATGAAATTATAATCTACATGAAGTCAGTGGTGGAGCATATCAAGCATCATAGGATTGTCCTATAGGTCCTTCAATGCTAGCAGCTCTATAGAAAGTTTTCCAATACCATGATTAGGACATTATAGGTCCACATAATTGGACATGTGGTGTTTCATAAGGGTGTTGCAGTGGACCTATCAATGTTCTAGGTAATTATTTTCTGGGAATCACCTGTTAATGTGGCATGGGTTTACATTTTTCCCGGTATTCCATTCTATTATTAGAGGTTTGTATAAGATTTCTATAGAGTAGCTTCTTCAATACAGATAGTAATCAGAAAATATTAGGCTTCAGTGTTGATAAGTAAGATTCAGGAATCATTCAATTACTTGAAGGTGTATTTGGTCAGTTCGTCTGTGCTCATAATACTATAGGAATGGGTGATGCTCTAGGATTTTGTGATTCATCATTTCTAGGCTTGGTTTGTTGGTTAATATAGAAACATGGAGTGATATCTTATGGTTCTATGTAGTTATGTCCCCATGAATGTAACTAATCGACCTATGATCTTGAAAAGGAAACACTCATGTTTGTGCAGAATATGTGTTGGAATTACCTTATTATGGATCACTTTTTGATATTTAAATATCACAATAAATTGAGGTAGTCTTTTAATGGTGATACATGAACGTGCAGTAGTAGAGGTGGATAGAGTATCCTAAATTATGAATTTTAGATCTCATATACATCAAGAAATGGGAATATTATGGCTGATTCCATGAGTTGTAAGTCACATATAGAGGTAGTTTTAGATTCTATGGTTTTTTGGATGGTGATGGAGGAGTGGGAGGACTTTCACCTAGATGAAAAATTATTTTTTTAAAGGATATATGTTTTAGATGATGGTGCATTAATCTATGAGGTAGTAGTAGGACGAGTCTAGGTGGGTAGACTTGGAGGTAGAGGTGAAGAAAGATCACATTGACCTGGGAGATGCTATGGAACTATGGTCTGAGGATGGTCAGAAAAAGATTTTGTTCCATTTGAATCTCTTTATCTTAGAGGCAATGCATGATGGAGATCACATGAACTTTATAGCTCACCCCAAGCAGTAAACCTGTGAGTTTCATGGATGTAACTCGACATGAGAGAGTATCTTTGGTGGCCCATGATGATGTGGATTATGGCATCATTTGAGGTGAAGTGCTTATTGTTCCAAAAATCGAAGGGTAAGAATCTTGTTCCTAGTGGATTGTTTTTCCCTTAAATGTCCACAAGTCGATTTTCAATGACATTTCAATTAATTTCATCAAAGGATTTCCAAGGTTATGGAGGATGTACGGATATGTTGTTAGTAGTGGATCCACTGACAAAATCATCTCACTTAATAGTGATTAAATAGTTGAAGGAAGTGTATTCCTTGGTGAATATGTATGTGTATGAGGTGTTGTTACATCAGGGAGATCTGATATCCATTTTCTCAGATCGGGAAACACATTTTACCTTGCGAGTCTAAAAGGTATATTACCTTTATTTGGAAGTCACTTACACCCCAGTACTTCTTTCCTCCCGTATACATTGGTGGGTCTTTGTTGTGACACATTCCCCTCGAAGAGATTAATTATAATAATATCTATCACTTTCCCATTGGCATAGCTCCGTTCAAAGCCTTGTTTGGGAGACTATGCCATTCAGCTTTTTTCTGGATAGATGTAGGGGATGCATCTTTCCTTTGTCCAAATGTGCTGTATAATATGATCAATAAAGGTAAAACTGTCATTCATAGGAATAAGGAAGCACAAGACCAACATAATTCAAAAACCAATCATAAGAGGATGCCCTTGGAGTTCATGGTTCTAGACTATGTGTTCTTGAAGGTTTCTCCATGATAAGGGTAGTAGAGGTTTGGTAGAGGTAAAAATCTTCACCCCATGTTAATTAGACCCTTAAAGGTGTTGGGACGAGTTGGTGAGGTGAAATATTATTTATTGTTACCACCATAGTTAGAGAGGATCCACGACATATTTCATATCACCCTACTTCGTCAATAGCATCGTGATGACACCCATGTCATTTAATGGGGAGTGTTAGATAATGAGAAAGATGTAACGTTTGTGAAACTTCAAGTAAAGATCCAGGATCATCAAGAGAGGGTTCTACATTGACATATTATTCTTATGGTCCATGTGTTGTGTAGGAATTGGGTCCGGGGAGAGAGCACTTTGGAAAAGGTGATGTTGATGTGTTCCCAGTACCTACAGTGGTTTAGAGTTATTCTTGTGTGTTTTGATATGTGATGTAGTTATTCAACATTTTATTATATAAGATGGTTTTCTTACTTGTATCATAATGCTTTTCATGTGAAAAGGGTGAGATCAGATTCATAATCACAACACATTTATTGAGATGAGATTAAACCCTTGCGGGTGTGTCTTTGCTCACAACATTGGATAGTATCATGACATGGAGGAAGGAATTACCTAATTCATGTGTCCTAATAGTTGGTACTTATGTGGGTATCTTGTGGATGTTTAGTTTTTCATATGTGGGTGGAGGAGTTTTTTGATTTTGAGGTTTTACTCTATCATTCAAACTACATAGGGTGGTTTATACTTGACATGTATCTAATGGAGGGGGGTTGGTAAGACCTCACTTTGTCTTGTGTTTGGATTGGAATTTGTGAGGTCTATAATAGTTTGATAGGTATAAAATGTATTTTCCGAAACATCCTAGGTCCATTACATAGTCAATCCCTTGTGTTCGGGGTGTTTTTGGAGGCAACAATGGCTCAATCAATAATTTTCCAAATTTCCAGTTTTATGATCGATGAGTCATGCATTTGTAGATCATGACATTAACTCATGTCGGTAGGATGCATCAGAGATTCAAGTATATGTATCTCATATTAGTATCTCACATCAATATGATACATTGATGAATCGCCATCGGTAGCATAACCTCAATTGATCAGCATCATTAGGTCGAGTAATTGGTAGGTTCGGGCATCGAAAAGTCATGGTGTCGTACCGTCAAGTTATCATTGAATTAGGGGGTCAGTGAGTCATGTATTTAGTAGGTTGAGGTATTAGTATGTTGAGTCATCCGTGAGTTAGGGAATCTTTGAGTCATGGAATTGGTGACACAAGGTGCTGGTAGGTTGAGGCATTTGTAGGCCTAGGTGTTAGTGATTCAGGGTGTGGGTGTGTCAGGGTGTCAGTAGGTTGAGGCATCGGTAGGTCTGGTTTTGGTATGTCAGGAATCAGTGAATGGTAGTGTTGAATTTCAATTGGTGAGTTCCATCAGTGGCTCATCTATCAATGAGTCACGCATTAGTGACTCACTGTTAGTGACTAATTTTGGTGACTCACCCATTAGGAGTTATTTTCTAATTTTGTAATTTCTTCCAATTTAACCCCTCTTACATTTTATTTCACATGAATCAAGTTCAAATCATTGTATGATCATTTCAAAATCTTTTTAAAATGATATTAATTATTAATTTAACATCCTAATAGTCTTGAATCATTGAAATATTCAAAAAAACATAACATTTATCATGATATTACATTAATGTATTTTGAAACCACTTCCCTTTCATAGATATAGTATCTGGATTCTCTAAAGCCAAGATAATATCTTCCTTTTAACCCTTCTATTTATTATTTGTTAACCCAGAAAATTTCATCCCAGAGGAGTCACATTTGTTCTATTGTCATGGATTCAGTTTTTCGTGGAATCATGCTTTGTAATTGCAAGACCCCCTATTTTTTGTGCAGGGAAGAATTGTAGACCATCTTTTTTTTAGGTATGATACCTTCAACTCTCTTTTATTTTGTGTATAATGTGTGGTCAGGGTACTCATGTCACTGTGTGAATACAGTTGGAACCAAATTTAATGAATATAATAAGATGAAATAAATGATGGGATGTGATGATGATGATGATGATCACTTTTTTATACATGTAATATTTAATCCATGTTGTGTTTTGTATGGGTTGTACGCCTTTTGAAAATCATGGTCATTGTTGGACTCTATTTGTGCTCTTATATAACTTTTTAATGTTTGTTTTTTATCTTCTATTGAAAGGAAGAAAATATGAAAAAATTATTAATCATATATGTAAAATAAAAAATGTGGTTTCCAAAGGATCAAACTTGTTCTATGATCACACTTGAATTGTTAAAGTGAAATTTAAGAAATATGGTTTCTAAATCTCAATAAACCATGATGTTTGGTGTGGTTGTAAGGTGTCAATAATTCTATTTGACCTTGTGTTTTTTCTGATCATGTGATGTTTTGGTTGGGAGTGTGGCTATGTGAATGGGGTGGTATGGGTGGTATAATGAAATCATTGGATGAGATATTGGTTGAATGTGGAACGGAAAAACATTTTACGTAGTAGAACAATATCTTGGTAGTGGATGGGAAGAGAGGATAATGTTTTGGGTTGTGATATGTTTTTGTTACTAGGTGTGGTTTTGTTATTAGGCAGGGCTTTCCAGTGTGGTTTGGATGAGGTGTTGGGAAGGTATTCTTGTTGATAGGACTTGTTGGACATAATTACATAGAAAATGATAGTGGCAGTAGTTGGATTGGTGTGAATTAAAGGGGACTGTGAAGTGAAACTTGGGGATGGTCGAATTTTGTTTTGTTTTCTATATTTGGTTTTCCTTGTGTAGTAGGGAAGACTAGGATTGTTTAAGAGGAATATTTTGAAGAAGGGTGGTGTGGCCTTGTGTGGCCCTTTTCCCCATAGTTTCTATGGATATTGTGAAGTTTTTGTGGATTCTGATGTTTCTTGTAGTGTATTTTGTTTGTTATTTTCTCGGTTAGGGATATAATAACTAGTAAGTTTATATTAACATCAAAATAATTTAGTGTCAAGTGTCTTCTTTTATCAAATTGGGATGTGATTCCTTTTCTTTCTTATAGGTACATTTAGAGGTGGCATCAAGGGTAGATTTTGTGCAGGATGTTTTTTTTTTGAAAACTACAGGTTGGTCTGAGTTTTTTGTACCTATATATATACATCCTCGAGTTTTCTCTAAACAACCCACCCTTATTGTGAACTACATGCTGAACACCCCCATTTTTATGCCGGGTTGGTGTCCTTTCCCAACATCCTAGTTCGAGTATGGATGAATTTTATATCCTTTATTCTCCCTCATCTAGGCATTGGTATCCCTAGACTCTTCATGTAGATTGCGGTGCGGTTTTAAGGCATAGGGATTGCTGGTGGGGTTTTTTTACTGGGTGTCTTCAAGATGACTTGTACATTCCCAGTTGTTTTTGGTAAGAGTATTAGGTTTTTTAACAAGGTGTCTATGGTAGAGATGTTATGTGATATGTGTCCCATGATTGTGTGGGCCGATTATGAAGGTGGGGCTTGTGGAAGAGCATGTTAGCGTCAAGAATTTTTATATTAGGGATGAGAAACTAAACAGAGTAAAGTAGTGTGGGGTACCCAAATATCTATATTCTTATTATTTAATTTACTATACGTGAATTTTATGGGAGCATGACTTTTTGAGTTTGGGTGGATAATATACCTTGTTAGGTTCTACTCAGTTTCTATTTTTTATTACTCGTAGGGGAGTATGTATGCTTCAACCACTTGTGCATGAGAGACTTTAGGTTATCCTATTGAGTATACTTGTATTTTCACCTTATGTATATAAATTTATTTTTCTGGTTTCTAGGGAGATTATGCAGACCATGATGGACCTTACCAACTCAGACGTTAGGGAAGTTGTTGTGATGCTACTTAAATTAGTTCTTTTTGTATTTACTTTGGAGTTTTTCATTGTATTTCTTCTATATTTACTTTAAACATGAATGTGGGGTAGATTTTGGATATATATCTATATATATATATATATATTTCAGTTGTTTTGTGGCTCATAATTCATATCCCCTGATATTGGTTACATTAAAACGGAAGTTTCCTTCTATGATTGTGAGTTTATATTCCACTGGTGTTGGTTACTACCCTATCGCCTAATAAATGCGGTACTATGGGGTCATTATCTCCTTTTCTTCATTGATATCCTAATATGGGAATCACTATTGGTATGGGGTTGTGATAGTTAGGATTTAGGTAGGATGGGTCCCCTATAGCATTTATTATGTTATTTTTTTCATGTTTATAGTGAATGGGGTTCTGTTCTAGAACAACTCTTAGGTGAAAGTTCAGTGAAACATCATTAGTAATGAAAATGGTTTTATACAGGCCATTCATGGGAAGCATTATGTTGTGGTTGTGGTAGTCAGTCTTTAAGGATCCATTTTCATCATTGGGGGCCAGCATTGGCTACATAAGAACGATCACAATGTCTCAGTTTAGGCCATATTAGTTCTATGCAACCTATGCTATATGAGATGATTCTAGGGCCATATAGAGTTAGAGGTACAATTCTGGTGGCATCAACTTTATATCATCCTTATTCGATACAAGTTCATCACAATAATTTATATATACTCCAACCATGGGATGTTTGGGATTAATGATAGTGTACCCCAGTGGTGTAATAATCCATGACACAATGTTAGAAGTTTGATAATACGTTATATAAGAATGAAAGGATTTACCCCTATAAATATGTGGGAATTATTTTTTTAGTTTCATTATCCTCGAGCATTATGGATTCAAATTTATTATTACTTTAGACTGGATTACACCTTATCAAGCCTTTGTGGATTTAAATCATCATTTGTTATCTTTTACATGAAAATGGGATCATGTGTACCCATAAGTTCTAATGGGATCTTCAATCCAGTTTTTATTGACTGATGAATAAAATGATACACAATGAATAACTAAAATAGTTTGTCTACTTATGTGTGATTAGGTAATGTAGCTCAAGGAATTTCCTCCTGTTCTTGATAGTTTCAAGGAAGTGTTCCCTGCCAATTTCCCTGGATTTATTCTATATAGATTTATCAAGGAAACCATTTGTGTTTTTCTATGCGCGGAACTGGTTTCCATTATCCCTTATTTGATGGAACCTAGAGTAATATAGGAACTCAAGAAATATCATGAAAATATAGATGATAAGGGTTTAATCTGTCCCAACACATCACCAAGGGGGTTTCCCTTCTTATTGAATAGGAAACATAATGTCACCCATAGAATGTATATGTATTATTGCTTACCAAAATATCAGAAGGTAAAAAATTGGTACCCAATTCTTCAGATATTCGTCATTTTCAACCAGCTCCGAGGACCAACTATTTTCTCTAAGATCAATTTGAGGTTAGTCTACCATCATGTTTGTTTGAGGAAATAAAACATATCGTTTACATAATATTAGAGTAGGTATAGTATGTATGAGTGTCTAGTAATGTTTTTTGGTGTAATGAAAGCATAGGTAGTCTTCCTGACTCTAAAGAATAGTGTTTTTCTACCGTATCTTGATTCAATTTTTGTAGTCTTTGTAGTTGAAATATTAGTTTCTTGCACACTAGAAATGGTCATGCCAATCATCCGGAGAACATTATGAGTATACTGAGAGAGAAACACCCATAATAAAATCTATGAAAATCGGATTTTTTGATTAGCAGGGATCAAATATTAGTCCATATAATATCCGAGGTAGGTGTATCTGTTTATCAAGATAAGGTGAGATTTTTTGTTATAAATGACCATCCAAAGAATTATTTTTATCATAAATAGATTGTTAGGGTTCAAATCTATAACAAAAAATTTATGCAGGACATATCACGCCTAATAAAACTGCTGGCAGTCTTCACTATCAATGGTGTAAAATTTTAATATACTAAATATTGTTAGATTGATATTCCAAAGATAAATGGAAGTTTCAAGTGAGCTAAAATTATAATTATTCTTCATTTGGGAATATGTTATACTTTTTATGATGCTTTAGAATTGGAATCGGTACAAATTAGGTGAAAGGTGATTGGGTTATAGAGTATGAGTCTCTATCAACTGCATCATGCACATAATTACCCAACACATGTCCTTGATCTAGAATCCATGGTTAATGCTCTATGTGCTTAGAGGAAAAACTAATTGGGATCATGAATAGTTATTTTCGAGGTTGAAAAATTATAAAATACATATCCACATTGCAACACATGAATCTAAGGAATATTGGGGGTTGGTGTACATGCAATCATTATTTTTAGATATAGAGAATGGACCCGATTAAGGTACTATTAAAGCTAACAGCTTGAGCCAAAGACTCAGTCACAAGTTGTTAAAAAGGTCATTAGTGACTGAAAATTGATAGAACTTTTCTATGATTGTATCATGAGGTTCATGAACCAAATTAGAAACTAGTTCTTGAAAATATGACAGGAGAATCCTCCATTTGGGATTGAGTTCAGATGTAATAGTTATCAGATTCCACGGACCCCATTTTGAGGGAGAAAATAACAGGAGAGAACCATTCTCTTTGTTGGGTTGTGGATATGGGCAAAACATTAAACTTGTTTGGTAATCTATGGGTGCCTTAATATATATTGGAAGAGTTGATATGAGCATATCACCCATTGGTATGGGCAGTAAATCCATGTAATAAAAATATGTACTGAGACTTGCATCATCAAAACATGTTCCCAAGTATAATGTAAAAGATAAAAGGATATATCATTTGGTTTTTCACTTGTTAGCATGTGAAGTATGATCATCAGGAATCTATAGGACTTATATAACATCTATCCATTCTTTAGTGTAAACAGAATGATGACACCATGGATTTCAAGACATTCATTACGAGAACCCCATGTGGAAGAGACATAATATGATTGATCTTTTATATATTGACCAATGTCGTTCACTTCCTACCAATTCCAGTGTCCTTCTCTATTGATGAGCTAGGATGTTAGTACATGTGGGAGATAGTATTTCTTAATGGTGTGTCCCATTCTATCAGTTCAGACTGAGACACCTTGTATACATATTGTTTTTTAATATTATTGTTGAAGGAACTAGGTGCAGTTATAATTTTTTGTACTGTATATCACCCTCAGACTGACAGGTTGTCTATGTGGATGATTTACATGATAAAGGATATGCTAAATGCCAATTTCCTTTATTTTTAGGTTTTTTATAGAATATTATGTCTCTCATTGAGATTTCCTACTAAAGAAGTTTTAGGAAATGATCTAGATGGCTCTGTAGGATAACCTCTATGGTATACCATTCAACACACCCATATGTTGGATTGTGGTAGATGAGGCATCATTACTAGGTCCCCATCTCGTTTAAGAGACTTCATAAAATGCACACCATATTTAGAAGTATATGGATGTACCTCAGTCTAGGTATAATTCATAAAATGAGTTCTGACATGGAAATTTTGAGTTCAAGGTGGGACATCAATCCCTTCCACATGTATTTCCTAGATTGGGTCACAATTAAATTAAGAGGAATGTAAAATTATCTCCTTGATATTTCAGGACTTTGGAGATAGTGGAGAGAGTTGAGATGGTATCCTATTATTTTTTATTATCTCTGAGGTACCACTCTATTTCTAACATCTTTCATGTATCTCACCCACTAAAATATAACTCTAACCTATCTCATTTGTTTTTCCCTAATGATATTGAGCTATAAGTGGATATGTCCTTCAAGGAGAATCCAATATGAATAGTTGATAAGTGCATGGAGGATCTCTATGGTAGTTTTGTTACTATATCATGGGTGATATGGAATAAAAAACAGGTACATGATGAGACCAAGGTGCTGGAAGTTGATGTAAATGAATAGTGTCTAGAACTCTTATCAGACGATGTTGTACTCCCCTTAGAAGTGAATCATGGGGAAAATTTGTCTTAAAGAGGAGAAGTTATTACATTATTACTATTATTTAAGGCTTGAAACATTTTATTTTATATTTAATTCTTTATAATGGCCATAATAATGATTCATAATCTAGTTAAGGAGGCCTTGGGTGTTTTGGGGCTTGTTTGGAGATCGAAGCTCCATAATGTGAGGAAAAGTTTGTGTTGCAATGTTAGGAGAAGATATAATACATATATAAGGCCACAGACTTAAACCTTACTTAATCATGAGTTATTACAAGATTACACATTGAGTATCTTTTCAGGTTTAGAGTTTTAGAGAATTAGATCATGAAACTTGCATTACATTCCACATTTAAACAAAGTGGTTACATAAAAGGCAGTTTTCATTTTTTCCAATCAATGGAAACATATTTAAAATAAAACATGGATTTTTTCATGACACTTCTTTGACACTATCATCACATCATGTACCTTTCCCTTAACCTGTGAAAAACATTTCAAAAACATGGGATGAGTATAAAAAGCTCAGTAAGGGTTATAAAAAGTATGGAAAGGAAACATGAGTACATATATACATAAGAATGAAATCATAATTTACCCATAAAGCATAAGCACTTTTACATACCTCATAAAATCATGAATAAATCATAGAAATAATAAGACATAAAGGTAACTTGAGGCATTCATAACACTCTTACGTAGGGAGTAACCCTCTTAGTTACGTTTGGAATACCCATCACAGTATATTCCCTAAATCTCTTCGGAGAAACCTTAACATTTAACCCCTTCACGTTACCAAATGCATTGGAGAGATATATCAGGCTCACCCGCCCTTAGTTTATCATGGAACCACCAGTCTTCATAAACAATGCCCAAGAACCATAACATAATCATAGAACATAACTTAAGCATAAAGGAAATAAAACATTCCCATATTGAAATAACAATATAACATTTTAAGATATTGAAATAATAAATCCATTCTAAAAACCATTTTTGAAACCATTTAAAACATTTAATAAAGAGATCGTTGAATCAAAGTTTCACATACACCATTTAAGGTTTTAACATTTTAAACCATTAATATCCTTATAAATAAATCCTGAAAACCATTTTGAAAACATAGATATTAACGAGAAATATTTATAAGAATAAATCATTAAAACATTTAAAACCATATTTTATTTAAAGGTTTTTTAACAAAATGAGAGACACATGAATACAATAATTGAGGTATAACATTTAATCAGAACTTTATAATAACATGAGAATAAAGGAATTCATGATATAAAATTCAAAGGACAGTATATACACCATATAAGAGTGAATTGGTTCATAACAACAATGAATATTCAATATAAATGTAAAATGAGATGAAATCCCCTCTAAAGAAGGTATCTTTATATTAAGGATAAATCAATCTCATAATTACGTGTGATGAATATAAATACACCCAATATAAGTGGATATTATGTGTATAATAATCAGAGGTCATTCACATATATTCAAAGGATGACATATTCAATAACTACATCTTGAACCGAATGAATCGAAATTAGGTTAAGAAGTTCCCTTGATAGCCTAACTGTGTCACATCAAATTTTATAAAAAGAGTTGATGAGAGAGATAAAAGGTATCCCATCACATGGAAATAAAATTTATGGCAATAAGGATATATAATAACATATCCACACATAATAATATTAAAATTAAAAGACATAACAAAAGAAGCCTTTTAAAAAGAGGAGGGTGAAAGGTTCCCTTATCGATTTTGGTAACTTTCGAAACGTACGCCACATGAAAGAATGACTATACAACATTTATGTAAATACTCATAAAAAAAATTATGTTACACAAATATTATAATAATGGAGAGTACATAAAACACTCAAGAAGAAATATTGGCAAATGTAGCATGAATCTCATGGGAATAAAAGTGAGATGAAAAATCCCTTATGAAAACTTGGCAGCCTAACGACGCCACTTAAAACATCAAAAAAATGGATTGATGAGATAAAATAGGGTCTCTCACCATATTAAAATAAAATTTATAGAAAGAGGAATATAAAATAACATTTCCCAACATAACAAATAGGATCTTAAAAGAAGTGACATAATGGAGAATACTTAAAAAGAAAGAGAGAGGTTGGATCTCTTACGAAAATTCGGCAGCCTAACAGCGCCAATAAAAACATACAAAATGGATTGATGAGAGAAAATATGGTCTCTCGTCATATGAACATAAAAAGTACAGTAAGATTAATATAAAAGAACAACCCAATCATAAGAAATATGAGCTAAAAGGAATGACATAAAAGAGTGTACATTATAAGAAAGAGAGGGGTCAGATCCCTTACCTCGTGTCCGACATGACTCGATCGTTCTTTAATCTCTTGAAAAATAAAATTGTATCAATTTATAATTTCTTAAGGACCTCCTTTAAATATTATTATTCAGTTCATATCACATATTATAATGTTATAATAATTGGTTAATAAAGTGAGTTCATATCAGACGTTTTTGTCGATGTTCAATACATGAGTAAAAATTGAACTTGTTGGAAATGAATTTTCCATTTAGTTATAGGTAGAACATCTCAAAAATAGTATTTATGATTTAAATATCATATATATCCAGTATATATTAAGTTTATAATATCCCATAGCATTTGGAGATAAAAAATTAAAAGCACCATTCATGGATACTGTAGGTCGTACATACGCATGAACGCTACTTTCATTTTTTGTCATATTAATGGAATTAAAACAAAATGAGATATATATATATATATTATCATTACACAATTATATCCATCATATAGATGTAATATATTACATATATATCCATTATATATATGTACTTATAATATCATAACATTTGGAGATAAGAAATGAAATGTACTGTTCTTGGAGAAGGTAAGTTGTACGTACGCATGGACACTACTTTCATTTCTTTTTTTTTATTTAAGAGGAATTAAATAATAATGATATAATGGTATATAATAATTCCAGTAGGATAACATATGTAATACCATTAATTACATCCTTTATACGTCTCACATATGGCATTAACGAATCAAATCACTTTGAGGGGGCGGTAGTCCGTACTTCCTAAAATGAAGATATCGCGTTTACCCATAATGGAAACAATAAATGTATTCCATAAATGAAAAATAAAGAATATTAAAGAAAACATAAACATGTTATATTTCATATATAAATATAGTGACATCTTAATGGCCACATTGTAAGGTGTTAAAATAATATTGAACAATCATCGTTTCGTGAGGCAGTAATTCGCCATCCACAGAAACAGTATGTTCTTTAACCGTTAAACGAAGGTGTGTGTAAGTTTAGATTGAATCCTTCACATAACAACATACTAATATATTGAAGACACTGGTGTTTTTACAAAATAAAAGAATAAAAAGTGTTTAGGGGGATGGAAAAGCAAAATAAAACAAAAGAACACAAGGGAAGACATTACCTTTAAATCAGGTAACTTCCGTTGATTTGAGCTCAAAGGCTTCCATGGAAAGGATTCTGCCCAAAGTGAGGTTACAATGATGAAGAGATGGATGTGGAGTGATGAAATGGGCAGGTATGGGCCGAGCCAATGGCTTGAGAGGTGTGTGTAAGGTGGTAGAGGTGGGGGCCTTTTATAAGAGGAGAGGAGGGCACTCTTGGAAAGATATAAAATATTACTTTATTATAAAATGATTTTCGTATTTAAAAGGTCTCAAAAAGATATATTTCAAGGATAAGGTGATAAGGTATCCAAATAAACCCATCTAATAGGTTTGTGACAAGTGTATGTTATAGTTTTAACATTATATTTTCATTTTACTTAAATCCCTTATTAATGAGGTAATTGTTGCATCATCATGATGTCATAAATACTTTAATTTATTTATTGTCTAAAAATTATATAAAAACTATCATGATGTATTAAAGCGTTTTATCTTTCTAATGAATTTTTATAGTAAAAAATATGACTTGTATAACCCCATTTAAAAATTGTTTTAGTAAAACATCTCATGTTTGTGACATTTTAATTTTAACTTTAAATAAAAAGGTATTTATGTCATTTTCCATCCAAAGTGGCTCCATGGGGTCCCCAAGTTGACCCATGGATTTTTTTGGTCGTCCATGACACATACAATGAGGGTAGGACATGTGTCAAGTTCATTTCATATTATTAAAACATTATTTTTACCTTAAATTACACTAATTACCTCTAATCGCGATTAAAAACATAAAAGTTACTATTCACAAAAAAAATTATTTTAATATCATTGAACCACATTTTAATTCATAATGAAAACCATGTATTCTGTATTTTTGAAATTCAAAACACATAAGTGGTAAAGTTTCATTTAAACAAAAAATCATTTTTTTAAGTACCACTTAGTGGTTTCACTATTCATCAAAAATTAATGTTTTTCAGAATAATACCAAAACTTCACCCTAAGCTGTATTTGTTATTCCGAATTCAAAAATGATGTCTATTTAAAAAAATTCAAATCTTATAAGTTACATTAATTAATTAAATAATTAATTCCCGCCGTCATGAAAAATAGCGTGTTTTTATGAAACAATATATATCAAAAGATTGACACTTGTTTAAGTCCAATTTCAAAGTGAAATTAATTCCAACGACCACTATTGGATTAAATGGTAAAAATATATTCTAATTTCATTTTAAAACAAATTCAAAAGATAATATAATCAAATAAATAAATTATATTAAAAAGTAGTTTTGAATTAAAATACAACATTTTTTTACTATTCATTAAAAAAAGAACTTTATCGGAAAAATACCAAAACTTCACACAAAGCAAATTTTGATGTCCTGATTCCAAAGACGAATTTTATTTTTTCAAATATACAAAATAAAATTTTCAAAAAGTGTATTTAAAATAGGTTCGCCATAAAAAGGCAGTTAATCTACCTTTGAAATAATATTAAAATGTTTACACTTAAAATTGGATTCATTCACATTTTCAATCCTCTAACATTTATTGTAAAGAGTAAAAAAATTTGACAAACATATATAATCATTTTTTAGTTAGTTCTTTTCATTCCTTCCATTAGAATGGCTAGGTGTTAAATACCATTTAAAATAATATTATTTTATTATTAGAGTGCAACGTAAGATTCCCAAGAAACTCGTTGTTGTGTATTGGGTACGCCATCGCGCATAGCATCCCCTTTAAAGTAATATTAATATTTTATTCAAAAAATATGGATAAATGTGAAAATGTCATTTCCTTTATTTTCCTAGGGTGTTACATCCGTCCCCCCTTTTGGGAATTGCATCCTCGCAATTTTAAAATTGGGCTTGGAAACTTCATTGAAAATCCAACATCAGAACAATAGTCAGAAAAACAATCACCTTAAAATAAAGAAATAGAAGTATAAAGGTCACCCATGTTAACCAATACTAGGATTCCATGTAAGAAAATATGGATATGGAGGAGGAAAAAAGGGTCATGTTCTGATGGAGAGTGATAATAAACATGTCTAGGAGAAAGTTAACCATAAGAAAATCACAAACTTGTGATGGGTTAAACGTTATTTGATTCCCCAGTAGGAAAAGTTAATAGACAACTTTTTTGTTTTATGTTACACTTAATTGAGGAATTTATTTTTGAGCTTAACTAAATCATAATGAAACATACTTAATTGTCACATAGGCTTTCAAATTTTACTATATTACTTAATAAAACTCATATATTCTCCAAAAGACGAGTATTTAGGAACACTTGTTCACATTAAGAGTACTATAATCAACTTCTTGAGAATTACCTAATCCACTAATGAGAACTATAAATTTCCCATGTCTTTAGACAAAATCCAAAACCAAAATTGTTAGTATGAGGTTATAGAATCAACAAAAGTATAATCCTTTATAAAAAGAAAATCTATTCTTAATATCCAAAATTTGTCCAAAAAAAACCCAAAGTTCAACGAAGACCATTCGATAAACAATTGTCCATAAAATTCTTCAAATTAAACCAAACTAAGATTGAAACCCAAATATTTGAAGTATTTAATAACATAGTCTTCCAAGGTACAAATTAACTTTTATCTCCAAATAGCATCATTTCCTCATAAATTCTCTTATTGAAAAGTAATTAACCAAATCACATATTCTCCATGATAGGTTAATCATTTCCATAGATAACCCAGAATAAACTTACTCTTGATTCCTAAAATCATCTGACTAAAAAGAATTAGTCAAACTAACCAGGGACTTCACCTAGTCCAGTGGTAGGCGATAAATACCAGTCACACTTTGGTTTTGGGTTCGATTCCCACTGCGTTGTCCTACACGACGAGTTGTCACACGGTATGTGTGTTGTCCTTTTGCCAAAACTATATAATTCATAAAACATTCCCCAAAACGAGATAAAATCTTCAAAAATAATCATAACATATTTTAACCTCATGTTTATCTAATTACTTTCACTTTCCATCATAACATATAATAACCCATAACTACCTCAAAAGTAAGGATCATATAAACCCTAATGGTTACCTTTATAATTATTACCTGAACATCCAAATCGATTGGTCATCTCATAGATGATGCATTACAGAACATACCAAGGTTCAAGTGGTTGATCATGACTCCTTGATAGTTGGTTTAGTACAACCACAATTTTCCTCATTGAAGCCCCCATTTCATCTAGTCTCTTAATCAGAGAACCGCCACAGTTTCCTTCAAACCTATTGTCACTTTGGTGCCTTTTAGATCCACCCATTCACTAAAAACAGAAATGACAGTGTGAGTATATCAACAAAACCATCATGTAATAATGAGGAAGATATACTTACTCATTCACTTTATCTAAAAACTATAACTCTTTCTGAAATACTAACCATTATGGTAATGTCACTTATGCTTAAATAATACCCTAACCTCTAAAGTAATATAAACTGACCTCTGAAACCAACTATAAGGCCCCAGCCATAAACCTTACTTAATCATGAGTTATTACAAGATTAGACATTGAGGATCTTTTCAGGATTAGAGTTTTAGAGAATTAGATCATGAAACTTGCATTACATTCCACATTTAAACAAAGTGGTTACATAAAAGACGGTATTCATTTTTCCCATCAACGAAAAAATATATAAAATAAAACATGTATTCGTTCTTGACACTTCCTTGACACTATCATCACATCATGTACCTTTCCCTTGACCTGTCAAAAACATTTCAAAACCTAGGGATGAGCATAAAAAGATCAGTAAGGGTTATAAAAATTATGGAAGGGAAACATGAGTACATATATACATAAGAATGAAATCATACTTTACCCATAATGCATAATCACTTTAACAAACCTCCTAAAATCATGAATAAATCATAGAAATAATAAGACATAAAGGTAAGTTGAGGAATTCATAAAATTCATACGTAGGGAGTAACCCTCTTGGTTACGTTTGGAATATCCATCATAGTATATTCCTATCCCTCTTCAGAGAAACCTTAACGTTTAACCCCTTCGCATTACCCAATGCATTGGAGAGCTATATCGGGCTTACCCGCCCTTATTTTATCACCGAACCACCAATCTTCATAAACAATGCCCAAGAACCATAACATAATCATAGCACATAACTTAAGAATAATGGAAATATAACATTCCCATATTTCAATAACAATATAACATTTTAAGATATTGAAATAATAAATCCATTCTAAAAACCATTTTCGAAACCATTTAAAACATTTAATAAAGAGATCTTTGAATTAAAGTGTCCCATACCACATTGAAGGTTTTTACATTTTAAACCATTAATATCCATATAAATAAATATTTAAAACCATTTTGAAAACACTGATATTAACGAGAAATATTTATAAGAATAAATCATTAAAACATTTAAAATCATATTTTAGTTAAAGGGTTTTTAACAAAATGAGAGAAACTTGAATACAATAATTGAGGAATAACATTTAATCAGAACTTTATAATATCATGAGAATAAAGGAATTCAGGATATAATTTTCCAAAGGACAGTATATACACCATATTAGAGTTAATTGGTGCATAACAACAACAAAGTCTCAATAGAAATGTAAAATGAGATGAAATCCCTTGTAAAGAATGTATCCTTAAATTAAGGATAAATCAATCTCATAATTATGTGTGTAAAATATAAATACACCCAATATAATTGGATATTACGTATAAAACAATCAAATTTTATTCACACATATTCAAAGGATTACATTTTCAATAACTACATGTTGAACCCAAATAATCGAAATTGGGTTAAGACGTTCCCTTGACTTCCTAATGACATCACATCAAATTTTAAAAAAAAGAGTTGATGAGAGAAATAAAGGGTATCTCATCAATTGGACATAAAATTTATGGCAATAAGGATATATAATAACATATCTCCACATAGTAAGATGAAAATTAAAAGACATAACAAAAGAAGTCTTTTAAAAAGAGGAGGTTGAAAGGTTCCCTTACCGATTTGGGACACTTTCGAAACGTACACCCCATGAAAGAAGGACTATACAACATTGATGTAAATACCCATAAACAAAATTATGTTACAGAAATATTATAACAATTAAGAGTAAATACATCACTTAAAAGGAAATATTGGCAAATGTAGCATGAATCTCACGGGAATAAAAGTTAGATGAAAAATCCCTTACGAAAGCTCGGCAGCCTAACGGCGCCACTTAAAACTTCCAAAAAATGGATTGATGATATAAAATAGGGTCTCTCACCATATTAACATAAAATGTACAGACATATGAATAAAAAATAACACCTCCCAACATAACAAAGTGGAGCTTAAAAGAAGTGACATAAATGAGAGTACTTAAAAAAGAAAGAGAGAGGTTGGATCTCTTACGAAAATTCGGCCGCCTAACGGTGCCGATCAAAACATCCAAAATGGATTGATGAGAGAAAATAGGGTCTCTCATAATATGAAAATAAAAAGTACAGTAATATTGATATAAAATAACATCCCAATCATATGAAATATGAGCTTAAAAGGAATGACATAAAAGAGTGTACTTTAAAAGAAAGAGAGGGGTCGGATCCCTTACCCCGTGTCCGACATGACTCGATCATTCTCTAATAACCTGAATAATAAAATTTTTTCAATTTATAATTGATTAAAAACCTCCTTTAAATATTATTATTCAGTTCATATCACACATTATAACGTTATAACAATTGGTTAATAAAGTGAGTTCATATCAGATGCTTTTTTCGATGTTCAATACATGAGTAAAAATTGAACTTGTTGGAAAAGAATATTCCATGTAGTTGTAGGTACATCATCTCCAAAATAGTATTTATGTTTTAAATATCATATATATCCAGTATATATTCATTTTATACTATTCCATAGCATTTGGAGATAAAAAATTAAAAGCACCGTTCATAGAGATGGTAGGCCGTACGTACGCATGAATGCTACTTTCATTTTTTGTCATATTAATAGAATTAAAACAAAATGAGAGATATATATATTATAATTCCAGAATGATATCCATCATTTAGATGTAATATATTACATATATATCCATTATATATATATACTTATAATAGTTCATAACATTTGGAGATAAGAAATGAAATGTACCGTTCATGGAGACGGTAAGTCGTACGTACGCATGAACGCTACTTTAATTTATTTTTTTTGTATTTAATAGAATGAAATAATAATGATATAAAGGTATATTATAATTCCAGTAGGATAACATATGTAATACAATTATTTCCATCCTTTATACTTCCCATATATGGCATTAACGAATCAAATCACTTTGAGGGGGCAGTAGTCCGCACTTCCTAAAATGAAGATACCCCGTCTACCCATAATGGAAACCATAAAGGTATGCCATAAATGAAAAATACAGAATCTTAAGGAAAACAATAACATATTATATATCATATATAAATATAGTGACATCTTAATGTCCACCTTTTAATGTGTTAATAGAATATTGAACAATCATCGTTTCGTGAGGCAGTAATTCGCCATCCACAGAAACACTATGTTCTTTATCCATTAGATGAAGGTGTGTGTAAGTGTAGCTCCAATCCATCACATAAAAAAATCCAAGTATATTGAAGATAATGGTTTTGTTACAAAAGAAAATAATAAAAATCATTTAGGGGGCTGGAGAAGCAAATGAAAACAAAAGAACACAAGGGAAGACATTACCATTAAATCGGGTCACTTCCTTTGATTTGAGCTCAAAGTCATCCTTGGAAACGATTCTGCACAACGTGAGGATTCAATGGTGAATATATGGACTTGGAGAGATGAAATGGGAAGGGTTTTGCCGATCCAAAGTATTGAGAGGTGTGTTTAAGGTGGTAGAGGTGGGGGCCTTTTATAAGAGGAGAGGAGGGCACTCTTGGAAAGATATAAAATATTACATTATTATAAAATGATTTTCGGATTTAAAAGGTCTCAAAAAGATATATTTCGAGTATAAGGTGATAAAGTTTCTAAATCCACCCATCCAATAGGTTTGTGACAAGTATAAGTTATATTTTTAACAATATCTTTTCATTTTATTTAAATACCTTATTAATGAGGTTATTGTTACATCATCATGATGTCATAAATAATTTAATTTATTTCATGTCTAAAAATTATAAAAAAATATAATGATGTTGGAAATATTTTTAGATTTCTAATGAATTCTTATAGTAAAAAATTTGACTTGTATAACCCCACTTAAAAATTGTTTTAGTAAAACATCTCATGTTTGTGACATTTTAATTTTAACTTTAAATAAAACGGTATTTATGTCATTTTCCAAGAAAAGTGGCTCCATGGGGTCCCCATGTTGACCCATGGATTGTATTTGTCAGCCATGACACATCTAATTAGGCTAGGACATGTGTCATGTTCATTTCATATTATTAAAAAATTATTTTTAGCTTAAATTACACTAATTACCTCTAATCGCAATAAAAAACAGAAAAGATACTATTCACCAAAAAATTATTTTAATCCCATTGAACCACATTTTACTTCTTCATGACAACCATGTATGTCAGATTTTTGAAATTAAAAACACAAAAGTGGTAACGTTTCATTTAAATGAAAAATCAGTTTTTTAAGTACCACTTAGTGGATTCACTATTCATCGAAAATTGAAGTTTTTCAGAATAATACCAAAACATTACCCTAAGCTATATTTGATATTCCGAATTAAAAAATGATTTCTATTTTAAAAAATTCATATATTATAAGTTACATTGATTTATTTAATAATTAATTCCTTTTGGCATGACAAATAGCGTGTTTTTATGAAACGATATATATCAAAAGATTGACACTAGTTTACGTCCAATTTCAAAGTGAAATTAATTCCAACGACCACTATTGGATTAAATGGTAAAAATATATTCTAATTTCACTTTAAAACCAATTCAAAAGTTAATCTACTCATAATAATAAATTAGATTAAAAAGTGGTTTTGAGTTTAAATACAACATTTTTCACTATTCATTAAAAAATGAACTTTATCAGAAAAATACCAAAAATTTACACGAAGTAAATTTTGATGTCCCGATTCCAATGAAGAATTTTATTTTTTCAAATATAACACATAAAATTGTCAAAAAGTGGATTTGAAAGTGGTTCGCCATAAAAGGATGTTAATCGACCTTTTAAATAATATTAGATTGTTTACGCTTAAAATTGGATTCATTCACATTTTTAATCTTCTAACATTTATTGTAAAGAGTAAAAATATTTTACAAACATATATAATAATTTTGTAGTTAGTTCTGTTCATTCCTTCCATTACAATGGCTATACATTAACTACCATTTAAAATAATATTATTTTATTATTAGAGTGCAACGTAGGATTCCCAAGAAACTCATTGTTGCGTATTGGGTACGCCATCACGCATAGCGTCCCCTTTAAAGTAATATTAATATTTTATTCAAAAATATAGATAAATGTGAAAATGTCATATTCTTTATTTACCTGGGGTGTTACAACATAGACCTCAATATTTATCCAAATCATGTGAGTACAGATGTGGAGAATTAGAGGAACACTATTTTCTACCACCATATGACCCTAGTAATAGGACATTCATTTCTGCAGTCATTTGTAATAGTGAATGTTCATAGGGTTTGTGCGAGGTAAGGCAATTTGTGAACCAAACCGTGTAATGTTCCATTTCAAGCAGTAATAGAATCACATTTAGTGCACAGATTAGAAAACCATCTATCCAAACCAGTATTAGTTTTAACTATTGGTGTAAATAACAATTTTTTACTATTGAAATTTTTAAAACCATTTTCATATTCCATTCTTCTCATTCCAATTGTTTTCCACCTCATCATCATGCACGAAGATCCATTCATCTCAATCCAAATATTGATCCACCACCTCCATTATTCATATATTTCTCACATTGTTGAACCCATATAATTTCTATAGGTGAGATCATTAACCCTCTCTAATTTATTTCATGATAATTTCCTCATAAATTGTAATATTTTAGTGTAATATCATTTTAGACATTTTATGTCATTTGATGATTAGATTATTTTCTTCCAACCATCCTTGAATCAATGGTCAATGATAGACTTGGGGAGATCCATGAGGCTAATATAGGTGGTCCATGATTTTTTGTAGTCATTTCCTCGATTTAAATATAGATCATCATTATTCTACATGCAGTTCTCTCTGGGCTTCACCTAATATTTTCAATTAAATTAAAATGAATACATTCTCATGTATATGTTAAGCCAAGAATTCAGAAAATCACCCACATTTGTTTATTAACATGATTTTAACTACCACTTTTCTTAGTGTGTACACCCATAGAGGCCAAATATACCATTTTTATAACTTGATTAAAGCCTTTTAAGGGGGTTTACTTTTAAAAATTATCTTGAATTCATCATTTGGTTTGAATTAGGTATTTCAGTTGTATGTCAAACTACATAACCATCCCCTCAATTATGTTATGAATTATTCGGATTATACAACTAACTATAACTTATTCCCTATGACATGAATAGATTTTTCTAAATGAAATTCCATTACAAATATTTCAATTGTGATATAAATTATTGAACAAATGAAATTATACTTTTCCCAGAATGATATATATATATGTGTGTGTGTGTGTGTGTGTTTCTGTGTTTTGTTTATTGCACATATTATTCATCATAGTTCTAGGGGTGATACATGGGGTTATGATACATTAACCCCTTGTACAAAATCTTGTTCCTTTTATAAACATTTTTATTATTTCATAAACATGTCTAGGGAACCATCACCCAATCCTGAGATGGGCTCTCCTTGTGTTCTATATTTCTCCTCTGGATGAGTGACATCAGTTCCCTATGTGTGACCACATGGATTGTTATTATGGTTTGATTGGTTGTACTATTCCATGATAGAGACACATATACATTTGTGTGATACTGGGTTTAACACCCCGAGATTTTGTGAAATTATTTTTTCGAATTAATTTTACCTTTTTGATATTTTTCATTTGACTCTATAATTAAAATAGTTTTTTAAATAATTAAACACAAAGATTGGATTTTGTTATATGAATATAAGCTAATCTTGCAGTTCATGAAACATGAATATTATCATTATATACCTAAAACATCAATGTTATAATATAGTAAGCACATTATTTACATTCCTTAATGGTTTTCATAACACACAAGACCGAGTTTTATAGAAAAATAATAAACTATTGAAAAATAATTATTTAATTTAAGAATATATAGCATAGTCACTAATTCATTGGTTATTAATATGATTAAATAACTTATGATAACACATGGTTAAATTAATTGGTTATGAATAAATACAAAATTAATATAATAATCAATTGAATCTAGGAGATGTTTTTATAAAATATACTCTTATGATCATAAATGATTATATAATAAATTATCTTATTTAAGAGTAGTTAATAATATTTAGGATATATATATTATATATATTCAATAAAAATGTTTTTCTCTTACAATATATTATGTTATCATAATATGACAACATACACAATATTTGTTATAAATATGAATATATTTTGAACGTATTTTATCACATTCTAATAAAGAACCAAATTTAAATCCATTTTTTGTAATTTTTGTAAATTTAATATGTTAAAATAAACTCCACATTTATAATAGAACAATAATAATTTATTTTGGGTTATTTTTTGGTATTTTTCTTGGATGTTTCATTTTTTTAATACATTGTTAAAAATGATTAAATTTATTTCGAAATTTATTTTTCATATAATTTATTTATAGTGTTCAATTCATATTTAATTATTTAATAAATTCTCATTATATCACATATTTATAAATTAATTATACTTTGGTAATTGGAATCAATTTTACATTGAAATTGATTATAAAAACAAATGTAATGTTTTTAAACATTTCTTTATTAAAATACCTCATTATAATCCCATTTACGGGATTAAATTTAAATTAATTTTTCCACATATATGATTGGATTTTGGAAAAATTTATAAAATGTTTTTAGTAATCATAATTTATTTTTTCTTCTACATTAATCATAGTTTTTGACAAAAAAATTTATTACTGAATGTATTTAATATTAACTACAATGATTGTGCATATTAATAATATAATCCTAAAACATAAGTGCCCAAATGACCAATCCATAGTTCCAAAACCCATTTAATTGATATAGTTTCTCCATAATACTTCAATTATTTATTTATTTTTGTTTAGGATGACTTTTTGTAGTAAAAAATATGGGTACACCTACCTTGTTTTCAAAAATTCCCAGTGCATCCCTTCCCTTCTAAAATACTACCACCATGCCCAATTATTCACACCTACAAAAAAGTATGGGTCAAAATCTATGAATTTCACTTCTCATCTTCCCACCCTTCTTCTTTTAATCCCCCTTTGAACAAAATGCGAAAAAATTAATCCCTTGGTCAAATACCAAAGGACTGACCCAAAGAAAATGTGGAATCATTACTCAATATCCTTTATATTATTTTCATCATCCCCCATATATATTTTTTATTTCAGGAATACGAAAAAACTATTATCGTCAATATACTGTGATTAATTTTTGGAATGTTTTCCACCAACACTTACACGCACTTCTCTATAATGGGTAACAAACAAATTTTTTATGTGTACAATAAACTAGCACCTCAATTAACAATGAGTGTTCATTCTTCCTTCACCACCTCTCATGGTGGGAATTATGATGGAAACTATTATTATATATTATGTATATTATATTTATTATTTATTAAATATTATATAATTATTTTACATAATATTTCATTATAATTTCCATTTGGTGTAAATATTATAAGTTTGTTTGAGGAAGTGTGGACTTCCACCCAATCAAAGGAATTTGATTCTTTCCTACTATACATGGAATGTGTTAAGGATCAGGTAAGTAAAATTATATGAAATATATGATATAATAATTCTAATAGAAGAATGATATATAAACATATATTACACATACTTTATTTATTTCAATACAATAATAAATCAGAATCCATGTTCATGAGTACATACAACCAACCATCTCAGTTATTGATGTATTTCATTCCATACTTTGACAATAAATATATTATTATAATACACATATAATGAGTAATATTTTATATTTATATATTTTTTTTGATTATGTAAATAATTATATAACTATAAGGAGAAAATATACAACAAATTAAGACATATGTGAAAAATAAAGCGAATGTTACCCAACGTGAAACCCCAACCTAGAACTGTAAATAAGCATGTAATATAGAGTCATAATAAAAAAAATATGGTATAATTGTAAAAAACCGAGATTTTATAAGATAAATTATTTTTAATTTCATTCATATCTTCTGTTTTACGATACACCAAGATTATCTTGCGCTACACGCAACACCGTATTAGCTTGCAGTATACGCAACACTATTCTTGGCTCGTGTTACACACAATTTCAAGTTCGTTTAATAGAAGTTATTCTTCCCAACATTGAGTGTATATATATATATATATATTCAATGTATAAATAAAATATGTTTGGATTCTGTTATACTCAACAACAATGGAGTCTTTCATTACACGCAACCCTAACTTGGCTTGCATTACACACAATCGCGACCTTCGTCGATAGCGTGGTTTGTACGCAATATCGGGTTTCACTAAACAATGATATATGGTTATAATATTATTATGAACTATCCTTTATTAATAGTATTAACTAAATTTTTAATTTTATAACATTATTATTCATCTTACATATTTTCTAGAACATGGTTTGAGAACAAAATAAATTTTCTGGGTAAAATAAGTATTTTTCAAAAAATACAGTTTTGCCGCCTTTTGATGGAGCAGCCACATTAAATATAGTTTTTGACATGTGTAGAAGTTCAATTTGACAAAATAAAATTCTTCTTTTGAATCCTGATATAAAAATTTACATTTGATAATGTTTTGATATTTTTCTAATAACCTTCATATTTTAATGAATTGTAAAAACAAGCTATATTTTAATTAAAAACAACTTTTTTCATCATAATAATTTATGTGGTTAAATTATAATATTTAATGGGTTTAAAGTATAAATATAATATATTTTTACCATTTAATATAATTTATGTCATTAGCATTGATTTTACCTTGAATTCGTAGGTTATATAAATTCAATCTTTTGCAATTTTTTAAACAAAAACCTGTTTTCTTTCAACAACTGGATTAATTTTAATTTAATTTCTGAAACTTTTGTGTATTGAATTTGGAAAAATGGATTCCATATTTGTAATAAGTGGGTCCAAATTATGTTAATAAGCTACTTTTTATTTTTGGGCATTATGAATAGTAACTACGGAAATTTTTATTTACTGTAGTTAAAGGTAAATAGGGTAATTCAAGGTTAAAGGAATATTATAATAATTCAAAATTACCTTGAAACTTATCCTAACCTTATTTGATGAGTAGTGGAAGACAATGGGCATCCTTGTGCCGATTATGGGACCCCAATAAGCCACTTGGTAGTGAAAATGACAATTTGGATTAATTAATTTAATGTAAGGACAAAATTGACTTTAACAATGATCGTTTAGTAATTAATTTTTATAAGGGGTTATATAAGTTATATTTTCATTTATAAATATTATTTGGAAAGGTAAAAAGATTACCTAAATCGTGGAAGTTTTGTCATAATTTTTAGACATCATATGAATTAAATTATTTATGACACAATAATGATATAGTGTTTACCTCATTAATAAATTATTTAAATAAATAAGATTATAATGTTTAAAATATCATCCAAAACCTATCAAATTCCAATTTGATGATTTTATTTCGAATATGAGTCATCTTATCTTCGACAGTAATGTGTTTTGGACCTCTTTAAACCGAAGACAAGTTTATAATAAAATATTGTTTTCACACTTTCCTAGAGAGCCCCTCCTCTCCCTCATAAAAGGAGACCACTTATATGAAAATCCTCACACATCTCAAGCCTTTTGGCTCATCCAAACTCTACCCAAATAATCTCCCTACATCCCTCTCCTCCCCCTTTAATCCTTACATTTTAAAGGAGACTCTCTAAGAAGCCATTCCGGTTCAATCCAAAGGAAGTTACCAAAATTAAAGGTAACAGTTTCTCTTAAGTTGTTTTCTTTTATTCTACTTCTCCAACCCCTAAACTCTTTTTAATACTTTATTTTGTAACAACACCAATATCCTAAATATACTAGGATGTTTTTATGAGAAGGATTACAACTACACTTACACACACCTCCATCTAATGGATGAAGAACATAATGTTTCTATGATGGCAAACTAACGCCTCACGAATCGATGATGGTTCGATTTTCTCCTACAGCCTCCCATGGTGGCCATTATGATGGAACTATATTTATATATAATATATATTATGTTTATTATTTCCTTATTCTTCTTTACTTACCAATTATATCAAGCCTTTACGGTTTCCATAGTTGGTAAATACAATAATCTCATTTGAGGAAGTGCGGACTACCGCCCCCTCAAAGTGATGTGATTCGTTAATACCTTATGTGGGATTTATAAAGGATGTGGTTAATGATATTATATATGATATTATACTGGAATTATAATATACCTATGTTTAATTATGTTTTAATTCCATTGAAATAAGAAATAGAAATGAAAGTAGCGTTCATGCGTACGTATGGCTTACTGTCTCCATGAACGGTGCGTTTCATTTCATAAATCCATATGTTATGTACTATTATAAATTCATGTATATACTGGATATATAATGAATTTTTATGATATATAAATCATGATTTACATTTTTGAAGTATGTAAATCATGATATTAGTAATAATAACATCAATAACAACAAGTCCAAACACGTACGATAAATAAGATGATGTTACCCAAAACGCTACTTTAACATTAATTTACAAAAGAATGGGTAATATAAAGTCATAAGTGAACCATATATGATATAATAAAAATGAATATGATTCTGTAATAAGTCAATGACATTATTTAAATCATTATACAAGAGTTTCAGATATATAAGAAACATATCGGACATAAGGTAAGGGATAACTTTTCCAATCTCGTTCTTATCTGAGGTTGTTTATTCGTAAGTATTTACTGAGGTTATTGTTCTCATCCATGTCCATGTTTCCTAAAAATGGTTTCTTGTATTTTTAATGTGCTTTTTACCCATTTTTTACTTTTACTACATGGTATGTATGGAAATATTACTTTCCGAGGTACTTTTTGACTTTTACGGAGAAAGTACAAGAAGAATGTTTTTTAACTTATACAGAATGAACAGATTTTTACGGTTTTTTAAATCATTATTTTTATGAAGCTTCCTCCAAAATATTTCATGAATATTTTCAACAAAATCCTTTTCATTTAAAATTTCACGACATTTTTTTAAATGAAAATGAATTTGAAGAAAAAACGGATATTTTCCTCAAGAATTCATTTCAAGTGTTTTATCAAAATCATTTTTCATCTAAGATGTCATTATTTCATATGTGTATGTTTCAAGTATAACGTCTCTATGATTTAAATTGTTTCACAGTTCTTATTATGAAATGATATCCATTTCTTTTATATGGATTATGTGATGATGGGATGATGTTTATGAAACCCATTTTATTGATTGGGTTTTTATGAATGATGTGTGTTTATTTTGTGGCACAAGTAAGAATGATTTAATTATGAGATGGGTGGGACCTATATCTACCACCAATGCATTGGGTAAAGGTTTATATCTTGTGATATATACACGGCTGGAACGTTAAGTTAATCTGGTTCAGTATTACAGGACTGGAACGAGAAGTGAACTCGATTCAGAAAGGGACTTTGTCCACTAAGATGGTCTTGGCAGCAATGCCTTGGCTACTATGGAAATCATTACATGTGCTTAATGGATGCCAAAATTACATGTTTTATCCCCATTCTATGTTATCATGATTTATGTTCCATTATTATCTATTCCTTATGTACTTACATGGTTTAAGTCGTTGGTCAAGATTTTGATGTTTATACATTATGTTCATGTTTTTAAGTTCAAATGTATACGGCTTGTTTTATTTTATCCATGCTTACCCTTAATGAGAATTTGAGCTCACCAATTATATGTTTTCTTTTCCCCAGGATATAAAGAATGGTTTTAGGTAAGAAAACATAAGGGGAAGATCTTTATGGGAGATTTTGAAGATCTTTCACCACGATTAAAAGATTACGTTCCGAGTATCCAAAGACACTAATCTATTACGGTCCTTGTGTTTTGAATTCTATTATGTATTAAGTATACCGAAAATGTCATGTGTTGTCCATGTACGTCAAGCTTCGGGCCTCTACAGTTGGTATCAGAGGAAAGGTTTAGTCAACCTTTGGAAACTATGATTCAAGAACTTTAGTGACATCCCTAGAGATATTTCAAAGGTATGTCTAGGGATGTCCCTAAGGTTAAGTAGACGTATAGGTTATAGTCCTAAAATTTCACTAATGATCTTATAATTAAACCTAAGTTGTTAGATATTGATGGTACTCCCCCTTTATTTTGTTTTTCTCCCTAGCATGATTTTTTCCTCTCAAAGAATTCTTTTTATGTTTTAGTCAATGGAGGGAACCAGAAGGAATTCGGTTAACATTGAATCCAGTGGAAAAATTGGTGACTATGAGCAACGAAATTGTGTTATTCATAGAGAGAAAGATATTGTAATTATGCCGAATCAGTTATCGCGATATATGATTAACAAGGTGGAATTTAGTGGTATTCCTAAGTCATCAAATAAGAGGAATATGGAATTTTATGCATGTTCACATAGTGAGGAGCATAATGAAATGAAGATTGATATTTCTAAATTATTGAAGAATAACCTTGAAGAATACCTAAAATGGATGGACAGATGTTATCTTTGTGGAGAAAAGGGTCACAGAGTGGTATAAAATTATGGAGGTCAATGTCTTATCTGTGGAGAACATGGGAATTACCCAACTCAATGCCCTGGCCTAAGAGGTTACATTTAAATCAAGGAAGGACTTATTCAATGAAAATCATTGAAGAGGATGGTTTGAAGGGTTTATGTATTCGTATTCCAAAATAATGTTGTTCAGGTACATTTATGGTATATTGGAATACAAATATATTGGTACATTGTGGTTTTCCATAAAAACATGTCATCAGTAACCATGGAATGTGATGGAGATATTTTTGGAAAGAATATGATATGCGCATAATGAAGGGATAAAGAGAAAATCAAATATTTGACAGTATTCATGAGCTCATGACTGATATAAGGAAATAGTTATATCAAGGTTTGAGTATATAGAATTTTGGGGTTTTGGTATGTGGAAAGAGTTACCTTTTGACAACACTCATGTTTTTACTAATAACCAATAGGTATTCATTTTTCAAGAGAATACATGATTAAGTCCTTAGAATGTTTGGAATGTGACCAAAAAGACATATCTTATGACATATAGGGATCAATGATGGTATTAACATGATTGTTATATGAAATCTCTTGTAATCGTTCTCACTATAATATGACAATGGACTGCAATATTATGGATACGCCTAAAGATTAAAATGGATTATGTTGGACATAAGTTAGTATTTCTTAAGGATAGAACTTTTTTCAATATTATTGATGGGATGTTATAGTAATGTAGTTTTAGAAAATGGACAACCTGCAGGACGTGTGACGACCCATCACATCGGACAAGGCTGTGGGATCCGAACCCACAACCGAAGTGCGACATGCCTTTATCGCCTACCACTGGCCTACAAGAAGTCCATGTATAGTAGAAACTAGTTTTATTATATTAAGAAGTATGATATATGATTTATAAATCCATTTTAGGAACCATATATGATTAATCTCACTATAGATGGACTTGTGTATTTTTGATAACTTTTTCTAGCCTTTTCTTTGAGATAGATGGAATGACCCATAATTCTATCACATGATCTGCTAACGCTTCACGAATAAAAAACCCAACTTCATTTCTTTAAGAGATGATGTGGAAATTGTTCAATTCATGAACAATAGTGATATTGTACGAAAATCATGTTAGTATTTATTTTAATTCATCAACTTTAGGGAAATGATATTGAAAACCAAAAATGTTGTCCTAGTTCTCTTATATTCGATGAATCAGATGGTACCTTAGATCATCACAAATTTATGGCTTTGTGATTGTTGGATTTTTTATAGCCATGTTCTCTACCACTTCCCATCAGAACATGATGGTTATATTTTTCTTCCATATCCATATTTTAACCTATGTTCTCCTATATGAAAAACAGTGATGAGTTACATTGGGTAATCGTTACATTTCATACTTTAGTTTTTAAAATTAATTTTTAGTATTCCTTTTTACAGTGTGGGTTTCTATAAATAGTAAACGATTTATAAACCCGATGAATTTCGAGGGAGAAATTCATTTTAAGGGGGGTAGAATGTAACAACCTGAGATTTTATAAGATACATTCTCTTTAATATCATTTATATATTCTGTTGTATGATACACCAAGATTATCTTGCACTACACGCAACACCGTATTAGCTTGCAGTATATGCAACACTATTCTTGGATCGTGTTACACACAATTTCATGTTCATTTAATAGATGTTATTCTACGCAACATTGAGTGTGTATATATACATATATATTCAATGTATAAATAAAATATGGTTGTATTATGTTATATGAAACAACAGTGGAGTCTTTCACTACACGCAACCCTAACTTGTCTTGCATTACACGTAATCGCGACCTTCTTCGATAGCGTGTGTTGTACGCAATATCAGGTTTCAGTAAACAATGATATATGGTTATAATATTATTATGAACTAGCCAATATGAATATTATTAGCTAAATTTTGAATTTTATTACATTATTATTCATCTTAAATATTTTCTATAACATGGAATGAGAACAAAATAAATTTTTCGGTTAAAATAAGTATTTTTCAAAAAATGCAGTTTTGCCGCCTTTTGATGGCGCACCCACATTAAATTTAGTTTTTAACATGTTAATAAGTTCTATTTGACAAAATAAAATTCTTCCTTTCAATAAGGATATAAAAATTTACATTGGATAATGTTTTGATATTTTTCTGATAACTTTCATATTTTAATGAATAGTAAAAACATGATATATTTTAATTAAAAACAACTGTTTTTATCATAATAATTTATGTGGTTAAATTTTAATAATGAATGGTTTTAAAGTATAAATAGAATATATTTTCAACATCTAATATAATTTATGTCATTATCATTGATTTTACCTTGAATTCGTAGGTTAAATCAATTCAATCTTTCACAATGTTTTAAACAAAAACCCGTTTTCTTTCGACAATGAGATAAATTTTAATTTAATTTCTACAAATTTTGTTTATTGAATTTGGAAAAATGGATTCCATATTTGGAATCAGTGGTTCCAAATTATGTTAATAAGCTACTTTTTATTTTTGGTCATTATGAATAGTAACTACGGTAATTTTTATTTAATGCGGTTAAAGGTAAATAGGGTAATTCAATGTTAAAAGAATATTATAATAATTCAAAATGACCTTGACACTTGTCTTAAACATATTGGATGAGTAGTTCGTGACCTTGGTCATCCTTGGGCCGATTTTGGGCCCCCAATGAGCCACTTGGTAGTGAAAATGACAATTTGGATTAATTAATTTAATGTAAAGACAAAATTGACTTTAACAAATATCTTTTAGTAAATAATTTTTATTAGGGGTTATATAAGTTATATTTTCGACTATAAATAATATTTAGAAATCTAAAACAATTACCTACATCATGGTATTTGTTTCATAATTTTTAGACAACAAATGAATTAAATTATTTATGACACAATAATGATGTAGTGTTTACCTCATTAATAAATGATTTAAATAAATAAGATTATAATGATAATAATATCATCCAAAACCTATCCAATTCCAATTGGATGATTTTATTTAAAATACGAGTCATCTTATCTTCAACATTAATGTGTTTTTGACCTCTTGAAACCGAAGATAAGTTTATAATAAAATAATGTTTCCACACTTTCCTAAAGAGCCCCTCATCTCCCTTATAAAAGGATACCACTTCTATGCAATTCCTCACACCTCTAAAGCCTTTTTGATCTTCCAAACTCTTCTCAACTAATCTCCCTACATCTCTCTCCTCCCCCTTGAAGCCTTACATTAGGCAGAAGACTCTTTAAGAAGTCTTTTTTCTTCAAACCAAAGGAAGTTACCAAAATTAAAGGTAACAGTTTCTCTTAAGTTGCTTTCTTTTATTCTACTTCTCCAACCCCTAAACTATTTTTAATCCATTCTTTTGTAACAACACCAATATCCTAAATATACTAGGATTTTTTTATGAGAAGTATTCGAAATACACTTACACACACCTCCATCTAATGGATGAAGAACATAATGTTTATGAGATGGCAAACTAACGCCTCACGAAATGATGATTGTTCGATTTTCTTCTACCGCCTCTCATGGTGGCCATTATGATGGCACTGTATTTATATAGAATATATATTATTTTTATGATTTCCTTATTCTTATTTAATTCCCAATTATATCAATCCTTTATGGTTTCCACAGTCGGTAAATACGATAATCTCATTTGAGGAAGTGCGGACTACTGCCCCCTCAAAGTGATGTGATTCGTTAATACCTTATGTGGGATGTATAAAGGATGTGGTTAATGATATTATATATGATATTATACTGGAATTATAATATACCTATGTATAATTATGTTTTAATTCCATTAAAATAATAAATATAAATGAAATTAGCATTCATGCGTACGTACGGCTTACCGTCTCCATGAACGGTGTGTTTCATTTCTTAACTCCTTATGTTATGTACTATTATAAATGCTTATATATGCTGGATATATAATGAATTTATATGATATATAAATCATGATTTACATTTTTTAGGTAATTATATCATGATATAAGTAATAATAACATCAAGAACAACAAGTCCAAACACGTACGATAAATAAGATGATTTTACCCAAAACGCTACTTTAACATTAATTTACAAAAGAATGGGTAATATAAAGTCATAAGTGAACCATATATGATATAATAACAATAAATATGATTCTTTAATAAGTCAATGAAATTATTTAAATCATTATACAGGAGGTTCGGATACATACGATGCATATCAGACATAAGGTAAGGGATAACTTTTCTAATCTCGTTCTTATCCGAGATTGTTTATTCGTAAGTATTTACTGGGGTTATTGTTCTCATCCATGTCCATGTTTCCTAAAAATGGTTTCATGTTTTTTTAATTTCTTTTTACCAATTTTTGACATTTACTACATGGTATGTATGGAATCATTCTTTTACGAGGTACTTTTTGACTTTTCCGGCAAAAGTACCAGAAGAATGTTTTTTTAACATATACGGCCTGAATGGATTTTTATGGTTTTATAAAGCCTTATTTTCATGAAGCTTCCTCCAATATATTTCATGTCTATTTTCAACAAAATCCTTTTCTTTTAAAATTTCACGACATTTTTTGAAAAGAAAATGATTTTGAATAAAAAAGGATATTTTCCTCAAGAATTTATTTCAAGTGTTTTATCGAAACAATTTTTCATCTAAGATGACATTATTTAATATGTGTATGTTTCAATTATAATGTCTCTATGATTTACATGGTTTAAGTTTTCTTATTATGAAATGATATACATTTATTTTATATGGATTATGTGATGATGGGATGATGTTTTGGAAACCCATTTTATTTATTGGGGTTTTATGAATGATGTATGTTTATTTTGTGGCACAAGTAAGAATGATTTCATTATGATATGGGTGGGACCTATATATCCCTCCAATGCATTGGGTAAAGATTTATATCTCATGAGATAGGCATCGCTGGAATGGTAAGTTAATCTGGTTCAGTATTACAGGACTGTACATGGAGTGAACTCGATTCAGAAAGGGACTTTGTCTACTAAGATTGTCTTGGTAGCAATGCCTTGGATACTATGGAAATCATTACATGTGCTTAATGGATGCCACAATTACATGTTTTATTACCAGGATATTTTATCATGATTTATGTTCCATTATGATCTATGCCTTATTGACTTCCATGTATTAATTCGTTGCTCATGATTTTGATGTTTAAACATTATGTTAATGTTTTTTAGTTCAAATGTATATGGTTTGTTTTCTTTTATCCATGCTTACCCTTACTGAGCATTTGAGATCACCCTTTATATGTTTTCATTTCCCCAGGATATAAAGAATGGTTTTAGGTAAGAAAACATAAGGGGAATATCTTTATGGGAGATGTTGAAGATATTTCACCACGATTAGATGATTACGTTCCAAGTTTCCAAAGACAATAAACTATTACGGTCCTTGAGTTTTGAATTTTGTTATGTATTAAGTATTCTGCAAAAGTAATTTGTTGTCCATGTATGTTAAGATTCGGTCCTCTAAAATAATATATAAGAATACGGTTCTTCAAATTATTTATATTAAACTTACATTTATTATAATTGAGGATTGGACAAGCATGAGGTGAGTCAAGACACATTGTAAGTGGATTTCATCTCACTTTTTATTTCTATGAGATACATTCATTATTCTAAATTTATTTCAATTTTGTTGTTTTTATAATAAACAATGACTTATTCTATGATTATTATAAATTTTTAATGGGTATTAGGATATCTATTTTATGATATTTGTTTCGTGGTGGTTATGTGTTAAATTTTACCAAGTCAAGACAGTATCTTTGTCTCAATTTTCTTTCATTGAGACACATTATATATTATTGACCTATATTTTTCTATTTGTTGTATTAAATGACCACTAAAATATAATATCATGAATAAAAATATATTCATTATAGATAATTCTTCATGTAATTTTATTCATTATAACATGAATAAATGTAACTAAATCGTAACAGTTTATTGCTACAATTTTATCCTTTTTTCATGATTGTTTATTATTATGCTTCTTATTGAACAAATAGTATTATACATATGTGATGAAAATTAATGAATTTTATTAACATATTTATATTAATGATATATCCTTGCAATAGTTACATTTTACAACTCTTAGGTACTTATGATACTTAATAAATGTTTTTATGAAAATCTAACTATTAATCTCCTATCAGTCGATAATCTGTATTCTTTCAAAACTGGGATTTATAAAATTGATTTAAAAAATGATTTAATTTTATCCTTTGAATTTAAATGGAATTTTAAACATGTTTTAACATTAAATTTTCTTTAAAAAGAACCATCTTGTTTTTTATACTAAGATATGTTTTTGAACATTTGTGGTCAAGAAAGGAATGCTCTACATGTACTGATACACCAAATATCGAAACTACCATTACCCTAAAGTATCTTTTGTAATTTTAAAATAATATTTTAAATGAAAAATGTTTATCATAATATTTTGTACATTTATTTTTTTATTAATTCCATTTCAATGAAAAAATATTTCAATATCATTTCATGGATATAAATGCATCCATTAAATGTCTGCAACTCTATTTTTAAAGAAATATGTATAAAAAAATTTAAATTATAAAGAAACAGTTTTAGATGTTCTCAATCATTATTTATTAGTTATGAATGTATTTTTCAAGAAAGCATTTCAATACATATCCAGGATTCCCTTATTAGATTTCATGGAAAAAGGTTTTAAAAAAATTCTCAAGCTCTCTGTATATGTTTTCAAAGAAAAAGGTTTTATAAAATGATTTCAATGATATCATGATGTGAATTCATGTTTATTATAATGAAAATGGTTTGAAAAATTATTTATGTATTAAATAATATTTTTAGAAGAATAGTGGAAAATATCTTCAAATAAATATTTTGAAATTCTTTTTAAAAATTATTTTTTGTCTAAGATGGATTTTATTGATGATACTCATGCCTATTTGGGAAATGATTAAAGGGTTCCGTTTATATTATTTGTATGAATGGATAATTTATTAATGGCATGATTTTTAAGAAACATTTTTCTATTTCATGGTTTATATGTTAATAAAACCCATTCTTCTTCAATAGGTTATATATTTATGACACTCATTACTATTCCATGGGTTATATGTTTATGAAACATGTTCCTCATCCATGGGTTATATATTAAAGAAAACTTGTTCTTCTTTGATGGGTTACATTATTATTCAACTCATTTCTCTTCAATGGGTTATATAATGATTGATTATTATGAATCCCACTTCGTTTCATGGGTTAGAATAGGTTGAAATAATTTTAGAACCTATATATACCACACAGGTTATGAAATGATTAAATATTATTATAACCTTTTCAATTTTTGGGTAATGATATGATGATTTGGAAAACAATTTCATTTCCTTGGTTGTGAATTTTTTTTAAATTTTTTATGAAAATGTATGTAAATTTTCATTATGAGATGGGTGGGAGATATATCTCCCAAAAATTAATTGGGTAATGATTTATATCTTCTGATATAATGATGGAAATCAAGAATATGGGCTTCATCCACAGTAAGAATAAGGGGAAACCCAATCCATTACATGTAATGGTAGGCGATTCTAGATAGCGGGGTTTCACTAATAGTAGGTTTAGTTAAAATAAAAATAGTGGACGGGGAATAAAGATTCACTATGGTAATACGGAGAAACCTGATCCACATTAGGAAGAGAGGGAAACTCGATCCCTTATAGGAAAGGGACTTCGGCTGGGATGATGGTGTGTCCTACCCAATAGGTGCAGTTTCCATTAAGTATACAAATATTTTATAAAAATGAATTTTAATATATAGGGAATTATACCACATGTTTATATATGCAAAATTTCTATATCTTATTACCATTATATGATTTCATGGCTTATGATATTTATTTCATTTTTATTCATGACTTATAAACTTCCAAGATTTATTACATGATTCATTTTTATGATCATTGATATGAGTATTATGATCTAAAAACGTAATAATCACATCCTAATATATCTATGATCATGTATATGCTTACATGTCTATATTTTTAATCGGTATCAAGTATATGATATTACACATTTTTATGTTTCCTTCCCCATGTTATGAAGATATGTTTTATATATGATGTAAATTTCTTATGTACAAGTGCTTATATTTCCATGATTCAAAATGAACTAATCTAAGATGGTCTTTGGGTGTCTGTTTTTGTATTGTTATTAGTATTATAAAAAATGATATAACCTCTATGTATATTGACACCAGGTCATTTTAGTTTGTATCAGATCAATGGTTTAGTAAATCACTGGAATATAAGATGGTTAATCATTATTTATATCATGATGGATTTATCTATGTATATTTATATGCATGTCTCTAGGAATAAGTCCAATATGAGATAATTTTTATGAAAATTTCATGGAATTTTTGTAAAGTATAGAGTGAGTGGATTATTAGTATAACATCCATATATAGATAATAAAGTGGATGAATCACTCAAAATTTTGAAACATATGGGTATCATCTCTGTCAATGTATGATGGGTATGACTCGGCGTAATCTATTACATGATAATAGGCCCTAATTTTCGACTAGTTTTATACTCTTCAGGGATATTCTTTTTAAATTCAAATATATTTTATGACAAATCATAAAGGATTTGAATATAATATAACTATTAATAACCTATGTTAAAAAAATTATCATGATTTAAATTTTGGTGTTATTATTTTTAAATCCAACATGTAATTTTTCATGATTATATGGTTTTCTTATATGATATGTGTATCTCTCCATGAGATTTATGGTTTTTGAAAATAGTGTGATCTAAAAGAAATATGTAATGAATTGAATGGTTCTGATGTGGAATGTATGATCATTATGAAAATTGATTTCCCAAGAGGAAATCTAATAAATATAATTAAGGATGTTTGTATGAGTGTCGGTTATACATTTGAAGATATTGAGATTTTTTATGACACGTGAAAGGTATGATATTTTAATCTAGTATCTTTTACATTAAAAATTATATGCATGATAATATTGAGGTTAGGGAACATAATACATGATTCACATTTCATGTTATATGAATGTGGTATTAAAAATATGTTGATAAAGCCCAATTATTGGTTCTCGAATAGAATTGGATTAATGAAGTATTTATGTTTTCGAATTCAAATATTATGTTATGTGAATCATGAAATAGATAATAATTTTTAGTATAAGTTTCTCATCAATGGTTTAGAATGATATGTTTAATGGTGATAATGACATTTAAAAATATAATTTTTATTAATGGATGGTAACATTTATTGTGTTTATAATGTTTTGGAAATTGTGTATAGCTATGATTAATATATGATTTATCTAGAGAATGTAAATTAGAGAGAATCAATGACCATGGATTAAAAAAATTGTTTTCTTACAAGGTGATGTATGTTACCATTGATGAATTTTAAAACCAATTGGATTCATGGAATATATCTAGTAAACATTAGAATAAAGAGTAATAATTATATACAAAAAGGATATATGGTAATTCATATTTTTACCATGTATCAATTGGATATAAAATAATGGTATGTTTAGAATGTGACAACCAAGTTATACATTGCAGTATATGGGGGACAATGTTATGCTTCATTCAGGACATTATTTGAAATGTTTTGGATTTTAATCTTTTGGAATGGTTATAAAGTTAACAATTAATTAAAATATTATGTTACACATTTCATGATTTTTATAAGATAAAAGTTTTATCTCACCACATAAGGTGTTGTGAATATAGGATAACTAGTTCTACCAACATTAAGATAATGATAACTGATGAAATATGTTATGGCATATCATATACCCAATGATCTATTACTTCTACGGAAATGAAAAGTTAACCTACCTTTTTAAGGAACAATATAAATTGGATCAAGAAATACAAATGAATTTGGTTGTACAGATATCATGAAAGTATATATTTCCATGAAAATTCATTTAAATTCATAAAAACTATCGTGATAAAAAAATGTATCCCAATAACATTGTTATAGATGAATCAAATAGACCCTTAGATCATCGTTGAGTTATGGCTTTATGATTTTTATGTTTCTCTTAACCATGTATTTTATCACTCTCCATCACAACATTATATTTATATTTCTCTTCCATATTCCCATTTCCACAACCTATTTATGTTCTCCTATGTGGAAAACTAGTTATCTGTTACATTGGGTAATTGTTATTTTTCAAAAATTCGGATTATAAAGGATGATTTATTATTAATTTTTATGATGTGGTTTCTCTTATTGACAATTATAATTATTAAACATCTTATAACTAAAAATAATTATGAGTGCGTAATTAATTTTATGGGAGGAATAATGTTACAACCAGATATTTTGTGAATTTTTTTTCGAAATTAATTAAATATTTTTGTAATTTTTATTTCACACAATAATGAAATTTTTTTTTATCCATGAAATATATTTTTATTAATTTATATTAAATTCCATGATAGTTTCTCTTGACACACAAAATAATGTTAATCATCTCTACATGGAACAACAAGGTTTTATACATTACAAAGAAGATTGACTTTCCTTGATGTCATTTATAACACACAAGACCCTGTTTTAACGAAGAAAAATATATTATTAAAATAGTTATTATTTAATATAATATGATACAATGTATCAATTATTATAGATATTTTGAATATTACTAAAAAAATTATAAATATACATGGTTGATTTAATTATTTATTAATTAATGAGAACTAAATATGAAACCAGTTGAATATACGGTGAATAGTTTTATAAAAACCACATTTATGATCACAAAGAAATTACATACTAATAAATTATATTAATTAATTTTGGTAAATTATATTAATGAAGTATGCATTAAATATATTGAATAAATGATTTTTAATTTTCATCCAATTGATTTGGTAAGCATAAGAATAGAACAAACCTAATATTTTCCCAAAGAAATTAATAGCTTTATAAAGGCAGTTTACAACCTTTTAATGGATAAATAATTTATAATATATTTTAGGAAATTTTATAAATTTTATATTTGAAAATAAACTACATATATATAATAATATCATAGAACATATCTTAGGGTGATTTTTTTGGTATTTTATGTTAAGTTTAAATTTTAAATGGCTAATGAAAAATATTGAATTTTAATTCAAAAAATAATTTTCCCTCAATTTATTTATAGAATTAAATTACATTTTTTTGGCTGTAAAGACACGTAATATATTTTTTATCAATTAATCAAATTTATGACTTTTCAATAATCGATACATTGTCATCGTAAATAAAAACAAATGAATCAATTGAATGTTTTCACTCTAAAAAACTTCATTGTCATCCCATCTATGGTATTAAATATAAATTGACATATTTGATGCATATTAATATAATTTGGAAAAACATATTCCAAATCTGTAATAATAATTATTTATAATGTATAATAAGGTTAACAAAGTTTTTTTACAAAAAATATTAGAGAAAATAATTAAAATTAATTTCAGAAATTAAGTATAACAAGGGAATAAACCAAAAACATATAGCCCCAAATGAAAAATACACTACTAAAAATACCATTTGTATAACCATATTTATTAAATAAATATTCTATTAATGAGTTATTTTTAATGACATTTTAGGTAAAAATGTATTGGATCCCCTCACTTCTCTATAAAAGGCCCACACCTCTCACAATTCATCACACCTATGAAACAACTTAGTATCGGCCATGATATTCTAAATTAACTGAAAAAAGTCCCTCCCTTTATCCATGAATCCTCCATTTGGACAAAATGAAATCCAAGGAATCCCCTTAATGGAAACCAAAAGGCATAACCCAAATAAGATGTAACATCCTTTCTCAAGATCCTTTATAATATTTTAATTTTCCAACCCATCCACTGTTATTATTCGATTAATATAAAAAAACCAGTTTAATTAGTATATTTATACATATTTATTTTATGGTTTATACCTACAATTACACACACTACCATATAATGGGTAACAAACATATAATTTATATGTATAGTGAACTACCACCTCACAAAACAGTATTTCTTCATTATTCATTTAACACCTCTAATGAAATGAATTATGATGGGAATGAAATTTATATATGATAAATATTTGATTTATTATTTATATAATCTTATTTAATATGGTTACAACTTATATCATTATACATTCGATTTTGGGTAAATATGACAATTTTGTTTGAGGAAGTGTGCACTATCACCCCCTCAAAAAGATGTGATTCGTTCACACTATACATGGCATGTGTCAAAGTTAGGTTTAGTAAAATTATATTATATAAATGATCTAATAATTATAATTCAATAATGAGATATAAATATATATATCATTTACAATATCAATTTCAATTTGATAATAAATCATAAATAATATTCATGTGAATGTATGACCTATCATCTCCATGAATGTTTTATTCAACTTCGTAAAAATATATTATATATCTAATAATATTAATATAATTATTAATAATTATATATATATATATCTAATTTTATACATTATATAATTCCTTATTTCGTTATAAGGACCAATGATACCACAAATTAAGACACATGTGAAAAACAAATCCAATATTACCCTACGAAAAAAAAATTAATATATTGTTGTTAATAAGTAGGAAATACAAAGTCATAATAATAGCATATAAGGTAATAGATATAAGAATTTAGTTATCTGAATTATTTATAATAAACTTATATTTGTTATTCTGGTGGTTTGAATGAGTACATTAAGAGATAAGACAAAGGGTAAGTGAGTTTTATATCACTTTTTATTTATGTGAAATACATGCCTTAATCACAATTCGTTACAATTTTGTTGTGTTTATAATACACATGGATGTATTATGTAATTATAATAATAAATTTTAATTATATTAACAGATCAATTTGATGATATTTATTTCATAGGGGTAATGTTTCAAAAGTTATCAACTGGATATGTAAATTGTACTTAATTTTCATTTTTTGAGACACATGCCATGTAATGAACCTATATTTTTATATGATATGTATAAAGTAAACATTGAAATGTTATATAATGAATAAAAATATATTAATTATAATTTAATTTTTATTTAATGGTATTATTTCTTATAGTAATTAAATTTTCCAGAATGGTAGTAGTTTATTGGTAGCATGAATGGCTTAAAGGCATTCTTTTTGTATTTTAGTTTATTGGTACAATATCATAGTTTATCAAGATTGTTTTTTATTATGTTTCCATTGATGAAATAAAATGATCCTTATTTGAAGAACTATAATGATATTTTTTACCCTATAGATATGAATGTTATATACATGTAATTGGGCCATTTTACACTCATTAGTAGTTAATATACTTTGGAAAATGTTTTTTGGGAAATGTGACCTTACCTATCCTTACTGTTAGAAATCTGTGTTCTTTGAAAAATATATATTTTTAAACAAGAATTCAATAAATTTATAAATTTATCATATGTTGTTAAAGGAGAGATTTAACAATGTTTTATATTTTAAAATAAAATTTTAGAAGGAAACTTCTTGTTTTTTTTTGATCAATATACATTTCGTAACTTTTAATGTAAAAAATAAATGTTGGGTATGTTCAAACATACCCATCATCATGACCAAAATTAACATAAAGCATCCATTAAATTATTTCATGATCATTTTCAATGGAATTTTTTTTCTTGATATTATGTATATTTATTTAATTTACATTGGTTTTCAATGAAAATGGACTTAAAATTTTTTTTATCTTAATCAACGCTTCCATTAAAATTATCCAATGCTATTTTTAATGAAAATGGTTTTTAAAAAGTTTTTTTGACTAATAATGTAATTTAAATGATTTCAATACATCTTTATATGTTTTTAAAATATTTTCCATGAAATGGTTTTCAAAGCTTCATCAAGATTATTTTCTATTCTTGAATACAAATAGTTTCCAAAAAACAATTCAATCTCTCCTTATATATTTTTAAGGAAATATTTTCAATTTTTTTCAATATATTTTTATAATAATTCATGATTAATTTTGGAAAAAATAGTTTCAAATGGATTTATGTTTTATAAAAACATTTTAGATAAATAATGGAAATTTTTATCAATAAATCTATCTAAATAATATTTCAAATTTAATTTCCATCTCATATTACTTAAGTTTATGCTAATCATTTTCTTATGGAAAATGATTCAAATGATTCATTCCTATTTTTTTCAATGAATGGATAATGTATTGACAGAAATTTTTTTATTTATCCCATTTCTATTTCACGGTATATAGAATTATATCACCCATTCCTCTTCTAATAGTTATATGTTTATGACAACTATTATAAATCCATGAGTTACATGTTTACGGACCCCCTTCCACATACATATGTTATATGTTTATAATAAATGTGCATCCTATATGGGTTATATGCTTATTTACCATGTTTATATTCAATGGGAAATACCATAAAAATTATTAGGAAACCTCCTCCATTTCATAGTATATTATATGATTAAATGTCTAAGAAACCTATATATTCACTATTATATATGATATGATAAAATGTTAATCTACCCTTTTAATTTCACGGGTTATGATATGATGTTTGTGATAGAAATTTCATTTCATGGATTAGGTTATGATTTTTTGTGATTTTTTTTCACATGTATTCATTTTGAGATGGGTGGGACTAGTAAATATCCCCAATGAGTTGGGTATATTTTTATATCACTTGAGATAATGATGGGTATCTAGTTTACAGGATTGATCCATAATATGAATATGCAGAAACGTGATTCCTTATAAGAATAGTTCTATAACGATGGATGGTGGTGTGTCCCACTAAATAGGTGTAACCACCATGATGATTAGATATGGAGAAACATGAAACACTACTGAAATATGGGAAAACCCAATACACCATGGAAATATTGGAAAACCTGATCACATACAATGAATGTACCACAATAGGGGATGTTGGTGTGTCCCACACAATACGTGTAGTTCCCATGAAGTGGAATGATGAGTTCTAGCAATGCGTCTTGACTATTATAGAATGATAAAAAAAAATTATATATTCCACAATTCTGTGTCTTACTCCCATGTTATGATTTCATATATTGTTTTCTTTATTTCAATATGGTTCATGCTTTATGAAAAAACATTATTTATTTAATGATTCGGTTTTATGATTTTTGATATGTAGGATACAATATTATAATGTTATTATCATATTATCAATCCCCTATGCTCGTGTTCTTGATTACATGTTACCCTTTTTTAGTCTTACTGGTCATCTATGATCACCCTTTTATGTTTTATTCCATTGATTATGAAGTTATATATTATGTATGGTGTTTATAATAGGGGATATAGTCATTAAAAAACTAGTGAGTGATAATGTAGCCAACTTATATACTAGTGTGTATGTTTCCATATTCTAAATGCAATAAACTAATGTAATATTTGGGGTTGTGTTCTTATATTTTTTTATGTATACCTGAAAAATGACGTATTGTATATTTATGTTAAGATTGGGTCATTATAATATGTATAGAAAATGTGGATTATTAGACATAAATTTTTTATTCTATGTTTGATCGACACCTTGTACTTCACCCTAGAGTTATATATCATAAATATTGCCTCCTCAACTATGTACACCTACTTATTCTTTAAAACTTGTGGTGGTCTAGCATAAATACAATCATTGAGGTACATATCCAGTCATAAAAGGTAGAGCTGGTGCTGATTCTCTCCCGCTAGGATTATATGGGAATGACTAAAAAACACATCGTGATTCCTGATTAAATTGTTGTATTATCAATCATAATCATAATAGTAGTTTTGTTGATTTATATGATTGTATATCCCAAAATGATTGAATATAACATCATTGAAGGGGGGAACTCTCTAGATGCCATTTATCTATCAAGAACCCACTAGGGAATTTTTCTTATAACTATATTAACAACTACCAGGTCTTGATAATGTCTTCTTGTAACCTATATTGTTTAATTCCCTCAAATTACACTCAATGAAAATGGAATAATTAAAAATTCATAAAATAGTAGCCAAATGAAAACCATCTACTAATGAATAGATATAATTCATGATATCATCCTTACTATTTATCACTCATCAAAGAACATTAGTAGAAAATGTGTAAAATTAATAAAATTAGTATAGAGAGATTAAAGTTAAAAAAATCATAGGTTTCATTGATTAGGTTCTGAAATATCCAAGACCTATCAGCTCTCAGCATATCCAGAAAGAAACTGTCCTAGAAGGTGGCCTATAAATAGACCCAAACCATTTCATAGAGATGTTGTTCTTTATTGATAATGTCACACTAGTACATGGAAGAAACATAAAGAATAAAATCATATTGATTGAACCGACTTTTTAAGGCATCTCATAGTTCTCAATGATAGAAAAAAATGAAATATAAAAATGCCTCTATAGCCATTGAACTACCATCCCCAAAAAATGATTGTGGATGATAGTATTGAAACACTTGTGTCATCTCATCCATAATAGGGGAAGTTCAAAGAGCTCCATGAACATTCTATAAAATCTTAATAAACCATCTTGAAACTAGTCAATATTCTAGAATTTGGGTATAATTGGAAGTGTCCCATATCGAACTACTATTCGGTTATGTCTGACCACATCTAGAACATGGTCATCATGCCCTTCCTTGTTAATGACCTAATAGGATCATGGTAAAATAAACCTATAAATCCACACACACTCATATGATAAGAATTTATAATGATATATATCCTATATATATATGAAATAATACAATTATAAGACATAATATTTAAGATTCAAACTCATATTCCAAAACATATATATATATCTATATGACATATAAGACCATGAATAATCACTATAGATGATAAATATATCCCACTACATGACCTTTTTTTGCTCAGGTACTCGATTTTATATTAGGTGTTATAGTATATCATGTTTCAATTTTATATTATTGTGGAAAATACCATTTAATATGGAATTGAAATAACTATTTCATAAGAACATTTCCATTTAAATTTATAATCTAATAGTTCATGAATATTTTCATATTTATATCAATATCTATATTTATGTATCGGTTTCCAATTACCTGAATATATCCAAAGTTATAATGTACAATTAATTAATAATTAAAAATTATATTACACATAACTAGAAAGAGTCTTTTATGATAGTTCAATTAGATGGATCCCCATTCCAATTTTATAAAGGCATGAACACTCTTTAAATTTGAACATGAATACATGTAATTGAACCCAGTTTTTCATGCCATGTGGCCAATGGTATATTTCTGAAAAAAAATATAATAAAATAATTATTGTGGCATCATCAAGATATTCATGAAAAAACACTTTATATAGGTGCATCATTTTAATTTATATAATAATTTTTTCCCAATATTTTTTTTAAAATATATAATATAATAATGAAGGTGAAAAAAATATGCAATTGATAATCCATAGAATATGTAAACATGGAATATGATAACACGTGAAAAATAAATCCTCGCATTACTATAATAATTTATAATACAATAGCTCCATAAAATATCTAGCCAAGGGTAAAAATAAATTCAACATTAATAATAAAATACCCAATCCATTTGTGTTAACCAATGGTGAAATCTGTAAAACTATAGAAATAGTAATGGAGAAAACAAATTCCCTTCTTATGTAATTTGGGAGTTCCAGATATATGGAATAGCTACTCCGAGGAAATGGATATTTACCTAAAAATGATGCATCCTATAATATTTTCAATTATCCTATAGATTATGATAAAATAAAAAAAACTCATCTAATACCAATTTGTAATGTCCCAAACCTAGATCACTCATATGTAACAAAACATGGTTGTTCACATAGTCTAATGAAGAAGCATCAAGCCATTGATTTTATTAAAATAAATGGGTAGAAGGTAGGATGGTATGGAAGGTATATAATAATTGTAAATATTTTCAAAAACGAGCAAAAGGTTGATGTTATTTATACGTGTAGGTCCTTTTATAATTTTTCAAAGTATGGATTGAAAAAATATGGAAAGTATTATAGCGGTTTTAAATTCATGATGAGTTGAATGAGATATGTAGTTAAGGTTTTTATTCATTTAATTTCATTTCTGAATGTAATGCGTTGAATGGATGTCTTAAGGGTGAAGTGTATATTGTAGTTTTATATAAAGAAATAGATATGTGGTGATAGTTCTTAGGCATTTTATATCACCCTTGAATGTATTTAGTTGAATGTATATATTAAGGATGAAGTGGTTCTAATTGTTTTCCATGATGAAATTATATTACATTATGATGGATTATTAGATGCTTTGTGTAAGGTTTTTCATATTTTTCAAGTTTCTAACATATATTAAATTGATATATATATATATATACATATATGAAATTTATGTTCCATAGATTGGAATTCAGCTTTATATCCATATATTTAAATTGATATAGAGGATGTCGAGTGTACTTTTTGTTATAGAGTTCTGTCAGGAAATATTTTTTACAACAAAAAATACTAGTTTCACTAGCATTATGATAATAATGAATTTTTTTCATACCTATCTGAGGATGACCACATAAAATAGGAAAATATATAAATAATATGATATGTTGTTTTTCAAACTTTAAACATTAAATCACACTAATTCATAATCATAAATATTATTATCTTCATACAATATAGAGTTAAATTTATTTAGCAAATTTTTCTATTCTGCAATATATGAATAAAATGGGAATTTATTGGAAGTAACCCACAAAAAATAGTTATTGGTTATATAGGAATGTTCAATGAACATATAGATAATTTCTTTTGGTGGAACTAGAAATAAGATGATGACTAAATTGAAAGAATTTTTTTTATTGTTATAGATGTGGATAAAAATGTGTATTTATATTCTTATATATTTTATGGTTACTATTCCATAATAATGGTTGTGACAATAAGTCTTTTTGAAATAATATATAGATATATAATTTTCAAGGTTCTAGAACCATTATGATTTGTTTAGAACACAATAATATTTCCTTTAACTAAAATAACATTTTGAGACAATCTTTCTATGCCAGATGACATGGTGTTATAGTAAAGAATGAGAATATAAGATGATATAAGGTAGAATTATTATAATAGATTAGAATATATGTTTTTTGGTTAACAATTAATTTATTCAAATTATATGAATATTAATAAATGGAGGGAGGTCTAAATGTGGGTATTATTGTATATAGAAGTCTTTTATTAAAAAAATTATAAACTAGAAATATAAAAATTATTCTAGACAATAATTTTTCATCTATAATGCTTTGAAATAAGTAAAATGGAAAAATATTATAGGTCATGATGATAGAAAAGTGTAAACTAATCTTACGAGTAAAACAATGTACATGAATTTTACATTCCTAGTGATGAATGGGATAAACCAACAAAATATTTATTCAGGATCAATATTAAATAATTTTTTTGGGTTGTTGGATGTATTATTATTAGAGATCATCAATTGAGAAGCTAATGTTGTGTGAACATACAAGATGATAAATAATTAAAAGTATGTATTATTTATATTGGAAACCACTATTGATATATATAATGGAATTTCATAACAAAAAAATAATGTTTTTATGATATCTAATTTTCAACAGGTTGGATTTTCCAATAAAATTTGAGTTTTTTAGTGGATGATTCAACTCAAGAAATGAGAATCAGAATATATTTTAAATATATTTATTGACATAAAGTGGGATTTTGGGTATGGTTTGATGCCCCATTGGTTCCTCGAGTTCCTGGATATTCCACTAATGAATTTATCCTAGAACATTAATTTCTAGATGAACATGCATGGTGTGCATGATTAGTGATAACTGTGAAACCAAAACATTAAAGACTATTTATTAAGGCACACTGTTTGTTTTAACTATATGTAAGGATCTAGAAATCAATTTTTCTATCTGCATACCTGAAAAGGGGCCAATATGGTTTCCACATATTCTATATATCCAGGTATTTTATCCATTTTATTTTTATTATTCATAGACCGTGAGCCTTTATGTATGGTGAAAAGATTTTCTAAGTGTGCATTGTCACCTTGTATAATTGGGATTCTATAGACTGTGTTTTGGAACTTTTGGAACATGGGTTATACTGATTTTTTTCCTAACAATGGTCCAAATTATTAGTGTCAAGTTTACCATTTCCCCCCTATATTCATTAATGGATTTGGTTTTATTTTACTCCCCAATTGTCGTAGGAGAACCCATGAATTTTCCCTCTGCCTCTACCCTTTGTTCAAGGATGTTAAACTTCTTTAATGTTTGGATTTCATTGTCATCATATGTGTTATAATCTTAGACATGATTCTACTACTCAAATTCCCCAATTATATTATTTTACATACATGAATCATCACATTGTTTATGTGAATTATGATCTATTTATAGAGCATTAGTTTTGTTTCTAATTTCCTTTCTTTTTTATCGATTCAAATGACAATATCAAATGTATATTGATTACTTAGAAGGAGGTAGGTTTTGTATTTTTCTTCCATAAAATTCATTAAATTTAAAAAATGTGCCACTATTCCACACACTATGAATTCTGAGATTTGGGTCTTTATTTTAAAATTCCATCAAATCATTGACTAATTCTAGAAATAACTTTTTTTAATCTTACTTACATTGATAGTGGTTGATATACTCAACTCAAAACCCCCCTTATGGTGATTTTGGAATAACACCAGTGATAAAAATTATTTTTATCAAACTGAAACTCTTCATAAGGTTTTTGTTTATTGACACATATATAAGAAAAAATATACACTTCCCCAGAAATGAAAACCACCTGTAATGGTTGGTTAGAACATGTATTCCACATGTACCTTAGCATAGGTGTAACTGAAATAGCACATAGGGTGTTTTGGGTTTTTCAATTAATATGTAAAAACAATTTCTAGGCAACAAATCCTAATGGTGTGTTGGGAATGATAGTTACATAGTGGAACACTTAGTATAAAACAAGATATGTTTTGGGTAATTTAAATTAGTCACAACAATTAGGGGTTTCTATAGTAAATTCTAGATCCCAAGTCATTTTATTTTTTAGTATCTCTAAACAATGGACTATTTGGATTAATTATTTTTGTGATACCTTATAGACAACCATTATAAAGAAATCAATGGATGTGGATAAATTTCAATAATGGCCTTAATATGATTACTTCTCTTCTTCGTAAAATTTATAGTTTTAATACTTCTACACAAAAAGTATAATTCCTTTGAAAATATAACCATTTTATATGGGGACGATAAATAAAATGGATTATAATAAGGGTGATGGAAAAAATTTGATAACCATTTTTAATGGATAATTTATAAATGTGTAAATAAATATTATACGATTTGATATAATCAGTGTTTCATTTAATTTTATTTTGAAAGGGAATCATCCAATTAACTAGATGATTAATAAGTTAATATTTTTATTTCACTAAATCCTTAATGTTCTGGAAAAAATAAGACCATTTAAACATTTAATGATTCCTTCATTGTGAAAAGATTTGATTAGAATTTTAATAAAATTTATCAACCTGAGGTATGCCCCATGATTCATTGGCGATGATCCAATGGTATACACTATACATGTACTTGGTAAATGTCTTACATTTTCTAGTACATCATAATGGTACTGAATATTTCCTAAATAAATCTAGAACAACTATGATGAATTGGATGAGGTTTCAAGATTCAACATGATGTCTGTTGACGTGAGATTCCTAAAATTTCCTCTTATTACCCAGTCAGAGTTATCATGAAATTACATTGGACTTGTCCCAGAGGCTCCCCCCCCAATTATGTGAAATTTAATTTATTTACCCATTTTATTAACTAGGAAACAATATTAGGTAATTGTAATATGTCGTTCTATGGATAAATCTAGATACATGTTCATATACACAATTGATTATAGACTTGTCTCTTATAGAAACATTAATATTCTAATATTATAGAGGTGGTTCGACCTATGTTGAAAAAGTTATAATTTTATGCTTTACAAATCATTACCACATTACCTAGTATATATTGACTATACATTGATAATAATCACAACTAAAGAATGGAATAAATGAGAAAATATCATTTGTTCCCTAATGAGTGTGACACATAGTTTATTCAGGTCATTGTTTTGTACCCAAGATGATCTCATGGAAATAGGTCATGATATAGAAGGTGTTTCAATAATGATACAACTAATCAGTGTCTATGAATATTTATGGGATTTAAAGTCGAGCATATACTTGAATTTACTTCCAAATTCATTACATTTACTTGTTTGTTATTTTATCATTCCTGCCTTTCTATATGTATAACATTACATATGTTTTCCTTCATTTTGTATTTTTATTAATTAATCATGAACATAAATTATATTCTCCTCATGTTTGATTATTAATTAGTATTATCTTCCACTGTTTATATCATTTTTTATATTCCTCTATTATATTTTTTACTAATATAGATTGAATAGTCTCTCCACTATAACATAACTAGAATCTCATTTTTAGTTAATATCTTTTAGAATATAGATTGCCACACCTAATTCCATGACTCCCCAAGAGTTCATATTCATATGAGTTAATAGGACCCAGGTGGCCACAAAGTTGTATCAGAGGGGTTTTTTCATTATCATACTATTTTGTCGGTATATAGATATGATAATATGAATGTCTAGGAATGTGGAAAATAATATGTGTCTAGGAATGTCAAACCTAAGATTGAGATATTGATCATGTAACATGGGATTGTAATACAATTCATACAATTTCAGAATACATTTTATTGGAATTTTTTTATTTTCTTCCATGAATAAATATATTTTATCCATACCAAATACCATTTTGAATTATACTAAGGGAATATGGTTGATTAAATAATGTGTCATCATCATACAATATGTTGTTTTCCTATATAGAATGATAACGAAATTCTAATTATCCATATGAAAGGGTGATAATGAAATGAATTATTGATAAATTAATTTATGAATAAAATTGAGTTTAATATGAAAATATTAAGGAAATTTATATTGTTTTTCAAAACAAATAATTATTTTCAAATATATTTTAATAATATAGAATTGAAATTTTAAAATATAAAATGGTTGTCTCAACTGATTGGGAATACCTGTATGTATAACTGAATCTATATATTTTTGAATTAATCATTATAGTTAAATCATTGATATTAATTAATGTTTAACAAAAAAAATTAAAATTAAAGTTTCCAATAATGAGTTATGACTAAATGGACTGTTAATTTAATCTTATAATGGCTCGTAACTCTAATATTTTGATATCAAAACATATATATTTGAATCCTTATATTCTCAACTCCACCATTCTAATTCAGTTTTAGAATAAAATTCATATGAGATAAACATACTAAGATTGTGTTAAAATAATTAATTGATTAATTTGTCTTGAGTTACACATAATGGAGAATTAAATTGTTATATATAGAGTGTTTTCTCTATAATTTTGGAATGGAATCTCATATAACTAAACTAAATATGGAATGACATGACCCTCATAGATTGACTCTACATTTTCATTACATGTTAAATAACACCAAATGGGTGTAATTATTAAAAATTGGTTTCTATTTTAATGTATAAGAATCCACTCATACATTGTTTTCATATAAATTTATGGTGGTTTGTTATATAACGGATTCCATTTAGTATGGTGAAAGTCCATTGTCTATTTATTTTGGAATATTTTGATATGTGGTCCTAGTACATTAAAATTCTAGTTACAACCTAAATATAATCATCCATATAAACCAGTATTTGAAAATTTATTTAACAAATCATAGTTTATAGAATATATAGCGCAATATCAGTTAAAAGGGAATTATGAATGATTTTCCAACATTGTAATTTCATATCATCTCAATAATTAATCAATTATAGTGTGTAAAATATTCTAACTATAACTAGTTTAACTAGTTCACGGTATTTAATTAATATTAAGTTTATTAATATATTTTTAAAGGTGAATCAATAAAAAAGACTATTTAAAACCTTTTAGTAATATTGTTTGTGAATTCCTTAGTGTGATTTTTGGTTTTGGTGTTTTCTTTAATGTTTCCTTGTATTTGAATGTGGACGTTCACATTGGTCCTTGATGATTTCTTATATTATGTTAGACCTAGTGGGTGGGAGGATGAGAGTAGTGAAATTTAAAACATGTCCCTATTTTAGAGGCAGTGTGATGTGTAATATTATGTGTATATATTCATTTTCATGGAACCCATATAGGTAAAAAAGTTTAAATTAAAGTGAAGAGTTTTCAGGGATAATGAGTGAAAATTTTGTAATTTTTAGTATTATGAAGGACTATTATTTATGAAACGAAATTCATAGTTAAGTGGCTAGTTGTCCAGTTAGATGATCATTTTATAATGAGTGAAAATCCAATGTGTTGGAGTTTAATTTGACTAATATGGTTTGGTAATTTGAGGCATTATATTTTCTTTTGTGACATTTTTCAATGATGAATGAATCATAGACCCATCAGATCGGTTATGGTTCATATGGGAATAACATGAATTTGCGATAATATATTTATATAGATATCAAATTCAAATGTTGTGTAGTTCTATTTGGATATAGAATTAAAAGTGATTAGGTGTTCCTATTTTTTTTTGTAATATCAAGGTAGTAAATTTTTTCCAACATAATGGTCTCACTTCAATGGATGGTATAATGATCAAGATGCAGTTATGTGGATATAATTATTGTATCATGGTGTATTAAGTGATTTGACAACATAACACTATAAAATTTTTCATTTCATTATTTCTCATTAAAAGTTTCATGAGAAAATTATGGAAATGTGCATGTGTCATCACTATAGTAGCGTTACCTAATAATTATGAGCTACTTTTTATTGTTTTATCAACTTAGTTCCTAGAGAAATATGATTTATCCTAGTGATCAAGATGAAATTGCAAAAAGGATCAGGTGATGTGACCCTACTGGAGGAATTTTCTTTGTCTTTTACGTATGATGAATATGATGTGTGTTAGTATGGCTCAAGAGAAGTGTCATTATTTCATATAAGAACAACCATATTTTATTTTTCATTATAAATGGTTTTATTTTAGGTTGATTTTTTGTATAAATATTTGTGTTATCAATTATAAAGAGAATGAGGTTATGAATACTTTTTGGGATTGGTAAGAATATATTATAGAATCTTGAGAAGTTGTAATATCATTGTTTATAGTCTTATATATGGTTCTGATTTTATGACATGTGTACAATTTTGGTTCAAGTCTAGTCTGAGTTTTTTATACAGGATTCATGTGAAATCTAGACCAAAGTTAAATTAGTTATATGATAGTGCATTCAATATAGCATGATTGTGACATCATTGTTTCAAATTTCAACTACTATAGAACATGTTGAGTATATGAGGGAATTGATGTGCATACATGAAAGGTCAATGGAACAATTTTCATTTATATAAATTCGACCAATACCTTATCTTAGGATTCATTTATTAATACAAGACCTCTTGAATAGGAAAACCATAAATTGTTTGAGTACAAATATTAGACGGAGATACAATTGGTGGACCAAGAATATTTTGAAAATAAAACTAGGTCATTGGGGGTAGAATGACCCTTTTTTGTAAATTGGTGATCAACAACAAATGATTATGATAAACATTAACATTTCAATCACTATTTTACATCTTTCTAAAGGGTTTATTGAATATTTATTATGTTGATGAAATATAATGGATGTTGGTTATTGAATAATAAATGTCCTCTTGGGTTAGTTATGTCCATATGGGGTCACACGTATATTATCAGGGGATTCCTCTAGGGAAATTAAATTATGATTTAGTAGATAAGATATTTTATTTTCTGTATCTTAGTGTTTCAAAAATAAATTTATTGGTTGTGTTTAAATTGTTCTCTATCCATGTGGTTGGTGGGAAAATGTGTTAGTCTTTTCTTGTTTGATGTGACAGATGACATCGATCTAAGTCTCAACCTTTTAGGGAAGGGTCAAAAATTTCTTTTTTTGATTCGATTATGATTTTTTTAGTTCTAAAATGGATTTTTGAAATGAGTCATGTTAATGTGTTGATATTTTCCTTGTGAATATTTAGGTTCGTTGTGCATTCATTTTTTTTTAAGAATGTCGTTGAAGCATAGGGACTATATATTAATGGTAACCTTTCGTGGACTAGGGAACCAATGTTTGGAATTGGCCTTATGAGATGTTCTCTTTGGTGGGGAGAATCATTAGATAGTTATCATATATAACTTAACAATATCATGTTAATAGAAGATCCATCATCAACCTCATTTATCTCACTCTCTATCTATTATTTTTAATATAGAATCATCTTCTGGTAGGTGATGATTTACCAATATCATGGACAATGATTTTTTTTCATTAATTTTCCTTATTGGCTGGTCATGAAACCATTTGTTTGGGTGAAAAGACTATAAAATACAAATAATTTATTATTTATTTTCCTAGAAGAATTGAATATACATGATATTAATTAAATTACAAAACATGTTCATTGTGATAAAAAAACTGTAAAATTAAGCTAAATGATTATCACTAAATGTATTATCTAATGATTCATCCTCATACCATATAGAAAAATGATATTTATAACTATTCATGATTCTAGATTCTCATTAATTTTATATTATTTTAATTATGGATAATTATACACATTTTATATAAACTTCATTACATATATACAAGTAAGTTTATCAGAAAATCCAGGGAAATGAACAATCCCAAAAGGTTAAATTTTATCTTTTAAATCATAAAAAATATCATAAATGAACAAAATAAAATTGTAATAAGTCAAATACATGCATACAAGGTTTTTTAATAATTAAATAATGGATTTAAATTTATTAAAGAGGAAATTAAGATCAATGGAAGAGCTCATTCGATCATAAGGTAAGGGGTTTCTCCTCTCACAAATATTTCTATGATATTTCCATTATTCGCCATTTCTTTCTTGAATTTGGGGTATGAATTTTTTATTTTGATATATAATACAATGAATTTATATATATTATTAGTATTAAATGATTAATTTTATGAATATTAATTTTTGGTCATACGATTATATTGATTATAATGTGGAAAGTTATTTCATCTCAATTTTCATTTCATTGTGACTTACTTTAGATTATGAAACAAATTATTGTTATGTGATGTATCTGCTGCCCATTTGAAATATTTTTTCAATTGAAATAAAATTTCTCATAAATATCCATATTATTTTATCATATATATGATTATTTTCATTGTCTAATAACCATTTACATATAGTTTTTATTTTGAATGTTAATGTAACTATGGAATGATTAATGAATATGTATCCTCTACTCAATACGGATGATAAAAAGAAATTTTTTTTTTAATTAATTCTATGTATAAAGAATTATTCAGACATGAATTGAAGGTAAATGCAACTTATTACCCCTCGATACTTCGACTTGTCTGAAGAGACAAAATCATTGGTGAGAACCCCTTCTAGTTTTTTTTCAAAACAGAATTCGACGGGTGCCCACCCACAGAATTAAACTGTCTTGATGGTATAATAGTTCATGTATAGGATATGTGACATCGAAATTTTAAGAATTGTTTTTATTCATTATTAAATTTTAACATTCCATGAGGTTTTCACTATGAAAAAATCTATATTGGCACATTCATTATCAGTTTATTGATGGCATGCATTTTTCTATAATACACAATGCTGTATTAATTATGTATTATTGACTATGATTATCTTATTATTATTTCATGATTCTCCTATAAGTAACACTTCCTGATCATTTGATCCCACCCTTCATTTTTTCTTCCCCTGGTTGTGAATAATATATCATTTTCTGAGTTTTCAATGATGTAGTTTGTATGTTTTTATTATGTATTATTTTTTTCACAACCCATTGTAAAATGAGTTCAATGTTTATATCATGTTTCTTAAATAATATTAAATATGTCATCCAATTTTTATTGGAATCTTTGAAATTATTCTAGTGTAATAAAATAATGTACCAGCTCTAGGTTTCTGGGTTGGGCTATTACACAAACAATTTCAGAAACACCCCATTTCCCTCTAATTAAATGATTAAAACTGTTTATTTTCACACTTTTTTTAGAAAAAATCCTTCTGTTAATCACTATAATATACTAATGTAATACAAATAATTGTTTTACCTGGCCTCATGATAAGTGTGTATTCGATATTATTAGATAATTACCCAATACGTTTGGCCCACGGTTTACTGAAAAATGCACTGTAACTATATGAGATTAGAGTTCTTTGGACAACGAGTATGTATGGATAGAACATAGTTTTTTTAATTATGTGGAATATTTGGGAATCTCATTAAAAGAGAAAAAATAAAAATTTCATCCACAGTCCTTTAAATGTTTTTTACCCCAATTTTTGCATCATTTAGATAATGTGATCCTCCATGCATTCCATACTCCTTCTCCATTCCTCCACTGGAGATCTCATTTGTTCTTGGTCTATTTCAATCACAATAACATGAATTTTAATCCTAGAGTTTGATTATATTACTCATTATCCATCCATTCCATGCTTGTTTTTAATTAATCATCATATCATTGATATGGATTATTCCCTAGTACCAAAGTGGTGTTATGGTTTTCCATTTTCTATTTTTTGGGGCTTGAATCAATGGATAAAATTGAATGAGTCAAAAAAAATTAGCATAACGGTCATGAATTATATTCTTTTCATTTTAAGTATATCATATTATAAAATTTTTCATTGTTCTTCATAAAAAAATTAATTTTTTATTTAATTTAAAATTATATAAAAGTATATATTAATTCCCAACCTAGACATAGTATATTTATCCACACATTTATTTAGGTTGATAAACTCAAATCAGATCATCTGTTTTAGTGCGTTTTTCTTAGCAGCCATGAAAAACATTATTTTTATCAATCCAAATTACATTATAAGTTTTTATGGATTGAAACATATATATGAATCAATTTAATCTTCCAAAATTATGAATCCTTTTATGAGTGTGGGTTTATAATTTTCTACCTTCTGAACCTTGGAATAATTTTAACAAAAACACAACCTTGGGTTTTGTTTGGTTTGTGAATTAATAGGTAATCCAATATTCCTTTTAGAGACAACTGCCCCTTAATGTGTGTTGTGAATGACACATGCATTATATAACTATAAGTAAATGGCTATAAACATTACATAATCTTGAGATATGTCAAGAATTCACATTGAGTATCTTTTCAGGTTTAGTGTTTTACATAATTAGGCTATATCTATTACATTACATTTAATAAAAAACAAAGTAGACACTTAAACATAGTATCCATTTTTTCATAAAATAAAAACTCTAAAAAACATTTCTAGTTCCATGTTTTACAGGACATTACTTTTTCGTGATCCCATCTATGACCCTATTCATCTTTAAGTCCGGTGAAAAAAAATTCAAAATGTTTGGGAGAGCATCAAAAGCCCATTAAGGGATATTAAATAATAAATGGAAATATTAACCCATCAGTAAATACAAATCAATGAAACCATACTTTTCATTCATAACATAACTCATGAAATCGTATGATTTATGAGTAACACATAAAAATCATAAATCATTAAGCTAACTTATGGATTACATATAATAAATACATTATAAGTATCACATATACTTATAGAGTTACGCTGGAATACCCATCATAGTATATTCCCAAAATCCCTTAGGGGAAACATTTACGTTTACCTCTATCGTGTTACCCAATGCATTGAAGAGCTATATCAGGATCACCCACCATAGGTTTATCACAAAACCACCTCCATACGTAAACAATTCCCAATAACCATAACATATTCATAACACATAAAATTATTATAAAGGAAAGATAACATTTCTGTATTGCAATTATAATATATCCTTTCATGATATTGAAATAATAAATTCTTTATCAAACCATTTTAAAAACCATTTAAAAAAACTAATAAAGACATTTTTTAATCAAAGTGTCCCATACACTTTGAAACTTTTAAAGTAATTTGAATTAGGAAACAATACTACCCATATAAATAAATTCTGAAAAGAATTTTTAAAACAAGGTCATTAATGTGAAAGATTCAGAATATTAAATATTAAAAAAATTTAAAATTATATTTTAGTTAGAGAATTTTTTACAAAATGATAGATGCTTGATTACAAACAATTGAATAACATAATTAATCAAAACATTATAATAACATGAGAATAAATGTATTCTTGGTATAATATTCCAATGGACAGTATATACCCCATATAAAATTGAATTGGCGCATAACAACAATGAAGTCTCAATGGAATGTAAATTGAGATGAAATATCTTATAAAGATGGTATCCTTAGATTAAGGATAAATCAATTACATAATTATGAGAGAAAATTATAAATACACCCAATATAATTTGATATTAATTGTAAAACAATAAGATGATATTTACACATATTCAATGAACAACATAATCAAGAAGTTGATGTTTATCCCAAATAATTGAAATTGGGTGAGGAAGATCCCTTAAAAAAATTTGACATCCTAACAACGTTACATTACAATTCAGAAAATAATTTTATGAGAGATAAAATATTATCTCATCACATGGAAATAAAATTTTAACAATGAGGATATATAATAACTTATCCCAAAAAAAGAATATGTAAATTAAAAGACATAACAAAAATGAGTGCTCTAAAAAGAGGAGGGTGAAAGGTTCCTTTACCAATTTTCTATCATACAAAAAATACACCACATTAAAGAAGGATCATACAATGAAGATGTAAATAACATTAATTAATGTTTATTTCACAATGAATACTATAATGGGAAGTACATATAACACACAAAAGTTAATAGTGGAAAATATATCATGAATCTCACGGGAATAAAAAGTGAGATGAAAACCTCTATCCAAATTGTAATCAATCGAGTTGTATTACAAAAAGATAATAACCACCAAATGGGTCATAGAATTACATGAATATAAAGTAAATAACGATAATATATATCAAATGGAAGTAAAAAATACACCACTTTCAATAAATAATTTTTAAACAATGGAAATCTCATAGAATTAAAATTTAGATAAGAAATCCCTTACATAATGTCTGACATGACTCTTTTGTTCCATGTTCTTCCTGAATAATAAACATAAGTTAATTTATAATTTCATAAAAAACTTTTTCAGGTTTATTTTTCCTTTTATATAACTTATTAATATGTTATAAACATTATTAAATCATTTATGTTATTAATTATCGTTTTGTCGATAATTGATACTTGAGTAAGAATGAAGTAGTAATATTTGAAAGTTGTCCATGTGGTCAAATGTTCATTATCTCTAAAATTATATTCATGATTTAGATATAATATATATCATATATATCCTATATATATATGTGTGTGTATTTATAAAAATACAAAATATTTGGAGATAAAAATGAAATGCATCGCTCATGGAGACAGTAAGTCGTACATATGCATGAACGCTACTTTCATTTCTACATCTTATTTAATTGAATGAAATATTATTGGTAAATTGTTATATTATAATTCCAATAAAATATCATATATAATTTCAGTAACTCCATCCTTTATACTTTCCATGTATGACATGAACGAGTCATATCAATTTCAGGGGATGGTAGTCCACACTTCCTCAAATGAAATTATCACATTTACCCACTATGTAAACCATAAAGGTATGATATAAATAAAAAATAAGGAATCAAAGAAATAATATAAATATAATATATGTCACATATAAATATAGTTCCATCTTAATGGCCACCAAAAGATGTGGTAGGAGAATATTTAACAATCATCGTTTCGTGAGGCAATAGTTCGCCGTCCACATAAACATTTAGTTTTTTACCCTTAATATGAATGCTTGGGTATGTTTTTTTAGAATACTTATCATTAAAAAGATAGTATAATGAAGATAAATTTTTGGTTACAAAATAAAATAATTAAATTAGTTTAGTGATTGTAGAAGTAAAATAAAAATATAGATCTTAAGAGAAGATGTTACCTCTAAATTCGGTATCTCCCTTTGGTTTGTAACAAACTATTTACTTGAAATGCCTTCGGCCTAAGTAATGTCTTTTAGAAGTAAGCTACGGGTGTATGAAGATTAATTTTGTAGATTATATACTATACAAGGGTATTGAGAAGTTTGATGAATGGGTTAGAAGTGAGGGCTTTTTATAAGGAGGAGGAGGTGGTCTTTAGGAATGTTGGAAAATATTATTTTATTATATAATTATTTTTAGTTTTTAAAGGTCCATAAATCATTACAGTCGAAGAGAGGATGACCCATGTTCTAAATAATATAATACAAAAATAATTGGATTGTTTTTGGATATTATTTTAATCTCTATAATCTTATTTATTCAAATCATTATTTAATGAGATAAATAATGCATCATTATTGTGTCATAAATAATTTTACTTATTTGATGTCTAAAAATTATTAAAAAAATTACATCATGTTGGAAGTATTATCTGTTTCAAATTAATATTTATATTCCAATAGATAATTTATATAACCCCCTTAAAAATTGATTAACTAAAATAATTATGTTTATATCATTTTTACTTTATATTAAATTAATTAATATAATGTGACAATATCACTCTTAAGTGTCTCCATGGGGTACCAAAATCGACCCAAGGATTCCCATGGTCGGAAATGTTTCAACCAATAGGATTAAGACACATGTTAGGGTAATTTAATGTAATTATAATTTTATTTTTTACCCCTATTTACAAAATTTACTTTTTAACCATGATAAATAAAATATTTACCGAAGTAAACATTCGTAATGTCTAAAAAATAAAAGATTGTTATTTACACAATTTGGACCTACTGATTCCAAATATAGAATCCATTTTTAAAAATTTAAAACATACAAGTGGTATAGATTAATTTAAAATTAATTTCTATTTTCAAAATAAAAATCATGTTTTTAAGAAATTATAAATATCCAATGATTGAAAGTTGTTTATGTCTTATTTCAAAGTGAAAAAACATCCAATTACGAACATTGTATTAATTGGTAAAAATAAAATCTAATTACACTTTAAATTTAATTAATAATATAATCTAACAATATAATTTAATTGTTTTGAAAGGATGTTTTGAATTAAAATATAGTATTTTTAACTATTCATTAAAAAATAAAATTTAATCATAAAAAATTCCAAAAATTTACCAAAAGTAAATTCTGATGTCAAAATTATAAAGAAGAATTTTATTTTGTAAAATAGAACATATAAAAGTCACCAACAATATATTTAAAAAAAGGTTTTCCATCAAAAGGAATTAAATTGGTCTTTAAATGAATAATAGAGTATTTATGATTAAAATTATATTAATTCACATTTTATGACTCTAATTATTATTGGAAAAATTTAAAATCATTTAATAAAAATGTATAATCATATATTAGTTAGTTATATTCAATCCATCTAATAAAATTTTTAGGCGTTAACTACCATTTAAAATAATATATTATTATTATTATTCACTATGAACCAACGTTGTGTGCAACATATGATTTCATAGAAACTCGTTCTTTCATATAGAGTACCCCATTGAAAATAGCATCATATTTAAAACAAAATTAATATTTAATTCACAATTAATAATAATTATAAAAATGTTTTATTATTTATTTACTTGGGATTTTACATCCTTCCCCCCTTTTGGGATTTGTGTCCACACAATTTTATAACTGGCCTTGGAAACATCCTGGAATATCCCACATTAGAAAAAGACTCAACAAAAATAACACTTCAAAATAATAGAAGAGAAGTGAAATGGTCACCTGAGACAACATATACTATGATTTCATGAAAACATTGATATTGAAGAGAAACTCAATCTCATTGATCAATAGCGAGTGATAGAGAAATTGATTATAGAAATTTAACCACCGTAATACCATAAATTTGTGGTTGGGTAAAATTATGATGATAAAAGAGAGCATATAACATTTTTTCTTCAAGATACTTTTCATAAGAGTTGATGATTTTTATTAATAACTAAACTATGATCATAAGGAAATATACTTACTTGTCATGTAGAGTGTCATCCATAATCAAATTTCTACCACAAACTTATCTTTTCTCTAAATAGTAAGTATTCAAGATGGATCAGTCACCCCAGAAGTGCTAGAATCTCCTTCTATAGTATCACATAATATAAAAAAGATAAATAATATATTTCCCCTATCTTTAGAGATCATCCAAAACTAAAATTGGTTTGTATAAGAAAAGATAATACCCAAAACTATAATCCTTTATAAAAATAAATACTACTCTTTATCATCAATATTCAGAAAAAAACCCAATGTTCATGAAAAACCATTAAATATACAATTGTCCTTAAATTTCATAAAAATAATCCAAACTAATATTGAAACCCAAAACTCTGAAGGATTTAATCATATAGTCTTCGACATTAAATCGTACCATTTATCACTGAAAACATTGACTACTCCTAAAATCTCATACTGAAGTGTAATTAACCTAATCAAATATTATTCATGATTGTTTAATCATTTACATAAATAACCGAAATCACCATATAAACATAGATTCTTAAAAATGAAATTTAAACCATTAATCCTCAGAATAAAAGATAATTATTCATTGAATAAAATTTTCATATATCAGTCTTTAGGGTTGCACATACTATAAAAAGTCTTCAAATGTATTCCTATCATGAAAAGATCCTTAATACGTTTAAGAATTTAATCATCCTAAAATGAAATATTACTCTTGAATACTTTATATATATACTTTTTATTCATTAAACATTCATCATGATCAATTATCCATTCATTTCCAACATATTTAGTAATACGTAATTCCTACAATTTAAATCACTAATCATATTCTATGATTCAATAATGTCAAAACATCAGCAAATAAATAATTTATAACTTTCATTGGTCATTGTCAGTTTTCTCATATTAAATTGGAATGCCATTAGGAATTGGTAAACATATATTTGTATGATCTTTCTGATCCCAATCCTGAACATTCTTTACAGGACATCTATTTGTATAATGACTATGAGCACCACATTTAAAAAATTAAATTGATTCTTCATAATGAACTTCATTATCTCTTCTAGAGTCAACTGAACTCTTCCTCTTTCATGGAAGGACCTTGATTTATGACCTTTACTACCACATCTCATGCATCTTCATGTCCCTTTAAAAAAAATTCTTATGTATTTCTTTCCACATCCTTGACTCGTAGGTTTTTAAATATACATACCATTTGGCCTATTACTAGAACATCTGTAGGGATTTTTTTCTTGTAAATAAGATGCCTAATAAAAATCACTATAGTTCAGGATGTCAATCATGAATCCATATATTAGGTTGAGAATAACCAAAATACTTCTCATTGCAGTTCCAATTTCATTAAGTTTCTCATTCATAAAACCTTAAAAAAAATTCACATCCACTGTTACATCGGTGCCAACAAGATCCAACCATTTACCATATCCAAAAAGGTCAGTGAGAGTATATCAATAAAATAATCATATAATATCTTACAAGGAGGGTAAATACTAATATTGACTTATTCATGTTATCTTAAACTCATTAAATTTATCAAATATAAATATGAATCATTCATATATTATTACCATTATGGTTATGTCACTTATGTCTAAATAATACCCTATCCTCTAAAGTTATATAAATCGACTTCTAATACCAACTATAAGGACTTGTCATTAATCGTTACATAGTCTTGATTTAAGTAAATAATTCACATATAGGGTCTATTCAGTTTTATAATTTTAGATAATTAGTCCATATCTATTACATTACATTTCAAAAATTACAAAGTAGATACTTCTACTTAGTATCCATTTTTTCATAAAATAAAAACACTAAAAAACATGTTTAGTTCCATGTTTTAGACAACATGACTTTTATATAATCCCATCCTTGACCATATTATTCTTTATTTCCTATGAAAAAATTTCAAAACCTGGGGAAAGCATAAAAACAACAGTAAGGATTATAAAATAAGAAAAGGAAAAATTAACACATCAATAAATAATAATCAATGAAACCATACTTTTCAATCATAACAGACCTTAAGAAAACCTATGATTTATGAATAACACATAGAAATAATAAATCATTAAGATAACTTGTTGCATCTATAACATGCTTACTTTGTAGCTATCACAACTACATAGGGAGTTACATTGGAATACCCATCACAATATTTTCCTTTAATCTCTCAGGAGAAACATTTACATTTACCTTTGTCACATTACCCAATGAATTAGAGAGTTATCTCTACCTCACTATCCATAGGTTTATCATGGAACAACCCATATACATAAACAATGCACAATAAACATAACATATTAATAATAAATAAAACAAGTGAAAATTGATGATAACATTTCCACATTGAAATAACAATTTATCATTTCAAGATATTGACATAATCATTTCTTTATCAACCTATTTTTAAAAACATTTAAAACATTTAAGGAAGGGATTTTTGGAATAAAAGTGTCACATACCACTTTAAAATATGTAAAGTAATTAAAATTTAAATTCATTAATTCCCATATAAAAAAAATCCTAAATTACGTTTTTAAATCATAGAAAATAAAGATAATTATTTATAAGAATAATTATTTAAAACATTTAAAATGATATTTTAGTTAAAAAGTTCTTAAACAATTTGAGAGACGCTTGAACAAAAAATTGGGGAATAAGATTAATCAAAACGTTATTATATAATGATAATAAATGAATTTATGGTATAATATTCCAATGGCTATTATATACACCATATAAAAGTGAATTGGTTCATAACAACCATCAAGACTCAATGGAATGTAAATTGAGACGAAATCCCTTATAAATATGGTATCCTTAGAGTAAGGATAAATAAATGAAATAATTATGTGTGAAAAATATAAATACACCCATTATAATTGGATATTAAGTGTTAAAAAATCGTAGGTTATTGACACATATTAATACTACAACATAATCAATATGTAGAACATTAACCCAAAGAATTGAAATTTGGTGAAGAAGTTCCCTTAAAAAGATTCGATAGCCTAACAACATCACATTAATATTAAGATTATAATTTGATGAGAGAAAAAGGTTATATCATTTCATGGACATTAAATATAATGCACTAATGATATATAAGAACATATCCTAACATAATAATATTGAAATTAAAAGACATAACAAAAAGAAGTCTTTTAAAAATATGAGGGTGAAAGGTTCCCTTACCGATTTGGTAACTTACGAAACATACACCCTAGGAAAGAAGGATCCTACTATGAATATATAAATACTCATAAATTTATGTTTATTACAAAATTAATACAATAATGGGCAGTAATTACACCAAACAGAAAAAATTATTGGTAAATATAGCATGAATCTCATGGGAATTAAAAGTGAGATGAAACCGTCTTACCACATTGTAATCAATTGAGTTGTAGAGAAAAAAGTAAATAACCACCAAATTAATCACATAATACCATGAATATAATGTTAATAATGATAATATATATCAAATTTTAGTATAGAATACACCACATGAAATAAATATGTTGTGAACAATGGAAATCTCACGGAATTAAAAGTGAGATAAGAAACCCCTTACCTCGTGTCCGACATGACTTGTTTGTTCCTTGTTCTTCATGAATAATAAACATAAGTTAATTCAAGCTTTTTTAAGAACCATTTTAATGTTTATTTTTTCTTTTATATCACTTATTAACATGTTTTAAAAATTATGAAATCATTTACGTTATTATTGGTGGTTTTGACAAAATTTGGTACTTGTGTCAAAAATGAACTTGTTATATTTAAAAGTTGTCCACGTGGTCAAAAGCTCAGTATCTATAGAATTATATTTGGGAATTGAATATCATATTTATAATATATATAATGTGTATATATATATATTTATAACAGTAAATAATATTTTCTGATAAGTAATTAAATGCATCATTCATGGAGACGGTAATCTGTACATACGTATGTACGCAACTTTCATTTCAATTTTATATTTAATAGAATGAAAAATTAATTATAAATAGGTATATTATAATTCCAGTATTATATAATATATAATTTCAATAACTCCATCTTTTATACATTTCACGTATTTCATTAACGAGTCCTATCACATTAAGGGGCCGGTAGTCCGCACTTCCTCAAATAAAATTATTGCATTTACCCATTATGGAATCTATAAAGTTATGATATAAATGAAAAATATAGAAACCAATAAACAATATAAATAATATATATCACATATAAATATAGTTCTATCTTAATGGCCATCATACGGGGTGGTATGAGATGATTGAACAATCATCGTTTCGTGAGGTAGTTGTTCGTAGTTCACATAAACAGTATGTTCATTACCAATTAGATGAAGGTGTGTGTTAGTGTAGTCATAAGCCATATAAAAAAATAGTATATTTAGGATATTGGAGTTGTTATAAAATAATGTAATAATAATATTTTATGGGGTTGGAGAATTAAAATGAAATAAATGAACTTAAGAGAAGATGTTACATTAAAATTGGGTATCTCTCTTTGGTTTGAAGAAACAGATTACTAGAAGTTCCTTATTTCTAATCTTTGGACTATGTGAATACTATACGTAGGTAGGGGGAATAATTGGTAAGAGTTTGGATGAGCCAAGGGGCTTGATAAGAGTGAGGAATGGGTTAGAATTGAAGGGTTTTTATGAGGTTGAGTAGGGGATCTTTAAGAATGCTTGAAAATATTATTTTATTATATTATGATTTTAGGTTTTTAAAGGTAAAAAACACATTATAGTATATTATAAGATGACTCAAGATAGAAATAAAATAATCCAATAATAATTGGACAGGTTTTGGATATTCTTTTTATCTTTATAATCTTATTTATTTATATCTTTCATTAATGAAGTAAATTCCTTAATCATTATTCTATCATAAATAATTTGGGTTATTTGATGTATGAAAATTATAAAACAAAACCCATCATGTTTGAAATCCTTTTATCTTTCAATTTAATACTTATAGTAGATGATATTGCATATATAACCCCATGTAAAAATTGATTTTATAAAAGATATATGTTTTTGTCATTTTTCTCTTTACTTAAAATTACTTTATATAAAGTGGAATTATTAATCTTATGTGACTCTATGGGGACCCACAATAGACCCAAGTATTCCCATGATAAAAAATTTATCAACCAATAGTATTATGACACATGTTATGGTAATTTAATATTATTATATTATTATTGTTTACCCTTATTTACCAGATTTACACTTTTTCAATGGTAAATAAAATATTTACCGAAATAAATATTCATAATGTCTAAAAAAGAAAATTTACTTATTTACAAAATTTGGACCTCGTGATTCAAAATATGGAATAAATTTATCCAAATTCGAAACAAATAAATGGAAAAAATTAATTTAAAATTAATTACAGTTGTTAAAAATAAAAGCGTGTTTTTAAGAAATAATAATTATCAAAAGATTGACACTTTTTTATGTCCAATTTCAAAGTCAAATTACATAAAATAACCATAATTGGATTAATTGGTAAAAATATAATCTAATTAAACTTCAAAACCAATTAAAAATATAATCAATCTCGATAAATAAATTATATTAAAAGGCTGTTATGAAATAAAATAGAGTTATGTTCACCATTAATTAAAAAATGTATTTTATCAGTTAGAATTCCTAAAACATACCCAAAGTAAATTTTGATGTCCCAATTATAATGAATAATTTTTTGGAATAATATAACATATTACTGTGACCAAAACTATATTTAAAAGGGATTCACCATCAAAAGGTGGTAAAACATTCTTTTAATGAATATTAGAGTATTTATACTTCAAATTATATTCATTCACATTTAAGCCTCTAAAATTTATTAGAAAAATATAAAATCCTTTAAAAAACATGTATAATAATATTTTAGTTAGTTCTATTAATTCATGCCAATACAATAGTTTGGCGTTAACTACCATTTAAAATAATATTATATTACTATTTTTTAGTATGTCTAAACGTAGTGTGCAACATAAGATTTAAAATAAACCCATTGATGAGTATCAAGTAATCCATTGAAAATAGCATCCCATTTAAAGTAAAATTAATATTTAATTCACAAATATTAATAATCATTAAAGTTTTATATTCTTTATTTACCTTAGATGTTTTAATAACTCTTAGAATAATCCTTGAGATGTTTTGGAATTATTAAATATGTTTCAAGAAAATATGGTGTAATTAGTAAACCCTAGGGTCCATGTAATATTATTGGTTTTTATCTATTGAAATAAAATGACAATTTTAATTTTTATCTCATGTGCTTACATATTTAAAACCTTCATAAACCTCTCCTTATTTGTGATTTATTTTTAATATGGACCATTATAAGATGACATCACATTATCCTATAATTTATAACTTTAAAAAATTGATTCACCTTAAAAAATGACTTGGAAAAAATTATCTTTACCTATGAATAAAATGATTTAAATATATTCAAGTAAGGATTTTAATTAATTTTTCATGTCTTAGTTTTGATGTAAATTCTAAAATGTGTATATAAAACCTAAATTATTATAAGTAATGTGGGATTTAATATTTTTTTATTAATGGAAATAAGAAAACACAATAAATTATTAAATGTTTTACATGGTTATTAATTAACAAAAGTGAGATTTTTGATGTAATGAGACTTGAAATGATTATATTGAGGCCTTCCGTGAGTAGGATTTTGAATCTAATTTTAATGCAATGTGAGATCCTGATTGGGTCCCCACATTTAATTTTTGAGGATGCCAGGGTATATGCACTCTTTGGACATATTCAATTAGTTTATTAGTGAATTATAGATCTAGGAACTCATGATTCACCTACACAATATGGAAACATTATAATTCAAATGATGATCTCTAAGATTCAGTAAGATGTCTTTAAACATATGATGCCTCATATTACCTATTTCAGTCCCAATCTAGATTATATCAATATTACCATGGTATTTTTCCATTGTATCAGTTATAACCCAAATATAATATATAATACATTGTATTTACTCCTTGGATTCATTTGGTTCTTATATGTGGGGATTCATTGAAGCCTTTCACTGGACTCATCTGGAAAACGATTCATTCAAGTATGAGATTACACCCATTTTTATAATACTACATTACTTTATATATGATAATGATATTGATCATTTTATTCTAATGTAGGAGGTATTTCATGGTTCTCCTCCACTCTACTGATTTCGTTATTATATATAAATTTTAAAATGTTATGTTTCATACTCACCGAATGTAATACATTTAGAAAAAATGGTTGGGAAATAATAACATTTCCTCACTCCCTATTCAAGTCGATATTTTACACCTATGTAGATATCATGTATATAGGTTAGGATATGTTTTTTGGTTCATTTTTTATATCAATAAAGGACTATGAAATATTATAAGTGATTTGACAGAGATCATAATTTTTATGACTTCTATTGTGGGGTCTTTTATTTATTTTATTCTTATATATATAAAGATGTTTCATGTGTTACTAACTACACGATTGACTTCCATTTATATATATCATCATTATTAATGAATGGTTAGTTTATTTGGGATATTCTAGGTTATCATTTAATATGATCATATTTTGTTTACTACATTTTATCTATTCATCCAATGTTCTCAGTACTGATGAAGATGGTTTAGTCTATTTTCAATTCCACCATCAAATATTTTATTCTAGTGGGTAGTCTCAAGGGTAAGGGGATGAACTCAAGAGTACATGTGACCCCTCAGTTTTCGTTGATCATGTTTGATCTACAAATAGGTCATATAAATTTTTAATAGAGGTCATCATTTTTTATCTAAAAGAAGGTAATTCTCGAGATTAAACAATTTATTGTGATGTGTTTCTGTTATGTGTAGTGAGTTTAAAAAATTATAATAATCATATTTAAGATGTATTTAATGGTAAATTATAATGATCATGAATTTGAAAATCATCATGAAAGTAAATAAGTAACTTATACTATGATTTAGTTGACCGTATTTTCAACACATTAAGGAAATGAATAATATTTCTATTAAATGATTTTTAAACTCCCAGATGTATTGAATAAAAGGGATTAAATGTTCAGCGGAATTTTTATAGTTTTTTTCGCTACAAAATATATAATCAAAAATCATGTAGTAGTTTTTAGTCTATGAATATTAATACATTATTGATATATACTCCTTAGAGTGTCATTTTGTTAGAGAACTAGGAAATATTATTTTGGCTCTGAATTCACATTCCCCATATTATTTCAAACCAATGGAATAAAAGTATAAATTAATTAAAAGATGAATTATTATATATCCTATTTTATAATGAGATCATGAACATTATAATTAAAAAATAAAATGTTTATTTTTTTCAACAACATAATTCTCGACCCACTCTCATCATGCCCATGGTCTCAACATAATCATTCAAAAAAAATAAATGATTTTACTCTGATTTAATTATGAAAAGTATAGTGTTAGTTTTTGATGATATGTTAATATTAATATGTGTTGGTTCAATTAAATTGGTTTCTCACTCTTGATAATGTAGTGAGAATATATTCCATTGCATTATAAAAGATCTCTTCTGAAAATGTTGTGGTCTATTCAGAAATGGGTAGTTAGGTATGATTTTATCATTTATTTTGTTTGATATTCATGTAATAAACTATATTATTTTATTAATTTCTATTTTTTATTCTTAAATGTAGTTTTATATCAATGATATATGTTTTTAACATAATTAATTAAGAACCAGATTATGCAGGTAAAAAATAATTGAAAAATATAATTTTCAAAATCAAGGTTATCTTTTAGAAATCAATTTTTCTCAGTATATAAACACCATCGAATTAATAATTTATGTAGTTAATGGAGAATGTGATTTTTCTTTGGTTCCTTTTTCATGGTATATTTTAATGTTAAGGAACCGTTCATACCAATTTCATATATTCTTGTGTTTTCTTCTCTCTCAACATATACAACCAGGTCCTATCAGTATGCATTTCTTCTGCACTAAGGTCACTTCCACATGCTAGGACTACACACCACATCCCATTATATTTTTCTCAAATCCAAAAAAGGTATCATCAATTGAATCAAATATGATCCCATTTTTTAAGCCAACATACATAAATACCATACCCACATTGATTTCACACTCATATAACTATATCTGAGGAACATCCTATTATAGTACATGTGAGGTGGTTATCATCATTGATCTAATACCTAATCTCTAGATCCCACTAAAGTAAAATAATAAATCCAATTGTAAGGGGAATAAAAAAAAATTCTTAATATGATCCAATCAATTATGTTTTATGTTCAAGACATACTTTATCCTTTAAGAGACTCTATATAAAAAAATATATGAAAAATTATTGGAATTTAAGGTAACTATATCATCTAATGAAATTGAAAAAAATGATAAAAGAAAAAATCCCACAAACCCTTTTAGAAATATGACACCATTAATGATAAAAATCCAATGAATAGACAAAAGAAATTCATTTAATGTATCCATATAATATATCCAAAAAATTGAATTATTTACCCAATCCATTTCAGATATCCGTAATGGGGAATAACATTACCCCATCTTCCATTCTATTTTTCCAAATTTCCTTAGATTCTACACCAATGAGACAACATTTATAAGACAAAATTATATGGAAACACTAAGTTGAAAACTTTATGATTTTGTATCACACCAACCATTCCTTAAAACATGGGAACCAATTCTCCTTGGATATCATACTAGTGCGCTACTACAACAATACATCCAAAACGTGGAACCAAATGACCATTTCCATCTCATAAAAGAACTGAATCTCAGTGAACATAATTCGAGGGTTCCACATCCCCCATGAAACCATTATTGTGTTACCCATTCCCTGGAAACCCTACTATGTAAATTTTATCTGAGTTTTGGTTACCTAGATGTCATGAATTCTATCTAGGTACCTAATTCAATTGTGTCATTTATGTGGGATAAATTAATTTGAAAAAACATATTATATACATGACTTTTCTTACAGCATCCATATACTATTTTAATTCTATTTCATCCTCCAATGTGACCTCACAAAATGATTTAACAATTTTACCTCACTAGAGTACTCTACATGAGTCATTTTTAACTTTGATAATGGTTATTTTACATACCATGATTACCACTATGATTTAACATTCCACATAATTAGAATGATTCCTATAGTTTAAATATTTGTTTTCTCCTTAATAATGAGGGTCCCAATTTTTCCCAGGGTTCACCCTCCCCCCCCTATATCAATATGATCATTTGGTATTCCCTAAACAAGTTTCCATAATTAATATATATCCAACTTTATTCATTTCATCCAATCATACAACCAAGAATATCATAGTTTTCTAATGCAGTGAAAGTCTCAACCCTTAATTATTGGGACATATCACCCATGGGATATATATCCCTTCTATTTTTATATACCTACTATAAAATCATAGACATAAAAAATATGGGCCTTATATTACTTTCTTCATAACAAAACCATTTCTTAAGAATAAATATTTTCCCTATCCCAACTTCATTGATCCATGAATATCATGAGCCTCTATTGCAATATCATTAGGAATTGTTTCAGGTAATTCTTCTAAGATGTTATCCCAGAATGGTTTGTTCATGTTTAATTCACATATCATCAATTTCTTAATACATTTCACCTAGTATTTTCAAATTCATAGAATAAGAAGAATATATGCATCTATTATATTCTATATGTTGATAAAAATTTTATAATACCTTGTATTCAAAGAAAATTATATTTTATGGAATCATATTCCCAGTTATATAAAATTAAAATATCTATCATTGATCCATTTTGAATGAAAATAAAATGTTTCAGTATTTTTCATTGCTTGAGGACCATAAAATTTAAAATGATGATCCTTTTCCACAGATTCTTTATTGTTCAATATATAACATTACGAAGAACAAAATTTTTATGGGTTTAAATACAATTCTGTTAGATATGTAGGAAGACCATATCATGGGTCTAACACTACTATACCCCATAAACATCCACCCCAAATAGTGATATGTCCCTGAGTTCCCACCTATGGAGATTAAAAAAATATTTCAACTAACCAATAATAGAATGTGGATAGATCTATGTTATAATAAAATATTTTCCTTTGTGAATGGTATTAACCTGTCAAAAAAAAGGAAACCGTTACTATTATGTAGTTTGAATTCATAAATCATTTAGAAATTTATAAGTATTATATAGGAATGAAAATTAAGAACCTAAAGCAATGATTCATATTAAATCATGTAGAACAAAAAATCATTCTAAGAGTTACATCCAAGCCCATTGGTCACATACCATTGGAAAGAAGATTTTTTATCAATTGAAGTATTTATCTAATGGATATACTACGTATAGGAAAAAATATTTATTATGCCTGGTAATAAGTACGTTTATGTTAAAAGGTATATATTGACCATGAAAATTTTCATATGATGAAATATAAACTATTTTAATGATTTGGATTTTCTCTTTTAGGATCCAACATATTGTCCAAATGGAATCAGCAATAATAATTCACATATCTATAATCATGTCAATACTATATGGAATCATCATTTTGAAACATACCATATATAATAAACTAGATATATTCTTATTCTCTTATGACTACCACAAAACAAAAATCATGAAATGTATAACAAAAATCATATTACCCAAATAATAGGTTGTGAAATGGTATTTTGGTAATATCATATCAACTTCTCTATACCAAACATGAATTTATATCAAGAACACATATATAAGACCATTCCAAATTAATCGTCTCCATAAAAATAGGTGCAATGAATCAGACAGACCCTATTTAAATATCCAAATTATTCATAACTCTATCCATAATTTGTAGTGATTTTTATCTATCTTACCATTGAAAGGTAAAGAATTCTATCAATGTTATATATTCTACTTGTATGGATCTTCATAAGATAGCTCCAACTTGTTAACAATATTTTAAAAACCATAGGGAACTATCTCCCCATTAATTTTTTATGAAATATGTATTTTACATTTAATCTATTTTAATCTAATGTAAAAAATATACAGAATGTATAAGTGGAGAGAATTGGCTACTAATGATAAAGATAATGTACATATACATGTTCTTCCAGAAAAAAATGAAGCCCCTAGGTATGTCCCAATTTTAATAGAGGAATTTCTTGAGATGGATCCAACTAATAAGGATTTATAACCACATTGCATGAAATCAATTACTATCATGGTTCAAATCCCAGTTTCACATCTAAATTAATTATTTTAGATTTAACATAATGGGTAACCTAGTGTCCATGAGAAGGTACCTAGTTTTGTTGACAAAATTTCTTTGAGTCTCATCACCATATATCAGTAGAGGCCTAAGGAGAATCTATATCTTCATAGATAGTATATTTAACTATGGGTATATAAATAATCAATGGATATTTCTAATTAGTACTTCTAAAGGTCCTATCTAACAAATCCATCACAAAGGTCATCCCGATAATAAAAAAAATTAGAACCTCTAGAGGTCATCTATATAGAATATACTTTATAGAACCTCCAAATAAAACCATAGTTAGCATCTATTGAGGTCCGAATAGAATTATAATCCCTAAATATAATCCACCAGAAATAATTAATGCCAAACTCAAACATTTTTATCACAACAGAAAATTGATTAAAACTATTAATAAAGGCCCTCTTGACTATTAGGTGAAACAAAAAATCTCTAGAATTTATCACTAGATAACCCACCCTAGAGTTCTTTCTAGTAATAATTGGAAGATACATTATGGTGGTCATATATGTTATGGTAGATATATAGTTTTTCTTTATATATTGATGATATATCGATAAATTGATTGTCAACCTTTCAAATATTCTGTAGTTAAAAAACATAGTGCTTGATTTCATGGATATTGATATAACAAATCTGGCGGTACTCCCATTTCTATGTGTTGTAGGAGAAATATTGATGACAATGTAATTATAAAATATTAATGTCCTAAAAAATAATATAACCAATAAATTAATTATTGTAGAGTCCATCCTTTTATAAAAATTTAATAACTCAATATGTACTCTATAGAGAAATCATTGACAATGTTCTACCAATATAACAACAATCAATAATTGTGTAGTTTGTTCTGATAGATTATATTTATATTTAACTCATTTTTACAAACCATTCATATATAGAACTAGTAATCCATATAAGGAAAAAATCTAACACGAAAGCCCTTCAAATTGTTATCATAAAAATAACCTCATATGAATGTTCCATATTTTCAACACAAAGGTCTTCCTATAGTAATATGTACATAAAATGTTACCTCATATTAGGATGTGCTTGAGAAATTGAGTGTATATGCATTAGTCAACATATCACTATTTAGTAGAGGCTCATACTAATAAATGGGTGGTTTTAAAAAGCATTCATCATATGTCTCAACACTATATCATATAGTATAAGATACACCTAATGTGATTTTGAGTAATCCCACCACAATAATGGAAGAAAAGATAAAAAAATATTATAGTCATATTTGTTTAAAGTACCACTCTTTGGGGAGGAATAGAATTATATTATGAGGTTGAATTTATTAGCCTAAAAGAAAGTGACTTTCTTGTTTTGGAATATAATAACTTTTCAATATGTCAACCATAATAATATAATAGAGAAATACAAACCTCACATTCATCAAATCATTTATAAATATTTCAATAATAAAATGTTCTTATATCTATATTATATTAAGATTGTTAACTCTGTAAAGGAGATAATAATTTTTTCCACCATGTTGGAATTATATAAAAATGAGTGGTTTAAGTTACTAGGAGAAGAAAATTATATGAGTATGCTCAATGTGAATGTATATGATGGATGAATGTTATTTACCTAGTTATCATAGATACCCCACTAGATGTTTGAATAATTGGAAAGGTAAAAAAAAGTTCTATATTTTACTCTATTCATAGGTCAACATTGTTTTTTGGGTAAATCATCTTATAACATTTAAATATTAAGAAATTTCTCTGGATCTTGATATTAATATTCTTATTAGTTCATCTAATGAAATCATTCCAAAATAAAATATTAGAAATGTAATATTTGATGGAATAAAAACATGAAATCAATTAGAAATTTATGATAACGAGCACATATTAACGAGAAAAGTAACTAAATCCAACATATCACATGATAAAATATAAATTAAAGAATAATGTTGTTTGATGATTAATATAAGTATTATTGGGTCAATACCAGTAACAATTTATTAGAAACATTTATACCAACAACTATATCTATTTAATAACTCTATCTATATAGGGGTGTGTTTTTTACAGAGGAAGAGAAAAAAATGTCCCTAACCATTGGGTTGGGGTAATATTTTACATCCACGTGAAATAAGAAAGATGTTATTTTATAGATTTGGGGAATTTGTAATTTATGTTCTTTTTTGGTTTCCTCAACCAATAAATTTTTATCACTTATTAGTTGAATTTATAACGAATTCAATTAGTGACTCCATAAAGATCATTTTCCACTGTTTTTATTATAAAAACCCAGACAATTATCAATAGAATTTATCGCATATTATAGTTATGTAACATAGTATAAATCACCTATAATCACATAGAGAATAAAATAAAATATTTATAAATGAATATTTAATTAAATAATAATTTGTTATTTAATTTAAGGAATAAAATCTGAGGAAATTGTAACTTGACCTTATGAATAGTAATATGATCCTTATGAATATCAGTCCATCCAAATGAATAGTAATTTCACATATGAATGTATAAATAAAACTTTTTCATATTATATGTGAAAATATGATATGATTATATCATAGTATAAGTAAGTAAATATTTTCAAAATTATTAATTAAGTGTTGGTATTTTTATAAGCTATAAATACTGAATTAAATTTTTAAAATTAATTTAATAATGTAAAAATAATTTTTTTGAAAAATTTATTCAAGAACTTATTTTTTTATGTCTCATTATTTTAAGATATTTTTATGATAGATTAGGTAATTCTTCAAAGTGTTACAAAATAAGTTATAATTTTAAAATGTGTATTTTCCATTTAAATATTGATTTTAATTAATAAATTAATTAATCATTTTTTGAAAATTATTTTCAAATAATTGAGTTCATTTTTAGTTCAACATAATGAAAAATGATCAGGGTTAATTTTTGGAATTTTTATGATACACATGAATTATTATAAATAATAAAATGTGATAATTTACCCAAAAAAAGATAAATGCAAGAATTATGGATTCATGGATAGTGTAAGGATGGTGTAAGCCAAAATATCAAACTCTCCATAATTATTTTAATATATTATATGATATTAATAAAACATATCACATTATTGATCCAAAATAAAAAACTAATGATTAAAATTTTGAGAAACAAATTTATCCTCCACTATAAATACCACCCTCACCCTTCTTCTCCTCACAACACTCAAGAATTTATCCTTGCCAACATTCTTCCCTATAATCATACCTAGTACCTCACACCTATCTGAGAGATCTTTTCACTTAAAAATAACCAGCCAAGGTTCCTTGAGGAGGATATCAAGAGGATAATTGAAGAGATAAATCCTCTCTCTTTTTCGTTTCATTTATTTTCAATTCAATTACATTTCTTACACTATCATAAACACCCATAATACAAATGGAATAATAAATATATTGACTTAAATATACTAGAATTTTTTCAGGTTAATATTATATATAACATTAAACTCCCCCTCTCACTCCTTTATTATAAAATTAAATTTTCAATCGTGATATTTCAATTTACCAACATCATGGGTGATGAACATTCATTTTCAATAAACTCTATCAATTCTATTAATAATTTCATTAAATGGAATAAAAAATAATTTAAAATTTATTTTATAACCATTTTTATGTTCTGTATAAAATATAATCATAATACTATTTCAGAAAACAAAATGAGTATATTGTGATCGAAAAACCTCGAAAATTAAGAAAAAAAACGATCATTATTATATTTTATCTAATGAATTATCCTCATCATAAATAAATAATATTTTTTAGGACCATTTAATCATATGTATGATCGTTAATAACATACTATGACAATTCTATATGTTCATCCTCATTTTAAATGAATTCCATTCATGTATACAAATGAATTGATCATGAAAACTATGAAAAAGAACACCTCCGGACGATGAAATAAAACTCCATAACTCTTCCAAAAAACCATCAAAGAATTTAATAAAACAATAATGAATATGATTAATGTATAAAAGGTTATATAATTATTAATTAATTAATTTAATTTGATTATACAAGACATTAAATTGAATACACTGTTCGGACACAAGGTACAAGGAATTCTCAACCTGAACTATATTTCTTTGTGTTTTTCCTCCCTCACCCCATTTTATATATTTGTATCCCTGAAATATATTTTTTTAATAATTATCATACTATTTTTGGAAATATATGTTTTTTAATTTATATTATGGAAAACAAAACATTTTCCCTATGAAATCTTCTTTAAAAAAACACTTCTCAAGAGTGTATCTTCTTCACTCAAAGTTGATAGTTCTTATGTAAAGTATGTTATTAGATATTTAATTTGGGAATAAAATGTTTGTGAATGTCTGATTTATGAAATTTAACAAATTTTATTCCATGAGTTAATTTATTTCCATTTTAGATATATGTTTATTGTGGCATGCATGATAATGTAACTATTGTGATGCACTTGGTGTGCCCAAAAATATATATCACAATATAAATGATAAAATAATACATGATAACATGAAATTATATATTTTTCAAATGAATTGGTTAGTGTGATGTATCTCATCAGTAATTTTTAATATTCTTGTACATGGTGATGGATTCATTTCATAACTATATATGGTAGTTAACCACTAAGACATGATGTTACGTTTTTATAAATTTCCATATTCCACGCATTTGTATTATGTTTCCTCTCGTGATTATATTCATTTTTTATTATTATGATCATCTCATATTATATTGACTCATGTTCTTATATATACTTTTACTAAGATTTTATCTCACACCATTTTGAGGTAAATCCTCTGGTAAATAAATGCAATAAGGGGAACAAAAGGGACAGTAACAAGATAGAGATTAAATAATTAAATAAATGTTTGTGTTTTTTGTTGTAAATTTTATGTATGGTATTAAATTAACCAATATAATAAACTTATGTACCCTCATTGTGTAATTATTATTTGTTTTTTACTTCAATTGATGTTATAATAATGTCTAAAAAGTAGGGTTGCTATAATTGTTATTGGACGAAAGATTATTTTATTTTAGAATTAGGAGTCTAGAGCCTTTGTTAAATCCATTAGTAATATAATATGTATATCTAAACACTCAATATGTATTACTAAACATAGTTATCCTGTAATATATTACTTTATACATAGTTTCACAACAGAATATATTATTTAATCATTACTTATTGGCTTATTTTTGTTTCAAACCATTATTATTTTTAAAAATAGTGGGTACCATGAGAATCCATGCCAAAACCCCATACGAGGGATAATGCAGTGATTGCTCAAAAGATATACCCAATGGTTTGGGTGGTGGAGTTAAAAATTTCATAGAGATGATTCACCATCTATCTAAGGTTATGAAAAATTACATCACTAATTTGGAATTACCTCTTTCAACAAGGTGAGAGAAACTAGTTATGAGTTGTTCTATACAGTAACAACCAACAATGTGTACTGGATCTTATGATACACTAGCTATGGAAATGTGGGTCAAATCGATGGAGAATATATTTTATACGCATAATTATCCTGAGAAGGAGACAATGACTCTGGTTTTGTATCTTCTAGATTGAGAAGTCGGCCAATGGTGGGCATTGGGTAAGAACACCATGATGATGGAAAAAATTGAAGAGATAGAGTGGGAATACATTAAGATAATGATTTATAATTATTATTTAACTAAAACCCATCATTGAATTATGTATCTGGAATTTATAGAGATGAATAAAAAATGATAGAGAATCTATCACAACATACGAAGTGAATTTCACAAGGCTCAAAAGATACGCTTTGGGTTTGGTAATCAACAATGATATAAAAATTAATAGATTATATAGTGGTTTAGGAAAAAACCTTCAGTAGGATATTGGAATTAGAGACTTTTTAAGTAATGAATATTTTATTCTATGTTCTATCAAAGTGTACATGATGTGTTTATAATGTCACCAAGGCTTTGGTGATAAGAAATAAAATATATATTTTCATGTCGGATGATCTAATGAGAAATTTATAAATATTAATAAACCACCCACATGTAATAAATGTCAGAAGAAGCATCCTTGGAACTTCTTAAAAGTGATAGGGAAGTTCTTCACGTGTGGGATAGAATTCCACTAAACTCATTAATGTCAACAAGACATGAGTAAGAAGGACATTGTGGTGGAGGAATGGAGAGAACCACCCATTGTTAAATCCTACCAATGTAGGTAGAATGACCCCAATGAAAGCAAGTCAACATAACCTCGAGTTCATGACGGTAATTAGCATCATAAGACACTATATACAAAGAACAAATATATATCTTATGACATCTCTACTACAGAAGTGGAGCCATAAAATAATGGCGTACATGGTGTACTTCCTATTAACCCAATAATGTCAAATGTTTTATTTGATTAGGGTTCTCCACATTCCTTAAAATCTTGACTATTTTCTAGAACTATGTAATAAATAACCTAAAACATTAATGTAGATATATTCATAAAAATACCTAGTTGTAAAACCATTGAAACCCGTGTTTTAGACTCTTATCAAATTGTCGTATGTGGTAATATTACTCAGTGAATATCATAATACATCTTGTTGGGGAATTTTATGCTATAATGGGGGTTGATTGGATATTATTACATATAGAAAAAATAAACTCTATATAAAAGAAACTATTTTTCATTTTATGAACCATCTGATGATCCTCTAAAAATGCAAGGAATATCACGAATATCCTTTGAAAAATTATTCAATAGTGTGGGTGTTGATTCCCTGTGACGAAGAAATCCTATCTCAAATGGTTTTGGAAAAGGAAGGTATTAACCTATGTGAAATGCCCATTGAGGGGGAATACAATGATCTATTTCCAAAATAATTAGGCAGACTTCGGCTGGATTTTGAGGTAGAGATCATAATTGAATTAATTCCTAGAACTACTATAATCTCAAACTATGCTTATAGGATAGATCATGTCAAATAGGAGGTGTTAAGGAATCAGTTGCAATATAATTTGATAATAGGATCATATTCCCTAGTGAATATACTTATGGTGTGCGAGTGATCTGTATTATGAATAACGATGAAACAATGATGCCGTGTATCGATTATTGGGAACTCAACAAGATCACCATAAAGAGTATGTATCCTCTTCGAAGGATTCATGACCTTTTTGATCAGTTGTGAGGAGTATAATATTTATCAATAGGGATCTACATTATGTATATTAGCAGGTAAATGTGAATAAGGAATATATTTAGAAGCTTCTTTCCATACTAGGTATGGTCACTATATGTTTCTAGTGATGTCCATGCGATTTACTAATTCCCATGCGATCTTCATGTATTTGATTAATAGAGTGTTTAGAAAATACCTTGAAATTTTTGTGGTAGTGTTTATTGATGATAGTCTAATATAATCCAAGATAACGGAGAAACATGAACACTACCTAATTATTTTGATGGAAAAAATAATTATGGATAATTTATAGACCATGTTTAGAAAGTGTGACTTTTGGATGTTGGAAGTCACATTCATGGGACATGTGATTAGAAATTGGTGAATTTATGTTGAACCCTAAAAAATAAAGGCAATTTAGGAATGGCCCAGGCCATCTAGTGTCAAAGAAATCCATAGTTTTCTTAGAATAGTTGTGTACTACAGATGTTTGTGACAAATTTCACATGATTTTCAACTCTAGTGAGTATGATAATAAGGAAAGGGTTAAAGTATGTGTGGATCAACGAATTTGATGAATGCTTAATGATGTTAAAGATAATGTTAATCCCTGCACATGTAAAAAATTACTGAAAAGTGTATACTGTTTTGTGATATATAGTGATTCATCAAATAAAGGATTAGGTTGTGTACTCATGTAAATGATAATGTTATAGTCTATGCCGAACAGATGTTGGTGATACATGAGAAGAACTACCATATGCATGATCTGGAGCTAAAATGATGATTTTTCATTAAAAATATGGTGGCACAACTACTATAGTGAGATGTGTGACATATATACTGATCATAGGCGCCTAAATTATATATTCACAAAAATAGAGCTCAAAATGCATCAAAGTAGATGGTTAGATCTAATCAAACAATATAATTTCTCTATTCAATATCATCCTAGAAAGGATAACAAGGTTGATTATGCTCTTAGTAAAAAATAACATGCTTCTCTATCCATTTTGTGGATTTATAAAGGTGTTATCTTCCTAGATATGAAAAGGATAGATTTAGAAACATAACCACAAAGAATACATGCTATCTTTTTCAAATGAATTCCCAATAATATCTACATGAGAAGATTATGGAGGACCAAATGGATGATGTGTAGTTACAAAAGAGGTTCAATGTTGTTATAGAAGGGTGAAATCCATAGATCAATATCGATGGTGGTGGTATGATTTGGCATGATTCATGGATTTGTGTGCCTTCATCACCTCAAATAAAGAATCTTATATTAGATAATGCATATAGATCAAGATTATGTATCCAAATTGGTATCACAGAGATGTATTGTGATCTCAGTGAACACTTATTGTGGGAAAACATGAAGAAGGAGATTATGGAATATATATTAAGGTGTTTGATATGTAAAAATGTAATGGAAGGGCCACATATGTCCAAAGGGATGATGAAATAATTGACTATACCCATGTGGACATTGGATAATTTAACAAGGGAAATTGTCATGGGTCTCCATAAGCCAACCAAAGAAAATAATTTTATATGTTTTGTGGTGTACCATCTCACCAAGACATCCCACTTTATAGCTATTCTGGAAGATATATTTCATGAACAACTTACAATGATATATGTGAATTAATTGGTGAGACTACATGGGGTTCCACTCTTTATTGTCTTTGAGAGTGATATAAGGTTCACATCTAAATTCTGGAGGAGTTTTCAACATGTATTGAGTATTGTATTAAATTTTACCTAGACCTCTTACCGCAAAACTAATGTTCAATTTAAAAGGAATATTAAAAAACATAAATAATGTAATGTTCCTAATAATTAGAATTCAATAGTTTTTTGGATCAACATCTTCCATTGGTTGAGTTCTTATACAACAATATCAACCACTAGAGTATTTGAATGGATATATATAAATAACTATATGGAAAAGGATGTAAAACTCCAATCAGTTGGGATGAGGTTGGGGAAATAAATTTATTTCGGCATGATATTTGGAATGAAATTAATGATAATGTTCATGATATCCAGTAACATATCAATTCTTCTTAGATATGGAAAAAGAGCTATGTTGACACCTATAAAAAGGACTTGGAGTTCAGAATTGGACATAAAGTATTTCTTATAATATCACAATGGAAGAGAATTATGCAGTTTGTAAAGGGAGGAATTCTTCACCCAAGGTACATTAGCCTCATAGAGATACTTGATCACGTAGGATCCAAGGCATATAGGGTTTTACTTCCACAAAATATGGTTAAATTTTTCTGTGTGTTCTAGGTATCTTTCATGAGTAATTACATATCAGTTCCCTCAAAATTATTGAACTCATAGGTGGTACAGTTTGAATATAATCTCTTTTATGAAGTGAATTAATTGAAGATTATTGAACTATGAGATAAGGATCTATTAACAAGATATCCTACCTTTTTCAATGTGTTTTGGTAGAACCATATGTATTAATTATCAACTTGGGAACCATATGAGGTGATGAAGGAGAAGTTCCCTAACCGGTGTATGTAAATGTGAATTTTGAGGGAGAAATTATAATAAGGGAAATGAATGTAACGACCTAAACATTTATAAAGGGAATTTATATCTTATTATTATAATTGCACAATGTATAAATCACAAAAAATCTCTTAGATACCAAAATTGAATCTTAATAAATGGAGATTTTATGAAATAAGAAGTATTAATAGGAGGAAAAGAACCAAACATGATGAATTAGTTACATGACCTTATGAGTGTTAATATGACCCTTATGAATAGCAAGCCAGTAAAATTAATAGTAAACTAACACACGAATGTATAACTAAAATATTGGAATCTTATAAGTGAAAATATTATATAATTAAATCATAGTATAAGAATGTAAATATTTCAAAAATTATTAATTAAGTGTTGGGTTTTTTATAATTATAAGTATTTAATTAAAATATTATGATTAATTTAAAAATTGAAAATAAAATTTATTTTCATCAAATTTATCCAGATTTTTATATTTCTTATATCTTGTGATTTATGATAATTTCATGTTACCTTCTATAAATATTCAATGTGTTACAAAAGATGTTATATTTTTACAATCTGTATTTTCCTGGAAAATGATGATATTTATAGAAAATTTAATTACTAATAATTATAAAAACATTTTCCTGAAATTGAGTTAATTTCTAAATCCTACAAATCAAAAAAATTTAGGGTGGATGTTTTGTATTTTTCTAAAATACATGAATTTTTTATAAATAATTAAATATGATAATTTACTATAAAATATAAATACATGAATTATGGATTCTTTGATCATTTAAGGATGGTGTAAGAACAAAATCTCTAAATATACAACATTATGTTAATATATTTGATGATAATTATCAAACTATTCCTTCTCATGAGCCAAAATAATTATGTAATGGTTAAAATATTAAGAAGACACCACTCACCTCCACTATAAATACTAACCCTCACCCCTCTTCTCCTCACACGTCTCAAGGTTTTATCCTTGAATAAATGATACCCTATAATCTTCTCTATCCCTCCCATATATCTAGGAGCTCTATATATCATCAAAATACCCAACCTAGGTTCTTTGATGAGGATCGCAAGAAAATAATTCAAGAGGTAAATCCTCTCTCTTTTTCATTTAATTCCCCTTTAATTTCCATATTTTTTTTGACTTCTCTCATCCATTCATTCAAATATAATGATAAAATCAGTACCTTACATATACAATAATTATATCATATTGATGTAATATCCACTATTAATCTCCTCCATCTCTCTAAATTATTTTAAAAATGAGATTGTCAAAAGTGATATGTCAATTTACCTACATCGCTAGTGATGCACATTATTTTTTCCACAATCACAATAAAGAATGGTAATAATGGCTTTAAATGGTATAAAAAATATTTTAAATTTTATTTTATCACCCTTTTTATGTGGTTGAAATAACTTATACTCATAGTTCTAAAAGAAAAATAAAAATGAGTTTGTTGTGATAAAAAACCAAGTAAAATTGGCCTAAAACGATCATCATTGATATATATATATATAAGGAATAATCCTCTTGATATATAAAAAAATCAATTTCATGATTACTTATGATACTATTAAATCATTAATATCATATAATAACCATTATATTGATTTGTCCTTGGTTTCAACAGACTCTTTTTCTTGAATACAAATGAACCAATAAAGAAAATTATGAAAAAGAATACATGCATAGGATGTAATTAAAATATATAACTCATCCAAAGGGACATAAAATAACATAATAAAACAATAATTAATTAAATAAATGTATAAATAGTTATATAAATATTAATTAATTAATCTATTGTGATTATAGAGTATATTAATGTGAATAAATCTTTTTGGACTGAAGGTAAGGAAAATTCTCAAACCCAACTATCTTTCATTAGGTTTTCCATTATTCATTCAATTTTCAAAATGAATATTCCCTTAATAACATTTATCTGCCATTTATGTTTATTTTAAGGGATATACCTAATTTATAATTGAGATTATGACAATCATAATGTTTTCTAAAAGATATCTTGTTTCAAAAAATACACTTCCCTTGATTGTTTCTTCTTCAATAAAAATTGATTTTTATTAATTCAAAAATGTTATTCCTTAATTAATTTGGGAACCCAAAATTTTCAAAATGTATGATTTATAATATTATACAAATTCATTTCCATGGTTTTTTGTTTGTCAAATATTTTTATATGTTCTATGTGAAGTGCATTATAATGTAAATGTTAGGTTGGGACAGGTGCTCTCAGAATTATATGGTGTTGTTTAAATTATAAGATTTGACGAGTGTTCCTAGAATTATATAGCACTCAAATTAATAGGGTAATGTGATTTATCTCATGATCAAAGTGAAATATGTGTGAACATGATGATATCCTTTTTCACAACTATGTGTGTTAGTTGACCACTAAGACACGATGTTACATTTTTCAACATTTCCATATTCCATGAATTTTTCTAATGCATACTCTTGTGATTATGATGATGTTCTTTTAATTATGTTCATAACATTTTATGATTATTATTCTTCATATCTATCCTCTAATTTGGATTTTAGATCCCACATTTTGTGGTATATCTTCTGAAGAATACATGTACTTAGGAGAACATAATGGATGATAAGAAGATAGATAATAATGAACTATGTAAATGATTGTGTTTTATGTTGTAAGTGTAATGTGTTGCCCTAATTATTCAAAGACACTAAACAATTGGATATTATTTTGGTAATGAGTTTATGTAATTTGATTTTAATTTGACTTAATAGAAATATAAGAAAACCAGGGTTGAAATAATTATGCATAAATGAATTGATTATATATATTAAAAAATATATAGTTCATAAATAAATATTGTCTTATAAAAATATATATGTAATAAAATTTATGATCTCCCAAACGAGGGATATTTATAGGTTTATATAACCACTTAATACTATTTAATTGATAAAATTAATATTTACCTTTTCTAGTTTTTATTGGTGAATTTCATTTATATATGCACTATAGATAATTAAAATCATGACATTGTGGTAGATGAATACTTCATAGGTACATAAATTTAAAATATGATATACAAAATGATATAAGAGGAAGGTTTTTACAACAATCAATAGATCCAGGTACACAATTTTATTTCTCCAATGAGTATCTAGTTTTTACCAATATTATATGAATCCAATAATGATAATGGAAATCATTTTCAGTATTCTTATCCCACCCTCCATCAAAATTAGATTAGAATATTTTTTCATGACAAGGGACTCATTACTATGAGCTTATGTATGAAGTTGTATGATGAATAAATGTAAATTTCCCTATATATAACATATTTTTTAAGTATAAAATTGATGAATATATATATATATATATTCTATAGATAATTTCATTCAATAAATTTTAATTTCTCATTCTTGAACAGTGGAATCCAATTTTTAAAAAAACATGGGACCTATAATTTTTTTTTTCAAAACCTAGAAAGATTTGAGTATCATGAATACCATCCCATGGGTAGGAATCCCCCATAATATCAATTGATATACCCATAAAATATTGAATACACTATGTTTTATTAGTAATATTATAATTAAAAAAATAAATTATTAATATATTTAATTTTTAATATTTTAATTGATTTTACTATTAATATTTATTATGAAATAAAATGATTTTTTTGGTTAATTTTGTGAATCCAAAAAAATTAAAAAAATATTATTGGATTTTTATTTTATTGAAACATTCCTATTAAAGACATCAGATGTAACATTATATAAAGGTTCCATTCATATGTTATTTCTATTACAATATCTATAGTATTTATTATAAACAGAAAATTATAACTGTGTATCACATGATAGGAGATGCATAAAATATATTTTAGAACTAATAAAATTCGAAAATCCTTTGTGGTTCATGGATGCGTCCTTAGGTCATTATCTAGAATCAAAGAAAACAAATTACTTATGAATATTATTAAAAAAATTAAGTTAGTTAATAGGTATCAATTCACATTGATGGAAATCCCAAAAATTATTGTGCATGGCCATGTAGAAAAAATAATTACTATAAATAATGTTTTAAAAAGGGAATAGTAGTGGTGATTGATATAATGATGTGATGGTGGCGAGATTCAATTACAATATGTAGTGAAATGTTATAGACCATATAGATTTATAGTGTTTTCCAAAATGAATATGGTGAAATTAGTGGGTTGGTTTTTATTTTAATTTGGTATATTTTTTTGTCTTTATTTATTCATGTAAAAATATTATTTGATCTTGTGAAAGTAGGTCAATCCATTATCAGAGAATACAAGGCCATGGGTGAATGGATCTAATAGTCTCTCAATTTAAGTATCCACCAATACAGATACTGATGATCCTATTTTTAAAACATGATCAACATCGCCATGTAAACTAATGTGATTCCTTTGAAGAGATATCATCCTCTCAAATTGATTTTTAGATGTAAAATAGTTTCAAAAATTTACTAACTACAGTCATTGGTTTGACCTGCTAATGATTTTTTTTCATTTTCAAAAGGTCAGTTTCAGGGTTTTCGGTACCCATTACAGAACAACATTGCCTTCAGTAACCACAACCCAGCAACCCATACATTCAAATTTCATAGATCAAAAATCCATAACAACGAAATAGGCCCTCGAGCTGTGAACCGTCCACCGTACCACCCGTTTTCCACTCACCTGTCTGCACACCATCCAATGGATCATGCCAGGATTCAAGCATTCTCAACACACGCTACCCTATCTCCTCGGGATATGGTATGCTTGAGCCACGACCCTGACACCATCATCACCGACGACAGATGAACGAACACCGCCATCACCGGAATGCCTCTCCATTGCACACCATAACTGGCACCGATAAATAGGAGTTCCAGCCCAAAAGCCTCCATTAACACCGACAAAAACATCAACCAGAATATAAAAATCCACAAACATTGAACAAAAACTAAAAATACCAAAGTAACCAACATTCACAGAGTTTCCTCCTTGAACCACCATCGTCGACATGAATTCCATCCAGCACCAACTCACGACACCGGATTCACCAGTTGATAGCAAAAAACAACTAGATCTAAGGAATCTCACCGAGGGAAAACCCCATAGCCACCACCCAACCTCCGAAGAAGACCACAACGGGCCTCAAAGCACTTACCGTCGTAGAACTGGGGACGACCACCAGATGCTGAGAGAACCACCACATGAAATCAACGCACACCAATAATGAACACTATAATGCTCCTAAGAGTGTGCCGGAGAACAACCAGTATTATGCCCGTAGATCTAGCCACCAGTGACGAAGAAGCCCAAAGTACAACATCTCAGCAAAAGGGGAAAGACACTAAACCACTGTAAAGAACACCCAAGGAACCACATAAAATCCACCACCGGAAATAGGTGGAGGCGGGAGAAACACTAGCACTGCAAACTTAAAGTGCTCCACCAGAGGCCAAAGAGAATCCTTCCATACTGAAAAAATAAAAAAAAGAAACAAGAAACAAAACCTCATTATACTATCAAATGTGCTAGGTATTCAACCACTAAATTTTTTCAAAATAATATTCACTATATATAATTAGATACATGTTATTATCCATCTCACATCATACCTCTAAAACCCATAAAATTTTCAATGGTTTCCTGGTGATTATTTTAGTAAATAAATTTCTCCCTTTTGTTGATATTACCTATGCCCTAAGAACCAAATCTAGTTATTTATTGAAATCAACACCTAGGGAAACCATGATCCCAATTTCAGTTTTTTTTCATGATGATTTTTCAATGGTTGGGATATTATTTTAGGGGTGTGTAGTCAAATATTTTAGTTCCCAATTCAGTTACCACATTTTACATTTCATATAAAGACCTTCCCAATTTAGAAAGTTACGTAGAAAATAGTATATATCAAAATTATGTTATTTGTTCTAATTTCATGACATATGAAGGATCTATATTGTACTCCTATTGTGCTGATAAAATATTATGGGCTTCATTATAGTTTTGGGACTCACACAAAAATCAATATTCTATACTATTTTATTAAATTGAAAAATTAATTTTTTCAAATAAGAACTACACTTCTATATCAACAATAGTTATGGGAATAATTTTCTGTTGTAAACATGTCCTCATATTTCATAACATTTTTCATGATCCTACATCTATATAGATAAAAAATTTCTTAAGACGTTATTCAATAATCGTATGAATCGTCGAAAAATAAATTGTAATTTTCCCTATTCTTCGACGAGAAAAATGTTGACGTCCTCAATCTCAGGTTCAATGAAAAGAAATTATACCTATATTGACTCTTCAATATTTATTTTCTCATCACATTAATTCATAATCATTAATAGGTTACACAACCTTTTTTGGAGTAATCGAAATCTAAAATATGGATTTTATAGTTTGATGTTCATTATTGAATTTTGACTAATTGGATGAGAGAATTATTTCTCTATAATATTAAGATGAAATACATGATGCTATATTCCAACATAATATTCAAAAATTGGTATTCAACATGCACACATATCGATTCAAGTTGGCTTCATCATAAATTTACGATTGACATCATTTTTTCAATGGATATCCACCTACTTCTGAATCTTATTAAAAACCATTAACATCCACATTTAATAGTTTTTTATCCTAAAATTTTTGGAACTTTAAGATCCAAATTTGTTAAAATATCATTTTCAATGGAACACATGGGTGTTAATCACTCATACTCCGGCCCCTGTTTATCACTAATGTGGATATAGGTATGTGGAAGGAACTATGAAAAGATCATGCATTGTGATTTCCTCCTTACAACTATTATGATCAACCTCACCGATGTAGGTTTCATTTTATGAAAATTATGTTACCAAACCCAATGTGAAGTTTCTAATATAGGGATAATTTTGATAAAGTATAGTTCTAGAATAATCTATGGTGTTTTCCAATATCAATTTCATCTTACAAACATTATGCTTCCGAACCTAATATTCTATTCAATGGAAGGAATCACATTTCTATTGTCATATTATTGATCATAAAGACATATATAATTGTGGTGATCGGCTACCAACCTTTTGAAACATAAATGATAGGTTCTTTTAATTCATTATATGATAGGTCCTAGTCCTAACCAAAATTATCACTAAAAGCCCAAAAAAGAATTTTCAATTGATAAGGAACATATAAAATAAAAAATCATAACCCAAAACCATATCACTTTCAACTAGAAGTATAATAAAATATTTTATATTTAAAATTAAAATATTAGAAAAAATTATTCTGAGTAATGTGTAAAAAAATCTTATTAAATTTCCCAAGTGTATCTAGTAAACAAATATTTGAAAATTTAAAACATGAACATAAATCATTAATGTACAACATGTATTGAAGTCTGAAAATGATTTTCAAAGAATATGATATTTATCAAGATTTTTTCTATATTGACTGATTCTAAAATATAAGTTTAATTTTATGTTAAAAACAAATTTATTCAAAAAAAATAGATGTGGAAAAAACAACTGAAAAATTCTACGTCAAATTCACCCACACTAATTATATTTTAGAATGTCATAATAAAATTTATTTTTTTATATTTATTAAATAAACCCTAACAATATGTTGTTATACAACCTAGTTAAAAATATAATTTAAAATTTCTTAAAATAAATAATTAATTAATTTCACAAATTTTCATGTCTCATTTGTGTATCTCTCGCACTACTATTTAGTTTTCAATGATCAAATTTTTTATTTAGTAGTGTAGACCACATGGAGTTAAAATGGAATTAAATCTATAAAATCTAATCACTAACAATTATCATTTATTCTCATGTTTATAAGAAATTTAATCCTTAAACATCATCGACCAAACTCCAAAGATTTTCTAATAAATTAATTATCGCCATGTTCAATTTAGTTCAAATTCCCATCACCATAATTAATTTTTTTTTAAAAAATAAACTTTATTTATTTTTCTTCAAGTATATTTTTTATATAGAACAATGAAATTAATTTTTTGAGTTTGATAATTTTTTATTTAGAAAACACACACATATGAAGCCTCAAAGATTGACAATAGGATCCAAAATTCCACGATTAATATATATTAAAAGAATTTATATTAATTATTATTGACTTGGATACCTAAGGATTTTCATTTATACAATGTTACATTTTAAATTTCATGTTCAAACAACTAATTTCCTCAATTTAAAACTCTAATTTCAGAAAAATATATCATATCACACTTTTTTTTATTTTTTTAAAATAATATTTCAATAATAAAATATAAAATCTCATGAAAATAATGAAATTATAAAAACATTAGACTCAAAAACATACATAATAATGAGGGTGATACTATCACCTAGTAAGGGAATAAGAAATTTTTATCTCTCTAACAAAGAGATGTATAAAAATTATGATCTTATTTATAAACTATGAGAATATTTAATTTATTTACATCATTAACTGATTTGTAAAATAGAGAAAGTTTTAAAAACAAATTGGACTTTATTTATATAATCATGATGAATATTATAGAATAATATAAGTTATATTTATCACATAATTAAAACCCTACATTTTCTATAGTTCTTATTCTTAATATGTGATAAATTTTTAATCGATAAAATTTCACCTATTTTGTAATTTAACTAATTTTTATCAGGTAACATGAAAGTTAATAACATAAAATTTTCCAAAAAACCTATAAAAACCTTATTTTTAAATATATAAGATGTTTATTGATTATGTACATAAACATGTATTAAAAATTGATTTATAATAGAAGCATTATCTATTTCGAAACATCAAATATTTCATTCAGTCCCAATTTAATGGGTGAAACAAGATTTCAAATTCAACTCAAATTGATTTTGAACACCATAGTCTTCAGTGAGATAAAACCCTTAAAAAAGAATCAAAATTTTCGTAAAATCATGGGAATCATCACTAAATATATTTTATAGAAACCAACAACATGAAATTGAATAATCAAAATTTATTGTTTTGAAAGTAGTTGTCTCTTGAATCTAGATCATTTACATTCTATGATTCATTTAATTAACAATCCCATTTTTATGTTTATATGATTCTCTTGTTTATCGTGTTCCATATCCTAAAAAAATATAATATATAATCATTAGAATAATAATGAAATAGGATAAATTGAAATTAACTATAGGTTGATGTTGTGGTATTTTTTATCTATATGGATTTGGAAAAAATAGATTCCTTTTAGTCAAAAGGTGTTGAAATTTAACAATAGTGAAATTAATATAAATTTTAAAAAAAGAAATAAAACAACCATTCATGATGTTTTTAAGAAGGAAAATAAATATTGAAAGATGAAACCATGAACCATGGGTTTACTCACATAAATAAATTAGGTTATATTATAATTTTTAGAAATCATTAAATGAATAACAATCATTAGAGGATAAATTAGTAAATAACATGAACATATATTTCAATTAATTAATTATTTTTAACCCATTTAATAGATGAAATTTTTTAACTTTACCTTCCACTAAATATTTATATTTAATATAACTCTCAGAATGGTTAATGTGTCATTCAACTTGGTACATAGTTTTTTAACAAACCACATCATCCTCAAAAAATAATAATAACATTTTTCAACCTTAAAATATTTTGGTTGAGTGATATAGTCTTGAATATACATTGTTAATTCATTGTAAATTATGTAATTCTCATAACATTCTCTTGTAATTTATTTTTCCCCACTCAAATATAATAACATCCTCTATTATAATGATTTAAAATCTTAGTGTATGTATTTGAATACAAAAAACACAATTAATGAAACTCCAATAGTAGATAACTAGACATTCCAAAGAAGTGAAAATAAGAATACATCCATATTGGTGTATTTTATGTGTTATTATAATTCAAACATCCTTTTAAAATATATTGACATATCATTCCATGTAAAATAAATATTCTTCTATAGAATTTTTTAAATTACTACAATTAAATAATCATCCTTCCCATTATTAATTGTGTTATTGTTATACAAGTACTGTCAACACATGTGTACATAACCAATTATTATATGAACATAAAATTCTTGATGTTTTTCTATTATATTTTATTAATGACATTGTAACTCCAACCATAGAAAATAAATATATTCCCTGTGAATTTTACAACATAATAAACATGGTGGTTTGGGATTGAATCTTCCCCTACCCACATCAAAACATAGTCCAGAAAACCATATATGTAATAATTACGATAAGAATTGTGAAATGACCTATAATTTACAAACTCTATACATATAAAAACATGCTCTAAAATTTCTTTTTGTTCTAATGACCTCCTCCAACCAATATTTCCCAGCCTCTAAAATGTATCAGAGGCTATCAAAATACTACTAACATATTGAAATAGAGTAGTCTAATAAAAAACTATCTTACATGAAATTATGGGTAGTACTATTTCATACAAGATTTCAACCCAATGTTTAAGTGTTATAACAATTATCAATTGAAAAAAGTTTCACCACCATTATACAACTATTAATATTTCTATCTGAACATATTCTAAACATTATATGATCATACTATAAATAGTATTTCATTTTGGAAATTGGATTTTTCAATAATTCTATGATTATTTTTTGGGGATGACTCAAACAATATGATTTTTTGAATAAATTACATACCTTTAAGATTTCCTCAAATAATTTGATATAATATTATTATATAGAAATAAAGATTTAATTTATTTTGGTTGTTTATCTTGGGTATTATGTAGTATGGATTGGTATTTAGTAACCTATTTCTCCAATATTATCATATAATTTTCATCCAAATCAATCAGTTATTGAATAAGAGTCAATCTCATACAACAATGGAACTATTTTTAGTCAATATATACTGTAGAGTGTAACGGTCATACAAAATAATGAACATGGAACTAATCACGTACTTCCAGAACATGTGACATGAAAATATAATAGTACAAAAATCATTTTATATTATTGTATAAATCATTTATGAATAATTTTATATAATTATAAGGTAATAAATAATATGTAGTCTTTTCTCAATCTTCTACCCAAAAAAATAACCTTCAACCACATCACTAGCTTCACTCATCATCCCAAAATGATAAATTCATTAAAAAGAAGATATAATTGGTGAATTGATAATATATACTACATAATGAAAAATGATTCAAATAATTTTTCTTAAAATAAAAAGGATGGATAATAAATAATTCATGCTAATAGAGGCCATTCAGATTTATATTAATATTTACTTAATCATTGGTAGAAACTGGAATGTCCCATGATACTCTTATTTACATTCATAATTTCAAAGGGAGGATGCTTACATATTTTCACTATTTTATAATTGTTACATTATATAATAACAATTGATTCATTATAACACATGAAAATTCCCTCATTTAATTTTTTACCTTTTCCCATCTCAAAAAATTATTGATTCATGTAATCGTTTCAAAAAATCATGATTATGTAAAATGTTTTTAAAGTGTCTTCCAAAAATTAAAAATTACTTAATTTTTACACCAATTATTCCCTAATAATCTAAAATAAAACCACTATAATTCATAATATAAATTTTATTGGGAAACCAAATATTCCCAAAGGAATCCACCGTTATAAAAATTTCACAAATGGTTAAGAGAAAGTTGTTTTTTCCAAGTCATGTGATGAAATGTCAAAATGGTAGTAACAGAAATATCCATCATGACAGAATGATAATTATTTAAATGATAAATTATGAAGAATCATATCTAGAAATTTCATTGTATAATAATCTTCCTAATGCGATCATTCTTTTTATAGTAATCAATGTGAGGTCACTATTTTTTTAATAACAAAAAATGAATTTTTTTATTTATCTCATTTGTAACAATTATAACTTAATAATATTAAGGTATATCTTTGATAGGAATCAACTATGAACTATGCGATATTGAAAAAATAATCATTGAGTCCACATATTAAATCACTTCTATTAGTACCACTATACTCATGTCAGGACTCAATATTCATTATTCTCCAACAATAGTTTCATGGTTAGGTTCAATAAAAATTGGATACCTATAATGAGATGAAGATAAAGGATTAAGGACCGAAATAAGGAAAACGATTAAAAAAATTAAACATCCATATTTCACCAAGATAATTTTTTAATATATTTTCCTATAATTTATAAGTTATCATAAGTGGATGTGAAAAGAATTATTTCTAGAAAGAATATTTCCAATGTTCTTAATGTTACATGAACTCTAGATTGGGTGCTTGTTTACATGATGTAAGAAACACGGCTTTGAGAGTTTAAATGTCCTCATGTTTCTTTTTAAATATTGGAGTGTAGGAATATTTCACTTCAAAACTATTATTCTATGAAGATCAATCCTCACATCCTGATTCATTAAATGGGGACAAAATTTGTTCTATGGAAAACTCAACATGATATTCTAGGGTTTTCCCTTAAAACTCATGTAATGTATCATTTTCATTACATTAACTATATTACATGAAGGATTTATATCATATCATGGGATGAACATTAATTTATTCTATCATTCTGAAAAACTCATCTTCCTCTTCATCAATATATTCTTCAAAACTAAAATGTTCATATCCAGAATAAATTTTACGGGGGATGGATTATTCAATTATCATTATTACGGATTAAATACCCGAATTTTTTCAACCAAATTAATAATTAATTTTCCCCTTTTCACATAAATTATAACTCTCCATATAGAAAGAAATGTCCTGCCATGATTCATAGGTAATACTTTGACACATTCCATGTCTAATATCGAAAAATAAGCATCCAATAGGTGATTTATGAATCCAATAAATGAGTCATCTACCATATGAACAGGATGTGAAATGGATCAATCTAAATGTGTTAAAACAATAGTGGCATGTGTTTTAACTCATAATATCATGTGTGGAAACAAATAGATTTAAATCTGGTTTATTCTTTTTACAATATCACAAAGATATTTAAATTTGAATATAATATTTATAAAGTTGAATGGGACGACAAAACTCCCCTAATAATGTTGTTTTGGTGGTATTTTATTTTGAATCAGAATACTATATTAACCATTGATATAATATGTTAAAAATTATTCAATGGGATTGTTGTTTGACCTTATTTTCATGAAATTTATTAGATAAACAAATGCACGAGATTAAGGCATCAAGGAAAGGAATAAAAATTATTATATTTCTGACAATATTCAATAAATTTAATATTTTTATTTCATAAATTTCAATTTTTATTATTTTTGCAAAAGAATTTTTTACATAAATTATAGTTACCCATACTTTCATTCATATATATCTCTTATTTGTATGTTAATAATATATACATAACATAAAACCCAAAAAAAGAAATATATAATTCTAGTGAATTGGGAAATATGGACATGTCAAAAATGGTTCAAAAAATATCCATATCATCACCTAAATAGATAATTATAGCCAACACACTTTTTATGAATATCATAGTTCAAAAAATATTGAAATGAAACATAATAAATTCTGAGAAAATCTACTCATATATATTGATAATTTGATATATCCTTGATCACATGATCTTAACATGAACATAATGATCTTTGAACATGGTAATGACGTTTGAAAAACATACCATGTATATCATAAATCATAATAATAGGTAATTGAATAAATATTTTCATATAAGAAGATATGATTATTAGTGCAATAATAAAATATATTCATTGGAATTATAACAGCTATTCATGTCATTCAATTATTGGATATAAATAAGGATATAAAATTATTTTTGTAGATGTCAATGATCATTTCCAAGACAATGATAGTGATTCACTCCAAAAACCATCATAGAGGTCGAGGTTCACCCCCAAGAACATCATTTTGTACACATTCCATTACTAATCTAATTTCACTCCCCATTCCAATAATTCTCATCACAATAGATATATATCATAGACCAATTAGTTAGAGGGAGATATAGGACCCACCCATCACATATTGAAAACCACACATATGTGTGCCACAAGATCATAAATTATTCATTATACCAGAACCCATGAAATAATATAGGGTTAATTAACATTTTATCATAGTATAACTCATGGAAAATGAAAGGTTTTAACAAATATTTCACATTTCATTATAGAATATCCCATGAAAAAGGAACATGATCTATAAACCTCAAGCTATCATTAAATTAAAAAATTTCAAATAAATAATAAAAATTGTATGATTGTATCAAATACCCCATATAACAAAGGGGAAATCAAGATATATTATCTTTGATGAATAAATAATTTCATTAAAATATTAGTAAAATATTCTTGTCGAAAGACTCTTTTCAATTTTGAAATCACTATTTAAATACATTATTTTAAAAAATAATATGGGAATTTTTTTTCGAAATAAACATTCTATTTTGTAATGAATTTCTTAAATAATATATTGGTCATAAATGTGGTAAATTTAATTCATGTTTAGTATTTCATTAAACATTCCATTCATACTTTTGATAAAACGCCAAAAAAGTAGCACATTCAAAAAATGACAAGAAGATTCCTTTTAAAATGATTTTTAATATAATAAATCCTGAGGAAAAATAAAATTTAAAAATCATATGAAGATATCAAATACAAAATTTAATTTTTTTTGAAAACCTAGATATGGATGGAATAGTATTTCAATCGAATATATAAATAGTGTCAATTTTCTAAAAAATATATTTTCACTATTTTATGAAATTTAGGTAAAGAAAATGAATGTAAAAATTTATTATTATAATTTAAATAATGAATAATAATATTTATTTGTTTCATGAGATATAGATAATATGGTTTCAATATTATATACATAACCATAAATAATCCCAATGAAAATTTAGATTTTATAATTAAACCCTTATCACTGTTGTAAATTTTGATTAATTATCCCCATGAAATAATAAAACATATATGGATATGTAAATCCAGAATACATTAATACTATAAATAATAAAATAAAAACAAGGGTATAATATACAATTCTTAAAAGAAACATGTAGTGAATATGGTCTCTGTCTCACAAAAACAAAAGTGAGATGAAAATATCTCACGTATGGTTTGACATATTTCGTATGCATTGGAACCTCTAATATAATAAATATAAATTTCCTATTAATATATTGAAGAACCATATATATATATATCAGACCATATATGATTTTCTTATATCATTTTATCAAATATTTGCGAATACTTTTTAACAAAAATGTCTATTCCTGGTGATGTATACTATACTTTCATGTATGTTTTTGTTCAGTAATATTGTTAAATGTATTTTAATATTGGATGAATAATATATAGAATGTTAATAAGGATAACACTATTATATAAATTCTTTACATTTTTTTAAAGACATTCAGAAAATATGGATATAGAAAAATTATTTACACATTTTATATTTAAGGTAGGTCATATAAATTCGTTAATTGTTTTTTCATTTTAAAAATAATAGAATTAACGAAATAAAAATCAAAACAAAAAGGCTATGATAATTATAATATCAAATATATTAATTAAATTTTACCTTATTACCATCAAAATAAAACTTAAATGAACAATTAATAATATCATCTCATGGTGGTTTTATTCCACAAATAAACAAATTTGATGTTATAATTTTCCAACTGTTTGGAATTTAAAAAATAGATATGATACTATAATTGAAGAAGCAAAATTATGTAAATAGTATCATATATAAACAAAACATCCATCATAAAACCAACACATAAATTATTGGTAAGAAATATATTGTATCACAATGTTTACACGGTAAGACGTGCAAATGTAAGAGTGATATTTTAATATCTCATTTGATTAAAGAGAATTAATAATGGTGGGGTAATAATCATAATAAAAATAATTAAATTTAGGATGTTGATTTAGTTATTTTCTAATGAAAATTACATATTTAATGGAAATAATATAAAAAATAATTATAATGTAATTGATTTAAGTGATTACCTATTCTATAAAATAAATCACTTATATCTCCACTTAAGGGCTTTAGGTTTTTTATTTTTGTAAATAAAACACCTCTATAATGTTTCTATTAGAGTGTATAATATAAAATCATAGAGTTTTTTTGATCTATAAGTCTCAATGTGGTGTGAAGAAGAGATATGTGGGGTTCCCTTTTATAATTTATTGGAGGGTCTCCCATGGAATTTAATAAATTATGAAACTATATTAAATAAATTATAAAAAAATGGTCAAAATAGACAATAAATTGAAATTATGTGATAATGTTTACCATATATTAACCCCATTTCCCTTTTAAAATTTTATTATTTTTATTTAGTTTAATAAAATATGATTATTAAAACATTTAGACATGACTTAAAATTAGCCTCAAAATTAAAAAATTGATAGAATTGGAATATAATTTATTGACCTGACACTTACAAGTCATAATAATCTAAATAATTCCTAGAACACCATTTATCAGTCATATATATTACATTCAATGTTATTAAAATCCTTTATTAATTTTTAAATTGGAATTATATTTCATAGGTTTTTCATAAGGAATTAATTTTAGTATATATTCACTACAAATTAAAAATAAATTTCTACCATGATGATAATTTCATTAAGATCAAAATAGACTCATTGATTTTTTATAAATATTTTCTTTTTCTAATGTTTGTAGATATGATTTATTTAAGACTAAAAGAGTTATATTTTGTAACTTTAAATCATTTAAATATTATATAGTTCATTTCCATGGTCATGCTCCTATAAAAAACATTATTTCATGAATTAGGTTATAAGGTTATAATGAAATTTGACCAATAGTAACTAGGATAAAAAATTATCACATTATCACTTATTTTTAACCTAAATTAATTATATTTATCTTTTACCAAGGAGGTATATTTTACCATGGATTCTATTCATATTGAAAAATTATAAAATGGAGTAATTTACAAAATTAAAATATACTAATTCCAAATGTGGAATAAATTTTCTGAAATTAAATCTCCATAATTCATAGAAATAATTTTTAATTTAAGTGCACGACATGCAATGAAACCAGTTTTTTATAAAATATATTTTACCCATAAAACATGGATTATTTTTATACCATTCCTAGAAAAATATTAAATAAATATGAATAAATTTTATTAATATATATATCTCATCAAAATCATTCACTAATAGTGTATAATTTAATTTATTTATATGAATGTATATTATCTGTCTAGTGACAGGTATTCAAAAATAATTTCATGAAAATGGAAATATTTTTTATTTCTCTATGAAATTAATTAATAACTAATAAATTCATTGTATTTATATTTAATCCATATGTTTTTATACTTTCGATAGTAATATTTACACATGTCAATCCAACAGCTTGGTGATAACAACAACATTAAGTAATCATATTTTAAAATTATATCGCAGTTAATTTATACTCAGAGTTTCATTTAATGTAATATATCAATAGAGATAGTTTTATTGGAAAGCATTATTTCAAAAATCTTAATGTTATATAAATGTTCATAAAAATTTTAGGCATCCCTTTAAAGTATCTTTTATGATTTTTCATTACAATATTTTCATTTTTTATTATGTGATTGGGTTGTTTCTTTTCAATTATAACAGTAATATTTAATGTGTTTATAGTACATATGTCATAATAAATAAGGTCTATATTTTATATAATAAAATTATTATTTTCATCTATATTTAACTTTTTTTTATATTTTAGTGCATTCATAACTTCCATGTTGATTTGGAGGCCACTCTAATTTGTAACTTCCTTGGAATTCACCCCAAGGATTCAATTCATTGGTGTTTGGTAGTATACTGTTGTCACTACCTGTAGAATCTCCATAAGAACCCATATTTCAATACACATTAATTCATCATTTATTTAAAAATAAAAAAACAAAAAACAATCCTATACGATCATGATGCCTAGTGTAATTGAGAAATTAGGTTCATATGACATTGGCATGAAACATTAGCGAAATATTATTATTAAACCATTTCACAAAATGACTATAATATTCATTTATCCTCCAATAATTCATGGTATAACCTAGGGATTAACATAATAAATAGTTGAGGAATAAATCCTAGTAGGTGAATTATAAGATCATAACATAATAAAATAAATACATATGGTTTAAGTGGCATATCAATATGGCTTTAATGGTGGAAGAATCATAATCTTGAAAAATAATGAATAATATTTCATAAAAACATAATTTAAACATATGAATATAGAAATAATGTAAAAAAATCATAAACATAAGTTAAAGATAAAAATCGAGGAAACAATAAAAATGGTTCTTAGGATAATCTCCAACGATCTATATGTGGTATCTCGTGAGATAAAAACATTATCAAATGCATTAGAGTGATATATAATTTTGAGCACACCTATCACATTCACATCATTTACATCCATTGGTTGACATCAGAGTTCATACCAGATAGGGATTTATTTCATTACATTTAGTCTTATGATTTAGTAGTGTATCATACATACAGAGTTTTCACCAATAAATTATGACTAGATTTATCTAGGTGGATAGAATTGGGAATAAATATAGATAGGTATTCACTATAGAAATGTCTTTCATGAAATTTCACATGTTATGTTAACAAACATATCATGTGTGAGTAAATATACATAAGACAATTAAATTAAAGTGAAACGGATTAATTATTTCATGGGAAAAATAATGAAATTATGATTTATGAGTAAAATATATTAAAAAATGATTATTATGAAATTAAAATGATTAATATAATGATGGTTCCAGAATTAAGGGAATAATTAAATGGTGTCCTACCTTGTAGAGATATTTGAAAAACATTAGAGGATCGCCAAAAGTTATTAGGGACACGATGGAAGGAATCTAAGGTAGAAATCATATATTAACTTATATCATAATAATATAAAATAACCCCGACAAGTGTCCTAATTCTATTGGTTGGGTCATGTCCGACCATGGGATTCCTTGTGCCAAATTAGGGACCCCGTGGAATCACTTTTGGGTGATAGTGACATTTTTATTATTTTATTTTTTAAAGAAAGGAAAATAAAACAAAAGTATATAACACCAAAGTAAAACAATTTTAATTTTGTCTAAATAAATTATCTCTTTGACTATAAATATTCATTTTAAATATAAAAATATTTAATACATCATGGTATTTTTTTATAATTTTTAGACATTAAATAAATAAATTTATTTATGACACGATGATGATGTAGTGGTTACCTCATTAATGAACGATTTAAATAAAATGAAAATATAAGGTAAAATGTAATAAATACACATGTCTAAAACCTATTGGATGTGTTTATTTATAACCCTTATCACCTTATCCTAAAACTATATCATTGTGGGACCTTAAAAATCCGAAACTCATTTTATAATAAAGTAACTTTCCAAGACATTCCAAAAGTGTCCATCCTCCCTCTTATAAAAGACCCCCACCTATACCCCCTTACCCACACCTCTCAAGCACTTGGATCATCCAAACTATTCTCATATTTTCTCTCCAAATCTCTCTATTACTCATAGAAGCCTCACTTTGGGCAGAAGTCTTTCCAAGGATGCTTTTGGGGTCAAATCAAAAAGAGTTATCTGATTTGAAGGTAATGTATTCTCTTATGTTATTTAGTTTTATTTTTCTTCGAAAACCGCATAAACTCTTTTTATTCCTTTATTTTGTAACCACAACAGTTTATTAAATATAATAGGATGTTATACACACCTCCATCTAATGGTTAAAGAACATATTGTTTCTGTGGGTGGCGAATTACTGCCTCACGAAACGATGATTGTTCAATCATCATTTAACACATCTCATGGTGGCCATTAATATGTCACTGTATTTATATATGATATATATATTATTTTTATGTTTTACTTTTTCTTCATTAATTTTCATTTATTCCATACCTTTATGGTTTCCAAAATGGGTAAACGTGATAATTTCATTTTAGGAAGTGCGGACTACCGCCCCCTCAAAGTGATTTGAATAGTTAATTTCATATGTGAGATGTATAGAGGATAGAGTTAATGATATTATATATAATATTATACATTAATTATAATATACCTATTTATCATTATTTTTTTCATTCCATTAATGTAAGAAATAGAAATGAAATTAGCGTTCATGTGTACGTATAGGCTTACCGTCTCGGTGAACGGTACATTTCATTTCTTATCTCCAAATGTTGTGTACAATTATAAGTAAATATATATAATAGATATATATGATATATATTACATATAAATGATGAATATAATTCTATAATTATAATATATATCTCTCTTATTTATTTGTAATTCCATTAATATGACAAAGAAATTAATGTAGCGTTCATGCGTACATACGACCTACCGTTTCTATGAATGGTGCATTTCTTTTTTTATCTCCAAATGTTATGGAATACTATAAAATGAATATATACTGGATATATATGATATTTAAATCATTGATACTATTCTGGAGATTGTTTAATTATATCTACATGGACAATTCTTTTCAAACAAATTCATTTTTTACTCATGTACTGAACATCGACAAAAACATCTAATATGAACTCACATAATTGACTAATTATTATAAAATTATAATATGTGATATTAATTGAATAATAAACATTAAAATAGTTTCTTATGAAATTATAAATTGACCAATGATTATTATTTAGTAATATAATGAAACAAACAAGACAAGTCAGACTTGAGGTTAGGGATCATAGCACTCTATTTCTTTTTGAGTACTCTCTTTTATCTCATTTCTTTTAAACTCCTCTTTCTTATCTTGGGCGATGTTCTATTATATTCATATTAATATAAGTATTATTTTCATATGATTAGAGACCCTTTTTTATCACATCAATACATTTTTTGAAGTTTTCAGTGGCGTCGTTACACTGCTGATTTTTCATAAGGTATTTTTTATCACTCTTTTAATTCCGTCAGATTTACATTTTTCACCACTTATTTATTTCATGTGGTGTATTTTTTACTTCAATTTAATATATATTATAATTATTCTTTTTAATTTCATCGAATTATGTGATTAATTTTGTGTTTATTATCTTTTGGTCATACGACTCGATTGTTTACAACGAGGTAAGGGTTTTTTCCCTCACTTTTTATTCCTGTGATATTCATGCTACATTTTCCACTTTTCACTTTTGTGTGGTGTATGTACTACCCATGATTTTATTCTTGGTGTAATATAATTTAATTTATTGGTATTTACATCTTCATTTAATGATACTTCTTTCATGGGGTGTACGTTTCGAAAGTTACCCAAATCGGTAAGGGAACCTTTCACCCTCTTTTTTTAAAGAATTATTTTGTTAGGTATTTTAATTTACGTATTATTATGTTTGGATATGTTATTATATATCCTTATTGCTGTAAATTTTATGTCCAAGTGATTAGATACCCCTTTTATCTCTCATCAACTAATTTTTCGGAATTTTAAAGTGACGTCGTTAGGCAGTCAAATTTCTGTTAGGGAACTTCTTAACCCAATTTCAATTCTTTGGGTTAAAACTCTACTTCTTGATTATGTCAAGATATAAATATGTGTGGATGACCTATGAGTGTTTTACGCTTAATATCAACTTATATTGGGTTTCTTTATGCTTGTCACAGATATTTATGTAATTGATTTATCCTTAATCTAAGGATACCCTCTTTGTAAGGGACTTCGTATCAATCTCCTATCATTTAGGAATATTTTTTTTATACCCACCTTGTTTTTATATGCTGTATAAACCCCTATGACTATTAATTTTATTCAAAATTAATCTTTTTATATGAAGCATTTTACTAAATGACAAAAAGTGAATGTTTTTGTCTTACTTACGTGGAGACAATGACTTCTCCGCCGCCATGACCATTATTTGAGTTTCAGCTTCCTATACTATCCATAACATTTTTTAAATGAAAAATAAATACCATGTTTTAATTTTCTATTATTTTGGTATTAAAAATGTTTTTGATAATGTTTTTATTATATCAAGGTGTTTTTGATATCTTGTGATGGAAATGTGGAAATGTTATGTTTCCTTTATGCATGTTTTATGTGATATGATTATGTTATGGTTCTTGGGAACTGATTATGAAGACAGGTGGTTCCATGATAAACTAAGGGCCGGTGACACCGTGATAGCTCTCCAATGCATTGGGTAATGCAAAGGAGTTAAACGCTAAGGTTTCTCAGAAGTGGTTTAGGGAATATATTGTGATGGGTATTCCAAACGTAACTATGAGGGTTACTCCCTACATAAGAATGTTATGAATGCCTCAATTTACCTTTATGTCTTGTGATTTCTTTTAGTTATACATAAATATTATTATTTCAGAAGGTATGTTCTGATTTAAAGTTACGGTTTCATTGATTTGTATTTATTGGCAGGTCAATGTTTCCTTTCATTATGTTATAACACATACTGAGCTTTCTATTCTCATCCCATGTTTTTGAAATTTCATGCATAGGTTATAAGGAAGGGTAAGAGAAAGGAAGTATTCAAGAAGATTTATATCATGAAAATAACTCTTGTTTTATTTAAGGATTTTTTATTGTTGTGAATAATCGGTTATAGTAGTTTTGTCTACTTTGTAATCTTTTGAGATGTAATAGTTATGTCTTAATTCTCTAAAAATATAAACCTGAAAAGATCCTCAATGTTAAGTATTCATTTTATTAAAGATTTAGTAATGATTTAAGGTCAGGTCCTTATATTTGGTATCAGAGGACGGTTTAGATAACTTTAGAGGTTAGAGTGTTTTCTAAGCATAAGTGACAAGTTGTGTATAACCACAATGGTTAGTATATTAGATGGAGTCATTGTTATTTTTGAATGTTGTAATGATTTTGAGATAACTTGGATATGTATATCTTAGTGTTTATCTTCCTAATTAGTACAAGATGATTTTGTTAATATACTCACACTGACATTTTTTTGTTTTAGTAAATGGATGGCTCTAGAAGGCACTAATGTGACAATGGGTTTGAAGGATACTGTGGTGGTTCTCTGATTAAGAGACTGGACGAAACAGGGGATTCAATGGGGAATATAATGGTTATTCTAAACCAACTATAAAAGGGTCATGATTAACCACTTGAACCTTGGTGAGTTCTCTAACGCATCATTTAAGAGATAACCAACTCGATGTGGAAGTTCTGGTAATAATTATAATGGTAACCATTACGGTTTATATGATACTTACTTTTGAGGTAATTACGGGTTACTATATGATGGAAAATGAAAGTCATGAGATAAAATTGAGGTTAAATTATGTTATGGTTATTATTGAATATTTTATTTCATTTGGGGAATGTTTTAAGAACTATATAGTTTTGGAAAAAGGGACAACATGTAGACCGCGTGACAACCAGTCGCATGGGACCAAGCTGCAGGAATCAAACCCACAACCAAAGTTCCACTGGTATTTATCACTTACCACTAGACTAAGTGAAGTCCCTGGTTAGTATGACAAATTATTTTTAGTTATATGATTTTATGAATCAAGAATAAGTTGATTTTGTGTTATCCGTGGAAACGATTGACCTATCATGGAGGATATGCGATTATGCTAATTACTTTTCAGTATGATACATTAAAAGTAAATGATGTTATTTGGAGATAAATGTTAATATTTACCTTGGAAGACTATGTGATTTAATCCTTCAAAGATTTGGGTTTCAATATTAGGTTGGTTTATTTTTTATGAATATTAAGGGAAATTTTGTATTTAATGGTCTTTGTCGAACTTTGGGTTGATTGACAAATTTTGGAGATTAAGAGTAGTTTTTATTTTTGTAAAAGATTATATTTGTTTGGGATTATCTGATATTTTACAAACAATTTTCGGTTTGGATAAGGTCTAAAGGCATGGGAAATATGTAGTTCTTATATTGTAAATTATTTGATTCTCTAGAAGTTGATTATAGTGCTATTAATGTTAAAAAGTCATCTCGAATACTCGTCGTTTGGAGAAAATATGAGTTTGTGTTAGAAATTTAGTAAAATATGAAAGTCTAAATGAAAAGTATCTATGTTTCCTTATATTTTAGTTAATATCATAAATAAATTCCTCAATGAAAAGTAACGTAAAAACAAAAACACTATCTGTTAACTTTTCCTACTGTGGAATCAAATACCTTTTAACCCATCACACGTTTGTGATTTTATGGTGGTTAACTTTCTCCTAGACATATTTTCTATCACTATCCATAAGAACATGACTTGTTGTTTTCTCTTCCATATCCATGTTTTCCCACATGGAATTCTAGTTTGGGTTAACTCCGGTGGCCATTGTAATTCTCTTTCTTTCTTTTAAAGTGATAGTTTTACTGACTCTTTTTCTGATGTGGGACTTTCAATGATGTTTCTGAGCCCAATTTTATAATTGTGAGAACACAATTCCCAAAAGGGTGGAAGGATGTAACATCCCAGGTAAATTATGAATATGACATTTTCATATTACATTAAAGTGAATGATATGTTTAATGGCGTACCCAATACGCAACAATGAGTTTCTTCGAAATCTTATGTTGCACACTATTAATATAATAATATTATTTTAAATGAAGTTAAAGTCTAGCCATTGTAATGTTAGGAATGAACAGAACGGACTACATATTTATTATATATTTTTTTTAAATATTTTAACAATTACCCAATACATGCTGTAGGCTTAAAATGCGAATTAATCCAATTTTAAGCATAAATATTATATTATTCTTGAAAAGGTCGATTAACCGCCTTTTGATGGAAAACCCTTTTTAAATATAATTTTAGTCACTTTTATAATTTATATTTGACAAAATAAAATCGTCATTTTTAATCAAGACAACAAAATTTTCATTATTTAAATTTTTGGTATTTTTCCGATAAAGTTCATTTTTTAAAAAATATTGCATTTTAATTCAAAACCTCCTTTTAATATATTTTATTTATATATTTAGATTATATTTTTAATTGTTTTTCAAGTTGAATTAGAATATATTTTAACCATTTAATCCAATTTTTTTCATTATAATTAATTTCACTTTGAAATTGGACATAAACAAGCATCAATCATTTGTTAGATATTGATTTATAAAAACACACTATATGTTTTGACAGCGGGAATAAATTTTTAAATTAATTAATGAAACTTATATGTTTTGAATTTGAAAAAATTGAAATCATTTTTTAATTTGGAATGTCAAATTTACTTTGGATAAATTGTTTCTATTTTTGTAACAAATGTTCATTTTTAAAGAATTGTGAAAAATACTGCATTTTACTTCAAAACTGCATTTTCATCGAATTTCATTATATAGATAGATTGTCCTATTAATTAGTTTTATAGTGTAATTGAATTATTTTTTTATCACTTTATACAATGTTGTTCATTGGACGTAATTTTACTTTTCAATTTCATGTAAAAATAAGTCAATCATTTGATAAATTTTACTTCTTAAAAACTCGTCTATGGTTTTGAAAACGGGAATTATTTTTAATTTGATTACTGCAATTTCTATATTTGTAATTTGATAAAATGGATTCTATATTTTGAATCAGAAGGTCCAAATTATATAATTAATACTCTTTTTTTGACATTATGAATAGTAACGATGGTAATTACCTTTAATTATCGTGATTAATTATTAATCGGGTAGTTAAGGGTAATAAAATAATATCATAATACTTCAAAATGACCCCAAAAGGTGTACAAATTATATTTTTTGTGTGATGGGAGACCATGGGATTCCTTGTGCCATCATAGGGACCACATGGAATCACTTTTGGGTGATAGTGAATTTTTTATCATTTTATTTTTTAAAGAATGGAGAATATAACAAATGTATGTAACACCTAAGTAAAAAAAATTTACATTTGTCTAAATATATAATATATTAGACTAAAAATATTCATTGTAAATCTAAAAAGATTTCCTACATCATGGTATTTTTTTTTAATTTTTATACATTAAATAAATAAATTTATTTATAACACCATAATGATGCAATGATTACCTCATTAATGAACGATTTAAAAAAATGAAAAGATAAAGTATAATCCTTGACATAAACATGTCTAAAACCTATTGTATGGGTTTATTTATAACCCTTATCACCTTATCCACGAAATATTCTATTTTGGGACCTCTAAAATATGAAACGCGTTTTATAATAAAGTAACGTTCCAATACTTTCCAAAACTGACTCTCCTCCCTCTTATAAAAGGCCCCCACCTCTACCCCTTACCCACACCTCTAAAGCCGTTGAATCGTCCAAAATCTGATTATATTGTCTCTAAAAATCCCACTCTTACTCTTAGAAGCCTCACATTGGGCAGAAGTCTTTCCAAGGAAGCCTTTGGGCTCAAATCAAAAAGAGTTATCCGATTTGAAGGTAATGTCTTCTCTTATGTTCTTTTGTTTTATTTTGCTTCTCCAACTCCCTAAACACATTTTATTACATTATTTTGTAACAACATCAGTATCTTAAAAGTACTATTATGTTTTTATGAGATTAATTTGAACTACACTTATACACACCTCCTTCTAATGGATAAAAAACATATTGTTTATGTGGGTGGAGAATTACTGCCTCACGAAACAATGATTGTTCAATCTTCATTTAACACATCTCATGGTGGGCATTTAGATTTCACTATATTTACATATGATATATATATATATTATGTTTATGTTTTCCTTATACTTCTTTATTTTTCATTTATTCCATACCTTTATGGTTTCCAAAATGGGTAAACTTGATAATTTCATTTTAGGAAGTGCGGACTACCGCCCCCTCAAAGTGATTTGAATCGTTAATGCCATATGTGGGATGTATAGGGGATGGATTTAATGATATTATATATGATATTATACTTTAATTATAATATACCTATGTATAATTATGTTTTCATTCCATTAATGTAAGAAATAGAAATGAAAGAAGTGTTTATGCGTATGTACGACTTACCGTCTCCATGAACGGTACATTCCATTTCTTATCTCCAAATGTTATGTACTATTATAAGTACATTTATATAATGGATATATATGATATATATTACATCTAAATGATGAATATAATTCTGGAATTATAATATATACATCTCTCATTTAGTTCCAATTCCATTAATATGACAATGAAATGAAAGTAGCGTTCATGTGTACGTACGACCTACCGTCTCCATGAACGGTGCATTTCATTTTTTATCACCAAATTTTATGGAATAGTATAAAATGAATATATACTGGATATATATGATATTTAAATAATTAATGCTAATTTGGAAATGATGTACTTATAACTACATGGACAATTCTTTTCAAACAAGTTCATTTTTGACTCATGTATTGAGCATCAACAAATACGTCTAATATGAACTCACATAATTAACTAATTATTTTAACAATATAATATGTGATATCAATTGAATAATAAAATTTAAAGGATTTTCTTAAGAAATGAAAAATTGACCAAAGTTTAATATTCATGAATATAAACAAATGAACAAGATAAGTCGGAATTGAGGTAAGGGATCCTACCACTCTTTTTCTTTTTAAGTTATTTCTTTTATATCATTTCTTTTAAGATCCTCTTTCTTATGTTGGGGGATGTTTTTTTATATTACTCTTACTGTATGGTTTATTTTCATATGATGAGAGACCCTATTCAATCTCATAAATCCATTTCTAGATGTTTTATGTGGCGTCGTTAGAATGCCAAATTTTCGTAAGGGATTTCTTAACTCAATTTTAGTTTCGTGAGATTTCCATTGTTCGCAACATATTTATTTCTTGTAGTGTATTGTTTACTGACATTTTATATATATTATCTTGATTATATTTATTTTCATGGTATTTTGTGATTAATTTGGTGTTTATTATCTTTTGGTCATACGACTCGATTGATTACAACTAGGTAAGGTGTTTTTATATCACATTTTATTCCAGTGAGATTCATGCTAAATTTGCCACTTTTTCATTTTATGTGGTGTATTTAATGCCCATGATTTTATTCTTGGTTTAATATACTTTAATTCATTAGTATTTACATGTTAATTTTATGATCCTTCATTCATTGGGTGTACGTTTCGAAAGTTACCCAAATCGGTAAGGGAACATTTCAGACACTATTTTTTAAAAGACTTATTTTTTTAGGTCTTTTAATTTACATAATCTTATGTTGGGATATGTTATTATATATCCTTATTGCTGTAAATTTTATGTCCAAGTGATGAGATACACTTTTTATCTCTCATCAAATCATTTTCTGAATTTTAATGTGACGCTGTTAGGCTGTCAAATTTCTGTAAGGGAACATTTTAACCCAATTTCAATTCTTTTGGTTAAACCTATACTTCTTGATTATGTCCTTCTTTGAAAATGTGTGGATGACCTCTGATTGTTTTACACATACTATCCACTTATATTGGGTGTATTTATGTTTTTTACACATATTTATGTAATTGATTTATCCTTAATCTAAGGATACCGTCTTTGTAAGGGACTTCGTCTCAATATCCTTTCATTGAAGCATATTTTCTTTATACACAACTTTCTTTTATACGGTTTATAAACCCCTTTGATTTTTCTTATATTCAAAAGGAATCTTTTTATACGAAGCATTTTATTAAAGGACAAAAAGGGAATGTTTTTTCTTATGTATGCAGTGACAACAACATCTCCACCATCGTGACCATTATTTGAGTTTCAGCTTCCTCTACAAGCCATAACATTTTAAAAATGAAAATTAAATACCATGTTTTAATTTCCTTTTATTTTGGTATTGAAAATGGGTTTGATAATGTTTTGATTATATCAATGTGTTTTTGATATCATGTGATTGAAATTTTGAAATCTTATGTTTCCTTTATGCATGTTTTTTGTGATACGATTATGTTGTGGTTCATGGGAATTGTTTATGAAGATGGGTGGTTCCATGATAAACTAAGGGAGGGTGAGCCCGTGAAATCGTTCCAATGCATTTTGTAACATTAAGGAGTTATACTCTAAGGTTTCTCGGAAGAGATTTATGGAATATATTGTGATGGGTATTCCAAACATAACCAAGAGGGCTACTCCCTATGTAAGAATTTTATGAATGCCTCAAGTTTCCTTTATGTCTTATGATTTCTATGAGTTATACATAAATATTATGATTTTAGAAGGTATGTTATGATTGAAAGTTATGGTCTCATTGATTTGTATTTATTGGCAGGTTAATGTTTCCTTTCATTATGTTATAACCCTTACTAATATTTTTATGCTCATCACATGTTTTTGAAATGTTTTTCACAGGTTAAAAGTAAGGGTAAGATAAAGAAAGTATCCATGAAAATTTATATCAAGAAAAGAACTCTTGTTTTATTTATGGATTTTTGTTGTTGTGAAAAATTGGTTATAGTAGTAGTGTCTACATTGTAATCTTTTGAGATGTAATAGTTATGTCCTAATTCTCCAAAACCCTAAACCTGAAAAGGTCCTCAATGTGAATTATTCATTAAATTCAAGATTAATTTTTGTTTTAAGGTCGGTTCCTTATAAATTATATGTGATGTTATATTATTTAGAAGCTCTAATAAATGGGATTTATAGGTTTATAATTCTACTAGATGATTCCATCACTTACAATATTTGTTTAAATTGGATTTATCATAACCCTTTATATATTATAATTATATGATCGATGTATGTTGGATATACTACCAATTGTTATGATTGTTAATTTTCCATTATATTTTATATTTTAATGATACAAAACATATGTGGTGATTTTATTTTCAATGATTTCATTTCTCAAAAAGGAATTTAGTAATTTAAGATTGAAATTTAATTTATAAAATATTTATTAATTAAATTATTAACCCCTTAAAAATTCCACACTTTAAATATTCAAATCCTAAAACTATTATGGGTAATTCTATTCCATCTCCAATTCTGGTTCCAAGGATTCTTCCATAAACATCATGTTCCATCGTAGAACTATGAAAAGGTGTGTTTTCTTATTTCCTAGAACATTTTATATTTGATCTTAGATGATAAATGATTCAACCTCATATCAATGACCCATATCCAATAGTACCACCTCATGATTCATTACATGTTATCGATATGGTATGTACTTACTCAAAACAGATACATGAAAAACATCATGTACATGACATATGTAATGTGTGAGTTTTAGTCGATATAACACAGCTCCAATGAACTAAATGATCTCAATGGGTCCAACTTATCTAAAAATAATTTTTCCCTACTAGTAAATCCTTACGAATTTATTCCATGATGGTATTTGTAAGAATATTATATCTATGTTCTCTAACTCTAAGACTATTAAATGATTTTAAATGTGTATTTTATTTTGTGTTTTTGAGTATTTCATTTTTCACTGGATGGTTTTAAATATCCCAGTCATCACATAAATTTATTATGATACCTTTATCATCTGATATCCAACTTCATCCCAACATGTTGGAGTCTTCCTCCTCATCCCATAAAAAACATCTTAAGGATCTTTTTTTAAACTAGAATGGATACTATTTTTTATGAAAACTAATCCTAGGAAATGTATTGATCCTATAGTCCTTGGAACCCTAGTAAATATAATCCCTTAATATTCACTATAGTATTAATTTTTGTCACAGGCTTGCCATCTTAATTTTGATAGTTTGGACTAATCTGTGTATCATATCAAACACATGATGAAGGGTTCCCATGAACCAAAAGTTTAAATTTTTTTCTCAATGTGATAAAATAGAGAGTTTCATTCCATGAAATTGTACCAATTATCATTTATAACATAGTCAATTCATCATTAGGTAAATCATTCTTGATAGTTTTAAAATGAACTAAATTACTAAATATATTGACTACCTATCAGATTAAAATATTTCTTTTTGGTTTATGTGGGTTCATACAATGAAATAATTTATTTTTTTAATTTCCATGATTAAATAAGAAATTGATGAATTATACCCTATGAATTTTATCCTTAATCGTTGATATGTTGGTACACCAATATCCAAGAAACATATTCAAAAAAATATCTCTTCATGTTATGAAGGCAATTTTTTTCTTCAGGCATATATATGTATTAGTGATTCCAAGATGAATAGATAAACATAATATGTTCACATAATATATATGTTCCCACTTATGTTATTGTATTTATTATAAAATATATATGTTCTAATGCTTATATATATATATTTCTTTATCAATGTTTCACTCTATAATATTCAATACAGTTTTTCAATTTTCTAGTCATCTTTTTGGACTTCCATTTCCCTCTCATGATTGTCGGTTGAAAATTTATTTCATCACGGTAGGATAAATATTGTTTTATCATTCCCATGTCTATCATTTTCATGTCGAGTAATATTATGAATGTACTGAGGTATGTTGTGGAATCCTATGTTATATGGATTTAATGTTTTTCAATGGAGATTGATGTAACTGGGTCATCATTCATGGAGAAATTCCCTTCTCAATTCCTATGTATATTGAATGATGAATTTTATGCACAAAACAAAAAATACAATGTTCAAAATAAATATATGGTAATCATCTTCTCATCTCTGGCAACCAATTCTTGAAAAATCAAAATTTGAATTCCACTTGATCATCCACGTGTATTTCAAACATCTAAGGAGACATCGACTATAATATTTAGTTTAATATCATGTTTTTATGAGGAATCATTCATCATTTAGAAAATCACAACATTGGGGTTATTAGGATTGACAATGGATTGTGTGATTAGATCACTGGGATGTAGATCTTATCTCAATAGGAAGAGGGAGAGGTGATATATTCCCTCATCAAATCAAAGTGAATATTTATTATGTTATAGAATCTCTCTTACTATATATAATTAGTTATGAAATTTCTTCAAAAAGGCTCCCTAGCCGCTAAATATTTATTACTTACTATATAAACATTAAACGATATATTATAACCACTATACTAAATATGAAATATCATTATATTAAAATTATTGTAATATAATAAATATATTTAATGTTACGATCAATCCATTAATTTTTCTACTTGTTCATGGAAATATTAAATGAACATTTAATATTAAAATAATTTTATTGATGTAATATTTTCCTTCTATTTAAATTTATACAGTATAAAAAATTTAATACATAAATTTAATAATAATTTTTATCAAATCATATAATATGAATTTATTTATATTATATAAATCATGTATCTTTATACATATCCCATGACCAAGTAATGGGGACCACAATGTTCTATAAACCAATTCACTAAAAAAGTAATAATTCTTGAATATACTATTTTGTGTGACCATATAAGCCCTTATATTGATAGAAGTGAATATCATTAATAGATAAAAGAGTATTATATTAACCCATAATTTCTTATTAAGAGACAAGGAAGAAGCATAGTAATGACAACCATCACATGAACATGAACTATGCAATATAATCACATTGTCATTGGATATCTCATAATGTAGGATTCCAAATTTTATAATCATCCATTCATTATTTTTTTAAAATTGGTCGGATTCTCCTTTGACTTCAAATTCCATTGGTTTGTGAAGGTACAACCATCCTGATGAACCTGGACTCATATATTAATTCCTCAAATATAACACCCCATGCTTCCATGATACGCTTCTCTTTCAATAATGAAATAGCTTGCATTGTACGCAAGTTCGAGATTCTAACACACCGCGACCAATCAACGTAGCTGCTATGAATAGTAATACCTAATTTTTTAAATTATATAATTTTTCTATTATAAAATGGACATTATTTTTGAATTTTTAATATCAAATTTATCATAGGGTGAATTTTTTTGTATTATTCTGATAATGTTAATTTTTTTAATGAATAGTGAAAAATGATGTATTTTAATTGAAAACTGCCTTTTCATCCAATTTATTTATATAGTTATATTATCATTTTAATTGGATTTAAAGTATAATTGAATTATTTTTTTATCACTGAATACAATTTTGTTCATTGGAAGTAATTTTACATTTAAATTTGATGTAAAAACAAGTCAATCTTTTGATAGATATTACTTCTTAAAAACCCATCTTTTGTATTGACAACTGGAATTATTTTTAAATTAATAAATGCAATTTATATGTTTGTAATATGGTAAAATGGATTCCATATTTGGAATCAGGAGGTCCAAATTATATAATTAATACTCTTTTGTTTTTGGACATTATGAATAGTAACGACGACAATTATCTTTAATTATCATGATTAATTATTAATCAGTTAGATAAGGGTAATGAAATACTATCATAATAATAAAAAATGACCCCAAAATGTGACCTAATGATATTTTTTATGTCATGTCTGACCATGGGACTCCTTTTCCCAACTTTGGGAACCCATGGAATAACTTTTGGGTGATAGTGACATTTTATCTTTTTATTTTTAAAGAAAGGAAAATATAACAAAAGTATGTATCACCCAAGTAAAACTATTTTAATATTTTCTACATAAATGATCTTGTGAACTATAAATTGTCATATAAAAGCTATGAAAATTTCCTACATCATGGTATTTTTTTATAATTTTTATATATTATGTAAATAAATAAATTTATGACACCATGATGATGCAACGATTACCTCACTAATGAACGATTTAAAAAATGAAACAATAAGGTAAAATATAAGACATACACTTGTATAAATCCTATTTTATGGGTTTATTTCGAACCCTTGTCACCTTATCTTTGAAATATAACATTTTGGGACCTTTAAAATCCGAAAATCATTTCATAATAAAGTAACATTTCAATCTTTCCAAAAGAGCCCATCCTCTCCTCTTATAAAAGGCCCCCACCTCTACCACCTTATTCACACCTTCAATACCATTTGGATTGGCCAAAATCTGACCAAATACTCTCTCAAATTCTCTCTCTTACTTCTAGTAGCCTCAATTTTGGCATAAGACTTCCCAATGAATCCTTTGGCTCAAATCAAAAATATTTACCCAATTTTAAGGTAATGTCTTATATTATGTTCTTTTGTTTTATTTTGCTTCTCTAACCCCATAAACTAGTTTTATTCTTTTATTTTGTAAATACACCAGTATCTTCAATATACTAAGATGTTGTTATGAGAATTATTTTATTTACACTTACACACACCTTCGTCAACTGGTTAAAGAACATACTGTTTCTTGTGGGTGGCGAAGTACTGCCTCATGAAACGATGATTGTTCAATATTATTTTAACACCTCTAATGGTGGACATTATGATGAAACATTATCTATATATTATATATATTATTTTTATTTTTTCCTTATGCTCTTGTATTTTTCATTTATGGAAAAAATTTATGATTTCCATTTTGTGTAAATGCGATAATTTCATTTCAAGAAGTGCGGACTACCGCCCTCTCAAAGTGATTTGAATCATTAATTCCATATGTGGGACATATAAAATAAGGAGTTAATGATATTATATATGTATTATACTATAATTATAATATACCTTTATATCATTTTGATTCTATTCCATTAAATATAAAATAGAAATGAATGTAGTGTTCATGCGTACGTACAACATATCGTCTCCATGAATGGTGCATTTCATTTCTTACCTATAAATGTTATGTAATACTATAAATGCATGTATCTAAAGTATATATATTATATCTACATCATGAATATAATTCTAGAGATAATTTATATTCTACCGCATAAACAGCTTGTAATTATTAGAAGTTTATTGTTGACTTAAGTACCAAAGGTCGACAAAACGACCGTTATTAACTTAAATGACTACATAATTTTCATAACTTGGTAATAAGTGATATAAAAGGAATAATGAACTTAAAAAAGGTTCTTAATCAATTAGAAACTAACTATATTTTATTATTTAGGAGATTAAAGAAAGATCGAGTCAAATCAGACACGAGGTAAGGGACTTCGTCTCAATCTTCTTTCATTGAGGCATATTTTGTTTTATACACAAATTTATTTTATACGGTGTATAAACCCTTTTAACTTTTACTTTTATTCAAAATTAATCTTTTTATATGCATCGTTTTTCTAAATGAAAAAAGGGAATGCTTTTTTATTACGTATGCGACGACAACAACTTCTCCACCGCTGTGACCATTATTTGAGTTTCTTCTTCCTCTACAATCCATAACTTTTGTTAAATGAAAAATAAATACCATGTTTTAATTTCCATTTATTTAAAATGTGTTTGATAATGTTTTGATTATATCAATGTGTTGTATTTATATCCTGTGATTAAAATGTGTAAATTTTATGTTTCTTGTATGCATGTTTTAAATGATACAATAATGTTATGATATGTTTAAACATTTTCATATAAGGAATGAATTAGACATAGTAAGTGATGGGTGGAGCCCGCTATATATCCTCGATGCATCGGTATGTCTCATGAGAAAAACTAGTGTCTTGTCATGAGGCCTTGACAAAATATTATTTGTAGTATTGGCACAAGGCCTTGGCTACGTGGTTATGATAGTCTGAAATTATGCATTCCATCTTTATAAAAGTGGTTATTGATGTTGCATGTGATTATTCAACTAGTACAATATCCATGTGAATAAGTAAATGGCATTATTTCATTTTATTTTTTCCATATTTTACTGATGTTCAAGTTTTAAAGGATTTTTTTAGTTATACATTGCCTTAAATGTTTATGTTTTTTTATTAATGTTTCTGCTATATTGTTATCCTTACTGAACATCGGATCTCACCCCTTTCTATATTTTATTTTTTCCAGTGTGTGAAGAAATATTTTATGACTAACTTGAATGGATAGACTGAAGGGGATATGAGTGTGGACTATGGATACTTTGTTATTGTAGTTTTTCACTTCATTATGTAATGTCAGACTGATGAATGTATCTAGTGTTTCCAAGGCTACTAAACTAATCGGTCATTCGAGACTTGATCGCTTGTGATCATTCCAATGTTACGTAATAATGCATCGACTCTAGATAACTGGGTTCGGGGCATTACAGTTGGTATTAGAGGTTGTTTAGTACTAACCCTGGAAGTTAGATTTATATAAACTCTTATTAGAGCACATAGACCTAAGATAGACTTTGAGGATTAGTATCGAAGAACATCCTAGAATTTGGTAAAGTATAGATTTTGTGTATTTTCCATGAAATACATCCCTATCTAGAAACGAGTAGGTAGAGGCGGCTTTGGCATAGTTGTACCTATTGGTAAAACCCAAAAACACTGCTTTGAGATAAACTCAAACGGGAACTGGTGCACGACAACGGGCATTGCTGCACTCTTGGTTACGAAACTCCTGGGGGATATGCTTAGGATAATTCTCATATTCTTTACAAACCATTATGAAGGGTTTATGGGTATATACTTCCTCAAAGAAAACATTTTTATGATTATGGATTATATCCATACACTGTACAATTTATGTTAAGTGTTTTACAAGTATGTAATTATGTATTTTGATTCATAAACAGATCTAGTTTATGCCATTGTTTGGAAATGGCGCCTAATAGATGTAATGGAAATCATATCAATGCACACACTCCATGTAGGGATTTCCCCCCTAATTAAGATAACTATAATTGAGCTGGTGATACAGATGGTGCTGATCACCTTATCACTATACTGGGACAACTCACTCAGGTTATGAATAATAACCTTACTCGTATGGAGCACCCTGATCTACAATGTGGAGGATCAATGACAGTCCGCTTCATAAGGCAACAACCACCAACATTTAATGGGGGTACAAATCCATTAGTAGCTGAGCAATGGATAAAATCCCTAGAGAAAATATTTCAGGCTTTGGGGAGTAGTGAAAAACAAAAATTTGTCATTGCAGTTTACCACCTCACTGAAGATGCTGATCGATGGTGTTCATTGATTCAAAATAAAAAGGAATATGAATAAGAATCAAGTATGGAATGGAGATAGTTTGAAAAATTTTCTTAGAAAATTACATTCCTCATGACTATCGAGTGGATATGGAAAGACAATTTCTCAGTCCGAGGCAAATGGAGGATGAGAATATTACAAAGTATAAAGCTAACTTTAAAAGGATAGTGAGGCATGCGGAAGAATATATACGTAACCCAAGAAGTATGATAGATCTTTTCTTTTATGGGTTAAAACTGTTTCTCCGTCGGGCATTAGTATCACAATATTTTTTAATGTACGAAGATATAGTCTCTTGTTCTATCAAGATAGAAAAATAATTCTCTAAATCTTATGACAATAAAGTAAAGAATGAGAAGAAGAGAATGGTCGAACAAGAGACAGATAATGGGAAAAAGGGAAAGAATGATTTTCATTTATACGATAATTGTGGGAAGAATCACCCAGGTAATTGCCTAAAAGTAACGAGAGTTTGTTATAAATGTGGAGAAGAAGGTCACCAGGCTCGTGATTGAATGTTAAAGAAAGAGGCTATCAATGTTGAATGCTACAATTGTAGAGAAATGGGGAATTATGAAAATTAATGTCCTAAGTGTCAGGGAATCTTACCTCAGAAAATGCAAGGGATCGAGGCCAAGCTTATGTTGTTACTACATATGAAGTTGAATAATTATTATTTTTGTGTTTTTGGACTCAAGAACTATATTATGGTTATAATAATATTGTGATATATATAATGAGTGTACTACAGTACTTGTTGTTTTCATTAAGGTTTTAATATGATGAAGGTAATCATATTTTTATGATGTGACAATTATAGAATCTTTACTTTGTTTGGGGAATCTGATGTTACAATTGATTTTGGAATTTAAGCGACCTATTAGAGATAGTATGGACATAGGTATTTTGGATAACTATAAAGGTTGGAATGGATTAGGTTGAACATTGGATAGTATTTTTTATGGTTAAAACATTTCTAAAGATTATTTTTTGAATATTATAATACTATAGTTTTAGGGAAAGGACAAACTGTAGGTTGGGGGATAACCCGTCGCGTCATAAAAAGATGTAGGAATAGAACCCAAAACCACAGCGCAACATGCCTTTATTACCTACCACTATCTTGCAGGAAGTCCCTGGTTATTACAAAATATTTTTTCTCCATGGTATGTGTTAATATTTGGAACCATGTACGATTAGGATAAATATAATATTTTTGAGTTCTATTGTCTTTTTTTAGTGAAAGATGAGTTTGTGGTATAAATTAGTTGAAGAATGAAATTATACTTGTCAAGTATATATATACATATATATATCTCTAATTAAATGAAGAAATTAATTCATAAACTTTAGGGAAGGGATATTAAAACAAAAATGTGTTATCCTAATACCTTTTGTTTTGTTGAACCGATGATATTTTAAATCAACATAGATTGAAGGATGTGAGGCCCTCAATTTTATACTTGTTTCTGATTGATGAACTCAATCACTCCCTACAAATATTTATGTTTTTCCTCAAATTATATTTCTCTAATTTCCAACAATGTTCACCTAATCGATATCATAATTTGGTTGTAACTTTTTCATTTCCCTTTCCCCCTTATTAAGAATAAATTTTGTTAACATTATTTCCGATGTGGGTTTTCCACAATGGTATTTAATACTTTAAACATTTTATTTTTGATGAAAAATTTATAATTGTGAGGACACAATTTTTTTAAGGAGTGGGGAATGTAACACCCTAAGCTTCCATTATACACTTTTCTTTCAATAATGCAATAGCTTGCATTGTACGCAAATTCGAGATTCAAACACATCTCCACCAATCAAAGTAGCTATTATGAATAGTAAAACCCACTTTTTTAAATTATATAAATTTTATATTTCAAAATGGAAATCATATTTGAATTTGGAATATCAAATGTAGCATAGGGTGAATTTTTGGTATTTTTCTGTTTATATTCATTTTTTAATGAATAGTGAAAAATGATGTATTTTAATTCAAAACTGCCTTTTCATCCAATTTATTTATATAGTTATATTTTCATTTTAATTGGTACTAAATTATAATTGAATTATATTTTTATCAATTAATACAATGTTGTTCATTTGAATTAATTTCACTTTTCAATTGGATGTAAAAACAAGTCAATCTTTTGATAGATTTTATTTCTTAAAAACTCGTCTTTGGTTTTGATAATGGGAATTATTTTTAAATTAACTTCTGAAATTTCTATGTTTGTAATTTGTTAAAATGGATTACATATTTTGAATCAGAAGGACCAAATTATGTAATTAATACTCTTTTTTTTTACATAATGAATAGTAACGACGACAATTATCTTTAATTATCATGATTAATTAGTAATCGGGTAGTTAAGGGTAATGAAATAATATCATAATAATATTAAATGACCCCAAAATGTGTCCTAATTCTATTGGTTGTGTCATGTCCGACCATGGTATTCCTTTTGCCAGCTTTGGGACCCCATGGAATAACTTTTGTGTGATAGTGACATTTTACCTTTTTATTTTTAAAGAAAGGAAAATATAACAAAAGTATGCATTAACCAAGTAAAAAAAATTTAATTTTGTATAAATAAATAATATTATAGACTATTAAAAGTCATTGGAAAGATAAAACAATTTCCTACATCATGGTTTCGTTTTTATATATTTTAAACATTATATAAATAAATTTATTTATGACACCATGATGATGCAGTGATTACTTCATTAATGAACAATTTAAATAAAATGAAATGATAAGGTAAAATCTAAGACATAAAATTGTCTAAATCCTATTGGATGGATGTATTTATAACCCTTATCACCTTATCCTCGAAATATATCATTGTGGGACCTTTACAATCTGAAAATCATTTCATAATAAAGTAACTTTCAAAACATTCTAAAAGAGCCCCTCCTCTCCTCTTATAAAAGGCCCCCACCTCTAGCACCTTATTTACACCATCAAAGCCATTTGGCTTGGCCAAACTATACCAAAATACTCTCTAAACTTCCATCTATTACTATTAGAAGCCTCACTTTGGGAAGAAGTCTTCACAACGAATCCTTTGTCTCAAATCAAAAAGAGTTACCTGATTTTAAGGTAATGTATGCTCTTATGTTATTTTGTGTTATTTTGCTTCTCCAACCCCTTAAAATCTTTTTATTCCATTATTTTGTAACAAAAACAGTATCTTAAATATACTGGGATGTTTTTATGAGAATTATTTTATTTACACTTACACACACCTTCGTCTAATGGTTAAAGAACATACTGTTTCTGTGGGTGACAAATTACTGCCTCATGGAACGATGATTGTTCAATATTATTTTAACACATCTCATGGTGGTCAATATGATTAAACTATTTCTATATATGATATATATTATGTTTATGTTTTCCTAATTCTCCTGTATTTTTCATTTATGGAATAACTTTATCATTTCCATTATGGGTAAACTCGATAATTTCATTTTAGGAAGTGTGGACAATCGCCCCTCAAAGTGATTTGAATCATTAATGCCATATGTGGGAAGTATAAATGATGGAGTTAATGATATTATATATGACATTATACTATAATTATAATATAACTTTATATCATTTTGATTTTATTCCATTAAATATGAAATATATATGAAAGTAGTGTTCATGCGTACGTACGACTTACCGTCTCCATGAATGGTTCATTTCATTTCTTACCTCTAAATGTTATGTAATATTATAAATGAAAGTATCTACAAGATATATATGATATATATGATATCTAAATCATTATTATAATTCTGTAGATAATGGATATTCTACCACATAATCAACTTGTAATTATAAGAAGTTTATCGTTGACTCAAGTACCAAAGGTCGACAAAACGACCGTTATTAACTTAAATGAATAAATAATTTTCATAACATGGTAATAAGTGATATAAAAGGAATAATGAACATGAAAAAGCTTCTTAAGCAAGTAGAAATTAAATATATTTTATTATTCAGGAGATTAAAGAATGATCGAGTCAATTCTGACATGAGGTAAAGGACTTTGTCTCAATCGCCTTTTATTGAGGCATATTTTTTTCCATACACAACTTTATTTTATACGGTGTATAAAACCCTTTTACATTTTCTTTTATTCAAATGTAATATTTTTATACAAAGTGTTTTCCTAAACGACAAAAGGGAATGATTTTGTCTTATGTATGCGGCAACAACAACTTCTCCGCTGCCGTGACCATTATTGGTGTTTCGACTTCCTCTACAAGCCATAACATTTTTAAATGAAAAATAAATACCATGTTTTACTTTTCATTAATTGAAAATGGTTTATGATAATGTTTTGATTATATAAATTTGTTGTATTGATATCTTGTTATAGAAATGTGGAAATGTTATGTTTCCAGTATGCATGTTTTATGTGATATGATTATGTTATGGTATGTTAAAACCTTTTCAGATAAGAAATGCATTGGACTTATTAATTGATGAGTGGACCCCGCTATAGCTCCTCGATGCATCAGTAGGTCTCATGAGACAAACTAGTGTCTTGGCATGAGGCCTTGACAAAATCTTATTTGTATTCTTGGAACGAGGCCTTGGCTACATGGTTATGACAGTCTGGCATTATGCATTCCATCATTATGAAAGTGGTTATTGATGTTTCATGTGATTATTATACTAGTAAAATATCCATGGGAATATGTAAATGGTATTATTTCATTTTATTTTTTCCATATTATGTTTAAGTTCATGTTTAAAATTATTATTTTTAATATATGTTGCCTTTAATGTTTATGTTTATTTATGAAAGTTTCCACTATATTATTATCCTTACTGAGCATCTGAGCTCACCCCTTTCTATGTTTTATTTTTCCCATGATGTGAAGAAATATTTTATGACTAACATGCTTTGATAGTCTGAAGGGATATTTTTGGGGACTAGGGAGACTATGTTATTGTAGGTTTTTACTTCATGATGTAATGTATGACGGATGAATGTATTTAGTGTTTCCAAGGCTACTAAACTAATCGGTCTTTCGAGACTTGATCTTTTGTGATCATGACAATGTTACGTAATAATGCAATGACTCTGGGTAACTAGATTCAGGGCATTATAGTTCGTATCAGAGGCAGTTTAGTACTATCCTTGGAACCTAGATTTAGATAAACTTTGATTAGAGCACATAGCCCTAAGATAGACTTTGAGGACTAGTATATAGAACATCCTAGAATTTTGGTAAAGTATAGATTTTTAGTATCTTCCGAGCAATACATCCCTGTCTTGATATGAGTAGGTAAGGCCGATCTGGCACAAATGTTCCTAGGGGTAAAACCTAAAAACCCCGCTTTCAGCTAGACTCAAATGGGAACTGCTGCACAACAACGGGACTTGCTTCACTCTTGGTTACAGAACTCCCAAGCGATATTCTTAGGATAATTCACATTTTCATTACAAACAATTATGAAGGGTTTATGAGTATATAATTCCACAATGAAAACATTTTTATGATTATGGATTATTTCCATAAACAGTTCAATTTATGTTTAGTGTTTTACAAGTATGGAATTTTGTATTTTGATTCATTAACTGATCTAGTTTATGTCATTGTTTAGAATTGGCTCCTAGTGGATGGAATGAAAACCATATCAATTCATGAACTCCATGTAGGGATTTCCCCCATATTCGATATAATAATAATGGAGATGGTGATACAACTGGTGATGATCAGCTTATCACCATACTGGGACAACTCACTCAGGTTATCAATAATAACCTTACCCGTATAGATAACCCTGATCTGCAATGTGGAGGATCAATGTTAGACCACTTCATGAGGCAACAACCACGAAAATTTAATGTTGGTACAAATCCATTAGTAGTAGAGAAATGGATAAATTCCCAAGGGAAAATATTTCAGGATTTGAGGAGTAGTGAAAGGGAAAATGTTGTCATGGCAGTTTACCGCCTCACTGGAGATGCTGATCAATGGTGGTCATTGATTAAAAATAAAAATGAAGATGAAGAATTATCAAGTATCGAATGCATATAGTTTAAAGAAATTTTCCTAGAAAAATACATTCCTCATGACCATCGAGTAGATACAGAAAGACAATCTCTCAGTCTGAGGGAAAAGGAAGATGAGAATGTTGCAAAGTAGGAAGATAACTTTACAAAGATAGAGAGGCATGCGGCAGATTATATAAGTAACCTAATAAGTAAGATTGACCATTTCTTTGATGGGTTAAAACAGTTTCTCCATTGAGCATTAGTATCATAATCTTTCTCAACACACGAAGATATAGTCTCGTGTTCTATCAAAACAGAAAAAGAATTCTCTAATTCTTATGACAATAAAGGAAAGCAAGAGAAGAAGAGAAAGGTGGAACAAGAGACAGATAATGGGAAATAGAGAAAGAAGTATTTTCCAATATGTGATAATTGTGAGAAGAATCACCCTGGTACTCTCCTAAAAGGAATGAGAGTTTGTTATAAATGTGGAGAAAAGGGTCCCCAGGATCGTGATTGAAATTGAAAGAATGAGGCCATCAATGTTGAATGCTAAAATTATAGAGAAATTGGGTATTGTGCAATTTAATGACCTAAGCATCCGGGGATATTACCTCAAAAAGGCCAAGGGATCGAGGCAAATCTTATGATGTTACTACAGATGAAGTTGAATAATTATTGTTTTTGTGTTTTTGGACTAAAGACCAATATTATGGTTTTACGAATAATGTGATATAAATAAGGACTTTACAACAGTACTTGTTGTTTTCATTAAGGTTTTTATATTATGAAGGTAGTAATATTTTTAGTATGTGACAATAAAATAAACATTACATTGTTTGGGGAATCTTATGTTACAATTGATTCTGGAATTTAGAGACCTTTTAGAGAAAGTCTAGACATGGGTAATTTGGAAAACTATAAAGGTGGGAGTGGATTAAGTTGAACTTTGGATAGTATTGTTTAATGTTAAAACATTTCTGAAGATTATTTTTGGAGTATTATAATACTATAATTTTAGGAAAAGGACAACCTACAGGTCGGGGGAAAACCCGTCGTGTCGGACAAATTTTCAGGTATCGAACCCACAACCATAGTGCGACATGTCTTTATTACCTACCACGAGCCTACAGGAAGTCCCTGATTATTACAAAATATTTTTCTCCATGGTATGTTTTAATATTTGGATCCTTGTACAATTAGGATAAATATAATATTTGTGAGTTCTATTGTCTTTTTGTAGTGAAAGATGAGTTTGTGGTATAAATTAGTTGAAGGATGAAATTATACATGTCAAGTATATATTTATATATATCTCTCTTATTCTATGAATAAATTAATTCTTAATATTAAGGGTAGTGATATTAAAACAAAATTGTGTTATCATAATACCTTATTTTTTATTGAAATGATGTTGTTTTAAATCAACATATATTGAAGGCTTTGAGGCCCGCAATTTTACACTTGTTTGTGATTGATGACCTCAATCACTCTCTAAAAATATTAACACTTTTCCTCCAATTATAAGTATCTAATTTCCAACAAGGTTCTTATAATCTAGATCATAATTTGGTGGAGACTTTTTCATTTCCTTTTCCCTCTTATTAAAACTAAATTTTATTAACCTGATTTCCGATGTGGGTTTTCCACAAAGTTATTTTCTACTTTCAACCTTTTATTTTCGAAGAACAATTTCAAATTGTGAGGAAAAAATTTATTAAAGGAGGGGATAATGTAACACCCCAAGATTCCATGATATTCTTCTCTTTCAATAATGCAATATCTTGCATTCTACGCATGTGAAAGATTCTAACACACCACGACCAATCAAAATAGCTGTTATGAATAGTTATACCCACTTTTGGAAATTATATAAATTTTATATTTCAAAATGGAAATAATTTTTGAATTTGGAATATCAAATGTAGCATAGGGTGAATTTTTGCTATTTTCCTTATAATGTTCATTTTTTTTAATGAATAATGAAAATGATGTATTTTAATTCAAAACTGCCTTTTCATCCAATTTATTTATATAGCTAGATTTTCATTTTAATAGGTTTTAAAGTATAATTGAATTATTTTTTTATCACTTAATACAAATTTGTTCATTGGAAGTAATTTAACTTTTCAATTGGATGTAAAAACTAGTCAATCTTTTGATAGATTTTACTTCTTAAAAACCCATCTTTGGTTTTGACAACAAGAATTATTTTTATATTAATTACTGCAATTTTTGTGTTTGTAATTTGGTAAAATGGATTCCATATTTGGGATTATAAGGTCCAGATTATGTAATTAATACTCATTTGTTTTTGGAAATTAAGAATATTAACGACGACAATTATATTTAATTATCATGATTAATTAGTAATCGGGTAGTTAAGGGTAATGAAATAATATCATAATAATATAAAATTACCCCAAAATGTGTCCTAATGCTATTGGTTGTGTCATGGCCGACCATGGGATGCCTTGGTCCAACTTTGGGACCCCATGGAATCACTTTTGTGTGATAGTGAGAATTTATCTTTTTATTTTTAAAGAAAGGAAATATAACAAAAGTATGTATCACCCAAGTAAAATAATTTTAATTTTGACTACATAAATTATATTATAGACTATAAATAGTAATTTGAAAGCTAAAAATATTTCCTACATAATGGTATTTTTTTATAATTTTTAGACATTATATAAAAAAATTATTTATGACACTATGCTGATGCAACGATTACCACATTAATTAATGATTTAAATAAAACGAAACAATAAGGTAAAATCTAAGTCTTAAAAGTGTCTAAAGCCTAATGAATGGGTTTATTTTGAACCCTTATCACCTTATCCTCGAAATATATCATTGTGGGACCTTTAAAATCTGAAAATCATTTCATAATAATGTAACATTTCAATCTTTCCAAAAGAGCCCCTCCTCTCCTCTTATAAAAGCCCCCACATCTACAACCCTATTCACAACATCAAGTACATTTGGATCGGACAACCTCTGACGAAATACTCTCTCAACTTCCCTCTCTTACTCTTAGAAGCCTCACTTTTGGCAGAAGTCTTCTCAAGGAAGCCTTTGGCTCAAATAAAAACAAGTTTCCTGATTTTAAGGTAATGTATTCTCTTATGTTCTTTTTTATTATTTTGCTTCTCCAACCCCTTAAAATCATTTTATTCCATTCTTCTGTAAAAACACTAGTATCTTCAATATACTAGGATTTTTTATGAGAATTATTTGATTTAAACTTACACACAACTTCGTCTACTGGTTAAAGAACATATTGTTTCTGTGGGTGGCGAATTATTACCTCTCGAAACAATGATTGTTCAATCGTATTTTAACACCTCTCATGGTTTCCATTATGATGAAACTGTTTCTATATATTATATATATTATTTTTATATTTTTCTTTATTCTCCGATATTTTTCATTTATGGAAAAACATTATGATTTCCATTATGGGTAAACGCGATAATTTCATTTTAGGAAGTGCGGACTACTACCCCCTCAAAGTGATTTAAATCGTTAATTCCATATGTGGGAAGTATAAAGTATAGAGTTAGTTATATTTTATATGATATTATCCTATATTTATAATATACCTTTATATCATTTTTATTTTATTCCATTAAATTTGAAATAGAAATGAAAGTAGCATTCATGCGTACGTACGGCTTACCATCTCCATGAATGGTGCCTTTCATTTCATACCTCTAAATGTTATGTAATATTATCAATTCATGTATCTACAGGATATATATGATATCTATATCATTAATATAATTTTGGAGATAATGGATATTCTACCATATAATAAAATTTTAATTATAAGAAGTGGATTGTTGACTCAAGTACCAAAGGTCGACAAAACGACTGCTAATTAACATAAATGACTATATAATTTTCATAACATGGTAATAAGTGATATAAAAGGAATAGGGAACTTGAAATATGTTCTTACAAATGTAGAAATTAACTATATTTTATTATTCTAGAGATTAAAGAATGATCGAGTCAAGTCGGACATGAGGTAAGGGACTTCATCTCAATATCCTTTCATTGAGGCATATTTTGTTTTATACACAACATTCTTTTATACGGTGTATAAAACCCATGGAATTTTAATTTTATTCAAATGGAATCTTTTTATACGAAGCATTTTTCTAGACGAAAAAAGGGAATGTGTTTCTCTTACGTATGCGGCGACAAAAACTTATCTGCCACCGTGACCATTATTTGAGTTTCTGCTTCCTCTATAAGCCATTACTTTTATTAAATGAAAAATAAATATCATGTTTTACTTTTATTTTATTGAAAATGGTTTTGATAATGTTTTGATTATATCATTGTGTTTTGTTGATATCTTTTGATTGAAATGTGGAAATTTTATGTTTCCCTTATGCATGTTTTATATGATACGATTATTTTATGATATGTTTAAACCTTTTCATATAAGAATTGAATTGGACTTAGTAAGTGATGTGTGGAGCCCGCTATAGCTCATTGATGCATCAGTAGGTCTCATTAGACAACTTGTGCCTTGGCACGAGGCCTTGAAAAAATATTATTTGTAGTCTTGGCACAAGGCCTTGGCTACATGAATATGATAGTCTGGAATTATGCATTCGATCATTATGAAAGTGGTTATTGATATTTCATGTGATTATTCGACTAGTAGAGCTAGCATGTGAATAAGTAAATGGCATTATTTTATTTTATTTTTGCCATATTATGCTGAATTCAGGTTTAAAAGGATTTTGTTTTAGTTATACATTCCCTTAAATGTTTAGGTTTATTTATGAAAGTTCTTGCTATATTGTTATCCTTACATAGAAACTGAGCTCACCCCTTTCTAGGTTTTATTTTTCTGAGGATGTGAAAAATATTTTATGACTGACCAGCAGTGATAGTCTGAAAGGGATATGAGTGTGGACTATGGAGACTATGTTATTGCAGGTTTTCACTTCTTGATGTAATGCACGACTTATGAATGTATCAAATGTTTCCAAGTCTATTAAAATAATAGGTATTTTGAGACCTCATCTTTTGTGATCATTCCAATGTTATGTAATAATGCACCAACTCTGGGTAACTAGGGTCGCGTCATTACATCAAATATGAAGATAATCTTCTACCATGACCATTCAACCAATGCCATACCACGAACGACACACCCAAAACATGTTATCTCACTATGACTTGATTTAAATGGGATTTTACTTGAATAATAGTGAACAATAAAATGTAATACGTTGATTATTAACTCATGATAGGAGCCGAAAACACATTTCTATTGATTTGAACAACCAATGACACCTAAAACAAGGGTTGTTTCTATTTTTGAGTTTATCATCCTAGTCAAACCTATGAAACATCACCATGTGTTAGCTTCATGAGGAGTACTCTCAATGATTTTTATTCTCCCACAGATACTAGTTGTAAATTTAGTGTGTACAATTATTATGATTTATATATATAATTGTAAATAATTTTAAGATTATGGTCATAGTATTTAATGTTTCTCATTATAGTCTAGGATTGTCTATAAATATGATATGAAAAACAATATATGGACATAGACATTAAATATTGGTCTAAAAAATGACTACACTATAATGTCGTGTGTATATCATGAATATATCATTGTATAAATGAAATTGAAATTGAAATTTAGATATTTCTATTGGGTATATGGAACCCATTTTTACAACACTCCCACTTGAACTACAGACAACTTGCTAACAAACCTTGTTATCTCTCACATGATTAAGATAGTTTTTCTTGTAATTCATTGTTTTTGTTTCTAGGATATTAATGTATCCACTGGGTGTATATTTTTCTACATGTGATGTTATTTTGTTGAGTAAATCACCTCAAGAGATGTAAAAACTCTATGTATCTATTTGTTCTTACTTTTAAATCTGAAAATAATAGCTAGTGTGAGTTTGAAAATTTACATTTTTAAAATTTCTTACTATTTTTGAATCTTGTAACTGGAACATAATTTAAATTGTTTTACACAATTTCTTAAAAGACTTATAATCCACAACAAAATATGTACTTGTAGTTATGGAAACCACTAGTTTGAATATTAATTTATAGATTTTTAATTATTATAACTATAATATTAGGTCATATTGACCTTATCTAAAATCTAGTTAATGCTCCCTTGAAACATGTATCCCTTCACCTCCACATATAATATATAAATATATATATATATATTGTAAATTCACTATTAAAATAAAATAGTTATGATTGATTTCTTTGAATTTCCCCTAGATATATATTATATTTCTCTATAATTAATATACCTTATAAATATTATATCTTTTACATTTCATAGAATAAGTGATTTATTATTAGGTAAATAATATATAGTTAATTTCACTAAATTGATCATCACCATTTATCATGTATGTATTATTGTATAGATTTATTCCATGTGACTATAGAAACAACTATCTCTCAAAACGTTCCAACATGTACTTTTCAATACATTGTTAATATAAGTGTGTTTGAAATTTTGAATGAAACATTAATATTTAATTCATTAGATCATGTTCCCTTGAACGAAGTTTTTACATTATGTAAATAATTGTTGAATTTATTTTATTGTAGTCTTAAAAAATTGTAAGACAAGTAGTTTTTCCATATGTTATGAAACATATTTTTCATTGAAAACATGATTCTCCCACTAACATTTGGTGGGAAAATGAAAATATTAATTATTAATGAGTACTCTATTATCTTTTCACTTAATTTTAATATAGAACTAGATTTCAATAACAAAAAACCTTATTGTTATACTATTGTGTCACTATCACTTTCGTTTTGAATCATATATACACCTTCCATGAATGCAGGTATTAAAATTCAATCCTCAATAAAATTATCATTGAATTTATCTTTGAAAAGTAAAATTCTAATGAAATTAGAAATAATAAATTTTTATAACCAATATATATTTATTTGTACTACACTTTAACCACCCATTTGGCATATAAAATGAATACCCAACAAAATATTCAAAATAATATGATCTGTTATACTTTTCTACATTGAGACCATAATTTCATTTTAGTTTATCTTCTCAATTTTATCTAATTTCCAAAAAATGCATACATGATAGAATGATAAATGCCAATAAATAATGGATCACTATAAATCGTGAATTGGAAATCACTATTACGGTTTCATGCTTCATACATAGTATGTAACTCTAAAACAAACCACTTACATTATCTCTTCTTTAAATTGTTTATATTACAACTACATGTGTATCAATTACTTATGAAAATCCCAAGACATTCTTACGGTCACTATTGTAAGTATATATGTGAACCCTATTAATGAAATTTAGTCAATCATTGGGCTATATATTTAATATAATAGGAATTTATATAATATCCTAAGATACTTTTATGATAAATACTATATATATACATTTCATTCAAGACAATTTTTTGGTTATATTATAAATATACACATTGCACTCAAGCACAATTTCATTATGACATAATGGATTTAGATCATGAAAAAATTCATATGATATCCATTTTTCATTATAGTTGGTATATTTTCCTGGGATAAGGTATCCATTTGAAAAGAATGTTAATTAAATTGAAGTATCTATGATGCATGGGTTTAAGAATTGATGCTAATTTATTTACATCATGACTCTGATGTGTGTATGTAAATGTGCATTTAATATTTTCTCCATGATAAATTTTACTAGTAAATATTATCATGTAATACTTTTCATAAATTCTTCTTATGAACATCATATTATTGATTTGGATAAAGAAATTTGTGTTTAGAAATTTCTCTACTCCACATTGTGATGATCAATTCATGCTTGGTCAATATTCACTTCGACACAACAACATGAAGTTACATAAAACATTTGACAAAGCATAAACCATAAATCACTATTACATTCCTTAAACACTGAAAAGAATATAATGAAGTATACATTATACTAACTGACACATGGAATAGTTTATGCTCTATTTGTATATAAATTTAGAGTGATTTTTGGAATTATTTTATTTCTAAAAAATTATTTTTAAAAAATAATATATATATGTTTTGATAATACCTAATGTATTTAACTCTGATCAATCTAAAACCTTATTGGCAATAACCTTGAAAACTAAATAGTTTTTCATGATAATTTATTATATTTCCAAAACATGGTATTTGAGTCTTACATTTATATTCATTGTGTTTCCCAATGATTCAAGAAGTACCAGATTGTTGGTAGAGTATTGAACACAACAATCATCTATCATTCATGCTCTAGAATAAGGCCTCCTTGTTTCTAAAGGAATAATGAGATATAAGTTTTGGTAAACATTAATAAACATTCTTTTATATCTATTTACATGGAAATAAGAATTTGTGTACTTATAACCACTAATGTAGGAAACACCAATTCCCAACTATTTAGAGAACCAACCATATCCTATTTATTCTTATATACTAAATTAGTTACTAAATTTATATACACAAATATAATAGGAATATTTTCTCTAATAAGTAAATTTTATAACAAAAACACTAATTATACTAGTTTAATATATTGGAATAAAAAATGAAAACATTATTCACCAATTCACTTCAATACAAAAAAAAATCATAAATTTATTTCATGATATGTGATGATAATCACCTTCTATTTAATAACTCTATTGTTCTAAGTATATTTTTATGGTTTTGTTGACATCAGGATTTTCAATGTACATTCTATCTAGTCATTAAATTTGTTCTCTATAAAAAAAATATATTAATCATTATTTAATGTTCTAATTTTTTATTGAACCAAAAAAATAATGTAACATAGCATTTTATCTATTTTTTTTGAAATAATAAAAGAATCTATTTAATTATGTTGAAAATTATATTGTAATTTTATATATTAGAATATCACGATCCTCTACTCATTTTACACATATCCAATGTAATCATCACGAATTCGTATCTCACAACACTTTTCAATGCAATATTCCAGGATATAATATAATTTTTAAAATCAACCATGTCCTAATTTAATACCCATAAATCAGATTCGATGATAATGATAACTTTGTGATATAACCATCATACACATCATGTATGAGTCTCCTCTATGGAATTTTTACCCCTCACTTTTATAGGTAGAAGAACAAGTCATAAGGACACCATCCCCTTGAATTTATAATAGCATTTAACTTTAAAAAATATCCTATACTACACATAGAAACAAATTCATGTATAGAACTTTTCATATTCTATATGATATAGTACTAGTTATTTTTGTATTTCATTCCATTTAAAATAATTACTATCAGATTTAATCTTTTATCTTGAATATTGAATAAACATTACTGATTATTTATTCCATCAAATGTCAACCAGTATATTATCTAATAATTGTTTCAATATTTACTAGAATTATAAAACTCTGTCATTTGAGTATTTAGTGGAAATGATACTTGAAAAATATACTCATATCCTACAATATTTAGTTTTGAAATTACATGACGATTTCAAGGTATTATTTTGACTGTCCAACTTTATTAACTCAACACACCATGATTCATTGACTAAAAGACTCTTTTATAAAATAAAAATTGTGATTTACTCAATGGTTTTCTATATATTTAATAAAACGCGACATTGGATAATAATTTCTTTCCCACATAAGTTATGTCAAAACATTAATATCATAATAACTCTCTAATATAAGTTTAAATCTTCAACATTCTCTGATCGAGTACCTTATACACCAGGTTTTGTTAAAATTCAAAGGAATGATAGAATAGAAGACATCATATTTCAATGAGTGTTTTATTATTAAAGATGAAATTATATCCTTTTTTATCTCATAATAACACATTATGTGATAACACTAAAAACACATCATGCAATGAAATGAAAATAACTAGAATGTCATGGGTTTATTTTATCTATGTATGATTGATTTTTATTTTATATAATCACACATGAAACTACACGTGCATAAAATAATTAATAGTGTAAAATTAAAATTAGACGACATAATCAGGAGACAATTCTAATGGATGGTCCATTGTGTGCTTAATTGATAATCTTAGATCATAGGGGTAATTATTTGAATCACACAGCTTGTGACATGATTTGCAGTGCTCACCTATATGATTCATCAAACTCTAATCAAGTGCATCGCCAAAATAATAGTGTGATGCATGTCAATGTTTGTCCAAATCATTAAATAAGAATACTCTCATGTAGCTGAGGGGGTGTCTGAGATACATAATAAAGAAAAATGTTTTTACCAATATACATAGACCCTTATATATATAATGACAAAAATATGACTTGCTGATTTCCAATTATTAAAATAATTATTACAAACAAGAATTACAATAATTAAATATATAAATAAGCACTAGAAATGCATTTCTTAGTCAGTGGATAATGATAAGTCAATGAGCACTAATCTGACAAAAAAGTACTTTAATAAATAAAAAGTACTCTTTTAATAATTAATTTTTGGGGGCACATTTATTGAATAAAAAATCACTATTATTTTCATGTTAGAATTCATATTCTGAGGTCCCATCAATTAATTTTATTATATATAAATTCTTTTCTTTCCTTGAAATATTACTTATTAAATTAATTATTTCATAAATCATATATATATATATATAATTTTATACTTTGGACTGTTGCACCATGGATTAGGTCAGAATTGATAGAAAGAACCCATCATGTCCAATCATGGATTATACCGAACTAGGCTAGACCCATATTGGGTCATACAAGACCCTATCGACCAATATCGGGTAGTAGATCTGGTAGGAACTGGCCAGAAGAACACATAGAATCCATTCTATAATGTAGGATGGTACATACTCGGGGAAGGTGTGGATCAACACATGTGGGAGAATGGATCATGAGTCATTAAGGGAGGAAGGAAGCCTCAGCTGACGGGGCTCGACACCTAGATCCATGGAGATGGCGAGCACCCATCTGGGAGTGTTCACCGACATGGGAGATGACAGAATCTAATCAGATATAATTGAAGGGGTATATATATTATCATGAGAAAGTGGAGATATTGAATTCATGTTGTCTAATGGTGGGACTTTCTTGTAGTCGTCCTGGTGGCCTACTGAAAGTATGAAATCTAACTGGATGTGGATTTAAGCAACATTCTAGATAGGGAACAGATTGTACTGCCTTGGTTGTTCTTATTGACCAGTGGAAATAGATTGTTGATGGAGAATAGTAGAATCCATGGGAGGGTTTCATTAGTGCCATCATATTGTGATAATAAAGTGCAAGGTACGCGGGAGAGGGATAGTATGTAAGATGTTCTCACTAGAAAGGACTATTATGGTGGTTTAGTAATGTGGAGTGGAACTTTTCTGAGAAGCTAAAATTATAGAGGGGGTAGTTCCAGTATTTGAACACATACATAAAGGGGGTGAACATTATTTTATAATAGTTTTTTTTATTTAATATTGCAAATTCTTCTAGTTGTTTTTGTTAATAATGATTTTTCGAGTCCCCAATTTTTTATTCCTATCCTTTTTTAATCTATTAATACATTTATGAAAATAATATTTATTGATTTTTTAAAAAAATTACACAAACATGTGGAACTTCATCCTGGTTTGAAGGTTGTTATCCGGACACTTTAATCTTTTTGGAAAATAGGATCATCAAAAAAATGCCTCTAATGACATGTGGGGGGTAAAATGTAACACACACACACACACTCACATGCATAGACACACACAAAAAATTATATATATATATATATATATTTGTTCTTCAATTAAAACACATAAATTGATATCAATCCATATTCAAAACATCAGATATTTATAAAAAATCCACCCCATGATGGATTGAAATGCAATCTACAGTGTCATGATAGAAACAAAGCCATATGTAAAATTTAATTCCAACAAGAATTTCTACAACTACCCAAAATTTTATGTTTCTCTCTAATACCAATTCATGAAACCAGGGTATTTAGAGATAAAATGTGGGATGGTGATTTAAATTTCTTTATTCATGATCGACATACCTATGTAATCTCTTGCGAATCACTACCCCAATCAATTTCCTGGGATCATAGATTACATGGTTCAATATAAATCCACAGTCAACAACTTCCCAGCTCATTTGATTGCTTATCGAGAAATATGAATTAAAATTTATCAAGATCACCCAGACACACTTCAGAAATCAATGAAAAATTTGATCATCATATTCTGGGTACTAGAGCTAAGATCTAATGATGTATTCAACATTTCGATATTAACTACATCGATGTTCATTGGATATGTGAGAGATTTCATGAAATGATTTCATGGATCAAGAGAATATCTCTCAAGATAGTGAGATAAGAGTGAGAATATTCCATGAACTCCTATTGAATAGTCCTTTTGCGAGATTATCTCTCTTAGTAATATAGTGACTTATTAAATTTCCCAAAAAATTCTACCTAGACACCAACTATTTATTACTCGCTATATAATATATAAATGATATACTATGAATACTATAATGAATAATTATAATCATTTATTTTTTTATCTCATTCATGTAATAGGATAAATATATTATATGATAATATCATGGAATTAATCTGACTCTTTATTCCCACAAATACTAGAAGAACAATTAAAATTTAAATAATACGTATTCATCTAATATTTACCAAGTATTAACATTAATACATATAAATTATTTTATTAAATAATTTCAATAAAAAATATTATAAAATTTAAAAAAAAATGAATTTATTTTTTCATCAGTGATCATGTATACATGAACATATCTATGACCACAGTGGTTTGACCCACTATGGACAATATACATATTCACCGGAATAGGGAATCATATAGAAATAAACATTGTTTTTTATCCTTTAGAACCATATCATAAAAAATGTTGAATACCATTAAATTTATAAAAGAAGTGTCTTTCAACCCATAAAATCCCCTAAGGATACAATAAATAGTCAATAAAATGACCACCATCCAATGAACACACAAGGTGTAATATAATCACATTTTCATAGGATATATAAAAATGAACAATCCATACTTGTTTCATCATCGATTATATCATTATTATTTATTGATCTAAATGGTCAAATATTCCCTCAATTAATATCTATATTGATTTTTGATGGTAATACAATCCTAATAAATATAACCTATTATATTACATCCTCAACACAATAACAACAATTTCAATCTTGATCATTCAACCAATGTAATTCCACCAATGAAGAACCAAAAACAGTATACCACACCATGAAATCATTTTTCATGTTACCTTACATTCATCTATGTTCACAAACATATTGAAAAACATTATAGTGATATTAGGATATGATACCAATACAATTGTCGGTAGATAGGAAAAATAAATGACACCTGAAACAAGTTTTTTCCTATTTGTGGATTTTTACTCAAGATCTATCCTTTTTTAGATATACAATTGTTAACATAATGATAAGAATTAATATTTTATAAGACACCTAGTCACCTTATATATTGAAATCTTCATTTTATAGTTAGTACGATTTATTTAGACCATAAAAAAATATTTTGAATGATAATCTATCATTATCTTTATCTTTTCATTATAATCAGGTATCTTCTATAACCTACTGATACAAAAAATATTCTAACAAAATTACCACTATATAGTTTATGATGAAATCACTACACAATAATTATATGTTTACATAATTTATATCTTATTGTATACATTAAATGGTAATTGAAATATCAGGATAATGTTGGGTCTAGTGGACCCACATTTACAATGGATTATATCTCTTTCAATTCTCAGCTTGGATATGGATATACAATCTTTTATACTCCGGTCAACCGCTGGTTTTTTTGTTATCCCATGATAATAGTGGGTTGGATAATTATATAAATTTATCATCTATAACCACAATTTTTATATTATATTATGCTCCTTTTTTTCCATATATACATGAGGTTGTTATGACCCATATATTATTCATTATACTCTATATATAGGTAATTTCTCCAAATATTCTACATGGAGATCACTGAATCCTATTATAGATCATGGATTTATTCATTCTTCACATTGATCAATAATTATAGGGAGGCTTATCATATACATTTTTAATCATGAATTAGTAAACAACCCCTGACCATATAGGATTCAATGGGGTAGAATACAAATCCTTCTCCATGAGTGGGTAATGTGAGTCTAATTGAAGTGATTAGAATCTTCTTAAACAATTTATCTCCCAATTCACATTTATCATTCCAGGAAAACATCATCCCCTTATAATATATCATTATATATGGGATTTATAATAATTATATGTTTCTAGAAAATCAATTATAGTTCATTGTCAATTAATGGAAACTATTGATTTCTATTAGATATATTTTTCTCGTCAATGCTTTAATTTCTTATTTTTTAAAATGATCCATATATATCCCTATGATGGTTTAACATAATCCTTGAAATCTACATTCCCCATATAGAACTAGAATATTATCTCTTTTTCAAAAAACTAATTATTTTATTTATTATTCTCTAAATAATACAATTTAACCACTTGTTCCTCGTTTACATGGGAGTATTTGTTATTTTCACCTAAAAATAATATGAAAATTTTGTCAATGTAATCCCTGAAGTATATATTCATCATGTCCATGAAATAGTTGGCATATTATAGAGTCTGAATATAAAAACAAATAACATTTAGTTCATGTATTATATACAAAAAATAAGTCATGTGGAAATATACCATAATCACATTTAACTTATAATATGCTGATTGTGAATCCAATAATGAGAAGTACTATGATCCACACTTCTAATAAAATAACTCATTAATAAATTCAATTTGATACTTATTCATTATCTTTATCTTTTTATGATCCTATTAGTCAATGCATAGGTACATTGACAAATAATCATTTATGAAAAAGATGGGTGAGGAACCCCACTATATAGCACATGGGCATATACACCCTTTATTCATATTGTTCATAAATTACTCATTATGATCTTCAAAATCAAAAATTTCCATTATATAATGGGTCTAGGAAAGTTTCAAATTTCTCAGAATATTATTGATTGGGATCTCCACCTCATGAATTTATATAAGGCTATCCCATTCATTGGGTACAATATTAATAAAATCTTTTAAAATCTCAATTTCATCATCAATTATATTTTCCTTGGTTACAATCAATTAATATTGATATGATTTATCATGAGGGATAATTATACTTCTATGAGATGATGATAAAAAAGATGATGCATCCTATATCTTATACTTGTATTGAATCACAGAGTGATTTCAGATATGGTTGGTGAATTATTTCCCATGTATATTTTTGTTTTATCTATATAAATAATGTAATTACATAACTTGGATAGCATAAAATTCACATAATAGAGTATCAAAATTGTTGCTGATAATTATAGAAAAGAAATATCGATATCGGAAGACTTATATACTTGGGATGCAACTATTTTTTTATTTCTAATATTCGTTGATAACAGGATACCCATGTTTAGTGATCATGCTTGAATTGTTCAAATAAACTTTTGTGATATGAGGGAATATGTAGAACCATAATCTAATTGTATATTTTATATCTATAAATAAATTACATACATACTTGAAATCGAATCATTATCAAGATCCACCCGAGTAGTTTTCATTTCCTAAGCACGCCCATTCTCTCTTGGAATTGGATATTTATGTAACCATTTTTCATCAAAATCAATTAGTATAGTGCATTTGTTTGAATATTGTACATATTACTTACTGTTGAAACATTGTGAAATCGTCTAAGGTTTGATAGGTTAATTATTTTCATCCCTCACATATTTGGGTTTCTCCCAAAGAAATTTTATTTCATGGTTTCCTTCCTTCCAATACCAATATCATTTCTTTTTCTATTTCATTAAATTTGATGCATGATTCTTCCCTTTTATTTGACATCTTAGATGTTTTAAATTATTACAAACTAGTGTTCCCACCATCAAACTTTTTGGATTAGAATCTATTATCCATATCTTATTTATTATCCCCTAAGACTCATTAAATTCAAAAATCCATATATTCCCTTTGTGGGAGAATCGAACAACTTCTATATAGCATTTGAATTATATAATCACAAATTATTTTCATAGACTCGTGTTTAAGACACTAAATAATGGGTCAAAATTACATATGTGTAAGTTGAAATATAAGAGGCATGTCATTAAGGTCTACAGAAAGATAAATCATATGAATGAATGGATTCATCTTGTATATCTTAAGGTTAATGAAATTCCTCCATATTTTATGTTAGAGAGTGTGGTGAAAACATATGTAAAACAAAATTTATAATTTTGTATACTATATCAAATTGATCTACTCCTTATGATTCATATTTTTGACCAACATAAATAATTGATTAGATTATCTTTCTATATAATGAACATCTAGAAAAATCATCTCCTTATCAGACCATTGAATATTATAGAAGATATTTTCAGTGGAATTGATCCATTTTTCAGTGATTAAATGATCAGATCATCTACTAAAAGCCAAAAGAAATTTTAATATATTTGTCTCAAATATGATATACTATTTATTTGGAGGATTTGGTGTTTCAAATTTAATATTGAGTCTATTCAAAATATGACTAAAATGAGAATGTATTATGATGTTATGTTTAAACCCTTGTCTTATTGAATATGTAATCTTATTCGGGAAGCCATTGAAATGAACAACCCATTTTTTGTTTACTCAGTTTCCTGTATTACCAACCATTGACTAAAATAGTGGAGAATATTATGGATAAAAATTTAAAAAATAACTTAAAAAATAAATAGTAAACTGTTAACATTTTAGTGATAACACACAAATAACATATATTAATAGAAATATTATTTTATTTGTTTTAATATAATTTATTTATTATCCAATTTCTAATATACAGTAGTATAGTTATTTATCTCCTAATTATAGTGGTTCATTAAGATAATGTGAATTTATAAATTTTATCCCAATTGAGTGTTTAACTGGATGTTCATGAAGGCTTATTTTCATTCACATGATGGTGATCATGTCTATCCTAATATGCATATTTTGAGGTTATTACACATAGGTATATTTTCCTAGATCAATAAGAATTTTTATTATCTAGAAATTTATTTTTTATGGAAACCACTAACTATATTCATTAAAATAATTTAGGGATTTTTTCATACATTTATACTTTTCTGTAAGTCCTTTATTATTTTTTTTTCCAATCCTTTTGTAATATAACACTAGACCATGCCTTAATACCAACAATGCTAAACAATATTTTAAGACACATTTAGTCTTGATTAATTACATAAAAAACATTTAATAAATGGTAAAGAAATAATGAGGAATAGTATATTTTTTGATGTTTCTAACATAGCACATTAACATGAAACTTATGTACAACATAATTATTCCAAAACACCACAACATTCCCTTAATATTATTTTATTTTCTAATACATCACAGGATATAATGGGAACGTACAAAAGAATGGTTGATATATAAATACATGTAAGGAAATAACACATGAATGACACATTAAAATTATTATATATTAGTGAAAATGTATAACTACATGTAAAAAAGGTGTGTGAATCATATTAATTAAAAATGTGATAAGAAATAAGTGGATAGAATTGAAGAAACATTTGAATATGGAAATAGCATGAAATATGGAATCTTAATTATAATTCAAGTATAAATATAAGGACATAAAATATAATTTTTGAAGAACAATATCATATGAACCATTCATTTAATCTCATTAGATAAAATTAATGAAAAAATTATTGGATAGAAATATAATTTTGGGCCAACACATCAGATTCATATCATGTACATGCATAAGATGGTCACAAAAATCATATAAAAGATGGATGAATTTCCTATACTTTAATCCCACTGTTATGTATTATTGGTTACATACAGGTAAATAACCCAAAAATGATTGATATTTACTCATAGTGGAAGATCTCTAATTGGAAATTGGGATTGGTATTCATAAGATAAATAGTGTTCAAAAAATATATGGTTAATTTCGGAAAAATGAGAGGGTTTAATGAGAATGATATGGGGTGTATCATCACCTATAAATCATAAAAATATTAATATTTCTTTTTAGAAAAATATTTGAATATAATAAATTTTAAATCAAAATATATAATTTAATGAATGTGCTTCAATAAAGTAGAGAAAGAGAGAACCACTTACCATGAGAGGACACTTATGAAGACTTGAGAGGAGGTTATTAAGAGTATTAGGACAACATGATATGGACCTATAGAGGGAAAGACATATTAAATTAATGATCACAAGGTCATAGTATATTATTAATGGGAGGATGGGTGGGGTTTTATAGAAATATATAAATAGATTCTTTATTAATTTTGAAACATATGTATTGGACAATATATGATTAAGTAATAAAAACAAATAACTATGAAATATTTTTTTTCATAGTATCTTACAAGTTGGAGTGGTTTTCAATATTTTTTATGTCTATGAACATAATTCTTTAAAATAATACCCATGGTGATGTAAAATATAGTCATGTTCATAAAGAATGAATTTTAAAACCATAAAAATATAAAAATAGTTTTGTAGATCCATTAAGGGTTAATAAAATTATTGAAATTAAATAAAAAATTTATTTTCATAATGGGATATAATTTTGATCAAGGATATTTCTTATAGCACTAAAATACATCAATTTATGCCCTTCGAGATGTCTTAAAACACACTGTATAAATACAATATTTAATATTTACCCAAAAATTAATCTATTTCCAAAAAATTTTAAAACAATCTTTTGGTTAATTACGATGTTTTTATTTCAATAAAATTTTTTATTTTATGAAAATAATTATCACTGATTGAGAATTTTACTTTGAAATCAAAATTATATTAAAAACTAAACTTATTTGTGAATATTATATTTTCCTAAATGGTATAGAAATTTCATTGGTAATTCTGGAATTATATAATAATTTTTATTTAGTTAAATATTATTAAATATTTATTTCTTATTATTATAAACTATTATTTAAAAATTATATATTTCATTTAAAATATTATCTTTATTGAAGCTATATATTTCCCAGAAACATAGATTTTTTCATCATTTTATCAAAATATAGTTTTCATAAAACATTGTTGTATAACCATTATAAATTAATAAAATTTATATATTTTCATTATTTTTTAGAAACAAATATATAAAACTACATATATTAGGTTCAAGATACATATCTATTTTTTACTGCATTCAACAGCCTTGGTGTATGTTGTAAAATGGTGATATTTTCTTTGAGTTGTTCAGTGAACATGATTTAGGTTGTATCATTGATGAGAATGAATGTCTTCTAAAAATGGTTTCACATAGGATTTAAATGTTGAATATTTGCATGGTCTTGGTCAAGGTACAATCCCTATAAAACTATATCCCTCAAAAGCATTGATAAATGTGATTCATTCTGTTTGATCCGACTATTAGATACCATCACATCCATTTTCAAGGTCAAATTGATTTATCTTAATCTAATGTATATACTATTCAAAATATAACTTTATAATGGATATAAAATTAGTATTAATGATGATTAATGAGGAGGGAGAGGAAAACGTTTCTAGTGTTTTTATTGGTTTTTTATTTACTTTAAACTCTAAGAATCATTATGCCCTTATTGTCTTTTTTTTTAAATTACTTTGATTGTAATTGGTATACTATTTCCCAATTTTAAAGAGGAATTGTTCATTTTTGGTTAAATAATGTGTGTTTTAACCTAAAAATTTTCAAAAAAATATATAAAATGGAACTGAATTTATAAATATTCAGCTCATTATAATATGTAGCTAACTATCTCATATGAAAATATTGAATTGTCAACTTATTTTCTATTTGTAATTGATCAAAATTTTCTTTTGGATTTTTTTTATCATTCCTACTTATTAATTATCAAGATATTCCATTGAAATTATCATGGAAAATATATGTTTTTACATGGTTTTGGATTGAATAGCTTCCACGGTTCTTGTTGGAATCATGTGGGAGTAGTATGTCTATGAACACCCAAACCACTTTGTGATTGATTTAAATAATTTATATACCTCATGTTTTGAACAGGTCATCTCAAGGCCACATCATAGGACCACACCATGTAATGTTTTCATTCTTACGGCTTTGTTCATGCATGCTGAAATTTGGGTAAATGAGAATGTCAGATCCCAAACATGTAATAATCGGTAAAATGATCCCTATGTGTTTTATTTAATATATTTAGTGTAAAATCGAATAGATTAAACAAAATATAATTCTATTGGATATATTTTATACTTAAAAATATAATTATTCTAGAACATTTGAGCTATGCATTTTTTTTATACTGTTGAAAATTTATATCAACCCAACATCAAGTTTTTCGCTAATATTCACTCAAGAAAGCGAATCAACATATTTTCGGCAGTATGGGGTGAATCTATTGTAAAATATATCCATCATTATATATTTAGTGAATTAGTGATTAAGAAACTTCCTATGTTGACTATAGAACCGTTCCCATGTTTCAAAGAAATATTTACCTTCTACCTATAGAAAATGGGTAAATTTGTTCTTTATTAATGAAATCAAGGTATTGAAAATATGTTTCATGAAAATTTATTCTATTTTTGGACCCATGTATAAAAATTTCTTCATCCATTGATAAAAACCAACTCCTAGATTTTACATTCAAACAAAATGATAAAACCCTAGGTTTCAGTTTAACTTCTTTCAACCCTCTCAGTTGAAGTTATTTCACCAAAGAAGAGATGTACCTAATAAATAAAATATACTATTCATTGTGGATTACATTGAATTATAGGAGTTTTTAATGATGAGTTTTATATATTTCATACTTTTGTAAATTAAGGGTTTTCTTTTTGAAGGTTTTGTTTCATGAAATAATCATCACATGATGTTTGTGATTTGTAACTCCTTCTCTCATCCCATTTCCATGTTGATGTGGTTTGAGAAATTTAACATGATAAATGGTATTATATTCCATTTTTTCATAAATATCATCTATATATTTTTTATTTTTCTTTTTTAGGTCATAGAAATATTTACTGATGTCCATTATAAAAGGTTCTATGTTTTTTCCAATATAAAGTTTTTTCAATAATATATTCAAAATTGTGTTTTAACAGCTATTTATTATATTTTTATATATATTTTCTCACACTATAACACATTCCATACACTATTGACAATAGATATAATTTGGCCACATCCCGAATTTTTTAACTATGTTTTATGAAATTAAATTATTTATAATCCTTACTAAATAAGGAATAATGTTAATAAGGGTCTATCAAAATGGAAGGACTTCTAAAAAAAGCAGTGTGTGGGACCATATAAACATAAAATCTCAACAAAATCAAACAAATAAATTTTTTTTGGTGAGGTATGGAATTATGTGATTATGGTAAGATTAAAAAACCAAAAATTGGGGAAATATAACACATGTCAAAGAAATAGGAAAAAATCCTGAACAGAATAAGGGTATTTCAGTTGGCTGGTTTTATTTTATTTTGCTTATATTTTTTTTCTATTTATATTCATTTAAAAATATTATAGGGTATAATGAAAATAGAAAGATCCATTATCATGAATTTCTAATCTTTGGTTCAATTGATCTTACGATCTCACAACAACAACAACCACTAATTTATTTAATGATTACCCCATTTCTACAACAAAATCAGCATCTCAATTAATCAAAACGTTTTACCATAAATGAGATATCCTCTACAATGATAGAATATCATGTAACTAAGATGTTACAAAAAATCATTAGTTAACAGTAATAACAAGTTCTTTCCCATTTTATTAATGATCAATATTCTATGAAGATAATGGATGGTAGGTTCTAAAATTACCTTGAATATATATGAAATTATATTAATAAATTTTACAAATTCATTCCATTATTTTTGATTTTACCAAGAGCTAATATTTTAATATAAAAATATTTCATTGTGATTAAAGAAAATTGTTTCAAGGAAAAATTAATAAAATATTTATAGAAAAGAGGTTCTCGGTAGGAGAGATCGAACACCCCCACTGCTACCCTAGCAATGCTTCTTACAATCCTAGTTTGTAACCTTTCTAGTATTTATTCCATTATCTAATATACTATTTATTCTAAAAATATAAATTATTTAAATTATTATTCATTAAAAATAATATTTCCCATTATTATATAGTATTCTTAAAAAACTATCTCATCCCCTAAAATATTACATGGGTTTCACATTTCATTTTCTATGAAAAAATTCCACACTTATATCGACAATAATTTATCTTACATATCTGATTTTGTTTCTATTTAGAAATCTATGACTTAAAAAACTAGGATCATTATTTTAATTGATCATTGCGTGGAATGATCAATGGTTGTTTCCATAATTCTGGGAAAAATTCACAAATATTTTCATTCCTAATTTAGTTATCATTATTATATATTCCTCGATAAACCTTCTGAATTTAGGATGAAATATATAGAACAATAAATGATGACCTAGATATGAATTTTGAAAATTTATTAAATTATTTTTTATCCATATGCGTATACAATTCCCTTGATAAAATTTAGTAGGCCACCTTGTAGTTTAGTGCCTCTCTGATTAATATATTTTTTAGGCCATTATTGTGGAGCTCAAATTCCATTCATACACAATAAAGATAAACATTGTATCCACTATGAATATATGAATGATTTTTATTTTTTAAATTCTACAAATTTTTATTACATTTTCCAATTTTATAAGTCTTTGAAATTATTAAAATCATGATTCTCAATTATATAACCATAAGAAAACAAGGAACATATTAAATTAGTTTCCCTCCTCTTCGGTGATTGAAATTTTCTAAAAATCAACCCCTTATGTAATGACCATAATCAAAACCATTATTGATTATTCATATAATAAATGTAAAAACAATTAATTATTAATCATTAAATGGATTCATCACATGGAAAGTAGATCATCGATATCCTGAATGTGCATTTTATGTTTTTAGGTTCATTATACCATTCAATAATAAATAACTAGTCAATTTAACATGGAATTGAATCCAAATCATTAGGGAGTAACTGATTCCCCTCAATTCATTGATCCTAGTCAATCACGTGTCATTAGCATATTTTTATATATATTCAATGAAGAGTTTCCCTAAATTAAAGATCAATTTTTTTTCTATCCAAATATTAACACATTTTTCATAGTCTTCTCCAGATCCATCACATAACATGTATGATGTTTTATGATTCCAAAAGATCATCATCATCATTAATCAGTTGTAGTTCTTTATCATTGATTTTGAGATAAAATTTATGAATAGTTCAATCTCGGTCTATCCCTTTTTCATCACTCGTGTGGATTCAATTATGAATTAGCAGCAATTAAAATATTAACAAGTTCCAGTTTCACCTTATAACACTTGGGATTATATTTAATAAAGTAGGGTTCATATTACAAATTATAAGTTCTCAACCCCTAAGCGGGGTTCCCAACATGCAGTTCATCTTGAAAAATAAATTTTACAAAACCCTATGTGGTATATATTTTTTAAAAAATAGGATAATAAATATAACATTATATATAAATAGTGGGATCATCTTTCTAATATTATGATTCAAAAAAATCATTTTATATAAATGTATTGATAAAATGAACCCTTTTTCCAATTTCTATTATTGGTTATTTCAGTAAATCATGTGGTAAATCCAATACATAAACATAATGTTTACTATGGAACCAAAATAAAATTGAGATATACATAAAAAATTAAATATAATTTCGAAACCAAAAACCACTGAATTATACCCTAAAAATATTCCAAAAAATATTTTTAATATAAAATATTAAATAATTGAATAATTTATTCCAATTCAGTTCTTCAAAAGAATTCCTATTAAAATACGAATATATATGTAAATATTTGGAAATAAAATTAATTCAAAAATTACTATATAAAATGAAATATTATCCATATTTTTAAAGAATATCATATTTTTTAAAAAAAATCTACATTCAGGGATTCTACATTATAAGTTCAATTTTACAGTAATAACATATTTTTTTCATAAAATATATGTATAAAATTGTATTTTTATAATTACAAATTTGGTGTTCCTTGTGATATTTAGGTTTTTATCATTGAATCACTATGTGTATTTAATATAATGTTTTATATGTAATTAATGTCATAATACATTATATTTTACATTTAGAAACAAAAATTTGATTGGTGATGCATAAAATCCCAGTCTGTTAGATCCAAGGTGTTTTTTCCAAAAACAAACTAAAAACATAAATATAAATCATGGTGTGGATTTTATTGTTGAATAAAATATTATAAATTATGAAATGTTCAAGAAGTTGAGTTATTATTTTAGGATAAAAATGGTGTGATGTGTAAGGTTGATGGGAACTATCAAAGAAATCATAGAATCAATTTCTGCTGTATATGGGTTTTATAGGTCATACCACACTTTTATGTCCAAAAAAAGGAAATACTCTTACATGATTTGTTTTTTGGACTATTTATTATGAAAAATAAATGAATAATGAGGATATGTCCTTGATATTTCACTCTTGTTATATCATCCATGATTCATGGAATCATTAAAACATTATAATAGTTGATCATGGAAATATATCATGGAGGAATATAAAATTCTATTCATTTTTTAATGGTTTAATGAATAAAAAAATTCTTTCACATATGATACTTGTGGATAAAAAAGGAATATATTTCTATAAGTTTTTAGTAGAATTCTATCATATTTTTAGTTTATATGTTTACTATAGTTTTTAGATGCAATTATGGAAATTTAATTATTTGTTTATGAAGGGATTTATAAGACAATGGTTGATTTATAAAAGGTTAAATTTTATTTTTTTGTGATCATTTTTTGTTCTTAAATGATGAAATTTTAACAAATTTAGGATAATTAATTTTCTAAATTAGGGATAATCATTTAACGTGGGCCTTGAATATAATTCAAAGGATATAGTTTTTCATTGTAAATGATGGATACTGCAATTGAGAAGATCTAAATTGAAATAGGACACTATATATATAAAGGGTAAATTTAAAGGAACTACTTTATTGGACACCATGGTGTTCCTATTTTGGAATCAAGAATTTCTATTGGCCATATTCATCAAATACAATAATCATAATTAACAACATTTTTTCTCTTTATTTATTATATAGTCATGGGATTTATATAGTGGATGATTTATTTCAATTAAAGTAATATTTCCTATTCTAATAAATCCATTTGTTTTAGTTTTTAGTTCATTTCCATGTTTTATGATTTTTTATTTGTTTGTGATTGGAAAACACACAACTATTAAGGGATATAGTCATGATGGAAGGTGAAATTTATTGACGATTATACAGACAACATGATTTATTTTTTATCCATGAATTTTTTTATAATCACTATCAGTAAATTTTACATAATCAATAACATATCATATAGTCCCCCGGTGATAGTTAAGAACATTAAGAGATGAAATCTAATGTTGAATAAGAGAGTGAGAGAATAAGAGATGACCTTAACTCATTCTTTCAATATAACACACTTCATAAGGCATCGATATCCCACTAGTTCACCATTAATAGATGTATTAACATATAATAGATTTGTTTTAACTATTTACAGACTATATATAACTATTTACTTAGATATGTATTATAACAATTGATCTAATAAATCTCTTAAGAGTTTTTGAAATATTTCCAATAAAAAACCCATCAAGTTTTATTTATTACACTCTCTTTACATTAATAATTTATATAAAATTAATTATCTCATTAGGCCAATAATCATTTTAAAATTAGTTTGGATTATTTTTCTGTATTTTGTTCACTATAGAAAAAAGATTTTATAGATTCAAATATTTACATGGAAATAGTAATATATATTTATAGTTCCTCATATAATTAACTTCACACACATAAAATTTTATGATGTTGCGATTAGTATTATAATACCAAAAATATAAATTGTATAATATTTCTATTATTGGAAAATAATATCACATCAAAGATGGTCATGTTAATGTCAATATTTTTGAGAAGTATATGAGAATATATATTTAAAAAGATTAGTGATTATATATTGTTTCATAATGTTATCATTTAGTTCTTAATTTTATTTTGGTTTTTATATTTTGTTATATTTTTTAATATTTTTTATTTTTATGTTGTGGGTTTGAATTATTAAATCATATATATTCTTGGATATTTAACTGGATATACTTAATATATCAACTATTAAACACAAATGTATAATTCAATACATATATTGGGGGTATTTTTATACCACAATGGATGTTCTGAATTTTCCCCAAGTAAAAAAGATGAATTCTTCACACTAAGGTAAGATAAATTTGTATATTGTTCTCAAATTATTGAGAAGGAAGCATAAGAAGAAAATGAACTAGTTAAATTCCCAAATGGAGAAGATATATTTTGGGGTAAACTATGAAAATAATTTTATGGGTATATAATATTAAAGGATTTATAAGTGGGTTATTCCCAAAAAGAAACATTAATTATGATTGAATTTTTATGGGGTGATATAAATATATTTTTTAAAATAGATATAAATGATTTTTTAAAGGATAAAAACAATTAATAATTGGCTGAAAACTATTTTTTATTATTATCTAGGAAATGAGTCCTATCCCATTCCAATAGAAATGGAAGACAACACAATAGAATTGGACAAAAAAATTGATGAATTTTTGGGGTTCAAGATATAATAATAGATGAAGGAGTTTTCTTAGTAGGTTTTGAATATCCATGAGTTAAGTTTCTAATTATTTTATAAATCCAAAATCATAATTATACTTTAAAAAATACTTTTATTGTGTATGTGAAAATGGAGAAAAATTAATATAATTAAAATAACTTGGAGTCAATGATAAATCAAGACTTTATAATATTGTTTCATACTGAAATTATGTCACATAAGTTGTATGGTCCAGGTTAAATACACTTAAAAATCCATATATGAGATTAAACATTAAATTTATTACTTTTTTGGATTTATCTTTAAAAATTAGTATCATTTTAAATAACATATTTGTTTTTGAGGATGAATAAATTATTTTTATGATCATTAATGAGATAAAAATTTTCATTAACTTATTTATATTAATATCATAGCTATAAATTTTTTTTTTCAAAGAAAATCTTAATGAAGAAATACATAAAATTTTTTAAGGAACATCATTGAAATAATATCATTACATAGATCAACAAAATTTTGTTCCTATAAATTATTGATAAATTTATTTTCATTAATTTTTATGAGAAATTATTTTTGTTATCATTACTTCATAATCAAAGTCACACCATCGCATTGGTTGATAATTAGACAACATATTTAGTTCATGTTTCATTGATGGATTCTGGGAAATACATTATTTTTTACACTTGTGAATGATCAAAGAAAATACTATAATTTGAAATAAAATTATTACATGTTGGGATATCTCATTATTTAGTATAGATAAAGGATATAGACACATGTAAAATGTTTGAAATTCCATACACTTTTTATTTTGAATTGATATTTATTTTGTTTTGGATATAATTATGATTCATGATTTTTATCCTCCTAAAATTAAACATAGTATAAAAAATATATGGATCATTCCAGGAAATTATACATTGATATCTTTTAAACTAATACGTAATCCAAGAAATTTTAAAATGTCCATTCATATACAATATTTCCTATGATATATATGGGATAAACATAACTAAAACAACAATCATTTTTTCTGTGATATAGTATTATTATTTTCAACCAAACATTGATGATTGAGCATGTATATTGAATATGATTTAGCCCAAATTTTCTTCATACAATCCTATCATTTAATCATTTAAATATAATTATAAACCATGAAATTATATTATTGGATGCCACATAACAAACATATATTTCCTTCATATGATATTTAAGTGGTAGAAATACATTTTTTAATATATTTATTATTAATGAGACAATATAATTTCATATATATTTATAAATATTATATTGGAAAGAAGGAATTTAATTTATTCTATTGATTATTTGGTCACATTTTTTCTAGAAAATATATATTTGTGATTTATTGAATCTTATTAATATTACGAAAATAATGAATAAAATCAAAAAAGTAATAAAATAGTTTACTTGTCATAAATATTTTATAAGAAATGACTATCCACATCTTACAGAAAGTATTATAAATATTATCAATCAGATATTTATTATTGGGATAATTGATCAAGAAGGTTTAGCTTCATTGTGTTTGAAACACATTAATTCACACATTCCACTAAAAGAATAGAGAATAAAAACAATTAGAAGGAGGAACTATTAATCACTATGTTAATTGTTCATTCATTAATATATTAAGAATGGGAAAAAGAAATTTTAGATAAATAAATATAATATTATTAAGGAGTAATATGATTAATTGATTGATATAAATTAAATATCATAAATTGTAATTTTTTATTACAAATTTTTTTTACGAATATTGGTTAAATGTTTTTAAATCAATAAAGACCATACATTCCAAAAGATTATTTATAATATTTACTAATGTATGAATTATTTATATAGGATTGTTTTCAATATGAAAATTTTTATTAACATCTAAATTAAATATATATTGAAAATAATTGTGATTGAGTATAACTATGACTCAATTTTCAAGAGTTATGGGATATTGTTTTAATATAATTGAATTTAATTTCAATTAACATAAAATAAAGTATCAATGATATGATTAATAGATAAAAAATGTATATATTTGATATTAATTATGAGGAAATATTATAAAAACTTATTTTCTTATGTTTTATTCTCTTAGAATTCAATGATATATTGTTATTCTTTTTATAGTATTAAATTAAATACTTCCTATGTTTTAATTGGATTCATATTGATTTTATTTTGTGTAATTTATTATAGAGAATAAAAGATGTGTGTTTCTTGGAGTACCATTAATCATATTTAAATAATTTTTTTATAATTAAATATACCCCTTTATTTTTTATTCTTTCATATTGATTATTTTTTATTCATCTTATTGTAAGATAAAAATTTATATTGATTTTTAGGGGTATTTTATTAATTTCGAGAGAATAATATTTTTTCTATGAAATATTTTTTTTAAATGTTTCTATATGGGGATTCTTATTTAATATTATTAAATATGAAAAAAAATGTTGAATTTCAATTCTCATTCATAAGATCTATATTAAATGTTGAGAAATAGAAAATTCCCATGAATATTTGGAAATGGGAAATATTTATTTAATGAGTCAAGAAAAATTAATATATCGGTAGGTGGTTCTATTTGTTGTGTATTGTTATATCCTTCATTCGATGTATAAATATACGATGATAGATCATTTGCATAAAATTTCACCATTTATATACTATTACACAGTACAATGAAATTGATAAAAATGATACATACAAACTACTTATGCTTCCTCCAAGGGTTTGATGTCACATTGTCTAGAGGAAAACATAGAGCTACAAGTAACATCATCAGTTTTTCTCATGTATTAAAAAATATAAATTATTAAATGTTTATAATATGATTTTATGTTATGTAATGAATGTGTTATGTCATTTGTGGACCATGGGAATTATCCAAAAGAACATTAAAAGCATTCGAATCATAGATGATTTTTTCATTTGGTGACTACCTATTGATAGATAACAAGTAAAAGGAGAATTGTAATAGTGGTTTCATGGTATATCTTATATACCATAATCGTTTAATGAGGTATCTTGGTTATGATTTAACTATGGTATTATCTATAATACTTCATGAAACAAAAATAACGATGAAAAGCGTGATTGTTAAAACATTTATCCTAAGAGTAATTCATTCTATATATTCCATCACAATTGAAAGAAAGAAAAAAATACTTTAGGTGATATTTTTGGATAAAAGTGAGATCATAAAATATGATTATAGGATTGTTTTATCCTAGTTGGATGGATTTCATATTTATTATGGTTTCATTCTATATCACAATTCCATTCCCTATTAGTATACATAGGGAATTATAATATTATGGATTATTTTTCAATTGATAAATTTTATCTATGACATCTTGTTTTTTGGATCTATAATGTGAATACATGTTAGTAGAGGTGGGTACCTATATTTCATAAATTAGGAATTCCTTTTTCAAAAGAGGTTATACATGGATTAGATATATAGATTACCCACTACAAAAACAGGATATAAAAAATGAAACATAATAGATAGAATGTTACAGAAAAAATGTGTATTGGAAGCATTGATATTAACAGCATCTTTAATGGATGTGTTCATGTTGATTTTTTTCCACGTGGTGAGGATTTTTTACCAATGAATTGATGAAGAATAATTATTTAGGGGGGTTTGGTCATGGGTGAACAATATAGTAAACCATGCAGAAATATTGAGCATTGATGAAATATGGGGGACAATGAATATGGAAATGTGAGAATCATTTTGTGGAGGATAAGTATACTTTATGATACACATGCATTTATGTATTGTTATTCCATGCTTTAATGTTCTTGGATTAATTAAGTTTCATAGTGATTAAATTATCGTCGGGAACACTGTCGAATCTTACATACATTATAGAAAACCAAGAATTTTTGGCTAATTAAGTGGGACAGTTTTTCCTACACAATACTTTTAATTCCAAGAGATATATTAAAAATATCCTCCACATCATATCTAGTGTTTTAAAAATAGTACAAAATTATGACTGTAATTAGTTTCCAATCAGTCTAATATTAAATCCCCAGATATTCCATTTATTATGGTAATATATGATAGAAAGGGAAAAAAATTCATAATTTGATCATCTGTCTCATGAGGTTGTGTAGGATAGAAAATTGAATTGGAATATTAGTAAGATATCTGGTTGAAAGGATAATCTACCATGAATATAAGGAGAATAATATATGTCATCATATAGGATCTAGATGAAATTATAACCAATTATGGTGTATTATGTAACCATAAAGATTATCACAAATGAATGGGTGGATTATAGTGTGGTATATCATTTTAAGAGGTATTGATAGGTGATTAGTCTAATATGGGACTAGGTTTTAGTGTTTCCATGTTGAAAGCTTCCAAGAAGGTTCACCCATTTTTTGAATCTGGGTGAATGGTCGTCTTAGTATAGACCTTAGGTGAAGGGATAAAAATAGTATAAATATTATTAAATGTATATCAATGAAAGAATTATATTGTAATGTTTCACCCTAGAATAGAGATATGATAACTGGTGAACCTAGTTGTATATAATGTTATAGTGTCACCTAGGTATGATTTTAGAAATAATTGGTCTAACAAGTTGTATATCAAGGGGAATTTTTTCACTTATATGATATAGCAGCGAATGTTTATCCCACCACAACCCGACACTGCAATTTTATTTTAGTTATTTTATTCATCCTTTGTATTATTTTATTTTTGGTATGAGTGCTTTTAGTCCCGGTTGGAATTTTTGTGTTTTTGTTTGGAAATGGGTGTTTTGGGCTTGGTATTATCTCACAAAATAAGATAGCACAGCTTGGGAAATGTGAGGATTTGCTTATGTAACCCTGTATACTTTTGTGTTTTAAAATAAAATAAAATTTAAATGAAATATAAATTAAATAATGAAAAAAATTATGATGAAATAAAAATTAAAAGATTGTTTAATAATAGTAATGATATTCATATTATTATTATTTTATTATTATTAATGTAATGATGATGATTATTATTATTATCATTGTTAGGGTATTATGGTAATTAATATTATTATTATTATTAAATTTTTATTTATTTATTTTAGTTTTTATTTTAAACCCTCAAAGGGGAACCTCATTATTCTCCCCCTCTTAGAGCACAACACACTGGCCCCCCATTCTTTATAGAGTGAACTCATCTCCAGTGAACCCTTCTTGGTAGCCATCACCCTCCTAGCAAGTTCACTCGGATGGATCCGCTATATTGTGACCCATCATTGGGTGTGGCATACCTATGGCGCAACATAGCCCTGGCCGAAACCTATGTAGCGTGTGAAAATCACTCTCATGTTCCCTCCTTACATTTCCATTTTCATCCAGTTTCATCAGTATTGTGCATAAATATGTCATGGTATTGGCCTTAGATCCCTTTTCCTCCATCACTTTTTTGTTTTTCCTCTATTTTTTGAGATGTGTATGTTTTTTACAAACCCAAATTCGTTTTGGGGGTTTTGATTTGGTAAATTCATGGTTATTAGGATTCGTTGGCCATATTGATAGTCATTATTAATGTGATTGATTAAAGAAGAGGGTTTCTCCAGGATTGTTTTGAATGATTTCTTGGATTTCATCATTATGGATTAATTATAATTAAGGGTTTTCTAATATTTGAGTTTTAAATTATTTATTTTGGGTGTGTGGGTCTCTACAATTGAGTTTTTTTGTTGTTCAATTTTTATGGAGTGTGTTGGACCACACTACGTTGATTTTGTACTGAGGGTGTCGAGTGTTCATACATTTTCATGAAAATTTTAAATCATATATATATATATATAATCACTTTGTATATATTATTTCATGGAGTGGTGAATATTTGTAATGCATCTAGGGGTATATATATGTGTGTGTGTGTGTGTCTAAATGAATGTGTGTATAGTGAGAAAGGTCATCTCAGGTGGTCGTCATCAATATGAGACCTGATTGAGGTTGGTCCCATATTCCTAACCCATTATATTGAATTCCATAATTTTCGTTAATGTTTTTTATATATGATTTATACTTATTTAGTTTAACGAAATGCTTTGGGATGTTGATGTGATTGTTAGAAGTGTATTTCCATTTCTTTTTCATTATTTCCCTATGTTTTCAACATGTATTTTTCTAGTTAATAGACTAACTCAACCTTATTTAGGTAAATTTATTTCATTTTAAATTATCAATCGATCCTAAATGATATATCACTAAATGTGGTTTCTAAAATGGTTTGGGAATGTTGTAGGTATTTCCCAAAATGTTTGGTGTGTACGCTAGATGTAAATGTTGATCTGGAATGAATCTGTGTTCTTGTAATATTTTAAAAGGGGGAAATTCCATGATTTCTTAAATTTGAAAAAAAATTAATGTGTTTTCTTAGAAATATGAGGGTAATTGGAATGTTTTGTTCATATAATTTTTGATTTGTTTTAATCAAGTTTTCTAGTTTCTGTTTCAATGTGTGCTTCCTAGGTTGTGAAATTTGATATCTAAGAAGTTGATTGAACATAATGATATTGATAAAAAAAAATTTCTAATTGATAGTGTTATTCGAATAAATTAATGAGGCATGTTTGGAACTTTTATAATGGTTTGAGAAAGTGGAAACCCCCTCTTGATGTATTCCCACTACTTTGAGAAATTTGAAGAAAGTGTTAATGTGTGATATTTGATATGTTCCTAGATAGAGGATTGTGAATCTTTATGTGATTTATTGTGGGGGATATTCTCATGGAGGTAGATCTGTGGTGATAGGGTGAATATGTTTTTAAAAAAATAAAATGATATGTTATTTTTTGTTAGTTTTATGAAAAATCCCCACCACATGAAATTGAGTGTGTGGGATTCTTGTGGTATCTATGTAGGTAGATAATGACTAGTACGCTTGATGATTTGGTTGTTTTTTTCCTAGTTTCATTTTAAATGATTTTCATTACAACACTGAAAAAACATGTGATAGAATTTGAGACCACATGTCCTTGGGATTTGATCCCCCCATTGCGTCTCTTATATGTCAACACAGTTGGTCATTGTTTATATGAAACATTTCACCGAGGTATGAAGATACTAGGTTCCCATTGTTCTAGTTACCTATAAATATTAACCATGGTTCTAGCTTATGACATCGTTATTGTGATGTTATTTTCATTTCAGTTTTTTCATTGTTGATGTTTTTTTTGTAAAAATTATATTTTAAATTAAATTGATTCCTTTAATTTTGAAATGTTAATTCATGAATGGAATCTATTTTGAAAATTTATTGTAAGAGAAATTATTTCCATAATAATGAAAATATTTTACTTAAATTTGAAATGAATGAAATACATTACTTTATTCTGTCGTATTTTCATACTAACATGTTTTCGGTTTATTTTTATTGGTAAGGGAACATGGTGTGTTTTGACCTTGGAATTACTACTAATCATATCAGTTCCCAATCCTACACTATATTTCATTTTCATGTTCTTCTACATTAGGTTTCTCTTGGAGTGAATGTGGTTTATGGATCTGTAGTGACCATTGAGGTCAATTCTAGTATGTTTTTTTGGTTAATTTCTTTTCATACTGCAATTTTTATTCAGTTTTCCATCATTAATTATCTTTAAGTTTTTTGGTATATCATTCCCAACTAATTAATTTTGATTCTTGACACTTTTTTTCAGTTCATGTGGATCAGCAACGCCTTTTCGGCCTTACAGCAGATCGTCTCCGGTGACTAGTTTGGGGCTGAACTATGCTGGTTCATGAAAAAATAGTATCAAAGTATATTTATCCCATGTATTTTTGGGATTTCATGTAGTTATGAGTTATAATTATTTGATCTCATATGGCTAGTTGCTGTTAGGTTCTTCATCACCGCATATTCAAAATGCCTCTTGAATTTCTATGGTGTTATGGGATATTATTTCATTGAATTCCATTATTGGTTATTATATTTCATCAATTTTCATAGTCTTTTTTGTGTGTTTATTTTTATTTTTGATATTTAGTGATCATTTCGAATAGTGAATGGTTTTTTTGCATGGTCTGGCAAGCCATATGAAAACCATGAAATTACCTCTGATGTATTCCTATGTCGTCACCCAGTTAGTGCACGGTCTGCCAAACTGTGCGGCCATGACATTTGTAGTATTTTTTTATTTATTAACTTTGAATCATGATTTGTTGAGTGAATTAGTTACTTTGGAATATACTTGGTGTGATTTTTAGTTATTTTGTGGTGTTTTTCTCATGTTGAAAATATGATGATTATTTTATTGAAATTGAATTACGAAAATGAATATCGTTGTTTATTTAAAATTGAAATGAGTTATTTTTAAAATGTATGTTCTTTTGGGAACTATTTTGGGATCCTTGAATGATTTTATAAAATTTAAATTGGATGTGGATTTGGAAAATATTTTGGGGTTTTTGAAATATTTGTGAAATGTGAAATTGCTTCCTCCTAGATATGGGAAACTGGAAATGATTTATTTAATCATTGGTACTGTTATAAGATCTAACAAACATAGATAGTGGACATGGAGTCAGTATTTTTGGATATGTTCTGAGTAGGTAAGGGAATGTAAAAATATGTGAACCTTCATTGAATACCTTTGGTGGGTCCTTGGCTTTCGAGGCTCTTTTTGTTTTCTAAAGTTATGTTTTGATAAGTCGGTGTGTTTGAATTATTTTTTACCAAAAGGTTCTGGAAATTAATGTTATTTGTAAAGTGGGTTACAGTGTACATAGGGTTTCTAAATTGAAAAATGTATACAGTTTCAAATGAAATTGGTGATTTTATTAGGGGATATTTGGATTTGATTTGTGGTGCTTGGTTTTTGAGTTAGTATTCATGGGTAGAGATGATGTTTGAGATATTATTTGATATATTATTGGATGTAATGGGTTGTTTTAAGAATAAAATTGAGTTTAATTTGTGTTTATCATTTAGAGTATTCCACCTCATAATGTTTAATGGAATATGAAAAATCTTTTTTGGGTGATGGTACTATCTAGACACTAAAATGAGTGATGGGGTAGAGAACTCTTTGTATACATTTTTCATGTAGTGGATGATGATTGATAGTGGATGTGTTGTATATTAAATAATTTGGTTGTGTCATATTGTATTTGAAAATCCTAGATGTCTTAAGGGAATCTTTAGTTCAGGTTCTGTAAAAAATACCATGTTTGAATTTGTGAAGGGTACATTTTCTTTTCCATTTTCAAGATTCTGTCACAACAGGTGGATTGTGACAGAGGAAGTTTTAGTTTCAAAAAGTTCCCAAGAAATTTTCCCGGTCTAGTTTTGAGTGTGAACCAAATGATCATGTTATTATAGTATCTCCTTCATCACTCCATATTTCTTAAACTAATAACCAAATGCTCCTTTCATCTAATGATGTCGGGTTTGCAGTCTAAGCCCATTTTCCATAATCCTTTGAAGGCATACTAAGGGTGTGGCCATGGAAAAGTTATGTAAGATGTGTTTCTAGAGGATGAACCATTATTTGAATGTTATTGGTTCCAGACTGTGGTGTAGCTATTGATTCAAGACATCAAGACTCTAACCATAGGTTTGGGAGTGATCTTTTTCACACTGTCAATATTTCTCTAGGTACATGGTGGGACATGAATGCAACCTATTGTCTCCAATATTATAGAGGACATAGATTTAATTATCATTTATTGTGGTTGTTGGTTTTGGACCCTTTTTCATTGAAGGTCCCATTATCATCTTTCATGAATTTTACATGGGTGGGTCTCGAGGGATATAAAATATAGAGTGACAAGACATTCATTTAAATGGTTTGGGGTTTCGGGTGTAACCCATTATTTATTTTCATGTTATGAGGAAGTGATGAATTGAGAATATTTTTTTATTTTGGGTCACTTTTATTGGGGACCCTCACCCTTCACTTGTTTTCGGAATCAGACCATTCTCGTGGGGTCGTGATTGAAGGTCAGACCCATGTTGTATATGGTTGTTCTTAAAAAGGTGGATAAACCCATCACTGTTATCGCATGTGTCATGAGTTGGGTACAGTTTTGTGATTGGTTTAGATTCAGAAAGGTCAATGTTGTCTTGAATACTAATATTACTAGGATTCCATCATGGAATGATAATAAGGGGAACTCGATCTACAAAGGGCTCTTGATGGGAAAATCCTTTGTTCTAGTTCAATTTGACCCCACACATAGTAATTGTTTTTCGTGGTAATGGGTCACTTGATTAATGTATGTTGAAGTTCTTATAAGCTTTGGTAATCTCTATATTAGGGTTTTTGGTGTTCCATTTTGTGGTTTTGATTGGTGATGAGGGTTACTCATTGTTGTTTCTCTCATTTAAGTGGTTTGAGTCATGGGATCTAGTGGACTGTTCATTTAGTTATTGAGTGAGTTCTCATATTACATTTCTTGAATGATCAAGGTACAGATTTTATAATCATTGTGTTGAGATCTGTTCTTTAACCAAACTATTCATTTTGGACATTCTGGTGGGAAAAAGTGTATTTATTGGGAGATTTAACACACCATGACCAGACACTAAACTTTTATTTTATTTTATTTATTCATTATTAGTATTATATTATTTTTCATTTTAGAGGATTTAGTCCCAGCATGAATTTTTCAGTTTTTAATTGGAATGGGTGTTTTGGGATTTATAGCATATGGTGTGTGGGCATAACATAGTTCAAGAACCATGCATTTTTTCCATCTTTTCCTTTTTTTTAAAATAAAATGATATTTAAATAAAAAATAAAGAAAAATATTAAAAAATTATGATTAAATAAAAAATAAAAAAATGTTTAATAATAATAATAGGTATATTCATATAATTGTTATGTTTTTATTATTAATATGAATATTATTATTAGTATGTTATTAATTTTAGTATTATTATTTTTATTATCTACTTTTTATTTTATATTGGTTTTATTTTAAACACTCAATGGGGATCCTCTACCGTCTCCCCCACATGTAGCCCGACACACAACCCCCTATCCCTATAGCCTGATCTCCACTCTATCGCACCCTTAAAGGATATTACCTCCCTCCTCATGAGATCCCCTTGTCATAACCCACATGGAGTGACCCCTCCTTGATTGAGACCATCCTAATGCATGATGCACCCCTAGCCAAAACCCTTGTAGTATGTGCCCCTCCCTCTTACAGTCCTTCCATCTAATTTTTGTTTTCCTCGGATTTCTTTATGATTTCTCATCGATCAGCAGAGTTAGTATCCATATATACCATGTCTTCTATTTCTTTTCTGATTATCCTCTCATTTTTGTGGTGTGTATGGTATGACTGAACCTTTTTTTTGAGGATTTTTTTAGTTTATTCTTGTGGGTTATGTTTTTTTGGCCCTGTTGTTAATCGTTGTTTCTATGGTTGGAAAAGTTAGTGGGTTTCTCCATGGTTTTTAGTTTAAATTTCATATAAATATTTTTTATAGATTATTTTTAATTAAGGATTTTTGTGATATTTTATTTTTCAATAAATTTTTTTTGCGCGTGGGACATTTTTGCAGTGTTTTGAGTTGTTGGTCAATATTTATACATTATGTTGGACTTCACCGTGGTTATTTTGGGATGTGGGTGTCGCGAGTTCATGAATGTGCATAAAAATGTTAAGGCTTTATAATATTCCATGTTTTTACATATACCATCATGGCATGGGGAATACATGTAATGAATCTAGGGGTATATATATATAAATGTACAAATTCATGTGTGTGTAGTGTGAGGAAGGATCGGGTGGTCATCATCAAATAGATGCATGTTTGAGGTAGGTCCCCTATGACTAACCATTTAAATTTAGTTTAATAATCTGATTTATTATTTTATAAGTATATTTAATATTTGTGTAGTTTATATATAAGCTATGAGATATAGTTGTGATTGTTAGAAATGTTTCTTAATTTGTTTTGCATAAATTTTCTATATTTTCAACATGTTTTTTCTTGTTGATATATGCTATAAACCTTTTTTGGAAAATTTATTACATTTATAATTCTCAATTGGTCCTGATAGATATATCCTTAAAATAACTTTCTAAAATCTTTATGGGTATGTTCCAGGTATTTCCCGAATTTTTTGTGTATACACTAGTTGTGAAAGTAGATCTTGAATGACGGTGGGTTCTTGTAATATTTTAAAAATCCTCAATTCCATTATTTTGTATGTTTAGAGAAATTCATGTGTTTTCTTATTAATTTTTGGTTAATTGTTATGTTTTGTTCCTTGTTGGATTGATTTATTTTAATTTTGTTTTCTAGATTTCGTTAAAATGGGTGGTGCCTCGATAGTGAAATTGGATTTTTAAGAATATATTTGAAATTAGGAATTTTGAGGAACAATGTTTTCTGAGATATAATGTTCATTATAAAATTAATGAGGCCCACATGGAACATCTAGAATGGTTTTCGATTATAGAAAATACATCTTAATGAATTCACCCTAGTTATAAAAATGTTATAAATGTTTTAATGTGTTATTTTTGATATGTACATTGTTAAATGGCATGTATATTTTTATGTGATGGAATAATGGGGGATGTGATCAAGGAAGGAGATCAGTGGAGGGAGGGTGAATGTGTCTTTGAATAAAGAAAATGATATGTTCTTATATGTTAGTTTTATGAAAACTCACCCCCACATGAAATAGGTCACGTGGGAAGCCAATGGTATCTATGTGAGAGGACTAGTACTAGCACTCTAGAGTAATCAGACGTGGTTCATCCCAGTTTTTCCTATAAAGATTAAAGTGACAATAATAACTAAACAAGGGATGTGAATAAAGACCATTGGGCCTTGGGATCTGATCTCCCTAGTGGAATATGCATAAGAACACAGTTGTCTAGTGTTTCTATGCAACGTTCCACCATTTTACGAGGTTCCTATAGTCACATTCTGCTAGTTACTTATAGGTATTGACAACATTTGTCAATTATGAGATGGTTCTTGTGATGTGATTTTCATTTCGGTTGTTTTATACATGATTCGTTTTTTAAACCAGATTTTTATTTAAATTCTATCCCTTTCATTTTGAAATGTTATTTAATGATTGGATTCTATTATGAAAATATAGTTGAAGATAAATTATTTCTTTTAAAGAGAGATGTTTTTAATTTAATTTTAAAACAATGAAACAAATTACTTTATTACATCTACATTTCAATGTACCACGGTTTGAGTTTTCATTTATTGGTAAGTTCATAGGGTGGTGTTTATCCTTGGAATTACTACTGAACATCTCAAGGCTAACACCTATTCAATTTATTAGTTTCTTGTTCATCTTGTTTTGGTCACTATTAAATTTAATGTGGTTCTATGTTCTTTCGTGACCCATGAGGTAACATGAGGTATGTTTCTTTGTATAGTTTATTTATATTCATGATGTTAGTTTATTCGGTTTTCATTCATTTTTTTCTTTATTTTTTGTCTAAATCGTTCCCAAAAACATTATTTTGATGCTTGAAACTATTTTCCTACCCATGGGGGTCTGGAATTCACTTCAATCCTTGTCTTAGATAGGATCATGTGGTCGGTTTGGGGTCGAACCGGGCTGGTTTGTGACAATGTGAGACCATTATTATATAGTAGAGATAATTATCTCCTAGGTATTAGGATATGATGATGTGTCCACCCTAGAATGAGAGTTGGGTATAATGTTTCTAGGGTTAAATAACATAGTTAATGGTTTTTCCTAATATAATGACATTTAGATATGGCATTGGTGGTAGGTTCCCTTGTTTATCCCACATAAGTGGGGTCATTCTTCATTTTTTGAATGATAAAGGTTGAAGTGGTTTTAAAAAAAAATATTAATCAAATTGGAATCTAAATCTATAAAAAATATTGACCAAACCACATGGGTGTAGTCTTAATAACTTAACAATAGTGGAATTTGGGGTCATTGGAAAATATTTCATTATTTTCATCGTTCTATTTTCTTTGGGTTATAAATGGTGACCCATTTTGTGTCTATTTATTGTAAATGGGTGAGATTTTTATATGTCTTACTACGGTACTAAGGAAAAATACACTTGTAAGCCACTAAAAACTATAGTAGTCAGCATGGTTCAAAAATAGATTAAATCTTCACTGGGTTTGGGATCACATTATGCTTTAGGATTTATACACGTGAAGAACTCAGTTGGTATAATTTTATGGGAGGAGTAGTTGGGAGCCTCATATAATCATAATGCATCTTATTCCTAATGATTAATGATCCACAAACAACTGAACACATAATTATATGAAATCATAAGGAAGTGGAATCAATTATATGTAATACATGATACTTCATGATTGTGTTGTCTAGAGCATCAAATTAGATGTTTATTTTAACTAGAATTTCTGCAGTATAGCAACAACTATTTTTCATCTCTCCACAAAGACACAGATCATTAATTGGAAAATGAGGTTCTGATTATGAAATTAAAAACGTGGAATGGGGTTTTCTAAAAACTGGGTTTTAATTTTTAATAATATAAATTAAAACTATATTACAAGGTGAGATAAACTGGTTGGAGAAATCATGATCCACCTGGGTAAGGGTCCCATGAACCTCAATTTGTCATCTCTATTTAGGTTATGAGAAGAATCTTTGATTCCTTTATTTATAAACACTAAAAAAATAATGGTATGTTATTTCATACTTGGTTACCACCTTCTATTTGATCAATCAATGAAACTATTTATCGGCGACCGCTCGATATCAATAAAATATTGTCGATGTAAGAACCAAACTAAATAGAGGAATCACATCAACAACATGATGATATATCAGGATTTGGGTCTATATCAAAAACATATTTCAACATAAACATTAAAAATAATGAGTTATACCTTTTGTATTTAATAAATGTATAACATCCATAAGCACACCCGTGAAACAGAATATGCGAGGGAAGAGGATACCCCGCTCAAGTCATCACAAGTTGTGATTTATTCATGGAATCATGTTGAATATTTTTCCTATGATTTGCATTATTTTAAACCCGAATAAAAACAAAATAAAAATTATTAACATAATAAAAATATAATATAAACCAATAAATTCATTTACCTTATGAATATTATATGCACTGAGCATGAAATTACGACAATGGGCACCCCCAAGTTGATCAGTTAGAAGTTTGGAATTAGATGATGATGAAGTAAAAGAAAATAGATAATGAAAGATCCCTAATTTGACTCACCATTACCCATAGTATTTCCCTTGAGATAATGAGGGGTAGGAGTGGTATTATAAGAAATTCTATCATAATTTCCACAAATGTGGTAATATATCTAAAGGGCTATGGGACTGTTCAAGGTAGAAGTTTTTCCCCATCGTTATTCAGCTAGAATAATGGCCAAAACACATGATATGAATTGAAATTTGGTGGAGAGTCATACCTTCTAGGTATAATTCCATTGACGGTTGAATCAGTACTATTGGATCATCTAGGACCGAGTTATTTCCCAAATATAGAAGGGTGGTCCTTTCTAGTCTGCCTAGAAATTATTTACATTGTAGGCCTATTTTTTGCCCCCAAATGGATGAACTGAGATCCATGATCTTTTAGATAATTTTATCCCACATTTTATTCATTCCTAAACCAATTTTATCCCAATTGGATTCACTTATTATCCTCATTTCAAATTAATGTCCACTTCATGCTTGGGATCTTACTCATTTTGTCTCATTTTGTTTTAATTCCATCACAGGCTGTCAAAATCACATCCTCCAACAATATAAACACTGAAATAATTAAAATTAACATATTCATCAATGGTAAATAGTAATTCATTTATTAATACATGATGTAAATTTTATTATTATATTTGTAATATTCAATGCAAAATCATTTTAAAATAGCGGTGTAATGGTGAAATTGAATTGTGATTCGCTATTCGATCACACCCCACACCTGAACATTTTTACTCTTTGGAAAAGTCACATTTCCAAAAAATTAAGCATGTATATATTCCTAACATCATGAAGTATTAACATTCGAGGAAATTTTAATTCATTATTATAATGTGTTCCAAGCACAATCCACACGAATGATCTATTTCATGTGAAAATGGAAAAAGATGATTCATAAATTATATCACAATGAAATTAAAATAGATTCATGATACCAAATTGATTAATGGAATTCAAAATTCAATCATTCCAGTAACTATCCATGTGTGTGTTTGAAAACCATTACATGCTATTCTTTCCACATTCTATCAAATAAATATTGGTTATTTTCTTATTTATCATCATAAATAATATTTTCCACTGAAAATTCCCAACATACATTGAAATAGTATTTTAAGAACCACTCACTTAATCATTCCCAAAAGTCAAATCAGATTCTTTCGACCAAGATATCCTCATATATTGCATATTTCATGATTCCCCTAATTTTTTTTTCAAAAGATGAATTTCGAATAAATCTCACACTCATATTTCATCCCTTGATTGATCCCCTGACAACACTAATTGTAGTGGTTATAAAAAGATCAAATTTTGAGGAGGAGTTGTTTTTGACATACCAAGAACACTAACCAATTTTTATGTTTTTGTTTTTTGTGTTTTTTCATTGATAACGTACAAAAATCAGATATCAGGTACACAAGCATAGGTCAATCTGGTACATTAATAAAATAGGTTAGATAAGGAACAAACTTATAGAAATAACCTTTTATTCTAGAAAATATTAACCTTTAATATATTAACCTTCAATTATGTATGAGATATTTACACATTGTGGTTTGGTTCCAAAATGTGTTGAGATATTTGTGATACAGTTTTCCCATAAACTACTGACAAAAGGGGTATCAATAATCTCAAAGTATTTATAGAGATAAAACCATTTATATCATTTATAGAAAAATAATTAACGAAAAATCACTCATAGAAGATAAATTCATACAAAAATTCATCCCACTATAGAGAAAAGTATTTATTAAATGTTAAAACAACATAGAATCAAAAAATAAGACATGAAATTTCAGTATGTTCTATGATTTGGTAACCATAAGGGTGGGAGTAAAAAATAAAATAAATAATGAGAAAAAGATAAGAAAGTAGAATGAAAATGAAAATCCTAATGAACCCAAAAATATGGAGTAATTGAAAATAAAATAATGAATGTGAAAAAGGGAATAAAGAAGTAAGGCAATGAAAATAGTAATTTACCTAGGAATGTATCCAACAGTCCCCACCCCTACTCACATCTTAAATGTATAGTGTCCTCACTGTAATAATTGAGAATTTGAGAATGAAGTATAATGTTTGGTGTGTTTAAATTGTATGTTGCTTCTAGATAGTGGATTTACTTTCCTAGATTATTTGTAAAATCCTTATAGAAGAGTTTCAATCGCATCTCTTTGAAGGTAAGACTTCATCTACTCACCTCATTCAAAATCTATATGGAACAAAACATGAAATCATTAGTAAAAATATAAGGATTGACCCATCAAGAACTGAGCTTACCTCAGTAGGTATTTTTCCTATAATTGCACTTGAGGTAATTTTCACAAATATGGACCTTCCGCTGATGAATCATGATATCATGTATAGCCTTTTTTTTATACATATGGGAGTTCTCATATGCATCACGTCAAATTTCTTGAAGATCTTAAATCTAGACCTTCTGATGCTCAGCTACATCTGAAAGATTCATATTTCATTATTTGAAAAACAAATATGGATTGTGTTCTACCTCCACCGGGAGGTGAAAATACTTCCCAACACAATTCTCTATGGTGAAATTCTGATTGGATTTTTAAATTCTATACAGTACATCCAACGTGCATCATCCAAGTGAAAACTCAAATCTTTCTAGTTTGGGTGTACTTTTTTTCCAATATTATCTTTACTTATTTCTTTTAGATTTTTTCTTTTCCATTTGTTTGATGGTGATATACTTTGGGAAATTTATGTTCAAACCCATACTTACGATGAAAATTTTCCATGTTTTGATTGAAAAAATGTGAACCCTGATAACTAATGATTAATCAGGGCAAACCAAATGTCATAAAAATCTGGGACCTTACAAAATAAAGAAAAACTCAAGATTCATTTGTCCCTATATCCTTTTATTCCACCAATTTAGACATATAGTCTACATTAAATAATATGTACACTAAGACAAAATGAATAAGGAAAAGGCCTTAGGAAGTCAATTCCCCGTGCATTAAAAACTTTACAGAATAACATGGGTTGTTGGGGCATTTAATTCCCCATCGAGATATTCCTAGAGAATTGAAAATGAATACATGACATTCAAAATAGATGTGAATCGCTATATAATGTTGACCAATAAATTCATGAGTCATGGCATGGACCTTTCGAGTTATACGTTTAGAGACAATTTGTCCCCCACAAGACAAAGTGTGTCATAAGGTCAAAAAACATGTGAATTCATGGTCAGTGATACACTGAATAACTACTTGGTCACCACAAATTATCTAACAATATTGGTCTTCCCAAATGTACCACATAGAATCATCCTTATGTTTCTAGGATTTTAATGTTCTGAAATCAGCGGTGACCCTAGATGTGGCTAAATATTAACGAAGTTTTCTTACCAGGGAGTAAGGTCCACAACATTACAAATATTTTCACGAGGTAAAAATTATCCAATGGGCAGGGATGACTCATCATGGTGGTATAAAGGTGGATAAATCCTTCTAATTTGGTCATCTACAACATTTTATACTCTCTTATTATATTTAATCACATGGTCAAACACATTGAGGAGGAGCATCCACCGTATGAGACATGGATTATCTTCAAGTTTCATTATGAGAAATTGATGGGTGTTATGGTCAGAAAACACAATGAATTTTCAACCAATAATATATGAACAAAATTTTTCCTAGGAAAACACAATTGCAAGTTGTTATTTTTTAGTGGTAGTGTAGTTTAGCTTTTCGGGGTCAAGGTTACGTGAGGCATATGCAATGGCATGGGAATCCTTTTCAACCCTACAGAATAATCCTTCCCTAACTTCAAATTTAGAGGAAACCCACTTAATCTATAAGGGGAGGTCCCCTCTTGGTGGTTGCATAATGGGGGATTATGTGAGACTGAATTTTTGTGAATTTAATCGATCATCACAAGTTTTATCAAATAGAATCTCACAATATTATTGTAATAAATGGGACAATTGAAATGTGATCATTCTAAACTATTTAATGAATCAGTGGTAATAACTAGCATGACTGAAAAAATATTAAACCTTAAGAAAAAAATTTGGATATAGAAGGGATGGAATCAATTTAATTTTAGATTTATCATCTTGAATTCCCTTGTTTGAAATGTTATTCCCATGAACAATCCCCCACTCAACCATTAAAGGTCATTATAATTTAAAACAAGAGCATTTTCAACGCACCAGCGGAGTACTGAACCAATGAGATCTGAATAATCATCATAATAAGAACCATATACCCTGAAATCACTGATTAATACATCCCTACAAATGTCAAGTTACTCAGAAAAATACTCAACATACATGGCTGAAAAGTACTAGGAGTGTTACATAGAATGAAAGGCTTCCTTATGTATGTAAATTTTTTAAATGGACAGGTAAATATTGTTTTTTGATTTTTATGGGACTTATGGATTTGAAAATAACCCGAATATCCATCATGGAAAAAATAATGGGACTTACTGTCCCATATTTATAACATTGGGTCAATGAAAGATAAATATAAGTGGTCCTTCCGAGTGGCTTGATTCAGTCGACGGTTGTCAATACAGACTCGCCAAATGTTTTTCACACCTATTGGTATCAATTCATTCATTTTAATTGACCAAAGTATTATTCATTTTTTGCGCAAAATTTTCAATGGGCTAACCCATTTACAATCAGTTATAGGATGAATGATCACAGGATGAAATAATTTACAAACATCCAATTTTACCAAATCAAGGAGAGTGGGATTCACCCAAAGTTGAGATTGTCTTATGAGATTAGTCTCATCATCCAAAATTATATGGTGAATAAAAATATGTGAGATAATCATAGGAATATCTGAGAATTTCCATCCTATCACCTTTTTACACTCTGTCAAAAGGTTGAGCAGTTTTGATTCTTGCTCTGGAGAGAGGTTGTTGGAAATAATTATGGTCAATTGGTCAATACCCTCATGATACACATATTGTAAATTAGAAGTATGTTGTTTAAGTTCCAAAACAATTGGTATTTGGATTGAGGGGGGGGGGGGGGGGTTTAGGGGGTGTGAGGTCTATGAAACTATCCATCTTCTAATGTCTATTCTCTAAGTATAGAAAATCTATAGAAATGAGATTTGTAGAATCATCAACTGTCATGGGTACCTCAAAATGAACACACTAATCAATAAAAGCAGAAAAGTTTCATTTTTTAGAACCTACACAATAATCAAATCATGAATCAAAACTCAAATAATATAAGGTATAATAAGAGGAAAAGGTTCTATTGTATGGGGTGAGAAGATAATTTGTGTGTATTATTTGAGGAAACATCCATTGAATAGATAAAAAGAGGGGAGTGCTCTACAATGAGGTATTTCATAGCCTCAAGGATTATAAAACATACCATTCTTCCACTTAACTCTATGTAAAACGTACCATTGTGAATTTTTATTATCGTCTTTGTTGTTATGATAAATGGCCTCCCATGTATGATAGGGGGATGTCCTTGGGTTGTATTATCTACCATCTCAAGAATGTAGAATTCTGTAAGGAAGATGACATTATGCAGTATTAAAAGGAATTCCTCAATCACACATGTGGGATGTATGGTACTCTGGTTGGAATGTTCCATGACAATGCATGTCAGTTGAAACTCTCCAACCTGAAGAGAAGTATATACAGGTTGAGGAATTACGTTAATGGAAGCACTAAAATATAACATAACTTATGAAATGAATTCCTACCCAATGGTACAAGGTATCATTAATGTTCTTAGATCCATTCATATGGTTGACATTGCTAGTTCAATCAGGACCAACAAATTCCTTACCAGGTTTAATCTTTTATTCCCCATCACCCTCCTTCTATAGGTTCAATGATCTTTATGATGTTCGGCATACCAGGTTATTTGTTTTACTCTATCCAATAAATCAATGTAAACTTGAACCTATTAAAAAGTTTCCATTATTTCATTACCAATATCAATATCAAAATTCTTCATATATTTAGAGAGTCTTTGGGGGAAAGGAAGAGAAATTGATTGTTAATTTTAACCATCAATGATAATTTGAGTACCTGTTTTATTTTATTCATCATTGGAATCTTTTATGGCTACAGAAATATTGTTTTCATGAGGGGGAAATAACTGTTTTTCCGAATCATTGGAAACTAAAACGTATTTACCACTAAAAAGATTTATTCAAAAAACATTACATTTGTATTTTAGAATGGATAAATTTTGGGATGGTAATTGCCCATAACTAGGCATCTTTATCTCACTGATGGTGTTAGCCAATTGTCCCACTTGTGTTCATAGGTCATGAATAACTGATTGGGGTGTCTTTTGGAACTGAATATTTCGGGTTTCCATTTTCATCAAAATATCATCTACGCTTGGTTCAGATTAGGGTTTTGGAGGATGACTGTTTTGAGTAGGTGAATGATAAGAAGGCTTCATACCGTGGCCTTGTTGATACCAATTCTACTTGGAGTTTCTTTAGTTTCCTCCTTATCGGTACAGGGTTTTTGCATTCCACCCAGTGTTTGTATATTGCGTAAATGGTTCTTTCTTAAAAAGAAGTATTTATTGGAATAGATGACATGTGATCACAACTTCACATGACTCTGTTGAATCGTGATGTTGTGGGGACTGGTCAAAAAATTGAGTTTTGTTATAACGAATACCAAAATATAATGGAACTGAAGAAGAGTGTAAGTTACCTTGATCTTGATCTAATTGCCTTAGAAGGATACACATCACATGAATTTTATTATCTACCATATTTTATAGGGATGAATAACATACCTCAAAAACTCCTCGAGTTGGAGCAATAGCTTGTTTACCAAATTGTTGTGGATTTTGAGCCAAGTTTCTTATAAAGTCATGAGAATGGGACGTAGTTTTATTATCTATGGAACCATCAGCTGTAGCATCAATCATTCCATAATCAATTGGGATAATTCCCACATATAAGTATTGGATTAAATGTTGTTAAATAATATGGTGGTAGGGAAGCTCGAGAAAAGTATATTAAATCACTCCTAGTATTTGTGAATGGTCCCGTCATGGGATTACTGAATACAATGTATTCTATTCTTAATTGATGTATTTTTTGAGGCAGGGAATAATTTTTCTAAAAAGATTCTTTTTAAGTCATTCTAACCCCAATTTATTGTAAGAATATATTAAAATAACTATCTGGATACACCATAAAGGTATAAATAGATGTCCCAAAATATAATTAATTACTTAAACATATTTTGGGGTTTCATGGTGGAGTACACTATGTGAAACTCAAAAAAGTGTTTATGAGGGTCCCCACAAGGATGACCATGGAATTTAGGAAGAAAGTGGATATTTCATGATCAAAGCTCAAAGTTGGATGATTCTTAAGGATATTGGATGTATACAGGTTGGTAATCCACATCATGGGTGGTTAGTTATTTTAAAGTTTTATTATTTTCACCCATGATTTATGGGGTATGATTTTGTTGAATTTTTGATTGGTTTAAGACCACTAAGGGTTTAAGAAAGTTTTTAACTAAGTTACTTGGTTTTCCTACTTTGGATGACCCAATTTGTGAGTTATGGGTCTTTTAAATTTTCAGATTCATTTCAATGGCTTTTTTCTTTTACTGAATGGGTCATGCTAATAAGTTGTGATTTTTGTTGTCATTTTTAGTTTTTTTCTTTTTATGGTTGTAGATGGATAAAAAAGAACGTAATAAGAGTGAATAATGAATATAATGATATACTATAGAATTATAGTGAGATAGAGATATATATATATATATATAAGAAGAAGAAGATATGAAGGGAGAAAGAACAAAAGCAAATAAAAAATTATAGAAAATAAAAAAAACAAATAAAACAAATAAAAGGATAATGTGGGGGGTGATATTTGAGGATATAAGAAATAGAAAAATAAAAAGATTTAAATGGAAAAAAATGATATTGGATCACCAGAAATGACATGAAAATATGATCATGTTGTCGGGGGAATCAAATTAGAAGTTTATTTTTACTTGAATTTTCTCATTATAGCGGAAACCCTAGGTCGTCTCTTGACGGAGCCTTAGATAATTAATTCCAAAATGAGGTTCTGATTATGAAAGTAAAAAAATGGGAATGTAGTTTTCTAAAACATTTTATTTTAATATTAAAAAATATAAATATAAATTATATAACTATGCAAGATAAATTGGTTGGTGAAATTGTCATTAACACGGGTAAGTGTCCCGTGAAGCTGAATCATTCATCACTCTCAAGGAAATCAGAAGGATAATTGATTAAATGATTTATTCAAACTAAAGAGAGTAATGGTATGTAAGTTATTACTAGGTTACCACCTAATATTTGATCAATCGGTGATACTAATTACCAATTACATCTCATAATCAATAAAATTTCATCCGTGTAAGAACCAAACTCAATCAAAGCATCACATCAACAACAAGATATGATGTACAGATTTTGGTCTATATAAATAAATTTCAACTCAAAAATCATAATAATGGGTTATATATTTTATATTTAATTAGATGATACAATCCTTAAGCACACCCATTAAAGAAAAAAGGTGCGAGAAGAAGAAACCACACTCAAATCATCACCTTATCCAATTAATGCATTAAAGCACGAAAATTCTTGTTCATTTTATTTTTATTATATCAATAGATAATAAAAAAATAAAAATGATGAAATGAATAACAATAGGAAGAAACCTTAAAATTCAATTACCTTATGTATATTTCAAGAATTTAGCTCAAAATTACAACAACAGACACCACTAATTTGATCACTAAGAAGCTTAGAAGTACATGATGATGTAGAGGGAGATAATGGATGAAGAAAAATCTCAAATTCAACTAACCCTTACATCTGGTGGTTCCCCTGGGAGAATGAAGCCGAGGAGTCAATTTATTGACAATTTCATCATAATTTCAACAAAAATTGTTCAGGTATCTAAAGGGTTGTGTGACTATTCAATGCAATGTTTTACCCCTTCTTTATTCGGATGTATTACTAAAAAACATGTGAAAATGAATTGAAATTTTTTAAGAGTTGGTTATTTGAGTTATGTATCCAAGGGAGGTGGAATATGCCAAACTGGATTTCCAATTCCCATGATATTTCAAAAATACAGAAGGGTGGTCCAATCTAGCTCGTCCATAATTTCTCTATATTGTGGACAAATTTTTAGCCTCCAAATGTATAAATTTGGCTCCATGGTCTTCTATAGAAATGTAGTACACATTATTTTCAATAATAAACCCATTTTAGACCAATTTTATACATATATTATCCAAATTACAAATTAGTGTCAACATGCATGCTTTAGGTCTCACGCACTTTGGCCCATTTTACTTGAATTCTACCACGGGATAGTCAAATATGCTCCTATTACTATGTAAACATTGAAACAACTAAAATGTATCTATTAAATATTGATAAAAATTAATTCATTTAATCAAACATTATATAAAACTTATTAGTATCTTTGGAATATTCATAACAAAATAAATTTAAAGCATCACTATAAGGGTGGAATTGAATAGTGAACTGTTATTCGATCACATCATAAGAATTTTTATTTAATGGAAGGTTTCAGTAAAAATATGAGAATTTAGCATTTATTTTGTTTTACATAAATTAAATTTTTTTATTTCTTGTGATACATGCAACACAATGTAATATCAAAATTTTAAAATCTATTGAAACATTATTTAAACATGAAAATTATAATCCCATCATTTTGTTTGAAGGTATGAATACGAATAAATAAATTATGAAAAATATATGGTTTATGCATGCATAAAAAAATTCAATGGTTATATTTTTATTAGAATAATAATAAAATTAATTTGATTTTAAAATTAAGGTCTGTTGAAAACAGAATTTTTCTAAAATGTGGTTCAGTCCCATTTTGAACACCTAATTTAAAATTAATTTTTAACTGTTTAAGAAAATTATTTTAAAAAATAAACAACAATTTTTAAAATATACATATCAAAATTATCATTGGGTGTGTTTTTTAGAATTTTTACAGAATGTTTTTTAATTAATATAGACTAATATTGTTTTAAATTAAAAATTTCTTTTCATTTAGAATATATACAATGGATTTTTTTTTCTAATATAATAATAATCTAATTATTGAACAATAATATTACAATTTTTATAATGTGGACATTGAGAAATTTTTTATTCAATTAAAATATAACAACATTCTATACATATGATAACTTTATTATTGGAAATCCACTTTGTCATAACATCTACAATATTTATTTTAAAATTAATTATGTAAATTATGTGAATTTAATATTGAATGTGGATTATATATTTTTTATTGTAAAAATATATATTATCTAATAAGTTTAGCATAATTTTTTCCTGTATAGACCAGGCTCCAGTAACCCAAAGCTAATGTACCCATTATTACATTGTCATAATATATGTGGAATCCTACTCTAATATACTAGATTGATTAGTTGTGTTTTTAAACACTATTAATAATTTATTCATACATTTAAATTAAATATAAAAATAACAACACATTATTTTGAGAAGAAAATTATTTTCATTGGAATATCATTTATTTTAAATCAAAAAAATGTCATTAAATATTGGGGAATTGAATCAAAATATGGGTCGACCCAAAATTTTGGTAAGGGTTATGTACATTAAAATAAATATTGAATCAATAATAATTACCAATATGGATAAGTAAAAACTGAATACATAATCCATGTAATAAATAAAATGATATGTTAGTGAATCAAATAATAATATTGATGTGAAAATCATATCGATAATAATAAATAAGAAATGTTATAAAACATAAAAAAATTCAATTTAATTGATAAAATGGATATATATAATGCTTATTTAATAATCTGTATATGAAGCTAAATAAGTAAAAAATATTCCATGTAATCAACAACTATGATTGAAATGAAACCATATATAATGTCATTGACAAAATTTCATGTATAATAAAAACCAAAATATAAATGAAGTAAATTCTTAATTATTCGATGTTATGTCTCATCCACATGATACCTCTACCATGGAGAAATTTCATCAAGAAATTATAAAACTAATGTGTAGAATATCATCTAGTTTTTACAACTGATTTTATTCTATCATACTAATTCTCTAAATAAAAATAATGATGCATCAAGGGGATATCCATAAGCGGGCCTCACCCATTTCAACATGTCTAAATAATTCCTCAAATATTTAATAATAAATTTAATTAATGAAAAACATTTCCTAATACTAAATATATTTTTTGATGAAATAATACATATCATCAATATTTTCCCAATCCATAAAATAACATTTAATGTGTGACAAATTATAAAGAAATTATATATGATTTAATAAAAAAGCATATCTCAGATAAATAATATGGATATTTGTAAAAACTTTAATGCCTAATGATCATATGAAAGTGGATATTTCAGTTGAAAGTTAATGAATACAAAACATTATTCAATAAATTTAATTTCAACGATTTCCTTGGTAAAAAATATCATGAAACTTCCATTTAATTAATCATGAAGATATCAATATAGTATATTCCATTTGGATTATGAATAAATTGATGTTTTAGTTAATGAATAAAATTATAGTAAAAAGATCACTAAAAACATTCACGAGGAAAGTATCATTTTCATTTATAAAAAGATCATAAAAAATATTTAAACCAACATTGTAAATATTCATACATTTGAAAATTATTTTGAATCATATAAAACATGACTTATAAAAATTGAGTGTTCCTCAGGACTGGAAATTCTATTCAAAATATATACATTAAATTAAATATTTGTTTCAAATATTAGGTATAAGATAAATTGAAATTTATTCAAAAAATTACATCAATATTAATTAAAAAATATATATAATGGAGCAATTGTATACGATTTATTTAAATAATCATTTGAAAAAAATAAAATACATATTTCAAAAAATTATTTTTCATGAAAATTGAATTTGGACCGAAGAGTACAATGAATTCGTATTATATTAATAATATATTATCAATCATTTCATATAATGATATAGTAGAAAATTGTACTATTATTATATAATATCATTAATAAATAATGGATAACGAATTCAAATGGGTGTATTAGTAAATGGTTAAATAATTTTGTTCAAAATAAATTCATGCATAAAAAATATCAGTTATAACTATATTTTTAAATGAAGACTTATTTTTCCACGAACCATCCCCCCGGGGCCTATGGCAAGACAACCCCAAGCCCGCCTCCCAAAGTCCAAAGGATGTCGATGAATGTTGAAGGCATCATCCTACATGTGGAAGGCATTTTCTTATGTACTTGTACGCACAATGCACACACCCAATCACATCCCAAAAAATATAAAAGGGGAAATTAGTACCAATAAAACAAAGATGAGTGAATGTACAACTAAAAGTAATTGGGCCATAATACAAACCCAAAAAACAACTAAGAATAGAAAATAAAAAAAAACAAACTTTGACGGCCATCTGTAGTAAACCTCACCTAACCATGAGTGTAGTAAAGCAACTAGATTTCGATGTAGTATATCATGTCTGCCTGGTCCTACTAGGCCCCACATGGTCCTAGGCCACCAATTTCACCATTGAATCGTACATCAGTCTCGTCTCCCTCCGCACCACTGTCGAAACATCATTCTTATTCAGCAGAAAAAACACGTTTGGGTGAAACCTGTGTTGGGGTGAGTAACACAGTATTTATTAGGGACTGAAAAATATAAAAGAAAAGAAAAACAATAATTCGTTAAAGTAATGAATGAAACACAGGACAACTCTCACCAGGTATATTCTATGGTAGTAATATTAGCATCATCATTCATAAATGTCAAACTCCTCAGCTGTTGGAGAACTCCTCCTCAATTTGGTACAATGGACAAGTCAGTTCACACAGAGACGCTTCCCACTATACTTGAACAATTGTGGTACGAATCCCAGATAAGTTCTGTGGGAATACTAGGTCACACAGAGAAACTCCCCACCATGGGTCTACTAGGTAAAACATATCATTTTTTCACCTTTTCTGAACTGAGGTACTCCTCTTATCGAGTATCATGGGTCTTCCAGGTCACAGAGAGTCGCTCCCAACCATGGGCATGCATGTTCACCTAGAACCACTATAATGCCACAGCCTTAAACCTTACTTAATATTGAATTAAATGAATAATTCACATTGAGGATCTTTTCAGGTTTAGAGTTTTAGAGAATTAGGACATAACTATTACATGTCAAAAGATTACAAAGTAGTCACTTTTAATAAGTTTCCATGAAATAAAAACTCTTAAAAAGAAACATGTCCAGTTCCATATTTTAGGTTGCATGACTTTCCCTTGATCCCATCCTTGACTCTATTCCACGTTAAGTCCTGTGAAATAAATTTCAAAAACTTGGGATGAGCAGAAAAGGCTCAGTAAGGGATACACAAAGAATGAAAATTGTTAGTTTTTCAAAACAACAAGTAAACCATGTATACTTTATCACGGTAATAATTTTCACCATTTCAAAGTAGTAAAAACTAATCGCTGAATAATTGTTCATTACTTACCCTTCTATAACCAAAAGATTACCATAACACCCATATAATGATCACATAACATATAAAGGTAACTTGGGACATAAACATACTTAAGTGGAATAACCATAAGGTTGACTTCCACACATATCACTTAATGGAATATCCATTCGGCCAACTTCCATACATACTTAATGGAATAGCCATATGGCCGACTTCCATACCCAATGCATTGGAGGTTATAACGTAACCACCCGTCATGGTATTCACGGCACTGCCAATCATATGGTTTATCACGTAACCACCTGTAAAATGTCCAAGTACCATTATAAAATTATAACACATAAAACCAACGTAAAGGAATGATAACATTTCCACATTTCAATCACAATATATCATTTAAATATATTGACATAACAGAATCCTTTATCAAAACCATTTTGAATACCAAAATACAAATAAAATTATATGGTATTTATTTTATTTTAAAAACATTACAGCTTGTTGAGAAAGCCAAAGATCAAATAATACTTACGGCGGCGGAAAAAGACGTCGTCACCGCGTACGTAAAAAGAAACATTCCTTTTTGTCATTTAGTAGAACGCTTCGTAGATAAAATATTCCTTTTGAATAAACGTAAAAGTCAAAGGGGTTTATACACCGTATAAAAGAAGGTTGTGTATAAAACAAAATATGCCTCAATGAATGGAGATTGAGACGAAGTACCTTATAAAGATGGTATCCTTGGTTTAATGATAAATCAATTACATAATTATTTGTGACAAACGAATACACCCAATATAAGTGGATTTTAAGTTTAAAACAATCATAGGTTATTCACACATATTCATAGAATGACATACTCCAGGAGAACAATACTATCCCAAAGAATCAAATTTGGGTTAAGAAGTTCCCTTGCAAAAATATGACATCCTAACGGCGTCACTACAAAATTCAGAAAATGAGTTAATGAGAGATAAAAAGGGTATCTCATCACTTGGACATAAAATTTACATCAATAAGGATGTATGAGAACATATCTCAACATAAAAATATGTTAATTAAAAGACCCAACAAAATAAGTCTTTTAAAAAGAGGAGGGTGAAAGGTTCCCTTACCGACATGGGTATCTTTCGAGACATGCATCCCGTGAAAGAAGGACAATACAACATTGATGTAAATTCTCATAAATGAGAGTATATTACACAATGAGTAAAATAATGGGCAGTACATACACCAATCAAAGGAAATTGTGTCAAATGTAGCATAAATCTCACGGGAATAAAGGTGACATGAAAAATCCCTTACGAAAACTCGGCATCCTAAGGGCGCCACATAAAACTTACAAAAATGGATTGATGAGATCAAATAGGGTCTCTCATCATATTAACATAAAGTTTACAAAAAGATAAATATTAAAGAACATCCCCCAACATAACAAAGAGGAGCTTAAAAGATGTGACATAAAGAAGAGTACTTGAAAAGAATGAGATAGGTTAGATCTCTTACGAAAATTCGGCAGCCTAATGGCGCCACTCAAAACCTCCAAAATGGGTTGATGAGAGAGAATCGGGTCTCTCATCATATGAACATAAAAATTACAGTAAGAGGAATATAAAAGAACATCCCAATCACAACAAATATGATCTTATAAGGAATGACATAAATGAGTGTACTTAAAAGGAAAGAGAGGAGTATGATCCCTTACCTCGGGTCCGACTTGACTCGATCGTTCATTAATCTCCTGAATAATATACTTGAGTTAATTTATACTTGATTAATAACCTTTTTCAAGATTATTAATCCTTTTATATCACTTATTTCCATGTTATAGACATTATTTAATCATTATGTTAATAATGTTTGTTTTGTCGATATTTGGTTCTTAAGTCGAAAGTGGATTTCTTACAATTACATGTTGTTCGTGTGGTCAAAGTTTCTTTATATCCAGAATGAAATTCCTTATTTGGATATCATATATATCCAGAATATGCATGTATTTATAATATCACATAATCATTTAGATGAAAGAAATGAAATGCAACGTTCAAGGAGACGGTAAGCCGTACGTACGCATGAACGCTACATTCATTTCTATTTCATATTAATGGAATTAAAACTATATGAGAGGTTTGCATATTTTAATTCCAGAATTATATTAATCATTTAGATGTATCATAAATCATATATATCCATTATATATATGTACTCATAATAATACATTACATTTGGGGATAAGAAATGAAATGCACCGTTCATGGAGACCGTAAGCCGTACGTACGCATGAAAACTACTTTCATTTCGATCTCATACTTTAATGGAAAGAAAATAATAACGATATAAAGTTATATTATAATTATAGTATAACATCATATATAATAACTTTAAATCCATCCTTTATACGTCCCACATATGGCATTAACAAATCACATCACTTTGAGGGGGCGGTAGTCCGCATTTCCTTAAATGAAGATATCGCGTTTACCCATAATGGAAACCATAAAGGTATGCCATAAATGAAAAATACAGAAGCTTAAGTAAAACATAAACATATTATATATCATATATAATTATAGTGTAATCTTAATGGCCACCTATGAAGGTGTTAAAATAATGTTGAACAATCATCGTTTCAGGAGGCAGAAATTCGCCATCCACGGAAACAGTATGTTCTTTAACCATTAGATGTAGGTGTCTATAAGTGTAGATCTAATAATTCTTATAAAAAAATCCTATTATATTGGAGATACTAGATTTGTTACAAAAGAAATGAATAAAAAGAGTTTAGGGGGTTGGAGAAGCAAAATGAAACAAAAGGACTCAAGTGAAGACATTACCTTAAAATCGGGTAACTCTCTTAGATTTGAGCTCAAAGGCTTCCATGCGAAGACATCTGCCCAAAGTGAGGCTTCAAGGAGTAATAGAGGGATGTGGACAGACAACATGGGTAGGGGATGGCCGAGTCAAAGGCTTTGTAAGTGTGGGTAAGGAGGTAGAGGTGGGGGCCTTTTATAAGAGGAGATGAGGGGCACTATTGGAAAGTAGTGAAATGTAACTTTAATTTAAAATGAGTTTCGGATTTATAAGGTCCCACATTGATATAATTCGAGGATAAGGTTATAAGCGTTATAAATATACCCATCCAATAGGTTTTGGACATGTGTAGGTCATTTCATTTTATTAAAACATTATTTTTACCTTAAACTACACTAATTACCTCTAATCGCGATTAAAAACTTAATAAGTTACTATTCATCAAAAAAATTATTTTAATCCCATTGAACTACATTTTATTTCATAATGACAACCATTTATGTCAGATTTTTGAAATTCAAAACACAAAGATGGCAAAATTTCATTTAAACGGAAAATCAGTTTTTATAAGTACCACTTAGTGGTTTCACTATTCATCAAGCATTGATGTTTTTCAGAAAATTACCAAAATTTCACCCTAAGCTATATTTGATATTCCAAATTCAAAAATTATGTATTTTTTAAAAAATTAAATACATATAAGTTTCATTAATTATTTTAATAATTAATTTCCACTGTCAAACCAAATAGCGTGTTTTTATGAAACAAAATGTACTAAAAGATTGACACTAGTTTAAGTCCGATTTTGAAGTGAAATTAATTCCAAAGACCACTATTGGATTAAATGGTAAAATATATTCTAATTTTACTTTAAAATCATTTCAATAGATAATCTAATCATATAAATAAATTAGATTAAAAAGAGGTTTTGAATTAAAATACATCATTTTTCACTATTCATTATAAAATGAACTTTATCGGAAAGATACCAAAAATTTACACAAAGTATATTTTGATGTCCCGATTCTAAATAAGAATTTTATTTTGTCAAATATAACACATAAAATTTTCAAAAAGTGAATTTAAAAGAGATTCGCCTTCAAAGGCGGTTAATCGACCTTTTAAAGAATATTAGAATGTCTATGCTTAAAATTGGATTCATTCGCATATTTAATACTCTAACATTTATTTTAAAGAGTAAAAATATTTGAAAAACATATATAATCATTTTGTAGTAAGTTCTGTTCATTCCCACCATTACAACGGCTAGGAGTTAACTACCATTTAAAATAATATTATTTTATTATTAGAGTGCAACGTAAGAATCCCAAGAAACTCGTTGTTGCATATTGGGTACGCCATCGAGCATAGTATCCCCTTTAAAGTAATATTAATATTTTATTCACAAATATGGATAAATATAAAGATATCATATTCTTTATTTACCTGGGGTGTTACATCCTTCCCCCCTTTTGGGAATTGCGTCCTCACAATTTTAAAATTAGTCTTGGAAACATCTTTGAAAGTCCCACATCGGAACAAGAGTCGGTAAAAAAATCACTTTAAAATAAAGAATGATAAGTACAAAGTTCACCCGAGTTAACCCATACTAGGATTCCAAGCTTGAAAATATGGTCATGGAGGAAAAAAACAAAAGGTCATGTTCTGATGGAGAGTGATATGAAACATCTTTAGGAGAATGTTAAGCACAAGAGAAACACAAACTTGTGATGGGTTAAACGGTATTCGATTCCCCAGTAGGAAAATTTAATAGACAACATTTTTGTCTTAAGTTACTTTTATTTTGAGGAATTTATTCCTAAGGAAACATAATCAGTTATCATGTTGACTTTCAAATTTTATTAGATTCCTTACACAAACTCATATTTTCTACAAAAGACGAGTATTTAGGAAGACTTGTTCACATTAAGAGGACTATAATAAACTTATAGAGAATCACCTAATCCACAAAATAGAACTATATACTTCCCATGCCTTTATACTTTAACCAAAACCAAAACCAAAATTGTTAGTACAAGATCAGATAATCTAGAAAAGGATAACCCTTTATAAAAAGAAAATCTATTCTTAATCTCCAAAATTTGTCCAACAAAACCCAAAGTTCAACGAGGACCATTCGATAATCAATTTGTCCATAAAATTCTTCAAAGTAAACCAATCTGATATTGAAACAAAAATATTTGAAATATTTAGTCACATAGTCTTCCAAGTTAAATCGTAACATTTATCTCCAAACTACATCAGTTTCTCTTAATGTCTCGTATTTAAAAGTAATTAACCTAACCACATATCCTCCATGATAGGTTAATAAATATCCATAGATAACCCAAAATCAACTTACTCTTAATTTATAAAATCATCTAACTAAAAAGAATCAGTCAAACTAACCAGGGACTTCATGTAGTCTAGTGGAAGGCGATAAATACTAGTTGCACTTTGGTTGTGGGTTTGATTTCCGCAGCTTTGTCCGACGCAACGGGTTGTCACGCGGTCTGTGTGTTGTCCTTTTTCCAAAACTATATAATTCTCAAATCATTCCCCACAAAGTGATAAAATCATCAAAAATATCCATAACATAATTTAACCTCAATTTTATCTCAAGCCTTTCACTTCTATCATAACATATAGTAACCCATAATTACCTCAAACGTAAGGATCATATAAACCCAAATGGTTCTTTATAACTATGTCCACAAAAGATCAGATAACTATTATTTGAATAAAATTTTCATATATTAAACATCAGGGTTACACATACTATAAAAAGTTTTCTAATGTAACCCCATCATCAAAAGAGACATAATACTCTTAAGAATTTAACCATAACTCTTGAATCCCTTATATGTTGACATCTTACTCATTCAACATTCTTCATGATGCATTAACCATTCCTTTCCAACTTATTCTGAAATACTTCTTTCCTACAAACAAAATCATGAATCATATCCTAATATTCCAAAATAGGAAAAAAATAGTTATGAAATAATCCATACCTTTGATTGGTCATTTTCAGTTTCTTCATCCTTAATCAGAATGGCATTAGGTATTGGTAAACAAACATTTGTACGATCTTGGTGACCCAATTCATGAAACTTCTTCATAGGACATGTGTTTTCATAATGACCATGCACACCACATTTAAAACATTCAATTGATCGCTCAGAAAGAACTTCTTTCCCTTTCCTCGAGTCAACTAGATGCTTCCTATTTCCATGGAAGGTTCCTGCTTTATGACCTTCATTTCCACATCTATATCGTAATTCTATCCCTTTGAAACATTTTCCTAGGTGTTTCTTTCCACATTTTTGACACATAGGTTTTTGAACACACTTACCCTTATAATTATTACCTGTAGTTCCGTAGGGATTTGTTTCTCGCATATATGATGACATAGAGAAATCAACAAGGTTTAGGTGGTCAATAATGAATCCAGATAGTTGGTTGAGGATAATCACAAGAGTTCTCATTGCAGCTCCCTTATCATTTAGTTGCTTGCTCAAAAAACAGTCACAGTTTCCTTCACATCCACTGTTACTTTGGTGCCTGCTAGATCCAGCCATTTACAAAAACCAAAAAGGTTAGTGTGAGTATATAAACAAAACCATCATGTACTAATGAGGAAGATAAACACTAATATATACTTACTCATTCACTTTATCTAAAACTAGGACTCTTTGTGAAATCCTAACCATTATGGTAATGTCACTTATGCTTAAAGAATACCCTAACCTCTAAAGTTATCTAAACCGACCTTTGAATCAAACTATAAGTCCCCAACCTTAAACCTTACTTAATATTGAATTAAATGAATAATTCTCATTGTGGATCTTTTCTGGTTTAGAGTATTAGAGAATTAGGAAATAACTATTACATCTCAAAAGATTACAAATTAGTCACTTTTACTAAGTTTCCATGAAATAAAAACTCTCAAAAAGAAACATGTCCAGTTCCATGTTTTAGGTTTCATGACTTTCCCTTGATCCCATCTTTGTCTCTATTCCACGTTAAGTCCTATGAAAAACATTTCAAAAACTTGGGATGAGCATAAAAATCTCAGTAAGGGATACACAAAGAATGAAAACTGTTAGTTTTTCAAAACAACGAGTAAACCATGTATACTTTATCACAGTAATACTTTTAACCTTTTCGAAGTAGTAAAAACACTTCACTGAATAAAAGTTCATCACTTACCCTTATGTAACCAAAAGATTACCATAACACACATATAAAGATCACATAACATATAAAGGTAACTTGGGACATAAACAAACTTAAGTGGAATAACCATAAGGTCGATTTTCATACATATCACTTAATGGAATAGCCATTCTGCCAACTTACATACATACTTAATAGAATTGCCATACGGCCGACTTCCATACCCAATGTATTGGAGGTTATAACGTAACCACCTGTCCTGGTATTCACGGCACCACCCGTCATATGGTTTATCACGTAACCACCCGTAAAATGTCCAAGTACCATTATAAAATTATAACACATAAAACCAACATAAAGGAATGATAACATTTCCACATTTCAATCACAATATATCATTTAAATATATTTACATAATAGAATCCTTTATCAAAACAATTTTCAATACCAAAATACAAAAAAAAATATATGGTATTTATTTTATTTTAAAAACATTACGGCTTGTTAAGGAAGCCAATGATCAAATAATACTTGCGGCTGCGAAACAGTTCGTTGTCACCGCGTACGTAAAAAGAAACATTCATTTTAGTCGTTAAGTAAAACGCTTCGTAGATAGAAGATTCCTTTTGAATAGACATAAAAGTAAAAGGGGTTTATACACCGTGTAAAAGAATTTTGTGTATAAAACAAAATATGCCTCAATGAATGGAGATTGAGACGAAGTCCCTTACAAATATGGTATCCTTGGTTTAAGGATAAATCAACTACATAATTATGTGTGACAAACGAATACACCTAATATAAGTGGATATTTAGTGCAAAACAATCAGAGGTTATTCACACATATTCATAGAATGACATATTTAAGTAGTACAAGATTATCCCAAAGAATCAAATTTGGGTTAAAAAGTTCCCTTGCAAAAATATGACAGCCTAACGACGTCACTACAAAATTCAGAATATGAGTTGATGAGAGATAAAAATGGTATCTCATCACTTGGACATAGAATTTAAATCAATAAGGATATATGAGAACATATCCCAACATAACAATATGTAATTTAAAAGACCCAACAAAAGAAGTCTTTTAAAAAGAGGAGGGTGAATGGTTCCCTTACCGACATGGGTATCTTTCGAGACATGCACCCCGTGAAAGAAGGACAATACAACATTGATGTAAATACTCTTAAATGAGATTATATTACAAAATGATTAAAATAATGGGCATTACATACACCACTCAAAGAAAATTGTGGAAAATGTAGCATAAACCTCATGGGAATAAAAGTGAGATGAAAAATCCCTTACGAAAACTCGACATCCTAACGGCGCCACATAAAACTTAAAAAAATGGATTGAAAAGATCAAATAGGGTCTCTAATCATATTAACATAAAGTTTACAAAAAGATTAATATAAAATAACATCCCCCAACATAAGAAAGATGATCTTAAAATAAGTGACATAAAGGAGAGTACTTGAAAAGAATGAGAGAGGTTAGATCTCTTACGAAAATTCGGCAGCCTAACGGTGCCACTCAAAACTTCCAAAACGGATTGATGAGAGAGAATAGGGTCTATCATCATATGAACATAAAAATTACAGTAAGATTAATATAAAAGAACATCTCAATCATAATAAATATGAGCATACATGGAATGACATAAAAGAGTGTACTTAAAAATAAAGAGAGGAGTATAATCCCTTACCTCGGGTCCAACTTGACTCGATCGTTCTTTAATCTCCTGAATAATAAACATCAGCTAATTTCTAATTGATTAAGAACAATTTTCAAGCTTATTAATCCTTTTATATCACTTATTTCCATGTTATAAACATTATGTAATCATTAAGTTAATAATGTTTGTTTTATCGATATTTGGTTCTTAAGTCGAAAGTGGACTTCTTACAATTACATGTTGTTCGTGTGGTCAAAGGTTCTTTATATCCAGAATGACATTCCTTATATGGATATCATATATATCCAGAATATACATGTATTTATAATATCAAATAATCATTTAGAGGAATGAAATGAAATGCACCGTTCATGGAGACGGTAATCTGTATGTACGCATGAACGATACTTTCATTTCTATGTCATATTAATGGAATTAAAACTATATTCGAGGTATGTATATTTTAATTCCAGAATTATATCAATCATTTAGATGTAACATAAATCATATATATCCACTATATATATGTACTCATAATAATACATTACATTTGGGGATAAGAAATGAAATGCACCGTTCATGGAGACGGTAAACGGTACGTATGCATGAACACTACTTTTATTTATATCTCATACTTTAATGGAAAGAAAATAATAATGATATAAAGGTATATTATAATTCCAGTATAAAGTCATATATAACAACTTTAAATCCATCCTTTATACGTCCCACATATGGCATTAACGAATCACATCACTTTGAGGGGGCGGTAGTCCGCACTTCCTTAAATGAAGATATCACGTTTACCCATAATGGAAACCATAATGGTATGCCATAAATGAAAAATAAAGATGATTAAGTAAAACATAAACATATTATATATCATATATAAGTATAGTGTCATCTTAATAGACACCTTTTACGGTGTTAAAAGAATGTTGAACAATCCTCGTTTCGGGAGGCAGGAATTCGCCATCCACAGAAACAGTATGTTCTTTAACCATTAGATGTTGGTGTGTGTAAGTGTAGCTCGAATCCGTATTATAACAACATCCTAGTATATTGAAGATACTGGAGTTGTTACAAAATAAATGAATAAAAAGAGTTTAGGGGGCTGTAGAAGCAAAATAAATAAAAATAACTCAAGTGAAGACATTACCTTAAAATCAGGTAACTCTCTTAGATTTGAGCTCAAAGGATTCCTTGGGAAGACTTCTGCACAAAGTGAGGCTTCAAGGAGTAAGAGAGGGATGTGTAGAGACAAAATGGGCAGGGGTTGGCCGAGCCAAAGGCTTTGGAAGTGTGGGTAAAGAGGTAGAGGTGGGGGATTTTTATAAGAGGAGAGGAGGGGCACTCTTGGAAAGTAATGAAATGTAACTTTTTTTTAAAATGAGTTTCGGATTTAAAAGGTCCCACATTGACATAATTCGAGGATAAGGTTACAAGGGTTTTAAATATACCCATCCAATAGGTTTTGGACATGTTAAGGTCATTTCATTTTATTAAAACATTATTCTTATCTTAAACTACCTTAATTACCTCTAATCGCGATTAAAAACTTAATAAGTTACTATTCACCAAAATATTATTTTAATCCCATTCAACCACATTTTACTTCTTAATGACAACCATGTATGTCGGATTTTTTAAATTCAAAACACAAATATGGAAAAAATTTATTTAAACGGAAAATCAGTTTTTATAAGTACCACTTAGTGGTTTCACTATTCATCAAAAATTGAAGTTTTTCAGAAAATTACCAAATGTACACCCTAAGATATATTTGATATTCTGAATTCAAAAATGATTCCTATTTTACAAAATTAAAAACATATAAGTTGAATTAATTAATTTAATAATTAATTCCCTATGTCAAAACAAATAGCGTGTTTTTATGAAACAAAATGTATCAAAAGATTGTCACTATTTTAAGTCTGATTTCAAAGTGTAATTAATTCCAATGACCACTATTGGATAAAATGGTAAAAATATATTCTAATTTTACATTAAAACAATTAAAAAGATAATCTAATAATATAAATAAATTAGATTAAAAAGCGGTTTTGAATTAAAATACAACATTTTTCATTATTCATTAAAAAATGATCTTTATTGGAAAGATACCAAAAATGTACACAAAGTATATTTTGAGGTACCGATTCTAAATAAGAATTTTATTTTGTCAAATATAACACATAAAATTGTCAAAAAGTGGATTTAAAAGAGGTTCTCCTTCAAAGGCGGTTAATCGACGTATTAAATAATATTAGAATGTCTACGCTTAAAATTGGATTCATTCGCATTTTTAATCCTCTAACATTTATTGTAAAGAGTAAAAATATTTGACAAACCTATATAATCATTTTGTAGTTAGTTCAGTTCATTCTCACCATTACAATGGCTAGGCGTTAACTACCATTTAAAATAATATTATTTTATTACTAGAGTGCAACGTAAGATTCCCAAGAAACTCGTTGTTGCGTATTGGGTACGCCATCGAGCATAGCATCCCCATTAAAGTAATATTAATATTTTATTCACAAATATGGATAAATATAAAGATGTCATATTCTTTATTTACCTGCGGTGTTACATCCTTCCCCCCTTTTGGGAATTGTGTCCGCGCAATTTTAAAATTAGGCTTGGAAACATCCTTGAAAGTCCCACATCGAAACAAGAGTCGGTAAAACAATCATTTTAAAATAAAGAAAGATACGTACAAAGCTCACCCAAGTTAACCCATACTAGGATTCCAAGTTTGAAAATATGGACATGGAAGAAAAAAACAAAGGGTCATGTTCTGATGGAGTGTGATAGAAAACATGTTTAGGAGAAAGTTAACAACACCAAAATCACAAACTTGTGATGGGTTAAACGGTATTTGATTCCCCAGTAGGAAAAGTTAATAGACAACATTTTTGTCTTAAGATACATTTTATTGAGGAATTTATTCATAAGGAAACATAATCACTTATCATATTGACTTTCATCTTTTATTAGATTCCTTACACAAACTCATATTTTCTCCAAAAGAGGAGTATTTAGGAAGACTTGTTCACATTAAGAGTACTATAATCAACTTCTAGAGAATCACCTAATCCAAAAAAGAGAACTATATACTTCCCATTTCTTTAGACTTTTACCAAAACAAAAACCAAAAAGGTTAGTACATGATCAGATAATCCAGAAAAGGATAACCCTTTATAAAAAGAAAATCTATTCTTAATCTCCAAAATTTGTCCAACAAAACCCAAAGTTCAACGAGGACCATTCGATAATCAATTTTTCCATAAAATTGTTCAATGTAAACAAAAATAATATTGAAACGCAAATATTTTAAGGATTTAGTCACATAGTATTCCATGTTAAATCGTAACATTTATCTCCAAACAACAGTTGTTGCTCTTAATGTCTCGGATTGAAAAGTAATTAACCTAATCACATATCCTCCATGATAGGTTAATAAATATCCATAGATAACCCAAAATCAACTTACTCTTAATTCAAAAAATCATCTAACTAAAAAGAATCAGTCAAAATATCCAGGGACTTCACGTAGTCCAGTGGTAGGCTATAAATACCAGTTGCACATTGGTAGTGGGTTCGATTCATGTAGCTTTGTCTGACACGACAGGTTGTCACACGGTCTGCGTGTTGTCTTTTTTCCAAAACTATATAATTCTCAAAACATTCCCCAAAAATAGATACAATCATCAAAAATAACCATAACATAATTTAACCTCAATTTTATCTCAAGCCTTTCACTTCCATCATAACATATAGTAACCCATAATTACCTCAAAAGAAAGGATCATATAAACCCAAATGGTTCTTTATAACTATGTCCACAAAGGATCAGATAAATATTCCTTTAATAAAATTTTCATATATTAAACATCAGGGTTACACATACTATAAAAAGTCTTCTAATGTATCCCCATCATCAAAAGAGACTTAATACTCTTAAGAATTTTACCATAACTCTTGAAGCCCTTATATGTTGACATCTTACTCATTCAACATTCTTCATGATCCATTAACCATTCCTTTACAACTTATTCTGAAATAATTCTTTCCTACAAACAAAATCATGAATAATATCCTACGATTCCAAAATAGGAAAACAATAGTTATGAAATAATCCATACCTTTGATTGGTCATTTTCAGTTTCTTCATCCTCAATCGGAATGGCATTAGGTATTAGTAAACGAACATTTGTACGATCTTGGTGACCCCATTCACAAATCTTCATCATAGGACATGTGTTTGCATAATGACCATGCACACCACATTTAAAACATTCAATTGATCCCTCATAAAGAACTTCTTTCCCTTTCCTCGAGTCAACTGGATGCTTCCTTTTTCCATGGAAGGTTATTGCCTTATGACCTTCATTTCCACATCTATATCATATTTCTGTCCCTTTGAAACATTTTCCTAGGTGTTTCTTTCCACATTTTTGACACATAGGTTTTTGAACACACTTAACTTTATGATTATTACCTGTAGTTCTGTAGGGATTGGTTTCTCGCATATATGATTCCTTAGAGAAATTACCATGTTTTAGGTGGTCAATAATGACTCCAGATAGTTGGTTGAGGATAATCACAAGAGTTCTCATTGCAGCTCCCATATCATTCAGTTGCTCGCTCTAAAAACTATCACAGTTTCCTTCACATCCACTGTTACTTTAGTGCCTGCTGGATCCAGCCATTTACTAAAACCAAAAAGTTCGGTGTTAGTATATAAACAAAACCATCATGTACTAATGAGGAAGATAAACACTAAGATATACTTACTCATTCACTTTATCTAAAACTAGCACTCTTTCTGAAATCCTAACCATTATGGTAATGTCACTTATGCTTAAAGTATTCCCTAACCTCTAATGTTATCTAAACCGACCATTGATACCAACTTTACGGCCCCAGCCTTAAACCTTACTTAATATTGAATTAAATGAATAATTCACATTGAGGATCTTTTCAGGTTTAGAGTTTTAGAGAATTAGGACATAACTATTATATCTAAAAAGATTACAAAGTAGTCACTTTTAATATGTTTCCATGAAATAAAAACTCTTAAAAAAACATGTCCAATTCCATGTTTTAGGTTGCATGACTTTCCCATGATCCCATCCTTGACCCTATTCCACGTTAAGTCATGTAAAAACATTTCAAAAACTTGGGATGAGCATAAAAAGCTCAGTAAGGGATACACAAAGAATGAAAACTGTTAGTTTTTCAAATCAATGAGTAAACCATGTATACTTTATCACAGTAATACTTTTCACCTTTTCGAAGTAGTAAAAACTCTTCACTGAATATAAGATCATTACATACCATTCTGTAACCAATAGATTACCATAACACCCATATAAAGATCACATAACATATAAAGGTAACTTGGGACATAAACATACTTAAGTGGAATAACCATAAGGTCGACTTCCACACATATCACTTAATGGAATAGCCATTTGGCCAACTTCCATACATACTTAATGGAATAGCCATACGGCCGATATCCATACCCAATGAATTGGAGGTTATAATGTAACAACCTGTCCTGGTAATCACGACACCACCAATCATATGGTTTATCACGTAACCACCCGTAAAATGTCCAAGTACCATTATAAAATTATACCACATAAGACCAACATAAAGGAATGATAACATTTCCACATTTCAATCACAATATATCATTTAAATATATTGACATAATAGAATCCTTTATCAAATCCATTTTCAATACCAAAACACACAAAATATTATATGGTATATATTTTATTTTAAAAACATTACAACTTTTTTAGGAAGCCAACGATCAAATAATACTTGTGGCGGTGGAAAAGGTCGTTGTAACCGCGTACGTAAAAAGAAACATCCCTTTTTGACATTTAGTTAAATGCTTTGTAGAAAAAATATTCCTTTTGAATAAACGTAAAAGTCAAAGGGGTTTATACACCGTATAAAAGAAGGTTGTGTATAAAACAAAATATGCCTCAATGAATGGAGATTGAGACGAAGTCCTTACAAAGACGGTATCCTTGGTTTAAGGATAAATCAATTACATAATTATGTGTGACAAACGAATACACCCAATTTAAGTGGATATTAAGTGTAAAACAATCAGAGTTTATTCACACATATTCATAGAATGACATATTCAAGGAGTACAAGATTATCCCAAAGAATCAAATTTGGGTTAAGAAGTTCCCTTGCAAATATATGACAGCCTAACGGCGTCACTATAGAATTCATAAAATGAGTTGATGAGAGATAAAAAGGGTATCTCATCACATGGACATAAAATTTACATCAATAAGGGTATTTGAGAACATATTCCAACATAACAATATGTAAATTAAAAGACCCAACAAAAGAAGTCTTTTAAAAAGAGGAGGGTGAAAGGTTCCCTTACCGACATGGGTATCTTCTGAGACATTCACCCCGTGAAAGAAAGACAATACAACATTGATGTAAATACTCATAAATGAGAGTATATTACACAATGAGTAAAATAATGGGAAGTACATGAACCACACAAAGGAAATTTTGGAAAATGTAGCATAAATCTCACAGGAATAAAAGTGAGATGAAAAATCCCTTACGAAAACTCGGAATCCTAATGGCGCCACATAAAATTTACAAAAATGGATTGATGAGATCAAATAAGGTCTCTCATCATATTAACATAAAGTTTACATAAAGAGGAATATAAAAGAACATCCCCCAACATAACAAATAGGATCTTAAAATAAGTGACATATAGGAGATTACATGAAAAGAAAGAGAGAGGTTAGATCTCTTACGAAAATTCGGCAGCCTAACGGAGCCACTCAAAACATCCAAAATTGATTGATGGGAGAGAATAGGGTCTCTCATCATATGAACATAAAAATTACTGTAAGAGTAATATAAAAGAACATCCCAATCACAATAATGATTAGCTTAGAAGGAATGACATAAAAGAGTGTACTTAAAAAGAAAGAGAGGAGTAGGATCCCTTACCGCGGGTCCGACTTGACTTGATCGTTCTTTAATCTCCTGAATAATAAACTTGAGTTAATTTCTACTTTATGAAGAACCTTTTTAAAGCTTATTATTCCTATTATATCACTTATATCCATGTCATAAACATTATGTAATCATTATGTTAATAATGTTTGGTTTGTTGATATTTGGTTCTTAAGTCGAATGTGGACTTCTTACAATTACATGTTGTTCGTGTGGTCAAAGGTTCTTTATATCCAGAATGAAATTCCTGATTTGGATATCATATATATCCAGAATATACATGTATTTATAATATCATATAATAATTTATAGGAAATAAATGAAATGCATCATTCATTGAGACGATAAGCCGTATTTACGCATGAACGCTACTTTCATTTCTATGTCATATTAATGGAATTAAAACTATTTGAGAGGTATGTATATTTTAATTCCAGAATTATATTAATCATTTAGATGTAACATACATAATATATATCCATTATATATATGTACTCATAATAATACATTACATTTGGGGATAAGAAATGAAATGCACCGTTCATGGAGACGGTAAGTTGTACGTACGCATGAACACTAGTTTCATTTCTATCTCATACGATAATGGAAAGAAAATAATAATGATATAAAGGTATATTATAATTCCAGTATAACATCATATATAATAACTTTAAATCCATCCTTTATATGTCTCACATATGGCATTAACGAATCACATCACTTTGAGGGGGCGGTAGTCCCCACTTCCTTAAATGAAGATATCGCGTTTACCCATAATGGAAACCATAAAGGTATGCCATAAATGAAAAATACAGAAGCTTAAGTAAAACATAAACATATTATATATCATATATAAGTATATTTTAATCTTAATGTCCACCTTTTAAGGTGTTAAAAGAATGTTGAACAATCATCGTTTCGGGAGGCAGAAATTCGCCATCCACGGAAATAGTATGTTCATTAACCATTAGATGTAGGTGTGTGTAAGTGTAGCTCGAATTATTCTTATAACAACATCCTCGTATATTGAAGATACTGGAGTTGTTAGAAAAGAAATTAATAAAAATAGTTTAGGTGGTTGGAGAAGCAAAATAAAACAAAAGGACTCAAGTGAAGACATTACCATAAAATCGGATAACTCTCCTAGATTTGAGCTCAAAGGATTCCATGGGAAGACTTCTGCCCAAAGTGAGGCTTCAAGGAGTAAGAGAGGGATGTGGAGAGACAAGATGGGAAGGGTTTGGAAGAGCCAAAGGCTTTGGAAGTGTGGGTAAGGAGGTAGAGGTGGGGGCCTTTTATAAGAGGAGAGGAGGGGCACTCTTGGAAAGTAATGAAATGTAACTTTATTTTAAAATGTGTTTCGGATTTAAAAGATCCCACATTGATATAATTCGAGGATAAAGTTCTAAGGGTTCGAAATATACCCATCCAATAGGTTTTGGACATTGTAGGTCATTTCATTTTATTAAAACATTATTCTTACCTTAATCTACATTAATTACCTCTAACCGCGATTAAAAACTTAATAAGTTACTATTCACCAAAAAAATATTTAAATCCAATTGAACCACATTTTACTTCATAATGACAACCATGTATGTCGGATTTTTGAAATTAAAAACACAAAGATGGAAAATTTTCATTTAAACGGAAAATCAGTTTTTATAAGTACCACTTTGTGGTTTCACTATGCATCAAAAATTGAATTTTTTCAGAAAATTACCAAAAGATCACCCTAAGATATATTTGATATTACAAATTAAAAATTGAATTCTATTTTACAAAATTCAAAACATATAAGTTTCATTAATTAATTTAATAATTAATTTCCACTGTCAAAACAAATAGCGTGTTTTTATGAAACAAAATGTATCAAAAGATTGACATTATTATAAGTCCGATTTCAAAGTGAAATTAATTCCAACGACAACTATTCGATTAAATGGAAAAAATATATTCTAATTTTACTTTAAAAACAATTAAAAAGATAATCTAATCATATAAATAAATTATATTAAAAAGAGGTTTTGAATTAAAATTCAACATTTTTCACTATTCATTAAAAATGAACTTCATCAGAAAGATACCAAAAATTTACACAAAGTATATTTTCATGTCCCGATTCTAAATAAGAATTTTATTTTGTCAAATATAACGCATTATATTGTCAAAAAGTGGATTTAAAAGTGGTTCGCCTTCAAAGGCGGTTAATCGGCCTTTTAAAGAATATTAGAATGTCTACGCTTAAAATTGGATTCATTCGCATTATTAATACGATAACATTTATTGTAAAGAGTAAAAATATTTGACAAACATATATAATAATTTTGTAGTTAGTTCTGTTCATTCCCACCATTACAACGACTAGGCATTAACTACCATTTAAAATAATATTATTTTATTATTAGAGTGCTACGTAAGATTCCCATGAAACTCGTTGTTGCGTATTGGGTACGCCATCAAGCATAGCATCCCCTTAAAAGTAATATTAATATTTTATTCATAAATATGGATAAATATAAAGATTTAATATTCTTTATTTACCTAGGGTGTTACATCCTTCCCCCCTTTTGGAAATTGTGCCCTCACAATTTTAAAATTGGGCTTGGAAACATCCTTGAAAGTCCCACATCGGAACAAGAATCGGTAAAACAGTCATTTTAAAAAAATTAAGATAAGTACAAAGGTCACCCGAGTTAACCCATACTAGGATTCCAAGTATGAAAATATGGACATGGAGGAAAAAACAAAGGGTCATGTTTTGATGGAGAGTGATAGAAAACATGTTTAGGGGAAAGTTAACCACAAGAAAATCACAAACTTCTGATGGGTTAAACAGTATTTGATTCCCCAGTATGAAAAGTTAATAGACAACATTTTTGTCTTAAGTTAATTTTTATTGAGGAATTTATTCATAAGGAAACATAATCACTTATCATGTTGAATTTCAACTTTTATTAGATTCCTTACACAAACTCATATTTTCTCCAAAAGACGAGTATTTACGAAGACTTGTTCACATTTAGAGTACTATAATCAACTTCTATAGAATCACCTAATCTACAAAAGAGAACTATATACTTCACATGTCTTTAGACTTTAACAAAAACCAAAACAAAAAAGGTTAGTACAAGATCAGATAATCCAGAAAAGGATTACCCTTTATAAAAAGAAAATCTATTCATAGTCTCCAAAATTTGTCCAACAAAACCCAAAGTTCAACGAGGACCATTCGATAATCAATTTGTCCATAAAATTCTTCAAAGTAAACCAAACTATGATTGAAACCCAAATATTTTAAGGATTTAGTCACATAGTCTTCCATGTTAAATCGTAACATTTATCTCCAAACAACATCAGTTTCTCTTAATGTCTCGTATTGAAAAGTAATTAACCTAATCACATATCCTCCATGATAGGTTAATAAATATCCATAGATAACCCAAAATAAACTTACTCATAATTCATAAAAGAATCTAAATAAAAAGAATCAGTCAAACTAACCAGGGACTTCACGTAGTCCAGTGGTAGGCGATAAATACCAGTTGCACTTTGGTTGTGGGTTTGATTCCCGGAGCTTTGTCCGACGCGATGGGTTGTCACACGGTCTGCGTGTTGTCCTTTTTCCAAAACTATATGATTCACAAATCATTCCCAAAAGAGATAAAATCATCAAAAATAACAATAACATAATTTAACCTCAATTTTATCTCAAGCCTTTCACTTCAATCATAACATATAGAAACCCATAATTACCTCAAAAGTAAGGATCATATAAACCAAAAGTGTTCTTTATAACTATGTCCACAAAAGATCAGATAACTATTCCTTGAATAAAATTTTCATATATTAGACATCAGGGTTACACATACTATAAAAACTCTTCTAATGTAACCCCATCATCAAAAGATACTTAATACTCTTAAGAATTTCAACATAACTATTGAAGCCCTTATATGTTGACATCTTACTCATTCAACATTCTTCATGATCCATTAATCATTCCTTTCCAACTTATTCTGAAATACTTCTTTCCTACAGACAAAATCATGAATCATATCCTAAGATTCCAAAATAGGAAAACAATAGTTATGAAATAATGCATAACGTTGATTGGTCATTTTCAGTTTCTTCATCCTCAATCGGAATGGCATTAGGTATTGGTAAAGGAACATTTGTACGATCTTGGTGACCCCATTAACGAAACTTCTTCATAGGACATGTTTTTTCATAATGACCATGCACACCACATTTAAAACATTCAATTGATCCCTCAGAAAGAACTTCTTTCCCTTTCCTCGAGTCAAATGGATGCTTCCTTTTTCCATGGTAGGTTCTTGCTTTATGACCTTCATTTCCACATATATATCATATTTCTGTCCCTTTGAAACATTTTCCTAGGTGTTTCATTCCACATTTTTGACACATAGGTTTTTGAACACACTTACCTTTATGATTATTACCTGTAGTTCCATAGGGATTTGTTTCTCGCATATATGATGCCTTAGAGAAATCATCAAGGTTTAGGTGGTCAATAATGACTCCAGATAGTTGGTTGAGGATAATCACAAGAGTTCTCATTGCAGCTCCCATATCATTCAGTTGCTTTCTCAAAAAACTGTCACAGTTTCCTTCACATCCACTGTTACTTTGGTTCCAACTAGATCCAGCCATTTACTAAAACCAAAAAGTTCAGTGTGAGTATATCAAAAAAACCATCATGTACTAATGAGGAAGATAAACACTAAGATATACTTACTCATTCACTTTATCTAAAACTAGGACTCTTTCTGAAATCCTAACAATTATGGTAATGTCACTTATGCTTAAAGAATACCCTAACCTCTAAAGTTATCTAAACCGACCTTTGATACCAACTATAAGGCCCCATCCTTAAACCTTACTTAATATTGAATTAAATGAATAATTCACATTGAGTATCTTTTCAGGTTTAGAGTTTTATAGAATTAGGACATAACTATTACATCTCAAAAGATTACAAAGTAGTCATTTTTACTAAGTTTCCATGAAATAATAACTCTTAAAGAGAAACATGTCTAGTTCAATGTTTTAGGTTTCATGACTTTCCCTTGATCCCATCCTTGACCCTATTCAATGTTAAGTCCTGTGAAAAACATTTCAAAAACTTGGGATGAGCATAAAAAGCTCAGTAAGGGATACACAATGAATGAAAACTTTTATTTTTTCAAAAAAACGAGTAAATCATGTATAATTTATCACAGTAATACTTTTCACCTTTTCGAAGTAGTAAAAACACTTCACTGAATAAAAGTTCATTAAATACCCTTCTATAACCAAAAGATTACCATAACACCCATATAAATATCACATAACATATAAAGGGAACTTGGGACATAAACATACTTATGTGGAATAACCATAAGGTCGACTTCCACACATATCACTTAATGGAATAGCCATTCAGCCAACGTCCATACATACTTAATGGAATGGCCATACAGTCGACTTCCATACCCAATGCATTGGATATTATAATGTAACCACCCATCCTGGTATTCAATGCACCACCCATCATATTGTTTATCACTTAACCCCCAGTTAAATGTCCACGTACCATTATAAAATTATAACACATAAAACCAACATAAAGTAATGATAACATTTCCACATTTCAATCACAATATATCATTTAAATATATTGACATAATAGAATCCTTTATCAAAGCCATTTTCAAAACCAAAACTCAAAAAAAAAGTATATGGTATTTATTTTATTTTAAAAACATTACGGCTTGTTGAGGAAGCCAATGATCAAATAATACTTGTGGTGGCAGAAAAGGTAGTTGTCACTAAGTACGTAAAAAGAAACATTCATTTTTGTCATTTAATAAAACTCTTCATAGATAAAAGATTTCTTTTGAATAAAAATAAAACTAAAATGGGTTTATACACCTTATAAAAGAAGGTTGTGTATAAAACAAAATATGCCTCAATGAATGGAGATTGAGACGAAGTCCCTTACAAAGACGGTATCCTTGGTTTAAGGATAAATCAATTACATAATTATGTGTGAAAAACGAATACACCCAATATAAGTGGATATTAAGTGTAAAATAATCAGAGGTTATTCAAACATATTCATAGAATTATATATTCAAGGAGTACAATATTATCCCAAAGAATCAAATTTGGGTTAAGAAGTTCCCTTGCAAAAATATGACAGCCTAACGGCATCACTACAAAATTCAGAAAATGATTTTATGAGAGATAAAAATGGTATCTCATCACATGGACATAAAATTTACATCAATAAGGATATATGAGAACATATCCCAACATAATAATATGTAAATTAAAAGACCCAACAAAAGAAGTCTTTTAAAAATAGGAGGGTGAAAGGTCCCCTTACCGACATGGGTATCTTTCTAGACATGCACCCCGTGAAAGAAGGACAATACAAAATTGATGTAAATACTCATAAATGATAGTATATTACACAATGATTAATATAATGGGAAGTGCATACACCACTCAAAGGAAATTGTGGCAAATGTAGCATAAATCTCACGAGAATAAAAGTGAGATAAAAAATCCCTTACGAAAACTCGGCATCTTAACGGCGCCACATAAAACTTACAAAAATGGATTGATGAGATAAAATAGGGTCTCTCATAATATTAACATAATGTTTACAGAAAGAGGAATATAAAATAACATCCCCAAACATAACAAAGAGGAGCTTAAAACAAGTGACATAAAGGAGAGTACTTGAAAAGAAAGAGAGAGGTTATATCTCTTACGAAACTTCGGCAGCCTAACGACGCCACTCAAAACTTCCAAAATGGATTGATGAGAGAGAATAGGGTCTCTGATCATATGAACATACAAATTACAGTAAGATTAATATAAAAGAGCATCCCATTCACAATAAATATGAGCTTATAAGGAATGACATAAAAGTGTGTACTTAAAAAGAAAGAGAGGAGTAGGATCCCTTACCTCGGGTCCGACTTGACTCGATCGTTCTTTAATCTCCTAAATAATAAACTTGAGTTAATTTATAATTGATTAAGAACCTTTTTCAAGCTTATTATTCCTTTTATATCACTTATTTTTATGTTATAATCATTATGTAATCATTAAGTTAATAATGTTTGTTTTGTCGATATTTGGTTCTTAAGTCAAAAGTGGTTTTCTTACAATTACATGTTGTTCGTGTGGTCAAAGGTTCTTTATATCCAGAATGAAGTTCCTGATTTGGATATCATATATATCAAGAATATACATGTATTTATAATATCACATAATCATTTAGAGAAATGAAATGAAATGCACCGTTCATGGAGACTGTAAGCCGTACGTACGCATGAACGCTACTTTCATTTCTATGTCATATTAATGGAATTAAAACTATATGAGAGGTGTGTATATTTTAATTCCAGAATTATATTAATCATTTAGTTGTAACATAAATAATATATATCTCTTATATATATGTACTCATAATAATACATTACATTTGGGGATAAGAAATGAAATGCACCATTCATGGAGACGGTAAGCCGTACGTACGCATGAACACTACTTTCATTTCGTTCTCATACTTTAATGGAAAGAAAATAATAATTATATAAAGGTATATTATAATTCCAGTATATCCTCATATATAATAACTTTAAATCCATCCTTTATACGTCCCACATATGGCATAAACGAATCACATCACTTTGAGGGGGTGGTAGTCCGCACTTCCTTAAATGAAGATATCGCGTTTACCCATAATGGAAACCATAAAGGTATGCCATAAATGAAAAATACAGAAGCTTAAGTAAAACATAAACATATTATATATCATATATATGTATAGTTTCATCTTAATGGCCACCTTTTAAGGTGTTAAAATAATGTTGAACAATCATCGTTTCGGGAGGCAGAAATTCACCATCCACGGAAACAGTATGTTCTTTAACCATTAGATGTAGGTGTGTGTAAGTGTAGCTCGAATAAATCTTATAAAAACATACTAGTATATTTAATATACTATATTTGTTACAAAATAAATTAATAAAAAGAGTTTATGGGGTTGGAGAAGAAAAATAAAACAAAGGGACTCAAGTGAAGACATTACCTTAAAATCGGGTAACTCTCTTAGATTTGAGCTCAAAGGATTCCTTGGGAAGACTTCTGCCCAAAGTGAGGCATCAAGGAATAAGAGAGGGATGTGGAGAGACAAAATGAGAAGGGGGTGGCCGAGCCAACGGCTTTTGAAGTGTGGGTACGGTGGTAAAGGTGGGGGCCTTTTATAAGAGGAGAGGATGGGCACTCTTGGAAAGTAATGAAATATAACTTTATTTTAAAATGAGTTTTGGATTTAAAAGGACCCACATTGATATAATTCGAGGATAAGCTTATAAGGGTTCTAAATATACCCATAAAATAGGTTTTGTACATGTGTAGGTCATTTCATTTTATTAAAACATAATTCTTACCTTAAACTACACTAATTACCTCTAATCACGATTAAAAACTTAATAAGTTACTATTCACCAAAAAATTATTTTAATCCCATTGAACCACATTTTACTTCTTAATGAAAACCATTTATGTCAGATTTTTGAAATTCAAAACACAAAGATGGAAAAATTTCATTTAAACAGAAAATCTATTTTTATAAGTACCACTTAGTGGTTTCACTATTCATCAAAAATTGAAGTTTTTCAGAAAATTACCAAAAGTTCACCCTAAGATATATTTGATATTCCAAATTCAAAAATGATTTCTATTTTAAAAAATTAAAAACATATAAGTTTCATTAATTAATTTAATAATTAATTCCTACTGTCAAAACAAATAGTGTGCTTTTATGAAACAAAATGTATCAAAAGATTGACACTAGTTTAAGTCCGATTTCAAAGTGAAATTAATTCCAAAAACCACTATTATATTAAATGGTAAAAATATATTCTAATTTTTCTTTAAAAAAAATTCAAAATATAATCTAATCATATAAATAAAATAGATTAAAAAGAGGTTTTGAATTAAAATACAACATTTTTCACTATTCATTAAAAAATGAACTTTATCGGAAAGATACCAAAAATTTACACAAAGTATATTTTGATGTCCCGATTCTAAGTAAGAATTTTATTTTGTCAAATATAACACATAAAATTGTCAAAAAGTGGATTTCAAAGAGGTTCTCCTTTAAAGGCGGTTAATCGACCTTTTAAAGAATATTAGAATGTCTACGCTTAAAATTGGATTCATTCGCATATTTAATCCTATAACATTTATTGTAAAGTGTAAAAATATTTGACAAACATATATAATCATTTTGTAGTTAGTTTTGTTCATTACCACCATTACAACGGCTTGGCGTTAACTACCATTTAAAATAATATTATTTTATTATAAGAGTGCAACGTATGATTCTCAAGAAACTCGTTGTTGTGTATTGGGTACACCATCGAGCATAGCATCCCCATTAAAGTAATATTAATATTTTATTCACAAATATGGAAAAAGATAAAGATGTCATATTCTTTATTTACCTGGGGTGTTACATCCTTCCCCCCTTTTGGGAATTGCATCCTTGCAATTTTAAAATTGGGCTTGGAAACATCTTTGAAAGTTCCACATCGGAACAAGAGTTGGTAAAACAATAACATTAAAATAAAGAAAGATAAGTACAAAGGTCACCCGAGTTAACCCATAGTAGGATTCCAAATATGAAAATATGGACATGGTGGAAAAAACAAAGGGTCGTTATCTGATGGAGAGTGATAGAAAACATGTTTAGGAGAAAGTTAACCACAAGAAAATCACAAACTTGTGATGGGTTAAACGGTATTTGATTCCCCAGTAGGAAAAGTTAATAGACAACATTTTTGTCTTAAGTTACTTTTTATTGAGGAATTTATTCATAAGGAAACATAATCACTTATCATGTTAATTTTCAACTTTTATTAGATTCCTTACACAAACTCATATTTTCTCTAAAAGACGAGTATTTAGGAAGACTTGTTCACATTAAGAGTACTATAATCAACTTCTAGAGAATCACCTAATCCACAAAAGAGAACTATATACTTCCCATGTCTTTCACTTTAACCAAACCAATGCCAAAAAGGTTAGTACAAGATCAAAAAATCCAGAAAAGGATAACCCTATATAAAAAGAAAATCTATTCTTAATCTCCAAAATTTGTCCAACAAAATCCAAAGTTCAATGAGGACCATTCGATAATCAATTTGTCCATAAAATTCTTCAAAGTAAACCAAATTAAGATTGAAACGCAAATATTTGAAGGATTTTGTCACATAGTCTTCCAAGCTAAATCGTAACATTTATCTCCAAACAACATCAGTTTCTCTTAATGTCTCGTATTAAAAAGTAATTAACCTAATCACATATCCTCCATGATAGGTTAATATATATCCATAGATAACCCAAAATCAACTTACTCTTAATTCATTAAATCATCTAACTTTAAAGAATCAGTCAAACTAACTAGGGACTTCACGTAGTCCAGTGGTAGGCGATAAATACCAGTTGCACTTTGGTTGTGGGTTCGATTCCCACAGCTATGTCCGACGCGACGGGTTGTCACACGGTCTGCATGTTTTCCTTTTTCCAAAACTATATAATTCTCAAATCATTCCCCAAAAAGAGATAAAATCATCAAAAATAACCATAACATAATTTAACATTAATTTTATCGCAAGCCTTTCACTTCCATCATAACATATAGTAACCCATAATTACCTCAAAAATAAGGATCATATAAACCCAGATGGTTCTTTATAACTATGTCCACAAAAGATCATATAACTATTCCTTGAATAAAATTTTGATATATTAAACATCAGGGTTACACATACTATAAAAAGTCTTCTAATGTAACCCCATCATCAAAAGAGACGTAATACTCTTAAGAATTTCCCCATAACTCTTAAAGACCTTATATGTTGACATCTTACTCATTCAACATTATTCATGATCCATTAACCATTCCTTTCAAACTTATTCTGAAATACTTCTTTCCTACAATGAAAATCATGAATCATATCCTAAGATTCCGAAATAGGAAAACAATAGTTATGAAATAATCCATACCTTTGATTGGTCATTTTCAGTTTCTTCATCCTCAATCAGAATGGAATTAGGTATTGGTAAATGAACATTTGTACAATCTTAGTGACCCCATTCACGAAACTCTTCATAGTACATGTGTTTGCATAATGACCATGAACACCACATTTAAAACATTCAATTGATCCCTCAGAAGGAACTTCTTTCCCTTTCCTCGAGTCAACTGGATGCTTCCTTTTTCCATGACAGGTTCTTGCTTTATGACCTTCATTTCCACATATATAGCATATTTCTATCCCATTGAAACATTTTCCTCGGTGTTTCATTCCACATTTTTGACACATAGGTTTTTGAACACACTTACCTTTATGATTATTACCTATAGTTCCGTAGGGATTTGTTTCTCTCATATATGATTCCTTCAATAAATCACCAAGGTTTAGGTGGTTAAAAATTTCTCCAGATAGTTGGTTGAGGATAATCACAAGAGTTCCCATTGCAGCTCCCATATCATTCAGTTGCTTGCTCAAAAAACTGTCACAGTTTCCTTCACATCCACTGTTACTTTGGTGCCTGCTAGATCCAGCCATTTACTAAAACCAAAAAGGTCAGTGTGAGTATATCAACAAAACCATCATGTACTAATGAGGACGATAAACACTAAGATATACTTACTCATTCACTTTATCTAAAACTAGGAATCCTTCTAAAATCCTAACCATTATGGGAATGTCACTTATGCTTAAAGAATACCCTAACCTCTAAAGTTATCTAAACCGAACTTTGATACAAACTATAAGGCCGCAGCCTTAAACCTTACTTAATATTGAATTAAATGAATAATTCACATTGAGGATCTTTTCAGGTTTAGAGTTTTAGAGAATTAGGAAATAACTATTGCATCTCAAAAGATTACAAATTAGTCACTTTTACTAAGTTTCCATGAAATAAAAACTATTAAAAAACATGTCCAGGGCCGTGTTTTAGGTTGCATGACTTTCCCTTGATCCCATCCTTGACCCTATTACACGTTAAGTCCTGTGAAAAACATTTCAAAAACTTGGGATAGGCATAAAAAGCTCATTAAGGGATACACAAAGAATGAAAACTGTTAGTTTTTCAAAACAACGAGTAAACCATGTATACTTTATCACAGTAATACTTTTCACCTTTTCGAAGTAGTAAAAACTCTTCACTGAATAAAAGTTCATTACATACCCTTCTGTAACCAAATGATTACCATAACACCCATATAAAGATCACATAACATATAAAGGTAACTTGGGACATAAACATACTTAAGTGGAATAACCATAAGGCCAACTTCCACACATATGACTTAATGGAATAGCCATTCTGCCAACTTCCATACATACTTAATGGAATAGCCATACGGACGACTTCCATACCAAATGCATTGGAGGTTATAACCTAACCACCCATCCTCGTATTCACGGAACCACCCGTCATATGGTTTATCACGTAAGCACTCGTAAAATGTCCAAGTACCATTATAAAATTGTAACACATAAAACCAACATAAAGGAATGATAACATTTCCACATTTCAATCACAATATATCATTTAAATATATTGACATAATAGAATCATTTATCAAAACCATTTTCAATACCAAAATGAAAAAAAAGTATATGGTATTTATTTTATTTTAAAAATATTACGGCTTGTTGAGGAAGCCAATGATCAAATAATACTTGTGGCGGCTGAAAAGGTCGTTTTCACTGCGTACGTAAAAAGAAACATTCCTTTTTGTCATTTAGTAAAACACTTCGTAGATAAAAGATTCCTTTTGATTAACCGTAAAAGTAAAAGGGGTTTATACACCGTATAAAAGAAGGTTGTGTATAAAACAAAATATGCCTCAATGAATGGATATTGAGACGAAGTCCCTTACAAAGACGGTATCCTTGGTTTAAGGATAAATCAATTACATAATTATGTGACACAAACGAATACACACAAAATAAGTGGATATTAAGTGTAAAACTATCAGAGGATATTCACACATATTCATATAATGACATATTCAAGGAGTACAAGATTATCCCAAAGAATCAAATTTGGGTTAAGAAGGTCCCTTGCAAAAATATGACAGCCTAACGGCGTCACTACAAAATTCAGAAAATGAGTTGATGAGAGATAAAAAGTGTATCTCATCACTTGGAAATAAAATTTACATCAATAAGGATATATGAGAACATATCCCAACATAAAAATATGTAAATTAAAAGACCCAACAAATGAAGTCTTTTAAAAAGAGGAGTGTGAAAAGTTCCCTTACCGACTTGGGTATCTTTCGAGACATGCACCCCGTGAAAGAAGGACAATACAACATTGATGTAAATACTCATAAATGAGAGCATATTACACAATGAGTAAAATAATTGGCAGTACATACACCACTCAAATGAAATTGTGGCAAATGTAGAATAAATCTCACGAGAATAAACGTGAGATGAAAAATCCCTTATGAAAACTCGGCATCCTAACGGCGCCACATAAAACTTACAAAAATGGATTGATGAGATCAAATAGGGTATATAATCATATTAACATAAAGTTTATAGAAAGAGTAATATAAAAGAACATCCCCCAACATAACAAAGAGGAGCTTAAAAGAAGTGACATAAAGGAGAGTACTTGAAAAGAAAGAGAGAGGTTAGATCTCTAACGAAAATTCGGTAGCCTAACGGCGCCACTCAAAACTTCCAAAATGGATTGATAAGAGAGAATAGGGTCTCTCATCATATGAACATAAAAATTACAGTAAGATTAATATAAAAGAACATCCCAATCACAATAAATATGAGCTTAGAAGGAATGACATAAAAGAGTGTACTTAAAAAGAAAGAGAGCAGTAGGATCCCTTACCTCGGGTCCGACTTGACTCGATCGTTCTTTAATCTCCTGAATAATAAACATGAGTTAATTTATACTTGATTAAGAACCTTTTTAAATCTTATTATTCCTTTTATATCACTTATTTTCAGGTTATAAACATTATGTAATCATTAAGTTAATAATGTTTGTTTTGTCGATATTCGGATCTTAAGTCGAAAGTTGACATTTACAATTACATGTTGTTCGTGTGGTCAAAGGTTCTTTATATCCCGAATTACATTCTTGATTTGGATATCATATATATCCATCATATACATTTATTTATAATATCACATAATCATTTAGAGGAATGAAATGAAATGCACCGTTCATGGAGACGGTAAGCCGTACGTACGCATGAACACTACTTTCATTTGTATGTCATATTAATGGAATTAAAACTATATGATAGGTAAGCATATTTTAATTCCAGAATTATATTAATCATTTAGATGTAACATAAGTCATATATATCCATTATATATATGTACTAATAATAATACATTAGATTTGGGGATAATAAATGAAATGCATCGTTCATGAAGACGGTAAGTCATACGTACGCATTAACACTACTTTCATTTCTATCTCATACTTTAATGGAAAGAAAATAATAATGATATAAAGGTATATTATAATTCCAGTATAACATCATATATAATAACTTTAAATCCATCCTTTATACGTCCCACATATGGCATTAACGAATCACATCACTCTGAGGGGGCGGTAGTCCGCACTTCCTTAAATAAAGATATCGCGTTTACCCGTAATGGAAACAATAAAGGTATTCCATAAATGAAAAAAACAGAAGCTTAATTAATACATAAAAATATCATATATCATATATAAGTATATTTTCATCTTAATGGCCACCTTTGAAGGTGTTAAAAGAATGTTGAACAATCATCGTTTCGGGAGGCAAAAATTCGTCATCCACGGAAACAATATGTTCTTTAACCATTAGATGTAGGTGTGTGTAAGTGTAGCTCGAATCCTTCTTATAAAAACATCCTAGTATATTGAATATACTGTAGTTGTTACAAAAGAAATGAATAAAAAGAGTTTAGGGGGTTGGAGAAGCAAAATAAAACATAAGGACTCAAGTGAAGACATTACCTTAAAATCGGGTAACTCTCTTAAATTTGAGCTCAAATGCTTCCTTGGGAAGAATTCTGCCCAATGTGAAGCTTTAAGGAGTAAGAGAGGGATGTGGAGAGACAAAATGGGCAGGGGTTGGACGAACCAAAGGCTTTTTATGTATAGGTAAGGAGGTAGAGGTGGGGGCCTTTTATAAGAGGAGAGGAGGGGCACTCTTGGAAAGTAATAAAATGTAACTTTATTTTAAAATGAGTTTCAGATTTAAAAGGTCCCACATTGATATAATTCAAGGATAAGGTTATAAGGGTTTGAAATATACCCATCCGATAGGTTTTGGACATGTGTAGGTCATTTCATTTTATTAAAACATTATTCTTACCATAAACTACACTAATTACCTCTAATCGCGATTAAAAACTTAATAAGTTACTATTCACCAAAAAAATTATTTTAATCCCATTGAACCACATTTTTCTTATTAATGACAACCATGTATGTCGGATTTTTGAAATTCAAAACACAAAGATGGCAAAATTTCATTTAAACGGAAAATCAGTTTTTATAAGTACCACTTAGTGGTCTCACTATTCATCAAAAATTGAAGTTTTTCAGAAAATTACCAAAAGTTAACCCTAATCTATATTTGATATTCCGTATTCAAAAATGATGACTATTTTAAAAAATTCAATACATATAAGTTTCATTAATTAATTTAATAATTAATTCCCGCTGTGAAAACAAATAGCGTATTTTTATGAAACAAAATGTATCAAAAGATTGACACTACTTTAAGTCCAATTTCAAAGTGAAATTAATTCCAACGACCACTATTGGATTAAATGGTAAAAATATATTCTAATTTTACTTTAAAAACAATTCAAAATATAATCTAATCATATAAATAAATTAGACTAAAAAGAGGTTTTGAATTAAAATTCAACATTTTTCACTATTCATTAAAAATGAACTTTATGGGAAAGAAACCAAAAATTTACACAAAGTATATTTTGATGTCACGATTCTAAATAAGAATTTTATTTTGTCAAATATAACACATAAAATTGTCAAAAAGTGGATTTAAAATAGGTTCGCCTTTAAAGGCGGTTAATCGACCTTTTAAAGAATATTAGAATATCTATGCCTAAAATTGGATTCATTCACATTTTTAATCTTCTAATAATTATTGTAAAGAGTAAAAATATTTGACAAACATATATAATCATTTTGTAGTTAGTTCGGTTCATTCCCACCATTACAACGGCTAGGCGTTAACTTCCATTTAAAATAATATTATTTTATTATTAGAGTGCAACATAAGATTCCCAAGAAACTCGTTGTTGCGTATTGGGTACGCCATCGAGCATAGCATCCCCTTTAAAGTAATATTAATATTTTATTCACAAATATGGATAAATATAAAGATGTCATATTCTTTATTTACCTGGGGTGTTACAACCACTTTCCACTGGACCGTCATCGTACAATATTCATGTCTCAGCCAACCATAGGGTTCCATATGTAGCACACACGGAAGAACCTATCATCAATAAATTTTTCACATATAGATGGATATTAAATTCACCATAAAGAATTCCAAAAGATCTTCCTACTTGAGAGGGTCACAGCGCCGCAAACGGCCCATCAATCGAACGTTCAATTTGATAGATACAAGTGTTTTAGTAACCAGGGAGCTAGATACGATGAGGCTTAGTCCAACCCAACCAACCTAAGTCGGGGGTTCCACATACCCTAGTACATTTATGTGGACTTTCCCTGATCTGGAGTAGGTCGAGGTCCGTTTAGTTCAGCATGGCATGTGGGCCAGGACCAATAAGCCTTCTGGACCTTGCCTGATTTAGCCAAAGGTCCATCCTGCCAGGTCACCCGACCAGCCAGTCTTTTTTGGCCTAACATGAAGGGGCACAGGTCTAGCCTCCCTGTGTGGGACCTTCTCTATGGTGCGGCTCCACCATGCTGGCGAAGGATTGGCCCTATGGGCTCGGGTCATGCCTGCTGAAGGCATGACCTACATGGGGGCGCGTCTTGCTGGATTGTGCATGCCACTGAGGGGAGGGACTCGTTGGTCCAATGACCGTTCGTGTTAGAGGCCAGTGTGGTGCGCTTAAGACCAATTATACCACCGCGTCCTTCCCTGTCTGAGTGCAGCAGGTGGGCAACTCCTTCACATGCATGGGGCCAGTGTCTTCCAGTCGTCCTCCATGTCCTTAGAGGACTTAGTTCGCGGGTTGACCATAGTCAACGAGGAACCATTCTAGGGTCAGTGGTCACCAATTCCGCAACAAGATCGGTCGGGACTTACACTGCACCAGCACGATGTTGGGGTGCGCCACTCCACTTGGTTGCCGGCATTACTGATGGCCATCTCCTTCCATCAAAAACATAGATGTTGCATGCCTCTACCACCGTGTGCTACAATTGCCATCACCTGTGTGTCGGATGATCCTTTGACATACCACAGGACGTGCATTGGTGGACTGTTTTTCACAACTCTCAAAACTACGGCCTCTGGGGAACATCCTCATTATGGAAAAGCCTTCAATGATTCCTTACCTTTGCATCAAACAAATTTTTCACCCAGAGTGCACAAACTGAGGGGTCTAGGACTTTTTCATGTTGGCCTACACTCTCCGTGTTTGAAGTTTTAAAAATGGGGGAGGTTTGTGGAGTATCCATTCAACCATCACATGCCAATATTTGAACCCCGAAAATAATAGCTCGAGAATGAAACACCCACCCACAAAAATACAAGAATCACGGGTCAAAGTGTTCTTGGGATGACTGGTGTTTTTCATTTCTAGAAATTGAAGGAGAAGAACAAAAAATCAAGAAACCCTACTTCTAGAAGTTCATTGTCACCCATTAATCCTCCAGGGTTTAATATGTATGTTTCCAATGATTTCACCAGGGCACGTGCATCCGTCTATGGAGTATGTGCAGCTCTTTCCCTGCATTCCCGCTTTCCATAGAAGGGCGGCATATGATTTGTTTTCAAGGATGTTTTCTCCGTGATCGATACAGGATGATGGGATGTTGGTTTTTCCTTTCGTGGATTCCTCCTCAGAACACGTCACCAAGTCCGAGTCTCCCTTATAGAGTTAAGACGTTGTTCATGAAACTCTTCCTGGTGCCATATCTTCATGGACACCAGTTAATTACACTGCTTCTATCAAGACATTACAAGGGATCTGGTCAGGGCAGAAACCTTTGGTTATGGGATTAGTCAGGTTGGGCATCACTGGCATGTCTGGTCGCTGGGGGATTGGCGTGTCAGTCTTCTATCTTTTATTATAGGGCTTCTCGATGGTGTGTAAGCCCGAGTAATCCCACATCGAATGCGGGGAATCATATATCAGGGGAATGTATATGAGGTTTTCCTCAGCTTCCAAAGTTTTACATAGGTTATTTCATAAGTTTAATGTCTAGCGGAGACGGATCAGACTGATCAGAACACTGACTAGAGTGGATCAGATGGAGGACCCCCCCCTATAGGGAACACTGATACTGAGGCCATCGTGTGGGTGGCCTCCTGAATGTTTTTAGATGGAACGAGGAATGGAGTGGCTTGATCCCACCAGGATGTGGTGGCCCGGGTAAGAATCAGGATCAGTGATGGAAGGGTACATAAGGGGGGTAGTGAATGGGATGGAACCATCATGAAGATGACAATGGTTTTGGGAATGATCCTCGAAAAGGATTCCTACGTATCCCCGTGGCAGGGAATAAATGTCCACATAGTTTATCTGATGGAATCTATCCAATTAACAGGGTCACAATGTTTTACCTCTAGACGGGGTCACAATGGATTACCGCTGGATGGGGTTCAGAGTTTAATGTCATACAGGACGGGGGCAGACCGACGTGATGTGGGTTGGAACTATTAGATGTTGGGATTAAACCACGGGGAGGCTTTCTTCGTACTTTTCAATAGCAGGGATCAAAGACCATGTAGTTTAGGTATGGGCATGGAAACTAACGGTTGAAACCAATGGGTGTTGGGCATGAACCTCATGGAGGCTTCCTGTGTACCCAACCATGGCAAGGATCAATGTCCACGTAGTTCGGGATGGATTTGTGGGAATTACACTCTAGGCTGCCCATGATGTTGGTGAACTGACGTGAATATGGTCAGAACGACTGAGTTTTGGGCTTGACCCTCGTGGAGGCTTCCTACATACCTTTCCTTAGCAATGATCAAAGTCCTCGTAGTTCTTGGGTGTGTCGGTGAACCGGCGTGAACGAGGTCCTGGTGTCCAATGGGTGGGGGGGCTTGAACCTCAGGGAGGCTTCCTACATACCCATCTATAGTAAGGGTCAATGTCCTCATAGTTCATGATATGGGGGGCATGGTGCACCGAAGTGAGGATGGTCGGGACTAATGGAGGGTGGTGGGCTTGATCCTCAGGAAGGATTTCTACATACCCTGCCTTGGAAAAGATCAAAGTCCTCGTAGGTCGGATGATATGGTGAACCGATTTTAAGGGGGTTGGAACGACCAGGTGTTGGGCTTGAACCTCATGGAGGTTTCATACATACCTTGACTTAGCAAGGATCAAATACCACATTTTTCAGGTTGGTGGATATAGATTAACATCATGCGGGACGAAGATGAACTGACTTGAAGGAGGTTCAGAAAAGTAGGTGTTGGTCTTGAACCTAAGGGAGGCTTCCTACGTACCATGCCTTATCAATGATCAAAGACCACATAGTTCATGTATAGGGCATGGGGGATTACACTCTAGACTTTCCAGGGTAGATTTCATGGTCGGTGCTTGCTCTAAGCCCATGTGAGTCATGCTCAGTGTGAGAAACCGGTGACAGGAGAGACCTGACGATCACGTCATGAAAGGTGTGTCTGAGGGAAGTGGAGTAGGGCTTACACATGATCGCAACCCAAAGAGGAAACATGGTCTTCTACGTGGTTAGCAGCCCTAAGAGGTTGGGGCTTACTCCGTGAGGGAGGCCCGATGGCGAAAATGCGAAGCGGAACAAGGATTTGGGATCGAAGAAAGGAGGAGGATTGTTCCCCATCACGCCCTTTGATGGCCCTTGGGACCGAAGATGAAAGGAGGAACAGGGATGCTGCCTCCTACAAGAAATCTAGGGGGATTACACTGATATGGTTTCCCTTTCCCCGCTGACAAACTCCACTCCCATAAAGAGGATATCATCCCATGTTGAGTCAAATGGGCGTGGAGAATATCCAAGGCGGGGGTTCCCCACATGCGAGGCATGGGGAAAGGTTACAGTTTAACACCATGTGATGAGGACGAAGGTTCTTGTCAATTTAACGTCATGGTGGCCGGATGAGCTGGGTTTTCTCCACACCGCTAGGACATACATAACCGGTACCCTCTGCTCCTTGGTGCAGAGAGGCGACAGGCAAGGTTGTGGATAGGGGGTGTCATGCAGCGAACCATTGGGGGTTCCACGTTAGCGTGGCTATGCGAAGGAGCAATAGCTGTTAGCATGCCTATGCGATGAATCATGAGGCAAAGAAACACAACGGTCAGTAGTTTTCAAGGGACTTTGAAATCACATCGTGCAAACCTAGAGGGTCACATACGAAAAGGAATTTCAAAGCATAGGGGTTCATAGGGAGGGGCATTGTGAAGCTCTACCGCTACACATGGCGGAGGGTACTTGCAAAGTGGGGTGCTTCATGAAGTAGGGAGCCTCATCCTAAGTATATGGAAGAGGTGCATATATGAGTTGCTTCCTGATGTGGAAGGTCATTCTCAGAGCACTTCCTTTTAGATCATAGGTGCCTCACTAAGTAGGGAATCAAGAATCATTGTTCTTTGTGAAGTTCAACGACCCTGGCTTGGCACGTGGATTGTGTGTTCATGAAGGGTGCTTCACAAATCATAAACGCTCCATGACAACCTGGGTCCCCTTGGGGATCCCATTCCTTCGCGGAGGCCCTTATCCTCTACAAAATGTATCCCTATTGGAATATGGGATCAAAACGGGAAAAAGGGGAGGCACTTCGTAGAGAAGAAGTACCTTGCACAACTCATGCTTCACAGAGCAGAAGATGCTTCTCGATTCAGAAGCTAAGAAGTTGAAAGGTTGGATTGTTCGTTGTTGAACATGGGGGGAGGATGGTATTTATAGTGGATAGGTGTCGCGAAGTTGTGTGCGCTCAGTGTGAAGAGTAATTCATTTTCTTCGCAGCAGATCGCGAACGTCATGGGAGGTCACGGAGCATTACCGCCTCCTTGATTCGTGGAAGATCGCGAACGTCAAGGGTAGTCGGGGAGCATTACCGCCTCCTTGCTTCATGGAGGATCGTGAATGTCAAGCGCGGTCACGGAGCGTTACCACCTCCTTACTTTGCGGAGAATCAAGAATGTCAAGGGTGGTCGCGGAGCGTTTCGACCTTCTTGCTTCTGAGTAGATCGCGATCATCATGGGCAGTCGTGCAGCTTACTTCCTCGTTGCTTCACGGAGGATTGCGAACATCAAGGGCAGTCACGGAGCATTACTGCCTCCCTGCTTCTCAGCATGATCGGGGTAATCGGGGCTCCATGAATGGTCTTTGCAAGGTAGTCCTTGGAGTCTTTCCATTTCTTTTTACTTCTTCCAACATTTTGGCAGCAACAAATTCCCCCACGCCTCATACTTAGAGATGCAGAGAAATAAAGGGTAGAAGTCTGAGGGTCAATCGCCACATTCCTCGGTAGTTCGTGAAGATATGTCATGAAGGGTGCTCGCGAGGCGAATAGGGGACGTGCATGCCTAGCGCGGCACAAATCATGGCACCCACTGGACGCGCCGCGAAGCTCCAGAGGTCGTCGCCTAAAAACTGGGGACCTAAACTCTCTCTAGTCCTTTCTCTTCCCCACAATTTTTTCCTTTTTCAATCTCGATTCAAAAAGCTCCGCATACTCCGAAAGTGTTCCCTACGAATCAGACATTCTTATTCATGGCACATCAGCGAGTCTTTGACTTTGCATCTTAGCGCTTCATGACTCTGTGCTCAAACGCCTAGGCAGGGCTCTTCGACCAGTCTTTTCGAGCAGTCTTCGCGATTGATCTTTGCTAATGAGCTTCGAGAGCCATCCCGAGAATCGCCCAAGCTCTCGAACTGAATTTCTCATCACGATGCTTCCCAGGGGGTCCTTGTGGATGCCACCTGGAGGGATGAGATGGAGAATAGTCTGGGTCTGTGGGAGCTGGTACGGAGCCACTCAGACCATAATTCATTAGTGGAGCTGATATTAGAGAGCCAGAAAAACTAGCCACTGTGTATGAGGTTTCCCTTGCATGGATTTGCGCTGAGGGATGATATCATCATCCTAGAAGGATGTTGGGACAAACCAGATTACTGGATATAGAGCATGATGTGCCAGCGCCGATGGTTCAGGGCAGCTCATGGACATGCCCGAGAGGATTTCACAACTGTCAATGCTGATTGTTTATACAGTCACCTGAACAACGTTGATGGGGTGGCGCCGCTGCTAGAAAGGTCCCCTCCACTATACCACATGATACTGACAGTGGATTTGACGAAACCCAAGGAAGGGGTGGCTCGAGAAATGGGACATGCGCTATGGCAGCAACATCATAGACGGTTGGTTTTGTTCCTATTGGGTAGGCGCCTCGTGTGAGGAGTTTGAGGGTGAGCTGAGGAGACTGGGTTTCTTTAGGCATCCTAGGCCTCTCAATTCCACATATATCAACCGAAATAGCTGATGCCGGATCTGTTGAGAAGATGGTCATTGAGTACCAATACCATCCACTTAGACTATGGGGAGGTCGGTATTAGCTTGTGGGATGTCCACAAGATCTCTGGGGTACCGATGCAGGGGGAGATGTACGACGAATTCCTCCCCATCATGAGTGTGTGTGAGGATCCCAAGAAAATGTCACGACTGGCTATGGTGCGGATAGATATTGTGCCCAGGGACAACAGGGAGGTAGTCAGGGATTTCCACATCAGGCGGAGGTTCAAACAATTCCTGAACTTTCCAGAAAAGAGGTTGTTTTTTAAGACGCCTTGGACATGCCCGAAGGGGGATCGGAGTAAGAAGCACTTTTACTGGAAACTTTTGGAGGAGAGCCAGTGGAAGACCTAGGGGTTCAGCATCATCACCGAGAAACAACCAATAGTCAGGCTGGTAGCATTCATCGCGGCTCTGATTTGTGGTTGGATCCAGCCAGTGATGGATACCAACATGGGAGTACGCCCCCACACATTCATTGTGGCGTCCACATTGGCGAGAGGAGGGCATATCAACCTGGGAATTCTGATGATCACCAAGCTATATTAGGTGATGTGGCATATTAGCGAGGGAAAAAGGCCGCAGAGAGTATGTGGGCCATTCCACCTCCTGTACGTGTGGATATTAGCACATATCAGGGGGGTTTACGAATAACTGAACCCTTTCTCTCCTCTGGGCTCTAACTTCCGCCCATCAATCCTGAATGTCACATGGAGCATTCTGGCCAAGACGGCCACACCGTCTGTTCTAAACTGAGTGTGAATGGTGGAGGAATTCAAATTCAACCTGTTCCCATTAATTACAAGTGTATTTACTAATGACAGATGTGGAACAAAAGAGAACCAGGCCAATCTCATAGCCTATTGAGGTGGATTTCTGGTTGCAAGGGTGGGCCGTGACCCCCTCTACAAGCCTTATACCCCACACCTATTTACCAGGAAATTCCAGTGTATGTAGAGGCTGACCCCCCAGGCCTACCTTGAGGTGCGCTACAAAGAACAACAATGTGGGATGAGGAAGATATGGCTTATGTTCAAGTGTGAAGATGTGAAAATGCGGAAAGAGTTGCCTCCACCAACTACCGTCCTTGGGCTGGTAAAGGAATATTCCTAGAGCTGGGAGGCAGCCTACCCAGGAGAGATGCTAAAGCAGCCATCCCTTAGAGTTAATGATGTTGAGCTTACCCAACCTCGGGTCCAGGGATGGAAGGTAGTATGGCCATCCTGCAGTGGCAGGGAAACCATGGCAGCGAGGCCCTCACCAGCTGAGGGGGAAGTAGTGGTAGTGGATCAAGTAGTGGTAGCAGACCCGGTAGTTCCAAAAGAACAGAACCATCTGGAGGGGAGGCCGCCGATATGATTTTGTTGGATACCCACACAAGATCTAGGTAGGAGACTACACCATATCGACATGCCAGATGATTTTGTCCTCCCAGAGGCCTAGGACATCTAGGAAGTCAATATGAAATTCCTCGGTCCTGCCAAGTTGTGGAAGCACCCGAACCGTCTCGGGATGGATTACCAGGGATAGACCATATTCAGGCTGGCTTTGCGGTGCCCCAATATAAATGGGAACAACATTTGACTGATCTGGAGGACATCTTGCACTCCTGGGGAGATCCTCATCCAATGAAAGATCGATTCAAGGTGTTTCTCTATCGCACTGCTCTCCTGTAGCTGTCAGCCGCTAATTTGAGATAGTGCTTCCCCCTACCAGAAGAATCAGATGAATTCTCCTTGGGAGATGAGGCCAGGAGAGGGATCTCGTTGGAGGAGGGAAAATTTGGATATCATTACTCGGATCTTGAAGAGTTCACAGAGGCCATTGAGTTAACAATATAAAACCCCCTTCAAAGAGACTTTATTTGATGTTATTTTAGTCTACCTGCTGACATCTGAACCATGCAGGAGTGTCTTATACACAGAGATCATTCTCGTCCTTTACTGGATGCTGACGCAGGACCTTCGGGATCTACGCCAGCCGCTGAAATCATTTCTGCGTCTATTGGGGCAATGATACCTGAGGCGACCCCTCTAGAGTTTTCAGACCTTCCAACCATATATGGGGGGCACACTTCAGGGTCCCGATGACCTCAACTCAAGAGAGAGAATACAGATTCGATCTCTGTACATCCCCTCCACCAATTTCATGACTGCCATACTCTGACCATTTTTACTGACATCTATATCCTTTTTTGGTGCATACAGTTCTTCAAATGGAGTGGGTCTCCCTGACGAGGTTGTTCAGGGCTTCTTGCGGCTTCCTTCCCAGTGGAGTGCTGATGATCGTGGAGGTGGAGCACCAAATTGATCAAGTGGCGGTTCTCCAAATCACAAGGTGGGAGCATTTGTGGGGTTGTACCCGAGATCATTGATGTAGGATCTGATTATGAGGACCGTTCAGACAGCTCAGGTCCTACTATGCCCGATCGAACACCAGACGTGGACCTGACTGAGGAGTTCCTGGGGGAGCTCCCAGTGTATGAGCCTACTAACTGTTCCGACTGGGACGAGACGACCTCCGATGAAGATTATAGGAAGATATTCTGACGTCGATTGTGGAAGATGATCAAACGCTTTATTGATGACACCCCCAAGCACCATGGTTGTATGAGATTTACAGACATTGCTCCCGACTGCGAAAATTGTGTGCAGGGGGAGTGGATGCCAAGATTCCTCACATGATCATCCGAGATCTGATGGTGGAAACAATTTGGGAGCATGAACATGGCCTCAGTGTGGGATAGTAGTAGAGGAAGGCGGTAAACATCAACATGCTCTAGGAGGCTGTAGATGAGGTACAGCAGCTGCAGATTCGGGCAGACAAGCAGTCGACCTCCCTTAACGTGCAATTTGAGCTAATATTATGATTGAAGGACCAGCTAGAAAAACCCGAAGAGGGCATGAAGCGAACCTCTGAGGAGATGACTTTCATCAAGACCGACATAAATCGGAGCCAAATTGCAGCCAACCAATTGTGCCCCCTTGCTATCGAGGAGGAGTGGGAGCTGAACATGCAGTAGCAAATCCTAGATTCCACCAGCCATAGGGTGGTGGAACTGTTACGCTCTTTTGACGAGGCCAACCGCTCCATGGGGGGAGTTGACTCCTGCATACTGTAATGATTGAAAACCCTCACATTTACTTTCATGATTTGATTGTTTGATGTCATAACATGCATGAGTTTTTTTGTTTAAAATGATTTATTGCATCCTCGTGATCTTTGTGGAGCATCCAGCGATCATTCCCTAAGCTCACATGGGTCGGGCCTATTCTGAGAAACAAGGGATGACCACCTTATCACCCCATCCAAAAGTAGTAGTGAAAACCAAGCTTTGGGCATCCGTGTCTTCAACAACTGGTCCGGATTTCCGAGGAGAAATGGGAGAGACCTTACTAGAGAATGAAGCACTAATAACAGACGAGTTATAGTTTTCCTAGTGTGCTATTGTGCACGAATGGGGTAACGCCAGGGGCAATGGAATCAATCCAAACAGGTGGTAATGGAGGTCTGAATCCTGATACCTAGGATTTGGAACACTGGGGGTGGTGTGAAAATGTAGAATAACAATTGACCGCATTTGAAAAAATGGTATCCTTATTGTGTTAGCTTGAAATAGGGATAAATAATTAGGGCTGACCACTGACCATGTTTGAAACATTGGGCCTGACTCAAAATTTCATCCATTAGCCTTCCAGAACATCGGCCTGGGACAATAGGTGGGCCATAGGCCGAGCATCCCTACTATTATGGGGTTCCCTTAGAGATGAAAGAGGATGAGGGTCTGAATAAGGGTCACACAAAGCATTGAATGTGGAGTGATGGTTTGTTCGAATAGAATCCAACACTTGAAATTACACCACCGTGGTGGGAGCACATTAGATGGGTGTATCTTTTTGATCATGGATAATTCGTTGTTTTATATAGGACCTCTCTGGTGATGGAACTTTCACTTACCAATGTCATCGCGTGGCATCCTGAACTTGTTCAAGGTAATGCTACAATTTCATGGTTCCCCACATGGAGTCAGGACAGTGGGCCTGAACAGAGGAATATTATTTATGATTCCTGGGGGATAGACCCTAGTAAAAATACCTTAGTGAATCTATATATCCCATGTGGATGGGAATAAAGACGTACATAGTTCTGAAAGAGATCTTAGTTTATGGTCTTAGATCACGGACCACGGATGGCGGGAAATGAGGGAGACACCTGGTGGGGTAATTATAAAGCCTGTCGTGAATGGGAACCTATGGTTCTAACCAACACGTGTTCCCTGGGAAGGTTTTAGGTCAAGGGACCAGAAATGAGAGTTAGGCTGGGCCCAAGTCAAGGTGCACTGATGTTTCTACATATCTCAGGATAATGAGAATCAAGCTATACATAGTTCTAAGAGGAGGTACAGTATGGTACCATTTCAAGGTATAAAAGGGGCGTGTGGGTTTGGCCCTCTCACCAAAATAAGTGGTATTTGATGTATTTTGTTTTTCCTTTAAAGTGAATGGTATTTTTTTGTGAAGCGACAGGACTACGATAGGGATTCCCGACATCACCACAAGTATCAAGCCATATTAAAGCTTTGACAAATGTTATGGCATGTGACCGATACCAAACATGGTGTCCCCTTGAGTGAGGACATCACCATGTAGTGCCATTTTTTCGTCGTGTGTCTAGGACAATAATGTCACAGTTTAGGGTCATGTGATGGGACCAGGCATGAATTTTAATGTCATGTGGGACAGACATAGTAGAAACGAGGCTAAAGGAGTAATGTTCATGGTGTAATAAAACTTACCCGACACGAACGAGTGAAGGATCCCATACAACATAGTACATGATTCCGTGAAAGATACCTCTGGCCGAGGAGCCAAAATAGAGGTAAGAGTGTAAGGGGAAAGATAAACTAGATCCCAATTGGGCAGGACTCGGAGACCAGATGTTCAGGTTCTCTTGCGTATTTCTGGAAGAGATCTTAGTTTATGGTCTTAGATCTCGGACCATGGAGAAGAAAGACTATCCCAAGTAAAGGAAAATCTTAACACAATCCCAATGACTACGTGATTCAGACTCGGTGTAGGAAACAATGGAGAATAAGATATCTGCAATACGTAAAATACATGCAAAGGTGAAATTGGTGGAGCCATTAAATGACCACCTCATCGTGGATTTTTCCTCCTAACGTGTAGATTCACACTGAGGAATAGTACCAAGAGTTTTGAAGGTCTACTTTGACATGATAAGGTGGAGAAGGATGTGAATCATGTAACCAGCAATATGGGCTTAATGGGGTTGGCGTGCTGATGGAGGATGACTGTTGATTGTGTTCAAAACACAGCATCCATATCGAGTTAGCCTGATATGGGGACAAACCAATGAGTGCCGACCGCTGACCATATTCACAATGATGGACTTGCATCAATTTATTGTCTGAAACCCTCGAGGACATTGGACTGTAATGGTGGGAGGGCCCTTGGGACGAGAATCTACTCCATTCGAAGGTCCATTTAGATGTGAAAGGTGATGGAAGCCCTAATGATAGAGTACAAAAAGGCTGAAAACGGACAAAGGCATGTACGAGTAGGGTCTGACATTCCAGGTATCAGACCAAAGTTTCCTTAAGCACATTGGTGAATCTCCAAAGAGGGTCAAAGAGCGTTCTCAACTTGAGAGTCACATATTTGAATGGATGAGTATAAATTATATGGATAGGGAACTCCCAAGAGGTAGAGGTACGTGGACTGGTCATTATGAACCTGCCGTGAATTAGGACATAATCCCATGCCACACAATATACTCCCCTCCCCGGGAAAGGGTAGGCCATGGGGCCAAGGTGAAAGGGGGTTTTCTGGGAGATGGGTCTGGACCCGAAGTCTAGACATTCGGGCGATACTACATATCACAAGAGGATGGGAATCAAGACATACATAGTTATTGAAGGCACATAGGGTTAAGATACCCTAGAGAGGGTGGTGTACAGAACAACGTGTAATCCGGCGTGAATGAATACATAATCCCATACTACATCGTGCAACCTTAAATAGGAACATGGGTCGGAAGCCCGAAATGGCCAAGGGGCCTGAGGTTGGGCCTCAGATAGGAAGGCATGACCAGTCTACAGTTTAATTTCTTGTAGTGAGTAAGATAGTGGGTAAGATACCCCACAACCATGCCACACCATAAAATCCTAAATAGGAACTTGGGTGGTGGGACGGAAAAGATCCAGGGGCCTGAGGCTAGGCCTCGGATGGGAATTCCCCACCAGTGTACTGGTTAACATATTGCAGTGAGGATGAAAGAGAGGATACGGTACCACATCCGGGGATGTTTACGACATAGTGAGTAACTCGACATGAATGAGGACATAATCTCATGCCACACCATACAATCCTCAGTGAGAACCTGGGCTAAGGGCCTGAAAAGTCCATGGGGTCTGAGGCTGGGTCTCGGATGGGAATCCATACGTCCTCTTGTGTGGTTACCACCTCATCATAGCTTCTAAGTCCACGTCATCAGTTCTCAGTGTGGGAAATAAGGAGTCGGTCATGGCTCTCCCTGTCATATGGGGTTTAGTAGCTAGCATCGCCCAAGGGGAGTTTGTTGATTGGATATTCAATGGGGAAGAATGAACCACTTCAATTAATATTTGGGACATATTAGTGTGTTCATGATAACAAATGATAGCTATTGACCATGTTCGAAACACAGCGTCCTTATAGTGAACTAGAACAGGAAAAAATATTAGTATCGACCGCTGACCATATTCGCAATGTGGGACTTGTATCGTCTTGTTGCTCAACATCCTTGAGGGTATTGGCCCGAATCGGTATGAGAGCCCTTGGTCCTAGCATTCCTAATATTCAGGGGCCCTTCCAAATGGTAAGGATGATAAAGTCACAATCAAAGGAGTGGGTGAATCATTGTTATACCCATACATTTAAAAGTCAAACATGAAGGTGAAAGAGGAGGACACCTCTGGAGAGTGGGACATACTGTAGGATCGAGATGTGCTCGATTTGAATTGGGGAAAAAGACTGCACCCCACCATATGTCTTGATTCGAGGGGAAGATTTTGGTGTTTTGGATGGGCCAACAGATGAAATGTCCTGGCATTCTTACATATCCCCTAAGGATGAGAATCAACCCGTACATAGTTCTTGATGTCCATGCAGTTTAACGTCATGCGGTGAGGGCATTGGAGGATAGAATAACATGGAGTGGGAACCTGGTGTGACCATTATAATCTCTTCATGAGTGGGGCTAAGTAATCCTAGACCATATCATGCAAGGATCCACCGAGAGAACTATACCCTTGGGGGATAGTCAAAGTGAAGAGTTGGGTCTAGGCTCAGGACGAGGCATCAGAGGGTTCCGACATATCCCATGAGGATGGGAATCAAGCCATACGTAGTTATAAGGATGCAATTTAACATCTTGTTGGATCATGCACAGTTTAAAGTCATTTCGGACTGATCAGTTTAAGGTCATGTTGGACCGGCGTGCAGTTTAGTGTCATTCGGACCAAACAGTTTTGGGTCATGTCAGACCAGACAGTTTAGGGTCATGCCCGACCTGTAGTCCTTGGAAAATTATTTCTTGAGGAACGTTTCATTGGTGGGAGGATTTATATGATCACCATCCATGGTCACTTTGGAGTATTCTCCATTGGGGTAAACCCTATGAATTACGTAAGGTCCTTCCCATTTGGGATCCAACATGGGTGGTTTTCGTCCATGGATCACTGGCACCCTAAGGGCCAATACCAAGTCACATTGTAAGAAGGATCGGAGGCGAACCTTCTTGTTGAAGTCACTAGATATATTATTATGATGCCTTTCATGATTGTACAGGGAAAAAGCCTATTCTCGTCACGTGCTTCCAATTCAGCCAGAAGAATTTCGGCAACCTTGTCTGGTGCTTGGTGGAAGTATACCACTATTCATAATGAAGGCAGTTGGATCTTGATGGGTAGGATGGCCTCAGCTTCGTAAACCAGGGATGAACCCGCACTTGTAGAGGATCTGCTCAAGGTCGGGAATACTCAAGAGGGTAATCTGTAGCGCGCAGTGTCAGATTCTCTCACGCTTGGCCTGATCAACCGGGAGGTAACCATTTTGGAGATACTCGAAAAAAGGTGCTCTCTAATAAGGAGTCAGTTCAAGCACTACATCTAATGGACCTGGGGGTCCAGATGTGGAGGCTCCTGTTGTAAGATGGCTTAATCTTTGGACATCGTCATCATCTGGGGTGATGGGAGAAATGAATCTCTGATGTGCCACATGTATAATCATATCATCCTGGTCGGGTTCTACAAGTGATGTTTCTAGGATAGCCAGGGCATCGACTCAACCATTTTGAGATCGAGGGATATGAGTAACTTCCGGCCGAGATGGGAACTGGGCCATTAGCTAGATGGTGCACTCTAGCAATGGTGTGAGCTCTGGTTTTCTAACGATGTAGCCCCTGTTGATTTTCTTGATGACCAGTTCGAAATACCCTATCGAATGAAAATGGGGCACATCGATCTCAATGGCCAGATCGAGGCCAGTAATGAGGGCATGATACTCTGCCTCACTGTTGGTGCAGCCATCTGACAACCAGATTAAGTATGGAAAAATGGCTTACGTCAGGGTGATGAAGACGATTCCTAGGCCTACTCTGGTGAGAATAGGATCATTGAGTCTCTTTCTAGTGAGGCTCTGTGAGGAACCATCTATGTGAATATGACAACATGGGATTGAAGGATCTACTGAGAGGATTGCCTCATTAGGAAAATCCATGTCTAGGGACTGGTCCGCAGAAGTTAGATGGGTATCTAGAAAATATACTGATGCTTGTCTCCTAATAGCCTTCTGAGGCATAAACCTGATGTCTAACTGCCCGAGGATTACACCCCACCCTGCTAGACATCCGGTCAACATAGGGCGGTTTAGAATGTACTTCAACGGGTCTACCCGAGACACCAGTTGTACCTCATGGTGCATCAGGTAGTGTTGCAACTTTTTCATGTCAAATATGAGCGCAAGACTGCTCTTTTTGATGGGGGGTACCTTGTCTCCATATCAAGGAGCATGCGGATGAGGTAGTAGAATTTGTTTTCCATCCCCTCGTTGTTATTATAAGTGATAAGGGAACCAAGATATCGTTCCATGGCAGCAACATACAGGATTAGTGGTTTCCCGGAGATGGGTGGCATCAGGACCGAAGTTTGGAGCATGTACTTCTTGATTTCCATGAACTCGTTCTAGCACTCTTTGTCCCATTTGTAGGCGGAGCATTTCTTCATGAGCTGAGGAATGGGATTACACATTCTAGCCAAATTCGCAATGAATCAAAGTATGTAATCTAAGTGGCCTTGGAAACCTCAAAGCTCCCAAATATTGCTCAGGGGAGGCATCTGGATGATGGCCATGATCTTCTCTATGTCGATATCAATTCCCCGATACATGAAAACAATGTCTAGGAATTTCCCAGAGGTGACCCTGAAGGCACACTTCAACGGGTTCATCTTCTGGTGGTGGGAACAGAAGAAGCTGAACACTTTCACAAGGTCCGTGAGATGGTCCTCGCACTGGTGATATTTTACCACTAGTTCGTCCACATATCATTCCACCAATGTCTCTATGATTGGATTGGTTATGCGGCGCATGGCCCGCTAATAGGTAGCACCTGCATTCTTCAGGATGAAGGCCATAACCAGGTAATAGTATGTACCTTGGGGCACCTTAAAGGTTATGGACTCCTCATACATGGGGGGCCATTCAGATCTGGTTGTATCCATTGTATCCATCCATGAAGAATAGATCATGGAACCCAGCTATAGCGTCGATCAACAATTCATTCATCGGAAAAGAAAATTCATCATTTGGATAGTGACGGTTGAGATCATAGAAGGTGATGCAGACTCTGATCTGTCTATTATTCTTCTTGAATGGAACATTTTTTTCTAGCCACATGGGGTACTGGACCTCAATGACGAAGTTGGAACTGATGAGTTTGCAAACTTCGGCCACAACCATAGCACTCTGGGGAAGGGTGCATCTTTTTTGCGAGGCTGATTAAACCCGTGATGATTTGCAGGGAGACCGAGGTGGGGGAATAATAACTATGGATCCAGTCCTAGCATCTCGTCGTAGCCCTAGGCGAATAAATCACGATTCTATTTCAGTAAATCCACATACCACTTCTGCTCCTCGGGGGGCATGGTGTCACTGATTAATGTGGGTCTCTGATCTGCCTCACTACCATGTTTTACCTGTACCACTTCATCGACTGTGGCAGAGACGCCTTCTTAAAAGGTATGGGAGCGCCCTTCAGATCATCTTCATCACTTGCAGATGGGTAATATCTAGAGGGAGGTGCTTCTTCTAGGTCAACAGATCCTGATGGGAGGCTAGTGCCAGCCTGGGTAGCGGTGGACAACGTATCGGGAGATTCACGTGTTGTTGAGACCATAGCAATGAAGGCAGTTGATCCGATCCCATCGGGTCTTCGGCCCAAGGGGCCACACATGACTATATCAAAGAAGTATAGGTGTGTCGGCTTGAGATGGTTAACTATATCCTAGCAGAATAGACACTTATGACGTAAATCCGTTGCCAGGGGTAGATATCCTGATACCGTATAGGGGCAGGAGGCACTAGGATAACCTAAGCCTCATTTTTGTAGGAATACGAGGTGATATTCCATCATCAGTTGGACATGGGAATATTTTTCTCCCTTGTGCCAGAGAAAACAAAACAGTGCCCCATGTTGGGGGGTCATGGCCTCCAATCAATGGATCAAAAAGATGTAGGCATCATCCATACATGCCTAGGGGTCAGTTGTGACTGGGACAGGATTGACCACACTTGCCTGAATTTGTTTATCCTTGCTCTTGTAATTGTTGGAATATAGGTAGCGGGCTTCACAAGAGGCGAAAGGAGGTTCATTGCCTCATAGTATTCCTACTCGACTGTTGAGGGAATATTTGAGGCACTGGTGATACGACGAGGTAACCACCGCCTGCATGTGGAGCCATGGCCTTCCCATCAATACATTGTACGTCGTGTCCAGGGAGACAACCATAAACATAGTGTTGGAAAACTAGGCTGCCAAACTGGGTCATCGGATGGATCTTACCAACTGGGGTCTGCTATGTCATTTCATATCCATGGATCAATAAATTAGAGGGATTCAGGTCTTCTTCAGATAACCCTAGCTTCCATAGCATCCGTGTCAGAATGAGGTTGATCTTGAAGCTAGTGTCAATGAGAAAGTGGCGAACCTCTACACTATTTAATTGGTCAGTGATGTATAGTGGGAGGATATTCCCCTGAATGGGAGATCCTTCATCTTCTCCCAAGAATAAAATTATGGCTTTACATCCTGTGTTATCAACCACTTCAACACGAAAGGCTTCTGTAGCCGCTACCTCCATCTCTAACTGGACGGGGCCTCTTAAATCCTCAGCGAGGGCCTCACACATATCTGATGATAATAAAAGGGCTTCAAGGATGAAAAGCCTCACTAAGATTCTAATGAGGTTCTTGAGAACATCATACTTCTATGCTAGGCGTGAACCTCTACTTGCAAGAGGTCGCTCTGTGATAGGAGGCATGACGAACCCTGCCGACATGACCAGCGGCTGATTGGTGTTGGGTATATCCGGCTGCTCACAAGTCAAATCCCAAAGAGTAGATGCTAGATGATGACTAGATGACTGAGATTGGCCTGTAGAAGGTAGATACTAGTCACGATGTAGTTGTGGTAGATTTTCCTAATCCAATAGCACAAACAATGGTGAATGTGGGCCTGACGACACCAGATGAATAGGTTGCGCGTGCTGAGTTCTGTGCTGGGCCTGCTATCTAGTCTCAGTGGCATGCACGTCCTAGATGGAGGTGCCAACTGATGTGTCCCGATGAACCATATAGTCGTAGCTCCGCCGACATTAGCATCTGAAAGGGACATTGGGGAGGTTCTCATGTTTCTCCCCATTATCGAGAGTCATATAGGGGTTTACCAACTCAACAGTGTTAACTGAAATGTACCCTTGACAGTCACACGAAGATTCATCTATCACTAGGCAGATTCTGGGGGGAATAACCATCTCATGGGGCATAAAGTGACCGAGAGTGCGAGACGACGATGGCATTGGCGGGGCACATTGCTTTCCCTTGCATCGTCGATGCTTGCTCTTCTGGGAAGAGGTCGGCTGAGATGATGATGCAGAAGTGGTGGTCGCAGCTTCTGAAAGCTTTGACTAATTCAGGCATGTTCGGATGATGCCATGGGTATGGGAGACTGTTTTGCAATCCATCTAGTCATCATAATTTTGGGACTCAAGGTTATAAAACTGATGCCACTCGCCATTGTTGTTGTTACTACTGTCTGGCTTTACAAAGGCACCTGCCACTTGTGCTGGGGTCGGGCCCAGCCTGACTATGTTGTTATCAACGTGGTCTCGAAGCCAGTCTTTGAATATGTATCACCACATGAGGGTGTGCCTCAGAATCCAATGATAGGGGCAGTAGTTTGGGAGATCAGGGAGATTCGCCTCTTCCTGCCTTCTAAACTCAAAAAAGCGTACAATTCCCTTCTCTAAGGTAATACAGATGTAACCGGGGACATGGTTCTCATTGAATGAGTATGTCTGGTTAGTCTTGTCTGGAAAGGGGGGTTTTGGAGCCTGGCCCTAGCAAGGTGATGGAGGGCATGTCGAAGAGGTGGACCATGATTGTCCCGGCTAGTCGAGGGTGGCACATTCCACAGGGGCACCTTCCAATTCTGAGGTGAACACTGCTGAGCCGGAGGCTGTGCCTAAGGTGGAGGGCCTCTGCGAGGTTGTGGGGCTAGTACAACTGGTAGCAACTCTAGTTGCTTGGGGGATTCTATTTGGGCCACCACAGCGGGCTCAACTCTGGTAGCCCTCCTTGCTGGAATTATAGGGGGCAACGGGCGTGCCAAGATGGCTTGTTGTAGGGCCTCCTCTTGAAATTTGGCCTTATCAAAGAAGTCTCGAAATCCTGTATGGTAGTTTTGGGTGATCAAGGAGGGAACTAGTTCTATAATGACGTTCCCTACGCACATTGTCATTAATTTCTCTTGAGCCAGTGTCATGTCGAGGGAGTGTGTGAGCCCCTTCCACCATACGATATAGTCCCCGACTCACTCATCAGGCCTTTTCCTTTCACTTCAAGAGGTCTATGATGCTAGTTTTCTGAGAGGTAGTGATTAACTAGTAGATGAATTTCCTAAAATGGTCCTCCCTACTAGTTATGGATCTGATAGGGTGCTGGCTCCACCAGACGAATGACATCCCCTCTAATGTCTGAACAAAGTAGCGGAGCTTGGCAGCCTCCTGTTGTGACGGAGTTCCTAACATGGGTCCACACCTTGAGTTGAAGTGGGTCAGGTGCTACGGCGGGTCCCTTGTCTCGTTAAAGGGGGAGAAGGCGGGATTCTCTAAACTAGGAGGTGTCACCATATCATCCACCCATGTTGGATATGACTTACTATTTGGTGGGATTGCCACCTATCATGTTTTCAATGCCTCAAGAAGGGCTATGAGTGCCAACATAGAATCACTTGGGCGGGTGTCCCTATCATGATGAGGATCTCTAACTTCTAGCATGTTGTCAGGTTCTTCAACATGGTAAACAGGCTCAGCGGCTCATGGAGCGGCTAGTGGAGAAGCCTACGGGAAACTGGGGAAACCCAGGCTGGATTCTTTGGATTCTATCGTCGTTCAAGAGGTTTTGGATAGACGTATCCTTTCCTCTTGTCGTGAGCTCTGACTTCAGCCTTATCTGCCGGAGCTGCACGATCATGGTTGCCTCGGGGCAGCTCGGTGGGGGGATTTTGTTCATGCCTCTACTATACTGGCCTAGGATCGCCATCCTCATGTCGTCGCTCGGCAGTGGGTTTAGCCAGAAGTTCATTGACCAATCTCTTAATGACTTGAAATTTAACATTTTTATTTCAAACAGTAATACCAATACAAGGAAAGATGTCATGGGGGTCGAAAGTAATGCAACCCCAAAGCATCATCAATGACAAATTTAAAATCCTCATCAGGATAGGACCCCAAAGATGAGAAATAAGAAAAAGTATTGTTTGATGTTTTCGTAGATTCCATGAAGTCCCCCACCATGTTACCCTCCCTCCAAGTATGAGAGATATCCATGCACGGCCTAATAACAGCCTGGAAACGCTTTACAGTATAAATAATGTGCCATTGTATCCTGCTTTTATTTTGCAGTGCATTAAACATCACCAATGAATCAGTTTCCACCGAAGCCACCACCATATTCCTGCTCACACACAGCTGCAAACCTGCTTCCATAGCCCGAGCTTCTGCTTGAAGCGCATCACCTCCCCCAAACAAAGCAGAAAATGCAGCATGTACAGACCTGGTATGATCCCGCACGACGCCACCTCCCCACATATCCCCTCCGATCTGTGATCCATCGACATTGAGCTTCAATCCCTACAGTGGTGCCCGCAACCTCACCCACTGCCCAAGTCCAAGAGATCCAGCCCGACGATCCTCAGCGCACCCACCAGTAATTGCGCGTAAGGAGGGTGCCGACATGCAGTCCGGCCACAGCCTAAGCAGGTCCAGCACAATGTTTTTAACCCTAAAATGAATACTAACCTGAGAGACTGAGCCAATACAATGGTGCTTGTTATTCCGGGACTTCCAGATAGTCCAACACCCAGCAGTGAGAATGAGTACCCTTGCTTTCCTTTCAACACCTTGGTTTTCAGCTCCCCTAAACCAAGAATAAAGAAAGCCCTATGAGTTACCATCATAGTCATTCCATCCAAGAAATGATCAATGGTTTTCCAGACCCCCCTTGCCCATTCACTATCGTAAAAAATATTCCCCACATATTCTGTGCATGGAGACCTACAGCACCAGCAATGGGAGACCGTTGGGATCCCCATTCGCTGAAGGTTAGAATCCGTTAAAAGAGCCTTGTGTCTCACTATCCACATCAAAAAATTGAATTTGGAAGGAATCACATTACACCACAGAGTCTCGCCCCACCGGTCAATGTTCACCACCTCTCTTGTCAAGGTATTAAATTCTTTGATGGAGAAGGCACCTGATGAGGTACCTGTGAAAAATAAAAGGTCATCGTCATCATTTGAATAAACAGAATTAAACATCTCTATTTGGTTTCCATTGAGGATGGCCTTGAGGAACCTCATATGGCAGGAAGCCTATTTAAAGGTGATATCTGGAGCCGGACAGCACGGGAACCATAGCCTCCCTGCCCCCAAATCCTACTGCCAGAAGATTATGTCCCCCCTTCTGATAATACACCGAGAATGTTGTTGTAGAATTTTCAAATACGGTTGCACCAGGTTCCATATCTTGGAAGGATTCCTTCTCTGATTATTCTAATTAAGGCCGTGAAAATTCTGCATTGTTCTACCCCATAGAGTTCTACCTTCCAGGACCTCCCAAGCAAGCATGACATGTTGTCCTTGAATGGTTACAGGCAATATTCATAGAATTATTACCCCCTCCGAAAGGGGTCTGGCCAGCCATTTACACGAAGCCCAATGATGACGGCCCTCCATCTACCCATCCCAAATAAAAGACACCATGATTCTGTCCAGGTTTGAAAACACAGTTTTCGAACCCTTGAAGGTAGATCAAACATGCATCGTCGTGGAGACTAACACACATTTAACCAGAGTGATATGGCCTCCAAAGGACAGAAACCTATTTTTTCAGTTTTGAATACGCCTAGTAAGATTGCAAATGATCTTATCAAAATGATTCACCCTGAGGTAGGATGGGCTGATTGGAGCTCCCAGATAATCCATGGGAAAAAGACCCTTATTCATATTCAGCCTGGCCCTTATGTCTCGATCCCTCCACGGAGAGGAACTCCTTGCTGTGAAGAAGAGGCTTTTGTCAGCATTTACCACCTGTCCGCTCCACATTCAATATTCCTTAAGAACCCTCTTCAACCCTTTCATTGATCTTATACTACCATTAATGAACATATCTGTGTCATCGGCGAACATCAAGTGTGAGATTCCTCTCATGGTATGCTTGCTATGGTAGGGGAGAATTTGCCATGTGACAATGCCCTAGTTGATGTAGCAGCTAAAGGCATTTTGAGCAAGAATGAAGATGGAGGGAGACAAATGGTCCCCTTGCCTGATCCCCCGACATGCCTTGAAGAACCCAAATTGTTTACCAATGAACGTGGTAGAGATCCACGCCGAGCTGAAGCAACAAAAGAGGAGATTAATTGTTCAGTTGGAGAATCCCAAGCACTTTATGAATTTTAGCACAAAGCACCATTCCATTCTATCATAAGCCTTGCTCATATCCAATTTGACCACAAGATTTCCCGCAAAGGACATGTTGTTGATCCCACTTGTAATTTCTTGGGCCAAACCAATCGCACCCTGGATTGACCTGCCTTTAATGAATCCATGCTGCTCTGGATTAATCCATGAGTCCAAGTGGGTGGCCATTCTCCTATTGAGTGTGCTGGAAAAGATTTTGTATGATAAGTTACACATGCTAATGGGTCTGTATTGGTCAATGGACTGAGGATTATTCACCATAGGAATGAGTACCAATTTTGTTTCACAAGAAATATGAGGGAGAGACCCCCCTGGAAGACATCTTGGATAGCACGAACCAGATCACCTTTAATGATGTCCGAAGTCGCCCTATAAAAAGACCCAGGAAAACCATCAGGACCCGGGGCATTGTCCGGATTCAAGGACCTAACTGCCTCAGGCACATCATCCTCCACCGGATGTATCCTCATACCCTCATCAAGGACCCCCGAAACACTAGTGTGAATACCCTCAGAAAACTCCTCCTCCCCCCTCGGGTAACCCCCTGCCATGCTCAGATTAGGACCATCCATTAGGGACTACACCTCTGAATTTTCCAAAACCCCAATTTCCTCCTGATTTGAAGAAAAGGATCTGTCCTCCCTCCGGATGTTTGGCCTATGTATTCTCTGACAATCCTTAATGCAAGCATGGAAGTACCCTGAATTCCGATCTCCCTCCCGAAGCCATCTCACCCGGGCACTTTCTCTTTCCAATCATCCATGTCTCATGAGAATATCAGCTAAGGCATCTTTCTTTGATCTAAGCTTAGTAAAGGATGCTTCATCCCATTATTGTTCTAGTTTAGCCTCCAATCTATCCACCTCCTCACTGATTTCAACAACATTGTGATCACGGTCAAGAATGGGTTTCCTCCATTATCGAAGCCTGTTCTTGACTCGCATGAGCTTATTGTGAAAGGTAATCCATGGATTCCCATGATGATGCATATCCCAAGCTCACCTGACCTCCTCCAGAAACCCCGGATCCTGTACCCATGACTCAGATATATAAACATGATCCCCACGCATTGCACCTGCATGAAATGAGATACGTAGCGGAGAATGATCTGAGAGACTCCGCGTCAAGTGAGTGACTTTGGAATCAGGAAACATTGCAATGGCCGCCTCATTCATCGGACATCTATCAAGACGAAAATAAGATCTTCTCCCCCTGTTGATTATTACACTAGGTGATAATAATTCCCTCAAACCCTGCATCCAGCAAGCCACTTCTAGCCATGAAGGAGGCAAAATCCGGACTTGCATTCCGGGGAAACAAGCCACCAACTATCTTCTCCTCTGGACTATCCATTATGTTTAAATCCCTGCAGACAACCCAAGGGGAGCCCTCTGGGGTGAAACCTTCAAGATAGCCCCATAACACCTCACGATCCTACGGGTTACACTTGGCATATATGAAGGAGAATAAAAACTTCTGAAGCCCCATAGATATCTTAGTATTCAAATCCTGGCTGGTTGCACTAATGAGGTCCACGCTTATGTGATCTATCCAAAAAATCCAAATATGGGAATTTAGAGGAGCCCCATGTAAAAAACCACGAACCTTAAGCTTTTTGGTGTAATAAAAAATCTTGCTGGAATAATGTTTTGGTTCCAAAAAGGCCACCAGGTAGACCAGACTTAACCCTGGCTCCAAACCCCCGTCCATTTCACACTAAGGCTTTAAACATTAAACATGATCCATCTGGAACTGGCCCCAGACTCCCGACCCTTACCATCAGAAGAAAAATCCACACATTGATGAACTTCAGCTCTTGCTCTTGCTCTAGTAGTAACCCCCGACACCGCCTGTGAGAAAGGTGGAACAGAAAAAGCTCCACCCCTTGCCAACACCCTGACTACGACTTTTGGAGAATCAAACAAAATAGACAGCCCAGAACACTACTCAGAAGACAAAAAAGGAGGCTTAGGGGGAGAGACATAGAGAGGTGTTGACTTAACTTCACCTGGGGGAGTCACAGAGCATGCCAAGAGGGGGAAAACCACTGGACATTAACCACGGGATATTAACTTCAGCCCACCCAATAAAGTATTACAAACCGCCTACTTCTTCCGTCCATAAATGAATGTAAAGACAGGAATGAAAGGGTTCTCAGGGATCCATTTTTCTTCCAAAAAATTCATTCGAAGAAGAAGCCCTAAGAGATCTAAACCTTGAACAAGACATCCAGCCTCAGAAGTGTGGATTGTATCACCACCACCTGAACCCCGCACGGAAATGGTACCACAACTGGAAAGGGAATCCCCCTCCCCGGGCGGTGAAGAAGAGGAGGCTACAGCACCCTGAACAAGGGCACTCAAACTCACTGCTCCTCTCGTGTTCATTTTTCTGCCTGAAGGGGGCTGCTCAGAGGACCTCGGCCGCACTCTTTGAATAGTACCCTTCGCTCGAGCCTTACGAAAAACCAGTAGATAATGAAAAGAGATATGGAAGAACGAACAAAACCTTGGGAAGATCAGATATACAAGGGGATGTTGAAGATCCTCCATTCCCCCTATCCTGAGCACCAGATGATAATGAAGCGGTCGACTGAGATCCATCTCCACGCAGAGCCGAGCCACCGAAGCCTTGGACAGACGGATAGTGTGATGATCCGAGAAATGGTAATGGCCCAATGAATTCCCAATGATCTTGAGAAAGGCTTCATTCATAAAGGGGAGGGGAAGGTCGGGGAGGGAAATCCACACTGCAACACTTGAGAACTCACGACCATGATGCGCATCCATAGACCACCGCGAAAGGGAGAAACACCAGCGCCCCACTGTGAGAGGACTCCTGCACCATGCATGAACGAAATCCTCTATATAATCCAAGACCAAACAGAAGGAATTGCGCCCCGGATGAGAAATCGCGTTTGGAAAAGCGAGGCCCCACTGCCGAACACACTCCGGGAAGAGCGCTAGGGGAGGATTGTCTGCGCCAAACCATGGAACAAGCGTCCATTGAAGATCCATAGTCGCCGCCACGAAGGAAGAAGCAGAAACATCGATTCCTGGGTGGCCTAACTCCATGAAAGAAGCCGCCACCGCAGAGACCGTCGCTGACACGCTTTTCCCCTAATCCGCGCCCACAGGTTGTTGATGAAGAATCGCCTCCTTGAAAGAAGATACCGGGGGCCTATCTGGGCCGACCCCCTTCGCCGAAGGACCTAGATCGGAGGAAGGAGCTGCCTCCGAGACCGCTAGAGTGTCAAGCGGGAGAGAATTAGGAAACACCCCCGTAGAATCTTCCACCACAACGTTCTGCCCCAGATCTGTGCCCACAGGTCGATGAAGAAGGAGCACCTCCTTGAAGGAAAGCACCGGGGGCCTAGCCGGGCTGACCCCCTTCAGCAGAGGTTCTGGAACAGAGGAGGAAGCTGCCTCTGTGAACGTCGGAGCGTCGGGCTAGAGAGATTTTGAAATCGCCATCCACCAATGACTAATCTCTTCTGCTCAACAAGTTGTTGGCACAATGTGGCATTCTCGAGGTCCTCCTCCATCTTATTCACCTAGGAAGACGGGTCGGAGTGGTTGGAAGCTCCGATGTTCTCTTTTCATTTTATGGATTTTTGGATGAGTACCAATGCCTCGATGGGCACAAGGAGACCTAGTAGGTTCCTCTGCTGGTGCGGGACCCTCCCCTATCCTTGAGGGGTAATTCTCCATCTAGAACATCCATCTCGTCATCATCGTCTAGAATATCGGCCTTGTTCACCACGACCCTTCCCGAGGGCATGACTTCAATGTAGCCCATCAGGTCAGGTTGTCGCTGGATAGGACTAAAGAGAATGGAAACATAATTCCTCCAGCCATGCATTTTCATGTGTGGGTAGCCTCCTTGATAATTTTATGGAGTACCTTGATACTCTAAATGCATTGTTGTTGGAGGGTCATGTGGAGACCTAGTGACTTGGGATGCTGGGCCATAGAAAGTGCGACCAACTCGACCAAATGGAATTTCTCACTGATGGCTTCGAAATGCTCTTGGATCCATGGATAGACCACACGCTGATGACGAATACTGAAATGCATCGCCCAGAGGGTGTAGCAGAAACACACAACTTCTTCTATGGTGAGGGATTCCAATATGTAGAAATTCGGTGCTCCCACGGGCCAAAACTTCTCTGGGAAGTGGTCTGTTACGAGAATGTTCCAGAAGATCCTTGGCTCAGATTTAGGGTTTGGAACTTAATTACCCCACTCGTCAACTGGGGTTGGCTGAGGAACTGGCAGTGGTACCAAATCAAGCCGTTGGGACGGCAGGATGGCCGGTGGAGAGTATGGAGAGTGGGCTGACTGGCTGCCTATTGTCGGGTTGTCCTCTGAAGAGTGTAGCGACCTGGAAATTGCGTCGTGATAAGATGGGATGATAGCCACCAATCTTGGATTAGGGTCTAGGGATGCTTGTGATAGGCCGCAATGCTGCTCCCCCACCACTGGTCCCCATAATTGTTCTTCGTGATCTCTTATGAAGGTAGATAGTGCTTTTGGAGATGACTGTGGTGATTTCATGACCATAACCTGCAAGGATGCCATATTTTCATCCACATAGATATACATGTGTAGGTAGGCAGGAATCATGTGGACCTCGTATTCCAGGAGTACTTTCCTGATGCGCTTTGTTCCTGCCTCAGCCCACGACTCACATGAGCGAGGTGATGGTTCCCGAGCTGTGTCTTACTCTACTTCAGAATCTAAGAAGTGTACTGGTTTGATCTCCATCCAGACCTTCCCAGAATTTCTATTATGGTGGCGATGATCTGCTTTCCTGCCCCTAGGTGTCCCCTCATGAAAGGGCTGATTTCCGACACAAGGTCCTTCGGCTGCACTCGTGCTGGGGCGGAGAGGTTTTCCAGCCGAGAAAGCTGGGGTGCGAGGAGCACCAGAAAAAATATCAAAGGGGACATGAGTAGGACCTCCATGGATAGAAATGGAGTGGGATCGACCTCCACTGGGACTGTTAGGAGCATGGGGCGGACCTCCACGCTTGTTTTCTCGTAGAATCTCAGTACCAAGAGAGTCCTTGTACAGGTCTGCCTGACCACGGGTAGGACCTCCGTGGTGGGTTTGGGTGGGGTGAGGCTAGCCCTCAGCACTCTGTTTTCCAAGGCGAGGAGGACCTTCGCCGGCTATTGAAATGATATGGGGAAGGTCCCCACGTGGAAGAGAAACCAGACGTGCAATGTCTCTGCACCGGCAGTCGGGGGTAGGAGGAACGACTCCATACCCATTGTAATGGGCACGAAAGAGACTTTTGTACTGATTGACATCGTCACAGGGAAGCTCCTCACTCGGATTGGTGGAGTAACGGGGCGGGCCTCCATGCCCAGCCTCGAATCGGGGATGGCCCACAATCTCTATGGTGGTGGTATGGGGAGGACCTCCGTACAGGGTGGCACTGCTGTGAGTTGGTTCACAGTGGCCACTGCTTGTGCCAACATCCAAGAGGGTCAACCTAGCATGCACGTGGGGAAGTTGGGGCCTCGATCTTGGTCGGGCGTATAAGTGCCCCTGCTAAGTTTATGAAGGGGCCAGATGATGTGTTTTGGCGGTGGCTCGGGCCAATGTAGATGTTGACGTTGATGCCCCCTGGCAGGAGTCCTTGAATTGCACCTGACGCTGGCGTCGGGTCAGACGTACCGGGGTCGGTGGTGCAGGTTCATAGCTTACCTGATCCTCGTCCAACAAAACCCGGTGGTGGCGCTAATGCAGCCGGGTGGGAGCCCTCGCTCGGAGCCCCTAGAATGGGACTCTGGTCGGGTGGCTCGGGCATAACCGACCCCATCATTATAAGGCAGGGAGTCATCAAAGAGTTCCGGGGAGAGGCTCCCGAAAGGGTTTTACGTCAGGGTGGGGATCAATGGCTCCCTGCACGACCCTTGGGTGGCGGCGTTTAAGCCTCCTTATTCAGGCGAGCCATATACCGGGTTGGGATTATGCCCTCCTCCTCGTAGCGACGTATGAGGTCATTGATGAATCTCCATTGAATGACATCAGATAGGGAGAGGGGGTGTGGACAACCCAAGTCCATAGGTGTAGAGGCCATTGCGAAAGAGGTAGAACTATGTGGGAATCCCGCGTTACTGCTGCCCCTGCCCCGACACAGGTGTGTAGGAGGTGATTGCGTTGGATATGCAGTAAACTATTTCTTGAGAGAAGGGAGATTAATTCATCAGTGCTGAATGAAAAAAAAGTTGATGACCCATGCCCCAATGCCATCTCGTCTTCCATGGACAGTAAGAGGGATCCACACTGACAACATCACAGAACGGTATTTCCAATGTTCTACTACCCCAAATTCTAGTGAGTTTCACGCTAGGAATTCTATTTTCATAGAGGTACCCCATTCCAGATAGATGGATTTGATGACACGTCAATATATTTATGCACTGAGTGCTTCGAATATCCATATTGAGGAGAAGAATTTCACATCGGGTTCACCCTTTATGTTTCTGATGCTTTCATTAGGGCACGTGCATCCGTCTTTGGAGGACACGCAACTGTTTCCCCGCATTCCCTCATTCCAAATGTGGGTTGCATCTACTCCTTATTCAAGGATGTTTTGTCCTTGATCAAAACGGGATGATGGGATTTCAGTTATTCCTTCTGTGGATTCCTCCTCGGAACTCGTCACCTAGTTCTAGTCTCCCTTATAGAGTTAAGATGTTGTTCGTGAAACTCATCTAGGTTCCATATCTTCATGGACGCCAGTTAATTACACTGCTTCTCTCAAGAAATTCCAAGGGGTCCCATCAGGGCAACAACCTTTGGCTAGGGGAGTTGTCATGATTGGAATCCCTCGCAAGTCAGGATGCTGGGGGATTGGTGTTTCAGTATTATTTCCCTTATTATAGGGCTTTTTGAGGGTGAGGAAGCCCGAGGCATCCCAAATCGAATGTGGGGAATCATATTCCATGGTTATGTATCTGAGGTTTTACTCAGCATCCCATGTTTAACATAGGGTAATCCGCAAGTTTAAAGTCCAGCGGAGACGGATCAGACTGATTAGAACACTGACTAGAGTGGCTTAGATGGAGGAACCCCCTGGAGGGAACACTAATACTAGAGCAATCGTGTGGGTGGCCTCTCAAATGATGTTAGTTGGAATTTGGAATGGGGTGGCATGATCCCACCGGGATGTGGAGGCTCGGGTAGGAATCAAGATGGGTGATGAAAGGTTTTGTGAGGGGGGTGATGAATGGAATGGAAGCATCATGAGTATGACGATGGTTTTAAGCTTCAGCCTTGAAGAGGCTTCCTATGTATCCCCGTGGCAGGGAATCAAAGTCCACACAGTTCATCTGATTACAGCTTGCTGCTTAACGGGGTCATAATGGCTTACTCTAGACGAGGTCACAATGACTTTCCACTGGATGGGGTTCATAGTTTAATGTAGTGTAATATGGGGGAAGACCAACGTGAAGTGGGTCGGAACTGCTGGATATTGGGCTTGAACCTCGGGGAGGCTTCCTACATACCTTACCATAGCAATGATCAAAGACCACGTAGTTCCTGTGTGGGCACGGAACTGAATGGTTTGAACCAATGGGTGTTGGGATTGATACTCGTGGAGGAATCCTATACACCCTACTAGTGTAGGGATCAGTGTCCACATAGTTTTGGATGGATTTGAGGGGCTTACACTCTAGGATTCCCATTACATTGGTGAAGAGACGTGAAGATGGTAGGAACGACCGGGTGTTGGGCTTGGACCTTATGGAGGCTTCTTATGTATCTTTACTTAGAAAGGATCAAAGACCTCGTAGTTCATGGGGGGTGTTGGTGAGCCATCGTGAAGGAGGACCTAGGGTCCAATGGGTTATGGGCTTGAAACATAGGGAGGCTTCCTACATACCCTGCCTTAGTAAAGATCAAAGTCCTCATTGTTCAGGATATGGGGGGGGGATTGGTGCACCGATGTAAAGATGGCCGGGGCCAATGGACGGTGGTGGAATTGAACCTCAGGGGGGCTTCCTACGTACCCTGCCATGGTGAAGATCAAAGTACTCGTAGTTAAGATGATGTGATGAACCGACGTGAATGGGGTTGGAATGACCGGGTGTTGGTCTTGAACCTCGTGGAGGATTCCTATGTACCTTGCCTTTGCAAGGATCAAAGACCACATAGTTCAGGTTGGTGGATACAGTTTAACATCACGCGGGACGAAGTTGAACCGATGTGAAGGGGGTCGGGACAGGTAGGTGTTGGGCTTGATCCTCAGGGAGGATTCCTATGTACCTTGCCTTTAAAAGGATCAAAAACCATGTAGTTCCTGTATGGGGCATGGGGGATTAAACTATAGGCTTCCTATGGTGGATGTCATGGTCGGTGCTTGCTCTAAGACCATGTGAGTCGTGCTCGGTGTGAGAAGCAAGAGACAGTAGAGACCAGATGATCACATTGTGAAAGGTGCGTTTGTGGGAAGTGGAATAGGGTTTACACATGATCACAACCAAAAGAGGAAACAGGCGCTTATGCGGGGTTAATAGCCAGAATAGGTTGGGACTTACTCCAGGAGGGAGGCCTGATGGCGACAAAGCACAACGAGAGAGGGATTTGGGACCGAAGAAAGGAGGAGCACTCTTCCCCATCATGCCCATTACTGGCCCTGGGAACCGAATAAAAAAGGAGGAGAAGGGATGATTCCTCCTAAAAGAAAGCTATGGGGAATACATTGATATGGTTTACCTTTCCCCACGGGCAAATTACACTCCCATAAGGATTATATCATCCCCTATGGAGGCCAGTGGGCGTGGTGAATGTCCAAGGTGGGGGTACCCCATGTGGGAGGCACAGGGCGATGTCACTGTTTAATGTCATTTGCTGAGGATGATGGTTCTTGGTATTTTAACATCCTGCAGCTCACACAAGGTTGGTTTTCACCACACCTTTAGGGCATTCATAACTGGTACCCTCTGCTCCTTTCTGCGGAGAGGGGACAAGCAAGGCCGTGGATACGGGGTGTCATGGAGGGAACCATTGGGGGGGGGGGTCCACGTTAACATGGCTATGCGAAGAAGTAATAGCTATTAGCGTGCCTATGTGAAGAAGCATGAGGTGAAGAAACACAATGGTATGTATTGTCTAAGGGTCTTTGAAATCACATTGTGCCAACCGAGAGGGTCGCACAAGAAAAGTAATTGAAAAGCAGAGGGGTTCATAGGGACGGTCCTTATGAAGCTCTACCGCTCTGCATGGTGGAGCGTACTTGAGAAGTGGTGTGTTTTGCGAAGTAGGGAGCCTCAGCCTATGTATAAGGCAGAGGTGCATATGGGAGGTTCTTTGCAACGTGGAAAGGAATTCTCAGAGCAATTCCTCGTGGAGCAGAGGTGCCTCATGAAGTAGGGCATCATGAAACAATGTGGATCGTGATGTACAATGACCCTGCCTTGGCATGTGGATCGTGTGTACATGAAGGGTGCTTCGTGAAGCATTAATTCTCTGTGATGACTTGGGGATCCTTGGGGATCTGTGTCCTTCACGAAGGACGTTAGGCTCTGAAAAATGATTCCCTCTCAGAAGATGGGATCAATACGAGACAAAGGGGAGGCACTTCGCAGAGCATAACTACCTCGCACAGCTCATGGTTGGAAAATCAGAAGATACCATCCTATTCGGGAGCTAGGAAGTCGAACGGCCGGATTGTTTGTCATTGATCTTGGATAGAGGCTAGTATTTATTGTGGAGTGGTGCCGAAAAGCAGCATGCGCTTGACCCAAAGAGGAATTATTTTGCTTCACAGTGGATCACGAACACCAAGGCCGGTCACGGAGCATTACCGCCTCCTTGCTTTGCAGCAGATCGAGAGCGTCAAGGGCGGTTGTGAAGCATTACCACTTCTTTTCTTCACGGAGGATTGGGAAATCCAAGGGAAGTCATAGAGTATTACCACATCCTTTCTTCGCAACGGATCGCGAACGTCAAGGGCGTTCATGGATCGTTACCACCTCCTTGCTTCGTGGCGGATCGCGAACATCAAGGGCAGTCGCAGAGCGTTACCGCCACCTTGCTTTTGTGGTGGATCGCGAATATCAAGGGCTGTTTCGGAGCATTATAGCCTCATTTCTTCTTGGTGGATCAAGAACATAAAGGGTGGTCACAGAGTGTTACCACCTCCTTGCTTTGCGGCAGATCGCGAACGTCAAGGGCGGTCGCAGAGCGTTACCGCCTCCTTGCTTCGCAGCAGGTGCGGGGCTCCACGAATGGTCTTCACGAGGCAGTCTTTGGAGGCATTCCATTTCTTTTTCCTTATTCCCACATTTTGGTGCCTATAATTTCTCTGTCACTTCATAGATCCAATCATTTAATGGCGTGATGATGAAGATGACGTTCCACTAGAGTTCTTCATTCATCACTAGGGTGAAAGTATCTTAAAGGTTTACCAGAGAATCCTCCAAATTTTTAATCCATATTTCCCCAGCGCATCAAACTATGAATATGATCATGTCAAATAGTTCCCATTATGATGTGATGTTGCATCGTTACACTATTTTATTAATGAAACAATGTCTCTTTTACACGTCATTAAACCATCATTATGTTGTAAGTTTAATGATTCATTAATGTGCCTCACTGATGCACATCATCTTTTCCATTTCACCACCCCGTAGCATAGACGGCAGCCATTCAAATGTTAGAATAAAAATTAAATATATTTTTTAAGTTATTTTATTATTTTCCTCTAAAAAAGTTAGATATATAACATTTCTGCTAGGCCCTTTCCAGCCGAATTTAATTCATTCCAAGGCAAATCATGGAATTCTGAATTTAAGGGTTCCTTGAATATTTATCTGAGCTATGGTTAAAATGATATAAAATAATTCTCGCACATTTACTGAATGTACCATAAAATTTTTTACAATTATGTTCTAGGGTGTCAAGACATTGGAATCATGTGCCATCAAATTTCACAGTCTCAAAACAATTCCATATAATTAAAAATATTACATGGAAATTCTATGTTGATACATTCTACTAACATTAGGGATTTAAATCCATTAAAGATATGACAAAAAATAAACTAAAAGATGGGTGTACTGAGCAAGAATCTTAGCTTCCTGCTCCCATGTGCTCTCTTATAGATTCGTGTGCTATCATCGGACTCTCACTTGAGTAATCGATCGTCCACATAGGACCTGTTCTTTTCGAAAATTTATCTCCAATGGGAGCTCTGCAAATGTCTCAACATCGTCAATGTCGAGATCCTCCCGGTTGATGGTGTGTGATGCATCATGCACGTACCTCCAAAGTATTGACATGTGGAAAAAATCATGCACTATATGTATTTTTGTGAAATGAGCTAGGCGGTACACCACCTCACTAACTCTTCCTAGGATTTGAAAAGGATTGATGAATCTCAGAGAGAGATTACCACCTTAGCCACATCTCTGCAGTCCTCATCTGGGTGAGACACTAAGGAACAAATGATCTCACTCCTCAAACTCCAAGGGTCTTTGTCTTCTATTCACATAAGACCACTGCCTACTCTGTGCAGTCGTCATCTACTCCTGTATGATCTGCACCTTCTCTATGGTAGCCTGTATCAACTTTGGACACATGAGTGCCGACTCCCCTGGTTCTGTCCAGAATATGGGTGATCAGGAAGGCCTTTTATTCAATGCCTCAAATGGTTCCAAGCCAATGATTTAGTGATAGAAATTGTTTTATGAAATCTCCACCAGTGAGAGGTGGTCCTACCAACAATGAAAAAAATTCAAGGATGCAATAAAAAAATCATGTCCTCCAAGACCTATATGCTCTGCTCTGTCTGACCATCTCAGTAGGGATAAAAAGCTGTACTCAAATGATTATGTGTCACAAATGCCTCTTGTAATCCATTGCAAAACAAGGATGTAAAGCATGTGTCGCAATCTGAGACCATAACCGAATGCACCCCATGAAGCTTCAAAATGTCCAGGACAAAGAGGCATTGCATTCCCCATACCGTTCCCTTCTCCCAGATGGGTAAGAAGTGAGATGACTTGATGAGTCGGTCAACGATCACGGAAATAGAGTCATAAACTCGAGACATACATAGTAACCCATCACGAATTCCATCGAGATACCATCACATTTCCCCTCTGGTACCCCTAGTGGAGGAGTCATTCCATCTGAAACCTAGGTCTCACCTTTCACTTGTGACATGTGAGGCACTATGAAACGAAATCAACCACTACATTCGGCATACCTATCCACTAGTATTGATATTGGTGGGTATAGTATGTCTTTGCAACTCTAGGATGTACTACTAGAGGGGAAGTATGTAACACCATCAACACCTCCTCCCACAACACCACTAGTACTAAGGTGCGTCCTCTGAATAAGATGATGTGGTCCCCACCATCCAAAAATCCGTCAGGATCCCATATTGAGGATATTTGAGCACATCATGCCTCATAGTCAACATCCCCATGTTCTGCCTACCGTACTCGCTGAAGAACTGGGGGAGGGACAGTCTTGGTCTGGAGGTAAACAACTTCACCATCCTCTGTAAGTGATATCTACATCGCAGCTAATTTCCCAATCACCTCACTAAGCAGTTGTAACTCGGTCTTCCTGCTGAGCACATCTACCACCATTTTACCCTTTCTAGGAGCATAAACTATCTAAAAATCATAGTCATGTTAGATCTCTATCCATCAGAATTATCTCAAGTACACGTCCTTCTGAGAGAATTTATACCTGTGACTCTTGTGGTCGGAGTAAATGATGATCCACTCACCCATCATGTAGTGATACCACGTCATTAAGGAAAATACCACTACTGATAACTCCAGGTCATGGGTCATGTAGTTTTTCTCAGGTTGCCATAAATTTCATGGGTCGTAGCTGATCATTGCTCACTCCTGCATTAGTTAATATCCTTGTCTTTTCCCCGACACATTTTAGTAAACTATAAACCTCGTCCATCCTCGGGCAGTCTCAAGATGGACGCACTAGTCAATATCTGCCTCAGCTCATAGAAACTCTGCAAGAATTTCTCCATCCACATGATTTTTTGTCCCTTTCATGTCAAATGTGACAATGGTTCTACAACTATGGAGAAGTTATGCACTAAACTATGATAGTAACCAGCCAGCCCCAAGAAGCTCTTCACCTCAGTCACGAACCTGGGCGGCCCCCAAGCACGCACCACCACTATCATCGCTATATCTTCTACAACTACAAACTCTAAGATTATGTGTCCTTGAATATGGGTCTCTCGTATCTTGAACAGTCACTTCAAGAGCTTAACATAAATATGGTGCTCTCAGAGTGAATCCAAGACTATCCACAGGTGTGTGGCATGCTGCTTCTCTAACATTGAATACACCAAGATGTCATCAATGAAGACCACAAAAAACTAGTCGAGGTCGGGCTGGAAGATCTTATTCATGTGTCCAATGAACACTACTAGGGAATTTTTCATGTCTAAATGAATAACTAGGAACATATAGTGGCTTTAAGGGTACCTAAAGGTTGTATTTGGTACATTCACATCCCATACCTGAAGATGAGGGTATCCTGATATGATGTCTATCTTTGAGAACCATTTCTCCGCCTTTAGCTGGTTGAAGTGGTCATAAGTTCTTTGTAGTGGGTACATTTTCTTCGAAGAAACTTGGTTAAAGTGTTGGATGTCCTTGAACAACCTCAAAATCCCATCTGCCTTCATGGAAAAAATCACCAATGTAGCCCATGGTGAAATGTTGGGACATACGAACCCCTTATCCTACAAGTCCTTCATCTATACCCTTAGCTCACAAATCACTACATTAGAAATTCGTTCTGCTGGTGGATATCAATGTTGTCTCAAGATATATGTCAATAAAGAGGTCTGCGTATCTATGAGGAGGTAGTCAATGGACCTCATTAGGAAAAACATCCTCATACTCATCCACCACAAAATGAAAACATGGACTCTTCTCCTCCACTAATCCAAGGGTGTGGCTAGACATATTTTGAGTGGTTGGATACACCCTCCTCCGAGAGAGTTCGTCCTATGCTGAAAGGGTTTCATTTCTGCCAGTTAAAGAAAACTCGGTCCTATCTGAGCGGACACACCGCACTGTATGCCTAAAATAGTCGATCTGAGAATGGACTGTGGATAACGAGTCCATAAACAATATGAAAATTTAAGGCATATATTCTACTACTAGGAGATCACAATAAAACCCCTCTCCTCCCAGAGTAAGCCCGCACTACCGGAACAAGTGTGTAATCATCAAATTGCATCCTGTAGGAGTCCTTATACATATGTATAGATCTGATGACTCCACCAGAATCTATGATCTCTGAACAAGAGTCATGGAAAGGAAGGTGTGAGAATAACATGTGTCTATAATAACTAAAACTAGAGTTTGGAAGACACAGATCGTACCTCAGTCCACCTCGCACGAACTGTTTTTGTTGCCTCAACGAATCCCCAACCATCTATTGGTCATCTGTACGGCGGGTCAGGCAAGAATATGTCATGTGTCCCTGCCCGACACACATGTAGCACTGCCTCGATCCCTACTGAATCCCTCTAGACTAGGTTCCCTACACCACCGACCCTGAGTCCTAGGATCGTCTTCTGAAAGACCTGGCCTACATGGGCCCATGCGTCTATTGTCTGCTACCCACTAAAAGCTCTATTGCCTGGGGTTTGTTGGAAACTCTAGATGCCAGCGCATTCTCTTCCAAATATCTCTCTAGAAGAAGGGCTCTCTCCAGCACCTTGTCCTGGATAGGGATGAAGAGAGAAAACATTGATGCCCTCATCTCCCGCCTGAGTCCATGCTCGAAGGCATGAGCCCTGAAGAAAGGGTCTCACACCATGTCCATGGAGTAGTGGGAAAGCAGTATGAACCTCATTGAGTACTCGGAAACTATCATGTTGTAGGTGAATCATCACCTGAATTCACATAGAGAACAACGTCCTAAGGAAAAATTATCTTGGGAAAGCCTCTTAAAGTCAACCCAAGTGAGGGGCCCCTCATCGGGAGTCTGGATGGTCAAGTTCTTTTATCTCCCTATCTATCCCTATAGAAGGATTGCCTCCATGATCTCCATCTGGTCAGGTGGTGTCCTCACTAAGAGAAAGACCCATGTCACAGTCTACAGCCAGCCCTCAGTGACCTTGGGATCTATCTTTCCCTTGAACCAGGGAGGTCTCTTTCTTTGAAACTCATGTAGGGAACTGATTCTATGAATGTACTCATCCAAAACTACCTGAAGAAGATGATGAAAATCAAGTGGTGTAGCACTGGTACGTCACTCGGTGGGGACATCCCTCTATCTAGTACATGAATGGATGCCTCATCATTAGGCATGATATCCCCATGACATCTTAATATGTTCCTTGCAGGTCATCCACACGGAGGTAACCTGAGATAGACCAAGATGTACCATGGTTAGAAGGTTACACCTGGTGAGCTTACTCTTATTCAAAAAATAGGGAGATAGTTATGAAACTAGTTTTTTCATGAAATAAGATGAAAACAAAATTCATGGTCCTGGTGTATGATTACATCGACCGCTGTACCATCATTGGACTCCCTAAATCTGAAAATCATACTCGCAAAACAAATACTTATTCCCCCAAAAAAACATCAGAATCCCGGTATTTGAGGGGGAACCGACCACCCTATGATACCACATTGTATAGACCAGTCCCTTGGGGAATTTTTAATGACTACCCCATGCCCCCACTCGATGGCTATGGGATGATGACTAGTGTCGATGGCGTTGACCTGCATGCGGGAGGCATTTTCCTAAGTACATGTATACAAATGCACACACCGAACCATATCCTAACACACCAAAAGAAGAATAAAGTACCACTAAAACTAAGATTAGTGTAAGTAAAAATGAAATTAAGTGGGGAAGAATACAAACCCAACAAGGAATTAAAAACAAGAAAATTCTAAAAAAACTCGAATGGCCATATGAAGTAAACCCAACCTGATCATGAGAGTAGTGAATCTACTGGAAGCCTAAGAATTATTTCAAGTCCGCCCAGTCCTACTGGGGCCCGCCTGGTCCTAGGACACCATGTCCATCGTTGAATCATCTGTCAGTCCCATCTCTCTATGCACCCATGTCAAAATGTTAGTCATCTACACCAAACAAAACACATGTGAGCGATACCCATGTGGAGTTGACTAACACAGTACTGGTTAGGGACCCTATAAAAGGATATACCACACAATAATTCATCAATGTAAAGAACAAAACAAAAGAGATCACACACCAGGTATATTCTAGGATAGTAATAGTAGAATCAATAGTCACAAACGTAGAGCTCATCAGCCGCTAGAGAACTCCTCCACTATCAAGTACAGTTGGCCTACCGAGTCACATAGAGCTGCTTCCCAATACCCATTGACTTCTGTGTTAATCATCATTAATTAGTATCACGGTTATGCTGGGTCACACATATGTTCTCCCCACTATGGGTTTGATGTGTCCCATAGAGATGCTTCCCACATTCGATGAACTAAGGTATCTTTCTTTTCGAGTATCGTGGTTCGGTCGAGTCCCACTGAGCTTCTCCCCACTGTGGGCCTACCGGTCATACAATGCTAACTCCAACATGGAATTCATTGACCAGTCATCATGCCTTATCCAATCATAGGGTTCTGTACATAGCACTCTTTGGAGAACTGCTCCTAAAGATATTTGTCACATCTCGAATTCCATTAAAGACACCAATTTTTTTCCAAAAGATACCCCTTCTCAAGAGGGTCCCAACACCGCAAATGGACCATCAATTTGATGAGAGGTTTACAAGATACAGAGGTTTTATAACTATGGGAAATGTTGTGACGGGGTCGGGTCTAACCCGGTCAGACCGACCTGACTAACCCAGCGCTTGGGTTCTACACACCCTATATCATTTGGAAGACTTGACCTACCTGGTATATGTCGACATCAGTATGGTTCAGACTGGCTAGATGGCCATGCCCAATAGGTTTTTTTGGAGATGAACTAATTTGGCCGAGTGTCCAGCCTGCCTGGTCACCCAGTTACCCAGTCTAGTCCAGCTCAGCCTAAAGGGGCACCGGTCCAGCCTTCCGGCATGGGTCCGGCCCACTGGTGTGGGTCAGAAACATAAGTCTCATGTCTGTCCCACTGGGGGAGTAGCCCGCTAGAGGTTGCAAACTATTGGTTTGAAGACCTGCTGCATTAGCGGCCAATGGGGTGCGTATGGGACACGGTGGACTGCCACATCCCTCCATGTCTGAGCGCGCCCTGTAAAGAGAATATTGTTTCTTCATGTGGCCACAAACGATGAAGAACGGATTCCCTCCATACCACCCACATACTCAGTCTTTAGTTTGACCCTAGTCCACGCGGCTCCATGCTGGCACATAGGGTCTCAAGTGCCGCAGCCCGATCGGTCGCGGCTTCCGCCACACCGACACGTCACTGGGACGTACCACTCTAACCGGCCTTCAGCACGGCCGAAGACCTTCTCCTTCCATCTAGAACGCGGATAACACGTGCCACCAACATCATTTCACTAGCGGATCCTTCGGAGGACCAATGTATGCGCTCTGGTGGCAGGTTCTTCGCGCAGCTTGCGCCTATGGTCTCTGGGAAGAATCCTCTTTACAATGAATCATTCAAATCCTCCTTATCATTGCATAACACAAATAGTTAACTAGAGGTGAAAAAATGGAGGATTCTAGGACTATGTTCATGTCGGCTTGCACCCTTTGTGTTTGAAGGATTAAATATGGGGGATTTTTGTGGATTCTTTGTTCAATCATTGCATTCCATTGTTTTAATCCTGAAAATAAAACGTAGAGAATGAAACACCCTCCTGCATAAACACAGGACTCAAATGACAACATGTTCGTGGGTTGACATGTTTTCTTCATTCCATGTAATGGATGAGGATGAAAAAAAAATCAACATCCCATACTTCTTGATGTTCGTTGTTGCATGTTCGTCCTGGAGGGGTTATGACATCAACATCACTTCTCGGATCCAATCTTCTTAAGGTGTGATAAAGAAGATGAAGCTCCCCCAATGTTCTTCAGTCTTCGGTGGGGTAAAAGTCCGTCAGAGGTTCACCAAAAAATCCACTGAATTTTTAATTCTTATTTCCCCAGCGTGTCAAACTATAAATAGTATCACACCATAGTTTTCCCATTATGATGTGATGTCACGTTGCTACACTGTTTTTTATGAAATGGTGTCACTGTTACATGTCATTAATGTGTCGGTATGCTGCATGTTTAACAAGCCATTAATGAGATTCATTGACACGCATCGTCACAACATTCTCCTCACCCCTCAACATCACCATCCAACACTCTAATTGAGAATGAAAATAAAATAAATTTTATGAATAATTGTATTATTTTTCTCGAAAAAAAATACAACAAATAACTTTTCTGATCGACCCTTTCAATAAAAACTAAACTCATTTCTAGGAAAATCCCAGCCTTCAGAATTCATTGGAGCCCACAACTTTTCGATCCGAGAAATGATTCAAAAGATATAAAATCCCACTCTCATGTTTATTGAACGTACCTTATAAAATATTAAAATTCCATTTCGTGCTGAAAGGTCCTCGGAATTGCGTGCTATCAAATTTTGATGTCTTGAAATAATTCCATATAATTAAAAACAGTTTACACATAAATTTCAAGACGTTACATACGGTGATGAAAATTTTGATGTTAGAATTACTAAATTAATATATTATATTATATAAAATGATAATTCTATAAAATTAATAAATAACAAAAATTATAATAAATATTCATTTCACACATAATCATATAATATAATATACAAGAAATAGGTAATATAAATCATGGAATTGAAATCGAGTTATGAAATTTCTTAACTACTGGTAATTTACTATTAAAATTAACATAGATGAAATAATTCATGTTGAAACTCAAAATAAATTGATGTATGATTTATTACTGATAATAAATTTAAAATGGGAATAATATACACCATATAAAATAAATTAAGTTCATAACATTTAAACATGCCACAAGGAAGTTAATTTTATAAGAAGTCCCTTAAATCACAGTCCCTTTTTGATGATTTTTTAAGCCTCCGATAGATTGGATTTAAACATGTCATTAGCTTATTCAAAACCATAATAATATTTATAAAATGAGATATGATATTATTATAACATATTATCACATGCTCATTGATAATCATTCACTATTTTATATATTTCTAATGTTAATTTATTTCTATTCACATGCATGTTTTGATATAAATGATTCATTACATACATATATTACATACTTCCATCATCTATATATTATTAATAAGAATATAATAATTATATTTATATGATAAATTTAATTTTAATTCCAATAATGAAACCTAATTTTAGTAAATTAATTACATTACAATCATATAAATAGTAGGATTTATGTACACATGGGTAATATTTCAATTTTTCATTGATCATATTCGAAACATGGTATGTAATATTTCAGATTCCCATTATGATAATGATATAATATTATTTCCTTATATATATACCCCATTTTCATTGGTTAATAAAATATATGCACATCATTTCTGGATTTCTGTAGTCAACACTAACATGAACTACAATTTGATCTTTAGTTGAGTCAAAATGTAAGAATAAAAATCATATATATTATGTAATCAGAATGATAAATATGACGTAAATATCATAATTATTTAATTTTTGTCATATATAATCATTATCATTATCATTATAACTTTTCATGTATAGTGATATTGAATAAAAACCCACACCGGTTTGTGAGGTGGTAGACCAATGTACACACAAGAGATATTATCATATCTCTTTTAGAATTAATTATAAAATAGTTTAAATGATATAATTTAAACTGATGTATAATTAAATTATATATATCAAATATATACTATATTTACATCATCATAAAAACCCATGATATGTGTTTATGAAAATATAAACATCATCAGTTCGCGAGGCAGTTGTCTTTCTCACATATGAATGATGATTTAGTAAACCATTAGATGATAGATGAGGTCGTTTTATGTCATCCCGTAAACATAAAATACTTTTTTTTATATGGTTGAAATTGATGTTTTTATATCATCATTTTATAATAATAATTAAGGGTGGTGGATGAGTAAATATAACAAAATTTTTAATTAAATAACGTTGCCTCATCCTTAGTTAAACTCATTAGGTTTTTAAAAATAAACCCTTAATAGGTTAATTGTATTCTACTAATTAAAAATAAATGATAATAATATTGAATTTTTTAAGTGATTTTTTTTTGTTTTTTTCATGGAAAAGTTTATTGAGATGTTTGAAGATGAGAGTATTGGGGGTGTCCTTTTACAAGTGAGGTGAGCTGAATAGTTGTTATTTTTTGGAAAGAAAATGCGGAACATCATTTTTTAAAAGAAACTACAATCCCAAATAAGGTTTTATTGAACAATATACAATTTAGGTATAAATTAATTCCATAAATATATTTTATACATGTTTTTGTCACTTGAAATCTTATCATCTTAGTTTAAGGCCCGTTAAATTCATTTCTTCCATAACCGTTATAAATAATGTGTAACGTTTTCACTCTTAATTTTGGTAAAACAATTAACCATATCAAATAAGATAAATTATTTTTATTCAAAATATAGATTATAATTTGAAAAAAATCATTCATATAAATGAAAAAATATAATTTAATATTTATCTCATAGAAGCTATATAAAATTTTGTTTTAGAAAGAAAAATGATCAAAGGATGAAAATAATATATAACAATTAATAATTAATATGATACCAATAAAATAAATTTTATTAATAGATATATAATTTAACAATTTCTCTTTGAAACCAATTTAATATATAATTTACCATTTTAAATAATCTAATCAAAGATTGAAATTTTCAATTAAAAATCCAAACTATTCACACTATTCATAGAAAAATGAAAATATTCAGAATACCCCATAACATTCACCCTAATATAATTTTATATATTTTGATTTAAATAAATATTGGTAATTTTATAAAATAAATTTTAAAAAATCAGTACAAATTTATATTGTATCATGTACTGAAAGCGATACTAAAAATATATGAAAAATTACATCCATTCATAAAATATTTCATTTTTTCAATGGTTATTATTTTATTCATTATCAATGAAAAATTATAATTTTTATAATATATTTTGCGCTATTAATATGATAAATTTAATGGATATGTTATAATGTTATATTATATTATAGTATGTTTCCCCCAAATCATTTTGTTTAATTTTTTGAAAAAAATAAACTTTTAATGATGAGGGGGGACCTCACAAATACCACCATTTCAAAGTTTCATACACCATATTAAAAACAAATTAGGAATCCAACATCACATTACACCAACAAATCCAAATTATAAAATGTATTACAATGAAAATAAACCAATAATTATCATGGCCTATCGATCTCCTCGAGCAGCACCCCATATGTTAAAGTCACTATCATCATCGAACTAATCCCATCACGGGCATGGACCTGAAAAATTTTCAAATGCATCACTACTCTAAATCAAGAACATACAGTGTAATCCACATCGTCCTACAGACACTATCGTGGACACAATCCAAATATTTCATTCTAGAGATCAATTAAGGTTGTTGTAGCCCAATAAATCCATAAACATGAATACAAGAAACCCAAAAATATACCGATCACTAAAAAAGAATCAAAATCATACCCCGATGTTAGAGATCCAAAAAACAAACTATATCTATAGATATGTTGCAATCAATGACTTGATAACTGTCTGACGGATGAAGAAGAAACTTGGAAAATAATATCTAAAAAATTCACCAACAGAAATGAGGAAGAAACCATAAAAACATAATAAGTAGAAAACTAGGGAATAAACCATAAAATAAAAAGAAAAGGATATGCCAAGAATACCAAAACCGCCAAACCGTTTATCCCAAAACCTCTTAGTATCTATCATTCCAGATATGACCCAGATTTGAGTGGTGGAATGTGATGTCATAATGAGGTTGAGGTAGCTAGGGATAAAACCATAGATCCTTCACTAGAGAAAAATCAAAGAGTGGGAATAAGAGTGGACAAACCACGAGGTAGAACATGAGGATGAACCCCACATGAAGCCATCCTAGAAAAACAAAAGATAATTCAGATGGGGAAAAATGAGGATTATAAACCCTGAGTAAGGGGGTATTTCTGAAGTAAACCCTAGAGACCACAAGTGCATAAAGATTAAGGGAGAGTGGAAAACTGGGGGAATGGGAAGCAAGCGAGAAAGGGGAGAGAACTTGGAGTGTGCGGATCCATCCCCAATATTACAATACATTTATATTTTGGGTTGTGTGTTCCACATGCTATTGTAGTTATTAAATTTAATGAAATATATTTCCTTTTTATATAATCTTGTTGTTCCATGTCAAATACATTATAGAAAAAAATTTATATTTAAATATTTTACAATGTTATATTATCCAAAATTTAATGATATTACATTCTCATAATTTAAATATGATCTCAATAATCAAGGGTTTCAAATTTAGAAATACCACTTTTGATGATTGAAATATTAATAATGGATAATAATGTTTCTTATTAATAAGAGAGAAATTGAAGTACAAAGGTAATCTGAAATAATCACCAAACTATGTTTAAATGTTGGAGAATACTGGTGGAATGTAATTATTTGGACATAAAAGAAAAAATTAAATAATCATAGATAATGATTGAGGTCATTGATCACAAGGATGTGAATAAAAAATTAAATTTTAACGGTATTAATACCATTAATATGTTATGATTGAAAAGGAAATTTAATTCATCATATATTATTATAATAGGATAATATCATTGTTTCAAGATCCTCCCTAATGTTGACAAATTATTTATTGGTATAAGAGTTAAATGAAATATAAATACTTGATGTTTGACTATTTTATAAGCATTGTTTAAGAAGTTGTTTGTGCTTTGATAAATTTCCACATCACCCCTCAATCCAAAAAGTGGATATCCAGAAATTTATTTTTTAAGCCTGAAGAACCAAATATCACATTTAATGGAACATATGATTCATAAAAATGTTACATGTCTTTTAATTAGACTTAAAAGATTTTCCAAAAAGAACATTTTTTATAACATGTTATCCTATATAATAAATTTACCACTAAACCATAAAATTCATAGGAATATTTAATCATTATTATTTATCATTCATGTATTTTAACTAATGACACAATAACATGGATATAACATATGCCATTTGTAGTCATAAAAATATTATTTTGCATTATGTCAGGGGTTCAAGCCCCACAACATTATAGGATCTGACAGGATATCACCTTGCGTGATGGTTGAACTCGTTCTAAACTATATTAATATAATTCAATTAGAATTAACAAAACAATTGATGAAAATTCCTGAAAAATAATAAATATTAAATAACATTTTTACAGAGGATTCCAATAAAACAATATTTTCATATTCTGATAATCATATTTTACTATTAATATAATTACACTAATGATCATTTTTAACATAATGGTTCTCAATACAATAAATATTATATTTATAAAATGTAAAGGAATTATTCCTCCAATAATCATTCCATTAATCAAATTCTTGTCCTATATTTATCCAAAAAAATCCCAAAACATGGTAGAAACCAATATCATAAAACTCAATAGAAGGTTTTTAAAAAATTGAACGCATGATTAATCTTGATCTCAAAATCCCATTATGGTATCCAATAATATTATGTTATTTAATTCATATTTGTTTCCAAAATTTATCATAAACCTAAGATGTATCTGGATTTTTATCACCAAAATACGGTTGGTAAAAATTATTCAAAACATATATTCTTAAATAGATATTCATAAATACATCATCAATTTTATTTCCTCATACATTCTCCATTGCTACTGGTTTTAAACCATAGAAGATGTATTTCACATTTCTAATTATTATGTTCTCCCCATTGAAGAAAATGAATAATAATTGGATTCATAGGTTGAGATTTATTTCCCCCTATTGTACTCTTTATTTTTACTCAGAAATAAGTTTATTTATCCTTTTTATATCAACTCATAAAGTGTTTCCCATTCCATTGATACAATTTTTAGGGTGTATCCAAAAAACAATTATATATAATGTACATCAATCTTTCTAACCTTCATGGTGTCTATTTATGAAGAAAATAGTGAACACTATCATTATCTTTTTTTTAAGTCTAGGAGTTTGATATGGTATATATTGCTAAACATATTCTGGGAGAACTAATTTGGAAAAATAAAAAAAATATTTCACTCCATTCAAAATCCAATTTGATAGGTCATATTTTCTACATTATCCGTAGTATACAATATTAACATGATTCCATTATGTTTCAAACATTCAATAAAAAGAGAAAATATTTTGTGGAAGAATAATTATAGTAAAAAATAAATATAATGTTTTATATGATTTTTAAATAATGGATTTTTAAAAAAATTTATGACACCTTTGGTTTAATATACATTATTCGTTTTCATCATATATTGAAATAATTTATATTTTTGTAAAAAAATTTAAATTATCATAAGCATATTCTTCAATAGTAAAAAACTATAAGAATAGTAATGTCCTTTTTCATCCACCTTGTGATGAAAAATTCAATCCTAATGGCCATGTTTCGGAATTATTACCCCTAGTTATGTCTATTCTAAAACCATGACAACATTTATTATACATTCATAGATGTGTTCCTAAGAAAACCCACATTATATTAAAAAAAACATTATGATTTCCTTTAAAAGTTTTCCCTAATGTCTTATTTAGTTTTCTATTCTCTCACTCACACAAAATATATTTATAATGTTTCACTTTTTATTTATATTATCTTGAACTGATTTGAGAATCTATGAATATTACTTCCTCGTGTCTATTTTTTATGTGGACCATCATGTAAATATCCTTTTTAATGACTTTTCTATTAAAAATGATTTAAAAATGATTCTTTTTTACTCTTTCACATTGGTTTTATCATTCTTATAGTACCATATTCATACACCCTTAGGTTTTTTAAGCTCCATTAGTTTCACATTCGATTATAGATCTTATCATCTCCCACTATCACACCTAAATGTTTAAATATCTATGTGAAATTGGGAACTATTTCTTCTTAAATTTTTATGGTATTAATTAGTTTTTCCCATTCATTGAATTTTTTCTTGTCTAGATTAGTTTAAATGTAATTATTAAAATATGATATATTTGTGTTTTGACCATCTATTCATTTATATATGTATATTGTTTTCTCAATATTAAAATCATTTGGAAGGGAAATAATATTCCTATAAAATATTCATAGTTTAATTTTTTTTGAAAGGGAGAGTCAAAAAAATATTCCAATAGTTGAATATATATATATATAAATATCAATCTCACAGTTATATTATATATTTTTTGAATGTTTTTATCTTTATCTCTCTCATGTAGTCAGGCACTAATTTGTTCATGTGTGTTGACACTTATTAATCTCATTTTTTTCAAAAGAGAATCACTCTCCTTCAAGTTAATTGTATATATTTTGTTTCATGGATATCATTTTGTGTATTTTTTAATAATTTCATATGGTTTTATTTAATTATTTTTTACATTATATATTTTTTGAATGTAATTAATTTCATAATACCTTCTACATGAATGGATGTTGTCATTAGAATTTTGTATTTTAGGTCTAATTTTTCCATTATAGGTTTTATATAAGCATCTATGCCATATCTAATATCAATAATTTATAAATTACTATATTTTAAATAATGGAAAATAATATATTTAAATATAAAATCTTCTTTATTTTTCAATGTAATTTTATAATTATATTATAATTAAACATTAAACAACATCAACACCCTTCAATGTTTTTTATTATTAACTTGTTACATATTCTAGTGACACCACCCATCTTATTTCATATTATAGATTAGATACTTATTTATGAAAAACCTTGTTAATTGAATTTATTTATCATGTGTATAATATCATATGATAGGATAATGATTATTTTCTCAGGAATATTCTATAGATATGTAACATTAATCAGTATTTGATGGGGGATTGTATTATATCCCTCCAAATTATTGACAAATCTTTAGGGTATTTATCACCATATAATTTTTAATGTGGATATAGAATTTTACATTCATATAATTTTTGAACATAGATATCATTGATATAAGCTAAAATTTCCCCCTCTAAATCTAATTTATCCCCAATATATTCTTTTGATAGTATAATTATTTATGTTTCTTGTTTTTGTTATTGATTATAGATAATAAGGAATCATAGTTGGATTATAGTACCCACATAGTGAGATGAATATGAAAAACTTTTTCATACTTTTTTGGAAATTGATAAATGAAATGTTCCAAACAATAACATGTTTTCTTATCCATGTATAAAATTTTTAAATTTGATAATGTTGGAAAGAAGAGAGATAATTGATCTCTTAATTTTTCATGGTTTTAATTATAGTTATAACCCTAAGATTTTCCATTGTAAAACTGGATCAATTTTTGGATCTAATGATGATAGTGCATTTCAAAAATATATATGGGATCAACCTAATGAAAGGATGCATGATATTAAAGTAGTTGAAATTGAGAAATGACTGAAAATTGGGTTTCTATATGCTGATGAAAAAAACCCATCATAATTATGTTTTACAGAATATATGGTTTTATTTATGGTGATAATATTGTTTAACCAAAATAATAAACATGGATGGAGTTGCAATAGTTTTAAAGAGATGTTACATTTTTTTAAAGACATTCTTCCTAAAGAAAACCATCTTCAATATTAAAATTATAATTATATGAAACTATTATGAACTATGTGATTGGGGAACCTGAAAATACATATATGGATGAATGACTCTGTGATATATAAGAAAAAATTTTATTTTCTATCAGTGTGTCCAAACTTTTGGTCATCATTGTATAAGTTGAAAGAAAATTCATAGGATTATTTTTCAGTTACAGAGACACAAGCCAATGAATTTTGGTATCTTCATATAATTCCTCATTTTAATGATTAATTTCAAATTCAGCTGATTAAAGAATTATACAATGGCTAGTAGATTAGTGGATATGTGATGGAAAATTATGGAATCCTTCTAATCTTCCATACTGGAAAAAAATTGATCACCAATTCCCTACATTCAAAAATGATGTTCAAAATCATAGACATGGAATATGTAAAGATAGAATGAATCCATATATAAGACTTACTATCAAATATGGTAAATGTCTTATGTTATTGTCAATTTAAATCATATCTGTGGAATTTTTTATGAAGTTAATATAAACAATTTTGAGATTAATGATATGTGGACAAAAACAACCTGTAAATTATATTGATTTTTTTGGTATACACTAATTGATGATTTGATATTTTTATCAAATGAATCTATTAAAGTGTATGATTCATATGAAATGGAATATTTTCAACAGTTTGTGATTATTATGTTCACTGTAAATTAATTCTCAATATATGTAAATTTATCATGATACAGTATTATGGGGAATAAATCATATCCAGTTTATGAAAAATATAATTCATATTATCAACAAAATCATGGGAGAAAAAATTATAAATGGGTCATCAAAAGATTTTGTTTCTATATCACTATTATATATGATTAAAAAAACATTCTACAGCTCAAAATAATTAATTAGTGATCCAAAATATTTGTCCAACGATAAATATTTTGAGAGAGTGAAAAAAATTACCTGATATTTAAAAATATATTGAAATCATGTAATTATAGAAATATCTAGATAAAATGATCAATAAAATTTGAGCTACCATATTTTATATATTTCATGAGGTCAAACATAAAATTCATAACATACAGGTGGAAAAACATATATGAGATATTTTGATTGAAACATTGTCAAATATTAATGGATAGTCTATATATTGGTTGAAGGAATGATTAGACATACTCTCAATATGAATATTCTTGGATTTTTCTCCCACTCTCAATAGAGGGTAAAAATTCCATTCCCTAGCCTATCAAAAAATCTCTTTGAGGGATGAAATTATATATTTTAATTATCATTATGATATCAATGTGTTTCATAGTTATTTGTCAAATGTAAAAAATTGTGTCATTAAAGTATTTATGGGTGAAATGTATGAAAACTCATTATTTTCACAACATTATGAAAAAAATATTTCCAGATTCATTGAATGGAGTATTTCTCATCTTTTTTTGAATGACTATCATGATGGTCAGTTATTTTTTCAAATAAAATTGTAATAAGATGAGTTCTATAAACTCACTGAAATACAAGGATAATGAATTGGTTACTTGTTAAATTTAAAATGTAATTTATTACATCCTACATTGATACCATGGTGCATTTATTGGTTTATTTGGGGTGATAAATAATTCTTTTGATTAGTAAAACAACATTAGTCATATCCTTTTGAAATATATATAAAGATATTAAAGGGGTATTTTAAGAAACCAAATTTATCTAAAGCCTCAATTATTTAGAATTATATTTCTGTAGATCTTGTAGAATTTTGTACATGCTATTATTCTATAGTGGATCGTGTTTGTTTTCCTACACCTCACTGTGAATGTTTTAATTATGGGGAAATGTAGATTATGGATGTGAATGAAAATTCATTATGATATGAAGTGATAAATAAGATATATTTACACATCATGAATAAAATATTTAATTCTCAACCATATAAAACATTTAATAATAATATTTCAAAAAAAATTATCAAATATATAATTATATGATTATTCAGATTGATCGTAACTAGAATTATTTTTGCTTGGATTTAGGAGGTCATTCTTAGTATATCAGATGCATAAGAAACCCTGAGATGGTTAGTGTAATATCATAGTTTGAATTTGATAACATGGTCAACGTATGATATTAATGGATATACATTTCATAATATTTTTCTGGAAAACAGAAGTGAAGACTAGAATATATATGTACTGGGGTTCACAGAATCAATGCACTTCTTGAGTGCTAAATAAAAAACACAATATCTACAACATGTTCATATTATGGGTTCATTGGTTAAATTAGAGAGGTCGATTACATTGTATTTGTAACACCCTGAGATTTTATGAAAAATATTCTTTTAATTTCATTAATGTCTTGTGTTGTATTCTACATCAAGATTACCTTGCGCTATACGCAACACCGTATTAGCTTGCAGTATACGCAACACTATTCTTGGATCGTGTTACACACAATTTTGATAATAGTTATTCTACGCAACATTGAGTATATATATATATATATATTCAATGTATAAATGAAATATGGTTGGATTCTGTTATACGAAACAACGAAAAATTCTTTCACAACACGCAACCCTGACTTGGCTTCCATTACACGCAATCGCGACCTTCTTCGATAGCGTGTGTTGTATGCAATACCAGGTTTTAATAAACAACGATATATTATTATAATATTGTCATGAACTAGCCATTATGAATAGTATTAACTAAAATTTAAATTTTATAACATTATTATTCATCTTACACATTTTCTAGAACATGGTATAAGAACAAAATAAATTTTTCAGGTAAAATATGTATTTTTCAAAAAATGCAGTTTTGCCGCCTTTTGATAGTTCACCCACATTAAATCTAGTTTTTAACATGTTTATATGTTCAATTTGACAAAATAAAATTCTTCTTTTGAATCAGGATATAAAAATTTACATTAGATAAAGTTTTGATATTTTTCCAATAACTTTCATATTTTAATGAATAGTAAAAACACGCTATATTTTAATTAAAAACAACTTTTTTCATCGTAATATCTTATGTGGCTAAATTATAATATTGAATGGTTTTAAAGTATAAATAGATTATATTTTTAGCATTTAATATAATTTATGTCATTAGCATTGATTTTACCTTGAATTCGTAGGTTAAATCAATTCAATCTTTTGCAATGTTTTAAAGAAAAACCCATTTTCTTTCAACAACATGATTAATTTTAATTTAATTTCTTCATCTTTTGTGTATTGAATTTGGAAAAATGGATTCCATATTAGAGTCAGTGGGTCCAAATTATGTTAATAAGCTACTTTTTATTTTTGGGCATTGTGAATAGTAACTACGGTAAATTTTATTAACAATAGTTAAAGGTAAATCAGGTAATTAAGGGTAAATATAAGACTATAAAATTACCCTAACACTTGGAAAAATCCTATTGGATGGCTACAAGTAGACCCATATAACCTATGGGTTTGATTATATTCATTTTATGGACTTTTTTCCATGAAAATAATTTAATTATTATTAAAACCAAAGAATGTGACAACATGTCACTTTCTTAAATCTTATAAGTATTATAATTTTAATTTCGTGATAAACTTCATGAATCATCGAACATTAATAGTTTCCAGAAATATAATACAAATATCTACATCATAGAAATTTATTTAGAATTTTTAGGGATTAAACAATTATCATTTATTATGGCACAAAGATGATGCAATAATTGTCTTATTAATGAAATATTGACAGAATTGATGTTATAAATGCCCAAATAAATGTAATTTGATACTTTTTATGACTTAAATTAATTTTATAGGTTAATATTACATGTTATTGTTGATATAAGTAACTTGGTCAGAACTTATCATTCTGTTATGAATTTCAAAAAAAATCATGTACCAAATAGTGTCAAAATTGACATAAATTAGTTTTTAAAATAAATATTAAATTATTAATTGTTATTTAATTCCTAAATATATAAGGTTCGACCAAATGACTTAGATAAGGATAGATATATTAATAATAAACAACTTGGGGTTCTTTTGTCTTGTTATGGTAATTTTATTAACCATATTGTGTAAGAAAACAAAAAGACACGGTAAAAGTTAAATTATTTAACTTAGAGTTAAATCTAATTGATAAGGTTAAAATAATAACCTAAACTTGTCTAAATCATATTGGATGAGATTATTTAGACTCATACCCACTTTATATTCGAAATAAGACCCTTTGGAACCATTATAAACCGAATTTGACCTTAATATAAAATAATATTTTGATATTTTCCTAAGGTGCCCCTCTCCTCCCTTATAAAAGGGCACCTCCTCCCCCTCTTCCTCACACCACTTTGTGCCTTCAAGCTCGTCCAACCCCTGAAAAAATCTCTTATCCACTTCCCTAGTATCATCCTAGAGGTCCTAGTCTTCTTCAAATACCATCATTAGTTCTTTAAGTGGAGGATAAGAAAAGGCGCGTCAAAAAGAGATAATATCCATTACCTATATTTTTTAATTTCTTTCTTCTTCAACTTCTTATTCTTTAGTTGTTTCATGATAAAGTAATAACATCAGTATTTATTATATATTGATATGTTATTATAAATATGAAACAACTCTAATTAACATTCTATCCATCCTACGGAAAAAGGAAATCACTGTGCGTGCGTACGTACAGAATACCGTCTCCACGGCGTGGCGTAATCTATTTTCCGCCACCACCTTAATTGGATGGGTATAATGGTGTAATGAGTAACTATATATTATTATTATTATAAAGTGGTATTGATACTGAAATAGTATATATACACTTCAACACAAGTTCACGATCATGAGAACGATATCATCGCTCGTGCGTACGTACGGACTACCGTCTCCACGACGCGATGAGATTCATTCTCCACATTAACCATTCATGAATGATTATAAAGTATATATAATGAATAATAATGAAATATATGATATGTTAAATATACTGGATTTATGTATATATATATATATGTATGTCATCTACTTACTTCCATTCAAGACAATAAGGAAAGGAAAATAGCGTTCATGCGTACGTACGGACTACCGTCTCCATGAACGGTGTGTTTCATTTCATTTATCTATCTATTATATATATATATACTAAAAATATATGATATATAAATCATGTTCTATATTCTGGAAGTAAGTAAATCATGATATAAGTAATAATAATTTCAGGAACAACAAGTCCAAACACCAACGATAAATGAAACGATTTTACCCAAAACGCTTCTTTAACATGGAATTTACAAAAGAACGGGTAATATAAATTCATAAGTGAACCATATATGATATCATAACAATGAATATGATTCTTTAATAAGTTAATGACATTATTTAAATCATTATACAGGAGTTTCGGATACGTACAAAGCATATCGGACATAAGGTAAGGGAAATATAACAATCTAATTTTTATCCGAGATTGTTTATACTTTAGTATTTACTGGGGTGTATTTTATCATCCACATACATCTGTCCTCAATATGTAATATTATTTCCATCCACCTACAATTGTTTAAATCCAATTTTACCCTTCAGTGATTTTTTAGTAAAGGATATGAAAGGAATCTTTTGTCGTTTTTCGTACGAGGTACTTTTTACTTTTCCGACAAAAGTATGAAGAATGTTTTTTTAAATTATACGACATGAATGTATTTTTAAAACATTATTTACAAGAAGATTCCTTTACAAGTTTTCAAGTTTATTTTTAATAAACTTCTTTTAGTTTAGAATTGTACGACATGTTAAGAAAGGAAAAGTGTTTTTGAAGCAGAAAGGATATTTTCCTCAAGAATGGAGTTCAAGTGTTTTATCAAAATTATTTTCCATCTAAGATAATAAAGGGTTATATTTCTATCCCTATTATTAAATTGATTATATTATGTTGTGATGGAATTATATTTTTATGAATTCCTTTATCTTATATGACTTGTTTTATGATGTCATGATGTTTAAGATTCCTATTTTTATTACATGTGTTATGCTATGATATATGGTTTCTGATTTTGTGGCACACATAAGAATGGTATCATTATGAGATGGGTGGGACCTATATCTCCCTCCAATGCATTGGGTAAAGATTTTATATCTCATGAGATATACATGGCTGGAATGGTAGGTTATACCGGTTCAGTGAAACAGGACTGAAACGAGGAGTGAACTCGGTTCAGAAAGGGACTTTGTCCATTAAGATAGTCTTGGAAATGAGTCTTGACTAATAAGAAATGATTCTCTATGATTATGTGTGTATGACACAATTTTTCATGTTTTATGTTATGATTAATGGGATTACATTTCACTACTACGATTTATCCCATGTTATGAAATTATGATCTCTTTTACAGGTTAAGATTTCCAAAAGATATGTTCTTATGAATATGACGTGATTGATATTTCTTTTGTTTACCATTAATGAGCATTTGAGCTCACCCTTTTATGTTTCCTTCCAGGACATAATGAAAGGAATTATGTTTTAAAAAAAGGAGATCTTTATGGGAGATGTTGAAGATCTTTCACCACGATTAGAAGATTATATTCCGAGTTTCCAAAGACACTAAACTTTTACGATCCTTGTGTGTGTGTTTTTGTTATGCACTAAGTATTCCGCAAAAGTAATGTAATGTCCATGTACATCAGGCTTTGGGTCTCTACAGTTGGTATCAGAGGAATAGTTTAGTCAACCATTGGAAACTAGGATGCGAAAACGTTAGTGAGACCCCTAGAGATATTTCTAAGGTATGTCTAGGGATGTCCCTAAGGATAAGTATACGTATAGGATATAGTCCTAGAACTACGGTAACGATCTTAGAATTTAACCTAAGATGTTAGATATTGAGGGTGCTCCCACTTTACTATGTTTTTTTACCTAGCATGATTTTTGGCTCTCACACTATTCTTTTTGGGTTTTAGACGATGGCTGGAACCCGAAGGAACCGTGTTGATCACTGTAATGGTCAATGCAATGATTGTCCTCCTGAACAAACAAATGTTATGGGAGATGGAGTGCAAAATCTTATTGCTATACTTACACAAGCTATGAATCTTTCTAGACATCCAAATGAGCAGAGAAGGGAACAATATTCTATTGAGTCCTTCATGAGGCAACGTCCACCTTCTTTCAGTGGGTCTTCTGATCCACTTGTTGCTGAACAATGGATCAGTACCACTGAAAAGATATTTTCAGTTCTTCAATGTTCTGAACATGATAATGTCATCTTAGCAGTATATCGTTTGGAAGGTGAAGCTGATCAATGGTGGAATCTTATCAAGAATATGAGGAAATGAGATGAAATTGAGTCCATGGAATGGGACGAGTTCAAGAACTTATTTTTCAATAAGTACTTCCCTCGTATTCTTCGAACAAAGATGGAGAAGGAGTTTCTTGAACTAAATCAAAAGGATGATGAATCTCTTGGTATATACGAAGCAAATTTTACAAGGCTTGCAATGTATGTATCTGGATTTATCATCCAACATGAAAGTAAAGTTTATCGATTCTTCAGTGGCTTAAAAGCAAGTCTTCGAAGGGCATTAGCTATAAGAGACATCAGTAGCTATGAAGAAATTGTGCGTTGTGCTATCAAGGTAGAAATGGAAGTTGGTGTTACATGTCCATCTCATGGTTTTGACAAGAAACAAAAGATGGAGGTCAAGGAGAAATCTCAGAATAATGGTGAAAAGAAGATGAATGTTTCCTTATGCACAATGTGTGGAAAGAATCATGGTGGAGATTGTCTTAAAGGGACTAGAAAATGTTTTAAGTGTGGAAAAGAAGGACATCAAGCAGCTGAGTGTCAAAGTAATGGAAAACGGGTTTCTAATGATGTGAATAAAGAAAACACTGCAGAGAACGCACCACCAACACTTCAATGCATCAAGTGCAAGGAAATGGGGCATTATGCTAATAAATTCTCTAATCCAAGGGTTTGTGATGATCGACATGATCAACCGCTTAAGGAAAAGGACAATGGGAAGTCAAATGCGATAACTGTTGGTGAGGTTGAATATGACAACGATGTGGTGGAATGATTATGTGTTTATGTAATGGGATTTCAAAATAGTATCATGGAATCTCATTTATGGTATTGTGGAATTTTGGAATATCTATGTATTGGTTTTCAATAATTATATGAAACTGGTAACCAGGGAAAAAAAGTGATTGAAATATTTTTGGAAAGTAGATGATATGCGCATAATGAAGGGACAAGAAGATAATGAGATGTTTGATTGTATTCATGAGCTCATGACTGATATAAGGACTAAGTATATATAATTTTGATGATTTTGGTATGTGGAAAGAGTTATCTTTTGACAGCACTCATGTTTTCACTAAGATTCAATGGGTATTCATTTTTCAAGAGATTACATGATTATGGTATTCACATGACTGGAATGTGACGAACAAGATATATGAGGGATAAATGATGGCATTCACGTGATCATTTTCTCTATACTATGAGCTTGGACCGAAGTATTTTAGATAAGCCTAAAGATTGGAATGGATTATGTTGGACATAAGTTAGTATTGTTTAATGATAAAACGTTTTTTGATATTGTTGATGGGATGTTATAATAATGTAGTTTTAGAAAAAGGACAACCTGCAGGATGGGCGACAACCCATCACGTCGGCCAAGGCTGTGGAAATCGAACCCACAACTAAAGTGCGACGGGCCTTTATCGCATACCACTGGCCTACAGAATGTCCCTGGTTAGTAGAAACTAGTTTTATTTTATTAAGCGGTATGATATATGAAGTATAAGTTCATTTTTGGAATCATATATGATTTACCTCACCAAAGACAGACTTATGTATATTTGATATCTATTGCTAAAATTTTGTTTGAAACAGATGGAATGACCCATCATTCTATCACATGATCTGTTAACACTTCACGAATAACAAATTCAACTTAATTTCTTTAAGAGATGAAGTGGAAATTGTTCAAAGCACGAACAACAGTGAAATTGTACCAAAATCAAGTAAGTATTTCTTCTAATTCAAATTTTTCAACTTTAGGGAAATGATATTGAAAACCAAAATTTTTTTCCTAGTGATCTTATATCTGATGAATTTGATGGTACCCTAGATCATCACAAATTTATGGCTTTGCGATTGTTGGCTTTTTCATAGCCATGTTCTCTACCACTCTCCATCAGAACTTGATGGTTAGATTTTTATTCCATATCCATATTTTCACCTATGTTCTCCTACATGGAAACCCAGTGATGAGTAAATTTGGGTAACCGTTACATTTCATACCTTAGTTTTTAATGCCATGTTTTGGTATTCCTTTTTACGATGTGGGTTTCTATTAAACAAACTTTCGAGTAGTAAACCATTTATAACCCTGAGGAATTTCGAGGGCGAAATTCATTTTAAGGGGGGTAGAATGTAACACCCCGAGATTTTATGAAAAAAATTCTTTTAATTTCATTAATGTCTTGTGTTTTATTCTACATCAATATTACCTTGCGCTATACGCAACACCGTATTAGCTTGCAGTATACGCAACACCATTCTTGGATCGTGTTACACACAATTATGATAATAGTTATTCTAAACAACATTGAGTATATATATATATATATAAGGCCCCAGCCTTAAACCTTACATAATCTTGAGTTATCACAAGATTACACGTTGAGGATCTTTTCAGGTTTAAAGTTTTAGAGAATTAGATCATGAAACATGCATTACATTCCACATTTAAACAAAGTGGTTACATAAAAGACAGTATTCATTTTTTCCATCAATGGAAAAAAATTGAAAATAAAACATGGATTCTTTCTTGACAAATCATTGACACTATCATCACATCATGTACCTTTCCCTTGACCTGTGAAAAACATTTCAAAAACTTGGGATGAGCATAAAAAGCTCAGTAAGGGTTATAAAAAATATGGAAAGGAAACATGAGTTCATATATACATAAAAATGAAATCATACTTTACCCATAAAACAAAGGCACTTTAACTTACCCCATCAAACCATGAATAAATCATAGAAATCATAAGACATAAAGGTAACTTGAGGAATTCAAAACATTCTTACGTAGGGAGTAACCCTGTTGGTTACGTTTGGAATACCCATCACAGTATATTCCCTAAATCTCTTCGGAGAAACCTTAACGTTTCACTCCTTCGTGTTACCCAATGCATTGGGGAGCTATATCGAGCTCACCCGCCCTTAATTTATCACGGAACCACCCATTCTTCATAACAATGCCCATGAACCATAACATAATCGTATCACATAAAACATGAATAAAGGAAACATAACATTTCCACATTTCAATCACAATATAACATTTTAGGATATTGAAATAACGAATCCATTAAGAACCATTTTCAAAACCATTTAAAACATTTAATAAAGAGATTTTTGAATCAAAGTGTCCCATACCACCTTGAAGATTTTAACATTTTAAACCATTAATATCCATATAAATAAATCCTTAAAACCATTTCGAAAACATGGATATTAATAAGAAAAAATAATTAAAACATTTAAAGTGATATTTTGGTTAAAGGGGTTTTACCAAAATTAGTGACACTTGAATACAATAATTGAGGAATAACATTTAGTCAGAACTTTATAATATCATGAGAATAAATGGATTCATGATATAATACTCCAAAGGACAGTATATACACCATATAAGACTGAATTGGTGCATAACAACAATGAACCCTCAATAGAAATGTCAAATGTGATGAAATCCCTTATAAAGAAGGTATCCTTAAATTAAGGACAAATAAATCTCAAAAATATGAGGGAAAAATATAAATACACCCAATATAAGTGGATATTAAGTGTAAAACAATAAAATGTCATTCACACATATTCAATGGATGACATATTCAATGACTACATGTTGAACCCAAAGAAATCAAAATTGGGTTAAAAAGTTCCCTTAACAGCCTAACGGCATCACATCAAAATGAGTTGATGAGAGATAAAAAGTGTATCTCATCACTTGGACATAAAATTTACATCAATAAGGATATATGAGAACATATCCCAAGATAACAATATGTAAATTAAAAGACCCAACAAAAGAAGTCTTTTAAAAAAGAGGAGGGTGAAAGGTTCCCTTACCGACTTGGGTATCTTTCAAAACATACACCCCATGAAAGAAAGACAATAGATCATTGATGTAAATACTCATAAACGAAATTATATTACACAAAGAGTAGAATAATGTGAAGTACATACACCACTAAATGGAATTTGTGGAAAATGTAGCATAAATCGCACGGGAATAAAAGTGAGATGAAAAATCCCTTACGAAAACTCGGCAGCCTAACAGCGCCACATAAAACATCCGAATATGGATTAATGAGATCAAAAATGGTATCTCATCACATTACAATAAAATGTACAGAAAGAGGAATATAAAATAACATCCCCCAACATTGCAAAGAGGAGATTAAAAGAAGTTACATAAAGGAGAGTACTTAAAAAGAAAGAGAGAGGTTAGATCTCTTACGAAAGTTCGGCAGCCTAACGGCGCCACTCAAAACATCCAAAATGGATTGATGAGAGAGAATATTGTCTCTGATCAGATGAACATAAAATATTACAGTAAGTGTAATATAAAAGATCATCTCAATAACAATAAGGATGAGATTTAAAAGGAATGACATAAAAGTGTGTACTTAAAAAGAAAGAGAGGAGTAGGATCCCTTACCTCGGGTCCGACTTGACTCGATCGTTCTTTAATCTCCTGAATAATAAACTTGACTTAATTTCTACTTCCTTAAGAACCTTTTTCAAGTTCATTATTAATTTTTATATCACTTATTACCATTTCATAAACAATATGTCATCATTTAAGTTAATAATATTTGTTTTGCCGATATTTGGTTCTTAAGTCGAAAGTGGACTTCTTACAATTACATGTTGTTCGTGTGGCCAAATGTTTATTATATCCAGAATTGTATACATGATTTAGATATCATATATGTCATATATATATCCAGAATATACATGTATTTATAATATTACATAATCATTTAGTGGTAAGAAATGAAATGCACCGTTCATGGAGACGGTAAGCCGTACGTATTCATGAACGCTACTTTCATTTCTTTGTCATATTAATGGAATTAAAACTAAATGAGAGAATGTATATTTTAAATACAGAATTATATTCATCATTTAGATGTATCATTCATCATATATATCCATTATATACATGTACTTATAATAGTACATTACATTTGGGGATAAGAAATGAAATGCACCGTTCATGGAGACGGTAAGTCGTACGTACGCATGAACGCTACTTTCATTTCTATTTTGTATTTTATAGAATGTAATAATAATGATATAAAGGTATATTATAATTCCAGTATAATATCATATATAATGTCATATTTCTATCCTTTATACGTCCCACATATGGTATTTAACGAATCAAATCACTTTGAGGGGGCGATAGTCCGCACTTCCTTAAATGAAGATATTGCGTTTACCCATAATGGATGCCATAAAGGTGAGACACAAATGAAAAATACAGAATCATAATTAAAACATAAACATATTATATATCATATATAAAAATAGTGACATCATAATGGCCACCTTTGAAGGTGTTAAATGAGTATTGAACAATCATCGTTTCTGGAGGCAGAATTTCGCCATCTGCGGAAACCGTATGTTCTTTAACCATTTTATGTAGTTGTGTGAGAGTGTAGCTCGAATAAATATTATAACAACATCCTAGTATATTGAAGATACTGGTGTTGTTACAAAATAAGTAAATAAAAAGGGTTTAGGGGGTTGGAGAAGAAAAATAAAACAAATGAACATGAGAGAATTAATTACTTTTAAAAGTGTAACTCCTTTTGATTTGAGCGTAAAGGCTTCCTTTGAAAAGATTCTGCCCAAAGGGAATCCTCTAGGATGAGGAGAGGGATGTGTAGAGAGTAAATGGGCAGGTTTTGGCCGAGCCAAAGGCTTGAGGAGTGTGTGTAATGAGGTAGAGGTGGGGGCCTTTTATAAGAGGAGAGGAGGGGCACTTTTGGAAAGTAAAGAAATATTACTTTATTTGAAAATGTGTTTCGGTTTTAAAACGTCCCACATTGATATAATTCGTGGATAAGGTGATAAGGGTTCTAAATCCACCCATCCAATAAGTTTTGGACATTTCTAGGTCATATAGTTTACATTATCTTCTCATTTTATTTAAATCGTCAGATAATGATGACTTCGCTTCATCATTATGATGTCATAAATAATTTAATTTATTTAATTTCTAAAAATTATAAAAAAATTACTATGATGTAGGAAATCGTTTTAGCTTTTCAATGACTATTTATAATTAAAATTCTGACTTGTATAACCCCACTTAAAAATTGTTTTAGTAAAACATATCATGTTTGTGTCATTTTTACTTTTACATTAAATAAAAAGTTATTTATGTCATTTCCCAACCAAAGTGGCTCCATGGGGTCCCCAAGTTGACCCATGGCATGTCTTGGTCGGCCATTACACATCCAATGAGGGTAGGACATGTGTAAAGCTCATCTCATTGTATTAAAGCATTATTTTTAACTTAAACTACACTAATTACCACTAATCGCGATTAAAAACTTAATAAGTTACTATTCAACAAAAAATTATTTTTATCCCATTGAACCACATTTTAATTCTTAATGAAAACCATGTATGTCAGATTTTTGAAATTCAAAACACAAAGATGTCAAAATTTCATTTAAACGGAAAAATCAGTTTTTATAAGTACCACTTAGTGGTTTCACTATTTATAAAAAATTAAAGTTTTTCAGAAAAATCCCAACAATTCACTCTAAGCTATATTTGATATTCCGAATTCAAAAATGAATTCCATTTTACAAAATTCAAAACATATAAGTCACATTAATTAATTTAATAATTAATTCCCGCTGTCAGAGCAAATAGCGTGTTTTTATAAAACAATAAGTATCGAAAGATTGACACAAGTTTAAGTCTGATTTCAAAGTAAAATTAATTCCAACGACCACTATTGGATTTAATGGTAAAAATATATTCTAATTTCACTTTAAAACTAATTCAAAAGATAATATAATCATACAAATAAATTAGATTAAAAAGAGGGTTTGAATTAAAATACAACATTTTACACTATTCATTTAAAAAAAGAACTTTATCGGAAAGATATCAAAATTTTACACAAATTAAATTTTGATGTCCCGATTCATAAGAAGAGTTTTATTTGGTCTAATAGAATTTATAAGAGTGAACAAAACTATATTTAATGATGGTTCAACATTAAAAGGTGATAAGTGAACCTTTAGTGAAAAACTAGGGCATATACGCCTAAAATTGAATTCTTTCCGTATTTTAAGCCTCTATCCTTTACTGGATAAATGTAAAAAAATTTAAAAACATATATAATCATATTTTAGTTATTTCTATTCATTCCCCCCATTACAACGACTACATGTTAACTACCATTTAAAATAATATTATTTTATTATTAGAGTGCAACGTAAGATTCCCAAGAAACTCGTTGTTGCGTGTTAGGTACGCCATCGAGCATAGCATCCCCTTTAAAGTAATTTTCATATTTTATTCACAAATATGGATAAATATGAAAATTTCATATTCTTTACTTACCTTGGGTGTTACATCCTTCCCCCCTTTTGAGAATTGCGTCCTCGCAATTTTAAAATTGAGCTTGGAAACATCCTTGAAAGTCCCTCATCGGAACAAGAGTTGGTAAAACAATCACTTTAAAATAAAGAAAGATAAGCACAGAGGTCACCCGAGTTAACCCATACTAGGATTCCAAGTATGAAAACATGGACATGGAGGAGAAAACATAGGGTCATGTTCTGATGGAGAGTGATAGAAAACATGTTTAGGAGAAAGTTAACTATGAGAAAATCACAAACTTGTAATGGGTTAAACGGTGTTGGGTTCCCCAGTAGGAAAAGTTAATAAACAACATTATTGTTTTAAGTTACTTTTTATTGAGGAATTTGTTCATAAGGAAACATAATCACTTATCATGTTGACTTTCAACTTTTATTAGATTCCTTACACAATCTAATATTTTCTCCAAAAAGGCGAGTATTTAGGAAGACTCGTTTACATTAAGAGTACTATAATCAACTTTTAGAGAATCACCTAATCCACAAAATATAACTATATAAATCCCATGTGTTTAGGCTTTAACCAAAACCAAAACCAAAAAGGTTAGTACAAGGTCAGAAAATCCAGAAAAGGATAACACATTAAAAAGAAAATCCATGCTTAATCTCCAAAATTTTCCAACAAAACCCAAAGTTCAACGAGGACCATCCGATAAAAAATTTGTCCATAAATTTATTCAAAGTCAACCAATATAAGATTGAAACCCAAACATTTGAAGGATTTAGTCACATAGTCTTCCAAGTTAAATCGTAACATTTATCTCCAAACAACATCAGTTCCTCCTAAAGTCTCGTATTGAAATGTAATTAACCTAATCACATATCCACTATGATAGGTTAATCATTTTCATAAATAACCCAAAATAAACTTACTCTTAAAAAAAGAATCAGTCAAACTAACCAGGGACTTCACGTAGTCCCGTGGTAGGCGATAAATACCAGTTGCACTTTGATTGTGGGTTCGATTCCCGCAGCTTTGTCCGACGCGACGGGATGTCACACGGTCTGCGTGTTGTCCTTTTTCCAAAACTATATAATTCTTAAAACATTCCCCAAAATGAGATAAAATCTTCAAAAATAATCATAACATATTTTAACCTCAAGTTTATCTCATTCCTTTCATTTTCCATCATATCATAGAGTAACCCATAATTATCTAAAAAGTAAGGATCATATAAACCCTAATGGTTACCTTATTTATTATTACCTGAACTTCCACATCGATTGGTCATCTCGTACATGATGCATTATAGAACATTCCAAGGATCAAGTGGTTGATCATGACTCCTTGATATTTAGTTTAGAACAACCATGAGTTTCCTCATTGAGTACCCCATTTCATTGAGTTTCTTAATCAGAGAACGACCACAGTTTCCTTCAAACCAATTGTCACTTTGGTGCCTGGGAGATCCATCCATTCACTAAAAACAGAAATGTCAGTGTGAGTATATCAACAAAACCATCATGTGATAATGAGGAAGATAAACACTAAGATATACTTACTCATTCACTTTATCTAAAACTAGGACTCTTTCTGAAATCCTAACCATTATGGTAATGTCCCTTATTCTTAAAGAATACCCTAACCTCTAAAGTTATCTAAACCGACCTTTGATACCAACTATAAGGCCCCAGCCTTAAACCTTACATAATCTTGAGTTATCACAAGATTACACGTTGAGGATCTTTTCAGGTTGAGAGTTTTAGAGAATTAGATCATGAAACATGCATTACATTCCACATTTAAACAAAGTGGTTATATAAAAGACAGTATTCATTTTTCCCATCAACGGAAACAAACTGAAAATAAAACATGGATTCATTCTTGACACATCCTTGACACTATCATCACATCATGTACCTTTCCCTTGACCTGTGAAAAACATTTAAAAAATTTGGGATTAGCATAAAAAGCTCAGTAAGGGTTATAAAAAATATTGAAAGGAAACATGAGTTCATATATACATAAGAAAGAAATCATACTTTACCCATAAAACAAAGGCACTTTATCTTACCTCATCAAACCATGAATAAATCATAGAAATCATAAGACATAAAGGTAACTTGAGGCATTCATAACATTATTACATAGGGAGTAACCCTCTTGGTTATGTTTGGAATACCCATCACAGTATATTCCCTAAATCTCTTCGGAGAAACCTTAACGTTTCACTCCTTCACGTTACCCAATGCATTGGAGAGCTATATCGGGCTCACCCGCCATTAGTTTATCACGGAACCACCTGTTCTTCATAAAAATGCCCAAGAACCATAACATAATCGTATCACATAAAACATGAATAAAGGAAACATAACATTTCCAAATTTCAATCACAATATAACATTTTAGGATATTGAAATAACGAATCCATTAAAAACCATTTTCAAAACCATTTAAAATATTTAATAAAGTGATTCTTGAATCAAAGTGTCCCATACCACCTTGAAGATTTTATCATTTTAAACCATTAATATCCATATAAATAAATCCTTAAAACCATTTTGAAAACATGGATATTAATAAGAACAAATAATTAAAACATTTAAAGTGATATTTTGGTTAAAGGGGTTTTACCAAAATTACAGACCGTTGAATACAATAATTGATGAATAACATTTAGTGAGAACTTTATAATATCATGAGAATAAATGGATTCATGATATAATACTCCAAAGGATAGTATATACACCATATAATATTGAATTGGTGCATAAAAACAATGAACCCTCAATAGAAATGTCAAATGTGATGAAATCCCTTATAAAGAAGGTATCCTTAAATTAAGGACAAATAAATCTCAAAAATATGTGTGAAAAATATAAATACACCCAATATAAGTGGATATTAAGTTTAAAACAATAAAAGGTCATTCACACATATTCAATGGATGACATATTCATTGACTACATGTTAAACCCAAAGAAATCTAAATTTGGATAAAAAGTTCCCTTGACAGCCTAACAGCATCACATCAAAATGTGTTGATGAGAGATAAAAAGTGTATCTCATCATTTGGACATAAAATTTACATCAATAAGGATATATGAGAACATATCCCAACATAACAATATGTAAATTAAAATACCCAACAAAAGAAGTCTTTTAAAAAAGAGGAGGGTGAAAGGTTCCCTTACCGACTTGGGTATCTTTCAAAACATACACCCCATGAAAGAAAGACAATAGATCATAGATGTAAATACTCATAAATGAAATTATATTACACAAAGAGTAGAATAACCGGAAGTACATACACCACTCAATGGAATTTGTGGCAAATGTAGCATAAATATCACGGGAATAAAAGTGAGATGAAAAATCCCTTACGAAAACTCGGCAGCCTAACGGCGCCACATAAAACATCCGAATATGGATTGATGAGATCAAAAATGGTATCTCATCACATTACAATAAAATGTACAGCAAGAGGAATATAAAATAACATCCCCCAACATTACAAAGAGGAGATTAAAAGAAGTTACATAAAGGAGAGTACTTAAAAAGAAATAGAGAGGTTAGATCTCTTACGAAAGTTCGGCAGCCTAACGGCGCCACTCAAAACATCCAAAATGGATTGATGAGAGAGAATATTGTCTCTGATCAGATGAACATAAAAAATTACAGTAAGTGTAATATAAAAGATCATCTCAATAACAATAAGGATGAGATTTAAAAGGAATGACATAAAAGTGTGTACTTAAAAAGAAAGAGAGGAGTAGGATCCCTTACCTCGGGTCCGACTTGACTCGATCGTTCTTTAATCTCCTGAATAATAAACATGACTTAATTTATACTTCCTTAAGAACCTTTTTCAAGTTCATTATTAATTTTTATATCACTTATTACCATTTCATAAACAATATGTCATCATTTAAGTTAATAATATTTGTTTTGCCGATATTTGGTTCTTAAGTCGAAAGTGGACTTCTTACAATTACATGTTGTTCGTGTGGCCAAATGTTTATTATATCCAGAATTGTATTCATGATGTAGATATCATATATGTCATATATATATCCATAATATACATGTATTTATAATATCACATAATCATTTAGTGGTAAGAAATGAAATGCACCGTTCATGGAGACGGTAAGCCGTACGTATGCATGAACGCTACTTTCATTTCTTTGTCATATTAATGGAATTAAAACTAAATGAGAGTATGTATATTTTAAATAAAGAATTATATTCGTCATTTAGATGTATCATTCATCGTATATATACATTATATACATGTACTTATAATAGTACATTACATTTGGGGATAAGAAATGAAATGCACCGTTCATGGAGACGGTAAGCCGTACGTACGCATGAACGCTACTTTCATTCTTATTTTGTATTTTATAGAATGGAATAATAATTATATAAAGGTATATTATAATTCCAGTATAATATCATATATAATATCATAGTTTTATCCTTTATACGTCCCACATATGGTATTTAATGAATCAAATCACTTTGAGGGGGCGATAGTCCGCACTTCCTTAAATGAAGATATTGCGTTTACCCATAATGGATGCCATAAAGGTACGACAAAAATGAAAAATACAGAAGCATAAGTAAAACATAAACATATTATATATCATATATAAAAATAGTGACATCATAATGGCCACCTTTGAAGGTGTTAAATGAGTATTGAACAATCATCGTTTCGGGAGGTAGAATTTCACCATCCACGGAAACCGTATGTTCTTTAACCATTTGATGTAGTTGTGTGAGAGTGTATCTCGAATAAATATTATAACAACATCCTAGTATATTGATGATACTGGTGTTTTTACAAAAGAAGTAAATAAAAAGAGTTTAGGGGGTTGGAGAAGAAAAATAAAACAAATGAACATGAGAGAATGAATTACCTTTAAAAGTGTAACTCCTTTTGATTTGAGCCTAAAGGGTTTCTTTGAAAGGATTATATCCAAAGGGAATCCTCTAGGATGAGGAGAGGGATGTGGAGAGAGTAAATGGGCAGGGGTTGGCCGAGCCAAAGGCTTGAGGAGTGTGTGTAATGAGGTAGAGGTGGGGGCCTTTTATAAGATGAGAGGAGGGGCACTTTTGGAAAGTAAAGAAATATTGCATTATTTGAAAATGTGTTTCGGTTTTAAAAGGTCCCACATTGATATAATTCGTGGATAAGGTGATAAGGGTTCGAAATCCACCCATCCAATAAGTTTTGGACATGTTTAGGTCATAGAGTTTACGTTATCTTCTCACTTTATTTAAATCGTCAGATAATGATGTCATCACTGCATCATTATGATGTCATAAATAATTTAATTTATTTAATTTCTAAAAATTATAAAAAAAAATTCTATGATGTAGGAAATCTTTTTAGATTTCCAATGACTATTTATAAAAAAAATTATGACTTGTATAACCCCACTTATTAATTGTTTTAGTAAAACATATCATGTTTGTGTCATTTTTACTTTTACATTAAATAAAAAGTTATTTATGTCATTTCCCAACCAAAGTGGCTCCATGGGGTCCCCAAGTTGACCCATGGCTTTTCTTGGTCGGCCATTACACATCCAATGAGGGTAGGACATGTTTAAAGCTCATCTCATTGTATTAAAGCATTATTTTTAAGCTAAACTACACTAATTACCACTAATCGCGATTAAAAACTTAATAAGTTACTATTCACCAAAAAATTATTTATATCCCATTGAACCACATTTTACTTCTTAATGACTACCATGTATGTCGGATTTTTGAAATTCAAAACACAAAGATGTCAAAATTTCATTTAAAGGGAAAAATCAGTTTTTATAAGTACCACTTAGTGGTTTCACTATTCATCAAAAATTGATGTTTTTCAGAAAAATCCCAAAAATTCACCCTAAGCTATATTTGATATTCCGAATTCAAAAATGAAGTCCATTTTAGAAAATTCAAAACATATATGTCACATTAATTAATTTAATAATTAATTCCCGCTGTCAGAGCAAATAGCGTGTTTTTATAAAACAATAAGTATCGAAAGATTGACAGTAGTTTAAGTCTGATTTCAAAGTGAAATTAATTCCAATGACCACTATTGGATTTAATGGTAAAAATATATTCTAATTTCACTTTAAAACCAATTAAAAAGATAATATAATCATATAAATAAATTAGATTAAAAAGTGGGTTTGAATTAAAATACAACATTTTACACTATTCATTTTAAAAAAGAACTTTGTCGGAAAGATACCAAAATTTTACACAAAGTAAATTTTGATGTCCCGATTCTTAAGAAGAGTTTTATTTGGTCCAATAGAATTTATAAGAGTGAACAAAACTATATTTAATGATGGTTCAACATCAAAAGGTGATAAGTGAACCTTTAGTGAAAAACTAGGGCATATGCGCCTAAAATTGAATTCTTTCTGTATTTTAAGCCTATATCCTTTATTGGATAAATGTAAAAACATTTAAAAAAATATATAATCATATTTTAGTTATTTCTATCCATTCCCGCCATTACAACGGCTACATGTTAACTACCATTTAAAATAATATTATTTTATTATTAGAGTGCAACGTAAGATTCCCAAGAAACTCGTTGTTGCGTGTTGGGTACGCCATCGAGCATAGTGTCCCCTTTTAAGTCATTTTCATATTTTATTCACAAATATGGATAAATATGAAAATTTCATATTCTTTATTTACCTGGGGTGTTCCAATATATATATATATATTCAATGTATAAATGAAATATGGTTGGATTCTGTTATACAAATCAACGAAAGATTCTTTCATAACACGCAACCCTGACTTGGCTTGCATTACACGCCATCACGACCTTCCTCGATAGCGTGTGTTGTACGCAATACCAGGTTTTAATAAACAACAATATATTATTATAATATTGTCATGAAGTAGCCGTTATGAATAGTATTAACTAAATTTTGAATTTTATAACATTCTTATTCATCTTACACATTTTCTAGAACATGGTATAAGAACAAAATAAATTTTTCGGGTAAAATAAGTATTTTTCAAAAAATGCAGTTTTGTCGCCTTTTGATGGCGCACCCACATTAAATCTAGTTTTTGACATGTTTATATGTTCAGTTTGAAAAAATAAAATTCTTATTTTGAATCAGGATATAAAAAATTACATTAGATAATGTTTTGATATTTTTCCAATAACTTTGATATTTTATTGAATAGTAAAAACACGCTATATTTTAATTAAAAACAAATTTTTTCATCGTAATATCATATGTGGATAAATTATAACATTTAATTTTTTTAAATTATAAATAGAATATATTTTTACCATATAATATAATGTATGTCATTATCATTGATTTTACCTTGAATTCATAGGTTAAATCAATTCAATCTTTTGCAATGTTTTAAAGAAAAACCCTTTTTATTTTGACAACGAGATTAATTTTAATTTAATTTCTGCATATTTTGTGTATTGAATTTGGAAAAATGGATTACATATTTGGAATCAGTGGGTCCAAATTATGTTAATAAGCTACTTTTTATTTTTGGGCATTGTGAATAGTAACTACGGTAAATTTTATTTATTATAGTTAAAGGTATATCGGGTAATTAATGGTAAATATAAGATTATAAAATTACCATAACACTTGGAAAAATCCTATTGTATGGCTAAAAGTAGACCCATATAACCTAAGGGTGGTATTAGATTCATTTTATGGACTTTGGTCCATGAAAATAATTTAATTATTATTAAAACCAAAGAATGTGACAACATGTCACTTTCTTAAATATTATAAGTATAATAATTTTAATTTAGTGATAGACTTCATGAAACATCAAACATGAATAGTTTAAAGAAATATAATACTACTATCTACATCATTGAAATTTATTTAGTATTTTTATGGATTAAATAATTATCATTTATTATGACACAAAGATGATGCAGTAATTGTCTTATTAATGTAATATTGACATAATTGATGTTGAAAATGCCCAAATAAATGTAAATTTAGACTTTTTATGACTTACATTAATTTTCTAGGTTAATATTACATGTTATTGTTGATAAAAATAACTTGGTTTGAACTTATCATTCTGTTATGAATTTCATAAAAATCATGTACCAAATAGTGTCAAAATTGACATAAATTAGTTTTTAAAACAAATATTATATAATTAATTGTTATTTAATTCCTAAAAATCTAATGTTCGGCCAAATTACTTAGATAAGGATATATATATTAATAATAAACAACTTGGGGTTCTTTTGTCTTGTTATGGTAAGTTTATTAACCATATAGTGTAAGAAAACAAAAAGACACGGTAAAAGTTAAATTATTTAACATAGAGTTAAATCTAATTGATAAGGTTAAAATAATAACCTAAAATTGTCTAAATCCTATTGGATGAGAAGATTTAGACCCATAACCACATTATCTTAGAAATAAGACCCTTTTTAACCATTATAAACCGAATTTTACCTTAATATAAAATAATATTTTGAGATTTTCCTAAGGTGCCCCTCTCCTCACTTATAAAAGGGCACCTCCTCCCCCTCTTCCTCACACCACTTTGAGCCTTTAATCTCGGCCAACCCCTGCCAAAATCACTTCTCCACTTCCCTAGTATCATCCTTGAGATCCTGGTCTTCTTCAAATACCATCCTTAGTTCTTTAAGTGGAGGATAAGAAAAGGCGCGTCAAAAAGAGGTAATATCCATTACCGATCTTTTTCAATTTCTTTCTTCTTCAACTTCTTCTTCTTTAGTTGTTTCATGATAAAGTAATAACATAAGTATTTCTTATATAATGATATGTTATTATAAATATGAAACAACTCTAATTAACCTTCTATCCATCCTACGGAAAAAGGAAATCACCGCGCGTGCGTACGTACGGAATACCGTCTCCACGCCGTGGTGTAATCTATTTTCCTCCACCACCATAATTGGATGGGTATAATGGTGTAATGAGTAACTATATATTATTATTATAAAGTGATATTGATTATGAAATATTATACATACACTTCAACACAAGTTCACGATCATGATAACGATATCATCGCTCGTGCGTACGTACGGACTACCGTCTCCACGATGGGATGAGATTCATTCTCCACATTAACCATTAATGAATGATTATAAAGTATATATAATGAATAATAATAAAATATATGACATGTTAAATCTACTGTATTTATGTATATATATGTATATATGTATGTCATCTACTTACTTCCATTCAAGACAATAAGGAAAGGAAAACAACGGTCATGCGTACGTACGGACTACCGTCTCCATGAACGGTGTGTTTCATTTCATTTATCTATCTATTATATATATATAAATATATATACTGAATATATATGATATATAAATCATGTTTTATATTCTGGAAGTAAGTAAATCATGATATAAGTAATAATAATGTCAAGAACAACAAGTCCAAACACCTACGATAAATGAAACGATTTTACCCAAAACGCTTCTTTAACATGGAATTTACAAAAGAACGGGTAATATAAAGTCATAAGTGAACCATATATGATATAATAACAATGAATATGATTCTGTAATAAGTTAATGAGAATATTTGAATCATTATACAGGAGGTTCAGATACGTACAAATCATATCGGACATAAGGTAAGGGAAATATCACAATCTAATTTTTATCCGAGATTGTTTATACTTTAGTATTTACTGGGGTGTATTTTATCATCCACATCCATGTGTCCTAAATATGTAATATTATTTCCATCCACCTAAAATTGTTTAAATCCAATTTTACCCTTCAATGAGTTTTTAGTAAAGGATATGAAAGGAATCTTTTGTCGTTTTTCGTACGAGGTACTTTTTGACTTTTCCGACAAAAGTACGAAGAATGTTTTTTCTAACTTATACGGAATGAATGGATTTTTAATACATTATTTCCAAGAAGCTTATTCTATAAGTTTTCAAGTTTATTTTTAATATACTTCTTTTAGTTTAGAATTGTACGACATGTTAAGAAAGGAAAAGTGTTTTTGAAGCAGAAAGGGTATTTTCCTCAGGAATGGAGTTCAAGTGTTTTATCAAAATTATTATCCATCTAAGATAATAAAGGGTTCTATTTATATCCCTATTATTAAATTTATTTGATTATGTTGTGATGGAATTATATTTTTATGAAGTACTTTATCTTATATGAATTGTTTTATGATGTCATGATGTTTAAGATTCCCATTTTTATTACATGGGTTATGCTATGATGTATGGTTTCTGATTTTGTGGCACACATAAGAATGGTATCATTATGAGATGGGTGGGACCTATATCTCCCTCCAATGCATTGGGTAAAGATTTTATATCTCATGAGATAGACATGGCTGGAATGGTAGGTTATACCGGTTCAGTGAAACAGGACTGAAATGAGGAGTGAACTCGGTTCAGAAAGGGACTTTGTCCACTATGATAGTCTTGGAAATGAGTCTTGACTAATAAGAAATGATTCTCTATGATTATGTGTGTATGACACAAAGTTTCATGTTTTATGTTATGATTAATCGGATTACATTTCACTACTATGATTTATCCCATGTTATGAAATTATGATCTCTTTTGCAGGTTAAGATTTCCAAAAGATATGTTCTTATGAATATGACGTGATTGTTATTTCTTTTTTTTACCCTTACTGATCATTTGAGCTCACCCTTTTATGATTTTTTTCCAGGACATAATGACAGGAATTAGGTTTTAAAAAAAGGAGATCTTTATGGGAGATGTTGAAGATCTTTCACCACGATTAGAAGATTATATTCCGAGTTTCCAAAGACACTAAACTATTATTGTCCTAGTGTGTGTGTTTCTGTTATATACTAAGTATTCCGCAAAAGTAATGTAATGTCCATGTACGTCAGGCTTCGGGTCTCTACAATATTTCAATTCATAGTGCGTAAATTAAATTGGTTTATTAGAAACCATAGTTTCAGACATGTTGAATTTGGAATTAATGATGTTAATGTGGATAAATGGGGGTACACAACAAATCCTTGTATCCTAGATACACAAGACACACAAATATTATATATTATACATCAATCAGATATGTAAAGATCTATTGTTTTATAATGGTATAGAACTATATTTTGGATGATAATATTGATGAAGATGTTCATTTATAGGATATCACTAATTCCATAGAGATGTTAAGCGATAATATAGATGATATTATCAAAAACATGGTTTGTTCCATTTGAATTATCATAATGAATGAATTTGGAGAAAAATCCTTTAGTACATTCCTAATTTTAAAGGTAACATATGGTTTTTTTAATTTTTTATTTCAAAAAAATTTAGAAATTTTAATATAATTTTCCTTATTAAAACATGTATTCTGTCTAACAAGTTAATAAAATTTATATTAATTTCTTTAGTTTACCACATTTATCATTACATAACATATCTATAAGTTTTTATATAAAAATTAATTATTATAAATTTAATATGAAAAATAAAAAATAATATTTTATAATATTTTATTTTAAAAAAATATTATTTTATGGTGTAAAAAACTATTTATTATCTTGGAACAATTTTTCTATTAATACCCCATTTTTGGATTTTGTTTAATTCCATAACTAAATTTTATCCCACATTATCATTTCCTTTATTTTAAATTTCTATAAAAATATGAATAAAAATGTTTTCATAATACTTTAGTTTACTTTTTATTTTATAATTTTATAATTTTTTATTTTTATTTTTTATTTTCATTTGAATGTAATTGATGTATTTTTATTTTTGTTTACTAATTGTTTTTTCATTGATTTTTATTATAATAAAAGATCATTTAGCTAATAAACAACATACAAATATAGGTGGTCATTCTCATACATCCTAGTAGGAATAGACACATGTTCTAGTTGATGAGTCTCATTATCCTTTTTTACAGGAGAAAAAAACTTCCCTGGGGGAAAAGCAGTTCCACATTGGGTAAACATGGAATAACATGTTTTTAAAAATTATTTGTTTCCCATAGTCATGAAAAAATAATTTCATTAAACATTGATGAAAATGATAATCCAATATGTCCACATGAAGTAAAAATTATGATATTTATATGAGTTCTGGATAAATGTAATGTTATTATTTTGATAGATAATTTGAGGAGTGATGAAAAACTAACCACATCTCACTTATGGGATAATTTGTTTTGGTATGGTTGTCTATTAATATTTTACTTATATTTAAATATTTATATTGAAATATTTTTTCACCATTCTTTTTTATTTACATATGATATGCCTTATATTTGGGGAGTTAGGAAGAAATATATATCATTGCCTGTTTGGAGATAGAGAGATTTAAAAGACATTGCCAACAAAGAATTTATTTCTTGAGCAAGCGAACAAGAAAATACATGTCATATTTATCCATGTATATATATGATGATATATTGAATAAATTTTTGGAAGAAGGATAAGAGATTTTTTTCTTAGTATGTAAAATTTAATAGTTTAGAAATTTTAAATTAATGGTCATAATAAAGATTTTTAATTGTTTATTTATAAAAATCATGGAAATCTCATCAGGATATCCTTGAATGAAACGTATACCATCATACATTATCTCAAGTATGATATATCATACTAAATGAGAAAATGTTGGTTGAAATTTTTCAAAATCTAATGGATGATTCTTCAGGCTCAGCTGTTGTTGGCCCTCCCACCTTCTAAGACATGAAATAATCAAAGAGGGATCAGATGAGAAATGAAAAACACCCTATGAAAGGGCCAAGGGTTGTAGTTGAGGGGATTGTAATATGATTTCATTATTTAATTATTTATGATTGATAAAATATTTATATTTTGGGATTTATTGTGGGATTTTTTGAATATTCCATAAAATATTTTCTTAATGATAAGAGCAAACATGGTGTTAATACAACTGTGGGTAGGTATGATATATTAATTGAATTATAAAGAAATACCAAACACCTAGGTCTTGAACATAGATAATAGATATTTTTTCAGTAAAGTTTTCCCCATTTTCTATATTCTTTAATGTATATTTTATATGAGAAAATATAATCTATATAATCTAATGTTTAGGATATCTATGTGATGATGGAAGACTAAATTTATGTTTTCATAAAAGCGAGTTTTGGAGGCATTAGATAATTGATTAAGACAGCTAGTCTGACTTCCCCTCCACCTCCTCCTCCTCAACCTCCACATCTATATCCCACAACTACTTATTCTATTAATACATCTCTATTTGAATACTCAATTACCACTCATCCTACTCCAACACCACTCCTATATATATTCCCAGTTATTGTTAGTTATATATTGATAATACCCAATTTATTGTTGCATATGGGATGATATTTTATTTTCGTATAAATGAGATTACAATTAAGGATATTGAAATAAATTTTAGGATTTTTAAAAATGAATTTTTTTTCTTTTATATGGATATCATTTGGATATCAGCATGATGCATATTCTTTCCATTAAATCCGATTAACAAAAATTTTCCAATAGTGTTATTTATTGAAAAAAAATATATATTTTTTATTTTAATTAGGTATATTTATTAATTATATATATATAATGAATGAAATGTCTATATGTAATTATGCATACTTATTTTATATAACATGTGGGTTGGAAAATGACTGATTTTGGAAGAACAACTTATAATGTTGAAATATTTCAGAAGAATACAATTATTTAGTGTTGGATTTTTCCTTATCTTCAAGAGTATAAAAATTGTTTCAATATATGTTTTTTATCTATTATCATAAAAACCACTCATATTAACTTTTATTATATATTTATATATTTGTTGATATATATTAATTAACATTGGATATGGGATATTTTTACCATAAGAGAGGACACAGTATTTGTTCTTATCGATTCACAGTGAAGTGAAAGAAAATTTTATGAATGTATTAAACAAGTATGTTTTTGTGTTTTAAAACTTTTTTATATTATAATTAATTAATTTTTTTAATTCATATTTATTCCGAAAATGGAATGTTATATTTTTAGGAAGACAACACAAAAAAATAGTGTGAATATCAAATATGTAAAGGAAATAGTGAAATATAATTTAAAATTATTAAAATTTTAATATATTAGTTATTAAGGTTTTTAGAAATTAGAAATTACATTAAATATTTGTTTCATTTATATGAATTAAAATAATTTTGATACTTTTTTTTGGAGATTTATGTTTGAAATAATTACAAAAAGGACACTTTTGAGGTTCAATATATCCAGATTTATTTACAAAATATTCATTGATTTGTCATTCTTTTTATTAAAAATACATAAAAGTTAAAATATTTCATTACCATTTTTAGATTGATGATTAAAATCATACATATAGTGTAAAGGATATGTGTGCACTTAAAAAATGAATGGGTGAATAATATCATTAGATTTATTTATTTTTTGTTTTTATTGTAATATATAGTGTAAATTATCAAATTGAAAAATTATGTGTAATGTTATTTTTCGACAAGTTATCTATTTGTATTATTTATTTTGGCATGATTTTTATTTTTGTATCTATGGAGGGTTGAAATATGCAAAAAAAATTAGAAAACCATATTTTTTATGTTGGTTATTTGGTTACTGACATAAAAAAAATTATTTGTTTTTCACGTCAATTGTTTTTTAATATTTATAGAAAACCTTATCCTTATCCGCTATTTTAAAAAAACTAATGTGGAATATAAATTCTCAATGGATGGTCCACCTCGGTTATACAAATAAATTATAGGAAATTTTAATTGTCCTTCTCCATCAAATAAGTTCTTAAAAAACTGACAGTAAAGATAACTCTCCTCCCTATTTCATGTCAGTTATTAAAAATATGATGTATGTGAGGATTTTACACTCTATTGAAAATAAGGTAAAAATTAACTGATTTTAAAAGGTTCCCTCCAAGACATTTATTACAAATAACTGAAGTCCGAAATACATTTTCACATCTTTTATTTAAAAACCAACACAAAAACATCCAAAAAAAATATTCTAAACAACATTTATTTATAACAGATGTTATAAGGAATAATCAATATAGAAAGACAGTTAATTGAAAACACATTCTATATAATATTTAATGGAAAATTATTTAAATCCATGGATCTTTTAAATAAAAAAATATAATGGATAAAAATAATTAAACATTGAATGAAGGAAATTTTTAATTATTAGACATCATTTCTCTAAAACGTGGTACCACTATCATCCTGATATATATTTTTATAGTTTCAAAATATTTTTTAGACTAATCTAGTTGGTTCAAATGATTTTATTCCCACCTACCTCTATATGTCCAAATTATTCATCGTATATCAGATATCAATTTTATTCATGAACTACACGACATTACATTAAATATATGTATTGAAGAAATAATAATGATTATAAATATTTTCTAATCCATTAAAATTGATTTTAAAGTAACAAACTGTATATATAAATGATATACTATTTAATAAATAATTTTATCCATAAAAAATAATAGAGAAATTTCAGGCAATTAATTTTTAATCATCATAAGAAAGTTAATATTTTAGGGGAAAGTTAAGGACTATAATTATTAATAATGAATTTAATATCAATAATTTCCTTAGAAAAATTGACAATAAAACACCCATATATAGAATAAGTATTATATCAATACAACCCATTCACATTAGAGTAATATTATAAGGTTATTTTTTTGTTAAATAAAAAAACAATAAAAATATCTTTATAAACATTTTGGAGGAAAACATCCTTCTGAATATTAAAATTACTATTCAAAAAAATCACAAAACATGGTTAACTATTTTTTCATTGAAATCAACCATTTAGACATATATTTTATGTCTTCTAAAATTTTATTGGTTTGGATTGTGGTAACTTCCATTCATGATGTACTTGTTAAGACATTTATTTCGTTACATTTTTCCATAAAAGATAAACAATATTGTTATTGGAAAATGAAATGAAGACCCATGTAACATCATTTCATAAAAAAGTAAAAATTAATAAACAAATTACTAATAAATAACTATTAATAGATAAAAAATAATTTTGAAAACATTTTTATAAAACATGTTCTTTCAATAAAATAATTTTCTGACCGAAGATTAAAATGAATCAGATTTTATGAAAAAATATTTTTAAAAAAACTTTTCTAATAATGAGTGTTAAATTTATTATATTATGTTATAATATAATTATAATATAGAGTATAATAAAATTAAATTTAATTATTAGGAAAATTTTAAATAATTTCCTTTAACTATTATTCCAGATTAAAAAATCTCGATTAAAACAAGATTTTGAAATAAACCCTTAAAGTGATCATAAAATTAATGTGAGTTACAATAATTGAATAACATATATCTTAACAACTATAAATACAAATAAAAAAAATTAAAACACCACCTAATATAAATATTAATCATTTGATACATAATCATAGAATATCAAATATGACGATGAAGTAATATATCCTAATGTATAGAAATTGAGTTACAGAAATATTTATTGTGTGGTTATTATCTAGTAAATACCCCTTTGATGAAAATATTCAAATTGAATGTTAAAATACCAATAAATATGAAGTATTCAAGATATTACAAGTAAAATTGACAGTATGTACACCATATAAAATAAATTAGGTGCAAATCATTACAATATGCATTAATGTAAGGAAATTTAGATGAAGTACCATACCTCACCCTTTATTTTGGTTTAATTTCAATTAAATTCATGAATAATGTTTACAAATCTAATATTAATTTACACCAATAAAATAATAATATTTTTAATAACATACATAATCCTTTTCAATAATTTTTATCACTCCTTTTTTGAAATCATTGATTATTATGATTGTTTTCGGTGTTAATAACCATCTTTTCTAACACGTGTGTTGTCATGAAGGATTTTATTGATTCACATATTAAATAGTAACATAATATCCATAATATTTATAATATAATATTTTTTATATTTAAAGAACAATTATACATTTATTAAAAATCAAGAATAATTGTTTTGAAAAATAAAGTATGTAATGATCAAGGAGATAGTTGGTATTTCGTACACAAGGGTAACATTTCAATTTTTTAATTATCATAATGTAAAAGTTGTATGAAATATTGCATTATTAAATAATTACCATGAAATTTTATTATTTCTTTAAATATTGTAATATATATAATCTATATGGTCTGCTGATGAAAAAAAGTCACATCATTTCATGAATGGGGAAGTCGACAGGTACATGGACATCGTAATCATATTTTATTTTGAAAAAAGATAATAAATAAAATGGTATCTTTTATATATTATTAAAAATAAATATTTCATTAATATCATAATTATATAATTTATATCACTTTTAATCATTAAATTTATGTTGATCACCTTTCATGTAATGTGATAGTAAAAGATGAATGAAATGTCTTTTCAAGGTTATAGTCCATCATACTCATGAGTTATTCAATCTTATATCATATGGAATAGAGTTAAATAATGTTATACATGATAAAATGAATCCAAATTGTTAAAATTTTGTATATATCAAATATATTTTTTTTATCCATCATTATACCCAATTGTGGGAGGTGTTTAAGAAAAAAACCAATGTCATCGGTTTGGGAGGAGGAACTCATCCACACACATGAAGGATTATTTCATAACACTATTGATGGATGTGGGGGTGGTTTTAGGTAAAAACACTTTTTATAAAAACATATACGTATATGACGATAATGGTGTTATTATATAATCATGTTTTAATAATAATTTAGATAGGTGGAGGATGAAGTAAAATGAAAAATATCATTGAAGAATGTCTCTTCTTCTTTGGGTAAACTCTTTAGGATTGTTCTCGAAGCCATACTATATTGGATTTCATCCCACAATATGTATACTAGTTTGAGGATATGGTTGTTTGGATGTGATTTAGGTACATTTTTTTAGAAAAAAATGTCTATAGACATGTGAAGATGATTGGACAGAGGCAACCTTTTATATATAAGGTGAGTGGAAGCTATAAAATACTGGCAATGCAAAAGGAGTGCTAAAATTTTTCACATGAAATAATAGTTAAAAAATTGTGTAATATATAGACTTATATATGATAAGGAATAAATATTTCTATAAAATAGATTGTGGAAATGTTTTTAGTTCATTGACACCTTTATTTTGTTAGTTTATCTCCCTAGTACATCTATTTTTAACTTAAATATGTTAAATAATTTATACTATTTTCACTATTCATTTTGTGAATTAAAATAGGGAAATTTTATATCATATAAATTATTATAATTCAAAATATGTAATAATTATTTAAAATTTTCATCCATATTTGTGGAAAAAGTAATTTTAAAATTAATCCAAAAATTGTGATGAGAATATGGGTTAACAAAAAGAAAATCATCAAATGTTTACAATGTTTTATATAATTATTATAAATTAAAATGATTAAAATGAATTAATTTTGATTAATATATATTTTTCCAAAATTTAGTTTAAAACTAATTCAAAATATAATTTAACATTATTTATAATTTAATTTAAAATACAGTTTTCAATTAAAATATAGTATTATCACTATTCATAAAAATGAAACATTTTAAAAATATACCCAAATATAACACATAGATAATTTTGATATAATATTATATAAAATGATTTTAAATTTATCGCATAATTTTTTTAAAAGAGTTATAAATTATTTTTCTAATTATTTACACAATACACGACAATGCATCATTTCAAAAAGTATGATTTTCAAAAGATATATATTTTTCAGTTAAATTGTTATAATTTTAATTACAATCAAATGATAACCATAAAATTTATAATTATTAAGTAATATTCAAAACCAAAATTTTCATAGACATGTAATTCTAGTATACAATGTTAGGGTACACTTAAACCTATGGTTTCATGATCTCCATAAAATCAATGTGATTAAATTTAAAAATAAAATTGGGATATAAAATCCCAATTTTTAATGTCACGTATGATATAAAAAGAATACATTTATAAATCAGTGTGTTACTTTGACCATTTATGATTGAAAAACCAATATAAATCAATTACCTAATTTAAGGTAGATATAGGTTTACTGGGGAATAAACACTAAATATATGGGTTAAAATTAACAAAAAACATTCCCAAAATAGCTTTGGGTTATATTTCTAACTTTTAACATATATGGATTTCCAATTACCAATTTTGGATGATTTTTTATGAAAGAAACATGGCTATCTGAATATCTTTTGAAAAATACAATATGCGTTCTTTACCTCACTTATAAAAGATACCCCCTCTCATTCCCACTCCAATCCTTCAAATCCATTTTATTTTTATGATACCAACCAAAATAACTTAAATAATCCAAAAAAAATTTATAGATATCTTGTTATATTCTGATAGTAATCCTAGTGAGGCTTTTAATATAAAACAATAGTAGAAATTCGATGAAGTGGTAACATTATTAAATAATCATTTTTATTCTATTTCTTCTTCCCCATCAATATAATTTTATTTAATAATTATAATACAACTGTACATGTTTCTACCATATAATGATATGTTATAATTCAATGAATTGACCAATATCGGTCACCTCTTATCTCAAATGAGAATGGAAATCATGTATCTTGTGTATAAAAGACTATTATTCGCAAAATCCTTTTCCATCAAAACCTCTCACGGTTAGATAAAATTATTGATATATATATATATATAATTTATGATATAATAATATTTATGGTATTATGATGTCACCAATACCTACTTAAATTCTATCATATTCAAAATATGATAATGTCACTCGTAAGAGATATTTTTCCCTTTCCACGTACACTTTAAATGGAAGGTAATGAGGATAAATTTAATGAATATTTGAGAAAAATATGAAATTCTCTCAATTTTGGAAAAAAATATCATCATACACATTGTCTCCATTACACACATAAATAGATGATATATTTTCTTATGTATATGTACAACCTATCATCACCATGAAGAAACATGATTCATTTTCCATACCCAAAAATAATCAACGGTTCTAATAATGTAATGTCTTATCTGATGTTCCACACACTACTTCCATGAGACAGTTAGTCACAAGACCTCAGGCGCACCTCCCATTATGCCTAAGGCTACATAATATTAGTACGGGTTTGATACTGATCATGGGGATACAATACCCATTTTATCATAGTAAAACCACAAATGAAGATAAAAAAACATTAAGATAATACAACCAAAAGATATAATCTTATTAATAATAGTAACCATATCACATTCTATCCCAATGAGGTAATACAACATCCAAAACCAAAAATTAGATATGTCATGCCAATACTGGTTAAATGTAATTACACAAAACCCAAAATAAAAAAAAAATACACTGAAAACAACTAAGTGGGTCCTGATCCAAGACCAGTTCCCTCATTAATGCTCCATCCCAAGTCACCCATCTATAATTGGGCATTTTCCATTAACATTTCTGGTAACCGTGAATTCTATTTATGTACCTATGAGGTATCCCATGTAGGGTGTGTGTACAACTGATTAGGCTACCACCAACATCATCTAAGACAATATTATGAAAAAAAATTTGATCAATTGTATAAATAATTAAATATAATAAAAATGTAAATAGTCTATATTTATTCAATCAATCATTATTTAACCACATAACACCCTCTGGTTCCCAAGGACACATGAATGGTATCATAATTGAATTCCAATGTTACCATTAAAATTTAATAATACATGGCTGAATGTCATTGTTAATATTTATAATTTAATAATTGGTTTCCATTGCTAACGTTAATATTTAATAATAGATGAATGAATTCCATTATTATTGTTCTTAATTTCATAGTTTATTCCATTTCTACCATTCATATTTTATAATACATGACTGAATTCCCCTCTTAAAATTCATCATTTAATAATTGAAATTCATTATTTCAATTCATATTTCTTAATACATGACTCAATTTTATTATTAAATTTCATTATTTTATAATAATAATATTTTTATCAATGAAATATCCAATTAATTAATAAAATTCACATAATTGATACTAACCTAATTACATTAATTAATTCAACAATTAATTTAACACATCAATTTTCATTACGAATTCAACAATTAGTTTATCACATCAATACCATTAATTAATTCACAAATTAATTAATCCCATCAATTAAAATAATTAATTTATGTATAGTAAATCAAATTTAATAAATTTCATAAATATAAAAATATACATTAATTAATTCAATAATTAAGGTATAAAGAATCTGTAATCCCAAAACCCCCATAAGTAACTTTATAATTAATTAATAAAATTACACAATCTCAATATCCCCAATTTCATTTTTTCATAATTAAATAATATAAAAAATTAATTATATCAATTTAAGAAACACATTTTCTATTCAAACAATATAAATTTTAGAATCACATTCATGTAATTGAAATCAAGGTTTTGTTAAGTGAATTATAGACCAACTATGTCAATTTTAACAAAGAACACTTACCAAAAGATATCCCAATATTCGTCAGAAAACTAAAATAAAATATAAGAACATGATATTGATTAAATTACAATATCATATATTTATATAGATTAGATAATTTCAAACATAGATATAGATCCATCATAAATTTAATAAAACAACACTTCTAGGATGGGAGTAGAATGGGAATAGAGATTAGAAACCAATTGGGATGAGGATAGTTTACAGGGAGAGGTGTAGATCATCAATCCCTCCATATAATAGTTATGAATGAAGGTCTAATGGCCTTGAAATCCATCTAAGAGAGTTCCAAAATGATGAAAAATGACTTGGACTATGTTATGGTTGATTTGGGTGAGTGGAAATGGTTTGGGTAAATTTAAATCAAATTTTCATGGTTTGAAATTATTGTAAGAGAGGATTCCTACACGTGGCACAATGTTTCCCATAAATGAGATCATTAACAATGTACCACATCAATGCAGGGCGGGTATTTTCTACTAATATGAGGAATATTTGGACAATCTATTCTCCAACTGTATGAATCCCTTCTTCCTAGGGAGCATGGTTTGATTAGATGGGGCACACAGTTCAAAAAACCAATGTTCCAATCCTGTACATCCCATCAAACTTCCCAATTTCTCTAATTTCACTCAAAAATCAGGATTAAATAACCCAAAATATCACCTAAAATTAGATAAAATAGTACCTATAAAAAGGACAAATATATCTCTAGAAATGGTTGGGTTTTCAATCTTCCCAAATTATAATAGCTCACTATTGTGATGTAATCCCAATATTATCTATGATACTGACTACAATATTATTGGGCCACAAAGACCTCATATTTTATTCTATTTACCAAGATTCTTCTTAAACCCATCCATGTTTCTACAAAAAAACTATTGGCATATTCATTCCCAATAGAAGATTCTCACTATTATCCGATACACGTATTGGATGCTCCTCCAAGGATGCATCAGTTTATAGCTCAAACTCATCCACGTTATTAATAAGAGATGGGTTAGTTTTATACCACCCAATGCTACTACACAAGAAAAATGTCAACCATAGAACTGTATCTCTATGGAAGAGACAATAGGTACACCACCAGCCCGATTCTCTCCAATACGTCACACAATCCTACATTCCTCGGCCCCAACTTTCCCTGTCCCCGTATCTAGTGGTGTCATTATATAATAGTCACACAAAAGAACAAAAAATATCCATATATAAACTCTGGGGGTCTTCATCATGTATCTACATATGTCTTCTATCTGTAATGATCTATATCCATACATTTTGGAATCAATTGTACCTCCAACAATGTCTACAACATTTGGCATAGCCCCAAAAAATCTTACTCACATGGATCCATCCAACATAGAGGTGATCTGCATGGCCTACCATAAAGTTCCTCATATTGTTTTTACATAATAGTTTCATGATTACAATTTTTATGGGTCACTTCCGTCAATGATATGGGCTTCTCCTATGTTTTTTTGAAGACAATGGAACATTATCGAAACATATCATTATTCACGTGTATCTTATGTTATGTATTTACATCTATTTATGGGTGGAATTCCATTCACAATTAAACCTGTGTTTGAAGAACTACCAAGTGTCCCTACACAAAGCGTAATGTAAATCTCATGTAATAGTATGAAACTGTATTCTATGGAACACCATATAGATAGACTATATCATGAATATAAAATTCTAAAAAATGATCCACTTAGAATGTCTTCAGTGCTTGTATGAAATTTGATACCTTATTCAAACATTCCAAAACCACCCAAATAGTTTCACTCTTATATGGATTCCTTGGAAAACCCATAACAAAATCCATAGTAATGTTTTCCTACTTTCATTACGAAATGGTAAATGGATGTAGTAAACCTCCATGTCAGTGATGTCCAACCTACACCGATTAGAATCTGTAGAATTTTGTCATGGAACCTCTATCTCATTTTTCTTTTTAGACCAACAAAACTACTATCATATTTCATGGTAAATTTTTCCAAACATGGATTCACTACTCTCTTAAAGGCTCGAAACTCACACATCAGGTCCCCATGTATTCTTGTATCCACAACAACACGATTCTTGACATAGATGACATCATCTTGAAACAATATCTAATCAGAAGGTGACCCCTCCTTCCATGATATACCTCAATTAAAAACACCCCAGATCATCATACTAATTATCTCATATGTTACTCAAAATTATATATTCCATTGAATCCAATATGAGACTCATATTGTCATGGATCTTTTTAAATACATCAAGCATCTTAGCCAGTAATGTTGTTATCTTCTTGTCAGTACTAGACTCTTAAACCACTCATGTATAATATTTCATTCCTAAATAATTAGCTACATTATTTTCCATCATAGTTTATATGCTAACAAAAAAATGAAAATTAAATATAATAAACCCATCTCTTCCAATGATGATTAAAATATCACTATGAAAAATTCTAATTCTAGATCGTGTGATCAGTATACACAATACACTTTATGTCAAATAGATAATTCCATAAATACATAAATGACGAACCCACAACATCTAATTAGATATCATGAATAAGGTAGTTCCATTTATGTGGGCTCAACTTATGAGACTCATAACCACAAATTGATTTCCCTTCATCAACTGTGCTCTAATAAAATTCCCAGAAGAATCAGTAAACACCATATAATCCACACTCGTCTTAGGTAGGATCATGATCAATGTAAATATCAAATGATTCATTAACTCTAAGAATCCATTCTCACATGATCCAGAACATTCAATTTTTTTAGTGGTGGAGCCTTAAACCGGTGCTTCTAATCTAGAAAATTAATCGATTTAGCAACAATAATATCATTCTATCCTTTGAAGGCAAAATATCTAAAGAAATAATCATGGGATCCTCAAATGAAATAATTGGATGAACCATCCTTGTATCCCATGACACACTGTCCTTTGTGATCACATGAACTAAGAAGTGTACCTGATTAATCTATAACTTACCTTAAGAAGTATTTAATATAGCCAACTCTATCTCAGTTTATAAATGACGATGTTAATATGTTGGTCATGATCATATTGATTCATGAAGTACACCAAGATTTCATTCAAAAACACTACAAAACACTGATATATGTAGAGATAGAAGATTTTATTCATCATGGATATTTACACTATTGGTTCATTAATCAACCCAATCGACATTATGATGAACTCATAATGGTCATATATGCTTCTGAATAGAGTCCTCAATATATAAGAAGGTCAGAACCTCAACTGATGGAATAATGTCCTTAGTTCAATATTCGAGAAGAAGAAAGCTCCCCTCAATTGGTTAGATAGATCATCAACACATGAATGAGGATAATGGTCATCCAAAGTCATCTGGCTCAAATAATTGTAATCCATACTCCATCACAAATTCTCAGAATCCCTCTTTGAAAATATGGCCCGTGATTACCAAGGTAATGTACTCAGATGGAGAAAACCCCTATCATCCATCTTCATTAGCTAGGTATTTATCTCTTTAATCTCTATCAAGGAAATTATATATGTTGGAATAGAGAGTGGGTCATCCCATACCTGATATCAATTAAAATTTACACATCTCTATTAGGTGGCAGTATTGAGAATTATTTAGAAAACACATCCAATAATCCATCCACTAGGAGGGAAAAAACATCATGTTTCATACCACCATCATCCAATAATATGCTCGATACCTTGTCCATAATCTCCCATAGCTTCTAATGTACTATCCCTACACAAACCACCTCAATTTTTGTATGTAATTTTGACCCTTATGTGACAAAAAAGTCACTCACTTGTTGTAACAATAAATTTTAAATTGGTATGCCACTAACTGGTCCATACTCGAAATTTTCTCAAATTCTATTATTTCAATAATATAAATAACACACAAGAAAACGATACTACCCAACCATGAGAGAACATACTCAATAGAAATAGTGGTCTCTCGACCTTACTCCCAATAGTGTATCTATCATAAACACCCAGCTACAAAACTCCACCACCATGATCAAACCATTCACAAGTTGTGCATAAATAAATGAAAGAGATGAAATAGTATTAAATGATGCACTATCTATAATAAAATCTACATGAATATTACGAATTAATATTAAAGGTCTAACATAGCCATCCTCAAGTGTAAGATGAACTATATGTAGATGTCATAACCCTCTTCCCAGTTATGTTGTATGGGTCTTCAGAGCTAAACCACCCTTTTTCTATGAGGTTTCCTGCCATGAATCAACTCACATGCTACCTCTACCAACATGGCTATTTAAAAATCCATCTTTGATGATGATATAATGCATTGGATTCCCTACCAACACCCTAGTTCTATCTACCACCTCCAAAACTACCCATCCATGATGGGTTATTATAGATCCGTTTTAGGTTTCCCATCATTTTGTGAGATCGGAACTCAACTGTTACTTATTAATATTGTCTACGATTGTGGCCTAGCCTACCACAATGGAGATATATAATCTAGGTATGGTCATTATTGACTAACCATCCCCCTAGAATAACATCCTATTATACCCCTAGGTCACACTCTTGTACTTATGCTTCGTCCTCTCTGAATAAATACCTCTTCATCATCTTGTAGGAACCATATGTCCAATAATAGATTCCTTATTTAGGTTACCCTAAAATATGAAAGGCTGATCCACCCCCTCAGCAAACATCGTCATAGAAATATGTTAATCTGGGACTTAATATCACATTAATATTTATCCTATATACTTCAGGTAGTAGCTATCTAATCTCTCGACAGGGCTAGAGAAAAAAACTACTAGTCTGAAATATAACCAACATTGTCCATCAAAGATATATGGTGAAAGGGGATTCCCTTGGCCTCCATTACGTTCAGCCTCATTAGGCCTCGTGTACTCTATGGTTTGACTTGTTTGATTTTTTTTGTCTCTCTTCCCTTAACAAAAAAAATTAAAAGTTATGACGATATTCCATCATAGACATACTTCCATGAGTCTACCATATGAACTCAGCCGCTCTATAAAATCACATCATCTCTATAAAGAAGTGATCTAGAATATTATCCAAAAATTATTTCTAGGAAATTATATACACCTTCCATATCATGACATATATATTATGTCAGTGATTCGTAGATCCATGTGTTATCTAAGAATCCTTCTTGACCACATCTCATCAAGGGCCCCTAAATGAGAAATTATATTTTGGATGGACTCAATATATAAAAATACTGCCTCATGTCCAACCTATCTGAAATAGATTGTAGGATGCTTAAACATAATGTACCTCTTCAGATTAGAAATTATTTATATGTGCCGCTCTGTTTCTATTTCCCTGAATTCTATTAATGGATAACAATTCTCTTGGAACTATTCCATTATTTCCTTACCATGTAGTATCAGTTCCTCTAGTTACACTACTAGTGGAGAATAACTAACTATATCCTCTTTTCAGCCTATCAAAAAGCATCATCCTAGAGGTTTATATCTATAATAATAATCAAATTCCTTATAAAACATTACAAAACATTAACAAATCTACATGTTATGAATATCTAAAGACGGAACAAGCGGTCTCTTCTTAAAACCAGACTACATAGTCAAACAGTTGTGTTATTACTACCTTTAACCATCATACCTATATGTCATGGTAAAAAAATGGAAACACATTCCCAATCTTCCTGATTCACATTATATTACTAGTTTTAATAATTCTTCATCATTATTTAATTTCTATATAACTTTATCAAAAAATATTATTTAATTTATAGATGTAAATATATGAATCTCATTTTCAATATATTACCCAAAACATTTTTTCCATTATGTTCATAAAAGGATGGACTTCAGAAAACAATCATGAGTTACTAGAAAGATTCATTCATGAATAAATATCTTTCCAATTTGGGTCACATTATAAATATCAAAAAAAAGTAGAAACAATTATAAAATCACATAACAAGTGAATAACATGAGGGGAAATTGAATCAAATGTAATAATTAACATAAATGTTGGAAATACTACCCATGGTACATCAAATTTACCCATATAACACATAGTTCAGAAGACCTAAAACACCATATGATACAATTTTATAATGACCTGACTCGGGTTCCAGACATCAGTGCCCCATGCTAGTCAATCACATGACCTCAGGTGCCCGTCCATGTATTCCAAAGAAATCTAACAAGTATAGAGTGTTTGATATCAATAATTTTGACACAATACAATGTATATTAGTGTAACAGCATATTGGAAAAGAAAAAGACAATAAATAATATAAGTAAATCAGATAACAACAACCATAATAGTACTACTAACACATTATAACCAATACATGAAATATAAAATCCAAAACTAAAAATTATACATTTCTTGCCAGTACATGTCAAGTGTCAATGTGAAAACCCCAAAATAAATAAACCCACTAAAAAAATCCACGTGGGTCCAAAACCACATCTACATCCAATATTCGTGATATTTCTTGACTCATCCATCTAACAAAGTGTCTTTTCCCTTAACATTTCATACAACAATGAAATCTATAAGAGTATGGATCAGGAAGCCTGAGTTGGGAGTGAGTACAACTCAGTAGGCCACCACCAATGATTTTTAAAACAATACCCCATCCAAATAGTTCATTAAGTTGAATAAAGAATAAAAATAGAAAAAATTAAATACTTTACATTTATTAAATTACTCTTATTTTAGCCACATAACATAGTCTGGTTCCTTAGGACACCCAAAGGATATCATAATTGAATTCCATTATTACACTTAATATTTCATAATACATGATTGAATTCCATTTTTAACTTTTATCAACTAATAACTGAATTCCATTGTTACCAATTTTATTTCATAAAACATGACTAAATTTCATTGTGACATCTCGTTATTTCATAATTTAATTTCATTTCTACAATTCATATTTGATAATTCATAAATTGATTCCATTGTTACCATTCATAATTTAATTCAACTGATACAATTCATATTTCATAATACATGACTGAATTTTGCTTTTATCATTCATCATGTCATAATAATGATATTATAATTTATTAATTAAATAATATATTATTCAAATAAAACAATTTCATAAACACATAATTCCATTATTTAAATAAATAATTAATTAATCACATCAATTTTCATTACTAATTCAACAATTATTTTATCACATCAATCCCATATTTTAATTGAAAAATTAATTAATCACATTTATTCAATAAATTAATTAACTAATTAATCAATCCAACTCAATAAATTTCATAAAAAAAACTCATAACTAATTCCACATTCAATTATTTAAGAATCCTTGATCCCAATATCCCTATAATTACATCAATAAATAAATATACCAATTTCATAAGCTCAAAATCCCTAATTTCACTATGCCTTAGTAAATTATTCTACCAAATAAATTAATTAAAATTATGAAACTCAATTTAAAATAATCTAATATAAATTATACAATAACATATACATAAATGAAATATAGACTTTGGAATTTCAATTATAGACCACTAACAAAAAATTTTATCAGTAATGCTCACCTATAGATATCCTCAATTCGATTAAAAACCCTTAATCGTAACTAATAACATGATATTGATTCAATTCCTAGATCCATGATTTAAATGTATTATATCTAATAATATTTACATCTAGATCCATATGTATTATAGAAAAACACCCCTTCATGAAAGGGAGAGGAATGGGAAAAGGGATAAGAAACCAAGGGGCATGAGGATCACTAATAGGGAGAGGTAAAAATCATAAATATAACATTTTTACCCATAATAAAGGAGATTAAGATGGATTTTAATCCATTCAAGTGAATCTAAAAAATAAATAAAATGACTTGGTTGATGTCATGGCTTATTCCGTTGAGTTTTGAGGGTTTTAGTTATTAAAATCTAATTTTAGGGGGATTAAATTCTCATACTTATGGTTTCATTCAAGAGGAATGAAGTTTCCCCTCACTGTTTTCCTTATCTGTGAGCCCCTTCTATGGGTGGGGGTGAATGATTTATCTTAGCAGGGCACACAGTTGGATAAATTATTTCACCTCTAGGAGAATCTCCCATACCAGAGTTCTGATGGTTTACTGGGATGGGGAACCAAGGTGGGGAAAATCATTCTCCTACTATGAACATCTATTGATTTTATAAATTTCTCAAATTTGAACCATAGAACTCCCTATGATTTAAACCAAACTAAAATTTCTTAAAACAAGGAAAAGAGTGTTTGTAAACAAGACTGAGATATCTCTACAAAAATTAGGGTTCTTACAAATAATTTATATACTTAGAAAATATGATATTTATAACCTTTTTAATTATATATTTTTTAATCTATATCCTATGTAAAATAAAAATATCATTTATCGATAAACATAAATGAGAAAGCACGAAAATTATGACCCCTCCAATGGCCCGAAGGCCGCAATGTTTTATTTATTTTGATAATCCTCCATTCAAGGGGTGAGGTGGAACCCTTACAAGGCTCGTAGGTGTAAGCATTACATGGCCCATAGGCCTTAGAGAAATTCATTTCCTGTAGGCTTCAAACATTACATACAACCCAGACTAACTACTTGGAACTACACTTCCCTAGATTCTTTATCGTGAAATCAGCACTCCACCTTCGCATGGCTGTTCGGCTAGGCTTCAATAAAAATAATTTTTTTTATAAAACAAATTAGGAAGAATTTTATAATAGGATCATATATTATATTATAAATATTCTAATGGTTATATTATAAATTAATAATTTTCATAAAACCAGTACACATGAGGAATAATAACATTTAACAATTGTAAAACATGATATAAGCTATATCGTCTCAATTTCTATTTCATATGACATATATGTTAATATGTACCTATTCAATTTTATGTGGTTTATATACTAACACCTTGATGTTTTTTAAGTGAATAACTATTTTTCATGGTAATTAATAATTTCATGTATATTTTTCAAGGGGTTACCAATTAAAAGATACCTAATATGAAAAATTTATAGTAAAACCGAACATTATTTTTCCATTGATTTTTTATCTTGAAACAATGAATTTCATGTGATCAGTTGAAGTAGAAATATATTTTACTAAAATATAAATATTATTATATTATTGATATGATTGTTTCATTAAACATATACCACTTTTTCATATGTTTTCATCATTTAATTCTATTTTATTTTCAAAGGGAAATAGTGATAAATACGGATCATTTACTCAACATGGATATTTGATGATAAGGAAAATAATGTCATGGTTTAAATTTATTAATTTATATGTGAGGTATTAATAGGACATGACGTTATAATTGTTACAATTTATAGATATACTATCGATGCATCAATAGTTCCCAATGTGAATTTTTTTTTGGCCAAATTAGATGGGTTTTTACCCATAGTGTTGAACATTATTGTGAATGATATTGAAATTATATCTATCAAAATTCGTTAGATTCATGTTATACAATAACTACTAATTACCATCACTAAGAATTAAATTATTATTATAATCCATGAAATTTTTGAATTGATATTATCTCTATATTTATATCATTATTAGTTTATTGATTAAATAGAAAGTCTGTTCTCTTATTTACCTCTCTATATTGATTATTCCATATTAATTCTGGATAGCTTCTTCTAAATGAATCCCTTACAGTGAATTTTATCTCACCCTTATTTGTATATTTTTACCCAAATTATGAAAATGAATAATTGGAATGAGTATAATACATGCGGATTATATTGATTTTCTATGTTTTATTTTCTTCTCAAATATTAAATTTGTATCATTTATGTATTTGGTTATCTAAAATAGAAAAACTAATTAGCTCTTTTCTAATTTTTTCCTTTATAATTATCTCAATGTAAAATATTATACCTCATTTATGTGATATTAGAATCGGTTTCATTTTTTTATACCAATGAATATATATCAGAATCTCTACGAACTAGATTATGTAAAACATAGATTAGAAAAAATCACCATTTGATATTATTTGAGGATATGTATATAATAACATCATAATGATATGATAAGGAGGAGATGATGTAGTTTTCAATATAAATACATACCATTATATGTACTACAAGTGTATGTGGTTTAATAAATGATGTATAGAGAGTAATAAATTCGAAAATGGAACATCGGGCTAGAAATGAGCATTACCTAGTACATGATAATGGTTGTTACCATGTACCTAGTTTGACATTCTTAGGTGTAATAATTTGGGTAATTTAAATATTCATTACAAACAATTACGATGGATTTTTGTATAATGATATCGCTTGTGAAACCATTTTTATGAATATAGTGTTAACAATTCATTCATTTCCAAATTATGTTTAGTTTTACAAAAAATTTATAATTATATATTCTGTTTTACAATTTATAATTATATGATCTAATCTAGTATACAACATTTTTAAAAAAAATGTTTCATTGAATAAATAAGGTTATAAATACTCATGGGAAATTTATAGATTGATATTATCAGGATGAAAATATTGTGTGTTTTAGAATAATGGAGATAATAGAAACATTAGGGAAGATTTATCTGGTTAAGATAAATAATCTTTCTTGAATAGAGAAACCAATTATTCAACAATGATATTCTTCTATGTTCGATTGCTTCATGCTATATAATCTCTCAACATAGGGGGGATATTAAATCAATGGTAGCTGGGAAATGTATTTCACCTATTGCGAAGATATTTATTCAAATTGGATGAACTTAAATGGTAATGGGTACACTTAAATTATATTATATCAAAATTTATGCTAATTAACAACACTCCTTGATCTAGAATACTAGAGAGGATGGGGAAATAAAATAATTGTAATGAAATTATTTTAGGGATATATTCCATAGAAAATATTTCCCTTATGAAAAAAATAAAAAATGAATATAAATATCACTATATTAATGAAATTTGTTTGGAATATATATCACAAAAGAAACTCTATATTTTATATTAAGACATGTTTTATTACATTAATGTAAACTTAATACAACCCAAAATATTTAAAATCCCAATCAATTTGGGAATTATTTACCAAATATAACATCTTTAACAAGGGATATAAAATCATTATTAAAAAAACATCCTTAAAAAGAATTATTTAATACTTATTTAACATGCTAAAAAATACATATTCTATCATTAAACTAGGTCAAATATCCCAGGGACAATCATATGCAAGGGGTGACCTATAAAGCCCATCTAAGAAACAAATAAATAGTAACATGTTGAAGATAATACATCATAAGAAATTAAAATAAATGTATAAGAAAAGGAAGATGAATAATAAGAAATGGTACATCAGGATAATCATAACATGGGAAATGTGGAATCATTATATAGCATTACATACGCATGATTTCGGGCTCATTGTAGAAGGAGGAAAATGAGTCAAGGTTAATTTCATATGGAGGAATATGATTCAAGGATAATTTCATGGGGGTGATAATGAGTAAAGGCTAGATTCAAATACCATTTCACATAATTTATCATGATACTAAACAATACATAGTGCATTTCAGAACTATATGGGGGAACCTATCATAATCATTTCATTCTCATGCTTATGTATGCCACATAAATCCTACAAAATAAATTAATTATTCATCATACATTATTACATGATCATGAGATATGGAATATATCAATTTATGTCACCAATTAATAATTATATGTTCATGCAGGTGAATAGAAATTGTAGGAAAACTGGTATGGTATTCACTACACAATTATATTGGCATGGAAAATGACAGTAAAATTTCTTCAACGTAACAACGTTATATAATAATTCATAAAAATATATATTAATTATAGGGAATGGGGTTACACATTATATGGACATAAAATGTGTAGTAATATATGCATGGATAATCATATCCCAAAAATAATAATTTTTAAATACAATGGAAAATGAAATGAAGAAATATGCTTAGTGAAAATAATCCTTATGTGAATTTTGCATGGTAACGAGTTTACATAATGGATCAAAAGATGGTTAATGAGAGTGAAATTGGATATGATAATTTATAAATAATATAAAATGTATATGTTATATGTAATAATATATACCAACATAATAATATTGCGATTGAAAGACATAACATAAAAAGGTTCTGCATAAAATAGGAGAGTTGAAGATCCCTTACTCAAATGCCTGACTTGAATGGCTTGGGAGGGGATTTTAGAAACCTTGAGTGCTCCTTGCATGGATTATAGGGATTATATTAGAGTGTTTGTCCATTATACAATGTTTTTGAGTGAATGTAAATGGGATTATGGGTGGTATTATTTAGAAAATGAGGGAGATTTATTTATTTTTTATGTATTTGAATATACAGAAACAAATATACAAAAACTCAAAACATACTAAGTGTTTTACCCATGATTTCTACCATAGGGAAGTGGTTTAAATTATTTTAAATTTTCAAAGGATGATCTTATTTAAATATTATGATTGGACATATGGAGGTGGGTCCCACTCTTAAATAAATTATTTTAAAATCATGAAATATATTATAAGTCTTGGAGGATTCATAATGGATTTAAAAAATAAATAAAATAAAAAATAAATTAAAATGATTTAAATGGAAAATAAATATTCGATCATCTATCCCATTTATATTATTTATTATATTACATTTTTCATTATGATGTCATAAAACACAAAGTTTATATAACTGGTATTTAATTTTTTACTTGAAAATTTGTTTATCTCAAAAAATTATGAAAAATTAACTATTTTATAGAATCAAAATATTAATTCCAAAAACAATTTTTTTACTTAAATAATATTCTAAATATGTGAATATTTACATTTAAAATAGAATCAAATGATAATTTAAAATGACTGGTTTTGATAATTAATTTTTTTTTAAAACCATCTAATAATTATATTTGACATAATAAAAATTATATGATCATTTATTATTTATAAAAATTAATTAATAATAATATTTTATTTAAATTTTATTTAGTTCAAAAATCTATTTATCCATAAATTCCATCATTTAATTTTAATATTGACCAAAAATAAAATTTTTTCTTTAAAAATCATTTTCAGGGAAATAATAATAGGATGAAAAAATATTCATTATTTTATAAAATATAATGTACATATTTTATTACAAATGATCATGATATATATCCCTTTAATTAAATATCATACACCCTATGAGTATGGTGTGGGTGGTGGGGCTTTCATGGGGGCGTTCGGTGAATATGGGTTGGTTATGATCTCGATGAGCATGAACTACTACTATAAATGGTTTCTCTCATGCTTAATTTGATGGATCAATGATTGGGAATGGTCTATGTAAAATCCATGAAATTATATATTCCTTGGAATCTATGAAAAATGGGCTTCCTTAGGTATTATCCTTCTAGTTGAGGTCTTCAATTCCTTTTTCGGTGTCATATGGACTTTTTGAAACCCTATATTTATACTATTCATGTTATCACTGTTCGATGATAATATTATCCATGGTAAAGAAGCATAATGGTCCTTAAAATATAAATGGAAATAATAATACCAAAATACATCAAGTGTTTTATATAATAAATTCAATTAAATAAATGGGTAATTTTTTTTATAACAGTTTGAGTCTTTATAATAATAATGCTTTAGAAATTTAAACCACAAAGTTTTCTTTTCCCATATAAAAATAGATGAGGGCAACTCTGCTTTATAACGTCATCCAGTTCCCATAATTCTTCTTTAATCATGGGGGTTCTCCATAACATATTGACGAGGTTCATTTCCTTACTTGAAAGTACTTTTTAACTATGATCTATGATCTTAAATGGAGTCTCTTTGTGGGAATTATATTTCTATAATGGTACCACCTTTGGATCTAGTACATGTGAGGGGTCTGTTTTGTTATTTTATAAGAGGTATACATAGAATACATCATGTACTCGAGATAGGTTTGTTGGGAGTGATAGTAAATAGGACACTGATCTAATGTGATAAAAGATCTAAAAATCATTGATGTTCCTTTGACTAAGCTTTCCATTATTCCCAAATAACATTATATTCTTCGATGGAGAGATGTGATAGAATACCATATATCAACCATTAATCTAAAGGTCTCGTTAATTTTTTGTGCATTGATCTTCATTCGGCTCTGAGAACTATTGATGTCCTGCTGAATGGTATTATCCTTCTCTAGTATTTCACCATCCATTTCAGTACTATGATGTTTTTGATCCCAAACATCATCCTAACGTGAAGGTGTACTAATAATATTTCCATAAAGGGCTTTATAGGGATCCATTTGGATGCTCGATTGGAAACTATTTTTCTAAGAGAAATCAACCAAAGGAATATGCTGGTACCAAAAACCATTCATGTACATTGAGAGAGCTCCAAAAATTCCCTCTAGTTTTTTGATAGTCTTATTAGAATGACCATCATTTTGAAGGTGATAAGGTTTAGTTTTTTTAAGATCAATCATTAGAGAATGTAGTAGAATTTTCTAAAACATAGAGATCAATCATATATCTCGATCAGAGATAATGAATATTGGTACTCCATGTAGCCTTACCAATTCTCTAATTTATATTCCTTCAAGTTGATCTAGGAATAAATCCTACCCAATTGCAATGATGTATCTGGTATTTAAAATGTGATACACCACAAACTAGAAAAAAACGGTTTCACTGGGATGTCCCCAAATATTAGTGACAATTTCCATAGTGGTGTTTTCATATGTTCATGTAGGAATGGGTAATGGTTTCATTATCCCCTTAGACTTCTACCTTTTAGGATTCCCTTGCTGACATACTAGGCACATTGATGAATATTCATCTATATCCTTCTTCATGATGTCCAATGATTTGTGCTCACAAATATTTTGATACATCATTTTGTTTCCCAGGTGAAGATGAAAGTCAAATTATGTGCATCGTTAAATATTTCCTTCTTTAAATCAAGATTATATAGAATTGTTATTATTCACCAAAATATCATAATTCCTTCATCATTAACATTAACCACTATATATTTCCCTTTTCTTGTAGTTTCCACTATCATTTGAATTCCCACATCGTCATTTTGTAAATCATGTTACCTTTTTGAAATAGACAGTTGATAAACCATTTGTGAATGGATTGATGTTGTTCCTTATTTATGAATCTCATGTCCATCCACTTCAAATCTATGAATATTAGATCCTTATCAATTTTGGTCTATGATATAATGTTGGGGTATTTTCTACTTATATCATCTTCCACCTTATTTGCATAACCAGTATGGTAGTGGATGTAGTAGTCATAGTCCTTTTCAATCTCTAACCATCTTCACTAGAATATATTAATCTCCTCTAAGGTAATTTAATATTTTAGGATCTTGTAATAAATATATATTTCAAACATCCCACATAGGGATATCTCCTCCAGATTTTCAATGCAATGTTAATAGCTTGGAATTCTATATCATGTGTGGGATAGTTTTTCTCCTTAATTGTGAATTTTCATAAGGAATAGGCTAAAAATTTTAATTATGAATTAGTACACTTCCTAATCCATTCATCAAGCCGTCTCTTAAAATAATGAAATGTTTTCCACTTGAGGGGAGTAAGAGCACCAGGGAAGTGATAAGCCTTATTTTCATCTCCATCAATCTTTCTACACATTCTTCGTTCAATAAAAACTTGACTGCCATCCAAGATAACATGGTACGAGGTTTTGTAAATCGTGACATATTTCTCACAAATCCACAATAATATCTAGATAACAAAATTATTCTATGGATATCTATCATGGATTTTTCCTTAACCATCCATCATTAAATTTTGAAATTTAATGATATATAGATATCTGATTACATGTGATTATATTTCATAATAATGACGATTCATTCAACCATAACTCACAGTTTCTTTACATTCCAAAGAGATTCTCCATTAACAAGGTATTGAGAATAGTTTAATCATTTTTGTGAAGCTCCCCCCCATTATTGTAGTATATTAGAATATAATCTATAATTACTACAAAATATATGTTTAGGTAATCTTTTAAGACTCTATTCATTAATTACATGAATATTTATACAGAATTAGTGAGTCTGAATGGATTTACTATAATGTTTTAGTGTCAAAACCTTGTATCAAAGGTATTCTTAAGGATATACTCCTTCTTCACACTAACATGGTAATATCCTAACAACAATTCCTCTTTATATAATTCTAATGGCCCGCATAGATGATTGAAAAATTCATGAATCTATTGGAAATGATATATTTTTATTATCATTTTCTTATTTAGCTCATGATAGTCAATACCAATGTGTATTGATATATCATTCTTCTTAGTTAATAGGAATTGTGTACCCCATAGGGAAGCACTGTTAATATTAACCTGTAATATTGATTGTCCCATATTAATTTCATTATCTCAAAATGATCCACAACAGATATCATATACATGGTCCTATATATTGGAAATTCTCCAGGTGTATGGTTGATTAATATTCAACCACAATACTAGGAGGAAGAATACACAATTTATCAGTAAATACATCATAAAAATCCTTAAAGGTAGGCATTTCTTTGAGGATGATCAATTCCTTTATCATAATAGGGTATTTATCTTGTAAAGAATTATTATCATGGTGTCCATCCATCCCATACATAAATTATTTCCTTGTCGTCCATAGAAAATTTTAGGGGTGCTTCCCCACACTTCCAAGACATGTGGGATGTTGAAATATATTATCACCCTCAGATATCTCTATTGGTATTCCAAAATTAAAATTGACATTCTGGTTAATATACCCATGATAACCATGAAATTAATCGATATCCATTTGGAAATTGAGGGAACATAATACAAATTGTTCATAGTTATAAAAGTCATGTATTTTCTGGGCTTTTCATAGACTATGATTTATCCCTCCAAAGGATAAGTCTACTTTGCAGTAAGTGGTAAGAAAAAAATAATGTCATATCGTACATATGTTGTGATGTTTGACTTGTATACCAAAATATATAAATTGTATTTTTTAGTTTAATGATATCCCATTACATATTATTATGGAGAGTAAGAGAAAAATATTTATCAAAAATCATTTTCTAAAATTCCTTTCACTCCATTTATTCGATCTCTTCTTCAGGCTTCTTATTTTTTATCAATGTCCACCACTTATTATATTCTCCCTATATATGATCGATATCTAAAAGAACCTTCTCTTTCTCGTAAAAATGATTGGTGGAGAATATATTCTCAATGAAGTTGATTCATTGTTCCATGATTAAGGGATCATATGATCCATTCAATGTAGAAGGCCTTTATTTCATGAATATCTATATTACAGGTTATTATCTCTTAGGGGGGTTTTGGAACAACTATATATCTAGGATTCCATTATGACGTTGAGTTCTGTGAGATAGTATCATGACAATGTTTTTGATTTTTTCTCCCATTAGAATGGTAATCTCATTAGGTCAATCATCACACATTACTTTGAATTGGGTTATAAAAAGATTACTCATATTTATAGACATTGTCTAGAAAAAAAATATGGACTAGTATTTTAACCAATTAAACAATTAAATGTGATCCCAATGAATTTAGAGTGATAGATTATAAATTAAATTTATATCTTAACCTATATGTTTCTAGTATTCAATTTATTTTATCCATGATCTATTTCCGAACATATATTCTTAAAGGCATTTTCTCTTAAAAATGGTTCATAAGGAGATTATAAAATTAATAAATAATATCCCCTGAGAGTGTAAATATTACTGTGCAGTAAGGATCATTTTGTGAATCCAATTTCCTCAAGTCAGGCCTTGAGAATATTGTAATGTTTGATACTTTTATGTACATTTATTATATAACCACACCCATTTTTACTAACAATATTGTTATATCATTCCATGATTAAAAAATTACTATTTACTAACCATTTTTTTTATATTTACATATATATAGTCTTATCCCTAATTACTTATCTAGTGTTTTCTAAACCCAATCCCTAGAATTCCTAAACTCTTTCTCGAATACCAACCATAAAATCACTTCACATTGTTACACATTAATATATGTTTTATTATATAAATGTACACTAAAACCCCCCAAAAGCTCAATATGTATTGTTTATTTGGGAAATAGGTACAAAACATTTCATCATGAACATGGGATACACCAATATTATTAAAAAATTCATTATCCTGTATATTTAAAACATCATTAACATGAAAAAAATAATGATTTGAACCTAAAACTATGTGGGATATCACAGGGACAAACATAAGTAAGGGATAGCTATAAATCCCAGTACCATAATAAAAAAGGTATAAAATGAAGAAGATAATACATGTTATACAATAGGAAGATCAGTGGAACATAAAAATAAAATAAATAATAATTAATGATATATTATTATAAATATAAAATGGGAAATTTTTCAACAACATAAAACATGACCTAACTATGAGTCAAGACTCATTGCACAAGGAGGATCTTGTGTCAAGGATCTTTGATCATGGAGGAGAATGTGGAGAGGATCATTTACCATAGATGATAATGATTCAATGGTACCTACCAATATCATTTCAAATGATGTATCATGATACTAAACAATACCCATTGCATTGAAGCATTATTTCAGGGCACCAATCAAAACCATATCATTATCATGCTTAAGTGTGCAATATAGATCAATCAACTTGAATTCATTCATCACTATAAATTAATACACAATCAAGATATTTTGAATACATACATTAAAGTAACCCAATAAATATGTATATGTTCATAATTTGGAATACCCTTGATACATAAATGGGTATGGTTTTTACTACACAATTCTTTCAACATTGAAAATTGTGGTAATTGATTGGCAGCATAATGGTTTTAAAAATTCATAAAAATGTCATGATAAAGAAATTGATCACTAATAATTTTGAAAAAAATGTGTAGTATTAGGGACATGGAAAATCATATCACAAAAATACAAATTTTAAAATAAAAGGCATAATGTAATGATGAAACATTATTAGAGAAAAAATATCTCTATGGAATTTCAGCATGGTAAGAGGGATACATAATGGATTGTGGGAGGATTAATGAGAGTGAAAGGAGATATCATCATTTATAAATTAAATTTATTATATGGGGGATATGTAAGAACATATCAAAACATAATTAAATGTAAATTAAAAGACATAACAATAAAGAAGTTATTGATAAAAGAGGATGGTGGAAGATACCTTACCTTACTCTGTGATTTCAAAGGATTTAGAGTGGATTTCAGAAATATAGGTGGTGCCTTGGGAGAAATATAGGGAGTAGAGGTAATATTGGGGTCATGGTTCAAATATTTAGAGTGAAATGAAAGTGTATTGTGGGGGGTTTTATATAAGGAATGATGGAGATTTAATTATATTTTGGGTTTCACACTCTACATAATAAAATTTCCAAACCCACAAATCATCTGATCATATTCCTCTCTATTTCATCCAATGTGGAGTCACATACATTATTTTATATTTCTAAGGTATTATCATATTAATATAATAATATAGGTCATGTTTTTTGGAGTCCAAATCATAAAAATGATTTTAGAATATTAAAATATATTATTTGTTTTGGAGGATTTGTAATGGATTTACAAAATAAATCATATAATTTTAAAATCATATTACTTTAAATAGAAAAAAATATATTTGGTAGTTCATTTAATTTTTATTTCTTATTAGAAGATATATGGGTCATTATAATGTCATGAAAAAGAAATTATATTTATATGGTATTTAATTTTTAACTGAAAAATAAATTTTATTGAAATATTATGATAAATAAACTAATGTGTAATTTCTGGAAGATGATTCGAAAAATAATATAAATTTTAACTATATAGTTTTCTAAATATATTAATTATAACTTCTAAAATAAAAACCAATATTTATTGAAATCGTGGTTTTTGACAATTTTCTTTTTTAAACCTTGTAAAAATTAGATTTTATTTCAAAAAAATAACATGATCCTTTTTGATTGATAAAATAATTTAATAATTATATTTAAATAAAATTTTGTTTATTTTAAATATAAATTTAGTCATAAATACTTTAATTGAATTTGAATATTAACCAAAAAATACAATATGTGCAATAAAAAGAATTTACAATGTAATAATACTATGATGAAAATATATTCATTATTTTATAAAAAAATAATTTACAAATTCCTATTGATATGGTGTTGATATATACCCCTATAATACACCAGCATAATCCCTAAGAGTAAGGTGTGTAATTGTGGGAATTTAATGGGTTTGTTCGGTGAACATTGTTTGTTTCGTGATCTTTATAAGTTAGAACTTCTCCCATAAACAGTTCCACTCAGGATTGATTTTTTAAATCTCATTTTGGGATTAGTCTAGGGTAAATCCCAAAAATTCTATTTATTTTTAAAATCAGTGATAAATGGATTTTATTGGGTAGAATCCTACTTGTTGATTCCAATATATCCTTTTTCTATGTCAAATTAATCTATTTATACCCTATAATCATTCTTGTCATGTTATAACTATTAAATGGTTATATTAACAATAATAAAGATACTTAAATGTCAGTAAAAGACAATTGGATATAAAAAATAATTTAGTTTTTTTCTATAATACAAATAATTAAAAAAAATTGAGAATTTTACATATAACGTTTTAGGTCCTTACAATATTAGAATACCTTTACAAGGTCATACAGGTCTGATAAAGATTACAAAAACAAGATAGAATAAACTAGTCACTATTTATTTGCATATAGTATTCTATGACTCGGAAGAGAACAGGTATTTCAAATTATTTCTCTATATGATAAAATATCTTTATAGACATTAAAAATAGAATATACTTAATCAAGATCGTATATTTTCAAGGTATTTCATGAAAAAATGAAGTCATACGAGCACCATGAAAACATGTATTCATCAAAATAGAATAAGATAATGATTAGATTTAAATTTTATGAAAATTATTTCATGAATTATTTTGGGAAATTATTGATGTTAATGGAAATTTTATATAAATTTATAGTTGAGGGTCATTAGTCTAAATAATGAAATGGAAAGAATGAATGTGATGTTATTAGATGATTGAACTATATGGAGATGGGGATGTTTGAAAATTAATCCCCCAAGAATATTTTGTATTCCACCAAATAAAGGATGAAGTAGATAAATCCATGATTATATTATCACTAATAGTAATGTGGATGTACCCAAAACTTTTGTGGAAGGTACATTAATCACACCTAAAAATTTAAGAAATTACTTATAAGATTCTGGATCTTCTTTCTATTGTATATCTTCCATGTTTTCAATAAAAATTAAATATCTCTAAAAAACATTAATAATCGATTTTTTTGTCCAAACACCTGGTTGAAGTCTCACTACAATAATGATTTGTCTTTAAATAACAGATATTAAATAATTAAATGGTTTATTATTATATTTTAATAAAATTTATATGTATGAGTTTTATATATGACATGGTATGTATTAGCTATCAATATATGGTAAAAAAAGTTTCAAGGAAATGTAAATTATGATTCATGTTAAAGCTATTTAACTTCTTTTATTTAGTGTATTGAATTCATCATCTAAGACATGTCTATATTTACCACTAGTAGTAAATTTGAATTGGATTCATGGGGAAGGAAAAAAAATATTTTCATAGATAAGGTATTAATCATATTAATTATGTACCTATTGTAAATGAATAAATTGATATATTGAATAACTATGTTCTTATACATCCACATGAGCATGTGGATGAGTTTTACATTGATTTAATATGTGTTGAAAGTCCAACATCAAATACTTCCTATATAATAGACACTAAGAGATTAGTGGAGCTAAAGAATAAGGTATAATAATTGTGTGATAATGGATTTATTTACATTAGAGTATCACTAATGGGAGATAATATACTCTTAATTAAGAATAATTACAGATATGTTAGGATATACATTGATTGTATGAAAATAAATGAAATTATGATAATGAACAAGTATTATCGTTCTCTTATTGATAGGTTATCCTATCAACATCATAGAGAAGAATTTTTTTCAATTATTTACATTCATAATGGGTATCCTGAACTGAGAGTAATGAAAGAATAAATTCCAATGAAATCATTCCAAATGACATATTCACAATATGATTATATAGTAATTCCATTTGGACTGCCTAATTTACCCTATTTTATTATTTATATAATGAATAGATTCTTTATGGAATTATATTTTTATATTTTTGTTGTATTAATTATTGATCCACTGGTGAACATACAAATACAAAAGTTCTATGAAAATAAGTTAATATAATTCATAAGTCTCTTATAAAGATTTTGTTATTTGAAAAATTTATTAAGTGTTATTTTTTTCATTAAAATGGAACATTTCCAGGCCATATATTTTCTATGAATGGAATCTCAGATGAAACTGTGAAAAAAATGTCAGTATTTGAATGGGAAACACCAATGAACATGATTTAGGTACAACTTTTCCTAAAAATGGAGTGTTAATTTTAATAATTCATTTAGAAAACATAATGATCTGATAAATTGATAAAAAAACATACAAGTAATTGGGTTATATTCATATATACAATGGTATTTTTAGAGTTAATTGATGATACAAAGAGTAGGTTGGCACGTTCTATGATTTTGAATCTACCATATTTAAATGATGGGTTTGGGATATATATTGATTCATCCAAAGGGGAAATTTTAGTCTCTAAATGGAAAATGGAAATGTTATATAATATGAATATATGAAATTGATGATTCATGAACATAACTTTCCGACCAATGATATTCCATTATTATCTATTGTAACATTACAGATACTCATATTTGTTTTTTTTAATTATATGGATTAATTTCATGAATAGGCATTGTGATGGTGTGCGATTCGGATGCCTTGTGTGCCTGAAACAATTGTTGAAAAATATTAAACATTTAATAGCTTCTTCATGATTTTTTCTTAAAAAAGTGGGATAAATCATAAAAATTTTCATGAATCACAAATATGAGGGAATCATTGATCTCATAAAAGTTTCTTTACCATATGTATCCACAAAATTTGGTAAGCACGGGTCATATATATAAAAATTATCAAGGGAAATAATAGTATGTAAAATAATTAAAAAAATTAGTTATTTTTATAAATATTAATAATTTATGAACATGACTATGATTGGAAATATAATACCATCGTTGATTTCATAATGTGGTGTTTTCCTTATAGGTGAATTAACTTTGATCGACACTGGTGTTATCTAAAAAACATGAAATGGATGTAAAGAAAATTAAATAATTTCAATAAAAAAAGATTGTTAACACAATGACTTTCCTTATAAATGCATCTTTATTTAGAAATCCCGAGAATAAAATCATAACCAAGGGAGTACTGGAAGATTTATAAGGAGGTCATTAGAATAACCTTGTATAAAAAATAGTTATGGGTCATGGATCGACGATCAACACATAACTGATTTGAATGAATCTCATTGACGACTATTCAATGAAATACCATAATTATCGACTGATCTAAATCAAGGTAGGGAAGTTGTTTCATTGTTATATTTTACTTGTTCTTGATTTCCCCGATGAATATGGATCCATCCATGAATATATTGATACATTGTTCAATCGTTGTTGGCGATTTGATAATATAAGTGAGATATCATGAGATCTATATGTTTTTCATTCTTTTTTATTTTTTCTAACAAGAAATAATTAAGTACAACATTAAAAAATGTTTATGTTCATTCCTCTAGTTGTTCCTTGTGAATTTCTCCCCCCATTCATTGTGTTCATCGTCATTGGATCCTCACAGTCATGGATCAACTTTCTAGGTGGATCTGAATGCGATCAGACTATTGGATTGGATTAAAATAGATAAAAATGGTCAAATATATGTAGATTTGGACCTATTCATCAATGATATTCATTCGTTTCATAAATACAAGAATCATGGGAGGCTCGGTAGTCCATGTATGGGACCACTGGCGCAGGTCTAGCGAGGTGGTGTGGTGGTCTAGAAAGTGGATGTGGAGGTGGTGTGGCAACCTGAAGAGGCATCCATAGAGGACTAAAATGTGGTGACAGTAGAGATAGAGATGTGACCTCTCACAATATTGGTCAGGGTGGGCTAAGTGAGTCGATCGGGTTGGGATATGTGTGGTCAGGTCGAGCCGATGGGCCGGGTTAGATCAGGGTCATACCCAGGACGGTCAGACAAGGTCATAATCAATCTAGATATCACACGACCATTGAAGGTAAGGTCATATTGAACTATGGAGGAAAAATGTCTTGGTTAGTGGACAAACATTGAAATCGGACTATAGGCCCACTAACCCCCATTCTTCAGAATCCTCAAATGCCTATATGTTTAAAACGATATATATGATTTTTGATCTATCTTTGGAGCTCGGACTATGATCATGAGCAGTCCCTTTAAGACCAAGGGTAGATTTTATCTCGGTAATTTTTTTTGTGACATGGTCCATTTATACAGGTAGCACCGGGAATCATGGGACACAGTGGGTGTGACTACTACGCACTATGTACTCCCTTTTAAAATGGATTGATTCTCTCATCCCCAGTATCTTGGATGATATTCCTTAGGGTGCATTCCCTTTATCGATTCCTTAAAGGTTAGTCAGAATCATTTCTTACACATATGTGTTTTGATCCCTTCATCAGGACTTCATGTGTAGAGTTGTTGGTATCCCATGAGAGTCACTATGTGGGATCCTCTATTCATCTTTGTTCCATGAGAATATTCCTTAGTATTGACGTGATCAATTATACTAGACATTGATCCGTTATTAAGTAGGTTATTTTAGATGATGTTATTGATATCATTAAATGTAAATGACTATGATCTACATTTTTTATCTTATATCTCTCTATTCAGATATATCATTGTATCTCTCCCATAACATTGGCTGATGAATAGTTCTTTTCCAGAATACATCATTTGGACTATTTAACTCAAGAGTGTATTCTACCATATGAGTTCTTTGATAAACATTTGAACTGAATCCATAGTGTGGGTATGTGGTTGTTGTGAATTATTTTTACAATGTGTGTGTTAGATTGAGTATATATTTATATTATTGTTATATGATATATAGAAATATACTTTCGTTGAGTTTATTGTACCTACCCTTTGTGTAAAAGTTTGTTGTCTTCTAGTTTTCCAACTAAGTATTGTTATACTCACCCATGAATGGGCAATGCCCACATGGGTCGTGTTCTGTGCAGATGAGAGACCTTTTGTTAGATTCCATGATCCCATGACCAGATTGAGCATTGTGAGACCAGATAGGATGAAGTGTTCCTACATCCTTAAACTATAGTCAATGTAACTTTTTGTATATGTTGAACATTGTGGTTTATAGACAATTTTTCATGGGCTTGTATTTTTTCCCTCTTTACTTTCCATTACATTCATTATTATACGCAGGTTCTGTGATAATGTGGTTTGAATTAATTTTTTAAATATTGTTTTTACTTTTTATAATTTTGTGGCATCGGGATGTGTTTGTGGGTATAAACACTTTAGGATAATTCCTCTCATTTTTGTGATCTTCCTACTTGGTTCCAGTCACCAACATCAAAACTATTGGAGGATTGATTTGGGTAGTAATGACATGGGCCCCTCTGGGATGGGTTGAAACATTTTTAATCATTTCAACGATGATATAGAGAAATTAGATCTATGTTGAATGATGTGAGATATACACAGATGTGTGAAAATGAGGATTTAGAGGGATCCTTTGTTCATGAATCTAGTAATGATGGATATGATAATTATTAAGGATTAGTAGACATCACCCTTTTTAAATGTTTTGAAAAACATTATATTATAAAAGATTAAAATTTATCAATACACTGGTGATATTTTTCTGAATAAAATTAATGTTCTAGGAATATACAATGTTACTATAACTTATTTTTGAATAATTTGATATGAAATTTTGAAAGAAATTATCAGTTTTATCAATAATAGTGAAAAAATGAAATTGGGGGATGATTATAATAGATTTAATTTTTATATAAATCCTAGTATAATAATAATGTATATATATTTAAGCAATTTTTTTGGAGGGATAACCTGAGGTTGGAAATTCATGATTTTTTTTCTAGATGTGATCTTTTTTAGCATGTTAATGATGAGATACAACATCAAAGATGAGTCATGAAACACCTCCAACATTATGTGTGGAAAAGGAATGACATGTAATGACCCATGATTTTTAAAATGATATTTTATTCCTTTGAAAATACTGGTTATATTATATATTATTATACATGTAAAAAAATATAGAAATCGAAAAAATCTCATCTCATTAAGAAATATAAAAAAAATTTCATTTATAAATGTAATGTAAATTCCACATCTTAAAACTGGACAAAAATATAAATTAGAAAACCTAAAATTGGAAATTATGGACAACCAAAGTCTGCTAGAATCATCTCCCCCACAACCACCAATAATGAAATGAAATAAAAAATTATTAAACAAATATACATTATAGAAAATTAAAATATAATCATTGGAGTAATTTTTGTATACATTGAGTGAATTAATGATGTATTTTTATAGAGAGAAATGTGAATATTGTAATGGTAATACGAATCTTAGACAAATAAGGTCATTCTTAATGTCATTGTAGTTCACCCTTGACCAATCAAATCCATGCATCCAAATGCGATGATTGAATGAAATACCGTAAAAGATATGTTCTACTCAGTGGATATTACCACCCAATCAATGTTAGCAAAAACACCCCACAAAACTACCATAATCAAAAAACCTACCGTAATGTCATACATTGGGGTTATAAGGAGTTAAATTTAATTGAATTTTTAATATAATGGGTAATTATATTTTTATTAATTAAATGGTTTTTTGTTCAATTAAATTTTATAAATAATTATATTTAATAATATATTCTATTACGTGTGACAATTTTGATAAATAGTATGTTCAAGATATATAAAACATACAAGAATTTTTCAAGAAAATATATTCAAATTTATAATAAAATTATGTATTTATAATAATATATTTATTAATTAAATATTAATATAAAAACTATTATTTTAATTTAAATTACAAAATAATTAATTTTATTGTCCAATAAAATTTTTATAAGCATCTAAAATGTGGTTGTGTCATAAAAATTGTAATTTTTCAAAAAATTATGATGTTTGTTTTTAAATGTTAATATTATCAAATTCTTAAAAATATATTAAATATATAAATTAATTATATAAATTAATTATATCTAAATAATTTTAGGTTGAATGTTTGAGAATCATCTAAAATACCTTAGTTTTTATTGAATAGAAATAATATAGTTTTCAGTTTTTTATGTCTTATGACATAATAATTACATCATAATGATGGAATAATTATGTAACAACATTCAAAGACCTAAAATATATTATTTAATTAATATTTAGTTTTTTAATAGCTTTAACCAATATTTAATCTTATAAGTGACACTCAAAAGTCTAAAATGGATTAATTTATTTTATGAAAATTATTTTGAAAAAAAAAATTATATGTCTAATGAAGTATTAAAAAATGGTTTTTAGATATAATGGTTAAAAATATCATAAAATATGACTCAAATATAAAATACACTGAGAAAAATCAATGGGAATTTCAATTGTTGTACATTTTTCAATAACTATTTTTCAAAGACCGGTATTTCGAAATTCTTAAACTATTCTTCAATTTTACTATAAATAAAGGGAAATTTCAGAATTCCCATTTAAACCAACCCTATACTTCATAATGATATATTTTTTCCTCCCAATTAATTATCCTATGTTTCCCTTAATCATCCTTATTTCCATTCTTAAGATTTCTGAGTAACTCTTCATGGAAAGGAAGTTCTCATCATCTTATCCTCTATTTACGTAATTATATTTTATATCTCTTCTAAAGGGTAAGAATCCATAATTTTATTTTATTTTTGTCATAAAATTACTACTAAAATAATTTTTTATTATTGCGAAACCATTATGTTATCTTATTTAACACTTTTCTAAATCTACATTGTATAACTGTCATGTTGATGAGTTTACTTCTCATTTTCTATCTATTAGATAATAAATTATTAAATAATTAATACCTAGAACATTTAATTATATATGGGTAATCACATATATGTTAATATAATTTAATTTACATGGTGATTTACATAAATGAAACCCATTTTCCATTTATATAGTTAAATAATAATGTTATGGTCATGACTTTAAGAATGTATAACCTCAATGATTGTATATGAAAGTAAAACATTATTCTATATATGTTATTGAGAAAATTATTTTTTTATGATTAATGTGCCTCCATAGAAATTATTACTTGTGATTTTTGAACACTGATAGAAATCAATCTCATTGGGTAAATAATTTAATCTATGTATATGACATATTTTATGATACATGTATTAATAAGCTTTGAAATTTTCATTTATGAAACCATGGTGATAATCCATTGATATATGCTTATGAATGCCTCATTTTTATGATTTTAATAATATTTAATAAGGATTCACTTTATTTTTATTGTGATATTCTTTTTTTATAGATAGAGTTATATTGTTATACAAACTATTCATATTGATATGCATCATGATCACACAAAAAATATCACCCTTTTATATCCTATTATTGGGCTCATTATCCAACATTTATTTTGATGTATGTCACTCAGATATGGGATACAGTAAAATTAAATTAGGGTGAATCCATGAACAAGACTTTAAAATGTATTTTAATAGCATTTTATGTATTCTTGAATTATGTTCCTAACTACAAAGAAACTAAAATTTTAGTGGTCTTATTTTTGTCATCTAATTAAATGATGATGTAATATAAATGTGGTATTTAATAGATGGTATCAAATGATGGTTTAGTTGTTTTTTTAAATTAGTACATTAAAACGTTAATAATAACCGTAGGGATATACATAAATATTGGAAAACATCTTATAATTTTTGATGAAGTGTTAAGATAGTGGATTCTAGGAAATTAAATTCATGCCATGATACTAAAAGATGATATTTCCCCACAATATATCTAACATTGGGTAACAACCCCCAAAACCCCATATTTTTACACACACCATCATGAACTAGTTCATGATAATGTACATTACTATAAACACATTATTACATGTAAATGGGATAATTTCTATTTGTAACGCCCCGACCCCAGTTACCCAGAGTCTATTCATTATTACATAACATTGGCATGATCACAAGAAAGATCAAATCTTGAAAGACCGATTGGTTTAGTAGCTTTGGAAACACTAGATATATTCATAATGTTTTACATTATATCATAAAGTGAAAAACTACTACAACAACATAATGTCTCTATAGTCTACACTATTATCCCCTCATAATATCCCTACAGGTCATTTATAATTTACTTCTTCACATCCTGGGAAAAATAAAACATAGAAAAGGGGTGAGCTCAAATGCCCAGTAAGGATAACAATATAGCAGAAACTTTCAAAAAATAAGCATAAACATTTAAGGCAATGTATAACTAAAAAAGCCTTTTAAACTTGAACTTCAACATAGTATGGAAGAAGTAAAATAAAATAATTCCATTTACTTATTCACATGTATATTCTACTAATCGAATAATCACATGCAATATCAATAACCACTTTCATAATGATGGAATGCATAATGCCAGACTATCATAACCACATAGCCAAGGCCTCGTGCCAAGACTACAAATAAGATTTTGTCAAGGCCTTGTGCCAAGACACTAGTTTGTCTCATGAGACCTACCAATGCATCGAGGAGCTATATCAGGCTCCACCCGTCACATATTATGTCCAATGCATTCCCATATGAAAAAGTTTAAACATAACATAAACATTCGTATTAAAACTAGAATATGAAATGTCAATACATTCTCTATAAACCATGAATGGTGTAAAAATAACACATCCACAGTAAAACATATCACAAAACCTTCAATACAATACACAAGTTTTGTATCATAAGAAATCAACTTCAAATAAGCTTAAAATCCTTCAAAGTATATTGACATAGATGAAATCAAAACAATTTGAGAGAAATATCTCTTTTCTCGAAATCATTTAAAAGTCACCCATTTATAAAGGAAGAAATTTAAAAGAGATTTTTGAATCAAAGTGTCCCATACCACTTTGAAACATTTGAAAAGGATTGTCATTTCAAAACATTCATGTCTATATAAATAAATCCTTAAAATCATTTTGAAATCATGGACATTAATTAAAAATATTTAGAAAGATAAATCTTTAAAACATTTAGAATTATGATCTTGATAAAGATAACCTTTCACAAATTATTAAAATATTCATTTTGAAATCATTTAAAAGTTACATAATTATAAAATAAAACATTTACTTTGAAAATATTCTTATAATCTTGTAAGGGAGGCTTTGACGATTTTATAACGGCGGTAAATAGCCGCACCCGCCGTATAAGTTAAAAAAAACATTCTTACCTTAAATTTGTCGAAAAGGTTAAAAGTGCCTTGTTTGGAAAATGACGGAAATATTCCTTTCAAAACACATAAGGGTATAAATGACTTTACCCATTGTCTAGTAAATATTAAAAATGTTTTTAAATATATTTTTAAGAAGCATGGATGTGGATGATAAAGAGATCCCAGTAGATAATTACGTATAAACAACCTCGTATAATGAAGAGATTGTGAAATAAACCCTTACCGTATACTTTTCCTTGGTTGGGGTAGGTTAACCTCCTTTATAATAGTGAAATAATTATTATTAAATTATTCAATAATCATATATATTTATATGATATCATATATGATATTTTAACATTGCTTTGTTAATAATATCTTAGAATTATCGTCGTTTCGGGTGTTAACTTACCCGTTTTCTCTTATATGATTTGTTGCGTAAGCCATGTTTTTAATTGATAGGTTGTATCTTAATCATATATATAATGATATAAAGTCCTTGTATACTATTATTAATCATCAAATGAAAATTATACTTGAATGGATACGATGGAGAATGAATCTCATCGCGTTCGTGGAGACGGTAGTCCGTACGTACGCACGAGCGACAATATCATTCTTTTGATATTAAAATAATATATAAATGGAGTCTATATCATATATACATAATCATTAACATTTTATATTTATTATCTACATGAGTTACACATCATTATTATACCCATCCAGATAATAATATATTGAATAACAATTACACCACGACGTGGAGACGGTAAGCCGTACGTACGTACGTATGGTGACATGTTATTCAAAGGGTGAATAGAATACGGAATATGGTTGTACCATATTTATAATAACATCACAGAATATATATGATACTGGAGTTATTATTTTAGAATGGTAACAACAAAGGAAGAAGAAGTGGAAGAAGAAAGGAACTTGGAAAAGGGTGGTGAAATCATTACCTCTTCTTCGGGTTCTTCCTTTTGATTTGATCAAAAGGGATCCTTAGGTTGGCTTTATGATCAAACTAAGGCCTATAGGTTGTAGTGATGGAAGTTAGGAGAGTATTTGGGCAGAGTTTGGCCAATCCAAAACGCTTTGAAGGTGTGAAGAAATGTGAATGAGGAGTGCCCTTTTATAAGAGGGGTGAGGGGCACCTTTGGAAATCATAGAAATATTTATTTATAATAAATTCATATTCGGTTTCAAATGTATCCAAAGTTGATTATTAAAAGGTTAAGGTGGGGATAGGTCGAAAAAAACTCATCCAATAGATGTTATACAGGATTGGGTACTTATATTAAACTTATCTTTAAGTATTAACTCTAAGTTAATTAGTTTGACATTTACCATGTCACTTTGTATTTTTATATTATATGGTTAATAAACATACCATATACATCTAAGAGACCCCCAAGTAGTCCATTAATGATACACCTATCATGATATAAGTCTCTTCGCCGAACATTAGATTTTTATGAATTTAATATCAATTAATAATATAATATTTGTTTTAAAAACTCTTTTATGTCAATTTTGAAACTATTCAATAGTTGATTTTTGTGAAACTCATAACAGAATGATTACTTAGAAAAAAGTTAATTAAATAAATTCTAATATGTCATATTATCCTAGAAAATAATTGTAATTCATTAAAAGTCTAAAATTATATATATTTGGGTATTTATAATATCAATTATTTTTACTTTTCACTATTATGGTAATTATTGGATCATCATTGTGTCATAAAGAAATTAAATTATGTAATCTCTAAAAATTATAAATAAAATATAATTATGTGTGAAATCGTTTTATCTTTCTGATGAATATTTATAGTCTAAAATCCAACATACATAACCTTATGTAAAAATTGTTTTTTCTAAAAGATATATACTTATGTCATTTTTGTACTTATTTTAACTTAATTAAAATAAAGTGTCTCTATCACCAACAAGTGGCTCCATGGGGTCCCAAAATTGACCCAATGATGCCTATGTCAGAAAATGTATCAACCAATAAGGCTAGGACACGTTTTAGGGTAAATTAGTATTATTATAATATTATTTTTTAACCCTTATTTACCGGATTTACCCATAACCATGGTAAATAAAATATTTACTGCAGTAATTATTCAAAATGTCTACAAATAAAAGTTAACTATTTACACAATTTAAACATACTGATTCCAAATATGGAATCCATTTTTCCAAATTCAAAACACAGAAGTGGCAGAAATTAATTTAAAATTAATTCCCGCTGTCAAAACAAAAAGCGTGTTTTTAAGATATAATAACCATCAAAAGATTGATACTTGATTATTTTGGATTAATTGCAAAATTATGTCCAATTATCAACATTATATTAAATGGTAAAAATATATTCTATATATACTTTAAAACCACTCAAATTCATAATTTATCCCAATTAATTATTTTGATTGAAAAAGTTGTTTTTAATTAAAATTTAGTAATTTTCACTATTCATCAAAATATGAAAGTTATCCGAAAAGTACCGAATTTTCACCCTAGGATAATTTCGATAATCCGAATCCAAAAATGAAGTCCATTTTGAGAGATATAATTTATAAAATTTCAAAAAGTAGGTATTACTATTCATAACAACAAGTTTGATTGGTTGTGGTGTGTGTTACAACTCGATGTTGCGTACAACACACGCTATTGCATTATTCAAAGAGAAGCATACCGTAGAAGCTTTGGAAGTTTCATTGTAAATTTTTGATGTCCCCAATGTAAATTTATTTAGTAAAATCGAATATATAAAAGTTTAAAATATTGGATTTAAAAAGGGTTCACTATTGAAAGGTGGTAAAAGTGCACTACTAAAAATGAATTTGTTCTTACATTATGTCTAAGAAACTCATAATATGGATTCTAAAATTATAAGGATTATATAAAGTTTAAAATTTAGTTAATACTATTCATAACCTCTTTTGAACGGCATGTTTGGTAAGTCATGGTGTGCTTGGACTCAGTGTTGCATGTAGTGCAAGTTATTGAATTATTTTAAAGAAATAACACAGTATGAAATCTTGGGGTGTTACATTCTCTCCTCCTTCAATAAATTGTGTCCTCGCAATTTGAAATTGTTCTTTGAAAATAAAAGGTTGAATATATAAAATATATTTGGGGGAAAACCCACATCGGAAATTGGGTTGATAAAATTTAGTCTTAATAAGAGGAAAATAGAAATGAAACGGTCACCACCAAATTATGATCTCTATTCGGAGAACATTGGTGGCAATTAGAGACATATAATTGGAGGGAAAACGTAAATATTTATTGGTAGTGATTGAAGTCATCAATCACAAAATGTTTAAAATTGAGGTCCTTAAATTCATCAATCTATGATGATTTAAAATACCATCGGTTCAGCAAAACATATGGTATTAGGATAACACGTTTTTTTGTTTTAATATCCCGTCACTAAAGTATAAGAATTAATTTCTTCATTTGAATAAGAGAATAAGAAAAATATATACTTGACAAGTAGAGTCTCATCCTTTAGCAATGTTCTACCAAAAACTCATCTTTCACTCTAAAAGATAATAGAACTTAAAAATAATATTCTGTTTATCCTATTCGTATAGGGTTAAAAAATGAATTTATAATTCATCTAGAAGAACCATTAAAAAAATGACATTATTCAATCCAAGACATCACATGGGTCAGTGGTAGGTGATACACCCTTGTCGCCCTTCGGTTGTGGGTTCATGTCTCGCGGCCTTGCCGGATGCGACGGGTTGCCGCCCGACCTCCGGGTTGTCCTTTTATGGCAATCCAAAATAATCCAAACTAGAACTATCCAAAATACTTCAGTCCAAAATTTATAAGGAAGGTAAACACAATGAAGATCATTTTTTCCGCGTCATAACATGTGATCACCTTCATCATGTATTCTTTTAAAACACTGCATCATCCTGAATTACCATAAAACCTTTTTGATTACTTTCATGATCTATTATTCCTTAAAGAATAATAGATATACTCCTTCATTCCAAAAATGTTGTAAACCCCAACAATGATGGAATATATAAATCATTAATCAGTTTCAAGGTAGTCAAGAATATCCAATATAATTTATTCAAATCAATCATGTATTATTCTAAAATCACTACCTCGGTATCAGAACCATATAATGGTTTATCTTTCTCTCAACAATATATTTTCCAAAAATTTAACCTGCTATTGAGTCACTTTTCTTTGTTCCACACAATATCAAGTCCTTAATGAAATAGTAATGTAGTAGAATCCTTATATACTCCATAATTATTATAACAAGTACATTGTTGATACAACACTCAAATGAAATAACCAACATAAGAACTCTAATCATTCCTCTTCATCTGTGGTGGTATCATAACATGGTTATTATCCAATAGCATCATTTGCGGCATAGTCTGATGACTGGTACATAGGTTCACATAGTGTCCAAACTCCTTGAAAATGAATCATTGTACATTTGAAACCATTTTATTACCCTTGGGGTCACGTATTTTGTGCCCTTTTCCTCCACACTTATAACAAACTCCCATTCCTTTCAGGCAAGTTCCAGGGTGTTTCTTCCCACAGTTATCACATATGGGAAAATTCTTCTTTTCCCTCTTCCCTTTATCGACATTTCTCTCTTCCATACTTTTCTTCTCTTGCTTCAATTCAAAGCCATAGGACTCAGTAAACTCTTTACTTATCTTATCAACACATGATATTATTTCTTCATATGATGATAATACATGGGAGACTATTTCTCTTATATATTCTGGCTTAAGACCATGAATGATATGATCCTTCTTTCTCTATGGATCATGTGCATTGATGGAGTTCTCATTCCTTCTACTGGGCACCATTTCTAAATAATGGAATACACTAGATTAGTTTATGAATATCAATACCTAATCCCAAACTTGTAAAAAACATAACATAAATTAAATAGTTTATGGATATAATCCATAATCATAAAAAAATCTCCTTTGAGGAAGTATATGCTCATAAACTCTTCATAATGGTTTGTAAAGAAAATGAGAGTTATCCTAAGCATATCCCACAGGAGTGTCGTAACCAAGAGTGCAGCAAGGCCCATTGTCGTGCACTAGTTCCCGTTTGAGTCTAGCTCAAAGTGGTGTTTTCGGGTTTTACCCCTAGGTACATCTGTGCCAGACCTTCCTCTAACTGCTCGTATCCAGACAGTGATGTATTGCTCAGAAAACTCACAAAATCACTAAAATACCAAAATTCTAGAAAGTTATTCTATACTAATCCTTAAAGTTCATCTTAGGTCTACATGCTCTAATCAGAGTTTATCTAAATCTAACTTCCATGGTTTGTACTAAACTTTCTCTGATACTAACTGTAACGCCCCGACCCCAGTTACCCAAAGTTGGTTCATTATTACATAACATTGGCATGATCACAAGAAAGATCAAATCTCCAAAGACCGATTGGTTTAGTAGCCTTGGAAACACTAGATATATTCATAATGTTTTACATTATATCATAAAGTGAAAAACTACTACAACAACATAATGTCTCCATAGTCCGCACTATTATCCCCTCATAATATCCATACAGGTCATTCATAATTTACTTCTTCACATCCTGGGAAAAATAAAACATAGAAAAGGGGTGAGCTCAAATGCCCAGTAAGGATAACAATATAGCGGAAACTTTCAAAAAATAAGCATAAACATTTTAGGCAATGTATAACTAAAAAAAAGCCTTTTAAACTTGAACTTTAACATAGTATGGAAAAAGTAAAATAAAATAATACCATTTACTTATTCACATGGATATTCTACTAATCGAATAATCACATGCAATATCAATAACCACTTTCATAATGGTGGAATGGATAATGCCAGACTATCATAACCACATAGCCAAGGCCTCGTGCTAAGACTACAAATAATATTTTGTCAAGGCCTTGTGCCAAGACACTAGTTTCTCTCATGAGACCTACCGATGCATTGAGGAGCTATAGCCGGATCCACCCATCACATATTAAGTCCAATGAATTCCCATATGAAAAGGTTTGAACATAACATAAACATTCGTATTAAAACTAGAATACGAAATGTCAATACTTTCTCTATAAACCATGAATGCTATAAAAATAACACATCCACAGTAAAACATATCACAAAACCTTCAATACAATACACAAGTTTTGTATCATAATAAATCAACTTCAAATAAGCTTAAAATCCTTGAAAGGATGTTGACATAGATGAAATCAAAACAATTTGAGAGAAATATCTCTTTTCTTGAAATCATTGAAAAGTCACCAATTTATAAAGGAAGAAATTTAAAAGAGATTTTTGAATCAAATTGTCCGATAACACTTTGAATCTTTTGAAAAGAAATGTCATTTCAAAACATTCATGTCCACATAAATAAATCCTTAAAATCATTTTGAAAACATGGACATTAATTAAAAATATTTAGAAAGATAAATCATTAAAACATTTAAAATTATGATCTTGATAAAGATTAGCTCTCACAAATTCTTAAAATATTCATTTTGAAATAATTTAAAAGTCACATAATTATAAAATAAAACATTTAATTTGAAAATAATCTTATAATCTTGTAAGGGAAGCTTTGACAATTTTATAACGGCGGTAAATAGCCGCACCCGCCGTATAAGTTAAAAAAAAAATTCTTACCTTAAATTTGTCGAAAAGGTTAAAAGTGCCTTGTTTGGAAAACGACGGAAATATTCCTTTCAAAACAAATAAGGGTATAAATGACTTTACCCATTGTCTAGTAAATAGTAAAAATGTTTTTAAATATATTTTTAAGAAGCATGGATGTGGATGATAAAGAGATCCCAATAGATAATTACGTATAAACAACCTCTAATAATGAAGAGATTGTGAAATAAACCCTTACCTTGTACTTTTCCATGGTTGGGGTAGGTTAACCTCCTGTATAATAGTGAAATAATTATTATTAAATTATTCAATAATCATATACATTAATATGATATCATATATTATCTTTTAACATTTCTTTGTTAATAATATCTTAGAATTATCGTCGTTTTGGGTGTTAACTTACTCTTTTTCTTTTATATGTTTTATTACGTAAGCCATGTTTGTAATGGATAGGTTGTATCTTAATCATATCCAGAATGATATCAAGTCCTTAGATACTATTATTAATCATCAAATGAGAATTATACTTTAATGGATACGTTGGAGAATGAATCTCATCGCCTTCGTGGAGACGGTAGTCCGTACGTACGCACGAGCGACAATATCATTCTTTTGATATTAAAATAATATATAAATGGATTGTATATCATATATACAGAATAATTAACATGTTATATTTATTATTTACATGAGTTACACATCATTATTATACCCATCCAAATAATAATATATTGAATAACAATTACACCACGACGTGGAGACGGTAAGTCGTACGTACGCACGTATGGTGACATGTTATTCAAAGGGTGGATAGAATATTGAATATGGTTGTAACATATTTATAATAACATCACAGTATATATATAATACTGGAGTTATTATTTTAGAATGGTAACAACAAAGGAAGAAGAAGTGGAAGAAGAAATGAACTTGGAAAAGGGTGGTGAAATCATTACCTCTTCTTCGGGTTCTTCCTTATGATTTTATCAAAAGGGCTCCTTAGGTTGGCTTTATGATCAAACTAAGGCCTCTAAGTTGTAGTGAGGGAAGTTGGGAGAGTATTGGGGCAGAGTTTGGCTGAACCAAAGGCTTTGATGGTGTGCGGAAATGAGAAGGAGGAGTGCCCTTTTATAAGAGGTGTGAGGGGCACCTTTGGAAAAGCTAGAAATATTAATTTATAATAAATTCATATTCGGTTTCAAATGGATCCAAAGTTTATTATTAAAAGGTTAAGGTGGGGATAGGTCGAAAAAAACTCAACCAATAGAATTTAGATAGGTTTGGGTACTTATATTAAACTTATCTTTAAGTATTAACTCTAAGTTAATTAGTTTGACAATTACCATGTCACTTTTTATTTTTATGTTATATGGTTAATAAACTTACCATATAAATCCAAGAGACCCCCAAGTGGTCCATTAATGATACAACTATCATGATATAAGTAAATTTGCCTATCCTTAGATTTTTAAGAATTTAATATCAATTAATATTATAATATTTGTTTTAAAAACTCTTTTATGTCAATTTTGACACTATTCAATAGTTGATTTTTTTGAAACTCATAAAAGAATGATTACTTCAAAAAAAGTTAATTAAATCAATAATAACATGTCATATTATCCTATAAAATTATTTTAATTCATTAAAAGTCTCAAATTATATTTATTTGGGTATTTATAATATCAACTATTTTAAATTTTCACTATTATGGTAATTACTGCATCATCATTGTGTCATAAAGAAATTAAATTATGTAATCTATAAAAATTCTAAATAAAATATCATTAATTATGAAATATGTTTATATTTCTAATGAATATTTATAGTCGAAAATCCAACATATATAACCCTATGTAAAATTTTTTTTTTCTAAAAGATATATACTTATGTCATTTTTGTACTTATTTTAACTTAATTAAAATAAAGTGTCCCTATCACCTACAAGTGGCTCCATGGGGTCCCAAAATTGACCCAAAGATGCCTATGTCCGAACATGTATCAAACAATAAGTCTAGGACACGTTTTAGGGTAATTTAGTATTATTATAATATTATTTTTTAACCCTTATTTACCGGATTTACCAATAACCATGGTAAATAAAATATTTACTGCAGTAATTATTCCAAATGTCTAAAAATAAAATTTTCCTATTTACAAAATTTGAACATCCTGATTCCAAATATGGAATCCATTTTTTGAAATTCAAAACACAGAAGTGGCAGAAATTAATTTATAATTAATTCCCGCTGTCAAAACAAAAAGCGTGTTTTTAAGATATAATAACCATCAAAAGATTGATACTTGTTAATGTTAGATTTAATTTCAAAATTATGTCCAATGACCAACATTATATTAAATGGTTAAAATATATTGTAAATATACATTAAAGCCACTCAATTTCATAATTTATCCCAATTATTTATTTTGATTAAAAAAGTTGTTTTTTTAAAATTTAGTAATTTTCACTATTCATCAAAATATGAAAGTTATCCGAAAAGTATCAAAATTTTACCCTAGGATTATTTTTCTAATCTGAATCCAAAAATGAAGTCCATTTTGAGAGATATAATTTATAAAATTTCAAAAAGTAGGTATTACTATTCATAATGGCTAGTTTGATTGGTTGTGGTGCGTGTTAGAACTCGATGATGCGTACAACACATGCTATTGCATTATTCAAAGAGAAGCGTACCGTAGAAGCTTGGGATGTTTCATTGTAAATTTTTGATGTCCCAAAAGTAAATTTATTTAGTCAAATTGAATATATAAAAGTTTAAAATATGGGATTTAAAAAGGGTTTACTATTAAAAGGTGGTAAAAGTGCACTACTAAAAATGAATTTGTTCTTACATTATGTCTAAGAAACTCATAATATGGATTCTAAAATTATAAGGATTATATAAAGTTTAAAATTTAGTTAATACTATTCATAACCTCTTTTTAACGGCATGTTTGGTAAGTCATGGTGCACTTGGACTCGGTGTTGCATGTTGTGCAAGTTATTGAACTATTTTAAAGAAATAACACACTATAAAATCTTGTGGTGTTACACTATTAATCAAAATATACGTAGGAATCATTATAAAATATATATAGAAAGGTTATTTTTTAATAGCATGTTTATGAATTAGGTTTTGATATATATAATCCCTTTAGAATTATTAGGTTCATTAATGTAACATGTATCTAACTATGGGTTTCTTCATTTAGCATAATGCTTGGATATTGGAGGAACCATGAATATTATTCCCTGAATTCCTATCATGTTTCCCTTTGATAGAAACAATAGAGAATGTAATAATGGTGAATCCCCTAAATCATTTTAAATGCTTCATATGTAGATGGATTGAGAAATTTTCCAATCAATGTACAAAACAAATGATAATAAAGGGAAGAAAACATAAATATTTTATTATTCAATGGGATCATGGTCAGGAATTTTCTATCATGAAATGTGATGTAGATGCTCTAAATTTTGAGGTGATACAATCATACATTGTGATATCAATGCTACAAAAGAAATTATGTGATTCTAGTCCAACATCTTCCATTTTTTATCAATGTTTGTAAATAATACAGAATCATTCCCCAACCATCACAATGTATTTTTATCAATATATACTCTTTGTGGGATTTTCCTAGCATTAATAATGTATAGAAACTCTAGTATTACTACTGGAGACTACAATATCATCTCAAATATTCTAGTCATTTTCTTATTTCAATTATACATTATAATATATATGGACTAGATCTCAATGTATAAAGTATATATCAACTAACATAAACAGTGAATTTCTATAGTATTTAATAGATAACCAATAGTAATTTTCAAAGGAGATATATCCTGACATGGGATTTATCTTGAATCACTTCTTATAAAAAAATTTATAGAGATTATCTTTGAAAAGGGAGAAGGAAATGAAAGTATAAGGGAAAATATTTTCACCATCATTAAGGAATAAATCTACTTATTTTTAGAATAGTCACTTGGAACACCTATAGAACGAGAGGTAAAGTTATCGATTTAGCTTATATAAAAACACCTTCTGAAATTGAAGACATCATATAGAATTACATATATGGATTTAATGAAATTTAAAAAAAATTCATAATATTTTGAAGATTTTTGTTATCTTACCAAGTGTGTCTCATTAGGGATCCCTTAATGTCTTTGTAAATAATAATAATGTATCATTGTGTGTCTGAATAGATTATGGATAATATAATAGAATCACAGAGAAGAAAAATTACCTTCTCCTAATGTCTAATTATTAAATTGACCAATTTTTTATGGATAAATTTGTCTCCAAGATTATCCTCTCATCATGGTATCACCAGTTGATGGTGATGAAAGATGAATATCAAAATCCTACCTTCCGATTAATATATTGGAATTATTACATTGTAGTTTTTTCATTTATCACGATTAATTCTCCTTTATTATTTTTTTATTTTATGAATAGAGTATTTATGGAATGCATTCATAAATTTGTAGTAGTTTTTTGAAGATTTTGTTATATATTAAAAAGTCTCTAGGATCATGAGGACTATATATGAGATATGTTGAAAATGGTGAATAATATGAATATATTTGTAGAATTCATAAAATGTGAATTCTTTATACAAGTAGTTTAATTATTAAGGAAAATTCTAACCAATTATGGAATATTAGTTTACCTTACAAATACAAGGTCGACATAGGATTGGCCTCATAATAAAATAGTAGCTGAGATTCATAGTTTTGTTTGTTTAGCAGTTTCTAATATGAGGTTTGTGGAATACTTTTCATGACATTCTAATCCGCTAACCATTATTACTCAAAAAGAAGCTATATTAATCTTCATAAAAGAAGGTAAACACTATTTTCATAAACTGAATGAGTGATTGTTTAATAAACCTATATTTACTCAACAATATATTAAAAAAGGGGTTTCTATTTATAGTGATGCATCTCTAAATGGGTTTGGGTTCACCCTCCTGATAAATCAAAAGGTGATGACATACTAATCTCAACTGTTAAGTCCTCATGAGCTAAATTATCAAATGCAAGACCCAGATTTAGTCATAGTCATTTTTGACCTGATGATTTGAAGTAAATATCTATATACTAATAAAGGTGATATATTAATAGACCAAGAAATGTAAATATTCACACAAATGGAATGGAACATGAGACTAATTATAATGTTTAATATTAGTGTAGACTACAATTATTAAATTAATTATGACCCTTTAGGAGAAACAAAATCATATGAATTTTGTTAGAAAGTCCCTAGTATACAAAGAATGATGAGGATTAACGAAGCCCCATTGATAAATGACCTAGCCAGGTTAGACATGGGAATCATATTTAATGGGTAATCATTAATCCAATCACAAATAATTTAAATCAATTATAACAAGAGAAGATATAGAATTCTCAATGATGTGATTCATGGATATAAATTAAGATTAAGTCTTTAATGAATTAGAAATCTTCTGAGTTCAATATTAAAAAATAAGTTGTAACAAAATATCATTCAATGCTATATTTTCTATTTATATTGAATATAAATAATGGTATTATGGGTTGAACACATTCATCTACATTCTCAATTAATCATTTATGTTCTAAAATGTATAGGGACCTTCATATTCATTATTTTTTGGATAATATAAAATTGTACATTTTTAAATATAGTGCAAGGTTTTGGTTGTTTCAACATATTCAAGAGGAGTAATAACATCAAAAGGGGGTATTGAAAAAATTACCCATACCAACATAGATGTAATCCAATATCAATATATATATCACCACATGTCTCCCAATAACATAACAAATCTATAATTAAATGTTTTCATAGTATATTTACTCACAAATACTTCTCATTTCATCACTATTTGTGAATATTTATCCCTTAAATAACATTCTATGTTATACAAAATGGAATTGATGTATAGCAACATTCAATAATTTGTTTTCTTGATCCTTGGTGCACATCTAAATTCTAGAGAAATCTACTAAATTTCAGTATGGACTTTCAACCCAAACATATGGATAATATGAAATCCAATTCATACATGTGAGTATATGCTAACAACAAGAATAATGGAATTTGTAGGTGGATTGGATCATCACCTATCCATAGTAGAGTTCCAATACAATAATAGCTTTCAAATGATAATTCAAAAGAAACTATATTAATATCTGTACTGGAAGCACTATTGAGCACATACTTGTTCGAATGAAGTTGGTGAGAGAATGAAACATGGGAATGAACATGTGTGAGAGATGATTGAAAAGGTTCATGGAATCAAAAATCATATAAATGTTTCCTGGTGAATGAATAGGATTTATGATGTCAATCGTCAAAGGTACTTGGATTTTTATGTCGGGGAAAATTTTATCCTTCATATTTTACAATATAAGAGAGACATGTAATTTTAAAGGATTAAAAATCTAAACCTTAGTTACATTGGTCCCTTTGTTATCAATGACTACATATAAGTAGTGTCCTATTGTATATAACATTCAGTAAATCTAGTTGATGTTCATAATATATTCTTAATATCACTATTGATTAAGTACATACTTGTACCATTTCATGTACATAATAAATAGGTTGTACAACTAGAAAATGATCTCTTCTTTGAGGATTTTCTAGTGGGGGGCTTGGATAATAGTGAAACATTTCTACAAAATGATACAACTATTTATATTTTTGGAGGAAACATAAGTATGAAAATGAAAAATGAGAAAAAAATGTAAACAATTCAATATTAGTACCCTCGCCTATTATAAAATGAAAATATGAGTTGAAATTTAAGGATTGAACATTATAATTAGTGAAATAATTTGATGAACCATGATTTTTAAAATTATATTCATTACATGGGAAAATGTGTATTATATTTTATAATATTATACATGATTAAAATATTGAAAAATCAATTAAAATTTTTCTCATTAATAATATTCATCAGGTTATTCATCATTAAAACAAATTAAAATTCCAAAAAATAAAATTTACAAGAATTATAAAATAGAAAAGATAAAATGGGATATTAATGATCTCCCCAATATTATAGAAACATAACCCAAATGAATAACAACATATCAATGAATAAAACTATTAGTAAAAAAATCAAAATATTATAAAATGAATATATATAACCATAAGAGAAACTGTTTTTAATATTGATTAACATAATGACTTATTTTTTACGGAAGATTTGTGAATCTTGGAATAGTAATATCATAGGTCATCAATATAACTATTTCTCAATTTTATATTGGGAATTTTAGCAATTTTTAATAATTTTACCATTATAATTATTATTTAAAATTCTAATGAAAATGAATAATTGATACTGAAAAGAGAAATGATGGTCGCAACTAGTACTGTCATTCCTTCTGAATCACATTTGAAATAATATGGTAGGGATGTAGTGTCACTAGGGATTTACCTTAACAATATTGAATATTATCTTCAACATATAGGGATTGAATGAAATATTAATCAGGAGAATATCAAGTTAGTAGATATTACCACTTGGTTAATTTTTTACGATACACCATGTGAATCTAACACAATCTCACACTAATCTCGTATACTGTTTGATGGTGTAATAAGGGGTTACTTTTCCAACCATTAGATACATAACGTTTAATTTACCTAATCTACATAACATTTCTATAATGTCAATCTGATTTGGGAAATATTTTTTTAAAATATATATGTTTATTAGTGAGGAATTTAATGAATATATTTTTGGACACAAATATAATAAAATTTTATTTTTATAGAAAATATAACTAATTTTATAATAATATTATATGAGATGAGTAATATTTTATTTAATAAAATATCATATAAATATTCAATTATTAAAATATTATTTATAAAAATATTTTTAAATGAACTAGAAATGTTTTATAAGTGTTGGAAATTATATTATGTCTTAAAAACTAAAATGGTTCAATAAATATGGATTTTTATATTTAAAAGGATGATATTAAATATTATGAGATTTATTTTTATAAAATAAATATTATATTTTAAATTAGGATATCTAATTTATTTTAAACTGTATTTCATATAATTTTATAAAATACATTATTTTATAGGTCAATTGAAATAATAAATTATAGGTTTTTCGGAACATTTAATGACTTTATGTAAATTTTATAATGATTTAATAAATAATTAACCAAAATAATCTAGACTAAAACATGGGTAGTCTAATGGTTTTTCATTTTCCACAACCTATAATACAATGAAATATATTTTATAATTATGAAAATAATCACCCATGTTTCTAATAAATAAACACCCATTTCACAATTCCCCTTCATTCCAAATCCACCCCCCATGTTGTTTTGTAAATTTTTACTCTTATTGATTCCTCAAAATGTGTCATTTTTTTCACCCAATTCCATCTACTAGATTTAGGAGAAACTCTTCAAGGTAAGGGAATTCAAATAATATTATCTTACATTCAAGTAATTGTATTTTTATTGTATTCAAAATGGTTTGTTAAATTCCTTTCCTTATATTTTTATCAAACCATTACATCTAAATATAATTTTAAATCAATGGGATACTTTCACACTCTAAAAGTTTAGCCATTTATGAATCTTCATTTTATACCCATCATGCTTCAAAATTTACATCTTAATTTTTCTTCTTTATAAAATAAACTCTTGTATTGGGAATACCAAACCCCATTATTTATTCATGTTTATTCACTAATCTATTAATATAATATATTTCTTTGGTTATTTACTTATATTAAAACCATGTTCCATTTCCACCAATTAAAAATAATCGTAAGGACAATCCTTAATAAACTTAAATACTCAATGATTTTACATGAAACATGTACATTAATTTCCTTTGGTTATTAACAAAATAATTTATTATGATCAATTAGGATTTGATGATGTTAATAAATATAAAGGGCACTCCCAGATAGAGATATAATAAATTAGGTAAATAATTTTATCTCTAGATATCACATGTTTTATGATACCTTGATGAATAACCTTGTTAATATTCATTTATCTCATCTTAGTGATAAACAATGGAGATATTCTTATGAATGAATCATTTTGTAAATTTTATACACATTTACATGTTATGATTCATATTTATTTTATTATAATATACTTCACTTTCTTGTTATCATGTAATATTGTTATGACTCTTTTTATTATTGATATAACACATGATCAAATGTTTTTTACCTGATTCTTGGTTTTCTATAGTTGGAAACCACATTGTCCTGATTGACATCAACTAATTATTTATTACTATTAAGGGATTCACATAGGGTACGTAATTCTTAGATGGTATCCGATGGGTTTATTCATGGACACAGAAATACCCAAAATCATCGGTATCCATGATTTGGGGTCCTGTATTGTAGAGGCATGTGTTCATTGGATGAAGATTTCGCCGACTACACTAACTGAATCCATTGGTCGACAAGATTGGAGGTTAGGATCATCGCACCCTTTTGGGAAAAATATTTCATAATATGGGACTCTCTAATTGTTTTAGGTAATGTTGATATGTTGGTTAATCACTTATATTTTCTCACACAAGTGTCATGATGTTACCCTAGAATGCAAGATTAATGATATATGAATATGGGTTGGGAATTATTGAGACAACTCCAATTTAAGCAATATGATTGGTTCTCTATATTTTAATTTCATACAAGAAGGGACAAATGTTGTTTTTGTGCTGAGATATAACCCAAAATATATTATTCCTACGAATCCATGTGAGAGGAATCAGAACCCACATAGTTCGGTGCTGCTTAACTGGACATATATCCATTTAAGGGAATGTGACAAGGACCCATCCATGCAGTTTAAATCATGCAGTAAATGAATTATTGGTGGAGGAGGCCCAATAACGATTTATTATGGTGACTTACACTCAAGCATCCCAAGATTATCAAAAGAGGCATGGTATCCCTAGTAAATATTTCCCTATTTGGGATATGGGCCAATGAACACTATATCAATTTGGGTGCTGATTTTGGACTGTAATGAGGCTTCTTATGTATACTAGTTAGTTAATAATCAAAAACCTTGTATTTTGTATTGGGGGGGGGATTACATGTGTATTATTACCACATGTATGTTGCATGATCCCTCATTTCCTGAATGAGATGATTTGAAGATCACACCTAGATAAAGTCTTCTTATATATCCTAGTTGTCTGAAAAATTAGTATTGTAGTAGTTTATTCCCATGATTTTTGAATTTATTATCATAAAAAAATCTACTTTCATGTGATACATGATCGATGTGTGAAACAAGACAATGTAAAGGATTCAACAAAGGTGCACCTTCCCATTTCCACTAAGCGAAAAGAAGAAGGGAGATGGTGGACAAGATCATAGAGTAATGAACCCTTCAATGTAAAATAAAATTTAATGTCATTTGGTCCGTATTGAAAGTCATGGAGATTAGTTCATGAAGGAAGCCATGAAATGGGTTTCAGGAAAGGGTAAAAATGATTCTCCTCATCAAAAGGAAGAGAAATAATAATTCCCTTGAATGATATGTATCACCTTATTGATTGTAAAAGGTAGTGATTTCCCTTAATCCCATGAACATGGAGGTCTATGTGTATAACCCAATGTTGGAATCTAGGTTAACCTCCAAATTTGGTCTTAATAAAATTCCTTGGGTATATACCAATTCAAGGATAAACATCGTGAATCTGATTACCATGGGTTTGTAAACTCAGAACGGTGCGCTGATGTGCCTGATGGTCTATTCATAAGGGACCAGTGGCTTTGGAAGAGACTTTGTCCTGATACCAATGTACTGGTTTGCATAAAGGACTCGGAGGAAGGGATAGAAATGAAGGTGTATTATTATCACTGGCAGCTGAAAAACCTGATGTCACCACACTGCACATAAAACTCTTTCATGCGAGGTGGGTTACCCTATTCATAGTGTTTTTCTATGTCGGTGCAAGGGTCGTCTGCGTACTGGGGTATTATGCGGCCCAAGACACCATCCAAAAAACAGGGTGGTATATAGTTCTTAAAATCAATCCACATATTGGGGTGGTAGTTAAACTTAGGTTTCATCCACATATCATGATGGTATGCTGGACTGGAGTCCCTCCAGGTGATGGAACACCACACACGGTAGGGTTTCGTCTTCATAGAGATATACTATGAGGTACCCCAGTTTGAAGAATGGTAATTGGTCATTTAGTTTGTGGGATTTTCATCATCGAAGGTGGTATGATTCAAAGTTCAACTATTAGGTTCATGGTTTTCCTATATTATTATTGATTCCTCTTTTTATGGTTCAGAGAGTGCCTATACCTATTGAAACACATTCAGAGTCTGCAAATCTTCGGTTGTTTTCCTTCGAAATCTTCTACCCTTTATTTCCATGTTTTCTTATAAAACAGCCATTCATTTGATGACTACCCTTGGGGTCCTTTTATAGATTGTCAAGGAGGCTATATATATGGGTCACATGACACCATTTGCAGAAGCCCATAGAGGGATCATCCAACCCACAGAAGTCTCAGTCAACCAAGGTTCGTAGTGTTGTGCATTGCGATTGAGGATATCACCACCTCACTTTTGAGAATGGTGTGATTTTGGGGGCACTTCCATCTTTCCATCTTCTACAGAAAACATAGTTTGTAGATATGGTACACATGGAATTCATTATCCATTGCATAATTTCAGATTTTGTGGTTCATGAGGTCATGGTAAACATGTGGATTTTATTCACCTTCATTACAATAAAGATTTGGTTTTTGGTTGACTTGAACCATTCTTAATTCATTCTATGAACTTCTGAGTTATATTCCCAATGCTTCATAGGATAAAATTTCAGATACCTTCCATGTAACACTTCGTTCATATTCTATGTCATCCATGTACCATTCACACTAATCAGTACACATAAAAAATTGGGTCCTTCACCAAAATTAATTTCTCCAATACTCTCCATAAATTTTCATCGCCAAATGAATATTATTCTTTTATCCGAGTTTCAGGATTATTTTCTTGCTCTTTTTAGATTTTTTGGGCCACAAAAAATTCCACCCATATGAATGGGGTTCGGTCAGAATGAAGAGGAGGAAATTACAATGTAGTAAATTGTCAAAGAATGAAATATTTTGTGGTAGAATGGTAAAATCATTGTGGGGGACCACTCCTATATAACTGGGGCCCAGGTAATTTTTTTTCTAGGTTTCTCAATGAAAAATCTCCACAACGTCATTTCAACTTTTTTGCTTCCATGCACCAACTCCTTTGAGAAATTCTCCTTCTGTATGTTGTGCCATTCATTCCATGAATTTTACCTTACATTCAAAAAAATGTACAGTCCTTACAGTTTCCTCAGACGAAAATTGATATTTGAATCAATGAACCATAATTTGGAATTATAAAATATAAGATCAAATATCTACTTAGTAATACGTTACCCAACTTTCCAGCCTTACAGAAATTACATCAATTCAGTGAATTAATCATTTCAATTTCCAAATAAGATATTAAAAAATCAAACTATTAACTATTAACATCTGCATATAGAGGATCAGTATATGGGTTCCCCATTCCGATAATTAATGTCATGCCCATGATTCACAGGCCATCAATGTTTGGTGCATTCTGTGTACCGTTGCATCACGGGTAATGCATTCCATGAACCAATCCTAGGATTCAGTACACAAATCCTTTCAATAGGAATATTTATTTAGTACATTATCATTATTTTCCTTTTTTACAATCATTTGGATTTTACTGAACCATTATGTGGGATTTTATTGTAGGAAAAAATAATTCTTCCCCTTATCTCGATAGAAGAAATCATAAGGAGGCTAGCTATGGTTGAGAATGTTAAAGAGAAACTTCATTTTGTCATTGTTACTCAAAGGGGTATTCTCTAAGATATTATTTCTCCAGGTCTAATAGACTTTCCACTATCTAATAAGATTCCACTATATAATTTTTTTATTGAAGTCAATTATCCTTTTCCAAGTATTTAATGTGGAAATATTTCCACACATTCTGAAACATCCCTTGGGAATAATAGGGAATAAAACTCTACATTCTGAGAAATCATTACTGCATGAGTCAAGAGGGTTAGTTTATCCCATGTGGTTCTATGTAGACTCATATCATCTGAAAACCTCATTGTACATCATTAGATTCAATTATCTATAATTATCTATCAACCATTAACCAATCATGAGGTAACCCTTAGTAAGTATAGAGCTCAAAATGGGACCTCTAATCACGAGGGTTCTTTTATGACAAGTGCATGTGGGCATTATAGGTTCATTAAAAATACATGGAAGCCTATGTTCCACTAAAAACTATCAATATCTATGATTCAGCGTGGGTCTTCCAATTCTCCATCTTTCCATCAGTTGATATACTGCCATAGATGCTTAGTTGTTGGTGTTCGTGCACCAAGAACATTCAGTTTTCCCATGGTGATTTGGGAATCAGCCTATGGGATGTCGACCTGATAGGGTATATCCTATCCTTGATGACATATATGATGAAATTTTACCAGTGGAATATGCTAGGAGTAATGTTGAGGAAGTATCAACACTTGGTAAGAGAATTATTGTTTATGGTGGAGAGGCTACTTGGTCACCCCCATCATGCTCACTCACTAAAGTCATTCGAGGATTGGATAGGGATATACTTGCAGGTGAATGAAATGAGGCCATGTTTTTCTCTAACCGAACCCACCTTACCCAACAGTCTCCTCTCATTCTGAGTTCTTAATGCACTAACCATGATTCGGGCCAATATATGACATAGGGTTTTGAAATCTGTGAAGATGTACCTGTTGAGGTAAGGCATGTAGTTTTCATTTTCATGTTTCTATGTGGATGGATCATTCCCTCTTGGGATGTTTATACTTGTGTTAGGGAATGCATTATGATGATGGTAGAAACATTAGCGCATGGACATCCCATTGGACTTGTTGTTCCTACTCATGCCTGAATCTACGAATTTTCTGGGAAGATACAAGAAGGGAAACCCCCGAATCATCTTAGTGTGATGATTCAGTTTTTATATGGTTGTATGAAGAGAATATTTCCTTCTACATGTATGCTAATAATTCTAATTTTCCTCATTCTGAATTCTACCCAACATTTCCCACCATTTTTTCCATCTGTGATAAATCATTAATAGTGGAAGGCATGATTGAACTACTATGTTATGTATCCCACTTATCTTTTACACCTCGTATAGTGCCCCATGTTCCAGAAATATATTCTGGGAGTGGATCCCCTAATGATTGTTCTTATATTATCAAACTTTGAGATGGAGTCTTGACTACTTGCATTGATAGGGTGGCCATTTCCAAACGTTAAATTCCTTAATGGTTTGCATGGTATATTGGATGCCTTTAGCAGATAACATCTCTCCCCACCAACCTCATGAAGTGGGAATCTCACCCCATCGTTCTTCAACAATTGTGGTTGTCCATGAGTTGGGGGATGAAAATGTGGAAATACTCATTCCTCCCATAGTAGCATAAACATAACTATCATTTGGGTACACCCAGATGTGAGTGGACTTCTATCCTAATGGGGTGTTGGAAATGAACGTTCAATAGGTCCAAAGACCATTGGTTGTATCCCATTCAGTATAAACTGTGCCAATATAACATTTTTCCCCTTCCATTTGTAAGAAGGGGTTATACCCACTATCACGTGCATTTGAATGGGGATTCACCAACAAAACCCCATTTCTATAGATATTGATTCAGATCCCCAATCTCTGGCCCATGTGGTCTGTGGCCTTACATAAGCTGGTCATAGTGGGACATTTGATGATGTTTTGGATAATTTTACTACCCCCCACCATTTAGCCCCATGGGATGAACCATCTATTTTGATGAAATTTCCTCCTAATTGAGTTATTTGTAATAGGGTTCTTACGACTACTGGAATACTTCTTCCTCATTACATACCTATTATGATGGAGGAGGACAAATATTGAGATGAAATTATTATGAAATAAGTTATGGGAAATATGGAATGGTGCCAAATCTATACTCTTATAGCAGAAATCCCCTTACAGAATCTTCTAATGAGGGGGTAACTTCCAATGAATTTTTGGGGATCAGGGTTTAGGCAGTTTTGTTTACCAATTCCTTCATCTCTTTGTGATCCAAATTCTCCTATCTCGAGAGGATATCACATCTTGTGATGGATACCTTACTCAGTTCAATGGGTCTCATCCCATGCTCATACTTCTATGAAATTACCGATGAGTATAATCATATTGAAGTTGGGGAAGCTAGTCCTCATAACTAGGTGATTTCAAGGAAGGAGGAACTAAATGATTGTGAAGATTGTATGGACAGACTAAAATCACAACTGGAATCATCAATATCCAATTATGAGGTCGCCCAATAGAATGGGAGAGATCATCAGACTGTTATGTTGTGAGTACACACAATGGTTGAAGACGAATCTAAATAGAGGGATTCTTTGGAACATGCCATTGATAGATCAAAGATTAGTTATCTACATGTTTGAAAGATTGATTTGTGCCTCATTGTAATCCATTGGGATACTCGAAATCACCTTTCTTTTTACATCAGGTAAAGGCACCAGATTATGGGACCCCCCCCATTATCACTTATTTTAACAAAATAGAAACATTTTTCTTTATAGTATCCTTTTTTACTCTTAATTTCTATGTCAATAATATATGATCAAAATTATTTTAACCAATAATATCAACTATATATCAATTTTAATTATAATTCAGGATAAAATAATAATCATGTTATGCCCTAATTTTTTATTATACTAGGTGCTCAGTGAGCTTATTTTGACTCTTGTTAGGGTCACATGGATAACTATTAAAACATTATGCCTTTTTTGTTATCACACAAATTATTTCATAACATATTATGGTGAGGAATTATCATGTATAATGTGGATTTTTTCATAGGATTCCCTTTTCTAGTTTTTGACCTAACAAGATTTGTGTCTCATGATAGTTTGGTTTCTCAACATTTTTTACCTCAACCATATATATAATAGGTTTAGAAAGCTAACACATAATTTTTATAAAGCATTCCCTTTGTTATTTTTCATGCTGGCGAGCATAGGGTCACTTTTTTGAGCAGTTTAATGACTTTCCAACTTGAAAATCATTACTCATTTTTTAATTCAAACAGATTTAACCTTAACTGCATTAATGTTTCCAGTTGAATATCTCAAACCATAAATGTGCCAATATTTTAGGTCAAACATCATGTTCCATTAATACAATGTTTTTTTAGGTTGAACATATTAGAAAATGACTTGTAGGGCAAGGACCCCAATTTTGGACACATAAACTATGAATGTCCCAGCCACATTCAAACATGGATGTGGAATTCTGTTTTTACCCTGAATTAGTATTTTTTGATATGGGACAAGATATGGGGAATTAAATACATGGGGTTTATAGAGATAGGAAAATACACTCATGGGGATGGATTTTTATTTGGTTTATAGGATATTTTTGTGGGCAACGTTTGCAGAGCCGTTAGGGCATAATGCGCATATTCAAACTAATGTGTCATTAGGATATTGGCATTCCATTTATGATAGACTGGATTTTTTATTGAACATTATATTTATTTTTCTATTTTGAACTCCAGTGGTTGGCTCATTGAATTAATGAAGTTTTAATTTAATAAGAGAATTTTTATTGGATTTGTATGGAAAAAAGCTCCCACACAAATTTGGAATGTGTAAATGAGGGTCAAAGCATGGTAAAGATTAACATCATAAAACACTAAAATTTGGTAAATGTTTTATGAAATCATCATACATATCCTAGAAAAGGGTAAGTGATTAATTTCCTCCATAATATTATATCCATGAACATCCTTCACATTTAGACATAGATAGGGGGAAATATGTAAACTGTATTCTGAGGGGTTTCTGAATCCATGGACTAAGGTGAGACAGAAATGTCATAAGGGAATATGGATATAAGAAGTGCCTCTATTGGGAATGGATATCCCTCAGGTTGACATTCCATTTTTGTGGGAATGATATGCAGATCCGCTAAGTCATTTGTTTTCATAGTCAATAAATGGTGCCCGTAAGACACTGACCATCCATTTCTAATGTCCATGGAGGATTATGGATATTTGGACCTTATTAGACACCGAGCATGGATTCTAAAAAATGGTAAGCCTAAACATAAAAAAGGAATTTCAGGTCGAACTCAATTGATAATAAGTGGAGGATATTTTTTTGAACCATGTGAATTGTTTCCTTACACAAGTCTAACCCTTTCGCATGTAAGGATGGGGATTTTTTGTCTCTTGGAAGGACTAGAAAATGTGAGTTACCATGTTGCTACGTATCATACGAGAGAAGACGTCATGAAATTTTTATATCTTTTATGCTTTAAACATATGCAGATATGATTCATGCATACATATGGGAATTTTTATTTTTGATATGGATTCACCAATGTGGTGAAATATTATGTCAAACCTTCTTGTGTTGATTTATTTCATGCACAATGTCATGATTGTAAATACCCTTGGAATGACATGGACTAAGGGTGAATTCCAAGTATCAAATATCATGTTGTTTAAATGTCATTTGATTGGGTAATCTTTTTAGAATCCCTGAATAACTGAAGGGTAATCGAGTCGGGGTGTTCTGAAAAGTCCAGGACATGAGTATGAAAGATAGTGCAAACCATGGTTTAAAGGGTTCTCTGATAATAAGGAATTAAATGTGCCTAGAATATTTTAAGCATATGAAAATAGGATAATCCTTTCTTGGGGACAAATTTTCCATTAGTTTATAGGACATTTGTGTGGGGATCATATGAAGAGACACTAGGACATTTGTATGGATAGTCACGAAAAGGTGCATGCATGACACTAGCCTTCCATTTATGATGATCGTGGATGATTATAAAGATCCTTGATCACTCGAATCACAATGTTTGACACACGGTGGGAGTGTTACTAGATACATTAGAAGCATTCATGCTATGACTTACACACAATGTTGTGAACTCACCCACATATATCTGACTCGTACTTAGGGAGATGAATTTTAATTCCATCTGTAGGGTGGGGCGTAAGTTTAGAGATCCTAGAAACAAGATATTAGACTCTCTAGCTAGGTTTGATATCTATATTCAGGGAGTAAAATTCATTTTATTTTTGGGGAACCTTGTATTTTAATTTCATACAACCAGGACGTTGGGTTTCCCAATAAGGAAGTGAAAACACTAATATGCATATCGAAGTCATGATAGCAGGGTTAGTCATTACTGATTGATTTTCCATAAACCTATGGGGTGTTCCCTACCAAAATTCCTAATCCCACATGAGCTATGCTTGGTGTGATAAATAATGGGTGTAAAGGGTTTCACTCAACCACCTACGGATTAATGGAATAAAGAAATGTGCATTATTGGTCCATGATGGTTAACATTATATGGTGAAGATAGAAATTCAATGTAGTTTTACATAATGTATCATAGAGGAAATCTTTGTGTATTTTATTGTCATGTGGCCAGGGCTTCATTCATACAGTTTAGCATCGTTTGGAAATGACATTTATAGTGCAGTTTAACTATCATGTTTTAGGGAAAAAACATACAACTAATTATGCAAAAAAACTAAATAATTATGTTTGGATATCTCTTGTATTCCCCATACATGATATGGAAAATAATTGGTCAAACATGATTCCAATATCCCTCGAGTTAAGAGAAAATAGGTAAGGATTAAGAGCCAAAATGTACTATATTAGAAAACCCTATCTTGATGAATAATTTTTCATTGGTTGAAGGGACATCATTGTGGGAAACATATTCATATTCACTTTTGAATAATGTGCATAGTCAAAAAAAATTCCCAATGACAGTAGAAATCCATTTATGATCACCTTTGGTGATTATGGTGATAAGAGATTTCCCAAGGCATAGAGTTTGACGGATGAAAAAAAAGATGTGTTTGTACATGAAAAATATCAACACCATGATCATTTATGAGATAATAGATCTTTTACATAGATCTGATTCATATGTATGGAGAAGCATGGTCTCTGGAAAATTTTATGATGTAATAATATAGATCAGAATTCTCTTTGAATCTAAATCAATTTCAGATGTATGGGGTTATGAGATTTTTCCCATTGTTGTATTCTGTTTTGATAAAATTAGGATTTCCAGCTTGCATGTCACTATGTGTCTTGTTATACTGAGAAACAAGCCATAAAAAATTTGTCTAATACCTTATAGTTTAATGTTCTGTGGTTAGGACTAATTTTTCCATTGAGTTTAACATCATGCAGTGAGGGCTCATGAATTTACCTGTATAAGTCTGGATTATATTTAGGGGAGGAATTTGTTTCATGATGGATGGATCCGGGAAGGCCTATGTGTCACAACGTGACCCATTGGTGGGTGGTAATCATGCACACATTGTTCTTGTATACTGTGTAGTTTAACCTCATGCAATAAGTGTGAATGCGAACCCACATGAAAAGGATTTAGTGTGTGATGTGTCGAGATTGAACCTTGTGGAGGTTTCCAACGTATCCCAAATAGTTGGGAATAAATTTCAATTTAGTTCTTGAAGGAAATTACATCCATTTGTCTGACTTATATGCCAGAAGGATGGACTATTTTTAATGTGTGAAGTTGGACCAAGATGAAGAATCTGGGTGTCACGAAGTATCATGCGAGAGCAGGAATCAAGTCACATGTAGTTCTTGGAGTTTCCTATTCCCTTCAGACCCATGAATAGGGAAGGGAAATTTTATGTTTTCTTCATTTAATGGAAACCGGACTGGGATGGATGATCTTTTCATCACTACGTATCTTATAGGGTAGGAATGAATCCACTCACAGATATAGATATTCCACCCTATATTGGTTTGAATCCTACACAAAAATGGGGGGGATATTATTCTGATGGCAGATAGACCAGGATAGAAAATTTTGCTATCACTATATATCCCTTAGGGATGGAATCAAGCCACACATTATTCTGGAGTGTGACATGGTAGGGGACCGATGTAAGCAGCTATGTCACCTCACGTGAGAACATTGTTGGGGATATGTAGTTGAATTTCATTCATTTAAAAGAAAAATTCTACCTACACAAGTCTGGCCTATACGTAGGGAAATAGACATTATTGATTTTGACTAGTGGATGGAGATGGATTTAGAATCCAGGTATCACTACACATACCGTGAAGGTGGAAATCTATCCATACATTTTTCTAAGGACCCTCCTTTTCTCATCTATCATATGGAAAGAGAGGGGGATTTATATAATTCTTCCAGTATAATGGGCTTATTATAATCCTCTATATTTTTTCTATGTGGGGGAAATCATGACTTCCATTCCTATGATCATTTGAGTTATTCTCGATGTGAGAAACAAGGAATGATATGGAGTTCTCCTAAAATTTAGGGGTGACATGGTATAAATCAGATTCATTCAATGGCATGTGTTGTCTTGACCAAGACATAGTGTTAATATTTCCTTATGTATCCCATTGATGATTAAGAATAAAGACACACATAGTTCTTTAAAAGGACCTCCCTATATAGACTTGGGCCATATCAATTAAGGAGGACCTCCCTTTTTTATGTTGTCTGTTGGACTATGACAATGAATCCATGAATCACTACATATCCCTAGAAGGCGGGGAACAATATACACCTCGTTCTAGAATGCATCATGGTAAGTGACTGATGCTAGAGACAATGTTCACTCGGTAGAGAATGTTGTTGGGGGAATTCTATTTAATGTCGTGATGTGAGGATGCAAATATCTCTATGACGTTTAATGTATTTTAGCTATGTCAGGGGAGTTTACAAGTTTAAAGTCATGCATCATGTACGAAATATTCAAGATTATACAATGTACATTTTTATTAACCTAGTATTGGTGGGGGTTGTTGTGAGCTGTACGTCCACTAAAATCCGGGAATATGCTACAATAGTGATATCATTCTGTCCAAAATATGGCCCTTCCCATTTTGGCTCCACAATTGGATGTTTCTTTCCATGTATCAATGTGGTTCTAAAGACCGTCACTATTTATCTTTCGAGGAATGATTAGAGGCAAACCTTCATATTGAAGGCTCGTGAATTCAAGATTTTAATGACTTTTAGATGGTGCATAGTGTTTACTATTATCTCATCCAACTGCTCTATCTCTCTCAAACCATTTTTGGGACTTCTCATTTGTAGATATTTGATCACCAATAGCGATGCAAAGAGATGGATGTTAGATTTAAATGGGAAGAACCACCTTTGTCTCGTGTACTAGCGAGTATAAGGTCGCCTGAGTATAAGTTCATGTTGTTGTTTGGTAATCCCAAAAATCATGGAAGATTTTATATGACCATGATTCTATATCCCTTTTTACCATCATGTGGAGTATGTTAGATACTATCTTGTTGAATGCCTCTAACTATCTATTGTCCAATGCATGGTTGCAGAACGAATGGTTGGCTTTGATACCATACTCTCGGTAGAGTTTTTTCAATACAATGGTGAAGAAATTGGTTCTGTTGTCCGTCAGTATTGTGTGAGGGACACCACACCTGGTGATGTAATATACTTTCAAAAACTATAAAAGGATTTTCCCCCAAAAAAATTAAGATTTATAGCTTTTAACCATTTATAAAATAAGTTAGTAGTTTTGATAATGTATTTTAATTTTCTAGACATGGCAGGATGATATGGTCCCACAACATCCATTTCCCATGTATAAGATGGAAAGAATTACTTGGCTATGTGATGTAACTATAGTGGTTGATGGTTGAAATCATAATGGATTTAGAAGTAATGTCACCTTTTTTCAAAATTACCACAATCTTGTATCAGGGTGGTCCAATAGTACCCAAGCCTTCAAATTTGATAAGAGATATTTGATGAAGATTAGTGTTCCACACAAGTCCATTATTTCATTACCTTCATGATGGAAATAGTTTATTATCTATCAATTAATCTGATTTGGACCCCAATAAGACCTCTCATTTAAAGGAACTTGTTCTGGTGTGTGCTATTGTACAACCAACAATTAACCACTCTTATTCTGATCCGTTCCATTCCATCCCTATCTGGTTAGAGTTATCCCTTTTGAAAATAGTCCATAATGTGAGCCATCCAGCCTGTGGTAGGACTACGAGACTCAGAGATGGTATTAAACCCATCTATTTCATCTATCATGGAATAAACATATGGCAAAATAATTCAGCGATGGGCAATGGTAATGACAATTTTCTTCCGATACGAATCAGCCATAACTATTGTTATATTTTCTAATGCATCGGCTTTCAGATTTTATGAATGAGGAACATAAGACAATGTCAGCTCTAATTGGAATTCATCCCATATTTCTCGGATACATTTCATCCATGGTATCATCTCGTATTTCTTGATAGCATTGTCACCATTTACTTTCTTGATCACTGGTTCTGTATCACCTTTTACATTCAAGTGTTTGACTTGAACTTGTTGTTATAGTTCTAGACTTTGCAATGATGGCCTAATACTCTACATAATTGTACATTCATCCTTCTGACATTAGGATGGAATGGGTAATAACTCCTTTTTCTAGGGATACAATTATGACCACCTGACCCATATTTTTGAATGTGGTGTCTTCCATTATTCTTTCTGTTGGGTTTATGGAGGCATTGTTGAAGTGAATTTCCAACACATACGAGTTCAATTTTATAAAGAACACTTCCCCATTCGGTAGATCAGAATATGATGGGGCCACTCTTATTTAGTGATCCTCAGTCATGGAACATGATAGTGTCTGGACATTACCATATTTCTTGTATATGAATCGTATATCGAACTTTTTTTGGATGACCGCCCACTGTGAAAGACATCTGGTTTACACTAGATGGCTACGAATGTTCTTGAGAAGGTTGTTACATGGGTCCAAATGGACATCACGGTGCTTCATATAATTTCTCATCTCTTTGACCAACAATATTTATGCAAGGAATCTCTTCCTGATATTTTAATAATGTGTCGCCACATCAATCTTGGTTCATCATAGATAATAGAGACTATTATCACTTCTTCCATCATTTGTTTGTGCGGGGAAGGTGTCAAGGGATCATTCCAATGTAGATACATACATCGTGGGTGGTCTTCTTTTAGAATACATCATAAGAATTGGTGGACTCAAGATATATTTCTTGATATTGTCAAATGATTCTGAAAAATCATTAATCCATTGATTCTCTAAACATTTTTTCATTAGACTGGTGAATGGAAAAAGTTTTTCTGAAAGGAAGGCTATGATTTTAAAAATTTAAGCCATGTTTACTTGTATTCATCTCAACTTAGTGAAGTTTTGAGGAGGTTACATTCCAGGATGGCCTTTTTCCTCTTAGTTTCAACTATGATGCCCCGATGGCATATGACAAAATTGAGAAATTTTCCATAGTTTACCTCAATAGAACATTTCAAGAATTTCATTTTTAGGCTATGATTTCATAGTATATTGAAGATGGTTTCGAGGTTTTCAAGGTGGTATGAGAATTTTCATGATTTTACTACTAGATCATCAACATCTCATTTAGAAACGTTTCCCATGAATGGTTTGAAAATGTGGTGCATGGTGTGTTGATATGTGGCAACAACATTTATCAACAAATCTTCTATACGTGGCATTCCATAGGGTATGTCTCTATTTGGTAGACTTTCATAGTGGATACTTCAGCATCAAACTCCTAGAGACTGAACAAATCTTCGAAGAGTGCTTCTTTTAGATTTGAAGATAGATTATCTACATTTAGGATTGAATGATTTTTTGGCACTGAGGATAACCGCTTCATAAGATCGTATTTATAATCAAAATTCCTAAACTTCTCAGATTGGGGATCCTCATTCATATGATATTTATGGGCTTTCACATTTTATGATAATTGGTTAACACTTGTTTCCACGGATGGATGATCTTCCCTTTTTTGTTTATTTTTTTTGGGTCAATATGCCCACATACCGAGGGAAACTAGTCATCTATTCTTACTCAAATAGATTTTTTAGAATGATTGCACTGGATTAGATTCCTTTGAGGGAATGAGAATATTCCTATACTAGTTGAATCTTTTGTAGGATCCATCAATGGGTTTTTGAAACACATATGGATTTAGTGAGTTCGTTGTGGGGAATTGTAGTTGATAACCATACTCTTTGTCAGAGAAAGGATCCCTCAAATGGATGACATTGATGGAGAAAAAAATCAGCTCCTCTTCTAATTGGTTCTTGTATCATCATCTGTTACTGGTTGTACCATTTGGTGTGGTGGTGCGAATATTTCCATTTTGTGGGGCGGTGCCAATTTTTTGGTTTGGTAGGTTGGATTCTGTTGTGACATTTGGTGTGGCATTTCACATTCTAACGTTTGGTGTGGTGGTTATTATTATGTTTTTTGGTGGGGTGGTTCCCATATCATTAGATTCGATGGCATGAAATCTGATAGTGTCAATGAAAAATTTGTCTTTTGTTAATGTTCATATTTCTGCATATTCTTTATTACCCTCTGATTGGTCTAATTTTTGGGTTGTAATTCTTTGGGAGATTTGGGTGTGGAGGAAAATGAATGTGATTCATTTTGTTCCCTCAAAAGAAATAATGGTTGCATACACTATGCATGGAGTATGCCCTCATCTCAAATAACTATTTTATGACTAACTAAACTATAAAAATTATGCTCCTTTTTCTATAAAGTATTTTTCCAATCCCGTTCTTCACCCAGATTTGTGGTGAAGGAATAGGCCACATGCACTATCAGTGGACCCATATTGACATTTCCTATATATACAATTCATTAATGGAGGTCCTTGAAGAATAAACTCTTGAATATAGTTTCAACCAATACCCGATGTAAGGGAGAATAATATGTTCTATCATCGAGTCATACATTCTCATCCCTCTTCAGATCTGTTAGCAAAAACTATTTGCAATTCCTTGTGGCTATGAAGTAGCCAGGGACTTGGTCATCTCAGAATGACTACGCTTTGTTTCTCGATTTTTTGAATTGATTCCTCATGGAACCCTGAAACTTTTCTTGCCAAGGAGGGGGTGGATAAAAATTTTCAAGGGAACCTGCATGATTTATTAAGGGCCATGGAGTTATATCCAGTGTAGGGGTTGGCATAAGAATGAAAAAAGCCACTTCAGCTCTACCTACTATTTTTAATATGGATATTGGGGTTTCTTGGGTCATCGGTTTATTTAGTTTCAAAGAATCATTTATTCTTTGATCTATGGATGAAAATTATAAGAATCCACATGTATATTTTACTATAATAAGTTGTGTTACCTTCTCATCATAGACTTTATCAATTCACATGGTCAACATCTCATCTTGGAAAGTGGCCGATTCAAGGAGAAAATAAGACCTTTCCATTAAGTGATGAAGTCTGAGACACTATAATCCACATATTGTAAGAAGTTACTGATATAACTACCTATTGTTTTTTTCAATTTTTTGATTAAATGTCACATGGACTAGAGTTTAAGTTCTTCCTATCCTATTAAATATTTATCTTGAAAACTAGTGTAACCCACGAAGGCTGAACCTTGTAGAGTTTTCACAATGCACTTATTTTTCACAGTCTCTTGCTGCTCAGGAGTTCCCGTCATGGGATCATAATAAGATGATTATTCAATTAGATACTACACTGAGTCCCATAATCCATTGAACACTATAAATATTGGATTCTGAAAATTTGGTAGAGGTGGTACATTTCTCACCCAATCAGTGTAAGTCCTATGTTCCGATTATACTAGAGCACATCATCCTTCTATTGCTTCTATTTGATATCTTAATAATTTGATAGAATTTAAGATACCTGTATTCATGTGCTATTGGAATTGAGAATTAATTTTTTTAGTAGGAAGGAATATTGGATAATTCGGCGCAGTTGGAAATTGAGGCGGATACCCATAAGTGGTAATCTTTTGTGGATTTCCCTGAATCTATCCTGCTTTCCTCCCAAATAGAGGAAAATATTGATATCTTACCAGGATTGAGTTCAGCTATACTTATGGCTCTGATATCACCATAAATGAGTCTTCTAGCTACGATTCTTTGTTTGGGATGATACCATGATGTTAGGGGATACCTGATGAATGTGTGTGTTGATGCTCCACCTGAGGAACATACCCAATATGAATGTGTGCTCTAAATATATCAACATTGTGTCAGCTCACCTCTTTTTTCCCCTCATGCCAAGAAAATAAATACTAAAACATAGGGAAATCATCTTTACTATAAATAGGTGGTGGGTTTTATACCTTGCTCTTATTCTTATTCTTGTTGAGTATTCACTTGAGAGATACTAGCGGATTGACTGGGGGGAAGCCATGTTGAAGAGAAATCATTGTTTTATGGTGTGCACACATCCAGGATCAGTGTGGACCATCTCTGAGAGGGAACCCTCTTCTCCAATTTAATAATTATTTTTTTTCATTAATTTTTATGGGGATGATACCCATGATTTTTAGTAATTCATACTGCATTTGGTGTGGTGTACCAGATATTTAGTGGTAGGAGATATTCTTACACCCTTTGTTGGATCTTTTGCATCCATTCTTTGATAATCTTCGGGTTTCTTAGCAAATAAATAATCTAAGGGAGCCCTAATATGACCTTTCCATATGCTTCAATTTTAGGGGATGTGATTCATATGATGGGATGGAATGAGTGAACCGTCTATACATATTTCTCCCCATATGGGAGAAGACATATATCTGTTGGGTGAGAATTTGAGGTAAAACATCCCCCAACCCTTGATCTGGGGGTTTCTCATGTTCTCATGTTGACAGTCCTTTATCCAAATATTTTTTTCATATTGTTTTGTTTTGGGAAAATAATACCTTCATCCATATGGACTTGGGATGGCCCCATAGTTCTAAAGCTGTCGCTTCTTATTCTTATTCTTGATCTCATGCATTCCAAATGAAGATGTGTGCGGATATATTGTTGATTCTATAATTGAATTTCTTGATTTCGAGGATGTATTCAGTGTTCCATGATTGGATTCCATTAAATGGGAAGCCTATTTTATGTTCTCTATTGAATGGTTCAAGATATTCTATATTAAGTTCACACGTTTATCTTGATATTTTGTAGACACACTCATATTCGATTCTTGTCAAGCGTTACATATTTTATAAGCATGGAACTCATTTAATTATCATATGGGGATGATGAAATTGTAGGATTTCAGCAACGGTTGATTCTTCTAGATGGTATGTGGTGTGATGTGTAGGTATCTATGTTCTCCCCGACCTTAGATATGAACACCAGATAGGGCACTACTGATAAGGCAGTTCAACTCGTGCAGTGCATTCAGGTCGGCGAGTGCGAGGGCTTTTGTCACTTTTCTGACTGTTGCTTTTGTCACTTTTCTGACTATTGTTTTTTTGCATAAATAAGGGATTATATTTCAACCTAATAGTTATGTTATTCTTGGACATTGAAATGTTCTTCATACCCTTTGTAGGGAAGAATGTTTTCTTTTATACGATTGATCGTCATCCAGTTATTTATGCTAATTTTATGTATATATTCTTCTGAAAACTCTCTTAGTATGTTGTATTGAGAAGTTTATAAAGGCCAATACATCACTAGAATGTAATCCATATATTATTTTATACTCAAAAAGATCACATATTATTGTTTTTATGTTAGGTTCTCTTTGCTAGATCCTCCCAGTTCGACTACTCCTTAATGATTTCATACCAAGAAGAAGGGTTATTTGTAGTCTTGTCGACATGTGATATATATGGTGGTGGCTTAGAAGATGAATGTGGCCCTTATATGTCCTATTAAAAATAAATATTATCATTTTTCATGTATAGAGTACCCCATATGTCAAACTCCATTCTTCCAAGCACCTTGTTAGACGATGTCTTTTTCACATTCGACCTAGCGAGGGGAGGACATTCTCTTCAACATAAATTTTTACTATGGGAAGGAAATTCATATTTGGTTCAAGGATGGTGAGGACTAACATCGTAGCTTAGTGTATGTCCATAATGTGTAAATATGTGGATTATAACTTATGGAGGACCTTCCGGAAAGACTGTAACAAGGGGATGACATTCTTCCTACTTCGTGTAATTGAGAAGAGGGCCTTCAAAATGGCTGCTATCTTGGTGTAGACTACCATCATAGCTCTATACATACGGATGGTATATGTAGTGTAAACAATGGGGAAGAATTTCATGATGTACTACAAAGATGGGAGGGACTTCTTATTTATTAATTTCACAGTGGGGAGGGAATTCTTAGTGACCGCGACCATGGAAAGGTCTACCATCATGGATCGACGTCCGACTATATAAAGAATCATATATATGGTGTATACCATACAGAGTTTCACTAAATAAAACTATATTAACGGGAATTACTTATTTTTGTATGATCATATGGATGGAGGAAGGGATACCCTGAATTTTCTATTAATATATTCACCCGTGATCGATTATTTATGGCCCAAAGAGTAAGCCCCCATGGGATCACTATTGAAGAATTTCAGAGCTACTGATGGAAACATTTCAAGGATGTCCATCAGAACAGGAACATTCACTATTAGTATTAGGTAAAAGATTTAATGAATCATTTGATTCTATTTATATGTGTTTTATGGAATTAATATCTCCATGATCCAATAGATAAGAATCATGAATGTGCTCTTCATTTTTCTGTTTCCATTGGTGCCTTTCATTTTTTTTCATTCCCTTGTGGGAAATTGTGCCAGCCAACTATTGGTAATTGCATTCATTTATGGGTCCATTTTTTATTGGTTCCCATGAAGTCACCATAATATTCTGAAAAAAATATTGTGTTTTGGCGTTGATATATGTCTTTCTTGGAGTGGCCACCTCGTTGGACCAATGTCCCCTGTTGGAACATTTCATCCTAATCCAGTTATTGTTGACTCTTGAAATATTATTGTTGTGAATCCTGGACTAGAGCATGGATGCTGGTATTCTCTATATTGATTATATTATTTGTTTGATAGATTACCCTGCCCAGTGAGATCAGGTCATGAGCCTGACACCTCTCTTTTTCCACTGACATAATGAAGTCTTGAAATGTCTTGAGGATATAGTTTGAAATCGATGACTGATACAAAATCATGGACAAGATGTGTTGAGATTAATATTTATATAGAATGGTTATAAATTCCCATTTCTATGTTGGAGAAGGATATCATGCTTTCTCTATTCCTCCTTGACTTTCAAGTGTGTACTTAGGGTTCTCCTATTTCAGGGCAGAGGAATGAGTCTATCGCTGACTGTTTTATCTGGTTGCCACCGTATATGGCTGGTGAGATTATTATTTGTGAGCCTCAATTTTCATATTTAATATTTCCATTATATTTTTCTCATGGTCTAGAGTTTCATATGAAATAATTTGATTCTACTCATATTTTATTACCACCGTATTTGAATGGCGTTCTTCATCATGGTAAGAAATAGTTTGTAGCTTCCTATTGATTGCCAGTATATTTGGTTGGTGGGATTTATATGCACTGGAATTGTTTTATGACTACAAATAATTTGGTTCCCCTTTTAGATAGTGGGATTGTTTTGCGTCAGTAGGGATTTAGGCCTTTTTGTAGTTGGGTGCCATCTAGATTGGATGACAGGACTCTACCACGTTAGCAGATATTTTCATCTGCCTATAATTTTATACTTTGTCGGTGCAATAAGACTAGCGAGCACTAGAATGAATCTATGTTTTCTTATATTGTGGAACCCTCTATCTGTGGTGGGATTCAGTTATAGGGTAATAATTTAATGAATTATTATTAGATTCCACCCCTTTGTGTGGAGAACATCATCCTCATGAACAGGTGTGTTAACATGTCTCTCATTATACATATTCCGCCAATAGTGGGCATCCCGAGGGGCCCATTTCCATTAGACATCAGCAGGTTCCCTCGAAATTGGATCCACATAAATGTAAGGATATCATGTTTTACTTCACTAATGGTGACATACATTGGTTGTATCCCTTGAGAAGGGTTCCTATGCAAATTGGATGAATTCGTTGTCATTGACATCATCTACCTCCTGAAGATAAGGGAGGTCATTGTTATCGTGATAATGGAAAGGACTCCGGAATTGGTTGAAGATGGCCGGTGGTTCCGTCCTTTTTGTATATTTGGCTATGAATAAAGAGGGGGATCAAGATCATTCACTGATTGTAGGGTCTGAATTACAACCTCCAATATATGGAGAATACTGTTTTGATGGTACTCATTAATCAGTGCATTTTGAACTCAGATTTGAAGGAATAGGGTTGGTGAGGGGTTCTTGACCATTGTTTGGGATCTATCCACCTACGTGGTCGCTGACATTCATGTGTGGTCAATTTGTTGAGATTCTAATTGGATAAAAGAGATCACTGTTAAATTCCTATTATATATATGGAATACAGAAACAAAAAATAACATATCAAAGTAAAATATGATGATTATGTTTGAAATCGATGATCTTTCTAGTCCCTCATCCTTTTGAATGTGAAAGGGGACTGGGGTTGGGGTAATACCAACACTGAGTTCGTAGATTCAAGTCATGTTCACAATTTTTTTTGACCCAAATCACATAGTCCAACTGTGGGGTGACCAAAATGTCCTAATTGATATCAACCAATTTTCTATAATCATGATGTGATTATCCTAGGGTATAAAATCCTCATATGGTCTCCATTGGGTTTATTCGTGGAGATAGAAACACCCAAAAAACCCTGTATCCATGATTCAGGGTCTTGGTTTCCAAAGTCAGGCACTCATTGGACGATGATTTGTCTATCAACACTTAAGGACACTGTTGTTTGGAGGATGGGAGTTTAGGCCCATCACACCCTTTTGGGGGAAGTATTTCATACTTTGGTTTTCTGTTATAGATTTATTATATGTTCATATGTTTGTTAATTCATTGTTTTCTCCAAGCGTGTGTCTATAAGTTACCCTGGGTTTCATTATTAACCATATATGAGCTTGGGATGGAAATTATTGAGAAATTTTCAATATAAGTAGTACGATGAGGCCCTATAGACTTTATTGTCATTCAATAGGGGATAAATGTTGATTCATTTTTGGGATAAAAACCCTAATATGTGATTCATATGTATCCTGAATAGAGGAATCAGAACCCACATATTTCAGTGCTTCTCAACTGGACATGACACCTTTTATGTTTGTGCAATGATGACTCATCAATGCAGTTTGACATCATGTGGTAAATATATTTACGTGGAGGGGGCGTAGTCATGATTCAGTATCAGGAAATAAACTGATGCATCCTTGTACACTAAGGGTAGGCATGATATCCTTGGTAAATATGGTCATATATGGGATATGGTCCAGTGGATACAATGGAAATTTGGGTGTTGGGATTGGACCTCCGAGAGGCTTCATATGTATCATATTTAGTTATGAATCAAATATATCATAGTTTGTTTTTGGTTTCGGCTTACATGTGGAGGCTAGAAATTTATATGGTGCATGATCTCTCATGTCATCACCAAGATGAATGGAGCATGGGCATAGATAAAGTCTTCTTAAATAACCTAATTATGATGGGAACTAGAGTTATCATAGAACATTTATGGGTTGTGTAAATGTCATAGCATTACAATCCTCTAATACCACGTGAGTCATGATTGATGTGGGAAACTAGAGGATGTGAAAGATTGCACAAAGGCATAAATTCCCTTATCCACCGACGAAAAAAGACGAGGGAGATGGTGGATAAGGGCACATAACAATGAAAACTTCAATGTGAAATTAATTTGAATGTAATTAGGTCCATCCTAAAAGGATAGTGGATAACATTAACATGGATTCTATAAAATGGGTTCTGGAAAAGGGGACAAATATTTTCCTTGTCAAAAGAAAAACCAATAAATATTGTTTTGAATGATTATTATCAATCATTGAAGGGAAAATATAGTGATTTCACATGACCCTGTGAATGTGGAGGTCCATGTCAGTATCCAAACGTTGGACTCTGGGTTACCATGGGAATACATACTTATGAACATTCTTAGGGATTGTACCAATTCATTGATTACCTTAATGACTTAGTTTACAATGGGGATGTAGACTTCGAAGGGTGTGTTGATGTGCTCGATGGTATTTTCATATGGGTCAAGTTTCTTAGAAAGATTTTTTGTCCTAAAACCCATAGACTGGTTTATAGAGAGTATTTGGGGGATTAGATGGAAATAGAAGGGCATGATTGGAACCAAATGGTTGAAAAACCGATGTCACCCATCTTTGTGATCTAGCCATTTATGCATCTTGGGGTACCATCCGTATACTGTTTTTCTATGTGGGTGGAAGTTCCATCCATATATCATGGTGGCAATCTGTCATAAAAACCATCCGTGTGTCAGAGGGTAGGCGGTCCTAGAAATTTTCTTCCAAGAAGGGTTGTATATTGACTCATGTTTCATCCTTATACAATAGTGGTATGCATCATTATAGTCCCTTCATCCGACTGAATGCCTCACAAGGAATGGTTTTGTCCACATAGAGGTATGCTATGCGGTTCACATATTTTAATAAGGGGCGTTAGTTTTATAGTTCAAGGGAATTTGATCTGTGAGGGGGAGTGGTTCTTTTTTCACCAATTAGGCTCTTGGTTTTTCTATAATATTATGCTATCTTCTTTGTATGGTGAATGGTGTGTGTATATAGTTTGGAAACCATTTTTAGTTCTTCACCTCGTCAATTGTTTTCCTTCAATGTATTCCACCCATTAATTCCAAATTTTCCTCTAAAAACTCGCATCCTTTTCTCGTCTCCCTGTGGCATCCTCATATTGAGTGCCAAGTTGGAATTATCTATGGGTCTCATGAAACTTGTTTTGGAATCACATAAAGGGACCATACGACCCGTGGATGACTCAGTCAATGGAGCTACATGGTGTTGTCATTCACTATAGCAGAAATCACCACCTCACTCATAGAAATGATAAAATTTGTAGGATGCTGTCAGCCACTCCTTGTCTGTGGAATGCTCATTGTGGAGAGATAGTGCATGGGGACTTAAATCTCTATCACATTTTTTCAAATGATGAGGTTCATGGGGCCGTTGATTATGGGGGGAATTTCACCTCCAATGATGTGGTTCCCGGTTGACTGATATTGTTCCTCAATCATTCCTTCAATTCCTTGGTTTGTAGGCCAACTCTTCATGGGACAATGTTTCATAGGCCTTCCACATACCGTTTGGTTTGTAGTATGTACCTTTTATGGACCGTTCTAAATAATCAGTATGTGGAAAAACATGGTACTTCTCTAAATTTAATTTTTTAAATCCACTCCTAGAATTCTCGTCCCCACATTTATAACATTATTTTACCCAATTTTGTTTGGAGGATTCTCTTTCCCTTTTCAGTTTTTTCGGGACCATAAGAATTCCAAAATTTATACCTTTATTATCACTTTATTGGTATCATTCTCACCCATTTCCATTAATGTATGTCCCCATGTTATGATAAATTATAAAATCATATTAGGGTGAGGAAATTATGAATACAATCACATTGAATATAATAGTGTATAATTTTTTCCTGTATTACTTTCGAAATTTACAAAAAAAATAAACATTAAATGATCCTTTATTTTGTTACATGTAAATTTGTAGGCCAGTGTACGAAATTTCAATTTACGTTTTCACAAAACAATGACTCATAAAATGTATGGTGGAATATTGGTAATTATTGATCATCTGACAAAATATTCATATTTACTCAATGAAATATAATATCTATATATCAATTTAAAAATCATTATATTAATGAAGTAGTATGACTTATTGGTGAACCTCATTAGATCAAGTATAATCATGATCATTGTTTTAAATAAAAATTAATGATGATTATTAAAAAAATTCATGATAATTTATTTCATTTGAGCCCTTCGTAATATCTTTAAAATGAAAGAGAATTTAAAAGAACTATTCAGAAAATGTAATACATGTTGAGGTAATGATCACATGGGTATCATGGCATGTGGGATCACTATTTAACTCTTTTTGAGTTTACTTTAACAATAGACTCCATTTAGGTCATTAAATGCTATCGTATGAAGTATTATGTGGAATGATATTTCATAATGTAGTTTTCGTGTTGATTTTCTTGAAAGGAAAATTTTTGAAAAAAAACACCTAAACGAGACAATTATAAATTTAGTTCATATTCAAGATCCTAATACAGTATATCCAATAATGAAAAAGAGATATTCAATTGAATATAGAGTGGTATTTTAATTACTAGTGGGAGATCATGTTTTCATGAGACTATTACATTGAAGGGTGTTATAATGTTTGCTAACAAATTGAAACTGATCTTCTAGTAGGTTGTATTCGTTTAAATCATTGAATGAATTTTATATTTTTTCTAAAATTTATAAATTACATTAATTCCATCAGATGTAAATTTTTTCCGTATATCATTTTTTGAGAAAGTATATGTATGGACAAACCCATGTACATGCTTTTGATGACAAAAAATAAGAACCTAATTTATATTAATATGATGATCCAAAATAATAATAATGAAAGTAAAGAGTAATTGTTAATAAATTTAATGAATAAAATAGTAATGTTAAATTGGAGATATTTGAAATTGGAGGGACAAACAAGGGAACTATTGGATGTTATGAATAATAACTACACTCATTTGTTTAGAAGGTATTATCCACTACATTTTTAGGATGAAATAATTATACGATTGATAAATGGGACAAATCGATATAGTTTAATATATTTCTTTTTATATAAATTTAATTTTTTTTGATATAATTTAATGCCCAAAATATGATATTGAAATAAAACATGATACTAAATTAAAATATTATTCACACATGACCATTATTACCTTTGATTTTTGTAGGAGAGTATGAATAAGAATAATTAAAATATAAAAATTATTATTCTTAGAAAAATAAAAAATAATTTCAATGGTTATATGATAATTAAAAATACAATAATAATAATTTGAGAGAAAGATAAATGTTTATTGAAAAAATATTTTTCTAACAAGTGTTTTAGAAAATGATTTTAAAACATAATTTAAAAATTTTTAGACACATTAAAAAAATTAATCTAAAATATAAGAATAACTTTTGAAATATATATTTCTATTTTTTTTTGGAATATTTTTTTTAGGTTTTTCCTGAATATATATTTTTTACAAATAGAGGAAAATAATGATTGTCAATGAGAACTCCATTTTAGTTCCAATTATTTAAAATTTTAATTAATATATTAAATTTATTTTAATTTAATTTTAGATATAGAATATTACATTTTTACTAATATAGGCCATTGGTATCAATTTTATCTTCAATTTATTCAAAGAAATATTCCATAATTCTGATAACATTGCTTTGGAAAACAACTTCTTTATGGAATCTATGGATTATATTTTATTTTCAATTATTCTATTTATAGAACTTTTATTTTTAAAAATGGATTAAAATATTATGTAATGATAATTTCTATTGTCTAATAAGGTTAAATCAATGTATTACCACAATGATTAGTACAATTAGTAAAAATTAATTGATCTGGTTAAAATTAAAATTGGATTACCTTGGGGATAATGTAATAAGATATAATATTAAAATGATATGAACATTTTAAAAAACCTAAAGGATGGAAATATTTATTCCATATCACCATTATGATTCTAGAATTATTTTTTTAGTATTTCATAATGAGAAAAATGAATATACCACAAAAATATTTAAAATAATATCATTGGTTTCCACTCCACCACTATAAAAGGTAACCCACTATCCTCTAGTCATCACAAATACTATGAGATTTTATTTTCCCAATCCCTACCCATATCTCATCATTAAAACCATAAAAATATCATAGATCCAAAATTTGGATCATAATTCCATCGTAGGAGGGGTTTCTGTACATAACTAAAGAGGTTATCCAAATATGAGGTAATGTTCTAAAATGATCATTTAGTTTTTTATTTCGTCTTCCAACACATTAAAATATTAATATTTCCTAATAATTTAATAACCCTATAAAATAAGTCTAATCAAATTATATTATTTTAATGGAATAAACTATATGAATATCCACGTATCTAAATTATTAAAGGGACATGTCAATCTTTTCTACAACAGACTACCACCTCAAGAACCTATGTAACTCATTTTAATTCAACAGCTCCCATGGTTTCTTATATTGATATATTTAATATATATATATTGTTTATAATATAATTATAATTATCTAATTATGATATCAAATATACCTTCTTCCTTTTTATATCATAAAAAATATGATAACATCACTTGTTAATCAGTTGAATTATTGGCTTGTAAAGTGATTTGACTACTTTTCAATTATGATTTACATAGATAGTAATAAAGATAAATTTAGTTAATTTTTTCATGGTGAGATAACAGTTTTCCTCAAACCATATCCCTGCATAATTTATTAAAAAGAAATGAGTTCCATTGAAATCTATAGGTGTAATATGGTTACACCAACAAGAAAGGAAAGCAGATACAAGTTGAAAGAAAGACACATACAAAGATGGTAAAGGAAAATATAGGTAATGTTATCTTTAGGAACGTCCATTCTCACCCTTTAGAGATCAAAAAACTGAAAACTTTATAGGCTGATCATAAATAAGTTGAAAACTTGTCTTCCAATGGGTCATGACCCTTCTTGCTGGAAATATATGATGTTATGGTATCAACTAATGCAACTGATAGATTATTCTCAAAATTTTCGGCATCGGAAGCCAAGCGAATTGCAACCATTATAAAAAGAACCTTCATAGAATAAGAAAGAACAGATTTGGTGATTTTTTGGATAACTTCGATCCCACTGAAAATTCGAGGCATGTCATCAGAATCAAGTCTTGTAGTATGAAATCACCACTATATCATCCAAACAATAATCATGCACACAATAAAATAAGCAGAAAAAAATACAACCCTTCAAAAAAAACATTCAATGCATAGACACAATGATTGTGCAGTGCACTAATCCATTTCAATCCTCAGAGGGAAAATACGCACTCCAATATGACTCATTTGAAACCCCATATTCAATATAGAAGAAACAACAATAAGAATACATCATATTGAACAATGACTAAGGAAACAAATCTGTTTCACTTCCATAAAATATCATTGAAATTGAGATTTGTATATTTTTTAAAATCTTCTACAACCATGATAAATAATATCTTTCAGAGTTATAAATATGTATCAAAAGTCATATCACAATTTTTTTTATTGTCGAAAGGTAGTTGTGTTATTCAATTCCATCCAAGAATCAAGACCTTCTAAAAAGTCAATCTTCTCTAGTATTTGGTAAGAATATTAAAATGTTGAATCATTCGCATCATCCTCACTGGAGAAAGTTTCTGAATCATATGAGTAATATGAGTTAGAGGATTCATATTAATTTTCAAAAGGCATAATATGTTGTGTTAGAATTTTTTTCACTCATATTGGCTACTAGGGATCGTGTGACAATTGTTCATTTAGTTCTCAACTACTACCTTATCTTACATGTTTTCCAAGCACTCTGAGTAATAAATCCATCCAATTCAACCATTGATTTATTTCCATTACATTCCCTTGATTTCAATAATTTTTCTCAAGTGGTGAAGCCTTGTCTAGATCATATCGAATAGACAATTCCAATTCAAATTAAACCACTATTTCTCCCCATGATCATAATTTTTGGTCTCTAAAATAAGGGGTTCTATTATAGGAGTCAAATCATTAACTTCTTTAGAGTTATGTTCACATTGGTTATCCCCAACAAAGAGGGAAACAGAGAGGTAGATGAACTAAAAGGGAAAATATCGTCATTATTGACCATATGTTTTTTAAAGTGATTAAGCTTCCTTTTCTACACAAAATGACATGAAAAGTGGGCGAGGGTGTGGTTTTTTCCTTTTATCCCCACATTCACCTACAATATGTCCAATTAGATGGAATTTTTTATAGTAGGAACGCATGTTCTCAAAAACAACATCCTGGATAAATCCATATGAACCATATTGAAGCCAGAATAAAGAGGAAAACTTTTTTATATGTAAATTTTAGTGAAAAAAGTGATACATATTGTTGGTATAAGTTAATATTGGTAGATTCATTCTTAATATGATGAAAAAAATATTAATAAAGAATAGATTTTTCTATTTTAAGAGATGCAAATGGAGTCCTGAAAAGACTAACCATAAAGGAACAGTAGATGGATCTAAATCAATGAAAACATTACGTGACCATTTAATTAATTTCATGAAACATCTATCGAAGGACCATGGTCCTCTCACCCAAACCCTATAATAGTCATTTTCAGAGGAGAATCAAAACTGATCATGAAATGAGATTCATTTTCCTTCAACATATTTTATGTGTATATATAAAAATTTATATTATATGATAATATGATATTTATAACATTATTATAATTGTAAAAATTGTTTATTTATATAATATTTACACAAAAATGAACTTTAATGAAAATACATGCATTAGAAGACAAAGAAATTATCATCCGAAACAATGTTAATAATAAAATATTATTAACAGAATATGGTAATATACAATATGATCATATATGATTTTGAAAGTATGATTATGTTTCAATATAAAAATAATAACATTCATAAAATCATTATTAACGTTTTAAACTGCTTTCATCTAAACCCATGTGTGAGGTAAATGATTTCATCTCAAATTCAATTTCATAGAGACATAATTTTTAATATAAACCTATTAACTTTTATGTGGTTTATATAATTCCCCATTGAGATATTTAATAATAATTAATAATTATTCATTATGAATAATTTATTGTTTCATTATTTTTACTAAACTATATAATAATTATTTGTTACCAAAGATGTAATGATTATTGTACAATCACACTATCTTTTGTACATGTTCACAGTTTCTTAAATAAATCCCTATCTTGTTATCTTTTCTCATTTTCTATTTAGTTTTTCTTAAGTATCCATGTTCTTTAATGATATATCTAATTATTTCTTAATGAAAATATTGTTTTTACAAATGATATTAAATATGAATGATATTTTCTTTAATGGAAAAATAGATATAAATCTATATCCTTTACTCAATGTAGATACTTCATGATAGGAAATGTTAATTCATGAATTAATGTTATTATTAATTTTTAAGGAATTATTTGGTTATCTATTTTTGAATGGATTCTAGTTATAAATAACCCATTTATTCATTAATATGTCTCCCAAGAAAAATTAGTTTATCAAATTAGATGAGTTTTTACCCATTGTATTATGATTTATTGTTCAGGGAAATTATGGTATATGTATCGTGATTAATGATATCAGGACGTCCAAAAATTAATAATTTAATTCCTTTAAATTTAATTTATAAGTATTATTAATGAGATTTTTACATTGATTTTATCTTCAGATTCATTGTTTTCTTATTTTATCGATTGAATGAAATGTGTGTTTCGTTATTTACCATACCAAATTTATTATTCCATATTGATTCATTAAATATTATATTTTATGTAACCATTACTGATAATTTTATCACATGAGAATTTTTTTCAATTCCCCATGATTTGAAGATGAATATATTGAATGAGTTTTATAGATACTGATAATTTTCTTGTTTTATTTTTTATTTTTTTAAAATGTAAAATTTATATCATGAATGTATCTACTTGACCAATATTAATAATCTATTTGGTCCATTTAGATTTAAACCATTATAACTAGTATAATGTAATAATATAGGCTCTAAATCTATGTTACAATAGTCAGGAATATTACATCTAATGTGGTTAGGTTATATTCTATGTTTACAATTCACAATAATTAATGAGGAGACTAAATGGGATTTCTAGGATGAGATATAGTTGTGCATTCATAGAGACGAGTGATAGAATTGTGCACTTATCCCTATGAACTGGATTTGGGAACCCTACCATGAACACTAATATAACGGGTTTATAAACATATATTTCTATTTTGGTAAACACTAGTTGGTTTATTTAAGAAAATACCAAAAATCTATAAAATCATGGTTTTATGTATTCCTTCACATTAATAGAGGTGACGTTTAATATTTATAACCAAGACTTAAATTCAATTACTTAAGTGTTTTAACTAAAGTTTCATGCCTTTAAAAGTAATAGATTAAGTTGTATGTACTTATTTAATGAATATAGAGATACGAGAATCTAGGATAAACCACTAGGAAAACCCACTAGGGTAATCCTCTAAAATAAGTACCTGGTAACTAAATTTTTGTTAAATTGGAATTTTTTTTTATAAATCTTCTTTAATTTTTATTGATAATCACATTTTCCCCAGTTTAATTTTTAAGTATTTATTGTTTATTATGTCAACTATAATATTATATATTTCTTCTTATAGATATAAGATGAAATGTGCTTTGAATAGTGTTCTATATGTTGATGACACTACAATCAATTACTATCTAGTTTATGATATCAAGCAAGGATATACTAGTCAATGTTGATTATACATGTTAGATCATACAAAATCAATAATGATAATCAAATGGGACTAAACAATATTATATTTAATGTCATTATTTAATCATGCCATCTTTGAATACATAGAAATATAAAATTCTAATGCCCAACTATGATGATAATGAATAATAGATTAAACCAACATTCGGAGTTCCCATACATTATTCGGGGGAAGTATATGTCAATTAGAGGGAGTCTACTTTGGAATATATATTACCTCATTTAAAGGATTCAACTAAAAATGGATATTATATATAAATTCCTCAAACACTTAACTATATGTCTACATTTTTATGTTCTATTATATACCAACATAAAGGAATGCAATATTATTTGTACTTTCATCTTTATGGTCATATAAAACTAAAATAAATTTAGTCATGAGGGTACTATGGATGTGAATAATGTATGGGGATTGATTGGGAGAGAAATTAATTTATTTTATTATATGGATCTAACAAAAATATGTATATAATAATTTCAATATTATCTTAATTCTTCTATAAATTTGTATCCCATAAACAATCACATAATATTTTGTCCATAGAGTTTTAGGAATCAATTATTCGGATGAATACCTAATTTTAGGGGATCTGATTCTACAAGTGATATATGATGAATTCATTACCATTATTACTACTTAGTGGGATATCAACTAAATTCCCTTATTGAGTAAATAACTCATATGTTAATTTGTTAATACCGTATGGTTGGATATGTTCACCTGGATGTGTTTTAGATTCCTATCTTAGATAAAAATCATTCTTCTCCCTAGAGGTAACGTTCAAAACTCATGGTCTTAAAAAATGGTCTCCACCATAACAATGTTGGCCACCCCCTAAGTATTTTTTATAGATGTATATAAATCCATTTATTGGTATTGTGTTCTTATGTCATCCCAAACAACCTTTCTTTCTCAATTGGTGGGATTTATGATCCAATGTGGGATTGGTTATGAATTATATAATTTTTGATAAATAATTGGATTTTAGATAAGAATCATTATGGTGGAATCAGAGTTGGAATTGTGGAAGTCCATTGTCCATGAAATATCCATGTGGAAAAATATAAGCCACATTTTTTATCACATAAACTAATTAAAATACAACTTTCAAATCTCAGTTTAATTTTAAGTGTTCAAGCATTATATGGAAGTGCACATCAATACATATGAGTAACATTTTTATGATAATATTATTTGATGTAGATTTATACCATTCATACAATTTGTATTCAGTACTATGAAATTAAGATATTTTGGTGATAGGGATATGATGATATTTACTCTATAATAACTATCTAAAATCATCTCTTATGTGGACCCCACACCATGATTATAAGGGATGGTTATGCTTACAAAAAAATGAATTTATATAATAGTTCCTTAATAGATTTCATTGATAACGCTCACATATAATTTTATATTTTCTATGAACCCTATACACATTATATATTAATAAATTAATTTTTATTTTTCTATAATAAACTACGATTCGAGTTGATAAATTTTCATATGAAGAAACACTTATTTGTTGTGAGGGACATGTATGTAATGACAGACCAAGAGAATACATAGTCCATGATCTTGCTACCTCTTCAAAATTCCATTATCAACCTTATAATAGTATATTCTAATTGTTGGTTTTCATCTTACACAAATATAATTTAGTTTAACTATGCCACAAAAATAACATTTCCATATACCTTATAAACATGAAAAATATCCACATTGATGTCTCATAATATTTGAACATTGAATAGGAATATGGTAAGTGAGATATATCACCATAGTATGTCTTTAATAATAATCAAATTAGAGATCAATAGTTTTAATATACAGTGTGATGGTTGTTAAGTTAGCGACCAAAAAATAGTGTACATACTAAAAAATAAATTATAGTGAAGGATATGATTTCATTGTTTGTTATCTTATTTTCAAGATGTGGGAAGGGAATGACTAGTTCTTCTATTGATTTGAAATATTTTTAGACTTCCAAACTCTTTGAAAACATTCATGATACATAAAAAACATTTATTTTTTGACTTCCCTTCATGGAGGAATTTATTTTAATTATCTTTGTAGAATAATGGAACAAATATATAACCACATTAATACAATATAATATCTCTATTTTGGTTATATAATTTCTTTTTTAAAATACTTATTACATTGATTTTTAATGATTTAATATGATATTCCTATATATATTCATTATTGTTTCTATTTTTTTATAACATAACAATCTTTTAATGGAATGTAAATCTTAACATCATGACATGATGTGTTGTGGTATGTTATAGGAGGAATTTATATTAAGATGAGGTGGAGTATTAATGGTAGATGGGATTCAACCAATAAGAATTATTCATAGAATAAATGAAGAATCAGATAATAAAAGGAGCGCTATATGAAATTATGCATTCAATGAACATGAAACAGTTAAGAATCATAGGGATTAAAGAAACATAAAAATATGAAGTTGAAGTAATTTATTTTGTGAATAAAAAATTCACACCATAAATAATAATGATTTTTGTACAAAATCCACATAAAATGGTCACTAACCCAATAATCATACGAAAAAAATTTCACAAACATGAATTGGTAAGGTTTCTTTATAAGGAAGTTAAAATTTTTACTTATTCATACAGGATTAAAATTTAGTTTTAGAAATTGAAATTATGTACAATTGTATCACCTATAAAATGGTATTTATGCCTTAGGATTCGAATATATATAGTTCTACCATTTAGCAGGCTGATACTAGGGTTCTAACTGCAATGATTAACATATTTATTTTTTCCCTTTTAACATTTTCATTCTCTATAATTTGTTGTATTTTTTATTTAATTTTTGTTTAATTAAATTATCATCACTAAAATACTTCTATTTATATTATTTATTATAAGTTAATGGTATATATACCATCTTTTATCACCGAATTATGATCAAATAGATCCATATAATGGAATGGAATTAGTTGATGGAGGTCCATACCTATTGTTTTCATTTATTCAAGACTCATGATATTATGTTTTTTAATTTTTATTATGAATTGATTAATGTTTATCTTCTTTAAAATTAAATAATAAACTATTTTTGTTTACTAATGAAACCATCATGATAAAGGTAATTGATTCATGAAAACTGAATTTTATAATTCTTATAAAGTAAAAATATCATATTAATTCATTTTAGTTATATTAATTTTTCCTTCCATTATGAGTTGATATTATTTCGAATATTTATGGTAATTGACAAATTTTTAAATAATAATATTGATTTATTGGACATTTAATGGATACATAAATTTATAATTATTTTTATATTTTATTTATAGTAAAACCTTTCATTAATAATATATATTACATTATTTGAAATTTTATGTCTACTTCCATTTAAATTCAAAATCATTAATTTATAATAATTATTAATTATATTATATTTAGTTTCATGATCATGACTATATAATGGGGGTGTAAACAGTAGTAATGATTTTTCATAATCCTCCCCTATTATATGTGTGATCGACCCTATTTGTATGCTATTTTACACTATTTTATTAAGTTTTGTTCATTCATTATAAAATTATAGTTTTTTATCTCCCTTAATAATGTAATGATCTTCCATGTGTGTATCAGATTTTTGCACCAATTTGTTGGAGTAGTAAAACACATGTATTATCTTGTGATAGATTACATATGTCAATATATTATCAACTCTCATTTAGTTTTATGAATTTTATTTTAATTAATTTATAATATTTTCATTATTATTTTGATATTTTATGCCCCTTGTAGTGTGTTTTGGTATTGAGGATTAAAATCATATCTTATAAACATTAATTGAAACCACCAATTATGTTCAATGGATACCTAGTGAATTTAATTACAAGGGAAATAATGGTATCAGATGGATGGTCACATCAATGAAATTAATGGAATTAGTTATATAGATATGATGAATTATAATATCAATAGTAGAGTGACACGAATGATCAAACATATAGATGAGTCTCTATATTCCAATACCACAAAAAAACTACGAGGATATAAATTATAATCATTGAGTGGATAATTATAATATATATGAATAGTTGGATTCAGGGAAAATATTAATGAAATTTATCATATATTATATTAGAATACTCTATAGAAGGATAAATGAACAAGTTGCACTACTTAGAGAATATGGATAAATTACTAATCACCTCTCACAGTCTGTTAAAAAATTAAATTATCTTCTAAAAGTATTTCCACACATTATGAAGTAGATAATGAATAAGATAATATGGTTTAATAATTGAAGAAATAGAGGTTAAAATTAAATATGGTAAAATATTTGGGATATAATAGAATATTTCTTGGTATTTATTAAGACAATGATGTACAATTACCTCGACATCTTGAAAAATGTCATGAAATTCAAACCAATAAATTCCACTTATAAGAAGTATACGAATAATAAAACTAAGACTGTGAATATGTCAATAAGATAAAATATAATGATTAAATAAATTTTTGGTGCACATTCAGTGGATAGTATAAGAAAAGATAAAAATAGTTTAGTCCTAAAGTAAGACCCATATGTGAATAACTAAACTGAATTGGAATTTTTTTGTAAGAATCCTTGATTTCTTAATGAGTTATTGAACAATATTAAGCTCTTTTACCCAAATAAAACATGTTTTTGTAGTAATTAATATGCATCTCATTGAATTAAAAGAAAATTAATTAGAAAAACAATATTAAAAAAATAAGAAATTGTTACATATACTAAATAAAAATATTGATAATGGAGAATAATTTTACATTCTTTTACAAAAAAACAAGTAGATTAATATTCCAGGATGGTTCTCATTAATAAAATGATGGTTCAAATGAATAATAATTCCAGTGATGAATTGAAATTTTTAAGGGATGAGGGATGACTTGATGAGGTTGATCATTTCAATAAATAAGGCACTCTAAAAGATAATTAAGACTATAAATGAGGTGGAATGTTTTATTAAAACACCTCTATTATGAATAACAATACTGAAGTAGGTTTTCTGGAGGAATTGAACTAAAATATTGTCAGATTTTGATTTCCATTTATTTTCAATTATCAATTCTTTAACATTCATCCCACAAAAATTATGATTCAAGAAATAATAATGGAATATATTGTTATGTTGTACCTAATGTGAGAAAAATTTCAAATTAATTTTTACACCATATTGAGTAACATTATCTCATTCTATAATTTTAACACATTGAAGAAATAACCCACCTAAAAGCTATAAATAATCCCTATATGGTGGAAACTTTCATATTTAATCTATTTCTAGGACATATGTATATTTCATTAAATTAGATAATGAACTCTCTTCCAATTAATTCAAATATAATTTTTATTTATTTTATTAATCCTCTAACATTTAAATTCATGTTTTTTAATTTTAATGTTAAAGAGGGAGATGATTTTCCAAGAAGATAGAGCACCGAAAAGGAAAGAGAAAGAGTAATGGATGAAACTTCATAGAAGAAGATTTTTATATTACTAATTCATGTATTTATTTCCAATTTTTATATCTCTTTATTTTAATGAATATAAGATGTTGAATTTTCATCATGATTAGAAAAACAAATTCTTACACAAATGATTATATTTTTAGTCTCATACACATATATTTAGTAACAATAAATAATTATGAACTTCATTCTGCCTTGGTGTAAAATATGAGTTTTCATACAAAAATTTATATATATATATATATACTGGCATCATGAATTCCACAATCTTACATAAATATTGGATTATTTAAAATAGTTTTAAAAAACTGAGGTATATACGTAATGTCAATTACAAGAATATAATATTTATGACACTAATTATTTATTTATATTCCTTTATGTTATTTACAAAAAAAATTCCCATTCCTGAGAGGGTTTTTTTAATATTTGTACCTAATAATTGTTTTGTACAATTTATTGATTGAACATGAAATGGGAATTTAAATTAGAACATGATGTTCTCCTCATCTAAACTATTACTAAAGAATTTCACAATTAATATTTTTTGAAGATTATATTTTCTTCCCATGTCCTTGATACCCATTTGTTCGTTTTTCCTTAAATTTTACATAAAATCAATAAAATTCAATATATAGTATGTAGCCACAATATAAGACTATTTTATCAATTCTTTCCATTCACATAATATTTTTCATGATATTCAATTGTACTAGTGTGGGGGAGAGGTTTCAGAGGCTGAAATAAGATTTTACCACAATGGGCGAAGGTATGATGTTTTTATTTAATTTATATTGAATGAGCGGTGATCATTTTTCATCCATTATAATTTAATATTTATCGCATTTGAAAATAACGAAAAAAATAAAAATGTGAAAAATAAAAAAATGTGTTATGACCTGTATAGGTCAAAAATCTGATTTACATTACAAATGATATAGTAATAACTATTGAAATTAATTTCATTACTAGATTATTCTATCTTGATTTTTGGTTATGAGATCTATCACAAGAATATTATTTAAATAGATAGAAAGGAATAAAAAAGAATAATGAGTATCATTTCATTTTACTTTATTTTATATTATGAGGGAATTTTCATATTTTTAGTGGATGAGATATTATTTGATAATTTATATTCATTGTGCTATAATATTTTATATAAAAATGTATAAAAACTAATTTACATTTTTTTATATTTATTTTTTTTTAAAAAAATTATCAATGTTACATTTTTCCTTTGATTGATTTGAACATAATTGTAAATTACATAATATAATAGTGAAATATTTCATTATAGTGTATCGATTGAGGTCATTTTAAATCTTGTGAATAGAATGATAAAAAATTTGAATGAGTATAAATACAAATTTTCTGTTCGAACGTGATCACAAAAAAGACCATTTAATGAGGTAGATGATTAATAACGTACCTAGTGATGAGAGGTTGAAACATAAGATAGAAAATAAAAAATGTCTTATGATTTCAATTTTAGAAGTTGAATGACATGGGAATAAATTATTTTCTATGTGTTTTTCATTTATAATTATTATTTCTAATTTTTTATTTATAAGAATGATGATATAGACATTCCATTAACCATGTATAGTTCATTTTATTATGTTGATATTTTTATCATGGAAGTGAAATTACATAAGGGTGTCAGAGTTTTATATCTATATTCTGAATATATTTTTTCATTGGTTTTAAAATATTTTTTTATATTGTGTTTTGAATATAGATTATTAATTTTATGGATGATTTCATTGATTGATTTTTTTTGACACTAGTTTATTTTGAGGTAGTATTATAATTACTGTCATGACATGAAGTTGAGGAATGGTAAATCCTAATAATATGAATTATAATGAGTTTTATGACAAGATTAAATTGTGTTTCATGCCATCAAACAACAGTCACAATATGAATGAATTCACAAACAATTCATAGAATTCTATAAAACATTATTTATTGCAGGAACCAAAATCAGTCATGTTTATTTAAATTAAATAAGAAATATGACTATGTGATGAAGTAATTTAAATTGAGAATAAATATTTCCGTCCATGATAAATAATTAATTTTTTTTAAAATTCCTTTTATATGAATCCCAAATGATTCACCCTATTAAATTTCATTTTATTACTATAATTGGTTATGTGTTTATATTAAAATGTTATACGTTATCCAATTTCTGATTGATTTCTTATTAGGTTGACCTAAAATACTTATTTTCAATTTGAAGGAAATTATAAAGTAATTTTATTCCCAAATGAGTGTCATATCCAGATATCCACCATGAATGTGGTATTTTAAAGGGTTTCTACTCAAAAAATATTTCATTTTGGCATTTATTTCTTCTTTTCTATTTTCAAAACATTACTTTAATTTGTGAATTATTTATTATAACTCAATTATCTTCTCTATTTTTTTATTTTATCTCTTATATGGTTTTTGGTTAACTCATTTATGGTGATTATCAAATGATGACTAACTAAATGTATCTGATTGGGAGAAATCAGTTGAAGTGGGTATGTATTATCTATCTTCGTTATTTGATAACTCGTATAGTGATTATTTTCAATTAGAATTGTGTTTCTAGTAATATTTATTGTAATTCTTATTAAACAAAAATTCATAAGTTTTATAAAATGGATGTTATCTACACTAATAAAGGTAATTCATTTATAATCATTAAATGAAATTATTTTACTATATATGTCATATAATTGTAATAATTCCTTATTATTTTATTTCATCTAGAAATGTGTAACTGAGATTTACTGTTAAATTTATGGGGTTTCAATATTTTTCTATCAAAAAATTGATTTTTTATAATGTTAATAGATAATATTATTGTACATGTAAATTATAAGTTTTTTTTTGTAAAACTACATATTGAAACTGAAAACTATATCATATATCATTTTTATATTTGTTAATATTATTTTCAGTATTTCATTAGATTAGTGAATTTAATTCAATTAAATTGTGAATTGTGATCTAGAAAATATTATTTCTACCTTACTCATAATTAATATTGTTCACCATGCTTCCTTATTTTTAATGGGATTGACCCCTTTATCAAAATAATATACTCCCGTGTAGTTATTATGACTATATAAATATAATTTATTACATTGGTCTCTCCCATGGGAATGTAATGATACCTCAAATTAGTTTTAAAAACCTCATAAGTGTAATAAAACATATTAGAGATATATAAATATTGGAATTTTAATCATATAACGGAATCCTGATAAAAAAGTGTTCTAGAGACATCATATACTATGGAATGATCAATGGAGAAAAATTATTTACACGATCCAGAGTGTGAAGGATATTTCAACCGTGAGGATGTGGGTTATTTTTTTGGTCTGGTTGATGGTCATTATGAACCATGGACATTCTAAAAACAATCATTAGACCTTGTTTTTCAATAGTGAGTATTTGTTTTTCCTATTGAATCATTGTGTTAATCAATTTATGTTGCCCCGATAGGTGGTGAGTTGTTTAATTGTCATGGGGATAGCGTGTTATCATCTAAATAGATGGATATGTAAGATTTAGAGAGTTAGAACCAATTTACACATTCTCACATATACTTATATCTCATTAAATGTTTTTCTAATACACTCATCCCCATATGTTCAGATATTAGAAGATGGATTAAATTACAGTATTACCTATCATGATTGAAAAGAGTTGTCTGTTTTCCCCTTTTAACCTATTTTTATAATATATATATATATATATATTTATGCTTGTTAATGTCATCATCATTTTCCCAGAATATTTATTTTCCTTGAGGGATCATTATGAAATATAGAAAATTGGTTCTTAAATAAATTATATTAATCTATTTTCAATTATAATATTAATAAAAACATTGAATGAGATACATGCATCATCAACTGCATCATCCTATGTCATCAAAAAATTATTATGGGAAGATATCATAGAGATAATTATCATGTGTGATTGTATTACTGTGTATGACCTTGAAAATCATCGCGACGGTGGCGGCTCCTGCCCCTATCCCTCCCTCACCAACGGGGGAGGGACCTTTACTGTCTAGGAGAGATGCCTCCTCTCATTTCATTCCATTCTCAAACCCTGAGTTGCTATCGGATTTCCCTCAGATCCCGCTCGGTTTAAAAGTTACGGATTTACTCGATTATTTCCCTAACCTTTCGCTATCGACATCAGAATTTCTGGAGTCTTTAGACCTACGGAAAGACACTTTGATTGCAAGATTCATTTAGCAACGACCCTCAGAAGATTCATTTTATAGGCATGTTTTTGATTCATGGGGTCTGCAAGAGAGGGCCACAGCGTGTCTTATAGATATCCTCTAAATTATGGTCTACTTCGCCTTGGAGGACGATCTCATCAGAACCTAGTCAAGCGCTCCAATAATCTTCAATGGTTTCCGATTTCATCTTCTCCAGTGGACCTTCGACTTGCATGTGAATCGCGATCCTCCATCGATGGAAATCTGGGTATGTTTTCCCATCTTCTCTCTACCGTTTCAAAATCCTTCCATTCTCCGTATGTTATGAAAATTTTTAGGTAGATACATGTGCATGGATATTCGCATAGAGTAAATTCTTCATCCCTTGATTCCTAGAATCTGTGTCGAAATGGAAGTGTCACAGGTCCCTTTTGAGTATGTGTGGATCACGGTGGGTGAAGAATACCACAGCAAACAACATGCAGTTTTTGAATCCTGGACTGATTATTGCACTGAATTCAAGTGACTGGGTCACTTAAAGGAGGCTTGTCGTAGGAAGTCTAATAGGAATTCTATGAATCCAGGTTATACGAGTTCCAGAGAATCTAAAATTCCTACTGAGGGTAACATGAAATCTCTTGGGTTGGCCGATTAACAAGGAGGGTCAGCTAGCCCTCCCAGAGCCTGCAATGGGTCAAGGTATTTTTTACCTGAGCGGGCTCCCTGAGTTTGTTCTCTGGTGAAGGAAGCCTCAAATAACCAGCTGAATCTGATGGTGGAGAATGTGTTTAAGAGGCTTAGCCAGGATCTGGCCAGGCCATCCTCTAGCAGTAGTTCGCCATTCAAGGTTGTTGGTAGGGAGGTTCAACCGACTGAAACTAATTAAGGGCCAAGTGTGTTTGGGATTTCGCAGGAACTAGTGAAGCATGGGATTTTGTGGAGGAGATTATAGTGGGAGTGGATGGTACAAAACAGGATGACCGGAGGTTGGGAAGTTAGGGGGTGAATATGGAGGTGGTCCCTTCAAACAGTGTGGTTTCTCCAGGGTTTGAGCATGCTGGTATTTCTTCCTATGAGGAAGTGGTCAGGGGGTTCCAGTACACCATACAGGTGGGAAAACAATTTGATGGCCTCATTATGGAAGGGATAAACAATAACCATGAAGAATCAGAATGTGCAAATTGGGAACGAGTGGAGATTTCCATGGGAGACATTAAGAGTATCTCGGCTGGTGAAACAAGCCCGAGGGGTAGGAGAAATAGAACGAGGAAGGGCATGAAGGACTACTACTCCTTTCCACCTCTTTTGAGTAATCGGTTTTCAAAAAAGAGAGTGGATGACAGGGTGGCCTGTGAGGCTGTATATAATATGGAACACCCTGATTAACCCAGATCATGGGGATTAATTCTGATTTCGGTTGATGAGGTTAAAGAGCATGTGTTGTATCTAAATGCTTCTGAGGAGGATGCATCCAAGATGATGGGCCAGAATATTGAAATCAATCTTAAGGAGGAACAATACTATTGGGTTGACAAAAAGAAATCGATTCTGGTTTGTGGATTCAACCAGGGGTTGTTAAATCTCGAGGAATACATACAGGTTTGGGATAAACTATCTTCTTCTTTTGAAGTCCTATTAATGGAAGTTCCACACATTCAGGTAACATATATTTCATGGTAGATGTTTTGGGATATGAACTATAGCAGGTTGAAATTTTATTTCAATGAATCTGTTATCTCATTTTCTGACTAATGTTCAGTCTTTCAATTTGATTGAGTGTTTGATTATGAGGACCTATCTTTAGGCAGCGGGTTAAAAGTTGAATTTGGAGTTTTATTCCCAGCACTTTTCTGGTTCTACCTCAGATGAGGTTTAGAGCACGATTTAATCACTTCGGCATGGCACTTGGACTCTGAGAGGGTATGGTCTGGCCATCGGGATTGTGCCTGCACATCATTTCACGGGATCGTCTGAGTGCTCATGTCTTGGTGGCGGACCCATACACGATGTAAACGCTGGGGATAGGTAGAATCATTATGTTCTTGAGATGTTTCTGTATTTTATTTAGTATTTATGCTAGACACTACGGTTTCTCACTTTCCTTACAAAGTGATTTGATAAGCAAATAAAAAATAATTTTCAGTCAGTCAGTCATGGGCATTAAAAATGAACTTGATGGATGTGTGTTATCTCCCTTTTCTATTCACTCTCACACATGTATAATTATATACAAACATATTAAACATATATAGTTTACTATAGTTACTCTATATATGATGATTAATATCCAAAATATTATACCCTTTTTACCTATCAATTTAGAACACTTGGTGGCCCAATAATTGGAATTGGTAATCACATTTGAACATCCTAAATAGAAAAATGATCTTTACTAACACAATACACCTTTACTAAACTTATATACTAAAAAAATTATGAGGTTACCATTTTATAATTGTGTCAAGAAATAATGGGTTATAATGTTATGGCTCAATAAGTGTATTATCCCATAGCTTGGATAGAAAAAGATGTGTATATTATTATAACTCTATTTATTATTAATGGAAAGGAATATATTGAAATAGATTCTCACGTGAAACAACCTAATAGAGTGACACTGGTTGGAGAGGCATGTACATTAATAATTATATATATGTATATATATATACTTTCATTGGACTTATATGTAACTAAAAAATACATGTTGTATATTATTTTTTGAACAACCATTACAAGAGAATATTTCTATTATAAAGGACAATTTCTCCATGTCAAAGTATTCAGGATGAATTAGATATGTGTTTATTAATTGAAATTAGGATCAATGGGTGATTGTCTAGAATATTCTTCATGTAAATTGGTTCATGAATATTTCACCATTTTAATAATAAACATTGTGGAAGACTAGGAGTCCTTTAATATAAATGCATCACCCATATAATCAAATTTAAAAGACCTAAATTGAAGTTATTACTATAAATATTTCTCATAATATCATTGTGTTTATGATTTTTTTCATGTTAGATTCTATTATGACACCATTAAATCCACTTTTAAATGAATCATTTTGGTGAACTAGTTAGAAAATGTGTCCCAACAACATCACTCTATAGTGTAATGAGAAGCATTTTCTACAAATATTTGATTTATGATGCTTCAAAATAACACCCATTATCACAAAGTAGATTTAGAGTAACATTGAATGGATGATGATAATTATTACACAAATTCATGAAACCTCTTGACTTTACTATAAGACTCTATAGAACTTTTTATCAGATACAGTATTATTTCAAAACATTCCATGTCTTCAGAAAAGTCTATAGCTACCAGTAAATATTTTCTACATCCAGAAGTGGAGAATGGAGGTATATTTCTAGTAGATACTTGATTATTTAGCAAACAATATTTTGAATTCACTAAAAACTATGAGCCTCTAGAGAGGTTATTTTATTTTTAAACAATATTTGAGAGAGATAAACACCCATTTTTCTAGATCATCTTCATCATTTCTTACATGATTGAAAATATATTATGTTCTCAATATTAGTAACTTAATTTATTCTTATACCCATAGGATTTTTTTTATGATACCCATAATAATATATATAAAAATACTATTAATCAACTTGAATAATGAAATTGAATGGTTTATGATAATGATAGAACATAATCACCTGTTCGGGAAAGATTTCCTTCTATAGATATCCATATGGATGAGTATAGGCATGTGTATCACCACATTAAAATTTTAGATAGTCCAATTAGATATATAAAATAATTTACACCACTATATATACTTTTTAATGGTTTTATACATGTTTTCCACAACTGAAATAATAAATTTTTGTTCGTTTTGATATAAGGATCGATTACTCAATATTATGAAAATCTAAATGGGGATGATTGGAATGAGGATCTGATTGTTCAAATGTGATATAATTCAATAAGAATATATATTTTCAAGTTTTTCCTGGATAATATAAACTAATTCATTTGCAAATGTGAAGGATTGTTTATAATTTTCCATGTAAAATAGATAATGATAATATGTGTTGACTACATCTATTGTCATATATAATGACCCATTAAGATTTTATCGATTTTGATAGAGCCATAGATGTTTCATAATCCTCAAGAATGGGATAAATATTGTATTTCTGTTTTTATTTTGATTATGATTATTTTTATTGGTTTTCAACATATTCATTCTATTTTCATCCTGAAGTGAAAAATATTTTCTACATCAAATAAGGATTGTGCATGGACAAAAATGGTTCATCTTTTCTTAGGATTCCATTTACATGATTACAACATATAGATATCTATATCACATTTCATGGTAGGCTTATGTTATTATAAGAGAAAATATTGTAGATAGTGTTTCATTATAGATAGTATTGAAAAAATTAATCATTTGGTTTATATATTAATATGGGAATATAAAACCTTACATGAATTTTAATGACCCACAAATGTAATGATAGAACCTTGTATTTAATATCTGGTCTAACATGCGACACCAATCATGAAAGGTAATATATTATCAAGGTACATTATAATATATTTACTATTTAAATATATATTCTATATATTTCAATTCTTGATACACTAATTTTGCTTTTCTAACGCACAAGATAGTCCTTCTTTGATAGATTGTTTTACTCACAAGACCGAATTTCACCAAATAACAATGTATTATTAAAATATAATTATTTAATATCATATTATATAACATAGCTGTTATATTAGAAATTATGAATAGTATCAAATAACAAATTAAAATTTACTATTTATTTGAATATAAAATATATAAATTGGTAAAGAATTATTACAAAATTAAAAAAACTACAAATTGAATGTAAAAATAGATATTATTATTTTTATGATTCCAAATGAGTTTCTTATAAATAAACATAAATAATTTAAATTAGTTAATGTTTTGAATAAACTATATATGTTATATATTCAATATAATATTTCCCATACTCATCCATTAGCTTTTATATGTATAATATTAGAAAAAACCATTCATTAAACATAAAATCAAATATTTTTATAAATGAAATTTTACAGCCTGGTAGTAGAGAAAAAATCTAAAATCATAATTTTAGAACTTTAAAATTTTTGAAATATAAAAATAAACTCAATATTTTAATGATAAACAAATTAATTTTTGTAAGTTGAATTTTTGATATTTTTATGAAACATTTCATTTTTTAATGAATTGATAAAAATACTGAATTTTAGATCAAAATATTTTTATGAACTAATTTATTTATAAAGATAAATTATAATTATAATTGGGGTTATCTTTTAATTATCTAATATATTTTTCAATTAATAGAAATTATTCCATTTGATGCAATTTCACTTTGAAATTTATTATAAAAACATAGCATGCTTTCTAATGTTTTTTCTGTAAAACCCTTCAATATCATCTCCCTTGCAGGATGAATTTTAAATTAATTTAAGAAACATATGTGATTTTAATTGGGAAAATTAATATCATTTTAAGATATATAATAATTTATAATGTCTTATAATAAAAAAGATGTTTTCTTACTAAAAATAATATTGAATGTAATTAATTTTATTTTCAATTATTCAAACAAAATTAAGCATAATAATGGACTAAACCATTAACTTTGGGGGCCAAATGACATAGAAACGTGTACAAAAACAATTTTATGACCATATTTCATCGATTAAGCTTCAATTAATGAGTTTTTTTTATTTGGATGAATTTTTTAGGTAATAACATCTGTATATATTAGTAGTTTCAAAAAATTTAATTGATCCCTTCTCCATACCTAATAAAGGCCACCACATCCCCCACTTCATCACACGTAATTCCCCAACCCCAGTTACCTAGAATCGGTCCATTATTTTAATAAATTGGAATGATTATAAGGAATCAAGTCCCGAAGGACCGATCAGTTTAGCAGTCTTGGAAAATAGGTTACATAAATTATTGTTACATTACACTTCATAACATACGAAACAACATAAATAATCTTCCAATAATTCTATTATTCCCTTAGCATAATCCTAATTATAAATCACAATACACTTCTTTGAATCCGGGGAAAAATAAAACATAGAAAGGGGTGAGCTCTGATGCTCAATAAGGATAACAATACAGTGGAAACTATCATAAATAAGCATAAACATTTAAGGCAAAGTATAACTAAAACAAATTCATTTTAAACATGAACTTTATCATAATATGGAAAAAATAAAATGAAGTAATTCCATTTACTTATTAACATGGATATTATACTATTCGAATAATCACATGAAATATCACTAACCACTTTCATAATGATGGAATGCATAATTCAGACTATCATAACCACATAGTCAAGGCATTTTGCCAAGACTATAAATAAGATTTTTTCAAGGCCTTGGGACAAGACACTAGTTTGTCTCATGAGACCTACTGATGCATTGAAGAGGTATACCGGGCTCCACCCATCACATACTAAGTCCAATGCATTCCTCATATGAAAAGGTTTAAACATAAACTAAACATTCATATTAAAACAAGCATACGAAATGTCAATACTTTATCTATAAACCATGAATGGTATAGAAATAACACATCCACATTAAAACATTTCAAAAAAAACTTCATTACTAGATGGAAGTTTTGTATCATAATTAATAAACCTCAATCAAAAATAATATCCATTAAAGGATGATGACATAGTTGAAAATGATGAGTGAAACTTTTTTACAGAAATTACCTTTTTGTAAAATTATTTAAAAGTCACACATTTATAAAGGAAGTAATTTAAAAGATATTTTTGAATCAAAGTGTCCCATAACAATTTGAAACATTTGAAAAGAATTATTATTTCAAAAAATTAATGTCTATATAAATAAATCCTTAAAATCATTTTGTAAACATGGACACTAATTAAAAAATATTTAGAAAGATAAATCTTTAAAACATTTTAAAATATGATCTTGATAAAGATGACCTTTCAAAAATCCTTTAGATATTCATTTTGATATCATTTTTATGAAAAATGGACACAGATAATAAAAATGTCCCAGTGAATACTTACACATAAACAATCTCGGATAATAATGAGATTGAGGAATTAACCCTTACCAATTTGGTAACTTACGAAACATACACCTCATTAAAGAGGTATCCTACAATGAATATGTAAATACACATAAATTAAACTGTATTACACAAAGAATACAATTATGGGTAGTAAATACACCACATAAAAGGTAATAGTGGAAATATGGAATGAATCTCACGGGAATAAGGAGTGATATGAAAACCCCTTACCATGCAGTTTCCTTTAGTCGAGGGTACATTTAACCTCATGTATGAAGACCCTAGTATGTTATTAAATTATACCAGAACCATATTAATATTTATGATATCATGCATTATTTATTTATGACTTTTTACTACCCCTTTAATAAAAATTTCCACTTTAAATTAACTTTTTGGTTAATAATCTCTTTCTTTATCGTATGTGTTTTAAATTGTTACTATTGATTGTATCACATAGATCATTATTTAAATACTTACAGAATATAAAAAATGTTTTATATATATTATATATTTAGAATATAATTGTATCATCCCAAGTAAGTAATGAATAATAGATATTTTTATCTATGTCTATTAATGATTAAGATAGCATTTTAGAGGCTTAAAATGAAAATAAATCCAATCTTAAGCATGGAATACACTAATATTCTTAAAAGATTGTTTTACTGCCTTATGATGGAAAACCCTTTTTAAATATTTCTTTTGACAATTTTATAAACTATGTTTGTCAAAATAAACTTATTCTTTATGACTGGGACATCAAAATTTACATTGTGTGAATTTTTTGGATTTTTCTGACAATGTTCATTTTTTAACGAATAGTGAAAAATACTGCATTTTACATCAAAACTGCTTTTTAATCTAATTTATTTATATGATTATATTATCTTTTTAATTGGACTTAATGTGTAATATGAATATATTTTTATCATTTAATCCAATGGTGGTCATTGGAATCAATTTCACTTTGAAATTGGACTTAAACTAGTGTCAATCTTTTGATACTTATTGTTTCATAAAAACACGCTTTTTGCTCTGACAGTGGGAATTAATTATTAACATAATTAATGTGACTTATATGTTTTGAATTTTGTAAAATAGACTTCATTTTTGAATTCGTAATATCAAATATATCTTAGGGTGAATTTTTGGTAATTTTCTGAAAAGCTTCAATTTTTGATGAATAGTGAAACCACTAAGTGGTATTTATAAAGACTGACTTTCCGTTTAAATGAAATTTTTCCATCATTGTGTTTTGAATTTCAACAATCCGACATACATGGTTGTCATTAAGATGTAAAATGTGGTTCAATGAGATTAAAATAATTTTTTGGTGAATAGTAACTTATTAAGTTTTTAATCGCGATTAGTTGTAATTAGTGTAGTTTAAGGTAAAAATAATGCTTTAATAAAATAAGATGAGCTTGAAACATGTGCTACCCTCATTGGTTGTGTCATGGCCGACCAAGACAAGCCATGGGTCAACTTGGGGACCCCATGGAGACACTTTGGTTGGGAAATGACATAAATTACTATTTATTTAATGTAAAAGTAAAAATGACACAAACATAATATGTTTTACGAAAAAAAATTTACATGGGGTTATAAAGATCAGATTTTTGATTATAAATAGTCATTGGGAAGCTAAAAAGAGTTTCTACATCATAGTAGTTTTTTATAATTTTTAAACATTAAATAAATTAAATTATTTATGACATAATAATGTTGCAGCGATGACATCATTATTTGAGGATTTAAATAAAATGGAAAGATAATGTAAAATATATGAACTACACATGTCAAAAACCAATTGGATGAGTGGATTTCGAACCCTTATCACCTTATCCACTAATTATATCAATTTGGGACCTTTTAAAACCGAAACACATTTTCAAATAAAGTAATATTTCCTTACTTTCCAAAACTGCCCCTCCTCTCCTCTTATAAAAGGCCCCCACCTCTACCTCATTTCACACACTCCTCAAGCCTTTGTCTCGGCCAACCCCTGCCCATTTAATCTTTCCACATCCCTATCCTCATCCTAGAGGATTCCTTTTGGGTAGAGTCCTTTCAAAGGAAGCCTTTAGGCTCAAATCAAAAGGAGTTGCACTTTTAAAGGTAATTCATTCTCTCATGTTCATGTGTTTTATTTTGCCTCTCCAACCCCTAAACTCTTTTTATTTACTTATTTTGTAACAACACCAGTATCTTAAATATACTAGGATGTTGTTATAAGATTTATTTGAGCTACACTCTCACACAACTACATAAAATGGTTAAAGAACATACGGTTTCCGTGGATGGTGAAATTCTGCCTCCCGAAACGATGATTGTTCAATACACATTTAACGCCTTCAAAGGTGGACATTATGATGTCACTATTTTTATATATGATATATAATATGTTTATGTTTTCATTAAGCTTCTGTTTTTTTTCATTTTGGGAATACCTTTATGGGTAAACACGATATCTTCATTTTAGGAAGTGCAGACTACCGCCCCCTGAAAGTGATTTGATTCGTTAATACCATATGTGGGATGTGTAAAGGATAAAGTTAATGATATTATATATGTTATTATACTGGAATTATAATATACTCTTATATCCTTATGATTCCATTCCAGAAAATACGAAATAAAAATGGAAGTAGCGTTCATGCGTACGTACGGCTTACCGTCTCCATGATCGGTGCATTTCATTTCTTACCTCCAAATGTGATGTAATATTATAAATACATGTATAGGATGAATATATATGATATATATGTTATCCAAATCATTAATATCATTCGGGATATAACGAACCTTTGACCAAATTAACAACATGTAAGTGTAAGAAGTCTATTTTTGACTTAAGAAACAAATACCGACAAAATGAACATTATTAACTTAAATTATTACATGATGTTCATAACATGGTATAAAATGAATAATGTACTTTAAAAAGGTTCATAATCAAGTAGAGATTAACTCAAGTTTATTATTCAGAAGATTAAAGAACGGTCGGTTCAAGTCGGATACGAGGTATGGGACTTCATCTCAATCTCCTTTCGTTGAGGCATATTTTATTTTATACACAACTTTCTTTTATACGGTATATAAACCCCTTTCACTTTTACGTTTATTCAAAAGGAATCTTTTTTATACGAAGCATTTACTAAACGAAAAAAGGGAATTTTTTTTGTCGTACGTATGAAGCGACAACGACTTCTCCGCCGTCGTGACCATTATTTGAGTTTCAGCTTCCTCTACAAGCCATACCTTCTTTTTAAAAGAAAAATAAATACCATGTTTTACTTTTCTTTTATTTTGGTATTGAAAATGGTTTTCATAATGTTTTTATATCAATGTGTTGTATTGATATCTCATGATTGAAATGTGGAAATTTTATGATTCCTTTATGCATGTTTTATGTGATACGTTTATGTTATGGTTCTTGGGCATTGTTATGAAGACGGGTGGTTCCGTGATAAACTAAGGGCGGGTGAGCCCGATATAGCTCTCCAATGCATTGGGTAACGCGAAGGAGTGAAATGTTATGGTTTCTCCGAAGATATTTTAGGGAATATACTGTGATGGGCATTCCAAACGTAACCAAGAGGGTTACTCCCTACATAAGAATGTTATGAATGCCTCAAGTTACCTTTATGTCTTATGATTTCTATGATTTATTCATGTTTTGATGAGGTATGTTAAAGTGATTATGTTTTATGGGTAGAGTGTGATCTCATCCTTATGTATATATGTACCTATGTTTCCTTTCCATATTTTTATATCCCTTACTGATCTTTTTATGCTCATCCCATGTTTTTTGAAATGTTTTTCACAGGTCAAGGGAAAGGTACATGATATGATGATAGTGTCAAGGAAGTGTCAAGAAAGAATCCATGTTTTATTTTAAATATGTTTCCATTGATGGGAATGAATAATACTATCTTTATGTAACCACTTTGTTTTAATGTGTGTTGTAATGCATGTTTTAAGATCTAATTCTCTAAAACTCTAAACCCGAAAAGATCCTCAATGTGTAATCTTGTAATAACTCAAGATTAAGTAAGGTTTAAGGCTGGGGCCTTATAGTTGGTATCAGAGGTCGGTTTAGATAACTTTAGGAGTTACAATTCTATTAAAATATTATCCAAAAATATTTTTTTGAAATGATATAGCATTTAAAGATTACCATGTTGCTTCATCTAAGACATGTTTGTTCAGAATGGTTTTCCGCAGAGGAAACAGGGAAGCAGTGCTATGAAGGCATACAGAAGGAAATAACCTTCCGAATTAGCATCCTGAGATGGCCGGAATTGGAACTGAACAGTTTGTTGCAGTAATGGCGCATTTGACTTAGGCTATAAATGGTGGTGGTATCCATGCACGAGATCAGCCAGATCAACCGCAGAGGAACATGTCGGTGGTGGAACATTTCATGAGGCAACATCCACCATCATTCAAAGGATCATCTGACCCTGTGCTAGCTGATGGGTTGATTAAAGCACTAGAGAAGATTTTTGATGGCATGGGGTGTTCAGACAATCAAAAGGTTAGTCTTGCTATTTACCGTTTGGAGGGTGAAGCAGATTAGTGGTGGTCTATGGTTAAAAATATCAGGGACGCTGATGAGATTGATGCTCTCGATTGGGATGAATTCAAAGGTATGATTCTTGAGAAGTATTTTCCTAAGATTTTTCGACTTAGGATGGAAAAACAATTCTTGGAATTGAGGCAAGAGGAAGACTCAGTGGCTTCCTATGAAGAAAGGTTCACTCGATTGGCAAGGTATGCTCCAAATTTTATCCGAGACCTTGATAGTAAAATCAATCATTTTTACTTAGGATTAAAGCCAAAATATCAAAGGGCATTAGCTTCTCGTGAGTTTAAAATTTATGAAAATCATGTTCGATGTGCTGAGAATGTGGAAATAGAGTTTGCTGATGACCAAGTGTTATATAACAACCACCAGAATAAGAGACTGAGGTGGCAGGAGAAAGGTAAGAATTCTTCAAAAAAGTCTGATGGTAAGAAAACTAAGTTTCCAGTTTGTGATAAATGTGGCAAAAGGCATGCTGGGGAATGTCTTCTGAATTCTGGAAAGTGCTACCGATGTGGTAAGATGGGACATAAGGCTCGTGATTGCACTGAAAAGGATCAAGGTGAAGGTAAGAACAAATTTGATTTACAGTTAGTGAAATGTTATAAGTGCAATGAGATTGGTCACTATGCAAATGAGTGTCCGACAAAGAGCTTGAGTGATGGGAAGCAGTTAGACTACAAGCAAAAAGGGGTGGTGAAATCCTTTGCAACTACATCAGCAGATGTCAGGCCATCAAATGAAGTTGTATCAGCTCCAGGGAGCATAGTATTTTTCAAATATTGTCCTGAGATCGGGGTACCATCAGCTGAAGGTAAAGGAGGAAGATATTCCGAAGACCGCGTTCCGTACGAGATATGGCCATTATGAATTTGTAGTAATGCCTTTTGGGCTAACCAATTCTCCTGCTGTATTCATGGACATAATGAATAGAATTTTCCATGAGTTCTTGGATAAGTTTGTGGTGGTTTTTATTGATGATATTTTCGTGTTTTCTAAAAGTAAAGAGGAGCATGAAAGACATTTAAGGGTTATCTTGCAAACCTTAAAATAAAAGAAACTGTATGGTAAATTCAGCAAGTGTGAGTTTTGGTTGCAACAAATTTCTTTCCTTGGTCACATTGTTTCTAAAGATGGAATAACTGTTGATCCTGCAAAAACAAAATTTGTGGAAGAATGGCCAAGACCCACAAATGTAACCGAGATTCGTAGCTTCCTTGGTTTGGCGGGATATTACCGAAGGTTTGTTAGAAATTTTTCACGGTTATCTAGTCCAATGAATAAGCTAACTCGGAAGGGTGTTAAGTTTATCTGGACAAAAGAATGTGATGGCCGTTTTCAAGAACTGAAAAGAAGATTGGTGAATGCTCCAGTTTTGGAACTACCTTCCAGGAATGGTGAGTTTGTTATATACAGTGATTCTTCATTGAAAGGACTTGTTTGCGTCCTAATGCAGAATGATCAGGTAATTGCTTATGCTTCACGGCAGTTGAAAACTCATGAGGTAAATTACCCTACACATGATTTGGAATTAGCTGCTGTTGTTTTGACTTTAAAATTTTGGAGGCATCATTTGTATGGAGTAAAGTGTGAGATATATACCGATCACAAAATTTTAAAGTATATATTCACTCAGAAAGAGTTAAACATGAGACAGAGGAGATGGATAGAATTAATCAAGGATTATGATTGTACAATTCATTACCATTCGGGAAAAGAAAATAAAGTGGATGATGCTTTGAGTCGAAAAAGTAATGCTTCATTAACAATGTTGCATTTGGAACGTGATCCTTTGGTTAAGGAATTGATGAACGTTGGCATAGAAGTTGTTGGTGCAGGAAGTCCTTATGTTATGTTTCAGGTATCAGTGAGATCATCTCTATCAGATAGAATCAGGCAAGCACAGAAGCAAGACAGTGAGTTGCAGAAAAAGGTAGAGCTGGTTCAGAAAGGTAAGTTGCCTGAATTCAACATTGATAATGATTGTGTTTTGAGATTTGGGAAGAGATTGTGTGTGCCTTGTGATTCACATTTGAAGAGAGAGTTGTTATGTGAAGCTCATAGTTCTCCGTTTTCAGTTCATTCGGGCAGTACTAAGATGTATAGAGATCTGTGGGAGTATTACTAGTGGGATGGAATGAAAAGAGACATTGCTGATTTTACTGTGAAGTGTTTGACATGTCAACAGGTTAAAGCAGAGTGGCAATTACCGAAAGGGATGCTTCAGCCTTTACCAGTGCCAGAGTGGAAATGGGAGAATATATCCATGGACTTTGTTGTTGGATTACCGAAGACATCTCGAGGTAGTAATGCAATCTGGGTTATTGTTGATCGCCTGACCAAATATGCTCATTTCCTTGCTATGCGAGATACTTTTTCCCTAGATCAACTTTCCCATTTGTATATTGAAGAGATAGTCAAGTTACATGGATTTCCTCTCTCCATTTTATCATATCGTGATCCCAGGTTTACTTCTAACTTTTGGAAAGGCCTTCAGAAGTCATTGGGTACTGAATTAAATTTTAGTACAACTTTTCATCCTCAATCAGATGGGCAGTCAGAATGAACAATTCAGATATTGGAGGATATGCTACGAGCTTGTTCTATGGATTATCAGGGATGTTGGGACCAACATCTTTCTTTGGTTGAATTTTCATATAATAACAGTTTCATTCCTGTATACAGATGGCACCATTTCAGGCATTATATGGGAAGCAGTGTCGAACTCCAGCTTTCTGGGATGAAGTGGGTGAAAGGAAGTTGATGGGACCAGAATTGGTAGAAGAGATGGTAGAAAAATTCCAGCTGATTCAGAAACACATGAGAACAGCTCGGAGCAGGCATAAGAGTTATGCGGATAACCGGAGGAAGGATCTATCTTTCGAGGTAGGTGATCATGTTTTTCTAAAGGTTTCTCCTTGGAAAAGTGTGATGAGATTTGGTAAGAAAGGAAAGCTGAGTCCAACGTTTATTGGACCATACCAAATTCTGGAGAGAGTTGGATCAGTTGAATACCGAGTGGCTTTACCTCCGAGTTTATCTCAGGTACACAATGTTTTTCACGTTTCGATGTTGAGAAAGTATATACCAGATCCATCTCATGTTTTGAGTCCAGAGGTAGTTCAGCTGGAAGAGAACCTATCTTATGAGGAACAACCGGTCCAGATTCTTGACCACAGGGAGAAAGTGTTACGGAATAAGGTGATTCACCAGGTAAAGGTTTTTTGGAAAGACCACATGACTGAAGAGGCAACATGGGAATCTGAAAATGCAATGAGGGATAAGTACCCTCATTTATTCGATAAGTAAATAAATTGCGGGGACGCAATTTTCTAAAGGGGGTAAGGATGTAACATCCCAAGTATGTAATGAATAATATATTTTTTTCTATGTCTATTAATAATTAAGATAGTGTTTTAGAGGCTTAAAATGAAAATAAATCCAATCTTAAGCATGGAATACACTAATATTCTTAAAAGATTATTTTACTGCCTTATGAGGGAAAACACTTTTTAAATCTATGTTTTGAAAATTTTATAAACTATGTTTGTCAAAATAAACTTATTCTTTATGATTGGGACATCAAAATTTACTTTGTGTGAATTTTTGGTATTTTTCTGACAATGTTCATTTTTTAACGAATAGTGAAAAATACTGCATTTTACATCAAAACTGCTTTTTAATCTAATTTATTTATATGATTAGATTATATTTTGAATTGGTCTTAATGTGTAATATGAATATATTTTTACCGTTTAATCCAATGGCGGTCATTGGAATCAATTTCAGTTTGAAATTGGACTTAAACTAGTGTCAATCTTTTGATACTTATTGTTTCATAAAAACACGCTTTTTTCTCTGACAATGGGAATTAATTATTAAATTAATTAATGTGACTTATATGTTTTGAATTTTGTAAAATAGACTTAATTTTTGAATTCGTAATATCAAATATAGCTTAGGGTGAATTTTTGGTAATTTTCTGAAAAACTTCAATTTTTGATGAATAGTGAAACCACTAAGTGGTACTTATAAAGACTGATTTTCCGTTTAAATGAAATTTTTCCATCATTGTGTTTTGAATTTCAAAAATCCGACATACATGGTTGTCATTAAGAAGTAAAATGTGGTTCAATAAGATTAAAATAATTTTTTGGTGAATAGTAACTTATTAAGTTTTTAATCGCGATTAGTGGTAATTAGTGTAGTTTAAGGTAAAAATAATGCTTTAATAAAATAAGATGAGCTTGAAACATGTCCTACACTCATTGGTTGTGTCATGGCCGACCAAGACAAGCCATGGGTCAACTTGGGGACCCCATGGAGACACATTGGTTGGGAAATGAGATAAATTACTTTTTATTTAATGTAAAAGTAAAAATGACACAAACATAATATGTTTTACAAAAAAAAATTTTACATGGGGTTATAACGATCAGATTTTTGATTATAAATAGTCATTGGAAAGCTAAAAAGATTTTCTACATCATAGTATCTTTTTATAATTTTTAGACATTAAATAAATTAAATTATTTATGACATAATAATGATGAAGCGATGACATCATTATTTGACGATTTAAATAAAATGGAATGATAATGTAAAATATATAAACTACACATGTCCAAAACCAATTGGATGAGTGGATTTCGAACACTTATCACCTTATCCACGAATTATATCAATGTGGGACATTTTAAAACCGAATCACATTTTCAAATAATGTAATATTTCCTTACTATCCAAAAGTGCCCCTCCTCTCCTCTTATAAAAGGCCCCCACCTCTACCTCAGTTCACACACTCCTCAAGCCTTTGGCTCGGCCAAACCCTGCCCATTTACTCTCTCCACATCCCTCGCCTCATCCTAGAGGATTCCCTTTGGGTAGAATCCTTTCAAAAGAAGCCTTTAGGCTCAAATCAAAAGGAGTTACACTTTTAAAGGTAATTCATTATCTCATGTTCATTTGTTTTATTTTGCTTCTCCAACCACCTAAACTATTTTTATTTACTTCTTTTGTAACAACACCAGTATCTTCAATATACTAGGATGTTTTTATAAGATTTATTTGAGATACACTCTCACACAACTACATCAAATGGTTAAAGAACATACGGTTTCCGTGGATGGCAAAATTCTGCCTCCCGAAACGATGATTGTTCAATACACATTTAACACCTTCAAAGGTGTCCATTATGATGTCACTATTTTTATATATGATATATAATATGTTTATGTTTTCATTAAGCTTCTGTTTTTTTTCATTTTGGGAATACATTTATGGTTTACATTATGGGTAAACATGATATCTTCATTTTAGGAAGTGCGGACTACCGCCCCCTGAAAGTGATTTGATTCGTTAATACCATATGTGGGATGTGTAAAGGATAAAGCTAATGATATTATATATTTTATTATACTGGAATTATAATATACTCTTATATCATTATTATTCCATTCCAGAAAATATGAAATATAAATGGAAGTAGCGTTCATGCGTACGTACGGCTTACCGTCTCCATGAACGGTGCATTTCATTTCTTACCTCCAAATGTGATGTAATATTATAAATACATGTATATGATGAATATATATGATATATATGTTATCCAAATCATTAATATCATTCTGGATATAACGAACCTTTGACCAAATTAACAACATGTAAGTGTAAGAAGTTTATTTTTGACTTAAGAACCAAATACCGACAAAATGAACATTATTAACTTAAATTATTACATGATGTTCATAACATGGTCTAAAAGGAATAATGAACTTGAAAAAGGTTCATAAGAAAGTAGAGATTAACTCAAGTTTATTATTCAAGAGATTATTGAACGGTCGGGTCATGTCGGATACGAGGTATGGGACTTTGTCTCAATCTCCTTTCGTTGAGGCATATTTTATTTTATACACAACTTTATTTTATACGGTGTATAAACCCCTTTGACTTTTACATTTATTCAAAAGAAATATTTTTTATACGAAGCGTTTACTAAACGACAAAAGGGAATGTTTTTGTCTTACGTATGCGGCGACAACGACTTCTCTGCCGTCGTGACCGTTATTTGAGTTTCAGCTTCCTCTACAAGCCATACCTTCTTTTTAAAAGAAAAATAAATACCATGTTTTACTTTTCTTTTATTTTGGTATTGAAAATGGGTTTCATAATGTTTTTATATCAATGTGTTGTATTGATATCTCGTGATTGAAATGTGGAAATTTTATTTTTCCTTTATGCATGTTTTATGTGATACGTTTATGTTATGGTTCTTGGGCATTATTATGAAGACGGGTGGTTCCGTGATAAACTAAGGGCGGGTGAGCCCGATATAGCTCTCCAATGCATTGGGTAACGCGAAGGAGTGAAACGTTATGGTTTCTCCGAAGAGATTTTAGGGAATATACTGTGATGGGTATTCCAAACGTAACCAAGAGGGTTACTCCCTACGTAAGAATGTTATGAATGCCTCAAGTTACCTTTATGTCTTATGATTTCTATGATATATTCATGTTTTGATGAGGTATGTTAAAGTGCTTATGTTTTATGGGTAAAGTATGATATCATCCTTATGTATATATGTACCTATGTTTCCTTTCCATATTTTTATATCCCTTACTGAGCTTTTTATGCTCATCCCAAGTTTTTTGAAATGTTTTTCATATGTCAAGGGAAAGGTACATGATATGATGATAGTGTCAAGGATGTGTCAAGAAAGAATCCATGTTTTATTTTAAATATGTTTCCATTGATGGGAATGAAGAATACTATCTTTATGTAACCACTTTGTTTTAATGTGGGTTGTAATGAATGTTTTAAGATCTAATTCTATAAAACTCTAAACCTGAAAAGATCCTCAATGTGTAATCTTGTAATAAATCAAGATTAAGTAAGGTTTATGGCTGGGGCCTTATAATAGTTTTGCATAATAGATATATATGTGAAATGGAAAACACTATTTATGGAGACAGTTGTCCGTACGTACACATAAACACTACTTCCATTTTCACAACGTATTGAACGGAACTAAGAGAAAAAAATATATGTAAGTAAATATATATATATATATCTTAAGTATCATTATAATGTCATATATTAAAAGATATTAGTAATATATATTTTTATAATCGTCGATGAATGGTGAATGTGGAAATAAATCTCATCGCGTCGTGGAGACGATAATTCGTACATATGCACGAGCGACAATATCATTTCCTGAAAGGTGTGGAATCGAATTGTATGTTAATTTTATAGAGACATTATCATTTTATTTTCATTATTTATATACATATTACTCATTATTATAACCATCCAAATAACATAATGTTGAATAACAAATTACACCACGACATGGAGACTGTAAGCCTTATGTACGCACGCATGGTGGCATTATCATTCATAATATGGATATAATAATGAATATAGTTGGGAAATATTTGTAATTAAATCACATTATAAAGATGATACTGGATTTATTATTTTATAATGGAAATAACAAATAAAGAAGTAGTGGAAGAAGAAAGGAATTTGAAAGAGGGTGGTGAAAACATTAACTCTTCGTCGGGTTCTTCCTTTTGATTTGATCAAAAGGGCTCCATAGATTAGATTTATGATCAAACTAATGCATCTAGTTTGAAGTGAGGGAAGTTGAGAGAATATTTGGGCAGGTTTTGGCCGATCCAAAAGGATTTTGTGGTATGAATTTGAGGGAAGGAGGAGTGCCCTTTTATAAGAGGGTGAGGGGCACCTTTGGAAAAGATAGAAATATTAATTTATAATAATTTCTATTTAGCTTCTAATGGATCCAATGTGGATTATTTAAAGGTTAATGTGGGGATAGGTCGCAAAACCACTAAATAAATAGGTTTTAGATAGGTTTGGGTCTCTATATTAACTTTATCTTTTTTATTTAACTCTTAGTTAAATAGTTTGACATTTACCATGTCTCTTTGTATTTTTATATTATATAGTCAATAAACTTACTATAAATATCTAATAGACCCCTCAGTAGTCCATTAATAATTAAACTATTATTATATACGTCATTTGGCTAGACAATTGATTTTTAGGAATAGAATATCAATTAATAATATAATATTTGATTTTAAAACTCTTTTAGGTCAAATTTGACACTATTTAATAATTGATTATTGTAAAAGTCTTAACAACTTTATTAATTCAACAAAACTATTTTAAGAAATACTAACATGTCATATTAACCAATGAAATTTTAGGATGTTATCAAAACATTCAAAATATATTTATTTTAACATTTATAATACTAATTATTTTATTCTTTCATTAATAAGGTAAATAATGAATCAGTATTGTGTCAAAAATAAATTTAATTATTTAATGTCTAAAAATTATATATAAAATACCATTATGTAGAATTTTTTTTATATTTGTAATTAATATTTATAGTCCAAAATATAACATATATAACCCCTATGTAAAAAATATTTTCCTAAAATATATATGCTTAAGTCATTTTTTGTATTTACTTTAAATTAATTAATATAAAGTGTCATTATTACTTATAAGTGTATCCATGAGGTCCCAAAGTTGACCCAAAGATTTCCATGGTTGGACATGTGTCAAAAAATAGGGTAAGGACACCTTTTAAGGTAATTTAATGTTATTATAATAGTATTTGTTTACCCATATTTACCGGATTTACCCTTTAACCATGTTAAATAAAATATTTACCGAAATAATTATTCAAATTGTCTAAAAATAAAATATACCTATTTAAAAATTTTGGACCTCTTGATTATAAATATTTAATCCATTTTTCTAAATTCAAAACATAGAAGTGGCATAAATTAATTTAAAATTAATTCCCGTTGTTAAAACATAACGCGTGTTTTTAAGACATAATAACTATCAAAAGATTGGCACTTGCTTATGTTCAGTTTAAATGTGAGATTATGTCCAATTACCAAAATTGGATTAAATTGTAAAAATCTAATATAATTATACTCTAAAATCATTAAAATTAATAATTTATCAATATTAATTATTTCGATTAAAATTTTTTTTTTAAATTAAAATTTACTAATTTTTACTATTCATCAAAATATGAATGTTATCTGAAAAGTACCAAAAATTCACCCTAAGCTAATTTCAATATTCTGAATCCAAAAATGAAGTCCATTTTGAATGATATAATGTATGAAATTTCCAAAAGTGGGTATTATTGTTCATAACGGCTTGTTTGATTGGTTGTGGTGTGTGTTAGAACTCAAAGTTTTGTAAAACACACGCTAGTGCATTATTCAAAGAGAAGTGTACCATGGAAGCTTGGGGTGTTACATTATCCCCTACTTCAATTAATTTCATCTTCGCAATTTTAAATTATGTTTTAAAAGCAATAGGTTGAAAATAGAAAATACCTTTGGGAAAAACCACATCAGAAATTAGGTTAATAAATTTTAGTCTTAATAAAAGGAAATGGGAAATGAAAGGGTAACTTCCAAATTATGATCTTGATTAGGAGAACATTGGTGGGAATTAGAGACATATAATTGGAGGAACAACTTAAATATTTATAGATAGTGATTGAGGTCATCAATCAAAAACAAGTGTAAAATTGAGGGACTAAAATTCATCAATCTATTATGATTTAAAATACCATCTGTCCAACAAAACATATGGTATTAGGATTACATATTTTGGGTTTTAAGATCCCTTAACTAAATTATAGGAATTAATTACTTCATAGAATAAGAGAAGAAGAAAAATATATACTTGACAAGTAGAGTCCAATCCTTTAACTAATTTCTACAACAAACTCATCATTCACTCTAAAAGATAAGAAAACTTAAAAATAATATTTTATTTTTCCTATTCGTATAGGGTTCAAAAAAATGAATTTATAATTCATATACCATAATTTTTTAAAAAATTCTACATTATTCAATCCAGGACATCACGTGGGCCAATGGTAGGTGATACACCCCTGTCGCCCTTCAGTTGCGGGTTCAAGTCTCGCGGCCTTGCCGGACGTGACAGGTTGTTGCCCGAACTCCGGGTTCTCCTTTCGTGGAAGTCCAAAAATAATCTCAAACAAGAATTATATAAAATACTTCTCTCCAAACTCACTGTCCAAAATGTATAACGAAGGTAAACACAATAAAAATCCTTTCTGCCGCATAATAATATGTGGACACCTTCATCATGTATTCTTTTAAAACACTGCAACATCTTAAATTACCATAAAACCTTATTGATTTCATTCATGATCCCATATTATTTATAGAATACTAGATATACTCCTTCTATCAAAAAATGTTTTAAACTCCAACAATGATGGAATATACATATCATTAATCAGTTTCAAGGTATTCAAGAATATCCAATATAATTTATCCAAATCAATCATGTATTATTACAAAATCACTACCTCGGTATCAGATCCATATTATGGATTATCTTTCTCACAACCATATATTTTCAAAACACTTAACCTGCAATTGAGTCACTTTTCTTGGTTCCACACAATATCAAGTCCTTAATGAAATAGTATTGCAGTACAATCCTAATATACTCCATAATTATTATAACCAGTACATTGATCATACAACACTCAAATGACATAATTCTCTAATAACAACATAAGAATTCTAATCATTCCTACACATCTGTGGTAGTATCATAACTTGATTATTATCCAATAGCATCATTTGGGGCATACTCTAATGGTTTTTACATTGGTTCACGTAGTGTCCAAACTTCTTGAAAATGAATCATTGTACATTTGAATCCTTTTTCTTACCCTTGTAGTCATGTACATGGTGTCATTTTTCTCCACACATATAACAAACTCCAATTCCCATCAACCATGATCCAAGGTGTTTCTACCCAAATTTATCACATATGGGAAAATTATTCTTTTCCCTCATCACTTTATCTATCTTTCTCTCTTCCATCCTTTTCTTCTCTTGCTTCCCTTCAAAGCCATAGGACTTAGAAAATTTTTTACTTATCTTATTGACACATGATACTATTTCTTCATATGTTGAGAATAAATTGGAGACTATTTCCCATCTAAATGTTGGCTTAATACCGTGAATGATATGATACTTTTTACTCTTTGGATCATACGAATTGCAGGAGTTCACATTCCTTCTACTAAGCACCATTTCTATAAAATGGCATAAACAAGGTCAGTTTATGGATTGCAAGGAATAATACAAAACTTGTAAAATACCTAACGTAAATTGATCAGTTTATGGATATAATCCATAATCATAAAGATGTCTTCATTAAGGAAGTGTATACTCATAAACACATCATAATGATTTGTAACGAAAATGAGAATTATCCTAAGAATATTCTCCGGGAGTGTCATAACCAAGAGTGCAGTAAGGCCCATTGTCGTTCACTAGTTCCCATTCGAGTCTAGCTCAAAGCGGTGTTTTCTGGGTTTACCCCTAGGTACATTTGTACCAGAGCCTCCTCAAACTGCTCGTATCCAGATAGAGATGTATTTTTTTTGGAAAACTAACAAAATCTCTACATTACCAAAATTCTATGAATTTCTTCTATACTAATCCTCAAATTCTATCTTATGGCTATGTGCTCTAATTACAATTTATCAAAATCTAGCTTCCAAGGTTATTTCTAAACTTCCTCTGATACCAACTGTAACGCCCCGACCCCAATTACCTAGATTCAGTGCATTATTTTAATACATTGTCATAGTTACAAGGAACTAAGTCCTGAAGGACCGATCAGTGTAGCAGTCTTGGAAAATAGATTACATACATTAATGTTACATTAAACTTCATAACATACAAAACAAAATAAATAATCCTTCATGAACTCCATTAATCCCTTGGATTAACCCTGCATATCAATCACAATAAAGTTCTTGGAATCCTGGGAAAAATAAAACATAGAAATGGGTGAGCTCATATGCTCAATAAAGATAATAATACAGCAGAAACATTCATAAAAAAGAATAAACATTTAAGGCAATGTATAACTAAAACAAAAGCCTTTTAAATTTAAATTTTACCATAATATGGAAAAAATAAAATGAAGTAATTCCATTTACTTATTCACATGGATATATTCTACTAGTCAAATAATCACATACAATATCACTAAACACTTTCATAATGATGGAATGCATAATGCCAGACAATCATAACCACATAGTCAAGGCCTTGTTCCAAGACACTAGTTTGTTTCATGAGATCTACTGATGCACCGGGGAGCTACAGTTGGCTCCACCCGTCACTTAATAAGTCTGATCCATTCCTCGTATGAAAAGATTTAAACATAACATAAACATTTATATTAAAACTAGCATGTGAATTTTCAATACTTTATCCATAAACCATAAATGGTATACAAATAACACATCCATAGTAAAACATATCACAAAACCTTCAATACTATATAAAAGTTCTGTATCATAATATATCAACCTCAATCAAAAATAATATCCAGTAAAGGATGTGTACATAGTTGAAGATGATGTGTAAAACTTTTTGAGGGAAATAACCTTTTTGTAAAATGATTTAAAAGTCACAGATTTATAAATGAAGTAATTTAAAAGAGATTTTTGAATCAAAGTTTCCCATACCACTTTAATACTTTTAAAAAGAATTTTCATTTCAAAACATTCATTTAAAGTCCCAGAAATTGCATGGAAATTTTTTTTCGTAATTTCTTTGGAATTTTACATGAACGCAGTTTCTGAAGGTGCCTGATTCCGAGGCCCGATGTGCCCGGATTCATTTTCCGAAGTTTAGCTCGGGTACGTTCAATAAAAGAATGAGCAGGTTTTTATTGCTTTTGACCCGGTGCTCAGAATTGAAATCTGAGGGCACCGATGAAACCGCAACGCCGATAATTGCTTATGAAGACTCATTCTGGAGTTGCGTTTTCTCGGGAGGAGTTGTTTAAAAAAAGTGAGGGATAAAAATATAATTGTTTTACAATTCTTTTCTTTTTAAGTGGATTTAAGTGTTGTGTAACAACACTTTATCCCTCTCTTATATGGTTATAACCTATGTAAGGGAGTTAGGGGTGGGACCCACTTGTTGTTAACTACCCATGAGAGGATTAAAGGTGAGGTGGGCCCACATGAACCCCACCCCTTCACTTTCTTGAAACCTCCTATAACTCCCCCTTTAGGTGGGTGAACTCTCATCTTCCATAAATCACTCCAACCACATTTGTGACACACCCTCTCATTAATGATGCCAACTCTACTTCAATTAAATTTGACAAGATCAAGATTAATTAAGTTAAGTTAATTTAACATTTTGAAATGTTTTGAAAATGCATGGGATGTGTAATAAAATAAGAAGAGTCTTATTTTATTAGGGTTTGGATGGTTGTTTGGGGAATGTGAGGTGATAGAACTCATCTTCTTCGTTGAAGAACACGAAGAACGTCATGAACCCGACGAAGAACGCCTTCACCGCAAGGAGTGAATGACGTTCCGTTCTTCTTCCCTCTCCATAGTCGGTGATAGATGCCTTCGTCGAAGAATGACAATGCACCGCATCCTTCGTCGGGCGAATGCCAATGATGCTTACAGATCCTCGATCCGCGACACCGTCTTCCACGACGTTCGACTTCCGCGACCCGATGACGTGCGACAACAATTTCGATGTAGGGGGTTTGATTTTGGTTCATGAATCTATCTTGACCGTCCAAAATCAATTTTTCTTAAGCCCCATGATATCGGATTAATGGGAGTAGGTCGGACCGCACGAACATGGCCGACCCTCTTCCCCCTTCGTTAATGTGTTTGTTGCAGCTTAATCAAATGTGGCGCAGTGCAATGACACCGTGAGGAAACAAGAAGGATCATCGGTGAAGAAGCGCGGCACCATTGTGTCGTGCCGTGGAGTCTGAACGAATCCGCGACACTGTCACGCCCCACCAGAAAATCACGAAGAGACGCGGTTTGTTTATTTGGCATGCAGATCGACAGGCCATGGATGAACGGGCCGTAGGGGCGATTTGAAGGCTTTTCTGTGAAGGGCAGGTCCCGGGAGGACTGCAGGTGATGACCAAATTGGAAACTGACCACTGTAGAAACTCCGGTGGTCCACAGAAGGGCCCGCCGGCGGCACCCGGTGTGCCGCCGGGAAGGGCCGCCGCGGCTGGTCCCGCAGCCGCGCGGGGACCGAGTGAGACCGGGGGTTGTAACCCCCGGTGGTCAAGGGAGTGGCCCCCACATGGGGGGGGCTTCAATCAATGGGGTAAACCCCCCCCCCCTTTCCGCAACGGCACGACCAGCTGGCCATGCGGATGTGATCAAGCCGGGCCAACCGGCCACCCAATCCGGGCCGGGACGACCCAGGGGGGTTGGGCCGGGCCGGGCCGGGCCCATACCCCCCATTTCGGTCTATTTTCGTTCAAACACTCATAACATGGGCTACAGAACTCCAATCGACGCACCATCAGTTTTGATGCGATCCTTGGATCGAGATGGTCGTTTCAGTATATTACAATCAAGGTTTTGGAGAACTTTGGGTATGGTCGGGTTGGTTCGAACACGAAACCAACCGGGCCCTCGGAGCGGGAACGTTTATAACTAGAGCTCTGGACGTCCGATTGACATTCCATAAACTTTGTTGGATTCCACATGATGAGACAGAACTGTTGGCATAGTTTTCCTAAGACATGGACGCAGTTGGAGTGTGGTTGGGTTGGATTGTACCTGAAATCCAACTGGGCCCCTCAAGCGGAAAAGCTGATAACTTTCAGACCGGACGTCCGTTTGACGAACCGTCAGTGGTGTTGGTGATCACGATGAGAAACGGTCCATATGAGTATACCCTATGAGATTTAGGGGTAGAGTTGAGATACGGCCGGGTTGGTTCGCACACAAAACCAACCAGCCCCTGGGACGAAAAGGCTAATAACTCACAGACCGGGAATCCGATTGACGCATCATCTGTTGCATTGAGACCCATATGACAAGGTGGTCCTTTGAGATACTTCTTCTTGGGAATTTGTGATACTTGGAGTATCGACCATTAGATTTTGGAGCGGACCCTCCCGGTGACGAGTGTACGGAGTTCAAAGACAGTGTAGCCGGCAGAGACTTGATGAATGCTTGATCAACTCGACTTGGAGTGAGTGGACTAGCCCAGTAGATGGAGCACTACTTTGTTTGGGTGCAGACCCATAGAGGACAGAGCACTACTGAGTTTGGGTGCAGACCCGTGGTACTCATCTGGAGAGTACCTCTTCAGGCTATTAGGGGGGATGTACTACTATGTTTTGGTGGCAGACCCCGGTGGGAAGCACTACTGTGTTTGGGTGGCTGAACCGTGGTACTCGACAGGAGGAGTACCTCAGCAGTCTTAGGTTAGTGAGCAGTACCTTGGAGTCGCGATAGGATCACTGTACACTCCAGAGACAGGGCTCTTCACCAGTTATGGTTTCGATAATGAAAATCCTGGTTTGAGTTGAGTCTATAATCTTTGTGTTTACCTCATGATTGAGATGGGTCACTTGAAAACTTAGGTATATGTATGGGTATATGCCTGGGTAGTGGTTATCAGTTGATTTCATAATCATTGTGTTTCCTCATGATTGAGATGGGTTACTGGATAACATAGGTATATGTATGGGTATATACCTAAGTAGAGGTTATCTATTGAGATCTTTCTTTGTGGTTATCCTTGTTGGATTTAGTGAGACATTGAGGGACTCGGGGTCCCTACTGAGTATCGTTATAATCACCCCTGCATGGGCTATGCCCGCACCTCGTTGTGTTGGTTGTAGACGACGGGAAACACTGACAGAGGTCGAGTGTTTGTGGACTGGACAGTACCCGGAGGTGGATCTCAAGACGAGATAGTATCTGGAGGTGAGATTCATGACGTGATCATACACGGAGGAGGTTGATGGGTGATAGCATTGTGGAGGCTCTCTGTACCTACCCTTCAAGTAGGATCCATGGTGGACGCTCTAGGAGCTGCGCTATCTGTACCTACCCATCAGGTAGGATCCGAGGAGCATGACACAGGAGCTACTTCTGTTCTTCTAGTTGTTGTATTTTTCTATTGTACTTTCGTTCAGTTGTAGTTGTACTTTCAGTTGGGTTTGTAATCTGACCCATTTACTTTTATAACTTCTTTTTTACTTAGTGTTTTACTTCCTCTTGTAATCTGTGGTGTTTTGTTTACTTTTATAAAGGCAATGCCTTCCCAGTTATCGTGATTTACGCCTTGGTGCTAGTCACCAGCCCTTGCCATATGGAAGGCGTGCTTGGGGTAGTCACGACACGGGCCCCGAGGACGGGTCGTGACAATTCATGTATATATAAATAAATCATTAAAAACATTTTGAAAACCTGGATATTAATTAAAAAATATTTACAAAGATAAATCTTTAAAACATTTAAAATTATGATCTCGATAAGGAGTACCTTTCACAAATCTTTAATATATAAATTCTGAAATAATTTTTATGAAAAATGGACACGGATGATAAAAATGTCCCAGTAAATACTTACACATAAACAATATCTGATAATAATAAGATTGATGAATTAACCGTAACCAATTTGGTAACTTACGAAACATACACCCCCTGAAAGAGGTATCATACAATGAATATGTAAATACAAATAAATTAATGAGTATAACACAAAAATAAAATTATGGCCAGTACATACACCATAGAAAAGGTAATAGTGTAAATATGGCATGAATCCCATGGGAATAAGGAGTGAGATGAGAACTCCTTACCTTGAACCTTCCATTAGTCGAGGGTACATTTAACCTTTTGTATGAAGACCGTATTATGTTATTAAAATATACCAGAACCATATTAATATTTATGATATCATACATTATTCATTTATGACTCTTCACTACCCATTTAGTAATAATTTCCATGTTAATTTAATATTTTGGGTAATAATCGCTTTCTTTATCGTACGTTTTTTAACTTGTTACTCTTGATTGTATCACTTAGATCATGATTTCAATACGTCCAGAATATAAAACGTTATTTATATATCATATATATTTAGAATATAATAATGTATAGTAGATATATATGTGAAATGGAAAACACCGTTTATCGAGACGGTAGTCCGTACGTACGCATAAACGTTGTTTCCGTTTTCATAACATTTTGAACAGAACTAAGTGAATAAAATATATGTAAGTGGATATATATATATATATCTCCATTATTATTATTAAGTCATATATTACCAAAATATTATTAATATATATATTTATAATCGTCGATAAATGGTGAATGTGGAAATGAATCTCATCGCGTCGTGCAGAGGGTAATCCGTACTTACGCACGAGCGACAATATCATTTCCATAAATGTGTTGAATTGGATGGTATATTAATTTTAAAGAGACATTATAATGTTATTTTCATTATTTAAATAAATATTACTCATTATTATATCCATCCAAATAACATAGTGTTCAATAACAAATTACACCACGGTGTGGAGACGGTAAGTCGTACTTACGCACGAATGGTGACATTATCATTCATAAGATGGATAGAATAATGAATATAATTTTTCAATATTTATAATAAAATCACAGTATATAGAATATAATGGAGTTATTATTTTAGAATTGAAATAACAAATAAAGAATAAGTGTAAGTAGAAAGGAACTTGAAAGAGGGTGGTGGAAACATTACCTCTTATTTGAGATCTTCCTTTTGATTTGATCAAAAGGGATCCTTACGTTGGATTTATAGTTAAAATAAGGCCTCTAGGTTTAATTGACAGAATTTGAGAGAATATTTGGACAGGGTTTGGCCGATCCAAAAGGCTTTTAAGGTATTAATTTGAGAGAAGTGGGAGTGCCCTTTTATAAGAGGTGTGGGGGCACCATTCAAAAATCTAGAAATATTATTTTTTATGAAATTCATATTCGGTTTGTAATGGTTCCAAAGTGTATTATTTAGAGGTTAAGTTGGGGATATGTCTATAAATACTCAAAAAAAATATGTTTTAGACAGGTTTGTGTCACTATATTTACTTTTTCTTTTTTATTTAACTCTTAGTTAAATAGTTTGACATTTACTATTTCTCTTTGTATTTTTATATTATATAGTTAATAAACATACTATAAACTTATAAGATACCTCCAAGTGGTACATTAATAATAAAAATATCATTATATAAGTCCTTTGGCTGAGCCTTTGATTTTTAGGAATATAATAACAATTAATAATATAATATTTGTTTCTAAAACTCTTTTATGTCAGTTTTGACCCTATTAAATAATTTATTTTTGTTAAAGTCTTAACAACTTTATTATTTAGAAAAAAAATCTTTTTAGCAATCCTAACATGTCATATTAACCAATAAAAGTTTTGGATGTTATCAAAACTTTAAATTATATTTATTTTAACATTTATAATACTAATTATTTGATTCTTTCATTATTAAGGAAAATACTACATCATTATTTTGTCATAAATAAATTTAATTATTAAATGTCTAAAATTTTTAAATAAAACAACATTATGTAGTAAATAGTTTTATCTTTCTAATGAAAATTTATAGTTGAAAATATAACATATATAACTATATGTAAATTCTTTTTTTCTAAAAGAAATATGAATATGTCATTTTTGTATTTAATTTAACTTAATTAATATAAAGTGTCATTATCATTTACAAGTGGATCCATGGGATCCTAAAATCGACCCAAATATTCCCATGGTCTGACATGTATCAAAAAATGGGGTTAGGAAACGTTTTAGGGTAATTTAGTATTATAATAATATTATTTTTTTACCCTTATTTACTGGATTTACCCTTTAACCATGGTAAATAAAATATTTACCGAAGTAATTATTCGAAATGTATAAAAATAAGAGTTACCTATTTACAGAATTTTTACATCATGATTCTAAATATGGAATCCATTTTTATAAATTCAGAACACAGAAGTGGAAAAAATTTATTTAAAATTATTTCCCGTTGTTAAAACAAAAAGCGTGTTTTTATGAGATAATAACTATCAAAATATTGGCACTTACTTATGTCCAGTTTAAATGTGAAATTATGTACAATGAACAAAATTGGATTAAATGGTAAAAATATAATCTAATTATACTATAAAAACAATCAAATTCATAATTTATCACTATTAATTATTTCTATTAAAAAAGATGTTTTTAATTAAAATTTTGTAATTTTCACTATTCATCAAAATATGATAGTTATCCGAAAAGTACCAAAAATTAACTGTAAGATAATTTTGATATTTAAAGTCCAAAAATGATGTCAATATTTAAGGTTAAAATTTATAAAATTTCAAAAATAGGTTATTACTATTCATAACGCCAAGTTTGATGGGTTGTGGTGTGTTTTAGAACTCGAAGTTGCGTACAACACACGCTACTGCAATATTCAAAGAGAAGCATATCGTGGAATATTGGGGTGTTATATAACACCTCTACATATAGTTACATTCATGAAATATATACCCATATAGATTCCAAAAATCCCCCACATAGTCCATTAATCTTCAATATTGGTCGAATTCCTTCTGTGGAATACTTTTGGTACAAACATACAGTATCTACCTGATTAACATGTAACCTCTTCTCTCTGTGTTATATTATTTCCATTATCCATTCCCTTAACTAACATTTTTCCATTATTATTTAAAATAAATATTATCCTAAATGAACTAGTATATTTTTATGTGATTTTGTATACCTAAACTTACACACACATCCGTCTAATGGGAAAAAAATTTATTGTTTCTAGGTACAACGAATTACAGCCTCACGAAATGATGATTGTTTATTTTTACTTTACCACATATCATTATGTAAATTTTGATGGTAACTTTGTTTATGTATGATATATTTTAATAGTAATTATAAGTATATTCTTTTTTATTTTTTTATTACATATACCTTTAATACATTCCATTTTAAATTAATATTATTACATCGTTTAATGAAGTGTGGACTGCCTCCCCCTCTAAGCATTGTGATTCATTCACACTAAACATAGAACATATAATGAATGGTTTTAATTAAATATATGTGATATAAAAACCACATATATATGTTATTTAAGAAATAACTTATATTCTATAAATTATATATATATATATATATATATATATATATATATATCATTTTCTTTATTTCCATTTCACACCATAAAAAAGTGATAATGTCGTTCGTGGATGTCAGATCTACCACCTCATCAACATGATATGATTTTTTTATCATAATAGTAATAATATATATATGTATATATGAGTAAATAATATGGTATTTATTATATAATTATCATTTTGGATTGATATAGTGTTACTTTATTTCCATAACGATCAATAAAAAATAATAACGTTACTCATGCGTACGTACAACGTGCCGTCTTCGTGATCATAATGTTGATTATTTTTTCATATCCATATTTATTGATTTATTTAAAAAGTACTATTAATTTATGAATAATAAAATTATGTCATTTTTATTATCCTGGAGATTTTATATTATGAACCCTTTGACCATAGTTGAGTTACCAAAGTTCTTTTTGACATATAAACCAAATTTGGTTAAATCCCCTGACATAATATTAACAGCTTAAGTAATTGTAAAAAATAAATTAAAAGATAAATAAAATTATTTATAAACCTGAAAATGTTTATCATTAATGTATTATAGAAAGACATGTTAATTATACAGTAAGTTAAAATACTTTAACCAGAAAGGAAACTCAAGGTAAGAGATTTTCAGCTCCCTTTTTACACCTATGAGATAAATGTCATATTCCCCACTCACTAATTTTATTTTTTATACCTATGTCCATTTGCATATATTATATCATGATTTACATTTATTTTATGATATAAATCAATTCAGTTGATTATTATTTTTTCAGGGATCCCTTGATTCAAAATCTTCTCACATAATAATGGAATTTGGTCAAAAATTACATACCATTGATACATATTTTTTATGAAACATCAATTCACATTTATTTGATATATTAATACCTTTCTCATGTTATACCATGAATCCAATTATTCTCATGATATTTTAATTTTCTTTCTATTTCATACATTCTAGATATTATGAATCAAATGTTTCAAAGTGGTATGGGACCCATTAATATTTTTAAAGATTATTCTCCTCATAAAAATTATTAATGGTAATTTTTGTAATGTCACATCATTTTGTTATAATTTTTCATTTTAAATTTATAGATTATTCAAATTTTTATGTTATGTATATTATAATTTCCTAAATCTTATATAATATCACATATGTTTTATACTTTGATAATTATTTGATTAACATGGAAATTATTGAGAAATCTGTATATTTTATTCAATATGGGTATTTGATATATAAAATTTTATATTAATAAAATCGAAATTTAAATATAAGGATTTATTTTGACATGAAATTATGGGTGGAGAGTGGATATTATATAGCCCCTTGATGCATTAACAGGTTCTCATGAGACTAATAAGCTTCTCAAATTAAATGGATTTCTATATGTTGTTTAAAATAGAAGGGGTAATTGATCTTGAATGTATAGGTCCCCATGTACCAAAAAATTGTCATAAAATAATTAACAATCCCTTTAATATATATTTAAATTATTATTTATCCAGGACATTTTCCATTAACGTGTCTATGGATCCATTTCATTTTAAATTCATTGATTAAATGGATTGTGTTTCATTTTCTTACATTTACATATGTATTTATCCTAAACTAGTTATTTTAATGACATGTGTTTCAATAAAGTACCTTTACCAATTTTTAAGCACATAATTTAAATACAGTTATTTATATTGTAAGTATATTATATTATTTAACATACCATTATTATTATTCTCATTGATTAATTATTTATTCAGGTATATTTTTTCCTTACTATGCATTTGACCTCACCCTTGTTATGTTTCATTCCTTCGGAATCCAAGAAGTGTACTATGAAAGATATAAATGGATATATATTATATAGATTTGAGTTATCCTCAATGTAATTTATTTATATATAAGAATAAAATCCTTTAATTAGTGTGTTCCCTTTTAATACAAGACTCATTTATGTATCTGGTTTTGAAAGACTATTAAAATCATCTATCCTTTGGGATTGATTCATTGTAATAATTCCAATTTAATTAGTATCATATACTGGCTCTCAGATATCTAGGGTCAGTCTTCTATAGTTGGTATCAATTTATGTTTACTAGAAACTATATAAACAATATTTAGGAAAAAATAGGTTATATAACATTATAATAACATAGAATTTGATAATAAGTTGATAAGAACACTATAGAAGTTTTCTAAATGAATACATATGTGTGTATTCCAATAAATACATCCCTATATGAATACAACATGTGGGTGTGGTTCTAGAAAAGATTTACTTATGAGTATCAACTTAGACAAAGTCTTTCTATCTTGACTATGGGTTAAAATGTACATGACAACAAGCCTTACTACGTACCTGGTTTGACACTCATGAAGGTTATGATTGGGATAGACCACTTTTTATTTACAAACAATTATTATTAATTTTAATAGATAATGGATGTGAATATCATAGATTAAGCCTAATGGGGTTTAGAATCTAAATAAGGTGTAATTATTTACATATTATATATATATATATATATATTATTCTCTCACTTTGATTATTGTTACTCACACTATTCTTTCTGAATTTAGATAATTTCTGGAACACAAAGGATTCAAGTTAACATAGATCATGAAGGAAAATGTGGTGAAAATGAGCAACAAATATATTTTTTGATAGGTGTGAGGTTTATTAGTTTAATTCCAAATCAGTTTTCCCGAAATAAACTTAACAATATTTAGCATTACCAAAACCCAAACATGCCAAAGAAGAGAAGCATAAATGTTTCTAAGAATTTTAGTGGTGGAGAGTGTAATAAAAATAAGTATTGATTTAAAACATGTGAGAATTTTGTCTAAAAGAACCAATGATTATGTATTAATGGTATAATTAAATTCAATATGTGCTAGAAATACAGATTTAAAGAAAGGGATTTTTGTGAAAAAAATGAAGAGTATGATGGAAAGAAATGAAGCTCATCCAAATAAATATTTTATAGTAAATTGACATAAGTGTGGGGAGACTGGAAATCACCCAAATCAATTTTCTATTTTGGTGGATAAATACTAGAGTAAAAAAATATCTATTTGAAAATATGTGATGATGTATTTATGTGATATGGGTTTATTTAAGAAATTTGTTAAAAGGTTATTAAGTGATTAAAATTATCTCAAGTATGTCCAATATATTTTGGAAATTATGTTACTATGGTTTTAAAAAATGACAACCTATAACATGGGTAAAACCAATCAAAAAAAGTATGGTCACGGTCTTGAACCTATAACTGAATGATGATAAGGGTTTCATACTAAAAAATAACATACACCAAATTATGGTTAAATTTTTATTGTTTTTAGTTAAAAAAATTGATGAATAAATTTTAATGATTTACCAATAATATCACTTATGAGAATTTGAAATTAATGTATTTACAATATTAACCATGGAGATATTTATAGTTATATTGTTAGACATTTATATCTTTTATAGGCCCTATGATATGTGAAATGTATATTTTAGTGATTTAAGAAAAAAAAATACTCATTATTGGTAACAAATTTCTAGGAATAAAGGGATGAATTAGAATTTGATTAAATAAAAACCAGTATAGAGAATTGTACATATTAAATTTAAACATATAAATTAAGAATAATTTCTCATATTCATATGTAGTAAATGAATTACCCAAAATTAGAAGAATGACATAGAAATATTTTTTCCTAATACCATGATTTCTATTAAACTGATACTCTAATAAATCATTATAGAGTTTAGGATATGAGGCCCTCAAAATTTACATTGTCCATTCACTTTTTTTTATTTATGTCTTAATTACCACCTTATAAATATTTATGTTTTTCCTCCATGTACACGTCACTAATTTCAACTAATTTTCTTCTTATTAGAGACCATGTTATATGGTAGTACGTGTGACCTTTGTACTTTCCATTTTACATTTATAGATGATGAATTTGAAACATTATCATGATGTGGGATTTCAAACATATGAAGTATCAATAAATATATCACCATGATCATGTTTAAAATTATGAGGATGAAATTTAAATATTGTGGAGAGAATGTTACACCCTAAAAATCTGAAGTAAGAACCCTTTATTTGATTATTTGAATGACACACGACACCAATCAGGTAAGGTAATATAATATATCGGTACTTTATAACATATGTAATATTTAAAATAATATATATATATATATATATATATTAATTCATGAGACATGGTTTTACGCTGTGTTACACCTAAGAGAGAACTTCCTCATTTTCTTATGTTACTCACAAGACTGAGTTTCACTAAATGACAATGGATTATTTAAAATATTATAATTTTATGTAATATGATATAACCTTGATGTTATGTTAGTGGTTATGAATATTATTTAATAAAAAATAAAAATTTATGGTTTATGAAAATATATAACAAATTAATGTGTTTCTAATTAATGAAAAATGAAAAATATGAACCAATTAAATATAAAAAAGAATATTATTATTTTTATTCTTGAAATGGTGTTTTTACAAAATAAACATAATTAATATAAATTAGATAATGATTTTATAAAAAAATATGTGTTACATAGTCAAAAAATTATTTTTTATATTCATCCATTATTATAGATATACTGAAGATAAAAACAAACCATACATTACACATAATAACCCATATTTATATAGTGTCAATTTTACAACCTTTTAATTGAGAATTAATTATAAATCATCATTTAGAGACATTAATTAATTTATATCGAAAAACATAAATTATAATTATAATTAATTTTAATAACTAAAAAGATAATATTTTAATCAATTAATACAAATTATGTCATCCAAATCAATTTCACATTAAAATTGATAAAAATACATAGCAAACATATTGACGTTTTTACATTTAAGACACGAAATGTCATACATCATGAGAAATGAATTTTAAATTAATTTCTTCAATATCTGTGTTTGGAATTTGGAAAAATGGATTCTTTATTAGGAATGATCATTATTTATAATGTCTAATAAGACAAAATTTGTTATTATACCAAAATTATTAGTGAAAATAATTATATTAATTATAATAATTAATTAAAAATTAATCTTAATAAAGGAATTAATGTTTAACTTTAGGGTGAAAATAACCTTCCCTCATTCATAACATATACTTCATGGACATATCAAAGATATAAAACAAAAATTATTGTGTTTTTTGGTTTGGTATAAACTTTTTAGGGTAAGAACGCGTGTACACCAAACCTTTTTCCAAAAAATCCAAGAGAGTCTTTTTTCCTTCCCTAAAATATGTCGCCACCTCTCCCACTTCTTCACATATCTCAATCCAGTTAGGTTTTGGAAAATATATGATAACGATACTTCCAAAAATCCCTCCAATTGAACTCCAATCATCACTTTGGGCAGAAATCATTCCAAGGAAGATATTTGGTACTGTCCCAAAGTAGTTACCTAATTAAAGGATAACGTCTTCTCTTGAGATTTTTAATTTTAATTACCTTATCCACCAATTAGAATATATTTATTACATTATTATATAACAACAAATTTATCCTAAATATGATATGATTTTTTTAATTAATGGGTTCTACCTAATCTTACACACACTTTTATCTACTATGTAAAGTACATATTGTTTCTGTGTATGGTAAATTACTAGCTCAAAGAATAATGAATGTTCATTTTCCATTTACCACATATCCTAATGGTCATGTTGATGGAAAATATATTTATGTATGATATATATGATATTTATTATTCAATTATACATTTGGAATATTGTTATTTCACATACCTTTAATACTTTCCTTCTTAAATTAATATGATTACAACGTTTGAAGAAGTGTGGACTACTGCCCCCTCAAAAAATTGGGATTCTATCACACTAAACATGTAACATATAAATGATGGATTAAATTAAAAATAGGACACATAAATCTATTATATATGATATTCATGACATGATTACCTTTCATTAAATATGTTATATTTCTATATCATTTTTATTCCACTTTTACCCACATCAAAAGCGATAACGTCATTTTTTGATATGTGGACTACCGCCTCCTCGATACGATGCGATTTATTTTTACCAAAATAATTATATATGTAAATATATATGATTAAATAATATTTTATTTATTATATAATGATCATTATGGAATAATATTTTGTAACTTACCTTCTTTCCATAATGATCGTTGAAAAATTAGAATGTTACTTATGCATACGTATAACCATCCATCTCCATGATCATAACATTGATTGATTTTTCATAACCATGATTAATTATTTATTTTATGTGTATGATTTATGAATAAATTTGATATTTATTCCATGTTTATTATTATGTATATTTTATATAATTATCTTTTTTACCATAGTGGACCTACATATGTTATTTTTTACACATAAACCGAATTTGTCCAGAACACCCGAAATAAAATTAATTGTTTAAGTAGATGTAAAAACATAATAAAAAGTGAAATAAAAATAATGAAAAAAATGTTAAAAAAATTTATTAAATTAACATATTTTTATTATACATGATGATAAAAGACGCCCGCCGGAAAGGGAACTCAAGGTAAATGATTTTTAAATTCCTTTTTATACATGTGAGATAAATGTCATATTCACCACTAACATTTTGTGCGGTATTATTAATATAAATTTTCATATATTATATCTTTATTTCAATTTATTTTATGATAATAAACATTTTAATTGATTATTAGTCATTCATTCATCCCATGATTCAAAATCAACACAAATAGTAAGGATATTTCATCCCTAATTGCATTCCATATAGACTTATTTTTTATTATGAAACAATTAACTTTTATTTGGTTTATAGAATTCCCTTTTATCATTATATCATGAATCTTCATATGTTAGTGATGTTATATGTTTCATTTAATATCATTCATTTTGAAAATTTTGATTCAAATTATTCTATGTTGTATAAGAAACTTTGGAATATTTAAAGATTATTCTCCTGATGAATATTCTTGATGATGATCTTTAAAATATCACTTCATTTTGTAATTATTTTTCAATTTAAATTTCCTTGAATATAAATATTTTTATATTATGGATATTAATATTTACTAAACCATATTTCACTTCATATAGAGAGTTTTCTTTGACATTTATTTGATTAAATAGAGAATTTCTGATAAATCTGTATCTTTTTTTCAATACAGATATTTGATAAGGCATATTTTCTATTAATATAATTGATCATTCGATAAGAGGAATTATATGGTCATGAAATTATGTGTGTATAATATAATTTATATATATCACAAAAGAATTTAATGGTTCTCATGAGACAAATAAGTTGAACTAATTAAATGGGTTTCAATCCATAATTTTACTATCTATAGGATGGATATTGATAGTATATGTACTCATGTTTCTAAGACATGAAATACAATAAATAACCATGAAATTAATACATATTTTTGTTATTATTCATCTAATATATTTTTCATCAACATATCTATGTATTCATTTTAGTTTATGTTCATTCATTAAATAGAACGTGTTTGAGTTTCATACCCTTCTGTATTTATTTTCCCTTATCTTGTTATTTGAATGCAATGTGTTTATATTTATTTCCTCTCTATATTATTTATGAACATGATTATATATTTTTTAATATAAGGTATGTGTTGTCTATTATAAAAAATGTAAAAATTATTATTCTTACCGATTCATTGTTGGTTCCACTATATTTTTCCCTTACTGAGCATTTTAGATTACCTTTATTATGTTTCATTCCCAAGGAATCAATGAACGATAATATGAAAGATATGGAGGTATATAATATAAGTATTATATTTATTTAAAAAATTGAAAAAAATATGTAGTAATTAGGGTATTATTTTATAATACATGACTCATTTATATATATTGTTTACCAAGAATAATAAACTGATTAGTCCTTCATGCTTAATTCATTGTAATCATTCCTATGTATTTAGTAGCAGACATCGTCACTGGCCCATATATGGTTGGTTATCTATACAAATTATGATTTTAGTTTAACTATAATATACAACTATTAGGTCTGGTGTAGAATAACAAGATTATAATCTGTCTTTATCATTAAATATACACTATTTTGAATATATTATTCCATTTAAAAAATAAAACTCAACTGAACCAAAATAAATTATGTAGAGATAAAAAATAACAATTCATCATTATAATTGATATATTATTATAATTAAAAATAAACCATCATTACCCAAATTTCATAAGGAAAAAAATAAAAAGATAATAATACTACTAATGAAAACAATTATTTACCCATATATTTTATCTTGAAGATCATCACCTCGATTGAAAATATAGAAATAAGGGAAATAATTAGAAATATAAAAGACATATATAAAGAGAATTGAAAAATAATTTTAATAATTATATTAATATTTATAAGGATATATATATATTAATAAAATATTATTATTATATATTTAATGTTATGGGAAATATGGACACAAGATATATGGTTAATGGAAATATAGTCATTGTTTATATGGTCCTTGGGTATTTCTATGTCAATTAGGTAAATTGTAAAAAATCATCCTAGGCTGTCATAATAAAAGAAACATGACCTAATTATCTACTAACATGATGGGTATTATAAATATCCATGGTATTGATATAAGTATGAGAGAATATATTAAAAATAATTTGAAAATTTTCACTCGTAAATAAAAATTTAAGAACAAGGGGGATTTTAGGTGAAAATAATTAAGGAAAAATATTCATAAAGGATGTACATTATGAATAAAAAATAAAACAAAATAAATAGGTTGTGAAAAAAATTTAAACACATTAATTAAAAATTAAACCTCTATACTTAACCCTAACCCCCTCTATATAATTTATCAGTACTAGTATCCACAATATCATCATATATAATATGTATTGACAAACTATCATAATAAATGATGAAAATTACAACATGGATGGTGTAAAACGATATACTAAAAACACATTAAACTAAAAACATAAAATAACCACAATTATATAACTGTAATTAATTATAGACATTCCCCATGATTGAGAAATAATATAATAATAACCATAAAATGAAATGTGATAATACATGAATGTGAAAATTTATTCTCAGCACATCACCATCCTTCAATCCACATATGAATTTTTTAATTAATAATCTAAAATATTTTGATTGATATATATATATATATATATTATTTACTTTCAAAAATAAATTCAATTAAAATAATACGATATCCTTATCCATTTGATAATATATATTTTTTTAATTATTCATAAAAGTGAATATGAAATTGAATATAATATGATTTTTCTGAATATATAGAACTAGCAGATAAACAAATTTTGACTCCCCTTTAAAATTCAAATTGAGATCCATTAATTCAAAATGTTTCAAAAAAACATTTATTTATTTTTAAATAAAACAACAATTTCATAGGATAGAGAATTATAAAAATCTGTCACCATAAGTCATGTGTCAAAGAATGATAGTATAAAAGGTGAGGGTCGCATAATAAATACATAAAATATGATTTTAATCAATCATGAGATATGAATACCTGACATAAAACTAATGAATATATGAGAATAAAGTGCTACAAAATTATTAACTCATGAAATATAATCATAAAATAGTTTTGATAACTATAGATCAACCTGCATGAATTTTTCTTTCCCGATATTCCAATCAATATAGTCGGTCTTATTCCCATCAACAAAAAAGCATGAATCTCCCATGACTAACCAACTTGACCCAAATAGAAACCTATTATCTTTTTAGGTATATAAAAAATATAAGTATGATTTTTTCAGTCATCTAAGCATCTAATTAGTGGCCATTATTTTATTGCATCATACGACTATGTGAAGAGGTAAAAATGATATAAAATTAAATATATATGGGAGAATAGAATGTCAAAGTCCTCACCTCCATCACCATAACATAAAAAATCCCCAATTAATCAATCACAAACTACCATATATACCAATTTACAAAAACTAAAATGGAATTAGATCTTGGGTCTAATGGTGTACTATACACATATGGATTTTGAAAACCTGAAAAGATTCCAAGCAATAATTAACATAAATTTAACTAAGATAACTTGTGAGTAACACATTTTTATATAACATTTTAAAAATTTATTAAAAAATCACTTTATAAACAACCACTTATATACAATTATGTTTTCCTCCCACTTTTAAAAAAATATTAATCATTAAAAATTATATTTAATTCAACCCATGACCAGAGTAATGTCTAATTAATTAGAAACTCATCCATTTTATTTAACAAAAATCATTATCTAATTTATAAATAAATAAAATTTAAAGGACGACATGAAAAGTTAAGTAAAACAAATATTTAATATATTTTAAAATCAAAAACATATTAAACTATTTCAGTTGAATTTTTAATAACTTATTTTGGAAATTTATAATAATTGTTCCCATTATTTAATAAAAATATAATTTCATATTTCAATAAAATTAGAGAACCCAATAAGTTCCATTGAATGAATAAAATTAAATTTCCTCAATCGAAATTTGATAGACAAAAATTATGATTAATATTTAATAAATAAAATATAAATATTTAAATGAAAAAATGTGTAATTCATAAATTAATAGTTTGGTTATTGGAAAACATACCTCTATTAAAAATAAAATGAATTTGAAGAAAAATATATGGTGAGAAAATTTAAATGAAATCATTTCACACACTAACATAAAAAAAACAAATTAATAAAAAAAATATCCAATGGTTTGGCTGTTAGGGGTATAGTGGCGGGAGACATGTAACAAATAGGAAAAGAAAAAGTGGTGGGAGTGGAGTTCATACTCAAGATATTCAACTAAAAATCATGATGAAAAAATGACAAAATTACTATATTGGGGAGAGATCTAAAGGAATTTACAGACCACTGAGGGATTTTTCATGGGGGTAATAGGATGATCAAGTAGATATAATATATGGATTTAGAGATATTATTGTATTTAAGGGTAAAATATTTTTTCAAAAAATATTAATTTTTTTTATATAGTTAAGAATTTTTTTTCAAAATTATGTGGTGATTCTATGGCCCATATTAGACACATCAAACATTAATGTATACTATTATGCCATATGATCATACATGTTTTCACTACCAATGAGCTAATTATAACAAAAATGAATCAATATAATGACAAAAAGTGATTTTTTTTCCGATAGTTTTTTAAAATTGCAATATAACCATGTACCTTTAATAAAATTAAATAAAATTGTATAACAAAATTGGAAAGTCATAAGGACACAAAATAATATTACATAGTATAAAATAATTACCACTAATGAAACGTGGGTTTTAATAATTTCCACACCATAAAATTATTTTTATAAATAAATCCAATGAAAAATGATAGAGGATATTAAATAAAAATAATGTTTGAGACCACAAGAATGATTTTGGAGATACCCAAGACAAAAATTGATTACAATTTGAGGGACTAACTACTAAAAATATTCCACAAGACTTATGAATCTCATACTCATTAAAAATCAAACATCTTTTTTAGAAACATCTATCCAACTAGGGATAAGATGATTTACGAGAACCAAAACCTACTCAAATGTAATCATTATATATAAATTTGTTAAAATGGTGGGTAAGAAATTAATACACTAAGTACAAAAATGCTACACAAATAAATAAGAATATTTACAAAAACAACAATATGATTAAAATTTCAATAAAAATCATTAAAATAATACAAATATTATATAATAAATAAACAAACATCGACCACATGTCTCATGAATAATGGGGATATAGAATGGTCTCTCTATAATTTTGAACATGAATAAATAGTGTTAAAACGAAAAAAACATAATCCACTGGAAACACCACAACCAAATAATTATAAAATAATTATTTTTGACTATCCATAAGAACCAGATAAATATTTAAGATAAAAACCCCAAAAGAACCCACACATGAATAGAATTTAAATTCATTGATACTATCAAGATCCTAAACTATCATTTAAAATTGCGCATGACCTAACTTATGGTCATCATACTATATTAAGGAACATTTACATCATACTATTATACTGTCTCTTCAATAACCCTTAAATGAAAAAAAACCTCACAAATGTTTCCACCATCCTGATGTATACTCCCACCTTTATTACAACTTAATTATCCTTTTGGATTATGATTGTCAACCAAAAAAGTCTAGAAATCCCAAGGTACCAAATTAAACACACTAACATTAATGAAAAAGATTATCACTAATTCATAAGAACCAAAAACGAATAAACCCTATATCAATCCATATAAATTCACCTAATTCATTAACAAATCAAAGATACCACAAAATTTGTCACTAATTTAAAAACACTAAAATAGATACCATCAAAATCAGAAATCATCCCAATAAAAAATTCAATTAATTATCACCACAACAATATAGGTTATTAAAAACATCCAAAGATGAAAATATACATCGATGTATTGTGGAAGACTAAAATAATAAAAAAACCCATATATGGTCTGAGAGGAAAAAACATTATAATATAACAACTCAATTTTATGTCCGGGGGAGACCACCAACTTATTGATCCACATCAATTCTTCAGAGAGAATCAGACTAATTAACATCCATAAAAACAACTATATATCATTTTTCAAGAAAAATATTTGTGTGGTGAAATTTATATGCATGAAACACGAAATCAACTTGTTATTTTCTTTTAAACTTAATCAAATACTACCACCAAAACTAATGGTAGGTAAAAAATAAAAATAATCTATTAAATCAGAAGTCACCATTCACATATCATAAAATCAATTTTCCTTAAAGAAAGAAATTTTCTAAAATTTAAAAATCTATTTTTTTCAAATATAACCCCAAATCCATTTAAAAATATTATTCATATTCACGTTTTAAAAAAAATTCTAATTTCTCGAAAAAATCATAAAAAATGTTCTTTTTAGATAATATCTCAATAAGATTTCAAATTACCCAATTTTAAGAAATCATATATTTTTCCAATGAATTTTTCCAAAAAAATGAAAAAAAAACAAAATTCCAATCCACTTTTCATCATATCTAAAATCCTTATTGAATTTACCCTCATTGTATGGTATCAATCAATTGTGGCCAAAACTATAAGCCATCTGGGATGTAGAACAATGCATGACTCCACTATAAGATTTAATGGACTACAAAACAACCATTGAAAATTTACAAATAAATATTATTATCAAAACCACATAAATATGCTCAAAATTAATAATAACCTCATTATTATTATGAATATGAATAACCGAGATTAAAAATAATTTTAAAATACTTTAAAATAATTGTTATTTAAATGTGAACTTTAAATACTAATAATTTACCAAGGATGTATTAATAGTAGTAACCACATATGAAATTTAAGAATAATGATCACAATAAATAAAAATTAATTTATTAATAAATAGCTTATAATAATTAAATTTTTAGTGAAGTTATTTTATTATTTAAAAATATGTTTCCTTCAAAATATATTTTTATTTAATTTTAATTTAGAATAATAAAAATAACTTAAATAAATTATAACTCATTTTTTATGAACATATTTTAAATTTTGGAATTAGTATTTCAGTATTATCTTAGAATGTTTTGTGGGTATTTTCAAAAATGATTTATTTTTCAGTGAATATTAACAAAATATTGTTCTTTGTATAACATTCATTACTTTTGATTAATGAAAGTAACATAAATTGATATTTTAATTTTTAATGTTATAAACATATAATAAAAGTATACATTAATTAGGAATAATTTTTTTAAATTTCATAGTAATCAGTATTATATTAGATTTTTTTAGAAGGTCATTTTTAGGCAAAGAAAACATGTTTATAAAAATTATTTTTTATTTTATTTTTCATTTAGATTAAAGTTGATTACATAAAATTGTATGAATTTAATATTGAAAAATTATTTCTATATGGAAAATTATGATTTTTAAATTTCATTACTGGGTCCCTTTTATTTTTTATCATTATTTTTAGTAACTGCGGTAAATGTTTTTTACTACAATAAGGGTAAAATTGATAAAAAATGGTTACACTATGAGATAACACTTTAAAATAATCCACAATTCTTCTTATATTTCACTAGATGTATATAATTCAACCATCATGTTAAAAAAATTTAGTATATAAATTTCGTGATTCATTATTTATTATAACGACTTGCATAGTATTTTTTTATAGAGGAAACTTCCAAAATGTGAAATTCATGATTTAAATAGCAAAAATACAGTTTACGATGGATAAAAAAATTTTAAAATGATTATAATAGTTGATTTTGAATATGAAAATATATCTTTTATTATTAGTTAGTTATGTAATAATTTCCTTAAATTCTTATGGAATGTCGACATAGTTCTTGTCAAACAATAGAAAAATCAAATAAATAGTTATAAAATTGTAAAAATTAATTTATTTATGGATTATTTATGGTGTTCTATGAATTTATTTAAAAGAAGATATTTTATTTGGAATATAATTTAATTTTTAATTCAAATTTCATTAATTTATTAGTTTTTTTATTCAAAATTGTAAATAGTCATACAAACAACATTAATAATACTATATATTAAGTTATGTTTTATTTAATGAATTATAATTCATAAAATTATTATATTTTAAAAGTTTAATTGAATATATTTGATAATAGAAACCATTTTCCTATAATAAGTCATTTGTGTAGATCCCCATGTCGGATTCACAATTTGTGGGGGGGTGGGGGATAGTAGATTACATTTATGAATTATATTACATTGAGTTCATACACTATAAATTAATAATGATACAAATCCACAGAGTGATATATCATAATATTAACTCATATACATGAAATATATGTTATATCATATAGAATGGTATTTAAAATGTTGAAAAACATACATACTCCTTTCCATGTTTGTTAGACCCCACACTAACACAAATTCTCTACTATAATCTCATTATAAATTTCACTAGTTTTGGATGTAAATGGTTATTCACCACAAAAATGATCATCCTGGTGACCATGGTTATAAACCTAGTTATAAAACTCATCTACCACATTTTCTTACACCCCAACCATCTTCTTTGGATTTATATTCCCATTATATCATTCTCCTTCTTTGAAAACCAACTAAATGTCTTCACCTACTTCTAGATCAAACATAGAGTCTTATTCCATTCATTAAAGATGATCCACTATAGGATGATATCTTTATTTTTGTTTACGGTATTTTAGGATTTTAATTTCTCATGTACATTTTCTTTTACCTTAATCAGCCAATGATCTGATCTATTTGTCTTGATCAATAATAATACGAACCTATTTTTGATCAGTTTCCCTAGTCTAACAATACCTGGGATTATTATTATTTCATTACTTGGATCATGTCCCAACCTCAATCATATTTTCAAAAGTTTTCAACACAATATGTTCAATGTTATTTTGTGGATAAAATGAACATACATGATGTAAAATCAGTAATCCTTCATGAATTTTCAACATTATAACTTCCAATACACATCATGCACCAAATATTAAATGCATGGTGTACAATGTAAAGCATATATCCACATTTTTTAATTTTATCATTTTCTGTACTTTATATAAATGATTAATCCATCACTCATTTTTACTTATGATAATATAATAATACTCATTCATGAAAACAACCTTTATATTTTAATTCACATTAAATGTACTTGTACATTCATACCGAACACATCTATACTAATTAAATAAATAAATCATCTAAGGGATATGTTTTAATTGAAATTTTTTCTTTATAAAAAGCACTATAGATTATCAATCCATCTACTTCATTCAAATTATGTTCTCAGGAATATGGGTTATATTAATTTTGAAATAAGTTTTTCTATGAGGAATATGTCCAACACTTTCACGCGTATCAATGTGACTCGTGCAAAGCTATTTATTAGGAAACACTTTGATTGTGTTTGACTTAATTTGAATTTACTTTCTATCTAAAGTAGTTTTATTCTCACAATAAGATAACATCACATGATACCCTATTTATAAAATAGTAGTTCCAAGGTTTTCTGTTTTTCATTACTAAGACAATAGCCTTTATCAGGACGCAACAAAATTCTCTATGATTGGTTCATCTTATTTTAAAGGTTAGTTCCACAAAATCACTTGGGTTTTACCACACACTATTCCATGAAAATAATAGTGTCCCAATAAATACATTTTAATGCTCAAATATCTTAAGGAAAAATATATTCTTCAAACACGGGTTACATTACCATTCGATGTTGATAAAGGTAAAATATTCATGGTAATGAATTTTCCCATGATACTGGACCCATTTTCATTCATATAAAACATTATTAGATTTATTAATAATTATTTAACTCGTCATTTTTAAATGATACCTTATATATTAAATTAAACCTTAAAAATATCATAAACATTGAATTATTACATGCATGAAAGATGTGGATTTCATGAATGCTCTCGAGTTAATCATGAAAGTATAATTATATTGGAGTTATCACAAGATATGTATGGATTTCATGCTTCATTTATCTCATGATTGGTGATGTACTCTGACACAACCATCATGTGATGGATAAAGGAAGGAGATTATTAGTATGCGGATTATATGGCTCAAATGAATTATATCAGATGCCCCACCTTTTATTCATAATATTTAATAGTTATAAAATATATCAAACATCACATACCCCACATAGGTTCTCCATATAGAATCTTTCTCATTAATAGGTCATTCTATATATTCTATCTCTTAGGCTTGGACCGAGGTCAGTACCCAGACATACTGAGCAGACACACATTGTAACACTCCAGGTAAATAAAGAATATGAAATCTTTATATTTATACATATTTGTGAATAAAATATTACTATTACTTTAAAGGAGATGCTATGCTCGATGGAGTACCCAAGACACAACAACGAGTTTCTTGGGAATCTTACGTTGCACTCTAATAATAAAATAATATTATTTTAAATGGTAGTTAACGCCTAGCCATTGTAATGGTGTGAATGAAGAGAACTAACTACAAAATGATTATATATGTTTTTCAAATATTTTTAATCTTTACAATAAATGATAGTCGATTAAAAATGAAAATGAATCTAGTTTTTAAGCGTAAACATTCTAATATTCTTTAAAAGGTCGATTAACCGCCTTTTGATGGAGAACCCCTTTTAAATCCACTTTTTGAAAATTTTATAAGCTCTATTTTTCAAAATAAACATATTATTTATAATAGGGACATTTAAATTTACCTTGGGTTAATTTTTGGTATTTTTCTGACAATGTTCATTTTTTAATGAATAGTGAAAAATACTGCATTTTACATCACAACTGCTTTTTCATATAAATTAATTATATATTTATATTATCTATATAATTTTTTTAAAGTTTAATTAGAAATTTTTTTTACCATGTAATTCAATGATGGTCATTTGGATTAATTTCACTTTGGAATTAGGCATAAACAAGTGCCAAACTTTTCATAAATATTGTTTCTAAAAAACCAGCTATTTGTTTTGACAACGAAAAGCCTTTTTTAAATTAATTATTTCAATTTATGTGTTTGGAACTTGGTAAAATGAATTACATATTTGGAATCAGAAGATCCAAATTATGTAATTAAGACACTTTTGTTTTTGGACATTATGAATAGTAATGACGGTAATTATCTTTAATTATCTTGATTAATGAGTAATCGGGTTGTTAAAGATAATAGGATAACATAATAATAACGAAAAATGACCACCAAATGTGTCCTAAGGCTACTGTTTTACTCATGGACGACCATAGGAGGCCTTTTTCCAAACTTGGGGGCCCCATGGAATCACTTTTGTGAGAAAGTGACTTTTTATCTTTTTATTTTTAAAGAATGTTAAATGTAACAAAGAATGCATCACCTAAGTAAAATATTTTTAATTTTGTCTACATAAATGATCATTTGAACTATAAATATTCATTGGAAAGCTAAAAATATTTACTACATCATATTATTTGTTTTATAATTTTTAGACATTAAATAAATTAAATTATTTATGACATCATGATGATGTAGCGATGACCTCATTATTTAACGATTTAAATATAATGGAAAGATAATGTACAATCTAGGACCTACACATGTCCAAAAACTATTTTATGGGTGGATTTCGAACCCTTATCACCTTATCCTAGAAACACATCAATGTGGGACCATTAAAATCTGAAACTCATTTAAAAATAAAGTTACATTTTATACCTTTCCAACAGTGCCCCTCCTCTCCTCTTATAAAAGTCCCCCACCTCTACCTCCGTACACACACCTCTCAAGCCATTGGCTCAGAAAACCCTGCCCATTTCATCTCTACACATCCCTCTATAACTCCTTGAAGCCACACTTTGGGAAGAATCCTTCCTAGAAAGCCTTTGATCTCAAATAAAAGGAAGTTACCGGATTTTAAGGTAATGTCTTCACTTGTGTCCTTTTGTTTTATTTTTCTTATCCAACCCCCTAAGCTCTTTTTATTCATTTATTTTGTGACAAATCAAGTATCTTCAATATATTAGGATGTTGTTATAAGAAGGATTCGAGCTACACTTACACACACCTACATCTAATGGTTAAAGAACATACTGTTTCCGTGGATGGCGAATTTCTGCCTCCCGAAACGATGATTGTTCAACATTATTCTAACACCGTAAAAGGTGGACATTAAGATGACACTATATTAATATATGATATATAATATGTTTATGTTTTACTTAATATTCTGTATTTTTCATTTAAGGCAGACCTTTATGGTTTCCATTATGGGTAAACGTGATATCTTCATTTAAGGAAGTGCGGACTACCGCCCCCTCAAAGTGATTTGATTCATTAATACCATATGTGGTACGTATAAAAGATATATTTAATGATATTATATATGATACCATACTGGAATTAAAATACTATTATGTATCATTATGTTTTAATTCCATTAATATGACATAGAAAGGAAAGTAGAGTTCATGCGTACGTACGACTTACCGTCTCCATTAACGGTGCATTTCATTTCTTACCCCTAAATGTTATGTAATATTATAAATGCATTAATATACTGGATATATATGACATATATGATATCTACATAATTACTAATATTCTGTATATAATGAACCTTTGACCACATGAACAACATGTATTTGTAAGAAGTCCACTTTCGACTTAAGAACCAAATATCGACAAAACAAACATTATTAACTTAGATGATTACATAATGTTTATGACATGGTAATAAATGATATAAAAGGAATAATGAACTTGAAAAAGGTTCTTAAAGATGTAGAAATTAACTCAAGTTAATTATTCAGGAGATTAAAGAACGATCGAGTCAAGTCGGACCCGATGTAAGGGATCCTACTCCTCTCTTTCTTTTTAAGTACACTCTTTTATGTCATTCCTTTTAAGCTCATATTTCTTGTGATTGGGATGTTATTTTATATTACTCTAACTTTGATTTTTATGTTCATATGATGAGAGACCCTATTCACTCTCATCAATCCATTTTGGATGTTTTGAGTGGCGTTGTAAGGAAGCTGAATTTTCGTAAGAGATCTAACCTCTCTCTTTATTTTTAAGTACACTCCTTTATGTCACTTCTTTTATGCTCTTCTTTGTTATGGTGGGGGATGTTCTTTTATATTCCTCTTTCTTTAAACATTATTTTAATATGATGAGAGACCCTATTAGATATCATCAATCCATTTTTATGGCGCCGATAGGCTGTCGAGTTTTCATAAGGTATTTTTCATCTCACTCTTATTCCCGAGAAATTTATGCTACATTTGCCACAATTTCCTTTGAGTGGTGTATGTATTGCCCATTACTTTACTCATTGTGTAATATACATTCTTTTATGAGAATTTACATCAATGTTTTATTGGCCTTCTTTCACGGGGTGCATGTCTCGAAAGATACCCATGTCGGTAAGGGAACCTTTCACCATCCTCTTTTTGTAAAAGACTTCTTTTGTTATGTCTTTTAATTCACATAATATTATGTTGGGATATGTTCTTATATATCCTTACTGATTTAAATTTTATGTCCAAGTGATGAGATACCCGTTTTAACTCTCATCAACTCATTTTCTGAATTTTGTAGTGACATCGTTAGGCTGTCAAATTTTTGCAAGGGAACTTCTTAACCCAATTTTGATTCTTTGGAATAAGCTTGTACTCCTTGAATATGTCGTTCAATGAATATGTGTGAATAACATCTGATTGTCTTACACTTAAAATCCACTTATATTTTTTGTATTCGTTTGTCACACATAATTATGTAATTGATTTATCCTTTATCCAAGGATACTGTCTTTGTAAGGGACTTCGTCTCAATCTTCGTTCATTGAGGCATATTTCGTTTTATACACGACTTTCTTTTATACAGTGTATAAACCCCTTGGACTTTTACTTTTATACAAAGGAATCTTTTTATATGAAGCGTTTTACTAAACGATAAAAAGGAATGTTTTTTTAACGTACGCGGTGACAACGACCTTTTCCGCCGCCGCGAGTATTATTTGATCTTTGGCTGCCTCAACACGCCGTAATGTTTATAAAATAAAATAAATACCATATACTTTTTTTTTGTATTTTGGTATTGAAAATGGTTTTGATAAAGGATTATATTATGTCAATATATTTAAATGATATATTTTGATTTAAATGTGGAAATGTCATCATTCCTTTATGTTGGTTTTATGTGTTATAATTTTATAATGATACATGGACATTTTACGGGTGGTTACGTGATAAACCATATGACGGGTGGTGCTGTGAATACCAGGACAGGTGGTTACGTTATAACCTCCAATGCATTGGGTATGGAAGTTGGCCGTATGGCTATTACATTTAGTATGTATGAAAGTTGGCCAAATGGCTATTCCATTAAGTGATATGTGTGGAAGTCGACCTTATGGTTATTCCACTTAAGTATGTTTATGTCCCAAGTTACCTTTATATGTTATGTGATCTTTATATGGGTTTTATGGTAATATTTTGGTTAAAGAAGGGTTATTAATGATATTTTATTCAGTGAAGAGTTTTTTATACTTCAGGAAGGTGAAGGTATTACTCTGATAATGTATACATGGTTTACTTGTTGTTTTGAATAACTAACAGTTTTCATTATTTGTGTATCCCTTACTGAGCTTTTTATGCTCATCCCATGTTTTTGAAATGTTTTTCACAGGACTTAACATGGAATAGGGTCAATGATGGGATCAAGGAAAAGTCATGCTACCTAAAACATGGAACTAGACATGTTTCTTTTTAAGTGTTTTTATTTTACGGAAACTTAGTAGAAGTTTCTACTTTGTAATCATTTGAGATGTAATAGTTATGTCATAATTCTCTAAAACTCTAAACCTAAAAATATCCTCAATGTGAATTATTCATTTAATTAAATATTAATTAAGGTTTAAGGCTTGGGACATATAGTTGGTATCAGAGGTCGGTTTAGATAACTTTAGAGGTTAGGGTATCCTCTAAGCATAAGTGAAATCACCATAATGGTTAGGATTTTAGGAAGAGTCCTAGTTTTAGATAAAGTGAATGAGTAAGTATATATTAGTGTTTATCTTCCTCATTAGTACATGATGGTTTTGTTGATATACTCACACTGACCTTTCTATTTTTAGTGAATGGATGGATCTAGCAGGTACCAAAGAGACAACATGTTTGAAGGAAACTGTGGTGGTTATTTATTTATGATACTAGATAAAATGGGGGATTCAATGAAGAAACTCGTGGTTATTCTAAACCAACTATCAAGGAGTCATGATCAACCACTTGAACCTTGGTATGTTCTGTAATGCATCATGTATGAGATTACCAATCGATGTGGAGGTTCAGGTAATAATTATAAAGGTAACCATCAGAGTTTATATGATCCTTACCTTTGAGGTAATTATGGGTTATTATATGATATGCTGGAAAATTAAAGGCATGAGATAAACTTGAGGTTAAAATATGTTATGCTTATTTTTGAAGATTTTATCTCATTTTGGGGAATGTTTTAAAATTATATAGTTTTGGAAAAAGGACAACACGCAGACCATGTGACAACCCGTCGCGTCGGACAAAGCTGCGGGAATCAAACCCACAACCAAAGTGCGACTGGTATTTATCACCTACCATTGGACTACATGAAGTCCCTGGTTAGTTTGACTGATTCTTTTTAGTTAGATGATTTTATGAATTAAGAGTTAGTTGATTTTGGGTTATCTATGGGAATTTATTAACCTGTCATAGAGGATATGTGATTAGGTTAATTACTTTTCAATATGAGACTTTAAGAGCAACTGATGTTGTTTGGAGATAAATGTTACGATTTAACTTGGAAGACTATGTGACTAAATCATTCAAATATTTGGGTTTCAATCTTATCTTGGGTTACTTTGAAGAATTTTATGGACAAATTGTTTATCGAATGGTCCTCATTGAACTTTGGGTTTTGTTGGACAAATTTTGGAGATTAAGAATATATTTTCTTTTTATAAAGGGTTATCCTTTTTTGGATTATCTGATCTTGTACTAACCTTTTTGGTTTTGGTTTTGGTTAGAGTCTAAAGAAATGGGAAGTATATAGTTCTCTTTTGTGGATTAGGTGATTCTCTAGAAGTTGAGTATAGTACTCTTAATGTGAACAAGTATTCCTAAATACTTTTCTTTTGGAGAAAATATGAGTTTGTGTAAGGAATATAATAAAAGTTAAAAGTCAACATGATAAGTGATTATGTTTTCTTATGAATAAATTCCTCAATAAAAAGTAACATAAAACAAAGATGTTGTCTATTAACTTTTCCTAATGGGGAATCAGATACCGTTTAACCAATCACAAGTTTGTGATTTTCTTGTGGTTAACTTTCTCCTAAACATGTTTTCTATAACTCTCCATCAGAACATGACCCTTTTTTCCTCCATGTCCATATTTTCATACTTGGAATCCTAGTATGGGTTAACTCTGGTGACCTTTGTACTTATCTTTATTTATTTTAAAGTGATTGTTTTACCGACTCTTGTTCCGATGTGGGACTTTCAAGGATGTATCTAAGCCCAATTTTAAAATTGTGAGGACGCAATTCCCAAAAGGGGGAATGATGTAACACCCCAGGTAAATAAAGAATATGAAATCTTTATATTAATACATATTTGTGAATAAAATATTAATATTAATTTAAAGGGGATGCTATGCTCGATGGCGTACCCAATATGCAACAACGAGTTTCTTAGGAGTCTTACTTTGAACTCTAATAATAAAATAATATTATTTTAAATGGTAGTTAACGCCTAGCCATTGTAATGGCGGGAATGAACAGAACTAAATACAAAATGATTATATATGTTTGTCAAATATTTTTACTCTTTACAATAAATGTTATGGGATTAAAAATGCAAATGAATCCAGTTTTTAAGCGTAAACATTCTAATATTCTTTAAAAGGTCGATTAACCGCCTTTTGATGGCGATCCCCTTTTAAATACACATTTTGAAAATTTTATAAACTCTATTTTTCAAAATAAACATATTATTTATGATTGGGACATTGAAATTTACCTTGGGTTAATTTTTGGTATTTTTCTGACAATGTTCATTTTTCAATGAATAGTGAAAAATACTGCATTTTACATCAAAACTGGATTTTCATATAAATTAATTAAATTGTTATATTATCTTTTTAATTTGTTTTAAAGTGTAATTAGAATATATTTTTACCATGTAATTAAATTATTGTCATTGGGATTAATTTCACATAGGAATTAGGCATAAACAACTGCCAAACTTTTCATAAATATTGTTTCTAAAAAACCCGCTATTTGTTTTGACAACAGGAAGATTTTTAAAATTAATTATTTCAATTTATGTGTTTGTAATTTGGTAAAATGAATTACATATTTGGAATCAGAAGGTCCAAATGATGTAATTAAGACTCTTTTGTTTTTGGACATTATGAATAGTAATGATGGTAATTATCTTTAATTATCTTGATTAATGAGTAATCGGGTAGTTAAAGATAATAAGATAATATCATAATAATAAAAAATGACCACCAAATGTGTCTTAAGGATACGTGTTGCATCATGGAAGACCATGGGATGCCTTGTGCCAAACGTTGGGGCCCCATGGAATCACCTTTGTGAGAAAGTGACATTTTATCTTTTTATTTTTAAAGGATGTTAAATGTAACAAAGAATGTATCACCTAAGTAAAATATTATTAATTTTGCCTACATAAATGATCTTTTGGACTATAAATATTAATTGGAAAGCTAAAAAGCTTTCTTACATCATAGAATTTGTTTTATAATTTTTATAAATTAAATAAATTAAATTATTTATGACATCATGATGATGCAACAATGACCTCATTATTTAACGATTTAAATAAAATGGAAAGATATTGTAAACTCTAAGACCTAAACATGTCCAAAACCTATTGTATGGGTGGATTTAGAACCCGTATCACCTTATACTCGAAAAAAAATCAATGTGGGACCTTTAAAATCCGAAACTCATTTGAAAATAAAGTTACATTTTATACCATTCCAAGAGTGCCCCTCCTCTCCTCTTATAAAAGGCCCCCACCTATACCTCCTTACCCACACCTCTCAAGCCTTTGGCTCGGCCAAACCTTGCCCATTTCATCTCTCCACATCCCTCTATAACTCCTTGAAGCCTCACCTTGGGAATAATCCTTTCTAAGGAAGCCTTTGAGCTCAAATCAAAGGAAGTTACCCGATTTTAAGGTAATGTCTTCACTTGTGTCCTTTTATTTTATTTTTCTTCTCCAACCCCCTAAGCTACTTTTATTCATTTATTTTGTAACAAATATAGTATCATTAATATACTAGGATTTTTTTATAAGAATTATTCGAGCTACACTTACACACCCCTACATCTAATGGTTAAAGAACATACTGTTTCCGTGGATGGCGAATTTATGCCTCCCGAAACGATGATTGTTCAACATTTTTCTAACACCTTAAAAGGTGGCCATTAAGATGACACTATATTTATATATGATATCTTATATTTTTATGTTTTAATTATGATTCTGTATTTTTCATTTATGGCATACCTTTATGGTTTCCATTATGGGTAAACGTGATATCTTCATTTAAGGAAGTGCGGACTACCGCCTCCTCAAAGTGATTTGATTCGTTAATACCATATGTGGTACGTATAAAGTATATATTTAATGATATTATATATGATACCACACTGGATTTAAAATACTATTATGTATCATTATTTTTTAATTCTGTTAATATGACATAGAAATTAAAGTAGCGTTCAAGCGTACGTACGGCTTACCGTCTCCATGAACGGTGCATTTCATTTCTTACCCCTAAATGTTATGTAATATTATAAATGCTTGAATATACTGGATATATATGATATATATTATATCTACATCATGAATAAAATTTTGGATATAATGAACCTTTGACCACACGAACAACATGTAATTGTAAGAAGTCCACTTTCAACATAAGAACTAAATATCGACAAAACAAAAATTATTAACTTAAATTATTACATAATGTTTATGACATGGTAATAAGTGATATAAAAGGAATAATGAACATGAAAAAGGTTCTTAAGGAAGTATAAATTAACTCATGTTTATTATTCAGGAGATTAAAGAACGATCGAGTCAAGTCAGACCCGAGGTAAGGGATCCTACTCCTCTCTTTCTTTTTAAGTCAACTATTTTATGCCATTCCTTTTAATCTCATATTTCTTGTGATTGGGATGTTATTTTATATTACTCTTACATTAATTTTTATGTTCATATGTTGAGAGACCCTATTTTCTTTCATCAATCCATTTTGGAAGTTTTGAGTGGAGCCGTTAGGCTGCTAAATTTTCGTAAGAGATCTAACCTCTCTCTTTCTTTTTAAATACTCTCCTTTATGTCACTTCTTTTAATATATTCTTTGTTATGTTGGGAGATGTTCTTTTATATTCATCTTTCTGTAAAATTTATGTTAATATTATGAGAGACAATATTTTATCTCATCAATCCATTTTTGTGGCGCTGTTAGGCTGCCGAGTTTTCGTAAGGGATTTTTTCATCTCACTCTTATTCCCGTAAGATTTATGGTACATTTTCCACAATTTCCTTTCTGTGGTGTATGTACTTCCCATTAATATTATAATTGTGTAATATAATTTCATTTATGAGTATTTACATCAATGTTGTATTGTCCTTCTTTCACGGGATGCATGTCTCGAAAGATACCCATGTCGGTAAGGGAACCTTTCACCCTCCTCTTTTTGTAAAAGACTTCTTTTGTTATGTGTTTTAATTCACATAATATTATGTTGGGATATGTTCTTATATATCCTTATTGATTTAAATTTTATGTACACATGATGAGATACCCTTTTTATCTCTCATCAACTCATTTTCTGAATTTTTTAGTGAAGCCGTTAGGCAGTCAAATTTTTGCAAGGGAACTTCTTAACCCAATTTTGATTCTTTGGGATAAGCTTGTACTCCTTGAATATGTCATTCTATGAATATGTGTGAATAACATCTGATTGTCTTACACTTAATATCCACTTATTTTTTGTGTATTCGTTTGTCACACATAATTATGTAATTGATTAATCCTTTATCCAAGGACACCATCTTTGTTAGGGACTTCATCTCAAAATCCTTTCATTGAGGCATATTTCATATTATAAACATCTTTCTTTTATACGGTGTATAAACCCCTTTGACTTTTACTTTTATATAAAAGGAATCTTTTTCTACGAAGCGTTTTACTAAACGACAAAAAGGAATGTTTTTTTAACGTACGTGGTGACAACGACCTTTTCCGTCGTCGCGAGTATTATTTGATCTTTGGCTTCCTCAACAATCCGTAATGTTTGTAAAATAAAATAAATACAATATACTTTTTTTTGTATTTTGGCATTGAAAATGGTTTTGATAAAGGCTTCTATTATGTCAATATATTTAAATGATATATTTTGATTGAAATGTGGAAATGTTATCATTCGTTTATGTTGGTTTTATGTGTTATAATTTTATAATGGTACATGGACATTTTACGGGTGGTTACGTGATAAACCATATGATGTGTGGTTCCGTGAATACCAGGATGGGTGGTTACGTTATAACCTCCAATGCATTGGGTATGGAAGTTGTCCGTATGGCTATTCCATTAAGTATGTATGGAAGTTGGCTGAATTGCTATTCCATTAAGTGATATGTGTGGAAGTCAACCTTATGGTTATTCCACATAAGTATGTTTATGTCCCAAGTTACCTTTATATGTTATGTGATCTTTATATGGGTTTTATGGTAATCTTTTGGTTACAGAAGGGTAAGTAATGATATTTTATTCAGTGAAGAGTTTTTACTACTTCATGAAGGTGAAGGTATTACTCTGATAATGTATACATGGTTTACTTGTTATTTTTAATAACTAACAGTTTTCATTCTTTGTGTATCCCTTACTGAGCTTTTTATGCTCATCCCAAGTTTTTGAAATGTTTTTCATAGGACTTAACGTGGAATAGGGTCAAGGATGGGATCAAGGGAAAGTCATGCTACCTAAAACATGGAACTAGACATGTTTCTTTTTAAGAGTTTTTATTTTATGGAAACTTAGTAGAAGTTTCTACTTTGTAATCTTTTGAGATGTAATAGTTATGTCCTAATTCTCTAAAACATTAAACCTAAAACGATCCTCAATGTGAATTATTCATTGAATTCAATATTAAGTATGTTTTAAGGTTGGGGCCTTATAGTTGGTATCAGATGTCAGTTTAGATAACTTTAGAGGTTAGGGTATCCTCTAAGCATAAGTGAAATCACCATAATGGTTAGGATTTCAGAAAGAGTCCTAGTTTAAGATAAAGTGAATGAGTAATTATATATTATTGTTTATCTTCCTCATTAGTACATGATGGTTTTGTTGATATACTCACACTGACCTTTATATTTTTATTGAATGGATGGATCTAGCAGGCACCAAAGAGACAACATGTATGAAGGAAACTGTGGTGGTTCTCTGTTTAAGATACTAGATAAAATGGGGGATTCAATGAGGAAACTCGTGGTTTTTCTAAACCTACTATCAAGGAGTCATGATCAACCACTTGAACCTTGGTATGTTCTGTAATGCATCTTGTACGAGATGACCAATCGATGAAGAAGTTCAGCTAATAATTATAAAGGTAACCATTAGAGTTTATATGATCCTTACTTTTGAGGTAATTATGGGTTATTATATGATATGCTGGAAAATGAAAGGCATGAGATAAACATGAGGTTAAAATATGTTATGCTCATTTTTGAAGATTTTATCTCGTTTTGGGGAATGTTTTAAAATTATATAGTTTTGGAAAAAGGAAAACACGCAGACCGTGTGACAACCCGTCGTGTCGAAAAAAGCTGTGGGAATTGAACCCACAACCAAAGTGCGACTGGAATTTATTGCCTACCACTGGATTACGTGAAGTACCTAGTTAGTTTGACTGATTATTTTTAGTTAGATGATTTTAGGAATTAAGAGTAAGTTGATTTTGGGTTATCTATGGAAATTTATTAACCTATCATAGAAGATATGTGATTAGGTTAATTACATTTCAATATGAGACTTTAAGAGAAACTGGTGTTGTTTGGAGATAAATGTTACGATTTAATGTGGAAAACTATGTGACTAAATCCATCAAATATTTGGGTTTCAATCTTATCTTGGTTTACTTTGAAGAATTTTATGGACAAATTGTTTATCGAATGGTCCTCGTTGAACTTTGGGTTTTGTTGGACAAATTTTGGAGAATAAGAATATATTTTCTTTTTATAAAGGGTTATCCTTTTCTGGATTATCTGATCTTGTACTAACCTTTTTGGTTTTGGTTTTGGTTTGAGTCTAAAGACATGGGAAGTATATAGTTCTCTTTTGTGGATTAGGTGATTCTCTAGAAGTTGAGTATAGTACTCTTAATCTGAACAAGTCTTCTTAAATACTCGTCTTTTGGAGAAAATATGAGTTTGTGTAAGGAATCTAATAAAAGATGAAAGTCAACATGATAAGTGATCATGTTTCCTTATGAATAAATTCCTCAATAAAAAGTAACTTAAAACAAAAATGTTGTCTATTAACTTTTCCAAATGGGGAATCGAATACCGTTTAGCCCATCACAAGTTTCTGATTTTCTTGTGGTTAACATTCTCCTAAACATGTTTTCTATCACTCTCCATCAGAACATGAACCTTTGTTTTTTCCTCCATGTCCATATTTTCATACTTGTAATCCTAGTATGGGTTAACTCGGGTGACCTTTGTACTTATCTTTCTTTATTTTAAAGTGATTTTTTTACAGACTCTTGTTCCGATGTGGGACTTTCAAGGATATTTCCAAGCCCAATTTTAAAATTGCGAGGACGCAATTCCCAAAAGGGGGGAAGGTTGTAACACCCCAGGTAAATAAAGAATATGACATCATTATATTTATCCATATTTGTCAATAAAATATTAATATTACTTTAAAGGGGATGCTATGCTCGATTGTGTACCCAATACGCAACAACGAGTTTCTTGGGAATCTTACGTTGCACTCTAATAATAAAATAATATTATTTTAAATGGTAGTTAATGACTAGTCGTTGTAATGGAGGGAATGAACAGAACTAACTACAAAATGATTATATATTTTTGTCAAATATTTTTACTCTTTACAATTAATGTTAGAGGATTAAAAATGCAAATGAATCCAGTTTTTAAGCATAAACATTCTAATATTCTTTAAAAGGTCGATTAACCGCCTTTTGATGGAGAACCCCTTTTAAATCCAATTTTTTAAAATATTATAAGCTCTATTTTTTAAAATAAACATATTATTTATTATTGGGACATTGAATTTTACCTTGGGTTAATTTTTGGTATTTTTCTGACAATATTCATTTTTCAATGAATAGTGAAAAATACTGCATTTTACATCCAAACTGCTTTTTCATATAATTTAATTATATGGTTATATTATCTTTTTAATTTGTTTTAAAGAGTAGTTTGAATTTATTTTTACCATGTAATTCAATTATGGTAATTGGGATTAATTTCACTTTGTAATTAGGCAATAAACAAGTGCCAAACTATTCATAAATATTGTTTCTAAAAAACCCGCTATTTGTTTTGACAACATGATGTTTTTTTAATTTAATTATTGCAATTTATGTGTTTTTAATTTGGTAAAATGAATTACATATTTGGAATCAGATGGTCCAAATTATTTAATTAACACTCTTTTGTTTTTGGACATTATGAATAGTAAAAACGGTAATTATCTTTAATTATCTTGATTAATGAGTAATCGGGTAGTTAAAGATAATAAGATAATATCATAAAAATAAAAAATGACCACAAAATGTGTCATAAGGCTACTGGTTGCCTCATGGCCGACCATGGGATTCCTTTTGCCAAACTTGGGGGCCCCATGGAATCACTTTTTTGGGAAAGTGACTTTTTATCTTTTTATTTTTAAAGGATGTTAAATGTAACAAATAATGTATCACCTTGGTACAATATTTTTACTTTTGTCTACATAAATTATATTTTGGACTATAAATATTCATTGGAAATATAAAATTATTTCCTACATCATAGTAAATTTTATATATTTTTTAGACATTAAATAAATTAAATTATTTATGACATCATGATGATGCATCGATGACCTCATTATTTAACGATTTAAATAAAATGGAATGATAATGTAAAATCTAAGACATACACATGTCAAAAACCTATTGGATGGGTTTATTTAGAACCCTTATTACCTTATCCTTGATACAAATCAATGAGGGACCATTAAAATCCGAAACGCATTTGAAAATAAAGTAACATTTTATACCTTTCCAAGAGTGCCCCTTCTCTCCTCTTATAAAAGGCCCCCACCCCTACCTCCTTACCCACACCTCTCAAGCCTTTGGCTCGGCCAACCCCTTCCCATTTCATCTATCCGCATCCCTCTCTAACTCCTTGAAGCCTCACTTTGGGCAGAATCCTTTCTAAGGAAGCCTTTGAGCTCAAATCAAAGGAAGTTACCCGATTTTAAGGTAATGTGTTCATTTATGTCCTTTTGTTTTATTTTTCTTCTCCAACCCCTAAGCTCTTTTTATTCATTTATTTTGTAACAAATACAATATCTTAAATATACTAGGATGTTTTTATAAGAAAGAATCGAGATAAACTTACACACACCTACATCTAATGGTTAAAGAACATACAGTTACCGTGGATGGCGAATTTCTGCCTCCCGAAACGATGATTGTTCAAAAATTTTCTAACACATTCAAAGGTGGCCATTAAGTTGACACTATATTTATAAATGATATCTAATATGATTATGTTTTACTTAAGCTTCTGTATTTTTCATTTATGGAATACCTTTATGGTTTCCATTATGGGTAAACGCGATATCTTCATTTAAGGAAGTGCGGACTACCGCCCCCTCAAAGTGATTTGATTCATTAATACCATATGTGGTACGTATAAAACATATATTTAATAATATTATATATTATACCATACTAGAATTAAAATACTATTATTTATTATAATGTTTTAATTCCATTAATATGACATAGAAATGAAAGTTGCGTTCATGCGTACGTATGGACTACCGTCTCCATGAAAGGTGCATTTCATTTCATACCCCTAAATGTTATGTAATATTATAAAATCATGAATATACTAGATATATATGATATATATGATATCTAAATCATGAATAAAATTCTCGATATAACAAACCTTTGACCACACGAACAACATTTAATTGTAAGAAGTCCACTTTCGACTTAAGAACCAAATATCGACAAAACAAACATTATTAATTTAAATGATTAAATAATGTTTATGACATGGTAATAAGTGATATAAAAGGAATAATGAACATGAAAAAGGTTTTTCAGGTTAGTAGTAATTAACTCAAGTTTATTATTCAGGAGATTAAAGAACGGTCGAGTCAAGTCAGACCCGAGGTAAGGGATCCTACTCGTCTCTTTCTTTTTAAGTACACTATTTTATGTCATTCCTTTTAAGATCGTCTTTCATTTGATTGGGATGTAATTTTATATTACTCTTACTGTAATTTTTATGTTAATATGATGAGAGACCCTATTCTCTCTCATCAATCCATTTTGGAAGTCTTGAGTGGCGCCGTTAGGCTGCTAAATTTTCGTAAGAGATCTAACCTCTCTCTTTCTTTTTAAGTACTCTCCTTTATGTCACTTCTTTTAAGATCCTCTTTGTTATGTTGGGGGATGTTCTTCTATATTAAAATTTCTATAAACATTATTTTAATATGATGAGAGAACCTATTTTATCTCATCAATCAATTTTTGTGGCGCCGTTAGGCTGCCGAGTTTTCATAAGGGATTTTTCTTCTCACTCTTATTCCCGTGAGATTTATACTACATTTGAGACAATTTCCTTTGAGTGTTTTATGTACTGACAATTACTTTACTCATTGTGTAATATACTTTCATTTATGAGTATTTACATCAATTTTGTATTTTCCTTCTTTCACGGGGTGCATGTCTCGAAAGATACCCATGTCGGTAGGGGAACCTTTCACCCTCCTCTTTTTGTAAAAGACTTCTTTTGTTATGTATTTTAATTCACATAATATTATGTTGGGATACGTTCTTATATATCCTTATTGATTTAAATTTTATGTCCAATTGATGAGATACCCTTTTTATCTGTCATCAACTCATTTTCTGAATTTTATAGTGACGCCGTTAGGCCATCAAATTTTTTCAAGGGAATTTCTTAACCCAATTTTGATTCATTGGGATAAGCTCGTACTCCTTGAATATGTCATTCTATGAATATGTGTGAATAACATCTGATTGTCTTACACTTAATATCCAGTTATATTTTGTGTATTCGTTTTTCACACATAATTATGTAATTGATTTATCCTTTATCCAAGGATACCGTCTTTATAAGGGACTTCGTCTCAATCTCCTTTCATTGAGGCATATTTCATTTTATACACAACTTTCTTTTCTATGGTGTATAAACCCATTTGACTTTTACTTTTATACAAAAGGAATATTTTTCTACAATGTGTTTTACTAAACGAAAAAATGAATGTTTTTTTAACGTACGCGGTGACAACGACCTTCTCCGCCGCCACGAGTATTATTTGATCTTTGGCTTCCTCAACAAGCCGTAATGTTTTTAAAATAAAATAAATACCATATACTTTTTTTTGTATTTTTGTATTGATAATGGTTTTGATAAAGGATTCTATTATGTCAATATATTTAAATGTTATATTGTGATTGAAATGTGGAAATGTTATCATTCCTTTATGTTGGTTTTAGGTGTTATAAATTTATAATGGTATGTGGACAGTTTTACAGGTGGTTACATGATAAACCAAATGACGGGTGGTGTCGTGAATACCAGGACGGGTGGTTACGTTATAACCTCCAATGCATTGGGTATGGAAGTCGGCCGTATGGCTATTCCATTAAGTATGTATGGAAGTTGGCCGAATGGCTATTCCATTAAGTGATATGTGTGGAAGTTAAACTTATGGTTATTCCACTTAAGTATGTTTATGTCCAAATTTACCTTTATATGTTATGTGATCTTTATATGGGTTTTATGGTAATCTTTTGGTTATAGAACGGTATGTAATGATATTTTATTTAGTGAAGAGTTTTTACTACTTCATGAAGGTGAAGGTATTACGTTGATAATGTATACCTGGTTTACTTGTTGTTTTGAATAACTAACCGTTTTCATTCTTTGTCTATCCCTTACTGAGATTTTTATGCTCATCCCATGTTTTTGAAATGTTTTCACAGGACTTAACATGGTATAGGGTTAAGGATGGGATCAAGGGAAAGTCATGCTACCTAAAACATGGAACTAGACATGTTTCTTTTTATGTGTTTTTATTCTATGTAAACTTAGTAGAAGTTTCTACTTTTTAATCTTTTGATATGTAATAGTTATGTCCTAATTCTCTAAAACTCTAAACCTGAAAAGATCCTCAATGTGAATTATTCATTTAATTCAATATTAAGTAAGGTTTAAAGCTGGGGCCTTATACACATGTGGAGGGATTCACCAAATTTCCCTTATGAACACCTATCTGTGAAACCTATAGGATCCATTCCCCCATAATAATCAATGTTCCTCATATTTTCAAATAACATTTCCTTTCACTCTAGGGGGATTCAAAACTTCCTCTTACCTCTACCAGCTATCCAAGTTCACTACCTCTAACATGGTGGGCCTTATGGTCCCACATGTGGATGAGGTTGTACACATTTGTATTTTAGTTGGAAATTATTTTTCTTATCATATGGAAATATATATATGTAAATATTATATAAAAAATTTAAATATAAACATCATATAAAATATTATAATTTTTATGTTCATCATAATTCATCTTCGTCTGCTTTTCTTTGTCCTGAAAATAATGATTTTCTGGGTGTTAAATAAAACACTCCATGAAACAATAAAATATTTAATTAAATTTTCTTCTTACTCTATTTTTAAAAAAATGCTTCACCATAATAAAATTAACACATATTTGAATTTTAATAATTGTTTTATATTCATAAAAATATCAATATGGAATGTAACTATTTTTTATTCGTCATCACCAAAATCACTACTTATATTATTGTACTCACTGACAAATATTGAACCTTTATTGATAAAAAATAATATTATGTTTCATTGGGTTCAACAATCACCATGTTTTTATTTAGTGGAAATATTTCCACACATAAAAAGATTCAACTAGTCGTTTACCTTGGATTCTAAAACATATTGAAAATAAAAAGAACAATAAACGTGGGGATACTCCCATCTAATTATTTAACCAAACCCATGTTCTCCTACTAATAAATAACTATTCCATGAAAACATCTATCATAGAGAATAAATAACTAGATTTTATTTGGAATAAAGCATATGGTTCATCAACACGTATTAAACATGGGATTTATCAGTATATAAAATTAGATATACAAAACTGTGTTTTTTTATTGTACCTAAACTACCTTGTTTGGGAAATCATGATTCAAAAATATCAATATTACATTTAATGGGATCCCAATAATAAGATATTTCATTGAAATGAAATAAAATACCCAAAATTTAGTGAAATTATACAATTGTTTATGTATAGATAAATATCTCCCACTTATTATATTATCAACAACCCCCTTGAATAAAATAATCAATATTTATTATAGTATGGAAAATATAGTGATTTAAATACCTCATTAACAAAATTTATAAATCTTTTCATAAATCCTACATTCAAATTTTTGGGAATATTATTCATCACCATCACATCAATGAACCCCCTCAAATAATTCCTCGATATCCTTCAACACCATGTTTTTTTGTAAATAATTATATACATACATATATATATATATATATTATAGAGTTAGGATGTACATTCATTGTTTTTAAGATAATTTTTAAATATTAGATATTTCTATTTACATTGGACATTACATTATACCAATACCAGAATGATTTGACGTATTCATAATTTTTTTTTCAGTTATGAGACTCATTTTTTTATTCTATACGTTTGTATTATTATTATTATTATAGAACTAGTTTTTCCTCATAATCCAAATGGATATTCAGGTATCTATAATTGGAAAACATGTCATTATATTTCACCAAACATTTACATTTTACATTATATCCTTCATCATTTTAATGTTTTCAATATCATTGGTTATTTATCTCACATTAAATAACTGGGCCAAACAATTAGATGTTAATTCATAAATATACTAGATTTATCATAAAATTCACATGAATTATGGATATTTTTATACTAAATCTTATTCTCATTCACTATAAACGTAACATCTCCTAGTATTTGTGTCATGCATTTATCAACTATGTGAACGCCATCTATAAATCTAATAAAAAATTACTATAAATTCATATTCATTATTAATTAAATGATTTTTTGTCCATTTATGTACACCATTTTCATTTTAGTGATAGTTTATTTCACACTATTCCTATTTTTTCACATCCAAATTTAGACTTTTCAACTTTTATTATTAACTGACTACACTATTGATTTTTATGTATAGATAAAATTATCATTTTAGTTGATCATGATTCATACAGACATGTACTCATCATAAATGTGACCTCATCTGTGGTAATATTCATAGAAATCTTCAATGTAATCAAATAAAGCCATTATAGAAATATTTTTTTTCTATTTTTTTATACTCTCGTGCTCATCTATTTTCTTCATTTATTATCCCCCTAAATACATTTATTATATTATTTTCATGAAATTGAATTCTATAAAAAATTGCATTCCTTTTTCAAAAAAAAACCCATTAGTATTTTATGATTATCATTTCATTATTTTCTAGTATATACTTACCAGATATCATATATTGTGATACATTCATTTTGGAGTAGAACTACCACTCTTATGGACAATTCATATGGAAAATATATTCAAACATCATATCTCACCCACCCTTGATGTAGTGTATTTTTAGTATTTTCACCATGTAATCATTATACTAAAATTGATATATTTTTATCAAGATTAAGAATCATTTTTTCACAAAATATTTTTTTTGTTACATGATACCTTTTCAATAGTGGTTTTTTCTAATTTATTAGGGGGTGATCTCATTTTCATTAATGAGTTAAGAAACTCAAAAAAAAACTGTTATGAAGCATCAATTTTTTAGAAGTATGGTAAGACTAATCTTTTGGTGATTCCTAATTCTTTAATTTCACATAGATCATAGTACTCATCATGTTGTGGAGTTTGTCTCATCCTTGCATATCATGCCTCCATCAACCTCATTATTTATTCATGATTAATTTTTTTAGTTCTTTTTACTAGATTTTCTAGCACAACTACCCTTATTATGACATCATATAATTCAGTGGGGTTTACATTCATATTGAATTAATTATTTTATTCAAATGATTTGAAACCCTCTATAAAAAATTATCAACAAAAAATTTCTCAAATTTATTTTTTTTCAAATATTCCTTAGTACGAAGAATGGATTTATCCCTTTATTGTACAAGGTTGGTGACAGTTATGCACATTATAAATATAATTTTTTATGAAAAATATATTTCATTAACCTCATCTAATATTTATGAATTATCAAATAGAAATAAAATAAAATTGCACAAATAAAATTTACCACTTCTTGAGTAACTTTTATTAGATGATCCTTTAAATAATACTATAGACCACAATGTGATATATCATAAAAATTACATGAATATGAATAATCTAGAATAATGTTAATTGAATGAATTATTATAACATATAACACATTTATAACATTGAGTTATTTGTGTATCCATCTTAACTTTATAATTCTTCTTCACATTCCATTCTTGTATTATTTTTTTTATTTCAAGTCTAAGAGAAAATATCTATATTAGTATCCTCATAATTATATTATTTTTTTATCTATATAATGTAGCACACTCATTTCAAAAAAATATGGTGATCATAAAGTCTATATTGGATTTTTATAGGGAATAAATCTATGATACCAATTATAGAGCCCCATGTAGGATTGGCCACCGGGGTAAGTCAACAGATCACATTTATGAATATGTTTACTTTGAATTCAAATTCATGAACATGTTTGTTTATCAATCCAAGAAAATATATCTCAATATATCAGTTAATATGTTATAATGATAAGAAATTATATAACACATAATGTTTAAATTGTGGGTCATAATTATCTACTCCTTTCTATTTTTGGTGAACCCATATCATGAGTTCCCCACAATAATCATTTATTAATTTTCAATTGTTTAGGATGAAATTTTTCATACAAACTAGTATTCGATCAACAAGATGATCATGTTTATACCACCCATAAATCCAATTCTTCTACATTAGTTTTTTATAATCCAAAAACATACTATCATTCCCTAGATACCCACTAGATTCATTTTCTATATCTATGTCCATATAAAAGTATTATCCTTAATATGAAACGGACCAGAAGATTTAATTACCTAATTGAGGTTCACCACTATAGTATGACCTATTTATAATTATTTGTGATATTTTATAATATGAAATAATAGTGAACCCTTTAAAGTACCATGAACTATGATAGGTCAAGTTTTCTAGTTTTTATGAGTGTTTCTTATAAGAGGTATATGATCAGTTTACACTCTAAAACAATGTAAGGAATTATTATTCTTTTTTTGTTATATTGAATTATCGATCTTAATAAAAATTTTCCATGTTGTTTACACAATGTCTTGAATATTGTATAATAAAATTTAAAACATCCATATTATAAACCCATTCTTACTCATGGAATTCTAACCCTTTTAACTCATGATACACTTCATGAATGAAAGTTACAATGGATTGTGTATCTTATAAACCATATCACACAAATTTGTTAAGCATTATAATTTCATTTCCTTTATATAATTTGTATCACAATTTCATAATAATCATTTGGTTTCTGTCTTAACACCCAATCAAGAAAAAACCCATCATTATTCATATCAAAATAATTTTCATAATTCATTCAATCCAAAAACATGCATAATGTTTTATAAATAATACATTAATGTGATACAAAAATTTCTTAATCATTCATTATTGAATGGAAGATAGTTGTGTGAAACCTCTGATTAACTAATGTGATGATCCCAAGAATGCAGGTTATATTATTCATAAGATAATGTGTTATTTATAGAAGACCTATAGCTTTCCATGTAAGCCATTACTGTTATTGGACATCTGTTATTGTAGAAACCCTTCAATAGTGAATGAAACAATAAAACTTTTTATGTTATATCATGTACTATTCTTCATGTAATAAGGGTGATTCTTGGGATCTCTTTGTCAAGAAACAATTGTTTCATGGTTTTCTATATTTCTTCAAATAATGAAATACACTCTCAAAAATATGTAACCATTTTTAAACAATATGAGTCTATTTTTATAGGTGAGTTATATTTCCTTAGATATGATTCAATACAATAATTTAAAAAAAATAACGTGTTTTCAATAAAATCATTACAATTGAAGATTAAAAATAAATTTATATTTTAGTTGAATTCATGTTTCAATATTAGGGTAAATCAATAATGTTTCAGTTTTTATGATGAATCATTTATTCCAAAACATAGGAATCATGGACATCATTTTATCACATGCTCTTCATGATTATGAATACCCAAAATCATATTTTATGAATGGAACATTATAGCTTCATATTAACCTATAATGTATCAAAACAAAGAATTATTTCATGAATGTAAAAGATAAATTTAATTCACGAAGTCAGGACAGTTGAGTAAATCTCATTTTCTTGGTCTGATAAATAGATATTTCTTGATGTATTGTGGTAGTTGTCTCATTCTATGTGACATTGCAACAACCCAATATTTTATGAGATAAATTATTTATAATTTCCTTGATATATTGTGTTGTATGCTATATCAATATTATCTTCTACTGTATGAAACACTATATTAGCAAGAAGTATATGCAACACTATTCATGGTTTGCGTTACACACAAGAGCGACCTTCGTCGATTGCTTCCATTTACGCAATACACAGTTTCACTAAATGATGATATATTATTAAAATATAATTATTTAAGGGGATTTGAACTAGACGTTATGAATAATATTTACCCCAATATGAATTTCATATAACATAAACATTCATATTATTTATTTTCTTGACATGACATAAAAAAATTTAAATTTTCAGATAAATTAAGTATTGCTAAAAAAACCCAGTTTGAACCATTTTGATGGAAAACCCATTTTAAATGTAATTTTTAATAATTTTAAATATTTTATTTGAAAAAATAATATTATTATTTAGAATTGGGAAATAAAAATTTACCTTCAGTAAAATTTTGATATTTTTGTTAAAATTCATATTTTAATTATTAATAAAAAATAATTCATTTTAATTGAAAGCATTATTTTCATCTAATTTTTTTATATAGGTTGACTATATTTTTAATTTTCTTAATAGTAACTGTATTATGTTATTATAATTTAATAAAATAAATCATTAGAATTATTTTCACATTTATATTGGACACAAACACATGAAAATCTTTTGATATGATTTTACTTCTTAAAATCACGCTTTTTGGTTTTTGATAATGGGGATTATTTTTATACTAGTTTCTATCAATTATTTGTTTTGAATTATGATAAAAGGCATCCATATTTTGGAATTATTTGATCCAATTTTTTTTAACTATTTTATTTTATTTTTTGGATATTAGGAATATTAACAATTGTAATTTTTATATAATGTGGTTAAAGGTATATCAGGTAAATTGGTGTAACAAAAAATATGATAAGAAGAATAAAATGATACCAAAACCTACCAAAATAATATTAGATGAATAAAATTAAACCCTCAACTTATTAGGTTTGAAAAATATTCATTTAATATATACTTGACAAAGAAAAAGACATAGATATTAATAAAACCAATGAAAGTGAAAAAAGACCAAACTCACATTTATTATCTCTTTGATATTTTTAATATACGTATAACAATGTGATATCTTCAAACATAAATAGTAAATATGTTACTAGAATTACCTAAATAATGGAAATTTATTTTTAATTTTTATAAAATTAATAATTACCATAATGTTGTATACATTGATGATATCATAATTAATTAATTGATGAGAAATCCAAAAAAATATTATTATTAAATAAATAATAACCATAAATATTCCTAAAGACATCACAAAATCATATTGGTTGGGTATATATTGACCATAAGAATCTAATGTACGAGTTTGTGACCATTTATAGCTTTATAGAAGTGACAATGACATTTTTTTATTTTATTTAATTTGATTTTAAAGTTTTCACACTCATACTTTAATATGCATTTCATTTTTATGTTGGCTTCTATAGAAGACAGATTTTACTACATATATTATTATTAAACCTAGAAATTATATGGTCATGAGAGAATTTTATTTTAAATTATTAATCTATATAATTTATATTAAATATTTACACAACATTGATATAGTAATTATTTTAATAATAGAGATATCAAATTAATGTTATTAAAAATATAAAAATAAAATAAAATAGGGATAATAAATTTTTCCAATAAATTTTATAGATTATATTGACCCATTAAAAATATAATAAAGAATTTTCTTTGAGTATAAAACCTTATATTGATATTACTAAAAACCCATGAAATGAATTGTGTCAAAATTGACACAATTATTATTTTGTTAAATTAATATTTTATAAAATTATATAAAAAAGATAAAACGATATTAAAAATATATAATAATTAGAATATGATCAAAAATATTAAAAATTATTCACTTATGGTATAATATAAATTATATAAGCTAATATTTCACCATTTTAATATAGAATCATTTTTTATGTTAGTTAAAATTTAATAGAAAAACTAATTGTTAATTATAATGATAATGTTTAATTGACATTAATACTTATATAAATTTTATTAGTTATTGAGTATTAAATAATATAATATAAAATATTTTATTATATCTCATTTTGTAGGTATTTTTATGTATTTTCAAATAATTATAAATTAATAGTTTCAGAAATTCCAAAAGTGTCCCTCACTAAAATTATAAAAGGTCACTTCCTTCTCATTTATCCAAAACCTATTAAGCATTAAAGTTAGTTTATACCCTACCGATTTCTATTCTAATACTCCATATTTACATTATATAGGTTCCGGTATTCTGAAAATTCCAACTCTAGTTCCATTAAAAGGAGATCTAAAGGGAGCACATCAAAGAAACGGTACTCTCCACTTGTAAAAATTTCAATCTTTTTTTTCTTCATATACAAACACATCATTATTATTTTAACTATAAAATAATAAATATTGTATGATTTATATATTGATGTTTTATTATTATTATGAAAAAACTATATACCAACTTTTATCCATCATATGGAAAATGAAATCACCACGTGTGAATATGTACAACTTACCATCTCTTCGTCAATGTGTACTACGTTTTTTCAACACCACCTTACTTGGATGGGTATAATTATATAATAAATAACTATAAAATACTTTAACAACATTATAATTATTCTAAAATATTCTACACCGTCCAATTCTAATAAATTCAATTACTATTTGAATGATATCTTCGCTCGTGCGTACGTACGTCCTACCTTCTCCACGATGCAATGTGGTTAATTGTACATGATATTAATTAATGCATAATTAAATTAATGTAAAAAATAAATTCATATTGTATCTATTATTTTAATATTTTTTTCTATATTTATAAATATAAACTACGAAAGAGAACTTGAAATTATTTGACCAAACATGCATTAGAACATAAAGAAGTTAACACCTGAATAACGAGTAACAATGAAATGTTAAAAAACAAAAGATGATAATATGATCTTATATGATATTATAAAAAAATTCATGCTTTAGAAAGATTCCAAAAAAATTATTTAAATCATTAAATAAGAGGTTTGGTTACACACGTAGTATATCAGACCTAAGGTAAGAGATTATTTTGTCTAAATTTAATTTTTTGTCGGACATATGCATTATACACAATCTAATTCTTTGGTGTGGTGTTTATGTTACCCATGAATGTTTTTTTATTATTAATATGAATGTTATGATATTTATATATGCATAAAATTTTCATTATTTTATGAGGTGTATTATTCTAATGATTATAAATTGGTAAGGCATAATTTTTTAATCACATTATTATCTGAAATAATTTATTCATAAGTATTTACAAGGGTGTATTTATCATTTAACTTAATTTATCCTAATTATATAATATTATCTCTACTGTTATACTATTTTTTAAATATAAGTTTATCCAATATTTATTTTTTATTAATGTGGGTGGAAAGAATATTTCAATCTTTTTCCATAAAAAGGTACATTTTACTTTTTCTATAAGAGTACAAGAAGAATGTTGTTTTTATATTATACGAACTGAATAGATTTTTAAATATTCATAACTCATTATTGACATGATGATTGTTCTTCATGGTTTTATGTTTATTTTCATCAAATTTATTATTTTTTAAATTGAATATAAATTTTAGAAAAGAAAATGTTTTTGATGAAGAAATGATATTTTCCTATGAAATTAAGTTCTGGTGGTTTATATTCCATCTAAGATGAAATAGTTTTATGTTTATATACCTATTAATAATTTTGATTGATTGTGTTTATGATGGAAATAGTTTTTTGAAATCCATTTATTTTATATGTATTAAGGTGGAATGACGTTTAATAAACCAATTTATTCATCAGTAATGCTAAGATGAGGGATTTTGTTTTTTATGGGACATGTAAGAATGATTTCACTATGATATTGGTGAATCCTATATGTCCCTACAATACATTGGGTAAAGATTTATATCTCATCATAGATATATGGCTGGAATGACATGAATGTCCAATTCAGAAATATAGGGATAGAACAACATGTAAATCTATTACAGTAATACATGGATGGAACATAAGGTAAAACGTATTTATTAATGGACTTTATTCACAATGATTGTCTTGAAATAAATCCATTTCTGTTATGGAAATCATATTTTGTGATACTTTTTTTTCATAATTCCACGTTTTATTCTAGTGATATTTTATCATGTTTAATATTCCTTTATTATATATGACTTAAATACTACCAAGAATTATTTCGTGACTCACGATTTCGTTGTCTAAACATTATGTTCATATTTTTACAATATTATGATAATGGTTTGTTTTATGTTCTCCATTTTTACCTTTACTGTGAATTTTAACTCACCAATTTTATGTTCACTTTTCCATAGGATATAAAGAAAAATTTAGGTAGGAAAAAAATGGGATGATATTTATGGGAGATGTTAAAGATCTTTCACCAATTTAGAATATTATGATACATGCTTCCAAAAAGACTAATGTAATATAGTCGTTGGTCGTATATTTTGGTAATTTATTAAGTATTCCAAAAAAAGTAATGTAATGTCTATGTTTTTCACACATGGTTCTTTACAGTTTGTATCAAACCCAGGAATATTCAACCCTTGTAAACTAGGATACGAAAAATTTAGTGAGATCTATAAAGATATTTATAATGTATGAATAGGGATGTCCCTAATGATGTGTCTAGCTAAATGTTACAATCCTAGAATTATGGTAACAATCATGAATAACCAAGTATTATACCTATGATGATAGAGATTTAATATACTCCCCCTTGATCATGTTATTTTGTTGAATGAGTTTTTCCTCTCACACTATTATTTTTGGGAATTATATATTGGTTGGAACTATAGAAAACCTTGTTAATGATCAAAGCACTGGGAAATGAAATTATTTTCCTCTTCAAAAACCAAATGTTATGGGAGATATAATGATGAATATTATTTTTATAATTACACAAGATATGAATCATTATGGTCATACAAATGTGTAGATATTGGAACAACATTCTATTGAGTCCTTTATAAGGTTACTTCCAACATATTTTAGTGGGTATTCTAATAAACGTGTCACTAAAAAATGGATCAGTACCGTTGAAAATATATTTTCCATCCATCTCTGTTCGAAACATAAAAATTAATCTCTATTTTTTATCATTTATAAGGTGAACCAGACCAGTTGTGGACTTTCATCAATAATACAAGACGACAAGGTTGAATTTAATACATTGAATGGGTTGAGTTTAAGAAATTATTTTCTAATAAGTAATTCCCTTGTTCTCTTCAAAAAAATATGCCAAACGAGTTTCTATATATTACATAAAATGAGGATGAATCGGTTGGTACATACATGTCATAATTTACAAGTCATTCATTTTATGATTCAAGTTTTATCATCTAACCTGAAAGTAATGTTGATCGATTATTCAGTTGTTTAAAACCAAGTCTTATAAGGGCATTAGATATGAGAGACAATAGTATCTATAATGAGATTTTGAACTGTGCTATAATGTTCTAAATGGAAGTTCGTGTTACATATAAATCTCATGTTTTTTACAACAAATGAACAATTTGGTTCAAGGGAATATATCACAACAATGGTGAATAAAAAAGATGATTTTTTCCTTATGCACAAAGTGTTGAAAGAAGCAATGTCGAGATTTTATTAAAGGGAACAGATAATGTTTTATGTGTTGAAAATAAGGTCATAGAGAAATTGAGTTCTAGAGTAACTAGAAAAGTTTTTCTAATTATGTGAATAGAGATAATACTAAAGGTAATGCACCACCAACAATTCAATGCTACAAGTCCAAGGAAATGGGTCATTATGCTAACCAATGCCCATATCCAAGGGTTAATGATGATGATCAAAGTCAAAAACCTCATAAATAAAAATACAATGTCAAATCATATGTGATCACTACAGGATATATTCATTATTCAAATAATGTGGTGGAATTATTAAGAGTATATGTAATGGGATTCAAAAATATTATTGTAGAATCTCTTTTATTATATTATGGAATATTGGAATATTTATTTATTGGTACATTGAGATTTTCAATAATTATATGGTACTGATAACCATGAAAAGTGATTTAAATATTTTCATAAAGAACATAATATGTGCATAAAGAAGGTATAAGGAGATAATGAGATTTTTGAGAGTATTATCAATATCATGACTGATATATGGACAAAGTTATATCATGGTTTTAGTACATACATATTTTTGGTATTTTTGGTGTGTAGAAAGTGTCAATTTTGACATAATTCATGGTTTCACTTGGATAATACATTATTAAAGTATTTTCATGTTTTGAATGTTACAGCTAATAAATACATTGTAAGATATGAGAGATAAATGTTAATTCGATTTAGTTCACCTCTTTCTATAGTTTTCTATTTTCACTTATTTTTAAGGATTTTCATGTTATACATATATGGATAATCTACGATATATTCTTGTCGGACATTTTTATATTAATATATTATCTCACTACATGTAGACTTATGCACATTTTATAACATGTTGTAACATTTGGGATAAGGAATATGGAATAACCAACCATTATTTTGCAAGATCTTCTAACACTAAAAGAATGACAAAATCAATGTTATTTCATTAAATAAGTTATAATGTCAAAATTGTTCCATGAATGACTAGATGTGATGTTGTACAAAAATCAATTAATTATTTCTTCTCAATAAAAATTAATCAACATTATGAAAATGATCTTGAAACCAAAAAATGTTTCTTCGTACCATCTAATCCCAGGAATTAGATGATCCCTTAAATCATCACGGATTTATGGCCTTTTAGTAGTTACATTCTCCAAAACTTATTCTATATCACCATCCATGATAATTTTATGGTTATGTTTCTCTTCTATATCCATGTTTTTACATCCCACCAATGTTCTCCTATGTAGAAACTGAGTGGTGAGTTACTTTGGAAAAACTTAATGTTTCTAATATTTATTTTTAAAATAAATTCTAAGTATTTATTTTTAGGATAAGGGTTTCCATGAAATAAACTTTCATGTATTAAACCTTTTATAAAGCCAAAAAATTTTGAGGGAGATATTCTTTTTAAAGGGATATAATGTAACACATTGGGGTTTTATGAGACAGATTCTTTTTAATTTAGTTGATATCCTCTTTTGTAAGCTACACCATTATTATCTTTCACTATACACAACATCGTATTAGATTGCAGTATACACTACACTATCCATGTTGTTTACACAATGTCTTGAATATTGTATAATAAAATTTAAAACATCCATATTATAAACCCATTCTTACTCATGGAATTCTAACCCTTTTAACTCATGATACACTTCATGAATGAAAGTTACAATGGATTGTTTATCTTATAAACCATATCACACAAATTTGTTAAGCATTATAATTTCATTTCCTTTATATAATTTGTATCACAATTTCATAATAATCATTTGGTTTCTGTCTTAACACCCAATCAAGAAAAAACCCATCATTATTCATATCAAAATAATTTTCATAATTCATTCAATCCAAAAACATGCATAATGTTTTATAAATAATACATTAATGTGATACAAAAATTTCTTAATCATTCATTATTGAATGGAAGATAGTTGTGTGAAACCTCTGATTAACTAATGTGATGATCCCAAGAATGCAGGTTATATTATTCATAAGATAATGTGTTATTTATAGAAGACCTATAGCTTTCCATGTAAGCCATTACTGTTATTGGACATCTGTTATTGTAGAAACCCTTCAATAGTGAATGAAACATTAAAACTTTCTATGTTATATCATTTACTATTCTTCATGTAATAAGGGTGATTCTTGGGATCTCATTGTCAAGAAACAATTGTTTCATGGTTTTCTATATTTCTTCAAATAATGAAATACACTCTCAAAAATATGTAACCATTTTTAAACAATATGAGTCTATTTTTATAGGTGAGTTATATTTCCTTAGATATGATTCAATACAATAATTTAAAAAAAATAACATGTTTTCAATAAAATCATTACAATTGAAGATTAAAAATAAATTTATATTTTAGTTGAATGCATGTTTCAATATTAGGGTAAATCAATAATGTTTCAGTTTTTATGATGAATCATTTATTCCAAAACATAGGAATCATGGACATCATTTTATCACATGCTCTTCATGATTATGAATACCCAAAATCATATTGTATGAATGGAACATTATAGCTTCATATTAACCTATAATGTATCAAAACAAAGAATTATTTCATGAATGTAAAAGATAAATTTAATTCACGAAGTCAGGACAGTTGAGTGAATCTCATTTTCTTGGTCTGATAAATAGATATTTCTTGATGTATTGTGGTAGTTGTCTCATTCTATGTGACATTGCAACAACCCAATATTTTATGAGATAAATTATTTTTAATTTCCTTGATATATTGTGTTGTATGCTATATCAATATTATATTCTACTGTATGAAACACTATATTAGCAAGAAGTATATGCAACACTATTCATGGTTTGCGTTACACACAAGAGAGACCTTCGTCGATAGCTTCCATTTACACAATACACAGTTTCACTAAACGATGATATATTATTAAAATATAATTATTTAAGGGGATTTGAACTAGACGTTATGAATAATATTTACCCCAATTTGAATTTCATATAACATAAACATTCATATTATTTATTTTCTTGACATGACATAAAAAAATTTAAATTTTCAGATAAATTAAGTATTTCTAAAAAAACCCAGTTTGAACCATTTTGATGGAAAACCCATTTTAAATGTAATTTTTAATAATTTTAAATATTTTATTTGAAAAAATAATATTATTATTTAGAATTGGGAAATAAAAATTTACTTTCAGTAAAATTTTGATATTTTTGTTAAAATTCATATTTTAATTATTAATAAAAAATAATTCATTTTAATTGAATGCATTATTTTCATCTAATTTTTTTATATAGGTTGACTATATTTTTAATTTTCTTAATAGTAACTGTATTATGTTATTATAATTTAATAAAATAAATCATTAGAATTATTTTCACATTTATATTGGACACAAACACATGAAAATCTTTTGATATGATTTTACTTCTTAAAATCACGCTTTTTGGTTTTTGATAATGGGGATTATTTTTATATTAGTTTCTATCAATTATTTGTTTTGAATTATGATAAAAGGCTTCCATATTTTGGAATTATTTGATCCAATTTTTTTAACTATTTTATTTTATTTTTTGGATATTAGGAATATTAACAATTGTAATTTTTATATAATGTGGTTAAAGGTATATCAGGTAAATTGGTGTAACAAAAAATATGATAAGAAGAATAAAATGATACCAAAACCTACCAAAATAATATTAGATGAATAAAATTAAACCCTCAACTTATTAGGTTTGAAAAATATTCATTTAATATATACTTGACAAAGAAAAAGACATAGATATTAATAAAACCAATGAAAGTGAAAAAAGACCAAACTCACATTTATTATCTCTTTGATATTTTTAATATACGTATAACAATGTGATATCTTCAAACATAAATAGTAAATATGTTACTAGAATTACCTAAATAATGGAAATTTATTTTTAATTTTTATAAAATTAATAATTACCATAATGTTGTATACATTGATGATATCATAATTAATTAATTGATGAGAAATCCAAAAAAATATTATTATTAAATAAATAATAACCATAAATATTCCTAAAGACATCACAAAATCATATTGGTCGGGTATATATTGACCATAAGAATCTAATGTACGAGTTTGTGACCATTTATAGCTTTATAGAAGTGACAATGACATTTTTTTATTTTATTTAATTTGATTTTAAAGTTTTCACACTCATACTTTAATATGCATTTCATTTTTATGTGGGCTTCTATAGAAGACAGATTTTACTACATATATTATTATTAAACCTAGAAATTATATGTTCATGAGAGAATTTTATTTTAAATTATTAATCTATATAATTTATATTAAATATTTACACAACATTGATATAGTAATTATTTTAATAATAGAGATATCAAATTAATGTTATTAAAAATATAAAAATAAAATAAAATAGGGATAATAAATTTTTCCAATAAATTTTATAGATTATATTGACCCATTAAAAATATAATAAAGAATTTTCTTTGAGTATAAAACCTTATATTGATATTACTAAAAACCCATGAAATGAATTGTGTCAAAATTGACACAATTATTATTTTGTTAAATTAATATTTTATAAAATTATATAAAAAAGATAAAACGATATTAAAAATATATAATAATTAGAATATGATCAAAAATATTAAAAATTATTCACTTATGGTATAATATAAATTATATAAGCTAATATTTCACCATTTTAATATAGAATCATTTTTTATGTTAGTTAAAATTAAATAGAAAAACTAATTGTTAATTATAATGATAATGTTTAATTGACATTAATACTTATATAAATTTTATTAGTTATTGAGTATTAAATACTATAATATAAAATATTTTATTATATCTCATTTTGTAGGTATTTTTATGTATTTTCAAATAATTATAAATTAATAGTTTCAGAAATTCCAAAAGTGTCCCTCACTAAAATTATAAAAGGTCACTTCCTTCTCATTTATCCAAAACCTATTAAGCATTAAAGTTAGTTTATACCCTACCGATTTCTATTCTAATACTCCATATTTACATTATATAGGTTCCGGTATTCTGAAAATTCCAACTCTAGTTCCATTAAAAGGAGATCTAAAGGGAGCACGTCAAAGAAACGGTACTCTCCACTTGTTAAAATTTCAATCTTTTTTTTCTTCATATACAAACACATCATTATTTTTTTAACTATAAAATAATAAATATAGTATGATTTATATATTGATGTTTTATTATTATTATGAAAAAACTATATACCAACTTCTATCCATCATATGGAAAATGAAATCACCACGTGTGAATATGTACAACTTACCATCTCTTCGTCAATGTGTACTACGTTTTTTCAACACCACCATACTTGGATGGGTATAATTATATAATAAATAACTATAAAATACTTTAATAACATTATAATTATTCTAAAATATTCTACACCGTCCAATTCTAATGAATTCAATTACTATTTGAATGATATCATCGCTCGTGCGTACGTACGTCCTACCTTCTCCACGATGCAATGTGGTTAATTGTACATGATATTAATTAATGCATAATTAAATTAATGTAAAAAATAAATTCATATTGTATCTATTATTTTAATATTTTTTTCTATATTTATAAATATAAACTACGAAAGAGAACTTGAAATTATTTGACCAAACATGCATTAGAACATAAAGAAGCTAACACCTGAATAACGAGTAACAATGAAATGTTAAAAAACAAAAGATGATAATATGATCTTATATGATATTATAAAAAAATTCATGCTTTAGAAAGATTCCAATAAAATTATTTAAATCATTAAATAAGAGGTTTGGTTACACACGTAGTATATCAGACCTAAGGTAAGAGATTATTTTGTCTAAATTTAATTTTTTGTCGGACATATGCATTATACACAATCTAATTCTTTGGTGTGGTGTTTATGTTACCCATGAATGTTTTTTTATTATTAATATGAATGTTATGATATTTATATATGCATAAAATTTTCATTATTTTATGAGGTGTATTATTCTAATGATTATAAATTGGTAAGGCATAATTTTTTAATCACATTATTATCTGAAATAATTTATTCATAAGTATTTACAAGGGTGTATTTATCATTTAACTTATTTTATCCTAATTATATAATATTATCTCTACTGTTATACTATTTTTTAAATATAAGTTTATCCAATATTTATTTTTTATTAATGTGGGTGGAAAGAATATTTCAATCTTTTTCCATAAAAAGGTACTTTTTACTTTTTCTATAAGAGTACAAGAAGAATGTTGTTTTTATATTATACGAACTGAATAGATTTTTAAATATTCATAACTCATTATTGACATGATGATTGTTCTTCATGGTTTTATGTTTATTTTCATCAAATTTATTATTTTTTAAATTGAATATAAATTTTAGAAAAGAAAATGTTTTTGATGAAGAAATGATATTTTCCTATGAAATTATGTTCTGGTGGTTTATATTCCATCTGAGATGAAATAGTTTTATGTTTATATAACTATTAATAATTTTGATTGATTGTTTTTATGATGGAAATAGTTTTTTGAAATCCATTTATTTTATATGTATTAAGGTGGAATGACGTTTAATAAACCAATTTATTCATCAGTAATGCTAAGATGAGGGATTTTGTTTTTTATGGGACATGTAAGAATGATTTCACTATGGTATTGGTGAATCCTATATGTCCCTACAATACATTGGGTAAAGATTTATATCTCATCATAGATATATGGCTGGAATGACATGAATGTCCAATTCAGAAATATAGGGATAGAACAACATGTAAATCTATTACAGTAATACATGGATGGAACATAAGGTAAAACGTATTTATTAATGGACTTTATTCACAATGATTGTCTTGAAATAAATCCATTTCTGTTATGGAAATCATATTTTGTGATACTTTTTTTTTCATAATTCCACGTTTTATTCTAGTGATATTTTATCATGTTTAATATTCCTTTATTATATATGACTTAAATACTACCAAGAATTATTTCGTGACTTACGATTTCGTTGTCTAAACATTATGTTCATATTTTTACAATATTATGATAATGGTTTGTTTTATGTTCTCCATTTTTACCTTTACTGTGAATTTTAACTCACCAATTTTATGTTCACTTTTCCATAGGATATAAAGAAAAATTTAGGTAGGAAAAAAATGGGAAGATATTTATGGGAGATGTTAAAGATCTTTCACCAATTTAGAATATTATGATACATGCTTCCAAAAAGACTAATGTAATATAGTCGTTGGTCGTATATTTTGGTAATTTATTAAGTATTCCAAAAAAGTAATGTAATGTCTATGTTTTTCACACATGGTTCTTTACAGTTTGTATCAAACCCAGGAATATTCAACCCTTGTAAACTAGGATGCGAAAAATTTAGTGAGATCTATAAAGATATTTATAATGTATGAATAGGGATGTCCCTAATGATGTGTCTAGCTAAATGTTACAATCCTAGAATTATGGTAACAATCATGAATAACCAAGTATTATACCTATGATGATAGAGATTTAATATTCTCCCCCTTGATCATGTTATTTTGTTGAATGAGTTTTTCCTCTCACACTATTATTTTTGGGAATTATATATTGGATGGAACTATAGAAAACCTTGTTAATGATAAAAGCACTGGGAAATGAAATTATTTTCCTCTTCAAAAACCAAATGTTATGGGAGATATAATGATGAATATTATTTTTATAATTACACAAGATATGAATCATTATGGTCATACAAATGTGTAGATATTGGAACAACATTCTATTGAGTCCTTTATAAGGTTACTTCCAACATATTTTAGTGGGTATTCTAATAAACTTGTCACTAAAAAATGGATCAGTACCATTGAAAATATATTTTCCATCCATATCTGTTCGAAACATAAAAATTAATCTCTATTTTTTATCATTTATAAGGTGAACCAGACCAGTTGTGGACTTTCATCAATAATACAAGACAACAAGGTTGAATTTAATACATTGAATGGGTTGAGTTTAAGAAATTATTTTCTAATAAGTAATTCCCTTGTTCTCTTCAAAAAAATATGCCAAATGAGTTTCTATATATTACGTAAAATGAGGATGAATCGGTTGGTACATACATGTCATAATTTACAAGACATTCATTTTATGATTCAAGTTTTATCATCTAACCTGAAAGTAATGTTGATCGATTATTCAGTTGTTTAAAACCAAGTCTTATAAGGGCATTAGATATGAGAGACAATAGTATCTATAATGAGATTTTTAATTGTTCTATAATGTTCTAAATGGATGTTCGTGTTACATATAAATCTCATGTTTTTTACAACAAATGAACAATTTGGTTCAAGGGAATATATCACAACAATGGTGAATAAAAAAGATGATTTTTTCCTTATGCACAAAGTGTTGAAAGAAGCAATGTCGAGATTTTATTAAAGGGAACAGATAATGTTTTATGTGTTGAAAATAAGGTCATAGAGAAATTGAGTTCCAGAGTAACTAGAAAAGTTTTTCTAATTATGTGAATAGAGATAATACTAAAGGTAATGCACCACCAACAATTCAATGCTACAAGTCCAAGGAAATGGGTCATTATGCTAACCAATGCCCATATCCAAGGGTTAATGATGATGATCAAAGTCAAAAACCTCATAAATAAAAACACAATGTCAAATCATATGTGATCACTACAGGATATATTCATTATTCGAATAATGTGGTGGAATTATTAAGAGTATATGTAATGGGATTCAAAAATATTATTGTAGAATCTCTTTTATTATATTATGGAATATTGGAATATTTATTTATTGGTACATTGAGATTTTCAATAATTATATGGTACTGATAACCGTGAAAAGTGATTTAAATATTTTCATAAAGAACATAATATGTGAATAAAGAAGGTATAAGGAGATAATGAGATTTTTGAGAGTATTAACAATATCATGACTGATATATGGACAAAGTTATATCATGGTTTTAGTACATACATATTTTTGGTATTTTTGGTGTGTAGAAAGTGTCAATTTTGACATAATTCATGGTTTCACTTGGATAATACATTATTAAAGTATTTTCATGTTTTGAATGTGACAGCTAATAAATACATTGTAAGATATGAGAGATAAATATTAATTCGATTTAGTTCACCTCTTTCTATAGTTTTCTATTTTCACTTATTTTTAAGGATTTTCATGTTATACATATATGGATAATCTAAGATATATTCTTGTCGGACATTTTTATATTAATATATTATCTCACTACATGTAGACTTATGCACATTTTATAACATGTTGTAACATTTGGGATAAGGAATATGGAATAACCAACCATTATTTTGCAAGATCATCTAACACTAAAAGAATGACAAAATCAATGTTATTTCATTAAATAAGTTATAATGTCAAAATTGTTCCATGAATGACTAGATGTGATGTTGTACAAAAATCAATTAATTATTTCTTCTCAATAAAAATTAATCAACATTATGAAAATGATCTTGAAACCAAAAAATGTTTCTTCGTACCATCTAATCCCAGGAATTAGATGATCCCTTAAATCATCACGGATTTATGGCCTTTTAGTAGTTACATTCTCCAAAACTTATTCTATATCACCATCCATGATAATTTTATGGTTTTGTTTCTCTTCTATATCCATGTTTTTACATCCCACCAATGTTCTCCTATGTAGAAACTGTGTGGTGAGTTACTTTGGAAAAACTTAATGTTTCTAACATTTATTTTTAAAATAAATTCTAAGTATTTATTTTTAGGATAAGGGTTTCCATGAAATAAACTTTCATGTATTAAACCTTTTATAAAGCCAAAAAATTTTGAGGGAGATATTCTTTTTAAAGGGATATAATGTAACACATTGGGGTTTTATGAGACAGATTCTTTTTAATTTAGTTGATATCCTCTTTTGTAAGCTACACCATTATTGTCTTTCACTATACACAACATCGTATTAGATTGCAGTATACACTACACTATTCATGTCTTCGGTTACATGAAAGAGTGACTTTTCAAGATAGCTTCAGCTGTATGCATTACTGAATTTCACTATACAATGAAATATTATTAAAATATTATTATATTTTGGGATATAAACAAGCCATGATGAATATTATTAACAATATTTTGTATTTTATATAACATTAACATTCATCTATTACATTTTATATACATGATATAATAACAAATTCAATTTTTTGTATAAAATATGTATTTTTTTTTAAAAAAATTATACTTGGCCTCCTTTTGATGAAGCACCGATTTTAAATCAACTTTTTAACACCTTAATATATTCAATTTGAAGAAAAAATGATCTTTTTATATGAAAGATTAACATAAAAATTATATTTTGATGAATTTTTTGTATTTTTCAGATACAATTCATATTTTAATGAATATTGAAAAATACTTCTTTGTAATTAAAACAGTCATTTATTATGATATACTTATATAGATAGATTATCTTTTTCATTGGGATTAATGTCATAATTGGATTATTTTTTCATAATTTAATACTATGTTATTCATTGTAATTACATTCACATTTAAATTGTACATAAACACATGACTGTCTTTTGATAAGTGTTTACATCTTAAAAACCTTTTTTTTGGATTTTGACAAAGATAATTAATTTTAAATTAATTTCTGAAAATTATATATTTTTAATTATGAAATATGGATTCCATATTTTGAATAATTTGGTTAAAATTATTTTAATAGGGTACGTTTATTTTTTTGGAGATTATGAATAATAACTGCGGTAATTTTTATTTAACACAGTCAAAGGTAAATCATGTAAATTAGTGCTAAAAATATTATGATATATAGAATAAAATGATCTTAAAACATACAAAAATATTATTGGATGTATAAAATTATACCATTAACAAATTAGGTTTTAAACGTAGTCATTTAAAGGCTGCATGACAATGGAAATGAATAAATATTAATAAAACCAATGAAAGTGAAAAATTGTCAAAATCACATTTCTTATAAGTATAATAAAATTAATATTGGGATAACCATGTGATATATTCAAAATTAAGTACTAAATGGAATTAATAAATTCTTTTCTACAACTCGGAAAAATATTTATAATTTTTTAAAAATTAATAATTACAATAAATTCATATACTTTGATAATATAAAAAATAATTAATTGATGGGAAATACATAAAAATATTACCATTAATATACTAATGACCAAAAAAATTCCAAAACAGATTCCCAAAACATGTTGGATGAGTAAATCATGACCATAATCATCCAAAAGCCAAGAAAGAGTCTGTTTGGAGCTTTATAGAATAAATTATGAAATTTATTTTATTTTATTTAAGGTGTTGTTAATGTTGTCACATTAATATTTTAATAAGTATAATATTTTTATTGCTGGATTTTCAAGAAATTATATTAAACTAAAAATATTATTATAAAATTAAGTAAATTTATTTTCATTGGAGAATTTTATTTAGAAATTTTATTCAAAAAAAAATTAAATAATTACACAATATTGATATTCTGGTTATTCTAATAATGGAAATATCAAATAAATGATATTAATAAAATTTGAATAAATATTTTTTGGGATAAATAATCATTCCAATAATTTTATATATTTCCTTTAATTATTATGGATATAACAAAAAAATTGGCTTATGGATAACACCTTATATTGATATTTCTAAAAATCCCAGGAAATGAATAGTTTCAATATTGAAAAAAGTGATATTATGTTAAAATAATGTTTTATAATTTTATTTAAAAACAATGATACAATTTTAAAAATGTATAATAATTATGATATGGTCAAATTTTTTAAAATTATTCATTTATGGTATAATTTAAATCAAATAAGTAAATATTTTACTATTTTAATTTTAAAGCATTTGTTTTGTTAATTAAAATTAAATAGAATAACTAATTTCTAATTGAAATCCAAAAAAGTATAAATTTTATTATTTGGTGATATTTGAATCTTATAATATCATATATTATAATATATTTCATTTTTAGATATTTTTCTTGATTTTCAACTTATTACAAATTAATGGTTTAAAAAATTCAAAAAGTGTCCCTCGCCCCAATTATAAAAGGACAACTCCACCATTATTTCTTTACAACACAATATAACTTATAGTTTGTCTATATAATAAATATTTCTCTTATAATCCACCCTAGTAAGATTATTAAGGTTATGGTATTCTCAACAGACCAACTCTAGTGCCATCAAGAGGATATCTAAAGGGAGCACGTCAATGAAGAGGTAATATCCGCTATCGATTCATTTAATAATTTTTTCTTCTTCTTCCACTTCATTAATTGTTCCATTATATATTATTAAATCTGGAATAATTTAAATAATGAGATTTTGTTATAATTCGGAAACAAATATATTCCACCTTATATTGATCTTACAAAAAATGCAATCACTGCAAATGCGTACGTACAACTTACCATCTCCACACTATGGTGTACTCTGTTTTTTCACAACCAAAATACATGGATAGGTATAATTATGGAATTAATAACTATATATGATTATTAAAACATGATATTGATTCTAAAATTTTATTCACCATCCTCTTCAAAACCATTTAATTACTATTCGATAGATATCGTTGCACTTGCGTACGTATGACCTCCCGTCCCCACGATGTGATGTTATTCATCCCACGTGATCTTAATTAATGAGTGACTATATAAATGTAAATAAAAAATAAATATTTTATCTATTATATTAATTTCATTTTTAATGATATAACTTTGACATTCAAAGGAGTACCAGAACTTAATCGACAAAACATTCATAAAAATATAAAGCAGTTAACATCCGAATAATGAGTACAAAGAAAATTTTACTAACCAACGATTATAATATGATCATATATGATATCATAAAACTGTATATGATACTAGAATAAGTAAATAACATTATCTAAATATTTAAACATGAGGTTCAAATTCATATTATGCATATCAAACATAAGGTAAGGGATTATTTTTTCTCACTTTTATTTTTGTGGGACATATTCCTTATACACCATATAATTATTTTTTATGGTGTTTATGTTACCAATGATTTTTTATAATACTTTTTATGAAGGATATGATAATGAAATATACATAGAGTTTTCATTATTTTATGATTCATATGATTCGATTGAATATAAAATAGTTAGTGATAATATTGAAATCTCATTATTACATGAGATTGTTTATTCGTAAGTATTTATGTGGGTATATTTATCATTCATTTCCTTGTTTAAAAAATATATAATATTATTTATATTATTATATTAACGTTTAATGTGAATTTTACACAATGTTAAATTTTTATTAAATGGTATGGAAGGAAGCTTTCAATCGTTTTCCAAAAGAGGCACTTTTTTTACTTTTCCGGTAATATTACGAGAAGAATGTTTTTTAACCTATACTGGATGAACATATTTTTTCATAAGCATAATTCCTTATTTAAATGAATCAACCTATATATAGTTTCATTTTTATTTTCAAATAAATTCTTATATTTTAAAATTTCACTACATTTTGTGAAAATATGATTTTTTTTACAAAAAGAATGGATATTTTTTCAGGAATTAAGTTTAAGTAAAATTATTTTCCATCTATGATGACCTAGGGTTATGTTTCATACCCATTTATTTATATGATTTGATTGTGTTTATTTTTTATATTTTTATGAAATACGATTATTTTATATTTAATATGATGGAATGATGTTTAAGAAACCGATTTTATTTCATGGTTTACGTTATAATGAATGATTTATGGTTTTGTGGAAAATGTAAGAATGATTTCATTATGATATGGGTGAGACCTATATCTCCCTCAAATAAATTGGATAAATATTTATGTCTCATGAGTTATATATGACATGAATGGAAAGTAACTATAGTTTATTAATACTGGGCTGTTATGACATAAAAATCTAGTTCAGTAATTCATGTCTATAATGGAAAGTAATACTGATTAAGTGATTGAAATTTTACACTATGATGGTTTTGGAAGAAATGTATTGGATACTCTAGAAATTCTATTATGTGATTAATTTTATGCAATAATCCCTTGTTGTGTCTAATTCTATTTTTTCATGGTTAATGTTACTTTATGATATATGCCTTATGTACTAACAAGAATTATTTCACAACTCAACATTTTGATGTTTTAACATTATCTCCATGTTTTTACATTCGTAAGTTTATGAATTGTTTTATGTTTTCCATGTTTACCATTCTAAAAATTTGAGCTCACCATATTAATTTTTTCTATTACCCATGATATAAAAATACGTTTTTGGAAATAAAATAATAGTGGAAGATAATTATGGGAGATGTTGAAGATTATTCAGCATGTCAGATGATTATTGTAAAGAAAAAGATTTTCCATGTAAATTTTTTAAATATATGGAATTATTATGAGTCTGGAAAAATTTACGGCACGTGGTTCCAAGGCACAGTGTGCCTGAAATTAATTTCTAAAATTTTTTAAGATATGTTTAGTAAATGCAAGGGTGGCGTTTTCCATCTTTTGAACTAGTGATAAGATTAAAAACATGAGGGCACCATTGAATCTGCAACACCGGTATTCACTTAAGGTAGGCTTCTCATCAACCGCAGTAGGTTAGGTGAATACGATAATTTTTCGGAAGTTTGAAATAATTAACAAAATAACATGTTATGGTATTTTCTTTTCTTTTTTCTTTTTTCCCTCTTACGGACAAGTGGTGGTTGCGGGAATAATTACGTGTCAAAACATTAAATTTATTGACTCCTCAATTCATTGTAACAACACCATTAGAATTAGGTAAGTTCTTTTATTAATTTAAACCCATTAATTTCACATGCATTACTCACCCTCCTCCTCTCCTATTTATATAGAACATGGGGAGGAGTATTTACAGTACTTCACCACGAGATAATGTTCTGATAAAGTGTCATGACATCAACCACTTGGAGGATAGAAGTGGTTCCAGTGAGAGGTGACGAGCTCCACCAAATCACGAACCGAAGAATGATGATTGAGCGGTGACGTTGGTGGCTAGTTGTAGGAATGACGAACGATGACTCTTCCTTAAACGTGAACATTTTATAATGATCTAGAGGTAGGGATTTATCTTGTGTTAATTTCAATAGATTATTTAATCTAATTATGCCCCTTTTCAATAAAGATAGCACAGAGGGCACGAGCCAAAAAAACAATGCAGAAACCCTCGGATCCTGGTTTTACCAATGTGTTCATTGCGGGATTTTGTTCGGATTGGATAGATTTTGGAACAGAGATACAAGTAGCTAAGAGGGTGTCCCCAGAGGTCCATTGGCACCATTAGATGGAATGATAGGACACTGGAGATCACTTGGTGACCCGTAGAAGACCACAAGCATGACACAGGTATGTCAGCGCCAGGGACCAGTGCCAGTGGGTGATGGCGGCATCCAGCACCGGTCAGCCCCAGAGGAGGAGGTGCACTATCACGCGTTGCAGAAGGAAGATTCCACAACTTTACATCCCATCGTTCGAGTAGGTTGGATGGCATCTGCCAGCCACAGAGGTGGTGTCATGCACCATCGCACGCCGCTGGAGGAGGTCGCGGTGCAAAGCCACGACGGTGGAGGGACCCTCCCTCTTACCGCTTACGCGACAACTCGGTGGCCCCACATAGGGCCACTGCTTCACAAACCAAAAGGCTATGATCGTTTGGGAATACTGGGTTGATTTTATCCCCCCCCCTCGCGCGCTAGCTATGGTAGACCCCATCCATCGGGTCCCGCCCTCTACCGGCCTGGACGCGTGAGCCGAGCGGACCACGCCCTCTATGGGCCAGGCCATAAGAAACCGGAGGGTCTCACCCTCTGAGTGTTAGGCCGAGTCCCATATGGGTTTGTCTAGACTACAACCCAGAGTGGAAATCCCTTTGAGGCATTGCCCAGTTGGGCCTCACCCATACCGGATCAGGCCGGGTCGGACCCTACCAGGCCCAATTTCGTTTAAAAAGACATAATGTGTGAACCAAACATTCATTGGAGAATAATTCTTATAATATTGGATCCATGGAGACATACTATCCTTTTTTTATACTCCACATCTGTTTTTAATAATGTTTGAGTATGTTCGTGTTGGATCGAAACTGAAACCAACTGGGCCCTTGGTATCAAAATGCTTATTAGTAACAGATAGAGTGTCTAATTGACGCACCATATGTCACTTTGGAAGCCTTTTGATATTTTGGTTCTATATTAAACTTCACAATGGAACTTCTTGTAGGATGAGGTATGACTGATGGCTTAAGGAGTTGATCATCCCAGAATCAAGCGTGCTTAGTTTGGGAATCTGCTGGCTGGTTGTACATGAAGAATGAAAAACGATCTTATGTGGGTTGGCATCTATAAATACAATATGGGTTATCGCCTAGTGATCACATGTGGGTCAGCATCTACCAATTCGGTGTGTTTCAGATACAGTGTGGGTCAGCGCTCAGCGTTCTTGTGTGAGTCAGTGCATTTATTGATCCTATGTGGCTCAGCAGCAGAGGCTCTCAACAGAATAATAAGATTCAGTGATACATGTAATCATATTTACTTCTGTACATTTATACCTAGCATGATATGATTATTTGCCCACATATTGTTACCTTTTTGTTACTTTTACCTTGTGGTGTTACCGTCGTGGTGTTACCTTTATGGTACTTTTACCATCATGGGGTTAACATTATGCCGTTATGTTTGTGGTACTTGAACCTTCGTGGTGTTACCTTAGTGGTGTTACCTTTTTGGTATTCTCACCTTTGTGGTGTTATCTACATGGTATAACATTGGTTGTATTCTTATTTCCTGGAATAGTTGTGAAAATGGCTTAAAATATGGAGCCTAAAATTTCCTCCAGAATGAGACGAGTATCTTTTGATAACATAGTTATATGTATTGTCGTATAAATATGTAACGTTGATGACTCCTTCATGCTTTTTGATTGAGGTCTTGATTTTTTGTTTTTCCATTGTGTAACTATGGTAGGTCCTTGTGGTCTTGGGGTCCCTACTGAGTATTTTTTTACTCACCCCTGCATGGGTTACACCCACACCTTGTTGTGTCTTGTGCAGATGACAAACAACGTTGATCGAGGCTGAGGGAGCAAGGACTGGATGGTGCTAAGAGGTGGACCAATTTACGCGACGTGTCAAAGTTACTAATTATTGTGAGATGGAGATAACCTTCACTTAGGATCATTGGAGGACATTCCATGAGTTTTTTTTCTCTTTCATCTATTCTTATACATTTTAGTTGGGCTTGAATTCCTACCCTTTACATTCAGTACACTTTTTACTATCGAAATTTATTTGTGGTTTCTTCTTGTTGTGTTCTTGGATTGTCTGTTTGTACAGAGTTAAATGCAATGCCTTCCAATTATAGGGATACACCTTTTTGGTGCTAGACTCCAACCCCTAGCCTATGGAAGGTGGGCGTGGGGTAGTCAAGACACGGGCCCTAGGTGATGGGTCGTGAGAAAGTGGTATCAGAGGAGTCGGTTCTACAAAAGAAATAAGACTCTGATATTTTCTACGTTTCAATATATTTTAGTGTTATGAATTTGGTTTTTAGTTTGGGGAATATAGTGTTGCTGCGGCGGCCAGTGCATCCATACACTAGGACCCTGAATTTTAATTTCAATCTTATTGAACGAAAACACTAATTGTCTATTTCTTTGAAGTGTTTTACTTTTTATTTCTTTGAGGTAGCTCACTAGTTATTACTTATTAACTGTGGGGAACTTATATTCATTCAGGATGCCACCACTTAGATAGCCATCTGGGATTCCCAAGAGTGTACATGATGATGGAATACCGAGTGATGAGGCCTCATTGCATGGCCCTATTACAGTGTTAGCACCATCTGGTGGTGTACCAGCAGCACCACTACCCATTGGGTAGTTGTTTCAACATTTCCCACTAGCAGAGTGTGCATGATGACTGAGCACTTTTCCCGAGTTTCAGAAGTAGAGGCCTATGATGTTCCGAGGTGAGATGTATCGGCAAGCAGGTGAGGACTAGCTAGTGGTTGTGGCTAGAGTTTTTCTCTTACTTGGGTCACCAGGTCAACTGATGGTGATTCTAGATGTAAGTCTCTTCCAGGGAGTATCTTGAAGATGGTGGATCTGACACTTATAATACACGATGAGGCTACCCTCACCTATGAAAACATTGATTTACTTTTTTGGGGAAATTTCATTCCAGCAACCCTACACTCCGTGTGTATACAAGAGTTGTTGCACTTATAGCAGGGCATCCTGACTGTGGCTTAGTACTCGGTGAGGTTCACTGATCTCTCCCGCTACTCCACCGATATGGTATGAGACCCATTATTTAGGGCATAAACCTTTGTGGTGGGTCTTTAATGAGGTATCAGAGTATTGATGATATCACTCAACATTATGAAGAAGGATGGGGTACTCCTGCAACCAATTTTGGTAGAGAGATTCCAAGATTAGGTGACACAAATAGTGAGAGCCACCACCGAATGTAATGTAGATGAGTCATCTGCAGTAGGCAGCAGACGGATTATGTACTGACCCATGATGGCCAAACCTACTGGTGGATGACCTATTGGTACATGGTTAGTGGTAAGGGGATTATGGGATAGAGGAGTACAGATGAAAAGAAGGCAGTGCTACGCATGCGGTTGTCAAGTCCACATGGTTCGTGACTGCCCGACCTGCCATACAAACGACCAGCTAATGGTTGAGGGACTACTGAGGAAGAGGTATAGGTTCGATCGAGGAGGTCCGCAGGGTGGAAGCTGTTGCAGAGGAGCTGGTTGTGCAGCAGGCTGTGGGCCTAATTTGATGTTCTACTGCCACCACCTCCTTGTATCCCACCTTGACCACATAGAGAAGGAGGATATGGACGAGCACAACTCTAGGCAGCTGATCCCTATGACCATGGTTCTCCGGATATGATTAGATTTATGATATGTGCTAATATACCTTTACTGTAGTACATATAGACAAAGTTTTCAATCACCCTTTTATTGGCAGGACCCTCATTTAGAGAACAAAGATTCTGACAGAGCAGATGGGTTGATCCTTATGGATAGATACTCATACGGAAGGGGATTCGATGATTACACACTAGTTCTGACATTCTGAAATTACTATATGTGTTGTGATATTTTGATAGGATCTTCTAGTATCAGTGTCTAGTACTTACAATGCCACCTTGAATATTGATTGGTTATCCATTGTCCTTGCTGATATTGATTGTATTAGGCAAAAAGTGTGGTGTGTCCGTGAGGATGGACTAGGTCTTCCATCACCGGTGAGAAGTGATCCTTTGCAGTACAGGATGAGATTACCTGGAGGAGGGTGTAGCTGATCACACATATGTTAGCTAGATTTACCCTCAGATCAGTTGATGTTGAGAGTAGGAGCTATCCTGTAGTGGTGGTTTAATATGCCGATGTCTTCCCAAAAGATGTTCTGGGACTACATACTCACATATAGGTGGACTTTTACATCAAAATGCACCCCGGTACAACCCCGATATGTACTTCTGCATATTGTATGGCTCCCACATAGCATCATGAGTTATAGGTACAGTTGGAGGACATGCAGAGAAAGGGGTTCATAAGTCCCCGTGCTTCTCCATGGGCTTCCCCGATTTTGTTCTTCATGAAGGAAGATGAATGTTTGAGACTCTGTGTGGACTATCGGTTCCTGAACCCGATGACCACAAAGAATAAGTATCCAATTCCGAGGATTGATGAATTTTGCGACCAGCTAAAGTAACAATTATGTCTTTCGATGATAGACATCAGATCAACAAATCATCAGATCATGGTATGAGATAAAGATGTGCAGAATATTGCCTTAAGATGTCGGTATGGACATCATGAGTTCTTGTTTATGCCATTCGGTTTGACCAACACACCTGCAATGTTCATTGGAATCAAGAACAGTATCTTTCAGACATACCTTGATTTCATTGTGGTGGTATTCATTGATGACATCATAGTGTACTCAATAATGGAGGTTGAGCATGCCTATCATCTGCAAGTAGTTTTGGATACACTTTGAGAGCACATGATTTATGGTAATCTCTCGAAGATCCAGTTCTAGATACGAGAGGTCCACTTTCTGGGACACATTATCTTAAGGTCTAGAGTTGCGCTAGATCAGACGAAGATAAAGGAAGTGCTTGCTTGGGATCCCAACAGGAGTGCGACCAAGGTGAAGAGTTTCCTAGGCTTGGCTGGGTAATGCTAGAGATTCGAACCCAACATTTCCAAATTTGCGGCACCCTTTTCAGTGTTGACAAAGAAGGGACAACCCATTGTATTGATGGATATATTCCAACTGTGTTTTCCGGATCTAAGGACGAGACTAATGAGTGCCCTCATCTTGAGGATTCCAGAAGAGGGTGATGAGTATTTAGTCAACTACGATGCATCAGGGACAAGACATGGATGTGTACTAATGTTGTAGCGTGTAGGGATGTTTTATGGTTCACGACAACTGAGACAACATGAGAAGAATTATGCTAACCATGACCTAGAGTTACTATAAGTGGACTTCACCTTGAAAGTGTGGAGACACTACACGATGGGTGAACGGTTTACTGTCGACTCTGATCACAAGAGTCTCAGGTATATCTTCTCACACAAGGACCTTAACATGAGACAGTGAAGTTGGAATGAGTTCATCCAAGACTTTGTATCTAAGATATTCTACACTTCAGGGATAGGAATCCTGGTAGCGTTTGCACTTAGCAAGAGGACTGGACTATAGTTGTTGAGTGAGGTGATAGAGCAGCTAGTCGCATTGTAGATATCCATTATTTATAGGCATGGACCAGCATACCTCCACTATTAATGGTCACTCCCCTACATATTTATTGATTTAATGAGGCACCACTTAGGGACATTTAATGTGAGAATTATCATTCTTGGATATCCATAGGATAGAAACCTGATGGATTTTCTGAAGGTGGGGAGCATGTCATCCACTTCAGAAGATGCACCATGGTCGTGGTGGTACCATGAGAGGAGGTGTTTAGAGAATTTCATACATCCCCTCTAGAGGTACATCCTGGTGTGGTGAAGATATACCAGGACCTCTGGTGTCAGTACTGGTGGCCAAGGATGAAGAAATCATTGGTAGAGCTTGTTTCATGATGCGTCACTTGTCAACATTTGATGGTCGAGCATCAGGTTCCAGTTGGATTAGAAAAACCTATAGGGATTCTAGAGTATATGTGTGATGGTATCTCTATGGATATTGTGATAGGGATTCCATGTACGGCCAGGGGACATGATTCTATATGGGTGATCTTTGATCGACTCACCATGTCATCCCACATCATACATATCTGAGATAAGGGATCTGTAGAGGTCACATGATGTCCCTATGTACAAGAGATTGTTGGACTTCATGGTTTTCCATAGACCATCATCTATGAACATGACACATGTTTTACATCCCACTTATTGAAGGGATAATAGAAGGCGTTCAAGACTCTTCTCCATTTGAGAACCACCTTTCATCCCCCGACGGATGGTCAGACAGAGCAGACCATTCAGACACTATAGGACATGCTTCGTTCTTGTGTCCTAGATTATCACCATGTTGGGAGGGTCACTTGCCCATGGTGGAGTTCGCATACAACAACAACAATCACTCCACCATCAGTATGGCACCATTTGTGTCATTGTACAGTCGACCATGTTGATCACCTCTATGATGGACAGACCATGGTGAGTAAGCCATTATGGGTCTAGAGTTGGTACAAGCTACCACTGAGAAGGTGCACATCATCCAGTAGCAGATGAAGACTACAAGGATTAGGTACCTCTAAAGCTTATAGGAGACATAGACTTTTGGAGTTTTCTAAGGGAGAACATATCTTCTTATGGGTCTCACCACGATGAGGATAGCGAAGATTTTTCAAAGGACGAAAGTTGTCACTGAGGTTTATTGGACCTTTTCCTATTCACAACAGAATTGGTGAGGGGGTTTATCGCTGGGTTATTTCCCAATAGATGCACCAGGTGCACAACGTTTTCCATGTGTCGTAGCTGAGAAGATACATGGATGACCCATCTCACGTCATCGACAATGTCGAGATGGACATTGATGATGGGGAAATTTTTATACTGGTTTCAGTAATGATTGAGGATCGACATGATCAGCTCATTCATGGATGATCTATAACTCTGGTGCACATTCAATGGTAGCACGTGAACCTCCAGGAGAGCATATGCGAGTGGGAGGATCGGATTCGTGCTTAGTACCCCATTTGTTTGTTCAATTAATGTTGTACCTTTCGGGGATGAAAAGCCCTAAGGTAGAGAGAATGTGAAGAACCAGATTTTCCATGTATTTTTTTTATTATATGGAAATATTAAATGTCTTAGAAGATTTACGACATGTGATTCTGAGGCCCAGTGTGGATGAAATAAGTTTCTGAACTTTTTTAATGTACATTTAGTAAATGCGGGGGTGGTGTTTTTTGGGATTTGAAGTAGTTATCCGATTATAATTTTGAGGGAACCATTGAATCTGCAATGCTGGGATTCTCTTAATGGAGTTTTCACTTTGATCATAGTACATCGGGTTAAAAAGTTAATTCTGTTGACTTTTAAAAAACATTAATAAAAAACATTTTATGTTTTTTTATTTTACTTTTCATTTTTCATTTTTAATTTTTTCCACCAAAGGATAAGTCGAGGTGGTGGGACCAATGACGTGTACAAACCATTAAAAGGATTGACTCTAGAATTATTTGAGACAATACCATTGTAATTAATAAGTTTGTTTATTTATTTAAACCCCATTAGTTCGACGTGAATTACTCACCCTCCCACTATCCTATTTATATGGTACATGGGAAAGAGTATTAGAACAACTTCACCAAGAGAAGAATTTATGATTATGTATCGTGACACCAACCACTTGGAGGAAGGGATCAGTTCCAGTGAGTAGTGAAGAGTGCCACTAGATAAAAAACCAAGAAATAATGACTGAGTGGCATTGTTGAAGAATTTTTGCGGGAATGATGAACATTGACGTTTCCTCAAACGCGAATGTTCTCCAACGATCTTGAGGTAGGGATTTATCTTGTTCTAATTTCAAGTGTTTTTTGAATATTGTTCAACCCTCTTTCTATCAAGCTAATGTAGAGGGCGGGTGCCAAAAAATCAACGACTGAAACCTCCACCAATTTTTTTACCAATGTTTTCTTTGAATGATTTTTTTTTTGGATTGGACGAATTTCAGAACGATGAGACAAGCGGCGAAGTGCATGTCTCGAGAGGTCCGTTGGAGCATGCAGATGGAATGACGAGCCACTAGAGCTCACCCGATGACCAAGCGAAGACCACCAGCATGACATCGGCAAGGCCGCACCGGCGACCGGTGCTATCAGGTGATGGCGGCAGCCGATAGTGGCCGACCGTGGAGGAGGCGGCCCACCGTCGCATGCATCCAGAGGAGGAGGTCTCAGCTTTACAATCGTGATGATCAAGCAGCGTGGTCACCACCAGCCAACTTAGGAGGCTGTGCGGCATGCCATCATGTGCCTTTCGAGAAGGGCACGGCTTGAAGCCGCGACGGTGGAGGTACACGCCCTCATGGGGGTCCCACAGCGTCTCTACGGAACCACGTGGCGCCGCCGCTTCACAATCAGAATGGCTATTGTAGTTTGGGAAAATTGGGTAGAGCCGCTTCCCAATGAGCCAGCTAGGGTGGACCCCAACCAACAGGTTGCTCCCTCCATGGGCTCGACCACAAAATCCCAATGGGTCGTGCCCCACCACAGGCCAGGTCATAGCCTCCATGGGTCGGGCCACGCCCCCCCTATAGGCAGAACCATGCCCCCTACAGATCAATCCGAACTGTGGCTCAGCAGACCGAGCCCACCACGTACTGGACTAATTGGGCCCGACCCGTATTAGGTTGGGTCAAGTTAGTCTGACAAGGTTGCACAAGACTCGGACCCGACCAAACCAAATTTCTCTTAAAGATCCAAAAATAGTGAACTAGTCATCCGTTTGATGATCTGACTTCAGTTCTGGGATCCTTCGAGCACGACAGTCATTTTTGTATACTCCACATTAGTTTTCGAGAATGTTGGAGTACGGATGGTAATGATCAAACCCAAGTCCAACCTATCCCATGGTACTAATACACATTTAAGTCACAAATCGGGCGTCCGATGGACGCACCATCTATCACTTTGGAACCCTTACAACATGGTAGTCCTTTGGGATACTTATTCATGGAAATTTTTTAAAGATGAGGTAGGAATGATGGCTTGAGGAGTGGATCCTCCTGGAATCAACTGTGCCTAGTGCGAGAATCATATTGGTGGATGTAATGTGAAGAAAGAACATTGATCTTATTTGGGTAATAATATATCGATCCTTAGTGGGTCATGGACTAGACATCGAGTCTAGGTCATCATATACAAATCCTGTGTGGTTCTGCACTCGAGATCCTATGTGGGTCAACGCATTTACCAATCCAGGGTGGGTCATCAGTAGAGGCTCACAACCGAATAAGACGATTCATTGATACATCTAAACATATGTACTTCTATACTTAAGATATACCAAGGGTGATCTGATTCGTTTACCTTTGTGGTGTTACCACGGTGGTTCTATTACCTTCATGATGTTACCTTTGGTTTTTTACCTTTATGATACTTTTACCTTTGTGGTGTTACCTTCCTGGTGATACCTTTGTGGTACTCTAACCTTCATGGTCTTAACTTCATGGTGTTACCTTTGTGGTATTCTCACCTTCGTGGTGTTACCTACATGTTTTTACATTGGTGGTATTATTCCTTCATGTAACAGATGTGAAAATGGCTTAAAAGTTGGATCATTATGATTAATAATTAATGAGATGAGTATCCTTTGATAACATATGTATATGTATGGGAATATACGCAGGTAAAGTTGGCGACTACTTCGTGCTTTGTGATTGTGGTCTTGAATTGTGTTTTTTAATTTGTGGAACTCTAGGATACCCTCTAGGGTCTCGTGTTCCTAACTGAATATTGTTATAGTCACCCCCACATGGGCTATCCCCACACCTGGGTGTGTCCTCTATAGATGAAAAATAACGTTGATCAAGGTTGAGGGAGCCAAGACTAGATGGTGCTTAGAAGATGACAATTTGACATGACCTACCACAGTGACTACTGATTATGAGCTGTACCAAACCTTCAAGTAGGATCCTTGGTGGATGTTCCAGGATTTTTCTCCTTTCAGTTGTTCTTGTAATTTTTAGTTGGGTTTGTATTCCAACCCTTTAATTTCTGTACACTTTTTACTATAACAGTTAACTTGTGGTTGCTTCTTGTTGTGTTCTTGGATTGTTTGTTTGTATAGGTTTAAAATAAATTCCATCCCATTATAGAGATAATTTTTTTGGGTTCTAGTCTTTATCCCCTGGCATATGGAGATGGCCTAGGGGTAGTCACAGCATTGGCCTGGGGGAACTGGTCATGACAATTATGTTCCAAGTTTCTAAAGGCACTAAAATAATGTAGTCTTTGGGTATATATTTGTATATTTTATTAATTATTCCGAAAAAATAATTTAATGTTCATGTACATCAATATTGAGTATTTATAAACATACTCTTGTGATACACATCACCACTGAATGAAGGTAGAAAACTATCAGATTGCTGATTTTAAGGCACCATTGCATAATAGAGGGCATACATCCTTTTTGTGAAACATTTTTAATATATATAGTGTGTATCACACTTCTCCTATACCACATAATTTATATATATATATATATATATTTATTTATTCTCTATTTAATTTCATTCTATACTTATAGACACATGATCTGGAACATTTGTCACCACCTAAACACACTCTACAAACAACACTGGTTGTAGGTCAAAAAACATTCCCCTAGATTCTCCTCAATGCACACCCTTTCGGTATTATATTACCATTATAATATATGTGCCCCCATGTGATCAACTTCCTACAAGTGTATACCCTATGGGCTCGATACTTTATTATCTGACCATTATCAATTCAGTTTTTCTACATATTACCTGTATAATACTCGGACCCACATGTGGTTGAGGTGGGATTAGTAAACTTATGGAAAGCAAATTTTTTTGATAAAAATGTATAATTATAACTAAGTAAAATTTTCTCTTACAAAATAAATAATAGATATAATCCATTTTAAACGTGAATCTAAATAAAACATTAGGAAAAATGTCATTTCTTTCATTTCCTCATAATATTTGTTCTTAAATTTAAATTCCTTATTAATATTTTAATATTTTCATGGGTTTCAAAAAAAATATAAATGTAATAATAAAATATTCTATTTAAAAGACTTATTCATCATTATTTTAAACAATGGGTAATCATAAAAAAATTGACACATGCATCTGAACATAACACTAGTATATCAATCATTAAAATATCATTATGGACAGTACCTATTTCCTTGAATTTTTACCCCAAATATCAACATTAATTCTTATAATATATAATAAATTTTGAAAATTTATTTAAAAACTAATATAATTGTCCATTTTCTTCAATAATTGGTCATTTCCTAGTAACGATCTTCATCCCTAAAAACTAAATACTTTGATATAGTAGTAATAATCAAAATAGTTATCATGGTGTTAAAGATAAGATTTAATGGTTAATAAATAAATAAATATTTTCAAACTTCTATTGGATGATGATTATTGGACTTATATGAATCTCGGTGCCTAAATATAAAATCTTGGAGTCATATTGAAATTAAATTTTTTTATATTAAATAAAAAATTCATGTAAATCATGTGGTTCTACTCTCCCATATTATAAATGGACACCATCGGTAACCTTATCATTACGCAATATTAGAAAATTATATCTATAAAAAATATATAAAATGTATCTTACCTCCCTTAGATTCATCATAGAGATGATAGTTTTCTTAAAAGACTATACCTAGGGTCTATAAGAAGATTCCCAGAGTAAATTATTCAAAAGGGATGCAATCATTTATAACTATCCTTTTAATTTTACATATTATAAACCCCATAAATTATTACTGAAACATTAAAACATAATATCATCATTATCCCCCTTATTATAATTTATTATTTTGTTAATCTAATATCTTCATTCATATCCATTATCCATCAAATGAGATATTTTATTATCACTCATTCGTATGTGTGAAGTACCACCTTTACAGTGTGATACAATTCAATTTCCAAGACATCCAATCATGGGTATTTGTAAGGATGAACTTTATAAATTTATATTATATTTATAACCCAATTATTAATCAGTAAAAGTAAATTATTTTCTGACTTTCTTCTATTTTATCCATAAAAAATAGAATATCAATTTTGTGTGTATACAGACCAACATATCCATTTGGTGATGTAATTCAATTTTCTTCAGAACAATATTTTAACAGTTATAAAAGTGAATATAATTAATAAATATAGTACTAACAAAATTATATTGTTGATTTATCATATTTCAATTAATAATGACTAAATCTTCCAAACCAAGACTTAAATGAGATGGGAAACATTTAAGCCCCATAAAAAATTATTTTAAAAAAGAATTATTAATAAATGGGTGTTGGAGTGATATAATTTTATTAAATGTGTTATTATAACTATCTAAATTACTATAGAATATAATTAAAATATATTTTATTTTATTATAAGTGTGGATGGAGAACTTATGAAGAGTGTTGAAAATGGGGTAAGGGTTTTCCCATGTCATTTTTATTTTCTTTTCAAATATTATATATTCAATACTCCTTTACTTTTAGGGTGTATATACTACCCATGAATGAAATTTACCATCCATATCACCAAAACAATGGGGGTTTATGAATCAATATAAGTAGATCCCTTTCATATGATTATGATTCAATAATTACGAAGGCCTTTATGGTTTTTATCTAAATATTTTGTTGTTGTGACATGATTGATGATATACATCTATTTATCTTTATAATGTGCATAAAGTAAACTTTTTACATGTTTTACCGTGAATATACTTATTGTATTGATATTTAATCCATAATTCTATGTCATTGATTCATAGGTATTCTGATTCAAATGATTCAAAATTAGTAAGGGTAAATTCTTCAATATAACTTTTAATTGGGACTATTTATGATTATATTACCTTTGGGAGATGTGTATGATTTAAATCATCTAAAATCCAAGGTAATTTGTATTTTTCTAGATATATCTTGTTTTTTAATATTTTCTTCACATTTACTTCTCTTTTTTACTCAGTTAGGATTGATAAAATGTTTTAAAGGAAAAATGACATTCTTTATTTTTATGCTTGGGTACCATTGTATTCCATTTATATAGTTTGAAAACTGTATTAATGAAATTACAATTATTTTTTCCAATGAATATTTTAAATTTTTTCTATTTTAAACATTTTTAAAATTATTTAACGGGAACCTTATTTTCATTTTCTGAAAGTGGAAGTTGTTGAATTTATACCAATTTGTAAGATAAATGTTTTATTTATTGTATATTGCATGTGTGGATTTATCTTACTTCATGGATTTTTTTTTGATTCTTCTTTTACAAATATGTATTTTTCTTATAATGTGAAGGGGGATATATTATATATCATCAATAGAAATGGTAAATCCTTATATATCATTAAGTAATTTGAAGAAATGAATTAATTAGCTTGATTCACAATATTAAATATGTAGGGATTCTTAATACAATATAATATTTGAAATAATTTAACAATATTTTACCATTATGCTATGAAAAATAAGTTTTTATTCATGTTCTATGGAGATTTCATCTTCTTGATAGTTAACATTTTTTGTAATATTGTTTCAAAGCATATGATGGAAAGAAACTCATATGAAAGGTTTTAAATACTTATGATTAAAAATCATTGCTAATGATTTATATTTAAAATAATTCTCTAGTCCTGTAGTATAATTTCATTTTATTTAATGAATCAAGTATATGATCTATGAAATGTTTGGTAGGGCATTTATTTATAATGAAAATTTCTCATTCACTTATGATTATGATATTCTTAGATAGGGTAGTTTATTGATACATCATATGTTTACAATTATTATGAATATGATCTCACATTTTCTGATGATTTTAGATCTATGGGATATGAAGAGTGGTTTTTATATGTTATTCCAATGAACAGAATATTATGTGGAGAAATTATTAGGAAATGAGGTAGATTTTTATGAACTAGTTTCATTTCGTCCAAGATTTTAATGTCACAAAACCATTTTGATTCATGGATTGATAAAAATGATACATAATGAATATTCATCAACATAGTTGTAATATTTATATTTGTAATTATTCTCTCTCCTAGGTCTATATTAGGGTATTCTTTATTTATTTTGGGATATTAGGATTAAAAATAAATATTTATGACAATAAATATATACATTAGAGTATGATAATATCTAAATACTGTGGTAATTTAGATATTGTTTTTTTAAATAGAATATGAATCCCTGTTAAGATACAAGAAATAAAAGGTAGTTGCAGAACATATGCAACTTGGTGTAAAAACACTAAAAAAGAAGACTTTTTATTATATTTATCTTCACTAGTTCATTTATGAGTTTTCATATGGTTGTACACCTGTATAGAAACGCATTGTGAATCATCATGGGATAATTCCAATTTTATTTATTATCCTTTAAGAGATAATCAAATATATTTTGACCATGAATAAACTTGGTAGAAATGAGGGTTTCATTAGATGAGCTGAAAGTTTCAATATTTAAACACAATAGGAAAACAATCTCATTATTATATAACTACTAATTATGATTATTATATGTGGAACATATTTATTTACTTTTATTAAATGTATAAAACTAGAAGAAATTTTTTAAAAACAAAATGAGACATATAATGAAATGATTGTCTTCATGAGAAACAATATGAAATGTGTTCCTGAATATGAAAGAATATTATATTGTCTAACCATCTATTTTAATATATATATATATACCTCAACCTGGGTGTCATTCTGGTTTGAAATAATAAAATATAAAAGGAGATTCATGAAATATCATGCAATAAATACAATAAAGGGTAGAATATTAAATTTCATTATGATTCAAAACTTTTAAAGAAGTCATGGGAATGAATAAAATTGATGATCACATGTTTTATGTGTCAAAAAATCATAAATTGACTAACTATAAATGAAAAATTATTTGTTTAATGGAGGACTATAAGGTTTATCCTAAGGTACTATTTATAGATTGAGGAATTTAGTTTGGGAAACAAAGTTATTATCTTATTCAATTTATTAATATAATGGATCTCACCTTGAAAATGGAATGACCAATGCTATGCTTATCATTGGAGTGGAAGGATTTTAATGATTATGTATTGAGATTTCATAAATATTTTGTGGAATTATTTTATTAATGATGTACAATTTATAATAATCAAAATTTTTCTTATTGATTTTTATTTAGTAGTTATGTTTTATGGATATTTTAATTTATATTAGTTCACAGTGATAACATTGAAATGTGATTTTTTGTTAATGTCATATTTTTATAAAACACGTGACTTAGAAATAAATAGTTCATTATATGATCTAGATGTTGAGATAATAATGTGTATTTTTTATAAATAGATTACTCATAGTGATAAAATATATTTAACCTTATATTTGACTATGGATTTTATGAGCTATTTTAGGGACAATCTTGTTGTGTTTTTTATTGATCACCTTCACTACTTTTCTATTTTTATTGAATAAATCTAATAGTTTTTTATTTTATTTATGATATGTTGATAGAGATAATTATTGAAAACAATTATGGTGTCATTGAGGTATTTAGGGGAAATAATTCTTTTTTGGAATGGATTGTCACATATTAATATATTATGTGATCATGAATTTCATGTAAGTATTATGTGATAGTTTGAGTTACATTTTTTTTATGGGGATTAACATTATGTTGACTAGAATTTTTTTTCCATTTTTCTAATTTTATTCTTTTTTAATTAGTCAACAATATTTTGTAGGATTGGAAAAAATTATGTGTTATTTAATGGTTTAATTAAGTAGTTGAGTGTTATTGTTTATCTTTTATATAAATATTTATTATTTCAAACAATAAAGAATTATTCATGTTGTGTATCACATAATAAATTTTTTTAAATATATAGATTAGTGATGACTGAATTATGAATCTTTAATGGATCATATGATCTATTAAAATTTATTTATTTTGCTTAATGTATGAAAATTTCATTATGAATATCCATTTAGTAGTGTAATAGATGAAGAGGAAATTGAAATAATCATAATGAAATGATGAAATGGTTGTTAAGAATTTGAAAGAAATCATAGATGTATATTTTCTTTTGTTTTGTATATTGATAGTAATAAAATTCCTCAACTTGTAGATAAAGATAATAAAATTATCTTTTTATTTCATAACCATTAATTTGGGTGAATTTATGACTTTTTAACCCACAATAAGTTATGATTTGTGTATTTATTAACATTATAATGATAATTTTCAATGTCATAATCTATTATTATTTCGATGTTATTTTTTTCATCAATGTTAAAATTTTAACAATACACCAATATTGTCCTAAAAATGAACTTGATTATGTTTTTTTCTAGGTAACATTTCTATTTCTGAATTCCCATTTTCAATGGATGAATTAATATCCTTTTATATGAAGTGGGTTTTCAACAACCGTATTATTAAATATTGAATCTCTGAACATTGTCATAATATTTTGAGTGTGTGATTTATTTAATGGGTATAAATTAATTGTATTCATCTAGTTTAGTCCATAAAACCAAAATTTAATTGAAACGACCTTCCACTAGCTTTATGGATTTTCCCAATCCCATTTTTCTGGAAACTAGTTCAAGGGTGTCACAAGAAAACACATGAGACATGTTTCTATTAACAAATTAATTAAATGAGATAACAGTAATATGAAAAAATATTTTATAACCCATATGTATATCAGATAACCACACGAAAAAAATAAGTTAGAGCATAAAAAACTAATATACATAATTAAATAAATATTACGAAACCCAAAAAATTCCCTCACCAACCCTGTCACAATATATTATTTAGTAAAAATTTCTTTTAGGTTTGTATCATATAACAGTACAATACCAATAAAAATCAAACCATTAAATGATATAAAATCCAAATTTGAGAATGTAATTAATTTAAAGGAAAAAATGTTTGTATTTCTATGAATTTAAATCCATGTCTTAAAAATCAAAAAATATAAAAAAATGGAGATATAAAATAAAAACATATTTACTTCATATCAATTAATTCTTAAAGAGATTTCAAAATGAGATCAAGAACCTATAATTGAAATAAAATAGATATTATCAAAAAGAACATTATAGGCCACTACAATTCATCTAATAATTTTAGTCAAATTCATATATACCCTAAAAAATTAGTTTTATATATAAATAAAATTATAATTTTTATATAAGGATATAGGTTTTAAAAATCATATCAAATGTTGGTTAAAAATATTTTTTAAATATTTTTTTATGAAGTGAATAAAATATAAAGAAAATCAATATTTTTCACCAAAACCAACAATGAAAACAAACTGTTTTAATTTCCCTATATAAAAATGATTTATAAAGATCTCATTTAAAATTATCCATATAAATATTCAAGTTATTCTCAAATATTACACAGTTTTACGAAACATTTTTTTTTAAAACTAACCATTTTTAGAACAAGAATAAAATCTAAAAAAATATTTCATAACTCACTTAAATGAATAGTTTTAAAAGAAATATTTTCTAATTTTCTCACAAGAAAACACATTTCATTCATATTTCTGAAAATAATAATTAAAAATAATATAAATTCATGATTTGATTTACTATTCATTAAAACTATTCAGATTCTCATTTCATGTCATTTGAAAAGAAACAACGCCAAGATGGAATGAAGAACATAAGAAAAAACAACTATTTAAACTCATAAAACATTTGATAATTAATGGAAAAACATATATTCCCTGAAATATTTGGATAATAGGGAATAGAATAAATATAGAATTTTAAATCCCCTAACAATACTAAAAACATCTCAGTGTCGCTATACTAACTAAATGGATCTAAATGAGGGATATATTGACTCACAATTATCATTGGCTAAACCATAGCACATAAAATGAATAAATATAAGCTGAGGTTTATATTTTCATACATGGGATCTATTTGTCCACATACATGTGCCCTCAGCCTCTAATCACCCTTGAGGATACTCATTATTAATGGTGAACATTCCTATTATGAAGTTTCTAAATTATGGGGGGAAACATATTTAATAATCATCCTAGATCAATGAATCATGATCCTTAGTCACCTACCCCATTTAAAAAGTTATATCCTGATCAGTAATGTGATCTGTTTACAATTTGTCATCCCTTTACCAAGTTGAAATAATTAGAAACAACCTACGCACAACCATATACCCTAAAAACCATCCTGATGGACAGAAAATATAAAATTAGTTTAAAGTTCATAAAATATAAAGAACCCACATTAGAAAATCTGGAACAAGGGTCCAATATAGTGAATATAATACTCAATAGGGTCCACCATCATATTAGGAAAGCTCTTTTTCTTCACATGTTAAATGTGAAATTCTTAAAAAATATATAGATTAAATGTGAATACATTTCATCAGAGCACTTTTGGAAATCAAATGAGAACCTAGTATTACCCTTTATATATCAGATTTTAAAATGTCAACATCCACAATTAGTTTCAATGTATGAAACCCAATGTCAAAACACTCCATTTTGGGATCAACCAACACATTAAGAAATGAAAAGTTCTTTAAAATCATTCAGGCAATGGTTATCACACCCCATTAAAACCACACAATAAAAAACACTATTATTAAATCTGAAACAAAATAAATAATAAATTTTTAAATATAAAGAATCTTCTCACCACTAAATTTTAATTTTCAAAAAAAAATCTTTTATTGCTATCAAATAATTTTCATAGACATTTTTCGTGTAGAATCATCCTATACAGTAGATTCAAACTAATTTTTAATTATCTAAGTCTTTCATTGTTTATTAATATATGAATAATTCAACATTACACCTTTTTCAAAAAATAAATAAATTATACTTGTGTATTTAAAATCAACAAAAAATGAAAAAAAAAATACATTAAAAAATGTAAATCTAGCTGAAATTAGGTTGATTATATCCAAAACATGTCTCATTTTACTTCAAAGGATTCAACAAAAAATATAGTGTCCATTAAAACACAAAAAACTAAAAAATAGAATTTTAAGAAAACTAAAACCACTAATTTGAACCATAGTGTTGATTAAGGTTAATTGGAGGAATAAAATTGTGTGAAAGGGGGTCAGAGAAGAACAGATCAGATGGATGTTGAGGCATACAACCTAAAATCAGAGAGAATGACAACCAAAATTAGATGTGTAAAGGACACTATCATGAGGATGTGTTATATCATTATGTATAGGAGGGATATGAATTAGGGGGGTAACGTAATGGATATATAGGTAGAAGGGATGTGGTTTTCATTTTATGTAATTTTAAAATAAAAAAATATAAAATATAAAACAAAAATTTTCAAAATCATAGTAGAAGACATGACTCTGTTGATTTTGTTTTCGTTTATTATACCAATATTGTGAAATTTACAGACTAGATAATATCTACATTACATGGTTACATCTTGGAACCAAATATTTGAAATAATGAATGACCCATAGTTATTGGAAATATGATTCAATAGATTAAAATTTCACTAATGTCCCACAATTTACCTTAAAATGTGCAAGATGTGTGTTTCACCCCAGGCTCCCTGAAGTCCCACATAGTATCTATTAGTAATCATGTCTTATGGTCTTATAAATAAACATCCCTAGTAAAAAAACAATTTAGGTACATGATATACAACATGTAAGGTTAGCCACACAATTTTCTTTTACACAATGAAACCAAACCATTTATTAAAGGAGAAACAAAAATAATTTTGATGTTATAGACCAAAACACCATAGAAAGATAAATTATACTCAAAATCAAAAAAAAATTTAAAATAACTACCACATTTACATTTTTTGTGTTCAAAACACCCAACTATACAACTTTCTACACCATTAATTATTATTCTAATGTAGATGATAATTAGATTTGAATTTCTAAGACAACACCCAAGATAAAACCAAAATACTATAGCAACAAAGAATCATCAAATATAAAAAACCAAAACAAGGGAATAAAATAATATTTTGAAAATGGAGAAAAATCATCTATCACCACACCGTTTAGAATTTATCTAAAATAGTGCATCAACATGTAATTTCATTTTAAAAAAAATATGGAGTTAACCTAGAAACTACATCCAAAAAATATCTAATACAAATTTAAAAAACCCCACTAGAATAGTTGAACCATATGAAATAATTATAGAACCATTAAAAGAGAAATACCCTATGAAATATCCAAACTGATTACAAAATTGGATCACCAAAGACATTGAGTCCACCTAAGGATATTACAATAGGAAATATTACTCAATTTTAATAAAATATGTTTATTTATCATAAGTGTTAAAATAATAATATTAGGGGGGTTTAAATCCAACTCTTAAAAAATACATCAAATGGTAACTCCACCCAAAAGAATCCCAAAATAACCTTTATCCTGCATATAAACAAAAATATTCCCAATATATAAAATCATAAACACCATGCACTACCCATGTCTATATGAACAAGACTATGTAAGAGATTATTTACATAATGCAAAACAATGTTACTCAAGAAATTAGGTATGGTAAAATTCATAAAATTGAATACTAATCATAATGAAGAACCAGAAAAACACTTCACTATGGAATCCTTAATCCAAAATCACTATGAACCCCATGATCATAAATTTCATAATCGATAAACATCCATGAGAGACACAAACAAACATCTGATTATTATAGTAAATTATTTTCACTCATATATCAACCTTAAATGTATTACTGACCTAAAAAACCAAATGTCCCAAACTCGATATTATATGATAGAGTCTACAACAAAAATGATCATCCCTAATGTATCTATCAACCAAAATTCACGGTTACTAACCAAAAAATTTACAATTGTAAACAAAATGTAAACACACTAATGAATATTTCTATGAAAAACACTCTTAGAATGAAACTACACTTTTAACTATAATTAGAGAACTGTCTGTGTTAAACGTGAGTATTTTGTAACCTTAAGACAAATACACTACATTTAAAATAGAACTTTCTGATATAGGAGTGTATATACAAAACCTAATACATAGACCTTTACAATTTCATGTCCTAAAAATTAGACCATGTTTTCCAAAGAAAATATAGGGACCAAAAAATAAGATTTTATGAAATAAAAAATGTTTTTTATAATAAAATTTTAAAACCCAAGGAACCATTATTATTTTTAATACATTATTCCTAAAAAAATATAATACCATGTCAAAATTTAATCCTCCTTCCATTATGTGACTTCTTTACTTAAAACATACACAAAACCACTTTCAAATTAAATACTTACTAAAATAAAACAACAATATTTTTTTCTAAATAAATAACAATTTCCATTTTAAAAGTTTCTCAAATAAACAATCCTTTTTAAATACTCTAACCTAGGGTAAAAATACACATTCATAATAACTAGGTTCCCACTAAAATAAAAAATATATATATTATAACACCATGTGAATATTATTTAGAAGAATCACAAAAAGTTCATATATTTACCAAATTTTAAAATTGAACATCGTTATTTGAATTCATATTAGTAAACCAATGGAACATTATAAAAAAGACATAAGTTATTTTTTAAATCCAAAAAAATTAATGATAGTCTATTTACCAAAAACACAAAATGAATTTTATATTACATGAATAATATCCTAAATGGAGAGAAAAAACAACCATAAAAAGAAACTCAATTATTCTAATATATTATATTACCTACCATCACCCAAATTATTTTTTCCTTAGACACACAAGAAAATGCACGGATTAAAAATTCTAAATAAAAAAATAGGGATGTGGAACTAGGACCAACAAGGTATTGGGGTTCATGGAAAAATTATAATAATGTAGTGTTTCCAAAAGAGTTTCTAAAATAAATAATTTGATTGTTTCATGATTTTACATGTCCGGTTAACTGACCTCACATCTTCAAATTCCACTATCACCACACAAAAAAACATCTCTAATGACCACGAAGAAAACTCATTCCATACAATTAAATTTTACAAACTATTTATATTGTTATAAAAAAAATAAAGAAACATAATTCAATTGAAAAAAGAATTAATGAATAATTAAAAACTGTATAGGGAAAATAGAGGCTCACTGGGATAAATAAATCACATCACTCTCACCTTACCTAACTCTCATATCCCGAAAACCCAACATCCATGATTCCAACAACCCAAATAATAATATGGTATTTATAATGGGTGCATATCCTGTTAAAAATAACATCACAATGATTTTATATAAATTCTAACAAACCGATCATGATCATCCATCAATTAGATACCCAAACAAGCACACTACTAACCCAAAGGGTGTTCTTGATCCGCACATTCATTAATCTAGTTCCATTGAATCCCAATAAATGAAATGGGAATAGATTCACCCAATAATTAGATTAAGTGGAAATATTAATATATATTTTTTGGAATGTTTTATCCATATATAATATGTTCACACAAAACAAAATGTATCAGAAAAATAATAGAATAAAAATAATGTAGATAATAGAGCATGCTCCAAAAACCTACCCCACCATATTTATATCCCTATAATGAAAGTAAATTATTCCAAATATATGACTACTATTGAAAAAAAATATCACTACACCTCCAACCCTAGAATGTAGTGTATGCCTAATTGGAAGAAGTTAATAAGTTAAAGGTGAATATTCTAAGAATTATTTTAATGTAATGGTATGTATAAATAATCAATATATGTGTACTCTAGAGAAATTAAAAAACCAAAAAATTTACCTCAAATCAATAAATTCCCAAATATATTTCATATTTAAACCAATAACCTACAACTGGTGTAAAATAGTTGTGAGAAAAAAATTACATAGTTATCCAAAACAAACATCCAAATCCATGTAGTCACTATAAAAATACATCATATAGTTGAGAGTTTGAAATAAAAAAGAATAATATGCATTATTTATAATCCCTTAAAAGAATCAACAACACATCAAATTTGTGTTAAAAGTAATTTTCCATTATTTTTATTATTAAATGATAAAAAACCCTTTGAAATCACTTCTCCCTGACCAAAAGAACATGTAAAAAACCTATAGAAAGATGTCAATTAATGAAATTTCATAATTAGAAATTATGGAAATAAATTTTTAAAAAACTAATAGAGGATAATAAAAATAATAATACCTTCCAAAAATAATTTAAAACCAATGATCTATAATCCTATAAAGAAGAAAAGAAAATTATTTCAAAGGTCAAACACCAATGGAGCCTAAAAAAAAATTTATCCCCTTCTCTCACTGATAAAACATTTCTTAAAATTTTATAAAAATAAATTATAATCACATTAAATTAAAACAATAATTTTCTATATTTATAACATTTCACAATCCCTTAAATATCATTTCAAAATAAATAATAAAAAGTTGTAATAAATCATAGTGGTAAGGAAATCTCTATCAAGTAACAAAAAATGGATTAATTATGAAAAAAAATATATTCCCTAAAATAAAATTAAAATATGTGATAATATAGATAAACACTGTAAAATATCATATATAATAATAAAAATAATCCTAGTATCATATTACAAACTAAAATTCTCTAAATGGGTAATTTTGTGACCCATAATTACTATCAGATAAACAATAAATTATATCATAACCATAAACAGGTGGTGGTATACACAGTCTTCTATAGGATTTCATGATACATAGTAGGGTCTTCTCAATCCCTAATCACGCATTACCACACTCATCTTAAATGGGGAATTTTGTACAAATAGGATCACCTAGTTAAGGGGTAATGTCCCCTAATAACTATCCCAGTTCATGGAATCTGCCACATCAGTCACCTACCCCATTTCCCAAGTTATACAATTCTGATTCAATGTAGGGGTAAATGATCAATATTCCCTTATTGATGGGTAATTATTTTAAAATAACACACACAAAAACACCATATCTTACCCTAATAAAAGAATCACTATGAATAAAAAAATCATATACAATGCATAAATGAAAATAATCCCCCCATGAGGCCACATTCTTCATTGATTTAACAGAATAAAAAAGATGCTTCAGATGGTAAATAATCAATTTTTAAAACTCATCACCTCAAAATACCAAACTATACATTCATTAAAATAAGAAAACATGTAATTTCAATCCATTTCATTATGAAATATTTTAATTTTAAATGGGACCATTCTCGTCCCCTTTTTTAAAACCCCATATAAAACATATAAAGTTGTAAGTAGTTTAAAACCCCCATAGAGGTGACACACCATTATCGAACCATCCATCTCATTAAAAAATCTCAATGTATTTAAACACATGAATTCAAAAGTTTATCACATTCAATTTAAAATATAAAATCCCAATCATGTTTTTTAATCCCACATTAAATCTACAATTAATTTAATTAAATCAATCCAGTGATCACCACTGACTTTTTAATATAAAAATTATTCCTAAATTGCCAAAATTGTAATTTCACAAAAAAAATGCATTTGATTGTCGTCCTAGTATTTTATTTCAAAATAAATTTAAATGAACTAGCACCCTACTAGGTTTTACATATATTTATAATTTATAAAATAAACCATTTTATAACACTAGGATGTTATAGGCATGTAATAAAAAGCAATGATAAAGAGAATAATACCATAGTCTAATGAAAATTGAACCACAATAATGATACAGTTTTTTGATACTTGTGTCCATCAATGAAAAATGACTCCACAGTTAAGATAAAGTACCACCAAAAACTAATCACCCAAATCCATAATTATAACCATAATGACAACCAAAATCATAACACTAGGAGAAATGAAGGTTTGTGGGTTAAATAAAATGTAGGGTACTATGGAGAGAGAATAAATTTATTGAGGGATGAAGATTCTTACTCATAAAAATTATAGGAAATGTCACTCAAAATTCAAATATAATGGTGTATTGATATGTGACTAGTGGAATTAAACATGCTAATAAAGAGAGAGGGCCATACATATGAGTGGGGGAGGGGGTAACATGAAGGAGATATGGGGTATGGGATAAGGGATTTTAGTTTTAATGGTTTTGAAATTATAAAAAATATAAAATATAAAAATAAAACCTTGAATTGGAAAAAGTTGGGTAGACCACTATATAAGGCTACCCATTTTATCTAACTATGTACCAACCGATTTGAAGGAACTACCTAGAAAACCCCCCACATTATATAATTTATCATTGGAATCACATGAGTAGAAAAACTAGGTTCTAAACATATCAATTTTCGCTCTCACGATAGTGATCCAAATGTTATTCTGGTTTACTAGTTTACAAAACTAATCACATGCCATGCGCTACACCCCAAACACACCAAAGGCATGCATGACTTCTCATTATAATTTTATAGTTTGAGATAACTTATTTATTACCCATGAAAACCAAATAATGTCTATTCAATGTTAACTAAATTTAATGTAATCTTCACTTTTTCCCTTTAATCTAATCTATATAATAGTTCTTATAAGTAAAACCATAAATATTTTCCATGTATTGGGAAAAAACCGTAGCAGATTTGGCAATCATCCAAATAAAATAGAGAACATAAAATAAAAAACATAATTAAATGATTGGTATCACTTTATAAACATGGCAACATAGTTTTAAATTATAAAAATACTCTACATGTTACTTAAAATGAATCAATGAACATTAGGAAAATAAAAATATAATATAATTTTATTAAATTAAATTATACCATTATAAATTATATTTTTAATTGGTGGTTATGAGTTGGAGTTATCATATTATTATATATACATATAATTTTCCAACTCAATATAAATTTTTTGATTAAAATATATGATATTATAACTCCATTTTTAGTGACATCATTTTATTTTTAAAATATTTTTTATTTTTTAAAATAGTTATTTATTAAATTTGGGTAAGAACAATATAGTTAATTCATAAGTTATATATAAATGAGATTTTATGAAGTTAATATATATTTTTAAATTATTATTTTAATATTTTAAATTAGTTAATTGTTATGATTTACATAAAAATATTTAATGGTTATTGCATACAAGAAATTATCGATCATTTGAAAAAAATGATTTTGTTCCATTAAATAATGTAATTTAAAAGTCATATTGTGATTTAAAATATATATCAATGTAAAAAATGTATAATTTATTTAAATATATTCTATTTATTTATAAATTAAATGATATTATAATTGAATTTGGTTTATTTTGACTTTTAAAAATAAAGGCACATTTCTCTAAAAACTATTTTCCATTGTAAAATATAAATTATATTAACATTAATTCAGTAATTCTATAGAAATTGAATATTGAAAAATTTATTGAATATTGTTAATTAAAATTTTAAAATTTAATAAATATTAACCTATAATTTTTCCCATTATTTTTAGTGACCATTGTATTGACTTTTAACAAATGTAAGGGTAAAAAGAGTAGAACAAGAATAATGATTTGAGATAAGGCATACAAATACTCCATTAACCAACATATATTTCATTGGATGAGTTTAATTTGAGAAAACTATTCCCTTTTTTTATAATATATCATTTCTCTTCAACTATACATTTGTAAAGTCCCGTATAATATTGTATGTTGATTAAAATTTAGAAATGTATCTTTCTAACATCTATTATCTATATTATTTTATTTAATGTATAAAATCAATTTGTGAATTTTTTTTAATAAGATATGTTGAAAATTAATATTTTATTATCATGGTAATTTTTTAAAAATATTTTTGAGGAAATATTTCCCTTAAATTCTTTCACAACCCCAACAAAATACAAGTGTTATAAGTAGAAACATGGAATAAACGATATTAAAAACCTACAAAGTAATTATTTTTGCATAATTTATGGTGTTATGTGAATTATTTTTCTAATTTTAATTTATTATTGATGTATTAAAACATAATATTAAAATTACATTACTATATTCATTTTTTATGTCAACTATGCGATTATTCATAAAACATTTATTAATGGTATCTTATAATAAATAAAATTCTAAAAAATTAATTAAAATTTTTAAAAATATAATTTCTCTTCTTATAATTAGATTAATTTTAAGGAAATTATCCATTTTATACATATGTGGAACTTCTTCATTTATTTCATAATTCTTGTCCCCTAAAAGGTTAACAACATTTCTGTCAAGATAATTATTAAAAAATTTAACTACAGAGGGGATGGGGTTAATGCTAAAATATAAAGGTTAATAAAAAAAATATTATTGTTTTATTTTTAGCGGATGAGATAATTATGACATGTATTCATCTTGGCATCAAAATATATCAATTTTATCAATATAATCTTAAACATTAAGTTAATGTAATTTAATACATTAACATATTCCAAGTGTTCCACTATCTACTCTTATATAAGGAAACTAACAATCACCTAGTCATAACAATTATTGTGCCACTAATATAAAAATACACATCCCAGACCAGTTTATAAATTCACTTTATAAAATTTATATTTAATTTTCTTCCTAAAATACTATCACTAGAATTTATATGGGGAGATAAATTTGTGATTTTTTTAATTGGATGAAATCATTATAACCCGGTATTATAATTTTTCATTATATTATGACTAATTTAATTATATCATTCTCAATCCAATATAATTAAAGAAATTTCTACCATTTAATATTAATTTATAATGTCAACAAATAATTTATTTTTTATCTTTTTTTCCATAATATTTAAAATAAATGTATCCCTCTTGCAAATTTTAAGACTAAACCCTCTAGGAAATGAAATATTTCATTTTCTATAAATTCCTAAAATGGATGCTTATAATTATGGTATTAACAGATAAATATAATTTTTATGATATCATTATTAATCTAGGTATTTGAATTATTATTTCACTTTCTTTCAAATCATACATTAAAAAATAAAAACTAAAAACTACACTTGTGTATGTGTACAAACTATCATCTCAAAGAAGGTATTTAGTTAATATTTCATCAAATAATTATTTGAATAGTAAAAAAATTATATAATTATTATATATTATTCTCAAAAAATTTTATTGATAATGAAACAAAAACAAATATATATGGTCTATAAATACCAAAACTAAAACTTATATGAAATGTAAAACAGTTTTTTGCGGGAGATGAGAATTTTAATAAGGAATTTTTAATAAATTCTTAATAAATTATTATAATGGAATTATATATTAAATTATCTTTCGATATATGGTTATGTAATATAATTATAATAAATATTAATTTATTTTTTATGATGATAGTGTTCTCTACAAGATTATCAAATTTGATGTAAGTGTTTTCTCATATCACTTTTATTTCTATGAGACATATAATAATCACCACTTGATTAAATTTTTTGTTGTATATATATTCTATAAAAGGATTATATGACTTTTTTCGAAGAATGGATTATATGACGTTTTCATCATGTTAATGTTGAATTAAAAATATATACAATTATATCCCATTCTTAGGATTTTATATAGATATTACCAATGTTATTTGGGATCTTTATCTCAACATTGTTTTGTTGATACATGTTTGATGTTATGCACATGTAAATGTTTATGAGGTGTATAAAATACCACTTTTACAAGTTACTTCATTAAAATATTTATGTTATAGATATTAAATATTATATTTCATTTTATTTTTTAATGATCCATATGATTCAATGTTAATAAAGTAGTAAGGTCTATTTCTTCGATCACAAATTTAATGAGTATAATTTAGGTTTTAATTTCGTTTTGTGAAATTAGAATTAATTCACTATTCAAAACCATGGATTTTTTTGTATTGTTCCATGTTAATTCTTATAATTTCATTTTTTATCACCTTATCCACAAATTGGTACTAAAACAGAACAAAAAAAATGGTTTTATAGAAAATTTACATTATTTATTCTTGTAGTTGGGAATCTATTTCTTCTATGTACATATTTTCTAATTATTTAAGTAATTTTTAAACTGTTTCAATGATTTTTTCTAGATGTATTTAGAAAAATTTTATCATTCAAAAATTGATTTAAAATAATTGTTCCTTCTATTTTCATTAATGATTCAGCTTTTACATTTTTTTAAAAAGTTATTAAAAAATTGTCTTGATATTCTAAATTACATGAGTTGATTTTCTAGCCGTTATGAATTTTTTTTTGTAATTTTAGTTTAAATGCATCCATGGTAATTTTTTAAAATTTCATTTCTTAAATATTCTAATAGTTTTCAGTTCTACAATTTTCTCAATGGAAAAATTAATTTTCTCATGGTTTTAATTAAAATTGTGATTGAATTTTATTGTTTTTTCATAAATGTTATAGTACCTTAATTATTGCCATGATTCACTGTGTTAATGTTCTTAAAATTTCAAACCCTTTATTTCATTTGATGTATCATGATGATTAATATTATAGGAAAATTATTTCATTCCCATGGGTATGTTATTCAATGATGGGATATTTATAAAACTGAAAACCTTTTAATGTTTTATGATATTTTTATCAGACAAATTTTATGAGATCTTGTGACATAGATTTTTTTTGTTTTCATTGTGTTATGAGTGGGTTCATTATATTCTGAAAATGTGTTTTCTAAAGAATTATATCATATTTTATAATAATTGGATATGTGTTGATGTGATTAATCTATAATTTTTAATATATAGGCATTCATGATCCACATTTTTATGTGAAACATGTGGTGGTGTTAGATCGATTATGATATTGGAAAGTGATTTTGATCCTGGATCCACTATGAAAAGATGGTCTTAGGAGTTACTCTCGAAATATTCTATGAGGACTATTAATATAATGGTGCTACACTATTATAACATATTTATGTGTATATTATTTGATCACATGACTAATGATTCATTTTTTAATGATTCCCCAATATTATAAAATAAATATGTTTTATATCATGAACCAGGATTATGGTCGATGAAATGTTGTGTATGATTTTTTATTGATAAAAATTTTTTCTTACCCATATTATTATGATATAAATATATATGTGATCTTTTATTATTTTCTGCCATTTTTATATATTTGATTTCACCCATTCAAATCTATTTTATTCCCCCTGATATGATTTTTTTAGTATGTCATAAAAAAAGGGAACTAAATGAAATAAAATTTATGGGAGATAATGTTTATTTTTATAAATAATATTTTTATATATACATGAGTCCAAATACACAAAACCACTATTGTTAAATTCTATATCATTATTATATTAATTAATATTCATCTAATAATATGTAAAAAAATATATATGTTTTTCTTAGGTTTCCTCATCAATATCATGATCTTGGGATCTACCCTATTTTACAGGTCTTGAAATCCAACCACATGCCATCGAGTCACTCCTTTTTTATCGAATATTTCAATAGAAACCACTTAGTATATTCATTTATATGAATCATAATCAATACATCAATTAGAAATAATATAAATAAAATAATTAAATAAAAATTAAAGTTTGACACCCCATGAAATGTTGAGGCATGAGGAAGGAAGTAGATACTTATACATTCCATGCAAAGAAAAATCATGTTCTATTAAAATATTCAAAAATTAGTATACCTTGAATCCTCGATTATAAAAAATTTTATACTCAAAATCCAAGGATAGAACTATATAACCATGATATTATTACCGTGGTTAAAAAAATCATATGCTACAACATAATGTTAAAAATTAATCAGCTCACAATAGTATTGATGTGTGGTCCTAATCCACAAATTATGGTGACATGTTTTAGGGAAGAAGATAATAAATCCGAATGAATTCAACCTTAAAACAGAGATAATGTATAATGGTAAATTCAATAAACAATACCAGAATGGCCTATTTATATGATGAATATACAATAAAATCATATATAAAAAACAATAAGGTTGATATGGCCAATAAAAATAATCTATATTAAATGTAACACCTTCATTCCCCTACTACTCTATATAAATAGCCACAAACTGTATCATTATTATCTATATATATATATATTTCATATCCTCCAATTACCATAACAAGAAATAATACCTGGATAATTGAACATTATGATAAGATATTCTATATAAAAAATAAACAATTAGCCTCAAATCCATACCAGTCAATAAACATCTATAATGGTTTAGATGGTCCATAAATGAAAAAATATATAAATTTTAGAAACAAAAATTAAAAAAATAACGATGAGAGAACAAATGATTAGTAAGTAACTACCATCCTTTTCCCATGAAAAACATTTCATTAATGATAAATTTTATGATTTTTGGATGAATATATATAAATATGTTTTTTAAAATATCAATTCTATAAATAATAGCAATTTATAATTGAACTGGATAAATTTTTTTAATTATCTTTAAATGAAATTAATCACATTAAATAAGTACCTATTATAATAAAATTTAAAAAATAACATTTATTTTAGGTTCTCATGAAAATAATATATTTTTTTTATTTAATTTGAAATTATTATTAAAATTCAATTAAATCTATTTTATGGAAACAAATCAAAGTAAACTAGCCTTGAACATGCACTGCCAGATCTGGTGTAGTTGTCATAAACATTATATTTTCATATTTGATATAGATTAATGTGAACCAATTATATACATCAACAGAATATAATATTTAAAAAAATATTTGATCACTTATTTTCACATGGGAATTTTTGAATTAATTATTTATTTAATTTAAAAAAAACTTACTAAAATAATAACCATTTTGTTAGATGATACTTTCCCCCAATTATCTAAAATTTTATTATTTTAGAATTACTCATCATGAAAATATATATTTAAAAATTATATATATAATTGTCTAAATGTAATTGTTTATAATCTATGGAAAATGATTAATGGGAAATGTGATTAGAAATGATCACTAATAGAATAAATAATAATTAAAACATTAATTTCATCAATGAGTATATGAAGAAAATAATGGTATGATAATATAATCAACATTCATTGGAATATCAAAAGAATATTCATTCCCATAAATACCTAGTTAATCGAATATAAAATAATGTATAATGATCTAATAAATTCATGAGTAATAAAAATCAATAATCATGACCCATGTGATATAAATAATGATAATAGGGAACATTTTTTACCCATAGAAGCGTATTAAAAAGTGTTGGTATCACATGAAATCATCTACATAGCCCTTTTTAAATATGTGTTATAATTAATTAGAGCCCAGTTCCATCTATTAAATAAAACCTATTGTAACTCACTCATTCTCATCTCCAATGTTATGGAATGTTACCTAATGCATTGAACCTCTTTCTTTGAATTGCCATCGTATAAGCTATTTCAGTCACATCTAATGGAATATAGGTTAACTGATTAATCATCAATAATTTCAATCTATAGTTAGTGAATAAAATATTTTGGGGAATTCATGTTCCAATCAAATAAATAATCTATTTTCATTTATATCTTCATTCAACAGTGTAAAAAATGGCTTCTATTACAAAAGTTTTGAATCAGGATTTAGACGTGTAAATGAAACGAGTTTGATAAAAAATAACTAAAACCCTAATTAAACTATTAAAAAATGATTTATACAAAAATATCGTTGAATCATTCACTAACCCCAAAAAAATAAAATAGCTTTTATAATAATCACATTGAATGAAATTGAACCCATTGAAAAAAAAAGTATCATAAAAATATCAATGCAAAAAAGATTAGCCTAGGATCCATAAAAATCACTTTGAAATGATGTAAATTAATTTCAAGAAAGAATATAGACATTTTCATTAAAAAGATTCAAAAATAAATCATATGTAGATATAAGGGATTTTTTCATTTGTTGAATAAAAAAGCCATTAAAATATAATTAAAATAATTTTACATTTAAATATAATTCTTATTTGATAATAATTTTTACAAATGATTAAATCTTAATAATTTTGATTTTTTTTAAAACAATTATTGAATAAAATAATGGAAACATCAAGTAAATTAATCAACATGATAGTTGGATAACACCTTCATGATGTAACAATTAAAAATAATCATTCCTTCCAAAATAATTTGAAATAGATAGTCAAAAATGGCCAATGTATATAATGTTATAAAAAAAATTTAAACCTTTTTAATAGGTGGTAAAATATCATGTAATTTAGAATTATAAAATAAAAAAGATTATAAAATTCCATTTTTTTAAATATTTTAGAAAACATGGATATGGAAGAGAAATACCTGTTCTAAAAGAAATAAGAATATTTGTATCACATGCAAATGGCATCCTATAGGTTTCATCAAAAAATAAGCGAGGGAATATGAAATAGTCATGTGAAACAAATTTGTTAAAATATGAGTATAAAAGAGATGTGTTTTATGAAAATAATATGACAATATTTCCTCTAATAGAATTTGGTATATAATCATTCATAAATGAAAAAATATTCTAGCATGTGTACTATTCCACTTTTCCAACACTTTAATGGTGAGCCCCATGAAATAATAAAATCATAATATTCTAAAATTATCATGAACATAAATATTTTCATTATGTAACATGTCAATGGGAATTATTTAAATCTGATAACTAAATATACGTTCATATCATATATTTATGCCTCCAATATACTTAATTTTTTATGAATAACCACTATAAAATCCATTCATTTAAAATTTAAAATTAATCAATTAATAAATTAAGTGTATAAAATTTAAATCCACATGAAATAGGAAAATCAAAAATTTTAAATCAAAAATTCTATACACTTGTAATATTTGAATATATAATACAATAAGTAATTAATATAACCTATTGAAAAAATAAAGGAGTTATTAAATTATTTACCACTTGGTAGCATTCATGTCAAATCCCCTTTGATAAAATAATATCAATGGAAACCTAAAATGTAATTATTTATGAAGGAATTATGATATTAAATGTAAATTTTTAAGTATATACAACACACATTATTAATAATTGGTGAATATAGAATCTATCTAATATGAATAAAATGTGAGATGAGAAAACTCATTCCTCAAGCCAGGCATTATTGTTTTTATTTTAAATAATAAATAATAATATTGTATAAATAATTTTAAATCCAATGAACCATTTTAGTTATAATTACATATAAATGAATAGAATTTTTATTTATTTTTAATAACATATTAAAATACCTAATCATTGATGTCTGCATCATGTATTTTGAGGATGCTTGATTCATTATTTCAAACAAATTTTGTGTGTTGACTGTGATTATTGATGTCATAGTTTCTACATATCCATAAAAATAATCATAAAATATGTATCATAAATATGCATCAATAATATTTTTAAGACCAAAGATTGAAAATGTTTAGAAAAATGAAATATGTTACATTCATGGAGATGGTAGGCCACACATCTGCTTGTGTATTGTTTCCATTTCACAATGATAATTATTAAAAAGTTATATAATATTTTATCATTATTGAATGATCATAAAATACTAAAAACAATATTAGTTTTTTTAAATATAATCATAAAAATAAATTATTTGATATATTTTTGAATGAAAAATATTATCATCACTTTATGGGGATTGTAGCCACACAAATGCACAAACAATGTTATCATTTTTTAGTGTAAGAGTGAAAATTTATATTTTGTAATCATAATGATATATATATTTCAGTGAAATAAAAACCGGGTCATTTATATAACAAATATTTATTTATATTATACATTTAGACTTCCATGTCTTATTTTAGTGAGAAATGAGTCACAATGCTTGGCAATTGTGTTAGTCTTCTTCACACGCAAGCGATGTCATCGTATCTCTCAAGGAATGGAAATTAAGAAGTAATTTGTGATATAATTTATAAATAAGTATAAATATGTTAAAATTTTAAATATATTCTTCAAAACAATTATTATATAAATCTCTAATATGGTACAATAAAAAATGAATGACATCGGTTCATGAGGCTGTAGTCTGATTTTCACATGAATGATGATTATGTATCCCATTTGGTGGAAAATGAAATGGATTGTGGTTATGAAATTTACATAATAACATATAATAATTTGGTATATCCAATTTCTTTATATATTAATAATATTTTAATATTTTATGGAGATATAAGATGAATTAATATAAAAATTCACAGTTAAGCATGATAAATCTTCTACATAAATCATCATCGTGTATGAAAAAAATGCATTAGTTGAAGGGATTTATAATCATAATAAAGGATGTAAGAAATGTTTAGGAAATTTATTATTGAATTTTGGTTGTTATTTCATAATACTAGGTTTTATGGCTATTTGAAGAGGATATGAGAAGTGGGGGTTGTTTATATGTGAGATGTGTTGTACACTTATAATTATTGAAATGAAAAAGGTGTAAAAAATATTTAACATGAAATTATTATAAAAAATATATAATTATAGAAACTTTGATATTATAATTTATAAATATTTCTATATAATATATTTTAGACAATATTTTATGTCATTTTAATGATTATATTTTCTGTTTATCGCTCAATAACCTAGTTTATACCATAACAATGACAATTATTTTTTTAATATTTTCACTTCTAATTATGGTCATAAACTATGTTGGACAAATTACAAAAAATAATTTATTATTATTAAAAATATGTAATATATTTTACCAAATTAAACTTTTAAATATTAAAAAATTACTAAAAATTGAACTCATATTGGTGATGAAAATTCTCATTTTTAATAAGTGTATTTTTCAAGAGAAAAATAATTTTATATTAAATATATGACACGTAAAAATTATTTTATAAATAAAAATTAATATTTATAGATGTATAATGTATAAATTTAATTTAAATAATTCAGTTTTGGGGTTTTTTTACTTAAAAAATAATTACATTCATTACATTACAATTGTTTTTAGAAAATACTTATTTCATACTAAAAAATAAACTTATTAAAAACCCAATATAAGTATTATTAAAATGTAATTATGTTTATTAAATATAAATAAGGAATTTTTATGTTACATGATATAATATTTATAAATTAATGAGACATTTCAATAAAACAAATAATGAAAATAAATAAACCTTTTAAAAATAATTTTTAGCAGTTAATTGAAATATAAATATCTCCCAAAACATATTAAAAAATTCAATCAATTATAATTTCTATAATACTAAAAAAATGAATTAAATTTTTTCAAATAAATTTTTTTATGATGCAATTGATTAACTATAAAACATTATTATAAAATAAAATGAAAATCATTTTTTAAGAAAACATCCTTTTGTAAAATAATATTACTAAAATTATTGATTGATTATTTAATAAGAATTTATCTATAAATTATAGTTATTAGGAAATTCTTCTTAATATTATTCCTAAATTATCCATAAAAAGTCATACAATCCAATTTAATTAATAGGTTATAAGTGTTATATTTTCAACCGGTCATTTATGATCAGGATTTTATGCCAACGTTGATATCGAGCATAGTTATTATTTATAAAGTAAAAGTCTATTTCCTACCCACAAATAAATAAATTCCACTACAATTGAAATTTACCTCTATAATTATTGGTGTTTAATTTGAAAATAAAATTTAGGTAAACACACATCAAAATAGGAGATCATAAAAGATAATCTTTATAATAGAGAAACTATCATATGAGGGTTCATTGGAGAATAAAATAATTGGTTTACAAATAGTACAATATTGGAAGGAAACTAATATTTTTACCACAAATAAATGAATAGTCCCAAAAATAAATAAATAAATATATATAGAAAAATGTAATTTAAAATATGAAATTAAATTAATAATAGAATGTAAACAACAACAAATACATTATCCTAAGAGGTATTAAAGAGGTAATTAATATTCTATGAAATGAGGGTAATATTAAAAAATATTTTTACAAACTCATTTTATATAGTAGAGGAATTATTTTTCCATATATACATGGATAATAAAAAGAAATATATTTACATGATATTTTAAATAATTCAATCCATAATGTCATATTTTTCTCCAAATTATGTGTATTAAAGATGAATTTTTTTCATGACCTGAGCACTAAAATCTAAATTTAAATCTCTAAATAACCATAAAATGGTTAATAAATATATTCCACCTTTATATAGACAATAATATAAAACCAATTATTAATAACATGGTATGTTGTTTCCCAAGAGTATAATTATCCTCTTTTGAAATGAAACTAAACACATATTCTCTAAATCAAATTTTAATCCCATTGCGATCTATAAAATAAAAAAAATCAGAAAATAATCATTATAATTATATTACAAACTTTATAATTAAAATTAAAAAATTATATAGACCAGAACATGACATAGTACATTAGTAGGCATTGAATTCTAATAAACCTTCAGTTTAAGGTTCAATCCTTATATCCTTGCAGTGTATGATGGGTTTTCACCTGCCATTCCGTTTTTCCATTTTTCTGATGTTATGCCCTTGTAAAATTTCTATAATCACAATGAAAATATGTATATATACTTAGTAATAAAAGGGAATATAAAAAAATGGATGTTATTAATACTAGAAAACATTTTTCTATACAATTTAAATCCATCCTACATGTTTAACCATTGATTTATTTATAGTGAAACACATTAATGTTTCTCTTTATTTGTCATTGATACCCTCAAAATTAAATTATATAAAACCTCAAAATAGGGTGTACAAGACATGAACATATTAAAAACATTAATATTGTTCATCCATAATAGAATCTATAAATCATAAGATAAAATAACATTAAAGCATAATACTCTCCTAATTTATCTAAACCCTCCCCTGATTAAATTTATTACAACCTTACAACCAAAATCTATAATTTAGTTTAGAAATGATAAACATTATGTTTTCTATTTTGATGATGATGGTGGTGGAATAATTTTCACCTTCCAAAACATAGAAATTAAAAATAAAATATCTGACCATTGACATTTTGAGTTACCATTTACATTTATATTTTTATAGATTATGAAAAAAACATACAAAAACCATACCCATGTTATTAAATTATAGTTTCACCCACAAAACCCATATTTCCAAATTTTAAAATATTTAACCATCATCATCCATATAATACTCATATTGACATAATTAGTAAAACATAATTCATTATACCTAGGGTAAAATTAAACATGATAAGGGTGAGATCATATTCTCAGTAATGTTAAGTATAAGAATTAATAATTAAATTTCATATGTGATCATATGAAATTAAACGGGTATATTGAAATAAATAATGTTTAGGAGAGTTACATAAGAATATTCATACCCATCAGTAATTAGAACCTCAAACAAAAAATCATGTCATGTGTATTTAACAATGTACGGTGTCATTAAAATCATTAATCATAATCCATGCGATATCAATCATGATTAATGGAAACATTTATACACCATAACAAGAAATATGAAATTGTATTCGTATCCTTGGAAATCATCTTCGTATCCTATTCTAGAAATGAATTATAATTAATTGGAGCCCATTTAAATCGATATGAGATACACATTGGATACTCTCCCCTTAATCCTATAATTGAAAGAGACATTACCCAATGTATTAGAGTTTTATTTGGATACACCCATTGTATAACATATATAGGGATCAGCAGGTGCATTCTGGGTGCACCTATTGATAGTTATAAATGATCAAACACTATTCAAAAATAAAATATTTCGAGGCCTTTAATATTCCAAGTGATGTTAGTGGAATTATTGAAATTTTTCAAAAATAAAAAGTGGTACCTTAATTTTTTAAATTACAAAATTCAAAACAAAATAGACTATAATTGGGGAATATATTGGATTTGATTTAAATATTTCCATTTAATATATTTTTGATGTGGTTTTAGTTTAATTAAAACCTTAATGATTTTGTTTATCCCTTGGAAACCCCTTTTTTATATTAAACGTGGTAATTAATATTTATTGTTTTCAATATTCATTAAGTTCAACAATTATGATGAACCTATTGTAAAAAAATTATTCTCATTCTAGGTCAGGGATCCTTTTTACCAAATACTATTCTTTGAGGAAAAAATTCTCAAGATGTCATTTTAGTGGTATTTTGGTGATTGTATTCATTGAGAATGTCTGATGACTACAAGTTAATATGGGTGGTATTGAAGAAGTATATGCACTTAAGGAGGCACAATTTCCTAGCATTTTTCAAAATTTTATGACTAAATTTTTTTATTATATTTTATTGAAAATGACAGTTTTTACATAAAGTAATTATCAAATCATAGTTCTTGGATCATGAAGCACATTTCACATAGGACCATGGTGGTATACGGAATGGGAATGAATATTGGAAAATGCAGATTTCTGTATACCAGTGCTATATGGAACAAAATGCATAACAGATGGAATTTAAAGAAAAATCAGTTCATGGGAGGTTCTTTGTTTTCATAAGGAATTCCATTTGTGGGGCGATCGACATTTGTAGTTACATATATGTGATTTCAAGGTCGAAATAAGGTTTTCATTTGTGGAATACATTGGCTTTCGTGGAGTTGTAAGGTCCTATATAGACCTTATAGTTGTTTGCGGTGAGGGATATACCACATTAAAATGTTTTGGTGTTTTGGATATTTTAGGTTTTGGAGGTCTATTTGAAAATATAATTACCCATAGTTAGAACATTAAGAAGATATAATTTCATTAAAAATTATCATTTCTCAGAGAATAATTCTTTTACATCTGAATTATTTCATAAAGTATAGTTACTCAATGTAAAATTGTTTGGGGGGTTGGATTCCACCAAATGATTTTGTGGGGCTATGTAACGCACAATGAGAAAAGGGGTTGTGTATCAGATGAGGTTAGAGAGGCATCTACACCCCATGAAGATGGGGTGGCATAAAAAGAATATGTTGTCCATTAAGCACCCACGTCATGCAGAGTGTCATAGTTCTCCGAGGATCTAAGGTAGTTTGAAAAGTATGAAGTATAGTTCATAGAAGAACTAAAAAAGAGCACGAAATGACTTTTTAGACTAACAATAAGAAGGAAATATGGATTTCAATAAAGAATCTACATCTAATTCAATATGAAATAATTATTGATAATGAAGGGACCTAAATGACTTTAAAATGTGTGTGGATACATCCTAGAGAAGTTATAAATAGAAGTGGAATAAGGTGATCCTTTCCATTAGAAGTGAGACAGAGAATGAGAGTGAGGGAGTGACCCTTGAGAAAGGAGTGAGGTGACCCTAAACAATATAAATGAAGAGATCCTAGTAATAAAATTGATTTAACATAAACTTTTTAATTATTAATTGATCTTTAGTGGATTTTTTACATCATAAAATCACCATTTTGTTCTTTTTATTTGTAGCCTAGTGAGGGTAAACCATTTAAATTAATGTATCTCACTTTTGATTTCAATTCTGTTTACCCAATGCAATGGGAATTAGAGAGAAGATTGTTTTTTTAATAATGTAACAATACCCAAAGTGGTAGTTTTTTATATATATTATACCCCAATTTACCCTCCACCCTCTTAGGGTATTTAAACTAGTTTGGATAAAAAAGGTATCAATGATAAATATTGAAAGTCATTGGTTCTCTTACAACTAAAATAATGGTTGTTGATAATCTCAATGGATTCTGATCATTGATGAAAAAAAATTATATTATGGGATAATCTAATGAAACAATTTATTAAATCATTGGGTATAGATGTGTTTATAACTATAACGGATGATATTTCTACCAGTTTGGACAGTAATGTTTAAAAAAAAGAGAACATTGAGAATAGGATGTTGATCCCAATGGATTAAATGACTTAAGAAGAGTAATATCCAATTAAATATATAAAAATAATATTTCATTCATTTCATCATAATATATATGTGAAAATATGATGAATATTTATGACGGTGACTTAAAAGTCAAATATGAAATATAAAAGGTTATATGAAACCAGTATGAGGATCTCTGAATGAAACCTAATGGGTCTATTGATAGGATATTTTGTTAGGTGCTTGTTGATTTAGTGCATAGTGATGTGGGCAGACCTATTTAATAAAGTACTACTCAATGGATGTCATTATATATTCCCTTCAATGATGATTTTTGTAGAATGTAACGGATTACAGTTATAAACCTAAAATATGAGGTTCTCAATTACAAAAAAATATCAAATAAAAGTTAAAAATATATTGGGATAAATATTATTAATGATCCAAATAGATAATGTAACAGACAATACAAATAAAAAACGTAGGATTATCTCGAGAAACATTGGATAAATAACCATGTTTTACCAATAACAACTCCATATCAAAATTTAGTAGTTGGGAGAAGAAAAGAAATTATCAATAACATTACTTTAATAAATTTCCCTGAGATAATCCTTGTAAATATTTTGTAGAAAAATTATTATTACATCAGTCTATACATGAAATATTGGGAAATTATATCGAAAAGAATAAAATAATCCACAAGGGTTATGGTATAGAATGAAACCATTGATAAAATACTTTTTAATCATCTAAATTAACTGTTTTATTCACAATAAGTAGAAACACATAAATATTGAATCTCATATAGATGAATGGATATCCATTGGACAGTCTAAGAAATGAAAAGAACATAACTGTTCAATTATCTTAAAGTAAATGATGTTTAAATTAGTGTGGTAACAATAGTAGGGAGTATGAAGAATACTCTGCAAATGCAAGATCATTATCATGAGGATATTGATGTATTAATAAGAATAATGGGGTATGTTATAGTTATAGAGGATGGTTATTTTTAATATTAATATAATTATATAGATGATGTCAAAAAAGTTTCAATAAAAAGATCAAATAGAAGTAGTTGATACTGATATAAAGAACATATCTGGCTATTGGATAGTGCGAGTGAAGATAGGGATATTGATGAATCTATAGAAACAATTTTTCTTATCATATGTATAGCCCCATTGTTTGATTAAGTAGTTATATATGAGAATTTGGTTGAGGATATGAATGAAAAGATTGAAAAAAATTGAGAAGAATCAGACATGTGAGATTGTTTTGAGGCCAATAGATAATAATGTCATTATGAATAAATGGGTCTTTCAAAACTAGATGAATGGGGATGGAATAGTGATTAGAAACAAAGCATGAATATAATGAAAAGGGTACTCCCTGGTATAGTGTATCAATGTGGATAAAAAATTGATCCTTGTTCCAAGGCTAGTGACAATCATTTTATTCAGGGACTAGTAGTGAAAGAAGGGTTAAATGTATTCCAAATGGAAATCAAGTCAACATTTCTAAATGGGGTTATTGATGATTGATTTTATTTTGATTTTACATCTGTTTATCTCATTCATAATGATCTGAATAGAGGGTTTCGCCTAATGAAGGCTCTTTATGGGCTATATAAAACACCAAGAGAGAGGTATTAAATACAAGATCAACTATTAAAGAATCTTGAATTCTAGCATTTGGTATTTGATTATAATCTATAATTTAATGATGGTAGAAATAAACTGATGATGGTGAATTTTTTTTTGACTACAAAATATTGGATGGATTCGATGATGCTGAGTGAATATAGTATTTAATATTTATGAAAAGTGACTATGAAATTTCAATGATGGGTGAACTAAGATTTTACTTTGGTTATAGTTGGCACAAATAAATAATAGAATATTCATTTCTCAATCTAAATAATACAAAGAGGTTTTGAGAAGATTTAGAATGGATAATTCCAAAGAGAGGGAGATTTTGGTAACTAAATAGATGAATTTTTCTTGGGATGATGAATGAAATACATTAAATGTCATAAAGTTTAGGAAAATCATTGGTATTATACAGTACTTTTTAGTGAAAAGACATTATATTTTTTCCCACATTCCAAGCAGCATGATATCAATGAAATCCAAAGGGTAAAACATGATTTATGTGAAATAATTACTTCAGTATATCAAGGGAACAATTGATTTTAGATTTTATTATAATGAAAAATATTATCAATATTTATTAGTCTATATATAAGTATATTTGTGTGGACTAGCTGATGATAAAAAGCAAACATGTGGTGTTCAATTCAATATTGGTAGACTATATTTTTCAGGGATAATAATGAAACAATATTTAATTTTTTTGAGGAATTAAGAAGATAAATATATTGAGACTACTAAAGCATCTACAGAGTAATTATGGATGAAGTAACAACAATATGATGTGCGTGTTTAAGTGATTTCTTTTGTCGAAATCCATTTCAAGAATCCATGTTCTATAAATCTTAGAAAAAAATTAGTCTATCACTCAAGGAAAAAAGACATTTAAATGAATTATCATTTTATTGAGGTGATGGTGGAACACAAGCATGTGAACTTGGATTATGTGGCTACACAAAAATGGCTATATACATTCTAAAAATGGAATTACCCAATGAAGTTTCTAGGAAAAATCAATTTACTATATGATTTTACTTGACTCTTTAATCCTGAAAATGTGTTAATGTGAGATCCTCTCTCTATATGGACAAGATTGGTTTACTATAATGTGTTGATCTATATTGTTTACCAAGTTACATTAGTTAAATTATTTTCAATATGTTTCATTGAATATTAGGATAAATTGTAACTATAAAATGGGTGAAATTTTTTAAATCATGATAGGGGAGAAACTGACAAGGGAGAAGTAACCTAGGGGATATTAAAATCAAATGATGCAAAATTTGATTGATCAATGTATATATATCATCATAGATTTGTTTTATGATGAAATAAGATGACTGTTTTGGGAATGAATGAATCATTAATAAAATTTTCATGCTACCCTTGTTTCTCTTACTGATAATTTTTCATGTGGTCTTAAAATGTATTTTGGGTATGTACATGATATCTATCGGAATCATATGAGGAGAATATTGGAAAAAGACGATATTATTTTTAATGTTATATAAAAATTTTAATAGTTCCAAACAAACCCAAAAGAGTTTATTTGGGGATAAAAATAATCAAGGTAATCTTTAAGTGTTTTCAGGATGATTGTGTCTCTTGAAAAATCAATATGACAGAAAATAAATATGGTTGGTATTTCCAAAGAAGACGCGCTTTATAATTCACATTTTCCCAGAGTTTTCCATATCTTGGGGCTTCAATTTTTAGATTTTTTTTATATAAAAGTATTGAAATTCCAAAAAGGAGTTCGTGAAGAATATTTCCCAGATCGATTTTATGGACCATAATAGAGGTATGCATAATAGTGAATGAAAATTTTAAAAGTAATATTTTTGTATAGTATCAATATGTGGGCCTTGAATCATGATATGCATACTGTGTCATGAAATCATTTCACGAGTGGCCTATAGGTATCTGTAGGATATTAATTCAAATTTTCCTCATTTTTTATTTTTATGAGGAGGTGATTTTTGGAGTTATAATGGGTTTATGTTTTCAGAAGGAAAACTCCACCATAAAGGGTTAAGGCACTATATGGACTATATAGTAGTTCGTGTTTAAGGATGTACCACTTCGATGTTATGGGTATTTCCAATTAGAGGTGGTATTATTAGCTATTTTACTATATAAAGACACATACTTATACAATTAAGATGGGCGTGTTTTGTTAATAAAATATAATCGCTAGAAGATGATTTTGGTGATGTCTGATGTAGTTCATGATGGATAATTTTTTAAAGGAGAAGAAATCTCATTGGAAGAATACACATAAGTTTTTTAAGGTGAGTTTTATCCAAAAGAGGAAAAGGTACTATATTGAAGAGGCAGACTGTTAGGCATCAGCTGTCTGAGAAGTAGGGTGCGACCTGTAGTGAAAATGGAGACCATGAAGCACTCATTCCCTATGAGGAAATAAATTTCATGGAGGATTCCTGTTTTTTGTTTGATGATTTCAGATAATTATTGGAAGGACTTAATAATTTATTGAATGAAATTTCCACAAAATAAAATGATACGAAAAGGAGGGGCTTCATTAGAGCAATTAAAATCAGTTGGGGACGAATTAATAATTTATAATTAAGGAACATTGATGTACAAAAATGTTTTTTGGATCCATTTTAGAGAAGTGAGAAAATAAAAATGATGAAGGAGATCTTATCAATCCATTGTAATCTAGAGAAATAGAGTTAGGGAGTGACCATTGGGAAAGCTGAGAGCTAACCGTAAACATTGAAAGGTATTGAGCCATTTAATAGAAGTAATCTAGCCCAAACCCTGTAATTATAATATGAGCCTTAGTGTATTTTTTATATTGATACATCACCTCAATATTATCCTTAGATCTATCTCATTCATAATGAACAATGAATTATTTATGTGACACAAGCATGATTTCATGTCTCTTCATATATTTCTATGAGAAAGGCAAGAAAATTGTGTTTTTTTCAATGATGAAACATGATCTGATGGGGAATTGTTTTTAATATATAATAACCAAATTCCTCCCCTCAGCGGTATTTAACTTACTTGGGATAATAGTTTCACTGATGTGTAATAATTAAATTTAAAATTATCCTACTAGATGGGAAGAAAATATGAGGTTTGAAGAATTGTATTTTTCATGAAAAAGATGATTTTATATTAAATGTATGATATTTAAAAATTGTTGTATTAATAGAAGATAATATTTATTTATATATAATATATATATTTATTTTACATCATTATTCATTATGTTTTTTTTAATTATTTAAAATGGATAAACATTATCAATATTAAAATAGTTTTTAGGAAATTTTATTTTTAACCCAAAATGTAGTTATACTAATATCCCATATAATGATGATTCAGATGTAATTAATTTGATTATGAATAAATAACTATTACATATGTGACTATAAATATTATTTGAAACATTATTTCACTTTTAAATTACATAATGTATTGAAAATAAATTATAGTTCAACAAAAATTGGTATTTTCAACAATTCAATGGAAAATTATTATTTTTAAAAAATTATTAAATGTTTACTCTATGTATATTTGTTTATATAAACATTAAAAATATGATACATTTTTCCATATAAATTTTATAAAATATCCAAAAAATAATTAATATATATTTTAAAAAAAAATCATTTTGGAAAAAACATATTTTTACAGAATAAAATTACATTACTAATTGATTAATATTTTAATAATAGAATATCACTTATATATATTTACAATGACATTTAGGTATATTTATTTCAAAATTTATCCACTAATATTTATACCCACCAATTTAATGGCTATGTTATAACAATTTTATATTTTACATGTCGTTTTAAGTTTGATGTTGTGTGTCAAATATATTATCGAACATTGTATTCAACTCCAGAATCTCTGGGTGTTAAAAAACACAAGAGAAAGATATTGATATAAAATCGGTACCAAAATTCATGAATCTAATTATTTTAATAAACTACTTAATAGTGTTACAATAAATAAAAATGTGATGAAATAAGTCTATATCAAGATATGAATCCCCTACATTAATCCAATAAAAAATGATTATCTAATGGTACAATCTTAGTAATTCATGTAATATAGTCCCAAAATGGTGATAAACACCTATAGTTTAGCCATCAAGGATCATCATGTCGTGATTTTTTAATTGAAATATCTGGTCAAAATAAAAACAACCCAATATTACAAAGCTTATATGGGGACCCATTAGGAGTTTTTAGTGATCCTGGAACTCTCTAAATAGAAACACTTGATAATATAGAAATTTCACCAATCTAATTATATACTTAGTGACTTGTCAGACCAATGTCCAAATGACCATGTAAGGATTAGAGAATGAAATTCATATAGATATATCAATTATTTAAAAATACCCCACCTCTCATATATAACATCAAGAAAAGAAATAAAACCTTATAAAACCATTATGGCCCACCATATTCATCTATCATTAGCCCTAAATGGGAACAGGTACAAGGGATAAAATAGTGTTTCACAAATTCGTACATTTTTTAAAATATTAATTGTGAAAATCCTGATTTTTCACAAATATAACCGTAAGGATGGGTAAGTTTATAAAAAGTTGAAATAATTTATAAAACATTTATAAAATAATCTCAATCATAGAAACACATTAAAACTTATTAATAAATTAACTTATTCTTATAAAACCTTTTACAATTATTTAATCATATTACATTTATTCAATAAATGACACACAAGATGCCTCAAAAATTAGAAATTACCTATTTTATTTGTGTAATTACATTAAATTATTTATTAATTCATGGCATCTAAAGGGACACATGAAATGCTATGTTAAAATTTAAATTAACCTAATTTAAAATCCAAAACAACTCTATCAACATCAATAAAAAATTTATTGATCATTTTAGCCAATGTATAAAATAGTTTGTGGGAATGGATTAAGTAAAATACTCAAACATTTCATTAAACTACATAATCCATAATTTCTAAAGAATCCAAATGAAAACATACATTTCTAGTTTAAAATATGTTAATTTATTTTAATACTAAAAGATCATATTTAAATAATAATTTCATCTATAAAAAACTCAATGGTTCAAAAATTCATTCGTTGAACATATTAAGTCATTACAGTAATTAATTAAAAATGGTTTGGAACTCAAACATAGTGTTAACTGACAAAAATGTATAACTTGCACTTCCTGACATATAAAGATTCAGAATAATAAAATTTATATGAAACCCAAGGATTTTTTATTACTAGTGTTTTCATGCGGAGAAAAGAAACCATGTTTAAAAGGAAAATATAAGGTAGAAGATACCTTAGATCAAATATTAACCAAAAGGACAGATCCAAGCACACTTGGAACAACAAATTTATTAATAAAAATAAAAGTGTAGATACAACAGATAGGAAAAAATAGATAGTTTACAATTCATAATATTCATAGTCATCACACCCATACCTGGTCATGTCTTTAGCATAAAACGATCACCATTCTGATTGAGTCTCATATTATTTGAGTAGCTTATTTTAAACCTTCCTTTTTTCCATTTCCTTCTTAGATAACTTTTCGGCGTCCTTCTTATCAGATGAGCTAAGGTTCACCCTAGATCAAATATTCCACTATAAAAAATGATGAACCATGGAGAAATTTCTTATTATTAGGTAACTTCAAAGGATGGAGTCACACCATGGAGGGGTGTGGTTAGGTGACCCCAATATTGAAAAATAAATTATGTAATAATTTAATGTTAATATTAAATATATCTCCAAATAATACATGACATATAATCGTAAATGATTGTTTTATTTGAAGACACATAACATTATCATCTTGTTTCATTAATGATCTTTAACTTCTCCCATAATTTTATTCATTTTTTACACATAATAGTGATATCTTAATTAAATCCATTAATTATAACCCATGGAATGGAAACAAATGAATGATTTACATTACATGCATAGTAATATTAATCATGAATGATAATAGACAATGTTAATATGAAAGCATGACATGAGTATACAGGTATTAGAATTTTATAGGAAAATTAGAAATTCATACACATCATTTGAGGGATAGTATACATCATTTAATGAAAATAAAATTTTATAATAAATTAATCATATAAAAATAAATATCATAAACAATGAGAATATAAATTATAATTAAAATATATCATAAGAGAGTAGTAGAATATCAGAACAAATAGATTCATAGAAATAAATTTTTAATGATATCTACCAAGATACTCAACACATGTTGGGATAGGTTAACCATCTTTATAGCCACTAGTGGATTAGTATAACCTGTCATGTAAACTATCTTGGGAATTGTGTAAACACCCATGTACCTGAATGCAGGAAAAGTATAACCTCTCATTTTCCAATTGAGTTAATGAACGTTAAAAATAATCTAATTTACTAAATGGATATATTGTGGACAAATTTATCATAATTATAATCAATTGATATATATTTTAAAAGAACATAAAACATATATAATTTCATCATATATAAACCCATGGAATATAAAATAAGTTCCATCTTGTTTTCTTCAACATATCTATAACTATTAAAGGACATAATGAAAATTTTATTATTAGATAACATCCATAGTCATGAATATGTAACATCAATGGATAAAGTCATAAGTTTAAATTAAATTAAAATATTACTATAATATTAATTTAAAACATGAAATTTTTTATTTAAAATCATATGTATATAATCCTAGAAAATCCATAATATTCTGAAATATATTTTTATTAAAATGAACAATGAAAACATGATAGTTAGTCCATAAAAATGAGATAGTTTTCAAGAGGGTGGGAAAATTTATTCATATGGTATACATTTAATGAATGAATCTATTCACACCATTATAAAAAAAATCATCATTTTAAAGACCGAAATAAGATTCATATGAAAAAATTTATTAGATATTCAAAAATCAGTAATAATAAATATAATGAATAATTGAAGAAATGTTTAATTTTTTTTAAAATATGTGAAATGAAATATTCTCAATGAAGGAAAATATTTATAACTGAATAGAAAAAAAGAAAATATTACTTAAAAATTGTATTTGAAACATTTTAAACCTTAGAGAGAGTAATATGAAATTAAATAATTTTATTTATAAAAATAAATAGAGTAAATTAAATGAAATATTATATTAGAGAGATATATCATATAAAATCTTCATAAAAAATAAGGCAATAAAAAATCCAAATATTATGTGATATTATAATTGAAAACCATAGTTACATTAGTAATTTTTTTCATAAAATAGATAAAGGAAAAACATAAAATTTTAATTTAAAGACCATAAATTGAAATTTATTCTTACTATAATGTATAATTGTGTCTGTACATTCACTATAGGGAGAAATAAGTGATTAATATGTTAAATTTATATTGGAAATACATAAGAGATCAGAAACCCTTACCTTTAGTCAGACCTACTACAAGAGTTCTTTTAAATACCTATATAATAAATTAAAATTTATTATAAACTATAGGAACTCACCTTAAAACATTTAATATAATTAATTTCATAGTTGATACATATTATCATGCATTCATTAAGAATATTTCAACATCGTCATCATTTTGGGGGTTTACTAATTCATTTTTAATGTCTATTTTGAATCAATAATTATGGTCCTTTCCATTTAATCATGGTTTCATTATCAGTATAATAATAATGATTTCATATGTATCATTTCTAATCATTATTTACACTTCTAAAACCATTCAAATAAATTTATGGTGAAAATTGAATGACATTTCATTATGGATTTGGTAGTCTGTACTAGTACACAAGTGATTGTATTGTTTTCCAATCGATTGGAAGGTAATACATTATATATGATATTATAATTACATGATTAAAATTAATTCATTAAAATCATATATAGTCAATAAATCCATCATAAGAACCACCCCTAGTTTATTATAATGAAAATTTATTCAAATCTCTATTTTCAGGTGGAACTCGACATGTTGACATGATCGATAAAATCGATTCCCATTTTAGGATAAGGATGAGTAAAATGTCTTCCCCATTAACATAATAACACACACATATATATATATATATATTATACTGGATTCATTTTTTTATGTTAAATTAAACATATTTAGAGGATGTAAAGGATAAAATAATCATTAGATTAGTCGTGTGGGATGATTACCTCTTCTTGGAATGACATCCTTTGGAAAAACCCTATTATATTCTAAAGATGGCCTCAGGGTCTGAATATATGATCAAGAAATATGTGAATGAATTTAGGATGTTTTCAGGTATTGGTATTTTCAAATATATATGTCTCTATATAATTTGTTATGGGAGTTGAATATATTCCAAAAATTATGTGGGGGTAGTGACACATGAAAAATTACATGATATATTTCAATACTATGTGGAAAAATTCATGTGAAAGATGTAAAAAATGGAAACTACATGGAGTTTATTATATGATAATATCAATATATTATTCAGCCAATAGTATCTATATATTTTATGAACTAATGACCTTATCATTTACATTAACCCCCACCCCAAAAAACCATTGAAACATCATTAAACATTAACTATTGTGTCCAATTTTACTGTTATTAATATTAATGGTAAACAAATAAATGGTGTATAACTTTTAAATTTGTAAATGGTAATTAAAAATAAGGTTTCAATTTTTTGAAAATAATATTTTGTAAGTGTAAGATGTTAATTTTCATATATTCTCGTAAAATACAATGAAAGATCACGTCTAGGATATTTTTAAGTGAAAAATAGTATATAAATTCATTCCATAGAATGTAAACATTTTAATGAATATGAATATATTTAATTGAATATATATTCCTTACATATCATTAGTTTCATTATTTAGTAGTGATTTATTTAATATGTTTCTATTAAAATATTTATTACATAAGAAAACATTTTATTAAAGAATTACACTTTTTAACAAAAAATTATTTTATATAAAAATATAAACACTATATAAATAATTTAAAAATTATTATTCATATATTACCAGCAAATTCTATTAAAAATCATAATACTAATATATAAATTGTATTATATAAAAAATAACATCACTTTGAGAATATATTTCTTAGAAAAATGTTCTTCTAATAATGAATATATTTTACAGTGAATTTTTTATTATGTCATTGGAATTAATCTTTAAATTTTAATTATGGAAAATAAAAATAAATATATTTCTTAATGTAGTTAATACTATTCATATCTACCAATAGAAAAGCATATTTATAAATTCCATAATGTATTGTGGTTCAACTAGAATCATGTTTGTGTGAAAATAATTATATTAATCACTAAATATTTATTTCAATGGAATACATATAAAATCTCTATGTGTTATATTAAAGACACATTAAATGTTTTGTAACCTCAAATATTCATCACATAAATGCATAAAAATAATGATGTTCTACATCATCACTTTATTTTGTTCCTGAGTGATATAAATAAAATTTGTCATTTCTCCCCAAAATATACACAATGATCCTAGTCTTGTATCATAGTAAATAATCTTTAATATAAAATATTTTTACTTTTTATTTCCACATAATATGGATTACTGTCCATTGGTATTACTTTAGGGATTAGTACATGTGATGAATCATTTAATAATTTCCAAAAAAATATGTGGAACACATCATGAACATGAGAGGAGTTTAGTGAATGTGCTTAGATATATTCCTTTTTCCCTACTTAATTAATAATCTCCAAGGGGTCAATATACCTTAGTTCATCATTCCCTTTTTAGATCTCATAAACATCTTATATGGAGAAATTTTTATGGATTCCTTCTCATCAACATTGAATTCCTAGACTAAATGATGATTTTATATATAATTACCCTACTAAATGTGATTAACATAATGTGTTAGTATATGGATCTAAGCTTTTAGTTTATTTCAATAGATATCACTTTTCTTAAAATATATCATTCTTTAACATCATCTCTGAATTTTGTCGTTTTAAAATTCATTATATAGATGGATTTAAATGGTTTCATATTAATACTCAATTGAACGATATTATTATATAAAAATTTGGTTTGATAGATGTTTTGATAACAACCAACATTAAAATTAATTGAATTAGATATTAGAATATTATATAGTTTTATAATTTTATTTGCATATTAACCTTCTAATATATAATGACAGGTTGAGCTAAAGAACACATCAACATATAGGATATTCTTAAGGGTTCAAAAAAACATAGAGGTAATCCTTAGATCTCGATCAGGTATATAGAATGGCGTACTCCATATTACCTTACAACTTCCTAAATGTATATCTTTAAAAGTTGGTCAAGATAAAAAAAATCTCTAATATAAATGAAATTTTCTAACTTTATATGTTGGACTAATACAAAAAAACAATGTAATCATTTTTAAATTTTATGTGAATTTATATGATGAAATACATTATGATGATTTCCAATTTCCACCTATGTTTAAAGATTGTTTGTATGAACCCCTTAGACTTATACTAATTTTAATTAACAAAGGATTATACTAATAACTAAGATACATACATTGAAATATTAATCATCATGAAATTACAATAGAATTTGTCTTTAAGGACTCTATAAATATTCATATATTTATGACTAATATATAATTATGAGCTACAATATTCATCCAAAAACTCCTTATTAATTTTTATTAATATAAAAAAATATAAATTATTTTTGAAACTTCTCAATACTTTACAATCAATTATAATTATAGGAACACTTATCACCTAATGGATGTCTTTGTATTCCACACACATCTCATTAATCATAATATGCAATGATTTATAAGCAATAATTTTTTAATAACAACATTTATCAACATCCTTCAAAATTTCAAGATTCATAATTTGAAAATCCAAGATTATTGGATCTTTTGTGGTCCTCTTTATATATATTCTAGAATGATCATTTAGACTCAATGAATCAGCAAATATTTTTTTTCATTGAGTGGAAAATTATGTTGTTTTCAAAATCAGTAATCAATTACAAACAACATTTTTCAAGTATATTTATCTAATTCATAGTGAATATTTTCATCAATATTTTATGATTAATATATATAATATCTTTTCCCATATATATAATTATTCCATTTTGTCAACAAATTAATTTCCATATAAAACTCTGAATTATATTGTATGTAAAAAATCATGAACCTTACATTGATGTGGGGAATAAGATATCACCATGTCATTCAATATAATAAATCATCCCAAATATTTTATGGATAAATAAATATCTTTAATAAAACCTTTCTAACTACAGGGTTTTCATGAAATGACCCATTAGAGTGTTTATAGCCTATGAAAAGCTGAGTGTGACACCTCAAAACCGCCTCCAATTGGAAATGGGATAATGGCCAACACCATGTACATGTATCTGACAAATGGTGTTCATTAGACTTTTTAAATTTACAAAAAAAAATATACAATAATACAATATAAAATATGAAAGGAAATTTGGAAGTCATACCATAATTCATGCATAATATCTATCCCATAATATTAGCCGAAAATATGATCCTGAAATAACAAATGGAAAAAATAAAAGACTACCAAAAAAGTCAAAAAGAGACAATCTTACTCAGAAAGAGAGGATTACAGTCAAATGAAACACTCAATATGAATTGTGTTCTATCAGTCACATACTACGCTCCACCTATTCTTAGTCCTCAAATCTAAAGGCATGTCTTTTAATAAGACACATATCATTAAGAAATACCCCATAATGGGTGATTATAATAATACCAAGTACAACACATTGAAATCGTGATACATATATAATCAATAGAGTGATATCAACAATACATAGTTATTCCATTCAGGTAGTGAGACAAAATAATAAGATCACCTAGATATACTCATTATAGAATTCAAGTCTGAAAGGGGTATCAAAAACCGATATCCACGTGACTAAGGCTCAAAGTTTCAATATAATAATTATATGATGTAACTCACTCCCTGAGTATTATAGAACTTATTAAATAAAAAAGGGAACTCATACATGTTTTCTCTCACCATAAATATGTACTCACTATAACTCTGAAGTGCTCTACTCTCATATAGGGTATCCAAAGTAGTTCTAATAAAGAGAAAATACAAACTAACGGTTCATCTTGGTATATATGTGATCAGTTTCATATCCATGTTGGTCAAGACAACGCCACAAAACCTACCTAGCATGTAGAATGAAAAATAGAGGACCACACCCTAATCTAAAATAAGGACTCCACAAACTATACTAGAGAAGAAAAACCGTACATGGTATCATTATCATTTATTGAAGATGTAATCACAAACTATAACATTGTATTAATAAAATGAGGTAACACAATCAATAATTATTGGTTAAAACTAACATGACATATTTCCTCACAATCATTATAAAATGTATATTTAATGTACTATTAATAAATGATGTGTCTAGTTTAACCTAGGTATACCTCTATATAATGGCCAATGCATGTGTACTTCTATCCATGCCCAAGTACCTACCAATATATAGGTACCCTTTACATGTCTGAGAACATGGTCATGAAAGTTTACTCTGGATATTCCTATGTGAATGGATACATGTCAACCCACGTACCACCTACTTATATTTATATCCTTTAGTACTAGGTCACGAAACATGTGAATATCTTCACACGACATGTGATATTGATATATTGTTATAATCCCTTGCATTGATAATGGTCACTACATGTTATATATTCTTACAAAGTACACTTCATGTTGTCAATATTTTCATATAAATCCTATAATGTTCTATAAATATCATTATTACAACATATCTACTACAAATTCTATCACTCAAACCCCTATATCCCAGTTCAGTAGCCCACTATTCTGAAACAATTGTGGTTGGATAGATTCATGTCACCAATTCTGATCAAGAATTGCCTCCTCCACTCTATGTCATCACCACACACAAAACCAATACAAATGGTATTTAAATTAATCATTCATTACTCCACTAATCACCCAATATTTTCATCACACAAAACTCAATCCATAGATTATGAAACTAAAACGACAATATTTTCCTTTATTAATGATTACTGGAAGCATAATGTTTGAATAATGGGTTTTTTATTGAACCTCTAAATAGGGAGATACATTCCATAAATCATATAGATAAATTTGGGAGAAATTAAGAAAATAAAAAAGAGTAAAGTACCACCTCCATGACAATAATTATCTCGATTAATTTCCATTATAAAAATGATATAATTACTTTTAGGAAAATTAGATCACATCCATTGATCCATGTAGCGAAATGGGTTAGAAATGAAAAAAATATAAAAAGGGTAATGAACCACATCCATGATCAGGGTTCTCTTTATTCATTTCCGTTACAAAAATGAATAAATGACTAGAAAATAATCAGCAATTATCAACTATAATATACCATCATTATGAAACCCAATTTTATTAGGTTAATTTGTTCACATTTAACATGTAATATAAAAATGGGATAAATCTAAATAATTAAAATTTATTACCTCAGGTTTGTATCAATCAGAAATGAAGAATGATATGATATTTTCATCACTTTTGAACTCTAAAAACTCATTTTTTAAAATATTCTTGGGGTAATCGAACATGATCCTTCATTATTTTTCATTTTCCTTGTTCATTAGTAATGACTCCAATGTCATTCTCATGGTTATGTGTCTAAACCTAGGGTTTCACAATAATAATTAATATATAGAGGATAATAGTTCACTACATCAAGAAAACAATAATGGATTAATTTTGTTTCTTACAAAATCACTACCAAAATGTCTAATTTCTCAAAAATTGTTACATTATTTATAGGGTAAAACCCTTATATCTGATTCTAGAGAATTTCAAGATTTTATATATAAGGCTCCACACATTAGTTATATTATTATTTTATGAAAAATTGTTGTTCATATATAATGTATTTGGTATTACTAATTTATCAATAATGAGCCCCTTCATACAATGTAATCCCACACAGACTCAATTCTTGACTTTAATAATATTAAATATAATATTCCAAATATTTACAATGACAAACTATTTTTGTAAATATTACCAATCAAAATTATTTTAATCTTAAAAAATATATTAGAGATAGATATATGTGAGGGTAATGGTTCCATATCTGGTTCATCTACTACTAGGTGTTCTTTTAATGATTATAATGCAACTATTATACACATACTGAAGGAATAAATCACTCACTATGTGTCTTCTCATATCAATCATTTATCTTCCCTGGGTACATTGAAAATGTAGATCCATCACTGATATATATCAGTCTCTAATATATAACTTGTGATGTGTTGTGTACATTCCAACTAATCGAAGAGACATTGAATTAATCATTTATTCTATCTAACAATTTTATTAGGCATAAGTTGTTTGGAATGTCAGTGAACCTACATGGTATCTAAAATTGGACATTGATACTTAGAGATAACATATCTCTACCTTCGAATCTCTGTAATCCATGTCCTGGGGAGACCATCATGATCACATGGCCTCCATCCTATATCACCAAATGCATCGTATGTCCATCCGTAATAGACTTCTGATGGATCTATTTAGTCATGAAAAAATCGTAGATGATCTCGACCTTATACTTTATATCATTCAGACACATTGATCCCCTGGGTTTTGAATATCGCTATTCAGTCCATCATATTTGGGACCCAAAATCCATCCTTGTAAAATGCCTCAAATGATGTCATACCAATTTTCAAATTTTAGCTATTATTTTTTGAAAAATAAAAAAAGAAGTATATGATCCGCCCAATTATGAAAAAAATCTAAAAATCAAGCACATATAATGACCACATAAACATGAATGGTCCACTTAATCTAGTCATATTTCCGGGGTGAAAGGTTATTCACATGTACAACTAAGTCCCAATGGACTACTACAGAAAAATTAATAATCATAATGTTAATTGAACCCCAATATATACAAGTAATCCTGAAGGGAAATATATATATATATATATATATGTATGATCTACTTAATGTAAATTAATCCAAATATATCTTCTGAACTCTACTCTCATATATCCTTAAATTTGGTTGATGGGGTGAGCTGGTCTACATTCACCCATGTGGTATCATGACATCTAGAAATATGTAGTAACCATGTAACTAATTACATAAATATATAGTCACACATCCAATATATAATTTCAATGGAATTAATAAGACCTAGTGGAATATGTTTCACTTTCTTCAACTACTTATATGTGGGGTATTAATAGAAAAATTATACTAAATACTTCGTTATTCATGGACACCAAAACTAACACCAATTTTCTGGGTACATCATAACCATGAAAAATATATACCCCCAAGAAGAACGAATGAAACCCCCTCAAAAACTCATAGTGTAATTTCCCAGGTCTCCCCTTCCATCCTTTAAAAATTATGACTGTCTCTCCTCTTTCATATAGTTTATTAGGAGCACGTCTATTTGATATTTGACCATGTACAATATCATAGAAGATATCATGAATATTATCTTACCAAACATAATATAGAATTGTATGGGTTAAAACCATAATCTGTAGGAGAGTAGTTCCATTCATTTCCATTTGGAAAAAAAATAACCATGGTAAATTCTCCATAATTACACTCAATAACTATCAATAAAATCTCATTCTGACACAATCTTCCACCACATTATACTTCAGAGTAGTATATACATTCTTTTATTTATAATCATGGAGGTACACTAACCATAATCTTTGTATCATGTTAATATCCAAGCAGAAGAAGTTTTATATATTCCTTTGGATGTAAAAATATATTATAATCCTTTCACACATATGTTATTTTCACAACATATTCTAGGTGAAGACTACCACTACCTGTTCTATATCATGGGTTGCATATTTTTTTCAAGAGGTTTCAACTGTCAAGACCCATAGGAAATACCCTCCTACATATAAATTAGATCGAAACCATTTATATCCACTAAGTCATTAGATAACATTACATACTAAACACCCTACTATATAAATCTCAATATGGGGGATCTCTTCAACCACTTCTAAACCTATTGAAACCCTTATTTTTATCACACATTATTTGCAATATTATTAAATAAATATGGACATAAAACAATCCAATAATATTATAAATCTCATTTTATTTGTGAAATTAGGTATATTTAAAATTAACTTGAAACCTGGATATAACATCGTTATTGTAGTCATCCTCAGCATGATTCTAAAAAAACCATTCATCTAAAAATGAATAAGCTAACCATGGGACATATAAAAGAAAGGGGAGAGATCTAATGACCAATAAAGGAATATAAAAAGAATATAATATTTTAAATAAATACATGTTATTCAAGAGGCATATTAAGGTAACATAATAGGGGTGAGAGTCATAATATTGAACAATACGGCCTCATATAACATGATATCATAAAAGAAACATGGTAATGTTTTGACAATATAAATCATGTGATAAAAATAAGAAACATATACCTTAATAGACAACAACACATGGTTGATAGAGTCCTCTAATGGATTATGTTTACTATATAATCCCATACATGATGTATCATGAGAATAAACCATAATCCAATATAGTGAATCACTATCTAGGAACACCCATAGTAATACATATATACTCATGTGTCACAGAGAGTTAAATCATCAAAAAGAGATATTTAATAAAATATAATCTCATGTTTATGGATTTAGGATCAAATATAGGTAAATAAAAATTTAATGATGTATAATTACATCTAGAAAAATACACTTGAATATAAATAGGATATCTATTCAATAAAACATTGTTTTGAGGGTAAAATTGTTTGAAATTCCCAATAGAATACCCATGATTCATAAAGTTTCATTTAAGGGATTATTGAGAGTGAAAAGAATATATTATCTCAGGGAAATGAAAAGTAATGTAATAGTGATATATAATAATAATAATAAAACAAGGCGAATTGTAAAAAAATAATAACTTCAATGAGTTTCTAGAATAATGAGAAGAATGAGAGGATATCGAACCTTGAGAGGGTGCTTCATAATGATAAATAGGGGTTTCTTATGATCATCAGGGTACAATGGGAGGGATATAGAGATGTAAGAGAAGATTAATTCCATGATAGAAGTGTTTTATGTTAATAATTATTAGAGGATAGGTAGGTATATATGACAGAACATGGGATAATTATTTATTAATTTTAGAATATATGATTTGGAATTTATTTGATAAGTTAATAAAAAATGAAAATATTTTGCATAATTTTTATTAATATTTTATACCAAATTAGTGTGGTATTAAATATTTAATATTTTTATGAACCTATATAAATAATTAATACCCTTATTGAGGTCGATGTTATTATTTATTAAAAATTTACCTTTCAGAACCATAACATTTAATATAGGTTTGGGAGGATTCACTATGGATTTATAAAAATAATAAAATAACCTAATTAAAAATATATTATATTTTAAATACATATTATTAATTGGTTATATTTTATGCACTATATTACAACCTTTTTCAATCATTATCATGTAATAATACAAACAATATTCGTATACATTATATAAGAATGACCCAATAATTTGATGGTCCTTAAAAATTTTGAAAAAATAAACATTGGGTAACTGTAATGTTTTGAATGAAAATATAATTATTATGTAATCCATAATATTATATATGTATGTGAACTTTTAATTTTAAAATAAATATCCACATTTATAGAAAAATATTGTTTTCTGAAAATATCATTTTTCTGAACTATATAAAAATAATAGTATACCTTATAAAATTATATTTTAATTAATTAGTTTTAAATATATATTAATAATAATATTTTATTAAGATATAATTCAATTAAAAATAAACTTATTCATCATAAAAGGTGTTTGTATCAAACAATATATTAACGAAAAATATTGTTTCCGTCTAATCGACTAAAAATATAATTTTTATCTTTCTAATTATTTAATAGTTTAAATTTAATTATAAATTTATAAATATAATAAATATTTTTTAAAAGAATAAAAATTGATAAAATTAGGACCTAGATACATATTCTTTTATAACATTATAGAATTCTCTAAGGGTATATTTTGTGATGTTAGGTTTTATTAGCAGGGTTTTTCACACATGGGTTGGGATGTGACATTGTTTTGATTTTTATAATTCTATAAATTATTTCAACTGTGATTTAGTTTTTGAATATCAATATTGCTTGGATCAAGAGAATATCCCAAAGATTTGATCTCCCTTCTATGCTCAAATAATTTCTCTGTATAGGGTATGATCTAATTGGTTGATTCCATCACATATTTTTTTACTATGAATTTGACATTATCATATCCCATAATATATAATAATAAATTGATCAATGAACAATGTATATATTTTCATTGGTTATGATTTGTAAAAATATTTAAATTAATATATCATATAAATTATAATTGACTAAACTTACCCATATATCATTTGTGTTTTCAATAAAACCAATAAATACGAGTAAATTTAATTTCATAACAATTGGATCATCAGTAAAAAAGGTTTAGGTCAATATATTATTCCTCATTTCATGAATTTTACAATTTAAATTTAAATTTGATACTCTAAAATAGGCAGGGAGCTTATATTTAATCTCCTATTCTGGAGAAGAGTATTCCTTCCACAAACCGGTGGTTTGGGCACTCCACTTTGATAATGTGAGTTGTCTTTTTTCATAGATCATCCAACTAAAATCTATGACCCTTAATGGATACTCCACATATGAATGACCATTATGCAATGAAAATACCTCTAAATATAGTACATTTGAGTGGTCTGGTATATACATTCTAAATTGGGATTCATTTAATAAATCATTTAATTGAGATAAGTTAGGTGGGTTGTAATTCAATACCATACTATTCTGATGTGAGAAAAGATATCAAAGGGGTTGATGTATCATGAAAAAATAATTCCTTCCTCATGAATTTTTCAATGGTCATATATTCAATAACACTATATCAATGACATAAATCTCTATTCCAAATTGATTATTATCTATATATATTTTCATCCAAAAAATATAAAATTTATTTTAACACGAGATGGTTGGTAAATTATGTATCTTCTACTGTATAAGTTCATGTCCCATTAGCCTCTTCTCTCCATCATCATCCCATAATGTTGTAGTTTGAAACCATATCCCTTACAGAGCCCTGTAATCTTATATATTAATGGTATAATACAATTTTTTTTAATATTTTAACTCAACTCGAGGAAGGTGTTTATCCCAAGATTCTTCGAAATTCATTGAATAATATGTTAACTTGTCTTATAGTGTTAGAATGGTATACTCATATTGATTGTCTATGTTTTTGTGATATGTACTATTCAAAATTAGATTTGTATCCCACACTTGATTAAAGATTCTCTAGGACCATGATATAATCCTAATAACAAGATTTGAAACAATAGATAGTGTAACACCATGATGTCCTACCATATCCCTTATATTTATAATAGAGATTAGGTCAAGATACAAATCTTACATTATAGTAATTTAATTTACATACATGGTATATATATTTATTACCACCATGATTGTGTTTTTTAAATTTAGTTTCATAGGGAGTCTTATGAAAAATTCATAGTTATGATTTCCCAATTTCATACCTATATAAAAAGTGGTTTCATCGTTCAATTTTTGATTTCAATCTTTAATGAATTGTTGTAATACCAGATATAATATTTTCAAAATAACTCCTTAGGATATCTCAAAAGTTGTTTTCCATTAAATAACTATAAATATTAGTGCATCATGGATGAATAATTATTAATGAGCTATGTGAATCATCCATAAGACCCATCTTCAATTGTTATTTTTATGGGACACATATCTGGGTTCCAAAACATATGACTCCATCTTCACTATAGCTGATCACCAGAATGTTTTCTACAATTATTTGTTTCCTATTATAATCATTTTGGGCTGACATAAACCCCTTATGAAGATATGGTATATATTTATTCGGTGAAATTATGATGAATATATTTTTATTTTTCCCATCTTTATCACATTAATGTCCATAAATGTTGGATCTCTTGAAATCCTCATTATGGATATAGTTGTGGGATCCTTTTTACCCAGAGAAATATCAATATTATCATTCTAATGATGTAATGGATTGAAAAATCAGAATCTTTGATCATGTATAACCACCTCTATTAGTGCATATTATGCTCCTTTTTGAGAATATATACATTTTCAATTTTTTGGTCCATATATATTTCCTACATCTCTCTATAGATATGATGTCAGAAAATAATTTTTGTGGGTATCATGAAAACCAAATCAATATAATGTTTCTTTGTATTTTATAACTTGGTTATTAAATTAATGGGAAGCATCGTATATCACTTTTTCATCATGGATGAGTATACAGTGAAATTAATTTATGGATGAATCGCTATATATGACAAACAAATCCCCATTGGGGGGTAGTGTAAGAACATGTGAAGTGATAAGACTACTCTAAAAATATTTAAATCATCCCTCAATTTATTCACTCTAGATGAAAAATACCATCTTTAAATCAATCTGGGATATAGGTCATTAAATTCATAAGAATTTTCTTAAAAATTTATTATAGTATCCAAGTTGTTCAAAGAAAATATGAATAACAGTGATAGTGGTTCACATGGGTCGTCATTTAATGTCATTTATTTTTTAATGGTATAATGGTATCCCTTTTTGTTGATATTCTTCAACATTAATTTTACATATACCAACCAAAATTCCCCATTACCATATTGTATATGCATAATTTCTTTCTACATGGTCTTCCCTATAGTATTAAAATTGTTCTCAAGGTCCACTTTTCTATTGGATTAGAAGAGGATATCATTTATAAATGATACAAAATGTATGCCCATGTAATCTCAAAAGACTCTATCAATCATGGATGTTATGGTTTTTCGAGAATTATTGTGCCTATATGGAATTAATATCAATTCATAGTTACCCTTACTTATCTGAAAAGTAGTCCTATATATATCCTCCTTCATCACCTTTTGTTTAGAATATTCCCACAGAATATCCACATTAGAGAAATTTCATAAATAGAGTAAATCAAACGAGTCACCAATTTATGGAATATGACACTTGTTATTTATCTGGATCTTGTTGAGCTCGTAGTAATAAAAGTATATTTTCATTGAAATGTCATTCTTCTTAATGAAGTGGAAATGTGCACCACATGGTGAATGTAATGACCCAAAATTTTATCAATGGAATTTATCACATTTTATAGTAATTTATTAAGGTATACATCTCATAAAATCACATATAGACCATAATAAAATAGTTATATATAATTACATAACAAACTAAAAAAAATTAAATGTTAAGAAACCAATACTGATGAAATAGCATCATGACCATTGGAATTGTAATATGGATATTTTGAATAGTAAACTGGAAAAATTAATAGTAGCCTATACAATGAATGTTTTAGTCATATTTTTTGATCTTATATGTAAAAATATAATATAATTATATCATATCATAAGTAAGTAAATATTTTAATAATTATTAATTAAGTGTCAGTATTTGTATAAGTCAAATTTATTTAATTATAATTTAAATATTAATTTCAAAATTTAAAATAATATTATTTTTCATAAAATGTACTCATAGATTAATATTTTTGTGTCTTGTTATTTAATGATAAATTTATGGGAAATTATGTAATTTTTCAAAGTGTTATAAAATCCATTATGATTTTAAAATCTGTATTTTCCAAGTAAATAATGACAAAAATGGAAAATTAAATCACTCATATTTATAAAATTATTTTCATAAAATGGAATTAATTTTTTTATTTATAAAGTTTCTAAAATGGTTTGCGTGATGTTTAGTGACTTGAATGAATTACTTGAATTTTTTTGAATTGTAAAATATAATAATTTATAGTATATATGTATTATAAGATTAATAAACAATTAATTGAGTAATAACTGATTTAGTCACCCATTTTTTGAACTTAAATTATCTTATTGCAATATTTAGTCTCAATAATCAACAATATTTCTTCTATTGGAAAAAATATTAATGTAATGATTAAAATATTGAGAAAACGCACATCTCATCCACTATAAATACAACCCCTCACCCCCTCATCACCTCAAACCTTTAATGATTTTCTGTTTTCTAAAATACACCCCAATACACTTCCCTAGTAAATCCCCCACATCTAAGAGCACATGGTATCATAAAAATACAAAAATATTTTCCCTATGGAGTTTCTCAAGGAGGACAAATCCAAGAGTTAAAATACTCTTATTTTTTCTTTTAATCCATTTTTAATTCCATCTATTTTCTTCTATTATCATAAACTTCTCTTATCCAAATTTCATGATATATCTAGTATGCTTGATATATAGTTCATATATATTGTTAATGGAGTATTCATCATTATAATCCTCCCACCCAAACATTAATTATAAAAATTAAGTCATCCCACATGATGTTTCAATTTACTAACATCATGAGTGATGGACATTCATTTTACTTAAACGCCTTCCATGTTGTTAAAATTAAAATTAAGTGGATTAAAAGAGATTTAAATATTTATAATAAAACCCTTTTATATATTTTAATAAAAATTTATAAATAATACTAAATTATAAAATAGAATAAGTTTTTTGTTATCAACAAACTTCCAAAATTAACCTAAAACAATCATAATTAAATTTAATCTAATTATTCATACTCTTTTAATTTTACCAACAACGTTTTAAAATAACTAAAATGTGGGTAATAAAATTAATAACATATAATAACAATTAATCATATTTACCCAAATTTTACACCAAATTCCATTCTTAAATACAAGTGAACGTTCATAAAAACAAAGGAAACAAATTCTCACAAATGATAAAATTGAACTATATAAGTAATTTAAAGGCCTATAAATGATCTTAATAAAAAAATAATGAATAAAATTAATGAATCTAAATTTCAAGATATGTAGTTAATTAATCCAATTTGATTATATAGGATATAAATGTGTATGAATAATTTATACACTAGGTAATGGGAATTCTCAAACCCATGTCCCTCTCATTGGGGTTTTCCATATTTAACACAATTTTCAATATAAATATTAAATAACTATCAATTATTAATAATCGTATATATTTTATGGGATATACATGTTTTTTACGTCAACTTATGAAAAATATATCTTCCAAAATAACTATCCTTTCAAAACCACACCTTTAACATCTCACTTAGGGTTGATGATTTTTATATCAGGTGTTTTATTAGCTCCTTCATTTAGGAACCTTGTGTTTGTGAATGTATGATTTATTAAATGACACCAAGTCATTTAAATGGTTTATTTCTGGTCTAATATTGATATATCTTCATTGTGGCATGCATGACAATGTATTTATTAGGATGCAATGAGTGCACCAATAATTATATAGCACAAAGTAAATGACAAGATGTTACAGGTGAGACCAGAATTATATAGAAAAAAATTTATTGGGTAATAAAAATAACTTCATGATATAAAGTGATATTTATATTAACATTATGTTTCTTTGTTCACAACAATGTGTGGTAGTTTACAACTATGAAATTATGTTTCATTTTTATGCATTTACACTTTCCATGCCCTATCTTAGTGACATCCTCTAATTATTACGATCACATGCCTCTATGATGATGATAATGATTATGATAACCCCATGTTATATTGTTTCATGTTGTTTAATATCATATTACTAGGCTTTTACCTCACCCCTTTTAATGTATGTCATCATGTTGTTACATGTACTAAGGATAATGCATTGGATTATAAGAAGCTAAAGAAGAAGGATTTAAATAAATTTGTATGTTTCAATTTGTGAAAGTTATGTATGGTATTATTTTTCAAATGAAACTAAACCGTTAGGTCCCTATTGTGTAATTTTTAATGTTTTTTGTATTTATAATGATGTAAATAAATATGTATAAAAATCAAGTTCGTTGTAGTTTTTATTAGAAGATTATTATGTTAATTTCGTATTTTGGATTACAAAATAGTTGTGAAAAGCCATAGTATGTGACTATGTGTATGTAAGAACACGATATTATTTTATAAATATAGTGATTCAATAAAATACTAAATTAGTGATAATTATACAATGATATAGAGCATTTATCTCTTGTTGAAATATTTTTTGATCTATCCTTTTCTATTTTAGAAAATGGTGGGAACCAAGAGAAATTATTCTAACAACCCATGTGGGGTACAATGCAGTGATTTATTGAATGACATACATAATTCCTTTAGAGTTGGAGTTCAAAAATTAATGGGTATACTTACCAAATTATCTTAGTATATGACTAATAACCATAATAATGTGGAAGATACTCACTCTACGAACAAGGAGTAACTGTATATCATGTGTTTGATGTGGAAACAACCGCCAATGTTTAGTGGATCTTCTGATCCACTTGTTTCGAAATAATGGGTCATCATGAAGGTGAATAAAATTTATCCTCACTATTATTATATACAGAAGGTTACTCGGGATATTTATCATCTAGATGGATAGTTCAATCAATTTTGGGATTTGATTTATAACACCATACCGAGGGGTGATATTGAAGAGATAGAGTGGGAAGACATTAAGATAATTTGTCATCGTATATGTTTCCCTTGAACTCTTTAACAAATATGGAGTAAGGATTCATATAGATGAATAAAAATGAAGGTGAATCTATCATGGATTAAGAAGAATATTTCACAAGGGTTAAAAGGTATGTTGTGGGTTTTATTATCAATAATGATAAAAATGGATATTTTCTTTAGTGTTTTTAAACAATACCTTCGAAAGGTTATTGAAATTAGATACATTGGGAGTTATGAAGAAGTATTTTGATGTTCTCTCATTGTGTAGAAGGATTCTGGTTAATGGTCATATGGTTTTGGTAATAAGAAACAAAATATGGAGTTTCAAGCCAAATGATTTGATGAGAAAGGTGGAGAGAAACATCGACCACACAAATGACAAAAATGTGTGACGAGGCATCATGGGAACTACCTCAATGGGAGTGGAAAATGATTAAATTGTTGGAGAGAAGGAAACAAATATCATGACTGTTAAAAATAAATGAGGTGTACTAATAATGTACTAGAAGAAATTAGAGCATCACCCATGGTTCAATGCTACAACTATATGGAGTAAGGTTGTTATGAAAGCCAATGTACTAAACCACAAGTTCACAAGGGTAATATGCTTCATCACCCAAAAAATATAAAGGATCAAGGTATGGTTTATTTCATCACAACTACAAATGTGGATCATGAAAATGAATACATATAGGGTAAAAATACTATTCACATGAGAATGGAAGAACTATTATTTGATTCTGGTTATATAAATTCATTTATATCATGAATGTTTACTACAACTATTAAATCGAATCCCTAAAACATTTATGTAGAGATATTTATTAAAACACCAAGTGTTGGAATAATTGCAACATAAATGTAGGACTCTTCTCTTATTAGTATATGAGGGAACATTCTTCCAGAAAATCTTGTGACACTTCCCTTGGTGTAATTCAATGTTATACCGAGAATGGATTGGATCATGTTATATAGAGAATGTATAATCAATAATAAAAGGGACACATATTATCATATTATGATCCATTACATTCTCCTATACAAATGCAATGAAGATCATGAATATCTTTAGAAAAAACCTTCAACGGTATGGGGGTTGAATCCCTCTAAAGAAGCATACCTTGATAAAATTGTTGAGTCTAATAAAGGTAAACAGCTAAAGGAAATTCACATTTTGAGGGAATATAGTGATGTATTTTCTAAATAGTTGCATGGGCTACCCCTCGATCACTACGTAGAGATATCAATATAACTCATAACCATAACTACTCAAATATAAAAGTTTTCATATAGGATGGATCCTATCAAACACGTGGAGTTAAAGAAGTAGTTGGAAGAGTATTTTGACTAAGGTATCATACCCCCTAGTGCATCACCTTTGGGTATGCTATTTCACTATTTGAATAATATGGATAGATCAATGTAGATGTGTATTTATTATCGAGATCTCAACCAGATCACTATAAATAACATGTATCCCCATCCAATGATTGATGAATTGTTCGATCAGTTGAGAGGAGCTCAATACATTTAAAAAGGATCTTAATTCTAGATATCATCATCTAAATGTGATTAAAGAAGATATTAAAAATCCCACCATTTTTAAATGTTATGGGAACTATGGGATTATAGTGATTCCATGTTGAATTAATAATGGAACTGCAAATTTCATGGATTTGATGAATAGTGTCTTTCAACATTACCTCGACAAATTTGTGGTAGATTTTTTCAATTATATTCTCATCTACACCATGATTAAGGACAAACATAAGGAACATCTAATTCTCATTTTTAAAACACCAAGGAATTATAAATTGTACTCTATGTTCCTAAAGTGTGTATTTTGGATGCGGAAAGTCACATTCTTTGGATTAATGATCAAATTTGAGAGAATTTATGGGGACCCTTAAAAAGGAAATTGAGGCATTTCCCAGACCCAATAGTGTCAAATAAGCCCATTTCCTTCTTATATTCTTTTGGTAATGCTGACATTTTGTAAGAAATATATCATAATTTTCAATCCCAATATCTATGTTATCAATGAAATGGTTAATGTCTGACTGAATGATGAATGTGAGGAATTCATCAAGGAGATAAAGATAAGGCCGATCACTACACCTGAACCCACATTAATGAAATGTGTAGAGAGTTTTGGGATATATAGTGATGATTAAAATAAATTCTTGGGTTGTGTAGTCATGATAAAATGATAATGTGATAGCCTACAACTCACAGAAACTGAATATCCATGTGATGAATTACTCAATGCATTATCTAGAGTTAGCAGCTGTGATTTTTTACTTGAAAATATAGAGAAACTCCCTCTATGATGAGAAATGTGTCCTATATACTGATCACAAGATACTAAACTATATATTCACAAAAAAGAATCTAAAAATGCATAAAATTCTATGGTTAGATCTAATCAATGAATATGACTTCTCTGTTAACTGTGATCCAAGAAATGCGGAAAAGGCAGGTGATGCATTAAGAAGAAAAAAACTGACAAATCTATCCATGTTTAAGTTTGAGAAAGACCATATATTCATGGATATGAAAATAATGGATTTGAAAATCATAACATAAGGGAATACATCCAACCATTCCGAAATTATTTTCCAATAATCTATCCATTAGAAGATTTAAGAGGCACAAAGGGATGCTAATGAGTTGCAAAAGAAGTTGAATGGAGTAATGGAAGGGAAACTACAAGAGTTCCATATTTTTGATAATGGTATGATTTAGTTTAGAAAAAAAGCGCTGTATTCCTTCATAACAAGGGATATAGAAGGATATATTGGTAAATTCACATAGAAAAACATTATCTATCCATCCCAGGAGTACCAATACTTATAGTGATCTCCGAGAACACTTCTAATGGGACAACATGAAGTGGTATATTATGGAATATATATAAAGGTGCTTGATATGTAAATAATTCATTCCAGGGAAACATAAGACAAAAGGGATGATGAAACCATTTCCTATACCCACGTGGTATTGGGAGAATGTCATTATAGAAATTATCACAGGTATCCCAATGAGAGTAATGGAAATAATGTGATATGGGTTGTGGTGGATCGAATCGACATGACATCCCATTTTTTCTCTATTTGGGAAGATATCTCTCTTGAAAACCATATAATTATTTATATGAACGAATCTATGATAATATATGGTGTTCTAACCTCAATAGTCTCTAATCGTGATGCTAGTTTCACATCAATATTTTGGAGCAATGTTCAACAGGCTTTGAGTACAAAATTATATTTATGCATGACCAATCACCCCTAATATGATGGAAAAGATGACAGTACTATTCATATGGTTATTGATAAAATAAGATACTACTCTTTAGAATTAAATAGAGGATGGGATCAGTATATCCCATTAGTTTAGTTATCATACAATAATAGCTTCCACTCGAGTATTCAGAAATCTCCAAATAAAGCTTTATATGGAAAAATATGTAGAACTCTAATATGTTTAGATGATGTTGGAAAAATGAAGCTAGATAGACATAACCTTGTGAAATTGATAATAGAGAACGTTCAAGACATATAAGAGCTTATCGATTCTTCTAAGAGTTGGAAAGATAGCTATGTTGACAATTTTTGAAGGTACATGGAGTTCAACAATAGAGAAAAAGTATTCCTTTGAATATCACCATTGAAGTGTGTCATGAAAATTTCATCAGGACTTATTGAATAATCAATGATTCTAATAGCCTAATTTCACCAATAATTCATGTAATTCAAGGGAAAACTTTTTCTCCAATGATACCTTCTCTAATTTTTCTGAATTACAATAATTTTCTGTCCATAGTGAAATATGGAAATTGTAAGTATATATATATATTATAAGCTAAATACACTATTAATTGAGTCGTTGTTGTTGTATACACCAATTTCTTTGAAATCACATGATCTAATTATTGTATTTATTTTCAATAATAGATACTATTTGTTAACTTGATAGAGATAATAAACAAATTATTAAAATATTGAGAAAACATCCCTCTCCTCCACGGTAAATACCACCCATCACCCCTCTTATTCTCTCACCAATAAAGATTTTAGACCTGGATAAATTCTTGCCAATACACTCCCATTGTAACTCCAACATGTCCAAGAGCTCTTGTAATAATAAAAATAGCAAACCATTACCCTAAATAGGTTTTCAAGAAGGATAAATCCAAGATGTAAAATATTATTCTTTTTTCTTTTAATTTTTTTTAAAATTTAATCTATTTTCATCACATATAATCAACTTCTATTATCCAAATTGTACGATAAATATATTAGGATTTAAATAAATTTATTATATAATGTTAATGGATTATCAATCTTTAAACACCTCCCTCTGACTCTTTTATTATAAAAATGAATTCATCGCCCGTGATGTGTCAATTTTCCAAAAACGTGGGAGATTCACTTTCATTTTCCATAAATACATTAAATTATATTAATATAAAATAATGGGGATTGAAAAATATTTTATTCTATATTATAAAACCCTCATTATATTCTGAAACTAATATTAAAACCTAATACAAGATGATAAAACAAAACAAGTTAGTTGTGATAGAAAAATAATCAAAATTAACCTAAAACAGTCATCATTAATTATTATCTAATGATTCATCCACATTTTTTACAATAAAATTAATTATATGTTCAACAAAAAATCAGTAACATAGTTAATAACTTATAATAACAATTCTGGATACATATCTTCATTTTACTTTAAATTTCATTCAGGAATACAAGTGAACTGTTGGAACCAGGTTCTTCAAAGCATGATTTGGTGTATGGTTTGTGTTTGTTGTCAATCCTTAATGGAAGTTCAGGGTGTGTACCAACAAAGCGATCATACCGTTCAAGCAGAAAACAGTAGTGAAGGTGGTGCTGTTTCCCAGTGTTTGCCAAATTTTTGGGCATAAAAATCGGCCAATAAAGTAAAGTGTTTTTGGGAAAGGTACTTGCGCGCCGTGGTCTTGGAGGATAAAAGTCTTGCGCGCCATATGTTTTTGAGGATAAGAAAATCAAAATTTGGCTAAGGAAAGAAGGTCGCGCAAGTGTCAGTTGGGTCGCGCAAGTGAGTTGCGCGACAGAGGTTATTGAAGACAAGACTTGCGTGCCGTCGAGGGACTTGCGCGCCGCCGCGCAGGGGGTCCAGTTTGCCTATAAATACTGGACCACCCCTCCTCATTTCTAACGAAGTTCAAGGCCGAGAGATTTTTTGAGCTCTCGTCGCGCAGGTGGTTGAGTCGCGCAGGTGGTTGTTTTGTCGCGCAAGTAGAGCTTGCGCGCCGGTTTTTGGTTGTGCGCCCAAGGTGGTTTGGAAGTGAAAGGAAGTGGACCGTGCAAGTTTGTGGTTGGGGAAGGAAGAGTCGCGCATGTGTGTTGATGACACTTGCACGCCAGTTTGGACTTGCGCGCCATAGTGGGACTTGCGCGACTGTCTTGGAGAAGCGCGCCTTGTTTTGCTGAAGCCCACCGGTCTGTTTAGAGCTGCACGAAAGCCAAGAGACTACCTGATACATTCGAGGAAAAGTGATATTCTTCTTCTGGTGAGAATCGGTCTTCGATAGAGCATCTACATACAACAAAGGATGCACTCTTATGAAAATTATGAAGAGACCTTCACGTCAATAAACTGAGTGGGACTTCACCAATGGTAGTGAGCCAGGGGGAGTCAACGGGAGTGACCCGAGGGACGCAGTGAGCTATCCCTGAACATTTGTAAAGGCAGTGTGCCTGGGACAGAGTGTCTGTACCCGAACATTTGTATCCACAGCTAGTGAAGCATAGTGGATTTAGGTACGACCGGCAACCTGTCGGCGTATGCTCCTTGGACGTAGCCCTTAGTGGTGAACCAAGTAAAAATGGCTGTGTCTTTTCTGTGCATGTGAATGTTTTCATTCTGATCATAATCATCATACAGGTTCAACAAGTTCCCACCAACGTGGGAACAAGATCCAACACATTAAAAGAAAAAGTGGTCACCCTGATTCACCCCTCCCCTCTCAGGGTGTCTCGGGGTCCTTCAAGTGGTATCAAAGGGTAAAGGTTGCTGGTGTTGAATCTGACCTTCTTCGTCATGGAAAACGCGGTCAATGTCAGGGGAGTCCCTCACTTCGATTGAAGCAATTTCCAGATCTGGAAGAACAGAATGAGATCTCATCTAAGATCTCTTGGAATGGAAGTTCTTTTTTCTACTGTGCAAGGAATACATGTCACTGATCCAACAGGTCTGGCTATGACTGAAACAGACAGGAAACTTCTTGATGCAGATGCTAAAGCACAGAATGCTCTCACTGCATCCCTTTCTGATCAGATTTACCTGAAGGTGATGAATTGAACCTCAGCAAAATGCATGTGGGATAAACTTGAGAATATTTATGAAGAAGACAGAAAAGTAAAGGAGGCGAAACTAGAAGTGCTACACAATCGTTTTGATGATCTGAAGATGCATCCAGACGAGAATGCAGACTCTTTCTTCAATCGAATTACTGAAGTGGTTGGAGCAATTCGGGGTTTAGGCGAAGAAATCAAAGACATTGACATTGTAAAGAAAATATTAAGAAGACTTCCACCTCTGTATAATGCTAAGGTGTCATCCCTTGAGGAAAGAGATCTCTCCAAACTTTCTCTAGATGATCTACTGAGCAGCTTGGTAGCATATGAAATGAGAGTCAAACCAGAAGATGCTACGACTCGGGTGAGAAAGGAAATGGCATTCAAGGCCATGGATAAATTGAAAATCTCAAAGGATAGTAGCGGTGATGATGACGAAGAGAAATAAATTATTTCTCTCATTGCAAAGAAGATCCAGAAGGGGAAATGGAAATTCAAAGGGAAGTTACCTCTCGCATGTTTCCGTTGTGGAAACGTTGGGAACATTGCCTCTCAGTGCTTGAAGAATATCAATGATGATGACAGTGAAGATGAAAACTTCAAGAAGCCTCAGAGAAGGTTCTTCAAAAACAGAGACTTCAAATCTGGAAAGAAAATGAAAAGGAAGAGTTTTGTCTGTGAAGAGGAAGATGATGACAATGAATTCTGTGATGAAGAAGAACCAGAATTCAAAACTGGGAACCATGCTTCTATGATGGCCACTGTTGAAAAGTCAGAAGATACTGATGGAGAAAAACAACTGAGAACTTGTGTAGATCCTGTGGTGCAACATAAGGATGAAGTTAGTAAGCTTAAAATTAAATGTAAGAGCTGCAATAAGTGGAAATCAATTGTAGAAGAATCGACTGAATATGTTGATCAACTTGAAGATGAAATTGAAAGACTAGAAGAATTTGTCAAGGTACAGTCTAAAATAATTGAAAGCAATGATTATGCAGTTGATCTGAAGCTGAGAATTGAAGAGCAGGCAAAGGTCATCAATGACCTCACCTCCAGACTGGATGAAAAATCCAAGACTGCTGAGGGTCTTGAGGAAGAAGTAGTTAATCTAGGGAGTAAACTGGAAACTGAATCAGTTCCAAAAGAATCAAGGAAGAAAATACAGTTCGGAAGATTCTTAGATGCAGAATTACTTGCAAGAGACAAGTGTGGTTCTGATGGGGTTGGAAAAGTCTTGAGTGATCAAAGACCCGCTTGCATGGGAAAGAGTGGAATTGGCTGTGAGGATGAGTCATCAACTGCTGGAAGTGAAAAGATCCAAAAGAAAGACAAGATGAAAGTTGAACATGATGAAATGTTACCTAGAGTGCTGAAAAAGGAACCCCCAATCCAAACTAAAAGGAGACCTGAAAATTATCCTCAAACATTCAGAAATGACAGACAGTCTTACTATTCTCCCAAGGAAGAAGGTATAAGGAGAAATTCAAGTGAGAAGACATTTCCTCTCATGAAGTGTCAGTTATGTGGCTATCTGGGCCATACCATGTCTTATTTTGAAGAGGCAATAAGCTATCTGAATGGAGAAGATATAGATGCTCAACAAAGGAGAAAAATCTCATATCCTAATTCTCATAGAAGAAATAATTTCTATGGATATTGTTTTTGTTGTTCTAACTTTGGTCATAAGGCCGTTAATTGCAGGCAGAGAAGAGACATAGACACCTCATACCGAAGTTCAAGACAAGTCAAGTCTCATCAGCAAGACAGTGTTGCTCTTTTAAACAGGTTCTCACCTCTCACAGAAGACTTTGACTATGAAAAACCTGGGTATGTGGAAGAGATAGTTGAAAGGCCATTAGTCCTATATACTCAATCTAATGTCTCATGGAAGGAAATGAAGAAGATTGAGAAATCGAACCTTGCAGAGGTAGCCCTCAAAGCTACAAAGAACAACAGTACCTGGATTCTGGATAGCGGTTGTTCATCTCATATGACGGGTAATGCCGGCCTACTAACGAATATCATAAATAATGTTGATGGTACAGTAAGATTTGGTAATGATGGGGCTCTGAAAATCAAAGGGAGTGGAAGTACCCAATTAGCTAATGGAGAACTAAAGAAGACTGAAGTCCTTTACGTAGATGGCCTACGCCATAATCTCCTTAGTGTGAGTCAACTCTGTGACTCAGGACTTATAGTTACTTTTAATCAGAAAGGCTTCACCATCAAGGGGAAAACCGGCAATTCACTTATGAAAGGATGCAGAATAGAAGGCAACTTGTATCAGGTTGATAGTGAAGAAAATGTATGTTACATGACTGTTGAAGAAGAAAACAATTTGTGGCATCGGAGATTGGGACACATCAATCAACAAGACATGGAGAAAATATCAAAATTGAGAATTTTCATGGATATCCCCAACCTGAAGCATGAGCGTGAAAAATCCTGTGATGCTTGTATTCGTGGGAAGCTGGTCTGCAGTTCATATCGGCCAAAGAAGAAAAAGGCATCTCACCTTCTTGATCTGATTCATACAGATGTTTCTGGTCCAATAAATGTTGTCGGAACTCATGGAGAAAGGTACTTTTTCCTTTTCATAGAAGATTACAGTCGAATGGCATGTGTGATGGTCATTCACCGGAAACGACAGGTCCTTGACTGCATGAAAACATATCGGCGAATCGCCGAGAATGATACTGGACGAACAATCAATGTGTTGCGATCTGACAATAGAGGAGAATATACTTCCATTGAATTTGAAAATTATCTGGAGAAGCATGGGATACAACATGAGGTAGCTACTGTGAGAACTCCACAACAAAATGGAGTTGTTGAACGAAGGAATCGACATGTGAACAACATGGAACGAACTATGCTGATTGAGAGTCGTATTCCACGACTTTACTGGAAAGAGGCTGTTCAAGCTACAGTGTACATTCAGAATCGAACAAGACTTTATATGGGTGAGACGAAGACTCCATATGAATTGTGGCATGGACGGAAGCCTTCTCTAAAATACTTTCGTGTCTTTGGAATTAAGTTCTTCATCAGGAACAAAGAAGGAAATCAAGGGAAATATGGTGACAATGCAGATGAAGGAATCTTCCTCGGTTACTCATTGAACAGCAAAGCCTACAAATGTTTCAACAATCGTTTGGGAAGGATTGTGGAAAGCAATGATGTTAAGATAATTGAAGAGAAAACCACAAATGCTTCACGGACGTCATATGCTGATGTGATAGAAAGTCATGAAGAATGTCAACATGAAGAACCTACAAATGCAGAAATAGAGGAATCTGTTCAAAACACTCATCAATCACATAATGATGTTGACTCAGAAGAAGAATCTGAAGAAGAAACTATGGCTGAAGAGAATACTACTGAACCTCGCAGGAGAAATCGAAGAGCTGAGATTGATCCATCCAACATAATTGGGGATAGGAGTGCACCCACTCAAACTAGAAGGATGAGGAATACCACGCAATTTGCATTTCTATCAGTTGTAGAGCCATCCTCATTCGAAGAAGCTGCAAAAGATGAATCTTGGGTGAAAGCCATTAATGATGAATTAGATCAGATTGATAGGAATCAGACATGGGATCTTGTCCAGAGACCCGAAGGTCACAATGTGATTGGTACCAAATGGATCTTCAAAAATAAGTTTGATGAGCATGGAAATGTTATCAGAAACAAGGCACGACTGGTATGTAAAGGGTACTCCCAGATTGAAGGTATTGATGTTGAAGAAACCTTTTCTCCAGTTTCTAGACTAGAATCAATCAGGCTTTTCCTTGCCATGGAACTCCAACGAGGATATAATGTATATCAAATGGATGTTAAGACAGCATTCTTGAATGGTGTACTCGAAGAAGAAGTCTACATTGAACAACCGGTGGGGTTTGTCTTGGGTACCGATGAAACAAAGGTCTGCAAACTAAAGAAAGCTCTATATGGTTTGAAGCAGGCACCACGGGCATGGTACTCACGGCTAGATTTATATCTCAAGAAGTTGGAATTCAAAAGAGGAGGAGTTGATCACAATCTCTATGTGAAGAATTCTCCAAAAGATCAGTTCATGATTCTTGTCTACGTTGATGATATCATATTTGGTGGCAGCAGGCAGAAATCAGTGGATGAATTTGCCAACCACATGAAATCAGAATTTGAAATGTCTATGATTGGGGAGCTCACATATTTCTTGGGGTTGCAAGTGATTCAGAAGAAGGAATACACTTTCATTTCTCAGGAAAAATATGCAAGAGAGTTGCTGAAGAAGTTCAATATGCAAGACTCCAAACCAATGTCAACTCCGATTGCTGTTGGAACTAAACTTGGAAAGCATGAGGATGGGAACTCTGTTGATCCCACCATGTACAGGAGGATAATTGGAAGCCTACTGTATCTGACAGCGACAAGGCCAGATATTGTCTTTGCAACATGCCTTGCGGCCCGCTTTCAGAGTAATCCAAAGGAGGAACATATGTCAGCAGTAAAAAGAATCATGAGGTATATTCAAGGCACACATAACTTTGGGTTATTTTTTGCTGCAGGCAGGGACAGTGAATTATCAGCGTTTTCTGATGCTGACTGGGCTGGGGATGTAGTAGACAGAAAGTCCACTAGTGGTGGAGCTTTCTATATTGGGCATAAATGTGTTGGCTGGTTGAGCAAGAAACAAGAAAGTACTTCTCTTAGTACTGCTGAAGCTGAGTATATCTCCGCCACAAAAGCATGCACTCAACTTCATTGGATGAAGCAGCAGCTATCAGATATTGGTGATAAGGTGCAGCAACCAATAGTGATTTATTGTGATAACAAAAGTGCAATTGATCTTACGAAAAATCCGGTTCAGCATTCTCGTACAAAACATATTGAAATACAGTATCATTTTATCAAAGAAAAGGTTGAACAAGGCGTGATTAGAATAGATCGTGTTGGAACTAATGAGCAAGTGGCTGATATCCTAACCAAGCCATTGTCCACGGCTGTATTTTAATAAGGATAACATCGGGCGTCATGGAGAATTTCAAAACACTAAGACCCAATTCAAGCTTCCTCTCTTGTTTTTCTACACCGAACATTGCTCACGTAGACTTAGAGTGTTGGCTGAGTTGATTCTTGCGTTTTGGATTTTCTCATGGTTGGAAATCTATTGAATTTATTCTGATTGCCAACAAACCCAAAGGGGGAGATTGTTGGAACCAGGTTCTTCAAAGCATGATTTGGTGTATGGTTTGTGTTTGTTGTCAATCCTCAGTGGAAGTTCAGGGTGTGTACCAATAAAGCGATCGTACCGTTCAAGCAGAAAACAGTAGTGAAGGTGGCGCTGTTTCCCAGTGTTTGCCAAATTTTTGGGCATAAAAATCGGCCAATAAAGTAAAGTGTTTTTGAAAAAGGTACTTGCGCGCCGTGGTCTTGCAGGATAAAAGACTTGCGCGCCATATGTTTTTGAGGATCATAACATCAAAATTTGGCTAAGGAAAGAAGGTCGTGCAAGTGTCAGTTGGGTTGCGCAAGTGAGTTGCGTGACAGAGGTTATTGAAGACAAGACTTGCGCGCCGTCGAGGGACTTGCGCGCCGCCGCGCAGGGGGTCCAGTTTGCCTATAAATACTAGACCACCCCTCCTCATTTCTAACGAAGTTCAAGGCCGAGATATTGTTTGAGCTCTCGTCGCGCAGGTGGTTGAGTCGTGCATGTGGTTGTTTTGTCGCGCAAGTAGAGCTTGCGCGCCGGTTTTTGGCTGTGCGCCCAAGGTGGTTTGGAAGAGAAAGGAAGTGGACCGCGCAAGTTTGTGGTTGGGGAAGGAAGAGTCGCGCATGTGTGTTGATGACACTTGTGCGCCAGTTTGGACTTGCGCTCCGTAGTGGGACTTGCGCGACTGTCTTGGAGAAGCGCGCCTGGTTTTGCTGAAGCCCACCGGTCTGTTTAGAGCTGCACGAAAGCCAAGAGACTACCCGATACATTCGAGGAAAAGTGATATTATTCTTCTGGTGAGAATCGGTCTTCGATAGAGAATCTACATACAACAAAGGATTCACTCTTATGCAAATGATGAAGAGACCTTCACGTCAATAAACTGAGTGGGACTTCACCAACGGCTGTGAGCCAGGGGGAGTCAACGGGAGTGACCCGAGGGACGCAGTGAGCTATCCCTGAACATTTGTAAAGGCAGTGTGCCTGGGACAGAGTGTATGTACCCGAACATTTGTATCCGCAGCTAGTGAAGCATAGTGGATTTAGGTACGACCGGCAACCGTTGGCGTATGCTCCTTGGACGTAGCCCTTAGTAGTGAACCAAGTAAAAATGGCTGTGTCTTTTCTGTGCATGTGAATGTTTTCATTCTGATCATAATCATCATACAGGTTCAACAAGTTCCCACCAACGTGGGAACAAGATCCAACACATTAAAAGAAAAAGTGGTCACCCTGATTCACCCCTCCCCTCTCAGGGTGTCCCGGGGTCCTTCATGAACCGATCGTGATAACTAAGACAATGAATGATCCCGAAAGATGAAATTAAACTATAAAACGTAATAAAAATCCCAAAAATGAGATTAGTAAAATTATAAATAATAAAATTATAGAATAAAAGGTTCTTTATTGGTTATTAATTAATCTAATGTGGCATTCAGATAGAAGGTATGGGGGATTCTCAAACCCAACTGTATTTTTTTTCTGTTTTTTCCTCATTCACACCATTTTCAGATTGTATATTTCTTAAATATTATTAATTCCTTTTTATTATACCTATATGGGATATAAAAGAGTTTTAATTGAATTTATTACAAACAATTTTTTTTCCAAAAGAATGCTTCTTTCATAAAACAAACTTTTACATCTCACTCACAGTTGATGATTCTTGTATCCAGTATGTTATTCCATATTTCATTTGGTAACCCTAATTTTGTGACCGTATGAATTTTTAAATGAAACTCATTTTTTAAAATGGGTTATATTATGTCCAGTATTAATATATGTTATTTTTGGAATTCATAATAATATAAATATTATGATGTGACAGTTTGGCCCGGAATTACATAGCGCAATGTAAATAAAAAATGTAACAGGTGAACTCAAAATTATATAAAACTCCAATTAATTAGGGAATGTAAAGAACAAAAATTGATAAAGGTAAATATTCATGAACATGATGCTATCCTTGTTCATAACTATGGGTGGTAGTTTACCACTAAGACTTGATGTTTCATTTTTAGGATTTTCCACATTACAAGCCTTATCTTAATGAAATCCACTCATTATTATGATCATATTCCAATTATATGATTATAATTATTATTATTACCCCATGTTATATTGTGTTATGTTATTATCTATTCTCTTATTTGGATTTCATCTTACTCCATTTCGATGTACATCCTAAGGTGGTTAAATGTAATAAGGATAATTCAACAGCCAATAAGAAGTTATAGAAGAATGGATTAAAAAACTTATATGACTCATTTTGTGAATGTTATTTATGGTCCTAGTTCTTCCATGACACTAAATATTTTTTACCTCATTGTGTAACATTTTTATTTTTTTCACTAAAATTATGTAACACAATTTTTATGAAAAAGTCGAGTCAATATTTTGAATCACTACAGTGTATAAACAGATTATCCAAATTATCAAACAATTTTCATTGCAAATCATCATGTTAAAAAATACCCAATATATATATATATTATTTAATATTTTAAATTCTATCGATATGAGCATGAATTTGAACACAATATCTCAACTTGGAAGAGTAATAGTTAATTCTTCGCAAGAATCATTATCAAAATTATGTATATAGGGAATTTAATCAAGGATGGTCTATTCATTACTCTGAGTCATTCAATAATCATATAATTTCTCATTAATATATACTATTCATGATTGAGATGATAATGAAAATGGATATATATGCTTCCACTTGAAAATTTATAAAATTAGAGGAAGATTCACAATACAGAATCTGATTTCATTCTCTATGAACTTGTTCGTTGTTTTCTAAAATTAATGGTAATCCTTCCCAAAATTACATAAAATAATTATTAAGGTATGTCATATTATTCTAGTAAATACGTCATAGAAATATGGATAAGGAATGATTTATATGCTTATTATGGAATAATTTAACCATTCACCATCTTTATCAACATCCCAACATTCCATGATTTGAAGTGGTTTTTGAATAGTTATTCTAAACATTCATGATATTAAAAAACATATAGAATGATAATCCTAATGCACATTTACAAATATTATATGAATAGCTAGTATACCTATCACAACTACCTTTTGGGACACACCTTAGTAGTTGTGATTTAATAAGATCACCTTTTTTACCTTTGTTGTTGTTGGTGTTGATTGTCTATGAAAACACTTGGACTAGGGAATTAAATTGCTATCCTCCCATCATATAATCAATTAAAATGAAATACTATTTTATTGGAGTATTTAGAAGCATTAAATTATTCTAGGAAATTAGTGGGTTTCTCCAATATATAATATCTATCCAATTTCCCTTCCTTCATACAACTAAATACTATCCACATTCCCATTTGGAAATTTCCAAGAGGCTTCATCCCACATATTTGAAAAGTTTCATGTTTGAATTTCATTCCAACATTATATTTATCCATTGTACCACAAGAATGATACTCCACTTTCTACTTATTATCCTAATGATAACCTTGACAATCACTATTCATAAATGAAATATTTACAAAATATTAAATAATTTCTTCATAGATTTAAATGTTTTGAATTTCCAATTATATTCATTGACTCAACTTAAAAGCCACAAAATTATTAGTCTCCATTAATTTTATATTTTTTTATATGTCAAGAGGTTTGTTTCTCAAGTATATTGATGTTTCCCTCAGACATCATGATGGATTAATCATCCATTTATCATAGGATATGTATGTACCGGTATATTTTATTTTAAATATTTTAAGGAATATATTTATTTCAAACATTTAATTTAATTATGTCCACTCCATCACTTATACCTCTTATTCATGCTTTATATTTCTAGTCAATATATACCACTAATTATATTCTTCATCTATAGGATAGATAGATAATATAACCTTTTCTTTATCTGATCATTGATTAATTTGGATGGCATTTTTTATTGTGTTGATCAATTTCTCAATGATTAAGGGATTGGAAAATATTATAATGTTGGAGGCCTTTTTCATATAAAGTTTTCAATTAAAAGTTTCAATTTTTTATAGGAATTTTTGTGATCATCCAAATTCATGTCTCGATTAAATAACCAAGTAAAATGATAGTATATCGTACGGAATGTCATAAATCCAAGTCCATCGAGTGGGAATCTCATTTCTGATGTTATTAAAATTCATCTCAAATTTGATTCTTTATAATATTTTTCTATTACTAACCATTTAATATAAATTATTTGATAATTAGGTATTATAATTTTTTTTAGATTAAATATATAAATTTGAAACCATGAAAATTAACTATATAACTTATAAATGAAATATATCTGTTAATCTATGTAATTCATTCTTTTGAATTTGTGTTATTCATGATATATTTCTAAAAATTAAATATTTTTTTGAAATTTTTTTCCCTTAGTATTGGATCATAAGGATATTGCGAATTTAAAAAAATAATATCACCCAGGAGTTCCAAACAAGTTGTGCAACATTTCCAATTGTCATGCCCTAGGTGTCAATCTAGTATAACTCAATGCACCTCTTTCGTGGTTATTATTCATAGTCGTATATGTTCTATAGAACATCTACTTATGGTATCTAGATTGGGGTTTATATTCTTGTATTCTACATAATCAATACTTTAAAAAAATCATGTTTTCCTATGATTATTATATTCCCATAAAGATGTAAATAGTATTTTTGAATCATAATCACAATAAACAAGACATTCATGTGACATCAACTATGAAAACCCATATTTTTTACACATTATTCCTTCATTTATTATATAATGGTAATGTAAAAAAACCATATAAAATCATTAACCTTAATGACATTTATAAATTATGTATATAGGACCCCAACCTAAATCATCGTTACAACAACATTATTTGAAATTTCATTGACATTCTCTAAAATTCAATTATTCTTCTAAAATTGCATGATATAATATAGAGACATACAAATGAATGGTGTGATATATAAAGCCTAGTAAGGGAAGAAAAAAACAATAAAATAAGGAAAAAGAATAAATGTTATCCAAGACAGATTTCAATGTAATATAGGAGGGTGCAGAGTCATAATACTAAATAATGAGGAATCATATAACATGATAGCATGATGAAAACAGGGGAATGTGGGCACAATAAAAAACCATGTAAAAATGAATAATTCCAGTATAAATTACAAGACAACATTATATGGCAGAAGAAATCCAAAAATTGATTAAGTTTAATACATAATACCACACCTGATGTCTCATGACACTAAAATATTTCTCATGAAATTTAATAGTTATATGGGTTCACCGATCAAAATATGTACATGATCATGTGTGCCACATAGTTTATTTAACATGACGATATATTTCATCAAATATAAATTCATAATTATGGAGTGTGGTTTGAAATCATCGATTTCCCCATATAATGAAATATATTTAAATTAGATTGAATACCCTTGAGTAGAAATGATTAATTCATTAAAAAAATGTTTGACAAGAAAAATTGCATGGAAATTATAGAAGTGTAAAACTATTTCATAATGACTAATAAAATTCATTAATTATAGTAACTGGTTAATCTAATCATGTTTAAATAATTGATGTTGTAATAGGTAACATATAAAATAATATAAAAAGATAAACAATTATATGGGAAATGAGATAATTTAATTGAGTTTCATCAAGAGTGTTGAGAGGTAGAGGATCCCTTACCTAGAGCAGGTTCTTCTTAATGTTTGTGAGGGCCTTCTTAAGAGTGTGCATGAATAATTTGTGGGTTATATATAGATTATTTTCTTTTATTTTATTTATCAAAGAGTTTATAATGATGTTTAATTTGGTATTGGGTGGTTGTATATATAAAAAAATATGATAATTCTTTATTAACTTCCCAATATAGGTTTTGGACTCTATATGATAATATAATAAAAAAACAGTCCAATGATTTTTCCCATGTTTTTTACTAAAGTGGAGTGGTTTTTTTATTTTACAATTTTATAAAAGATGATAATTAATATAATCCCACTGGTGATATGGATGTTATAAATGTTTACAATGAATGGATTTAAAGACATTACTATTTGATATTGGATTTGGAAGATTCATTATGGGTTTATAAATCTATTTAAAGAAACTCAATAACAAATTATATTAAATTTTAAATATATATTCAGTTTTTGATATCTCTTTGGGATTATGTTTCATAACTTATGGACCATTTTTTAGGTCCTAATACACAAAATATATCTATACCATAATTAAATTTTACACAAAAATCACCAGTCCCCAAAAATTATGAAAAATTAACTATTACAGAATTTTATTGTGAAAATTTAACAAATAAAATTTCTTTTATCCATAAAACTATCTAGAAAATAGAAATTATTCTTTTAAAAAACTCCATATTTATTTGTAAAATATTATATTATTTTTGAAAATAACATTTTTAACACATATAAAAAAAAATTTTCTTCCTAAAATAATATTGTAATTATATTCAATAAATTTATTTTTAATAATGGGTTTTTATTAAATAATCATTTATTAAAGAAATCATTATTTCATCAAAAATGATGTTTTTTTTGAACTTCATATTTCCATAAAATAAAATTTTTATATCACATAATCATAATCTATTTTTAGTGAAACCAACAATTTTATCATAATATTATAATAATAAAAGGATATATATAATTATTATTTTACAAAATTATATATATCAATACATATTATATATACATCTCCCTTTCTTACAACAATGAATACCATAAGGGTGAGGCGTGCGATGTTTATATTTTCATGGGAAGTATCAGTATAGATAGTAAGGGTTTTGATATCAGTCAGCTTAACATATCCTTTAAATGGTTTTAATCATGATTCAGTTGATGAATATCAACATGGTATGGGTTATATATAAGGCTCAGTGTTGTTATCTTCGTCATAATATCTAATAAATTGTCATAATATTGTATGATCCAAATGGATGTGTCAATTGATTCATTTACCTATATCAATTAAACATTATAATAATAGTTAATATATATTAATAATAGGATCATTATACAACAAATATATGATAAATGTTTTTTATTTATGTCCATCATTTAAATGTGATTGGATAAAACTCATAATGGGAAAATAGGAAAAATGTATTCCTTGTATTTTCTACACCCACATTTAATAATAATGAAATTAATTTAATCATAAAAGGGAAGTTGTTTTAAAATGTTTTGAACATTTTTTTAACTCCAAAAAAAAAGAAAAAATCACCTCTTCTTATAAATGAAATGATTATCATTTTGGGATAATATAGTTAAGGGAGATGATATATTATTGAATTTAAGAATGTCTATCTGATAGTATCCTACAAACCCATTTACTCTTAACACCTTAGTCACACATTGGGTGGCTACTAAGATAACACTACATCAATCTTCATGAGGACCACTCCCACTCCCTCATTTAAGATGACATGGCCCATATTGTGGACATATCAACATTCAAACAAAAACTTCAAGAGCATCCCATATAGTAGGTGCCCCGATATTAAGTCCATGACCATCATCAACTGTCACATTTCCTCCTCCACTACCACCAAGTACATTTGGTTATAATTGATGAAGACTATGACATACCAATATATGAAATAGTAAATGATGTAATTTATGAGTCCCATGAACACTGATGGGGTTTTCATCGTGAATAAACTCAGAACCATGTTCATACAATGAATGTATTGACATTAGAATTTTATCATCGATTTTTCGTCACCATAAATGTGAATTTGTAAATATCTTATTGTGATCTCAGTCTTTCAGAACCATATCGCACCTCGTAATTGGTTGAAGATGTTTTCTATCCCTAGAAGTGGATATAAATTCATTGCATTCACCTGGATTGGGAGACAGTAATATAAAAAACAACATCTATATATTATCCACCTTCATAGAGAACAAAATCATGTCTTTCCATGGTTACATAGTGGTTATGAAAAATACCTTCATCAATACGTCCTCTAACGGAACACTCAACTCATGACGCTCTGTCAGATCTAATAGATAAAATAATGCAGATATTAGAGAATTCACTAGTATAAATTCTATGCATAATTCTATTTATTGGTGGAGAGGTAAGCCTAAAACATCCTCAAGAAATTTGTCATCATAATATTCCACTATTGTAGAAATAATATTTCCCAAATAATTTAATTCTTCAAGATTCCTTCAATAAAATTGATGAGTAATCAACTAACCCCAACATTATATGATCTCGTCCAATTATTCATAGGTTTCCATCTCACTCATGAAGAAAATCCACATTCAATAAACATAGAAACATCAAATCCCATTCTTGAAATAACAAGTATGGCTATAGGCTGTGGATTACCAGTTTTTACATAAGGAAAATTCATAAGGCCTCATATCTACCAAAAATAAATCCCATAATAAGCAATATTATTTATGAATAATATTTATCAATTTTTATATGTTCTTAGTCACTTAACCAACATCAATATGAGTCTCAAAACACAAGCTTCGTGGAATGTTCTCAACATGAATTAATATTTCTAAAAAAAGATAATATTCAATAATCGATTGTCTGACACATATTTCTATCAATAAAAACATTAATTTACGGAGGAAACAAATCAAACATCTAATCATCCTGATAGCCACATATTTTCATGTCTCATTGGAATGTATCTATCCTTATCCTAAAACACAAACTACCCAAACCTGGCATGAACCACATTAGGGTGGTGGTAGAAGAACATCAAATCATCAACCACATTCTACTACTCTCCCAACTTCACTACTATGTCACCCATCCAATGGAATTCCTATCTCATTATACTACATATTACATGGATATCTATTATATTATCTATTTCATCTATATGGTGGGTTAGAAAATCACATTTGACATTTCCTTGACCAGCAATGGATAAACATTACCCCTCTATTAACTGAATAGAGGAATCTTATAATACTTGACCGATATACCCCTTGACAAAGGGTCATTTCCAAATTTATCTCACACAACTGGATCCATATCTCTACAAATACCAGTTTCTAATGTCTTAGATCTTGATTTCCAACTACCAGCACCAACTATATGAAAATACCCTACTAGAAATCCCTCCAAAGCCATGGTTTGATCTAACCGTCCAACATTGGTAGGAATGCATGCAGATATCACACTAGTCTTGATATCATAGTATAGTCTCCACTTAATGGAAATTTAATGTATCAATATATCATGAACCATATCTAGAGAGTGTATCAATAGTTATGTGGATCTTAATGAATACTCATCTATGTTTATGACTCCCTTTTACTATTGAATATGCTTATAGATGTGTACCGATCACATTGTGGTTGTCTTGAACTCATCATTAAAAATATGCTGGAAATATGACTATGATGGAGTAGTATCATTGTGATTCTGAATCACCAGACTATACTATCGACACATGAACCCCAAAATAATACTCTCCTCTAGTATCACCATCTGATTAGGGGGTTTCCCCATTATGAAAAAATATCCTATTACTTTCTTAATCCAACCCTTTCCTACTTGTGGGTATGTATTTCCAAAAAACATGGGAAGCCAAAAACAATGATACTCATAGAAAAAACATTAACTATGAATATCCTTTTCCATTATTACTAGTTTATTCATTATTTGAATAACTAATTTCATAACTACAAAATCACCCCGAGGTACCACATATTATATAGAAAATTGGACTAAAGCCTTGTCAAAAGGAGGATCATCCACATGATATATCGATGTAATCATGTTTGGTAATCATCATCAAGGAACACTGATGTATATAATACACAACATAATGAATGACTATATCTGGGTATCATACTCAATGAAGATAAGAATACCATAAACCATTTCCATATGATTCAGGTACCAATGTTTTCCCCTTAACCATCGCCTACATGTACAGATTCAAAAATAATTTTATCTAAGTCCAATTTAATTAATACATTCCCTCTACACAAACACTAGAGTATATGGTAGAAGTGATAAATTTTAATGAATAAATCACTATTAAAATAATTCTGAAACTATAATCACATCTAGATATCTCAAAACATTTTCTCTATGATGAACACTTACCTAATAAAACATTATCATGACCCATACCACATGGGCCTATATAGAAAATGTTAAGTTGAATGTGGAACCCCAATTCCATCTCTAATGGGATAGGGGCTCATAACCAACACCATGTACGAATATCTCATACTTTTAAGGCCATATCCATTGTACATATACACACTGAAATGACTCTAAATATATAATCAAACTCAATGGTAGGTTATATCTAATACCATATTTTAGGTATAATATATATAACACATTTATTTTATGTAAAAAGATAATAAATAATAAAATTTACCAATACATGCCCACAAAAAATAGAGAATGTCTCTAACCGACTCATAAGGGGGGTGAAAAGGTCAAATGCATCAGATACTGGGAAAAATAATCAATCTATTATAAAAAATTCATTTTTTCTCTAGGTACACCCATGAAAATAAAAAAATTCCATTCTACTTTATATGATAGGACACCTGTGGGATGTTCCCATGATGGGAAAAGTTTAATAATACTGAGTAGGAAACCATAAAATTAATAAAAATAATTCATCAAGATATTCTTATCATCATTACATTTGTATGATAATTAGGATATGAGATTTAAAAATATGATCAGCAATATATAGTCCAAATAAACACCAATTCTAAAAGAGGCCTCAACTATAACCAACCACATGATTTATAATTTATGCATCAATGTACCACTCATCTAGGAAAACTCATTCAATGTGTTGCATAACACTAATTGTGTCGATATGAGAAGTCATACTAATTAAGTCTCTCAATGAATTAGTACATTTCAAAAATATAATGAGATCAAGAAGCATATAATGGGTCACACACAACACCACTGGGGAATCAATTAAAACTACATGACCATCATGATGGATATATGATCAATAGCTAATTCATGATGGTAATGATTATACCATAATTTCAACACAAGATCATCAATGAATGAGAGAGTACAACACCTTTGTATTATAAGGGGAGATTGAGTAATTTATCTGAGGAAACTCTTTTTAAGGGAATCATAATCCTCTAATGAGGTTATAATACCACATTTTACCCTCATAAGAATAGACCAAGGGAACACAATCAAATGATTCTATTCTATAAAGAAAACTAATAGGGCATCATCCTTCCCTAGATGAAGTTCATTGTCTATACAGTCATTAGTCATCATATCTCATTTTCCCCAGGTCTACCCATGTACCAAGGCCCATTCACGTATTATTTTGATTGTAGCCATATATAGTTCCACATCCATGTAAGTTTTCCACATCTAATTATGTTCAATTTAGCATGTATATTGGTCTTAAATGTGTGGTTTTTAGTTTCTAGGAAAATATACCACATAGGTGCATGTCGAGCCAACTAAAACAAGTCACGTAGTGTGTGACCCATTTCTCAAATTTGTTTCTATTTATCTTTGTATATAATATATATATCTCCATAATAGGAAACCAAAATATTATTGTTCTTTGATAGTATACACCATGATGTCCATATTTTCATAGAAATGTCATTATATTACATAAATCTCACTATGAAGCCTGTGAATCCATCATATCTCACTCCTAACAATCTGGGAACCACTACTAACTATTTCCAAACCATTGTTGGGTCACTAAATTAAAGTCACCAAATCCTTTAAATATTTTACTTTTCTTCCCTGTGATGTCACATAATACAAAACTGGCTAAAATGGATTCTTCAATCTAGTCATGGTCACCCACCGATCTCCCAACATTGTCTTCACACATCAATCACTTCATTATTTGTGAATTTGAACCCTTCTAATCAATCAATTATGCTGAAGAATGATCATGCAATGATCAAATTCATAATAATTTTAAAACCACCATACCCGGAAATAATATTGAGTAAACATTCAATGAAATGGGGGATAAATAAATAAGTCCCAATATTGGAATGAATCATGACCATGTTAGGGTTGGAATCTATTAGTTAAAACAAAAATGAGGAATGAATAACCAAAAAAATAATCAATTATTATTTACTTTAGACAACTATTGATACATGAAAAAAATTTCTACAATACAATATGTTCTTGTTAAAATCGAAATATCAAAAACTGAGAAACAAAAACCATAAATCAATTTACTAACCTCGAGTATCAATTTATCATTGTCGATGAACACTAAAAAGTTATCTTCACTTGTGATATTTTCAAACTTTACTAGAAAAATGATATTTTGGCCATCAATCAAGATCCTCAATCCATTTTCATTGGATGAGATAACCTTTAATGGATAATATAAAAAATCATAAGGTTTTGTGGATAACTCTAGGTAATTGGAATAAATATGAATTTATATTTTTTGTTATATCATTAGCTTAAAAACATAAAAATGATTTTTTAATTAATTTTATTATCTATTCCATGACATAACCTTATCATAATATTTAATGAAAATGAATGTTATATCATGCCTATAGTAACACCTTCTTTCTGAATTCAATAGTGGTATCATATTTATTTTCAGATAATTATTTCAAGTGTTTTTCTTGTATTTTAGAAAAAAATCATGTTGTTGATACAATCTTTTTAATATTTTTAATTTTTCAAGACTGAGCCTATTCAGGACCTAAATCATGCATGGATTTAGTGATTGGGGTCAAAATTATTTCTTTATAGATTCTAAATCATTACATTTAAAATAAATCCACCTTGAATGTTTTTTTAAAGTTGAGGCACTACTGCCTTTATATTAAAAGAAAACGCAATGAACAAGGGAGAAGTGTCAATGATGAATACAATAAAAAGTCATGAAATTATCTTCCATTAGATCTTGTGCACATGATTTGATGTGAAGATCATCCACCTCTACCATGAGGATTTTTCCCTCTTCTCCCGGATTTGGCCTGAATCCAAGGTCCACCGTCATCATCAAGTAGGCCGGAAGCAACATAATCCATCATCTCATCAACTTTAATTTCATGGACATTACTTTGAACCTCCTCCTCGTTACTACATGACCCCAGCAACTCAAATGATTTATGAGTACTTAGTTCTATAAAAGGTTTATTCTTCATAGTCTTGGGCTTTTCCACAGAACAGGGAATTAATGCCCTATCAAATGTAGGAATTAAGATAGCAGAAGAAGGGGAACCATAACCACTAGAATTAATAGCCAAGTGAGAGAAAACCTTGTTGCACTATACAGGTGGTGAATCCTTCACCAGTTCAACAAAAAAATCATTAGTATGCAATGTATCAGAATGTGTTGTATTTCTAGCAGGCACCATATTTGATGTCCCAGAATCATTATGGTCTGAGCCCCCAATTTTTGAACCTCCCTTGGTTTGATGGGGTTCTAGCTGAGGGTATGCAACACTATAGAGAACATTTGGGAACTTTTCCTACCCAATATTACTCCCCTCCACCAAAATAGGAGGTAACAGATTCAATGATTTGAGTTTCTTTCTGTCAGTGATAGCTTAAGGAACCACGGCCTGCACTTTCAGATTTGAATCATCACAGGGAGTTTGTTACCCATTACTCACTGTAGTACCGTCCAACTGATTCAGTGCATGTCCAGGATGTAAGGCAACTAAAGACTCATTTGAAGCTATATTTATATCAACCAAGGTGGGTTGTCCAAGCTAAATGGAATCCTTTGAAGCATTAAAATCAGGGACATACTTGTAGTTTTTATGATAAGGAGCAGTAGTCTTTCTAGATTTTGGTGTGGCAGTCTCCAATTTTGAATTACCTTTTCTATTGGAGTAGACTAGTTTTTGCTCATGCCACATATTATAGTCAACAACCTCCTGAGGAGAGGCTTCTCAATCTGAGTGGGAATCCACTGAATTCTTTTCATCATCCTATTTTTTAAAATATCTAGACAATTCCTCTTTGAATGAAATGACCAGGAAGATACTTACTTTATTTGAATCAGAAGCTCTTGTTCTTCTTGTTCTGTGAGAAGAACCAACATCAATAGGTTCCCCCAACTGTCCACTGATGGAATTATACTACATCAAATTAGATGCATGGAAAACAGTATCCACTGAGGGTTCTCTTAGTTGGTCCTTGGTCTGTTTTAAATTAGTGGAAGTAGCTGCAACCACCAAGGGGTGGTCAACATATGGATTCCCAGGTGCAGATTCACGAATTATACCAAACTTCTTTCGACAATCATTGGTACCATGACCATTAAATTGGAAATTTTTACTATGATGTTATCACATGTAATTGTCCTTTGAGTATCCAAAAATTTTACATAAAACACAAAACAGAGGATTATTATCATATTCAAGTCTAAGACCCATTTCATCATGTGGTGTATAGAGAACAACATATCAATCGAAGTTGAACTTATGTCCACTTCGACTAAAAATATGGAAAAGTGTCCATAACTAACCAATTCAATGGTTGTGTCCATTCTAATTGGAGTACCTATTATGGAGGCTATGTCAAATAGGATGTCCACCTTTCATATTTAGTTTGAGTAATGTCCTGCTAACCAACATTCTATTTGTATCTATGAATTTTTCTTCCAAATCATCATTCTAAATGATATTGTAACCATTCCATGTTACCCCAATGAATATATTGTAAAACCATGAAAAATTATTCACATTATGTTGATAAAATTCATCCATTCAAATTTAGAATTGGATATTAATCACATGGGTTGGTCAAGCTCAATATATATTGAATTAAATCACAGAAATATCTACTAATATACCCTATCTTGTGATCACATATACCAATAATGATTATTTCTATAATATAAATTCAGGCTTCTAATATTAGACTATATTTTCTATATCCTCACGGTCTTCATCAGAATTATCATGTTGTATCCATGATTTTCTTTTTTTTATATTATATAATAATATTATCTATAAATACATCCAAAAATTGATTTAGGTAATATTTAAAGAATATATTTAATATATAAATAATGATTTTGGGGAATTTTTATGTCTAAATATAATCATAGTAAACTTATTGTGTTCATAAGTCTTACTCAATTTATTCTTAGTTATGAAATTATTTTTTAAATTTAATTGATAATATCAAGAAAAATTGTAAATTGTGGAAATTTATTCATCACCTCACTATTGGTCAATAAAATGACCAATTTGGGGTAAATAATACTGATTCTTGATAACGGTCTTGTTATGTTAGACATAATATATTTAGAGTCTTTATGATCTATATTTCATTTTTATGAAATGTATTAGTGAACCACGTAGTGAATAACTTCACTAAATTAATCACATATAAACATTATCATAGAGTTGATTATTCTTTTATTAGAACTCAATAAGTTTCATTTTAATATGGTGTCTTTGAAATAGGTGTATCACTAAGTGTGAGGTCCAATAAAGACTCAACATCAACATTAGAAGGAAAAATAAGAAATATTTATCGAATGGGATCAATAAAATCTCATAAAATAACAATATATGTTATGGTGATTTTTTCCTCATCCTGAAGACATAAATTATACTAATTAATAGGAATAATGATAGATAAAGTCAATGTAACATCCAATTGAATATGGTTTTCTTCATCTAATAAATAAATAGTTACAGTTTCCTTTACGATATGATATATGACTACCCATAAATAGAAAATTATATAGGCTCTATATAGATAAATCCAATCCAAGCCCAAAGTCATACAAAATTCCACTTGATAGACAATAACAGTATATTTAGAAATAAAATTCCAATATATATTAAATAGATAATAATCATAGACATTATATGTGAGTATCATACAGTCTAGAGTGTTCAATTATAATAAATAATTTAATATTTAATTTGAAACCCTTAAAAATTATAATATATAATAAAGTGGGCTAAAGAAGAATCAAATAATACATTAGCAGTTTTATAGTGTTTAGTTTGTACTTATTTTACAACATCATTATCATAAGACACATTAGAAATAGTTATCATGTAATACACCAAACCCTGATGTTCATAGTCAGTCCCCTATTTTATTACATTGGCATAGATACAAGGAAGATGAATCCTGAAATACTAACAATTTTAGTAATTTTGGAAACACGGTACATACAAGATTTCAAAATTACAACTCAAAACTAAACACATAATAATAACTTCAATGGATGTCCTATAAACTCCTAGATTAAGCCTGTAATTAATTTATAATATACTCATCACCACAACCTAGAAGGGTAAAAAATAAGAAAATGGTGACCATAAATTATTATTAAGAGAAATAAATACATAACAAGATGTCATAAACATAAACATTTTCCATGGTGAATAACTAAAAACACATGCCGTTAAAAAATATCTTGAACATATAATGGAAGGAATGAGGTCTGAATATATAATTCCATATTCTATCATAAACATGGGTATTATACAAGAATAATAACCTCATGAAAATTCAATTACTCATTTCCTAATGTGGAAAATTCATATTAAGGAAAATCTACACCATACTGTCAAGGCCTCGACCAAGACATATAAAAGTGATTAATACATCAACCAAAACTGTATCAATAGACGGGCAAGGCCTCACCCAAGTCCATATCAGTTTGTCTCATAAGACCCACTGATGCATTGATGGGATATAGAAGGCCCCACCTATCACATACTATTTCCAACGCATTCCTCATATTAAAATATTGAACGTAATCAAAATATACATTAAAATTGAAAAAAAATTGAAAATTAAATATCCTTACCCATTCATATAACAGAAACACAAACCATTCAGAGTAATATGATGAATGGTACCAAGATAGAACATCCATATTCAAACTAATCTGAAACCCATCAAAAAATATATTATATGATATGACAAGATATATACCTAAGTGAAGTGAAATATTCAATAAGGGATGTTTACATAGTTGAAGATACTTTTAAATGAGACCGTTGAAAAATTTTGAGTAAATAATCATTAATCATTCTAAATTACCCCATTCCACCTTGAAAAAATCAAACCATAATCCGTTTGAATATAATGAAAACAAGTGTACATTTGATATGATATAAAAACTCACATTACAGATACAACATTAATGAATGTGTGGTGTAAAAGGAATATATTTCATAAAATTTAATGTGAGATTAGAAAAATCCTTTCACTTTTGAAATAATTGTTCTTTTAGAAAATCATTTTTATATGCCCTAAAATATGATATCAAGCATTTATATACCAAAAATAAATACTACAGGACATTGAAATTATATTTTGGGCACAAATAATTTCCCACTGAAGTTAAATCATGTAAAAATAGTTCTTAAGAATCACTATAAATAAAACATTTTAGAGACTTTTATGGAATGTATTAAAGATAATTTTAAAATGGAAAAGACATGTTTTTTTATCATAAATACATAAAAATTTCAAGATAAATTTCCATGATATAATTAGTGGTTTTATAAAATTAATTGTGTCTTGAAACAAATTCTATTGTGCACTAGAAAACGGTTAATAATTTGACAATTTCTCGTCATTTGGGTTTGTTTATCAGGATAATATTTTGAATGACCCCTTTAAAAAATGTAAATCCGATTAAAATAATGAAGGATTTGGGTTGGATAACATATATATACCATTAAAAAAGAATTTATGTGGATTACATAAGAATAAATAATAATTGCATTGAGTTAAGTATATAATTAGAGTAACCCGATTGAAAATGGAATTTCGGGTAGTAATCCCTTACCACATTCCAATCAATCTATTAGTATTCCCCAAAATTAATAATCTTAAATTGATACATTGAGTACCATGATAATAAATAGATTCATGATATGAAACATTAATGGGATGTATACATACACCCCACATAAATAATAATATTAAATAATGAATATCTCACAAAAAAAGAACTAAGATGAGGAATCCACCTACCTTAAATTTGAGGGTGTTATTCACATTCATTGAATTACTCAAATAAAAAAATTATGATATTTAATTAATAATTATAGAACAATTTAGAAATTTATTTAGTTTATTATGACTTTATTAAGTTCATTCTGGACTTTTAGATGGGTTAAGTAATTCAATTTCATTGTTTGTGACATCACATTTTCATAATATTCATGATCGAATCACTTATAAAAGTTTATGGAAGTTCATGAAAGATGGGATTTGAAGTCCAGATTTTATTTTATATGTTATTAATAAACATATCTAAGATTAAATCAGTATAAATTTTATTTGGTTCTTTTCAATAATGTTGAATCGTTATATAAAGCATTAATGCTAAACGTGTTGTTTAGTTTGGAAATTTTACTCACAATTACATTTTTTTTATTTTTTTTACATCATCATTGCATAAGCATTACAGTCATTAAATAAGATAAAATACATATAAAATAGTTTTGTTCAACTATAAAAGTAGTTTCATTACCAGAGTTGGCGAAGGTAAATAAAATTGAAAGCTCCATCGTCCTTGAATCTAATAAATAAACACATCTAAAACGATGTTTATTATTTATTATAAATGAGGTGGAAATGAGAGATTAATACCAATTATCCAATTATCATAAAAAACCTCAGTATATCTATGGTATCTTAGTATTCAAACCATTTGGAAATGAAGAGGATTTTAACGAATTGATAACATTGGAACATAAAAATGAATGAATATAAAAGAGGAATTTTCCCTCTTTAATTAACCTTACATGAGAGCCTCTTAAGGGAAAAGGATTTGGTCTTTTTATGAGACAAAGGGATAATTGTCATGGGTGGATAGGGATGATATTTAAGAAGAATTTGGAGAGGTAACAAGGACTTGGAGAACTGATGATAAGAGGGTGGAAGAGGTGGTGTTTATATTGGAGGGGAGTAGGGTTTTCAGAATATTTTAAACATTAGTTTTAGATTTTCTATAAGGTAAGAAATAGTGATTATTCCATGATGAAAATAGTAATATGCGAATTTTATTTCATTCCATTGGTTCTTACATTAGTATAACATCATTTATTACTCAATAAACCAATTATCTAGCATTTTTTGTATATTATCATATTTTACTATTCACCAAAAATTCATGTATTTTAGAACAATACCAAAAAATCACCATAACCATTTTCCAACGTCTAGAATCATAAAATGAATTTAATTATTAGAAAATAATTTTCTAAATATTGTCAATTTATTTTTACTTAAAAAGAATGTTTATTTATAAATACAATTTTAAGACTCTTTTCGTAGAGTTGAGCGATTACTCCAACCAATAACTTTATAAATATACGTTTATATTCCATAAGCATGATATTTTCCTTTTATTTTTCCTTGAACTACCTATAATTTATATCTTAGAATATTTTGTATCATTTGGAGTCACTAACCTCTAAAACCACATACAATGATCAATTTAAAGCATTTTATAAATGGATTAACATTCAAAAGATGAAGATCCAATAATTTAGAATCATTCCCAAGTTAGATGGTACTATTCAATTTACATTATCGATATATATCATCTATTTATTTGGAAATTGACAACTCAGTATTAAGAACATAATAAGTGATATATGTCCCTCGAAAATATATTTTCCAAAAATTTGACTTCATACCCTGTCAAATATTTTTAGTACCATTCATCATACGACCTCAAATACTTAATGAAAAAGTATTGTAGTATAATCATCATATATTTTATAATTATTATTAACAGTGCATTGAAAATAAAATATTCAAATTTAATGTTTCTTGACTAGGAATATTAATCATTCTAGTGTATCTGTGGTAGTATCATAAAATGATCATTATCCAGTAACATCATTTGGGGTATGTTCCCTTCACGTATGAGACATTGACTCGCATAGTGTCCTCTCTTATTGATGTTATAGAATTGAACATTGGAAACCATTTTATTACCCTTGAAATCACAAACGTGATATCTTTTTTCTCGACTCATCTAACAAACTCCCATTTTAGTCAGTGATGTGGTGACATGGTGAAGCGCTGATGTACTGAATTATTGTATGGTTTCTCACATTTTCCTCAAAAGTTTACGCATAATAATAAAAACAATTTTTCAGTCAGTGGTTCATTCCATAGTTATCACATGTGGGAAAACATTTCTTTCCCTTCTTCCCTTTATCCAGTATTTTCTCTATCATCATATTCTTCATTTCCATCCAATCAAATAGATAGGACTTATATAATTCCATTCATACCTTGTTAGAAAATGATAATATTTCCTCATATGACAAGGTTACATGGGAGACTATATTTCATTGAAATTATGAATTAAGACCATTATAGATACAATCCTTCTTACTCATTGCATACTGTGCAATGGTGATGTTCTCATTCCTTCTTCTAGTTTCTATTTCTAATCAATTCTATATAATATATTAGCATATAAAATAAGGAATTATATATATCTCAAAATTTGTATAACACATAACATAAATTTATACATCGTAAATCACAAAAGCATATAATTTTGTTATTTATGGGGAATAAATCCATCATAATGGTTTTTAATAAGCTAATAAATTTACCAAAGCATATTCGTTGAGAGTGTCAAACCAAGAGTGAAACAAGACCTATTTTCGTGCTTTATTTCCCATTTGAGTCTATCTCAAAGTAATATTTTCAGAATTTACCCCAAGATACATCTGTGCCAAAGCCACATCTAATTTTTGTATCTAGATAAGGATGTATTTTGTTGATAAACCACATAATATATTCCTTAAAAAAATTCTAGGATATCCTTGTATTCTTATCCTCAAGGTATTTCTTAGGGTTTTTTTCACTAATATACTTTTTCTATATCTAGTCTCCATGATTTCTGATAAACTTCCTTTGATACCAACTGTAATTCCTCAACCCAAATATATTAAATTCGGTGCCTTATTTTACAAAATTGGCATGGATACAAGGATGATAAATCCCAAAGAACTTATTAGTTTAATAATTTTGGAATAAATACACATTCAAGTGTTCCAAATTACATCTTGAAACTAAAAGCAACATAACAGCATCACCAAAAAATCCAATAAACTATTTGATTAACATTGAAATTAATTTATAGTATAATCAGACTCATAACCTAGAAGGTTAAAACATAATAATGGGGTGGGATCAAATTCATAGAAAGGGTAAGTGATAGAGTGGACTATATCATATATATATATATACATTGGGCATGGTGAATAACTAAAAACACATTCTTTTAAAAATGAACATGAACACATTATGAATGGAATAAGAGCTGAATAAAAAAATTCATATTATATCATAAACATGTATACTATATTAGTTGAATAACCTCATGAACTTTCAATTACTAGATTAATAGCGAGAGAAATTAATATTCCTAATAATCTAAAACATAATAGTAAATCCTCATCCAGGACATATAAATTTGATTAAGTAATCATCCAAAACCATATCTAAAATTGGGAAAGGCCTCTTCCAAGTCCACATATATTTTTTTCATGAGACCTATCGATGCATTATGGGGATATAACAGTCCCCACCCAATACATATTATGTTCAATACATTCCTAATATGAATTTGGTGAACATAATCAACATATAAATTTATATTGAAACTAACAATTGAAATGTAAATAACTTTCCCCAATCATTTAACCTAAACCCTCACCATTCAGAGTAAAATGTTGAATGGTATCATGATAGCACATCCATTGTCAGAATAATCAGAAACCCTTCAACAACATATTGTAGATAATATCATATGAGATCGACCTCAATGAAGTATAGGATTCCACACAGAATGTTTACATAGATGAAGATACTTTTAAATGAGACCATTGGAAAATTCATGACGAAATAATCCATAAACATTCCAAATTATCCAATTCCCCCTTGAAACATTAAATTTAAAATACCTTATAATATCATGAGAATAAGGATAAATTTTATAGGATATTCCAAAGGGTATTGAATACACCATATTCATTGAATTAGTGTTGTACAATGAATATATTTCATATAACTAAAAATGAGACCAGAAAGAACTTTTTTCTTTTGAAAGAAGTGTTATTCTGGGAAATCATTTAAAATTTCCATGAAATCATATTTTAAAAATTTATATCCTCGAAATTAAAAGACAAAGACATATAAATTATATTTTAGTCCTAAATTATGGCCCATTTAAGTGATATCATGGAAAAATGTTTATTAAAAATCATTAGAAATAAAAACATTTTGAGCATTTTTTGGAAATTTTTATATAGAATTTTAATGTGGAAAAGAATGTTTGCTCCCTGAAATCCAAATATTCTCCAATATAATGTTTAATCATAAAATTATTGGTTTTATAAAAACAATGATTTCTTGAAAACTATTCTATCATGGAATTAAAAACAAGTAATAATTTGAGAAGTTCCCTTGAATTGGTTTTGTTTATCGAGACAAAATTTTGAATATCTTTTTTAAAAGAAGTAAATACCAAAAAAAAAAAAATTATTATGGTTGGAAAATATATATAGAACATTAAAAAATAATTTTTGTGGATTAAATAAGAATAAATACGAATTTCATTGAGGTTATTAGAAAATATGAGTAGCCAGAATCTGAATGGAGGTTTAGGTATAAATCCTTTATCACATTACAATCAATGTATTCTTATTCCCCAAAAAAATAATATTCAGATGATATATTTGATACCCTCAAAATATAGATATTAATTATATTTTACATTAATGATATGTATACATCCACCATACATATGTAATTTTTTGGAATAACGAATGTCTGACAAATATGGAAGTGAGACGTGGAAAACCATTACCTTAAATCCGAGTTTTTTATTCACTTGATTCAAATAACCTGAATAAAAAAATTAGGTTAATTAATTAAAAATTAAATAACCCTTTATTCATTTATTTTGTTTATTATGACTTTATTAAGTTCATTCATGGTCTTTTAAATGGGTTAATGGATTCAATTTCATTACTCACGAGTGCTCATTTTCAAAATATTCTCGTTCATCTCACTTATAAAATAGTATGGTAGTTCATGTAAGATGGGAGTTTAAATACAGAATTGATTTTAAATTTTATTAATTAAGGTTCATAAGATTAAATTTTCATAAAATTCATTTGTTTATTTGTAATTAAGGTGTATCATTACATAAAACATTAATGATAAACACTTGGATTAATTTGGCTATTTTCTCAAAATTACCCTATTTTAGATTATTATTTAACATCATTATCCAATAAGAATTACAGTCTATAAAGATGTTAAATTACATATATAATAGTCTAGTTTAACCATAAAAATTTTATCATGTCCATATTTTAATAATTTAAATAAAATTTAAAGAATTATCGTCCTTGAAAGTGATAAATCAACACACCTCAGACGATGTTTCATTTTTTGCATAAATGAGGGAGGAATGGGGGATATAGATTAATTTACCATTATAATAATAAATACCTATAAATATATGGTACTAATGTTTTCAAAATATTTGAATGAGGAGAGGAAAATAATGAAAAGGGGACAAATGAACATGGAAATAAAAGAAAAGAAAAGAGGAATTTAACCTCTTGAATTGAACATCATTGAGAGCCTCTTAAGGCAAGGGGATTTGGTTTTTTTATGACCATGGAATTCTAGTCATATGGGAGGATATTTATAGGATATTTAAGAAGAATTTGGAGATAGTACATTTCTTGATAGGATTTAATAAAAAAGGGTGGAATATTTTGTTTTTATAGTGGAGGGGAGGAGAGTTTTCTTAATATTTTAATCATTAGATTATTGTTTTTCCATAAGAAAACCAATAGTGAATATTAAATGACAACAAATACTGATTTTTTCATGTTATTTCAAACCAATAGTTCTTAAATCATCAGAATATCATTAATGACTCAATAAATCGATTATTTATTAATTATTGTAAATTATTGTATTTTACTACACACCTCAAATTCAGGTATTTCAGAAAAATAACAAAAATTTACCCTAACCATTTTTGGATGTGTGTAATCCAAAAATGATGTCTATTTTTCAAAACTGTTTTTCTAAATATATTAAATTTAATTTTTAATTGAAATCATAATTTACATGAAAAATACCATTTTTAAAATATTTATCTACTTATTCCTAAACATATGTACATCATATATTCAAATAAATACATTATATATACTTACATTGTTGGGATTAATACTTATAATGGTATTTCATTATTCATAAGGGTAACATTACAAATCACATGGGTATGTTACTATTCACCAAAATTTTGTTTGGTTATATTATACTCTAAATAACTTACTAATAACAACCGTGTATGTCATATTTTAGAAAATAAAATCATATGGGTGGTAAAATTATGTTTACTGGATAGGTTATAAAAATTTTCTATTTTGTAGAAATTAGTGATTCATGTATTAATCATTAAATGTATTTGAAAAAAATAGGATGTTACGTATCACATTGGATTTTCCTTATCATTTTGAATTAATAGTTTTCTCACCAAAGTCGTTTTCATTAACACATTGAATTAATAATAGGTTAACAATATTACCATAATATTTATATTTGTCAAAGAGGTGTGGGGTTGGTTAATTCCATTGATCTTTTCTTACATTACAATCATTAGATAAATTCTTCTTATACCATCAATATTTTATTTCTCTATGAGGTTGTTTTCTAATAATAAATAACTTGCAAGTCTCATTTTGAATGTTTCCTCCATTTTCATTCCACACTTCAATTATAATGGAATACCCATCATCTTCCCACAACCGTTTTGATTATTAAAATTTACTTTAAATTACATATTTATTTTAATATCAAAACCTTGTGATTGATGTGAGACTGTACAAAATAAATTTATATATTAAGGGGATATCTAATTAATTCATCATATTTTTATTCTATTTATGGGTATCTCCATTTGGATAGTTTGATATGATACAATTAATATTTGATCAATATTTGTTTTAGTTTGGATGATAATACATAAATTGAATTTCATATGTCTTTTAAACATTACCTCACAACTATTAATGGATTAACTATCTATCTGTATCATCTCTTTAAATTTAAGAATTTTTTTTATTAATAATAGGGTGAAAATAATTTTTGATAAAGATCCTTCATTACTCATCCCACTACATCATTCCTCAAATTCATCATTAGATTCCTCCATTGATCTTATTCGTCTGCCAAATGATAATAAACCAAAATAATTTTTTCATGCTCCATGCACTAGATAATAGTAACTATCTTCTCATTTTTACATATATATTTATTTGTATTCTATGGATCAGTGGACCAACTAAAATAAACTGTATGATATCTTTGTAAAGAAACAAATGTTCAAATTTACCTTATTTTTTAAATTTAAATCATTGAATGATTATTGTCATGGGTAATTTTAGTATTCATAGAAACATGATTTTAATTTGATATGAAATAAAATTTGGTTTCTCAGGAGGTTAATAATTTCATTGTTCATCTGATTTAACAGATAAATTATTCTTCGTTGAAATTTATGTTATCTATAATAAAAATACCTACTATGATAAATAAATATCATATTTTGAAATAATAAATCTAGAAAAATTATTCATTAAATTTTTAAATGATAAAACCATATTTTCAATTTTTATCATGTTAGAAATTAACCTTATTCCTTCTTGGTTATCATTTTTTAAAATCCTTTTTATATTTTTTAATAAATATGGGAATTAACAAAAAAATATCATTTTATAGGTTATATCTAGGTATCCAACCCTAGTTAGTATTAACTAGTGAAAATCTAATTTATACTAGATCCACCCCATTATGATTCGTTGCACCTATGTATATCAATTCCACAACCTCATACTAATAATAATATCTATATAGGGATTCAATTTCATTGAAAAAGACGCACTTTTATTTACTATAACTCAAAATGATCTCATCTATGTATTATTATCAAAATGTTTCTCACAAAATTATTCTTATCATAATATCTAAAAATAATTGAACCATATTCTGGATCCAACATAAGTGTAAAAATAAAAAATAAAAAATACACACTTTTAGATGAATATTCAATATATATTGTTACAATACATGAACTATACATGTAATGGTATAATTTTGATTAAGTCCATATATATATATATATATATATTCTAGTAATTTTATTAAATATATTCAACATCTCCAAGAATTTACTTCACAAAGTTTTCACATCTGACTCATAAAAATATAAATCATTTCATTATATCCTAGAGAATATAACCATAATAAAGGAAGTTCTCTAATGATCAATACGTGTCAATATAGTTGATAATACATTCTGGTCATATGTAATCATATCTTGATCAGTATATTATGAGAATTTTAGATAATGATTTCAAAACCATACCGATCAATTAAAATAACATATTAATATAATAAGTATTTTATAGTTAGTGAATCATTAATTATAAATAAATAAAGATCATAAACATGGATAATATAACATTGTTATATGAACATGACACAAGGGAGCAGATTAATGTATTTAATATTCATAATCAAAAAATTAAAATTTCAAGGCTATCTACCATGACATTCCTCCTATATTGGGACTGAGATAACCACGTGTGTACCCTCATTGGGTTTTGTATAACATCTTGTATACCCTCTTATGCGATTGGGATTACCTCCCTTAAACCATATTTTGAGCTTGAGATAACCTCCTTTGTACTCCTTGATCTCATACTAATTAATGATTTCCCATTAATTTTTGTGTCAAAAACTATTCAACCCATCATGTAATCATAACCCATTCATATGTCTTCCATAATATCATAATAACAATTATCATTTTATTATCATGTAACCTATGGAAGAGAAAACAGGTTTCATAATTATTTATAAAAACATAATTAATAACCAACCATATAAATAAAAAAATAGAAATGATGGATAATATCCCAAATTAATTATAAGTAACGTAAATGTATATTTTCATAGATGAAAATACCATTACTATTTCAATAGTGATAACCATAAGCAAAGGGAAATTATAACATCGAAATAACATAATTTAAAAATAAAAATCTATTTAATGTTAAGAAAATAATTTTATTTTAAAGGATCCATAGAATAATTTAAATACATCATTAAAAAACAATCTATGATAGGGAGATAATTCATTCCTGTGGTAAACCTTAAAGTAATATTCTCATCAGATATTTCTTAAAAAGTAACTCATCTTGAAAATAAAATGACTAATCCATTTGAAACAATTTTAAAAAAATTAAAACCTTAGTAATAGTTAAATTATTAAGTGATTAATAAATAATAATGACAATGTTTAAAATATTTTATAGATGATATGGATGTGGAAAGTAAATATTTATTACTGAATAGAAAAAATATTGGGCTTACAAAAAAACATTCATCCATAATTTTTAGATCTGTTAGAGTGGAAAATGAAAATAATTTTATTAATATCATGACATAAATAGAGAATTTAATATGACCTATTAAAAATTATAAAAGGGTCATATAAATTCTTTATCATAAATTTTTACATAAAAACCCTAGATGGAAACTGAGATTTCAATATAAAATCCTTAATAATTTGGTATCATTTAAATCATTAACCAATGGAATGAAATAAATTAAAGTGAAAAATTAAATTTGATAATTATAAAAAATATTGATATAACATATCAATGTTTTATTATATACAAAAATTGATTGAATCATGTGTTGAATTTGTCCAATGTCTCCTCGAAATAATAGTGACATTTGAAACATTTACCCACAGCCTGACATGTCTTTGTATATTATTTTAACATATCGTATTATGAATTAAATTTTATTATTCATAAATATGAGAAATATATTAATACTTATAAAATCATAAATTGTTCAAATATTATATCTTTTCACTGGTTCATTAAAAATATTTTTATTATCATTATTATTTTAGTTGTTAAATGCTTCAGTTTATATGTATGATTTGGTTTAGTAGTTTTCATCCATGAACATTGATGTTGCATCCATCATCTCTATATTATTTATCACCTCACATGTACAATATAAAATTGATTTATACACTTATAAAATATTAATATAAAGAAGGTTCAATATATAAATAACATAAATTCATAGTGTTGGTAGTTCACATGTCTTCCAAAGTGATGTTATCATTTTCAAATAGATGGGAAGGTAAGAAGGTAGATAAAATATTATAAATCAGGAATCATAAATATGACATAACTATCACATATAAGAATTAAGTACATCCTAATACACATCGATGAAACATAGTTAATGAAAATCATTCATATAACTATTTTGGGAAGATCATCCTCATATATGCTCAAGAGATTCATTAATTTCCCATTTAGTGGAAATGAGTTGAAAATGGGGTCCTACAATTATAGTATCTCATTATATTTATAATTTTGGATTCATTATGTTAGTTTTGATATAATATATTATTATTATGAATGATATGAAATAAACATCAATAGTGTTTGGTTAGACAATTACCTCATATTTGTTATACCTATTTTGGGCATGGGTTGTTCAATCTGGATAGCAAAAATTGATTGTATAAGATGTGAGATGAGTTTCCCTGCTATAAGAGAGGGGAGGGTCATAAGTATGATTAATTATAATATTTCAATAATATGAGGTCTCTTTCAATTGTATGTGGCAAATAATAGACATTATCTCAATAGTATTGTAATATGTGTGAATAATATATTAAACTAAAAAAATATTTATAGTAACATAATTGACCTTGTGCTGCAATATGTGACTAAGATGACATGACACGTAAACTCATGAATGCCTCCTCATATCACAGAGGATGATAATTATATGTGGGGGATAAAAGATTATAGTGGGAGTCTATACTGTCGGGTAAATGGTTTATATAATAGTTGAAAATAATTTAATATTAGTAGAAATAGGGAAAAATATAAATAAATAACAAAACTAAAAATGTTGAGAAATGACTAGTTGGATAAATACAAATAATAAAAGAATAATTTAATGATATAATGAATGTAACAAAAATAACCAGTTATGAGTAATATAAATAAAAAACTATGAATTATAAAATAAAAACTCCAAAACCTTTGTTTAAACCCCCATATTAGTCCTTTATCTAAGATCTTACCCTTCGAGTAAGCCACAAATTAACAACAGAGTCCATTTCACAATTCCTAACCCACATCGATGAAATATATCCATGTACCAAATGGTGTACCATATAAGGTGTCATTCAAACATAGTATGTTGACACCAGTTTTTTAAATCATATATATATGGAAAATATAGTGCCTAAAAAAAATTACATGATATTAATTTAATAAATTAATAATTCACATGATATATATATTCTCTTCGTCATGTTCCAAGGTGAGACTTGGGTCCAACCCAAAACATGCATAGATACCCTATAAAATTTCTATTTCTAAGTAAGGATTGTCATAATTTATTATAGATAAACCTAGTGTTGGAAGATTATACATCCTAGTATGAATCAAACTAACATCAAATTCACATAGGGTCTTTGTGTGCATGCAATCCAGAATCTATCCCTCATGCATCTATAATATCGCACTCTGACCACCTATGACTATGAATTTAGTCATCATACCTCCAATATACACATAAAATAGTCCCTCGAGAATCAGGTACATGTGTTCCAATACATTAGGTGGTATGAAAAGATTCACCACGCCCCAATGATTCAACAAAAAACACGAATTGTATCCCAAAAAAATAAATATGTCCTAATGTATCCCACTATAAAGAATAAATCACAACAGTTTCACATAAAAAAATATATTCAATCCATCAAAAGTCCAATAATAGACATTCTAGATATATAATTATAATACAAATAGATAAATAGATATATTTATTATTTTTACATCCATGTATATTTATCTAATTCAAGATCCTTTTTTCAATTTAATTATACGAAACGTTTATCATTTATAATTAAACCATATTTTCATTGAAATATATTTAAACCACATTTTTATATATTATTATAAATTAAAAAATCATGAAATATGAATATTGTTATAATTTATAAGATTAATCCAATAATAAAAAATTTTATCCTACTTATTACTGGGATCTAACATCAAGTTGATCAAGTTATAAAAAATTCCATTGCTGACAATGAAATCATGTGGACATATGCCTCTATTTCTATGACTACAGATGTAATGGAAACGAATGGTCGATATCAAATAAATAATTATAATTTAATATGTATTATTAAATTTACTTCATTATGTGTCTGTCATGCCAGTGCAACCACACATATTTTCAATAATATGGATAATTAAATCATAGCCAATACGTATGTTTATACCCCAAACCATGAATGTGTATAAATTATTTAAATAACATCACATATTTGATAGATATTTTCATCTTTATTCCTTTAGATTAGAATATGTAATTCATTCAGTAATAGATCAAGAAGAATAATAATAACCAGAAGTCATACCATAACCATCTAGGTTTGGAAATTCAATATTTAATGTGTGATCACATATAGATCAAATTTGATTCTTATACATCATTTTTTAAGGACTTTAATGAATATACACAGCTAAAAATATTATTCATTCGAAGATAGGGGTTAGATTTTGAAAAATTCCTAAAGTTTGATTGTTTAAAAGGGATGGGAATTAAAATTTCTCATCATGAAATTGTTACACATCATGAATTTGTTTTTCTATTTTTCATTATATTTTTCCTAAAACCTTATTATTATACATTATAAAAAATTGACATTTCAAATTGTGTAAAATGTTTTCTTGAAATCTAGTACTTTCTGTTGAATGTTTACTTAGTTTGTAAATTTTTAGGGTGTGTAAAATTTATAGGTAATGAATGAATTCACGAAGTGAAATAAATTCATGGGGTTGAAAAAAAACAATTCAATGAATTTGGATTATTATATGAATCATTTATGAAGTAAGAAATCATCTATTATTCCTAAAACTAACCTAAAACATTTTACCCATCCTAGAACATGCCTGAAAAACTAGGTTTAAACATAATATAAGGGAACTCAAATATATTTATCCAAAAAATTAATAAAATTAAAGAGATACTTCGATAGAAAAATATTTGATCTAACAATATCCCAACAAAATATAAATTTGTCCTATTGCACTCCATTCATTACTATGTGGTATGGAAAAACAGGTTTGGGCACCACTCTTGCACATCACACTCCCTCTCCAAGCTCTCATCATGAACACATTCATGATTTTACTATAATAGTACAACATGAATGGTTGTTAAATAAAGATTATTCTAACCTTTTTCCATGAAACCTATTGGATTATCAATAATGTATGGATCAATATAAATATTTATTTAAACAACATATATCATGTTACAATGTTAAAAATGATATCTCATATGTTGTGATAAGTCATAGACAAAATGAATTGAAATGAAGTTCTATGGAAAGGATAATCAGTATTCCGTTAGACTAAAACTTTATACTCTCTCAAATGGTCCCAAAAAACTATTTTTTATCATTCCCTATTTCATGATACAGGTTTACCCCAACTTAGGAAACACTCGATGGAAAAGATGATTCCTATCCTCAAACTCCAAGGGATACCTTTAAGGGTCACCATAATATTTTCTTCTTCACTGTGTGGCCACCAATAGACTCCTTATCAACTAAACCAACTCATATTTTCCATGTATGATACTCGGTCTAAACAATTCTCAGAATAAAATACTAGTAACCAACGTTAAGGTGAGTAAAATTTACTACCATATTATACCTCAAAATGATAGATTAATACCTTACATATTTTATTAAATGTAAACACTAATACATCCATATTCTACACCCAATAAACACCAAAATACAAAACATAGGCTCATAACATATCACTTATAATATAAATAGACCACAATGAATGTCTTTAAATCTGTGGATTAATGGGTTTTCTCAGATTAAACATCGATGAAAAAGATTTATGAAGATATTATAATAAAAAAGACATGAAATGAGGATCACTATCAGAAAATATACACCTCATAAAACCATGTGACTGAATTATCTCCCATAGAATAGACTACCAGAATCATCTATAGTGAAGTTTTCCCTAATATATAAGAAGTTGGATACCTTCAATAGTCGATCAACAATCACCCATACATATTTAGTTTTATAGGTTTCTTTGGTTATCATATAAAAAAATTCAAACTACTATTATCAAACTTCTACAATGGAATAGTATGAGTCTTCAAAATCCCAACAAGACTCTAATATTCATCCTTCACCTAAAAAAGGTTAATAATCTCTCCATGAATCCCTATATATCATTTTTTTAACGTAGACTAGTAATATATATATCTATTGATCATAATAGATCATTTCAATATATTAATGTACCACCAATCTAGAAGTATGAAAATATCTCATCAGCTCCCAAAGAAAACCCATAAGAACCTATACATGGATTTAAAGGATATGAATGTAACTAATGCTAAGAGACCACCATACAAGTGGCTCTCAACAACATAACATGACCCTTAGAGATAATCTATCTAGATCTGATAACAAGTCCAATTTTATCCATTCATGATGCATAATAAAGTAGATGTATAAGTCAGAGATACTCATCCCTGAGACTCTTAATCATCAAGATGCATGTCATCAATGTGTTCAATTAGACACTATTAATTTTAATACTCCGACACCTACTTTATCTATATATCTTAACTCAACATGTCAACAATGAAATTTTCCTTTATTTGTGTGTATTAATGTTCGATGTTGAAAAATAGTACGTACCTAACCCACCTACACTACTAAACATTCGAGTATCACGAATAAATGATATACATGAAGATATTATAAACATTCTACACCAAAAACCACTCACCCAATATATTGTGTCACCAATATATCAAGGATTATATTGTCACGACCCGACCCTACCCGGGCTCGAGCCGCAACTACCCCAGGCCCGCCTCCATAGGATAGGAGCTGGCGACCAGCACCGAAGGAACCATAACTCGGGGAGGCCTTTTCGTAATTACCTGTACACACACACACAACACACTCAATGCAAAAGTGCAGAGTAAAAATTAGAAGTAAAGGGAAACTGTTATAAATATAAACCACAGATGTGAATTGAACTCTAAACAGTACAAAGTACAAGCTAAAATTCAACTGAAAAGAAAAGGGGCAAAACACGCGCCCAACCAAAAAGTGCCACAACCCGACAACAGGTAAACAAAAGAAAATAGCTGGTAGGGTACCCCACCGGGAACCCGACTCTGACCACCGCACGCGGTCCAAGCTCTTAGCTCCTAAGCTCTTCTGATGTCACGACCAACCTGTCCATCGTCTGCAAGGTCACACCAAGTGCGGGCAAAGCCCAAGCAGGGGTGAGTAAAAAAATACTCAGTAGGATACCCCGAAGGCTCGAAGGAGCAACAAAAGAGGTACCGAAGGGTGAGCAGTAGAGCGAACAGGGAAAAGTAAAGGAGCGCAACTGATAGGGCAGTAAAGAGTCCAGCTCAACCCAACAAGTGGAAATAAGGTAGACTCATCCAGGCACAAGGAGCTAGAAACAGTGAGAAGACGAACTCCTGTCGAGTCCTTGCTGCCTATAGCAGGAGTGTAGACTCGTCCAACCATGAGAAGCTAGACACGGAAATCACATGGAATACCCCACGTGTCTTCCCCTACCCTGGAAAAAGAGTAACCAAACCCAAGAATTGGGTACCGGAAACGAGGTATATACATATCTTTATGCTCAATCAAGAAGCCCGAACAACGTCGTAAGGGGATCTCCGTCCCATAGCTCAGCCCAAGAAAATGAGTTGCCAACAGTCCCAGAAGTAAACTCCATCGATGCCCAGCATCCTGCATGTTTTCCCCAAACCACAAGCCAAGGGGCTCAATCACCACACCTCGACACTATCCACTTTGGGCGGCACTGACTCGCCCGCACGGTTTTAGGTCACATCACAAGGACACATCTCAGTGGGGGAAAGATCCTTATACTTTAGAGTTCTGGGGGAACGTCAACCACAACTTGTCACTGCCCCTCAGTCAAGAGGTCTGCTCAAAGTCGACAGGCGACCCCCTTCCCAGCCCCGCTGGAGGATCCCTGGAAGTCAACGGGTTCCCACTACAGTGAGACCCGGAAAGTTGACGGGTACCACACTGCCTAGTCCCGTAGCAGGGTAATCCACTAGAGGGCGACCCAGTTAAAGTCGGCGACGGGACCACTTCCCAGCCTAGCTGAAGGTAACCCGACATCGGGGACCACTGCCCAGCCCAGTTGAAGGTAAGCCCGGCATCGGGGACCACTGCCCAGCCCAGCTAGAGGTAAGCCCGGCATCGGGGACCACTGCCCAGCCCCACTGGAGGTATGCCCGGAACTGCTCTGGCCATCCCTGCTGGATGGTACTGCTCGGTGAACACCGTTGTACTGGCCATCCCTGCTGGACGGTAACCCACTGACGAGCACTGCTCGAAACAACCTCAGCCTTGCTGGAAACAACCTCAGCCCTGCTGGAACAACCTCAGCCCTGCTGGAACAACCTCAGCCCTGCTGGTAACAATCTCAGCCCTGCTGGTAACAACCTCCTGGGTAGAGGATCGGTGCCCGCGTAAAGTGTTGGTCACACTGAAACAACAAGCTCTACCATGGAACACGGAGAAACGAGAGAAACTCCCCAGGACTCACAAGGAGATTATGCTCCAATCCGCCGATTCACTGTCGAGTGGTCCAAGGCACCCCATCCCAGAAAGTGGGGAAAACGCCCACGCTGCACGAACACCCGTAGTCGCAGAGGGTGTCGCAATCCGGTGAAAGGGCATAGTACTGAAACCCCTCACAGCCGAAGAAGAAGAGGAACCAAACCATCTCTGCCGGCCAAACCATCGAGAACAAGACCAGGGAGAGACCGCTCAACCCTACTTGTCAGACAAAAGAGCACCAAGCTATGGGAAACTCCACCCTGCTGGTCAAACAAACGAGCGCAGCGGGACCCTTTACGTCGCGAGAGGTGAAGTACGCAAAGCAGATCACGACACGCACGTGGGGCCCACGCGATGTGTGGCCCCAAGTCAACCCTAACTGAGTGCACAAACATCCTCAGGTACAAACAACCACACGTACCTCCAAGCGCTCTCGTATACTCCCAGAGTATACCTCATTCCAGCCCAAAGGCTATCGTGCACACGGCACCCAGCGTCAACGCGAAGGCATGACATAACAACTCCACCTCAAAGGCCTAAGCACGACCAATCACATCTGGTGGACCAATTATATCACTCTCCCATGAGTGTACGATCACACGCCAAGGGTCCGCTACAAACAAGGTAGGGCGAACCACCACTAGAGCACCTTCCATGCTTCCACATTTAACAAGATCGCGCAAGAGGCTCCGCACAGCCCAACGGATCACACCATTGTAATCCTCGAAAAAAAACACATGAGATCAACTACTTACTCACCTCGAACGGATATCCGATAGAAAAGTCACCAACACCGCCTCACGCCCGAACGGCGTCCCGTGATCCCGAGCCTCGACCCCAAAAACAGTCGGGCGCATCGCACCATTGCGATCCCCTCGAGAGAACATGTCAAAAGAACTACTCACATGAGTGCCATAGATATCCAGAGAAAAAGGTGCATCCCAGTGCACCGCACTCGAGCGGTGCCATGTGGGACCCGCCTCCCGGTCCCGAAACTCAACGAACGGATTGCACTGTTGCGATCCTCTCGAAAAAGTACATGAAATGGAATATTCACTTGTACAAAACGGTCGCCCGGTGATAAAGTTGGAAATCATTGTCAACTAACGAAACGGCCCTCGTGGGGCCCGCATCATCGTGCGGAATTACAGCGGTCAGACTGTGCCAACGCGATGCCCTCGGAAAAACAACCAACATCGACAGCTCGCACGCCCCGAACGGACGTCCGAGAAATAAGTCGCTAAAAGCGGTACACAGCTCAAAAGACGGGCCGTGGGGCCCGCGCCTCAACTTCGTCTTCAACACCTGAAACCACCCTGGAATCCCCCGCCTCGATTCTAGGGTCCCAACGCCACTGACGGTGCTCAAAACAGACATCGGACGCGTCTGTGCCGTCCAAAACAAGAATCTCGGGGATTACACTCGTCCACCTAAGGATATGTCACGCCTCATAGGACCCTCGTTTCGTGAATTAAAAATTCCCGAAACCATATCAAAAAGACCATCTCGTCAATACAGATCCACTGTCGTAGACGGCGCTCAAAACGGACACCCGTAGCGGAAATTACGTGTGTCCGAACACCGAGGGTGCAAGGCCCTTGGGGCTGGACGGTCCTGGGCCGGCCCGCGGCTTAGCCGCGCGGCCGGTCGCGGCCGCTGTGTGAAGACCCGTGCAGCGCGGGTCTTTGATGCCGCACAGGGGTCGCGCGACGCGACCTCGCGGTCGCCGATCCCTGGCGACCGCTGCCTCGCCTGGTGATCCGCCAGACACCCCTGCCGTGCCGGGCACTCCGCCAGACACCCCTGCCGACGCTCGTGGACACTCCGCCAGACACCCCTTCCGCGCCCAGCCCCTCCCCCAGACACCCGCGCTGACGCCCGAAGACACCGCCTGAGGCCACCCGCCGCACGCCGTGACACCGCCTGAGGCCGCCGCCACGCCAGGGCTCGCCGGACAACCAGAAAAACCTGCAACCTTCGACGATCGATCCCAGCCTCCTCCGAGCATGGATTTTGATTCCGAAAAATGATTTGGAGAGATAAAAATGTATACTACACATTTATGGGCTTTGATCGAGGGTTTGACAAGGAATCGACAGTAAAAATCGAGCTCAAAGTAGGTACGGGAATAGAAAATGCAAACACAACATCCTACCTACTGGGCGCTGCCCGGAGCTTCGCCGGCGATCCGCACCTCGCCAGAGCTTCCTCGCTGGAGGGGAGGAGGAGAGGAGGATCTCATTCCTGGTTGATCTCTTCTGCCAAGAGGAAGAGGAAGGAGAGGGGTGGGTTTGGGCTTTAAAAAGAAATTAATTAAATTTATAATTAATTTAACCCCCATTTTATCTCGCGCCCGAAACACTCGACGAGGTCGAGGTTAAGCCTCCCTTAGGGTGAACACCACCTCTTGAGCACAATGGTGGTCTCGGATTTTTAATCTGCGACCCCATTCAAAAGTTATAAAATTTAACGTCCGGAGCCGCTAAATTACGAAAACGCCCCTGGGGCCATTTTTCAAAAACGGCCCGCGCCCGCGAAACTTATACCCCTCCTAGGGTAAATGGCATATTCCAAACTCAATGGTTCCCTGGGATTCCCAATCCGATCCACCGTTTAAGAGATACTCTAGTTTCACCATTACATGAATAAATTAATTAATTAATTTTTCCATTTAACATTCCAGAAGCGGGCGAGGGGTCCAAACGTCCCGCACCGACAAGTTTTATGGTGTTCCTAGGGTAAACACCCCATTCTGGACCCATCCGTACACTTGGATCCCTGATCCGGAACTCCGTTTAGAAGTTATCCAATTTACTTGGCGTTTCCAGTGTGAACGCACTGAAAATTTAATTTCGGCCACTCCGGGGCTCGGAATCGCACGCCGTCTGAAGGCGCTGCTCTGGAATATCATCAAGAATATTCGAAAGTCTTTCATAGAAAAAACCGGGTTCTTACATAATTCCCTCCTTCATTATTTTCGTCCCCAAAAAGCAAAAATAGGGAGCAACACAGGGTACTAAGCCCACACCTGGCTTTCCCATACCCAGAAGAACCCACGCACAGCTCTGCGTCACCGCACACAGACCAAAGGATTGATCTGTTCATGCTAGGTCGGCCCTTGCCGATGTCGTGCACCCACTCCAGTATTTGGGGATAGGGAAAGGTGGTAGGAAACCTCGCCATCCCTTTACACGGTCTCAAACGGCCCGAAGGCCCTCAGGGGTAGCTCAACTCCCCAGTCAAACTTCTATCTCACACGCCGCGACTGGAATCACCGCCTGCACCTGGAACAAGGCCAAGTGATTCCCTCTAGCAGAATATCCATATGGTGAAACACCCAAGGATATCTGGTCACGCAAGGTTCCACATTCGATGCTCTCTTACATGCTCAAAAGGTGAAGTATTCAACACTATCGACTAAAGGAAAAGGTCTCATGCCTTTTTCCTCACCAACAAAGGGTTACACCCGACGCCCTGCGTCACCCTGGTAACACCTCAAACAAGGATCAGGGAGAAAATACATTCACACGTAGAGCCCAACAATTCTACTGCAAAAGGTATAAGAGTCACAAGGGGTACCTCTTATCATCCCATGATCTGCAGGATCATAGACATCCAAAGCTCGCGGCTACCCGCGGTCCGAACCGTCAGCTCCCAGAGCCTGACGTGGACCGCCTAGTGGTGACGGAGAGATCTCGTAACGTCATCCCCCACCTCCTGCTCCTCTCGCTCCTCTGCTAGCACCACCTCTCTGGACACTACTCCAATCAGGGCGTTGCCTCTGCCGTGGTGGTGAGCCTACTGCCTGCCCGAAGCTCTCAGCAACTCGGGCCGGGTACTCTCGTGCCATGTGACCTCGCCCGTCACAAGCATAGCACCGACGCTCTCTGGGCTGCCCTGGTTCCCTCCAGCGCCACTATGGTGTACGACCACGGCCCGAGATCCACTCACGGAAGGGCATCCTCGGCTGAGGCCCTTCACCTTTTCGCCACAATGGTATACGACCATGTCTCCGAAACCGGCAGTGGGAAGGCCACCTGCATCGAGATCCTGTCCTCCGGCGCCTACTAGTTTTGGAAGACATCCCAGCTCCGTCGCACCCACTACCACTACCAATAGCAAAATATGACAGGAATCCCTCTGTCACCAGCACCTGCTCTAGCACCCCGATATATGTGGAAATGCCCAAAGGTACTATGAAAGCACGAATCTCTCGGTGAAGACCCTGCTCAAACTTCCGCGCTTGGAGGTTGTCGTCATGGACCAAGTCCACGTAAAAGCGTGCACGGTCTGCAAAACTAGCCACGTACTCATCCACCGTCATCCCTCCATGCTAAAACTGCAGGAGCTCCCGAATCCGAACGGAGCCCAAGCAGGAGGGGAAAAACTCCTCATGGAGCAACAACTAAATGTCGCCCCATGAGAAAGACGACTTGTCAAGAAAACGAGTCACCAGACTCCACCAACACCGAGCTGCTCCACGAAAAAGGGTGGCTGCGAAAGCCACTCTCTGATCTGTCGATGTCTGCACAAGCCTGAAAAGGCGAACCACTACCTCCAGCAAAACCTCTACTGCCTGAGGGTCTGGCTCACCACTGAACCTCAGCGGTCTCTACCGCTGGAAGTCATGGAGCGCGCTCAACCTGTGCTCAAGCTCAGCCTGCTCTACTGAAACTGCGTGCTGCTCAAAAGGTGGGGGTGTTGCTACCAGTCCACCTGGAGAAAGGGGCTCGAATAATGGGTCCTAGACTGTGGCCTCATAGCTCACAGGGTCGTCGTCACGAACCAAAGCTGGAATCCTGGCTGGCTGTCCTCGCGGAGACATCCTGAATATTATCAAGGAGTGTCGCGACCAGATGAGCATACATATATATACCAATAGCAACGATGGGTAGCTGACTCAAGAAAGACAGTCAAAGACTCGGTCCTATGTGATGCACAAACCAATTTTCCCTGCAACAAGTGTCTCAGCATGCCGAGTCGACAAGCGGGTTATTAAGGTCCTGGTGAATGAATACGTCGGCCGCCGCACCATCACTCGACTCCTTGGCCTGAGAGCCACTGTCGAGACACGTTAACACTGTTCCCCTATATCCCAACCAATTCCTCTTTTAGGGATGTCCAAACAGCGTCCCAAGTAATGAACCACCTCTGATACAACTTTGTCACGACCCGACCCTACCCGGGATCGAGCCGCAACTACCGCAGGCCCGCCTCCATAGGCCAGGGGCTGGCGACCAGGGCCAAAGGCACCATAACTCGAAAAGGCCTTTTCCTAAGTACCTGTACACACACACGCAGTACACTCAATGCAAAAGTATAGAGTAAAAAGGAGAAGTAAAGGGAAACTGCTATAAATATAAACCACAGATGTGCATCGACCTCTAAATAGTACAAAGTACAAGCTGAATGTCAAATGAAAAGAAAAGGGGAAAAACACGCGCCCAGCCAAAAAGTGCCACAACCCGGCAACAGGTAAACAAAAGAAAACAGCTGGTAGGGTCCCCCACCTAGAACCCGACTCCGACCACCGCACGCGGTCCAAGCTCCTGGCTCCTAAGCTCCTCTGACGTCACGACCAACCTGTTCGTCGTCTGCAAGGTCACACCAAGTGCGGGCAAAGCCCAAGCAGGGGTGAGTATAAAAATACTCAGTAGGATACCCCGAAGGCTCGAGGGAGCAACAAAGGAGGAACCGAAGGGTGACCAGTAGAGAAAACATAGAAAAGTAAAAGAGAAAACCCGATAGGGCAGTAATGAGTACAGTAAAGAGTCCAGCACAACCCAACAAGAGGAAAGAAGGTAGACTTGTCCAGGCACAAGGAGCTGGAAACGGTGAGAAGACGAACTTCCCGTCGAGTCTTTGCTGCCTATAGCATGAGAGTAGACTCATCCAACCATGAGAAGCTAGACACGGAAAGCACGTGGCATACCCCACGCGTCTTCACTTCTCCTAGAAGGAGAGTAACCAAACCCAAGAAGTAGGTACTGGAAATGAGGTATATACATATCCTTATGCTCAATCAAGAATCCCGAACAACGTCGTAAGGGGATCTCCATCCCGTAGCTCAGCCCAAGAAAATGAGTCGCCAACAGTCCCAGAAGTAAACTCCATCGATGCCCAGTATTCCGCACGTCTGTCCCGAACCGCAAGCCAAGGGGCTCAATCACCACACCTCGACACTATCCGCTTTGGGCGGCACTAACACGCCCGCACGGTTTTAGGTCTCGTCACAAGGACGCGTCTTGGTGGGGGAAAGCTCCTCATACTTGAGAGTTCTGGGGGAACTTCAACCACAACTCGTCACTGCCCTGCAGTCGAGAGGTCTGCTCAAAGTTGAAAGGTAACCCCCTTCCCAGCCCCGCTGGAGGATTCCTGGAAGTCAACGGGTTCCCACTACAGGGAGACCCGGAAATTCGACGGGTGCCACACTGCCCAGTCCCGTAACAGGGTAATCTACTGGAGGGAGACTCGGCTAAAGTGGGTGACGAGACCACTGCCCAGCCCAGCTGGAGGTAAGCCCGGCATCGGGGACCACTTCCCAGCCCCGCTGGAGGTAAGCCCGGAACTACACTGGCCATCCCTGCTGGATGGTACTGCTCGGTGAACACCGCTGTACTGGCCATCCCTGATGGATGGTAACCCACTGACGAGCCCTGCTCGAAACAACCTCAGCCTTGCTGGAAACATCCTCAGCCCTGCTGGAACAACCTCAGCCCTGCTGGAACAACCTCAGCCCTGCTGGTAACAACCTCAGACCTGCTGGTAACGACCTTAGCCCTGCTAGTAACAACCTCCTGGGTAGAGGATCGGTGCCCGCATAAGGTGTTGGTCACACCGAAACCACAAGTTCAACCAGGGAACACGGAGCAACGGGAGAAACTCGCCAGGCCTCACAATGCGATCACGCTCCGATCCGCTGATTCACTATCGAGCGGACCGAGACACCTCATCCCAGATACTGGGGAAAATTCCCACGCTGCACGAACACCCGTAGTCGCAGACGGTGTCGTAGTCTGGTGAAAGGGCACAGTAATGAAACCCCTCACAGCTGAAGAAGCAGAGGAACCAAACCATATCTTCCAGCTAAACCATCGAGAACAAGACCAGGGGGAGACCGCTCGACCCTACTGGTAAGACAAAAGAGCGCCAGGCCAGGGGAAACTCCACCCTGCTTGTCAAACAAACAAGCGCAGAGGGACCCTCTACTTCGAGAGAGGTCAAGTACGCAAAGCAGATCACAGCACGCATGTGGGGCCCACGGGACGTGTGGCTCCATGTCAACCCAAACTGAGCGCACAAACATCCTCAGGTACAAAAAACCACACTACCTCCAAGCGCTCCCGTATACTCCCGGAGTATACCTCATTCCAGCCCAAAGGCTATCGTGCACACGGCACCCAGCGTCAACGCGATGGCGTGACATAACAACTCCACCTCAAAGGCCTAGGAACGTCCAATCACATCTCATGGACCAATTATATCACTCTCCCAAGAGTGCGCGATCACACGCCAAGGGTCTGCTACAAACAAGGTAGGGCGAACCACCACTAGAGCACCTTCCATGCTTCCACATTTAACAAGATCTCACAAGAGGCTCCGCACAACCCAACGGATCGCACCGTTGTAATCCTCGCGAAAAAACATGTGAGATCGACTACTTACTCGCCTCGAACGGATATCCGACTGAAAAGTCACCAACACTGCCTCACGCCCTAACGACGTCCCGTGATCCCGAGCCTCGACCCCGAAAACAGTCGGGCGCATCACACCATTGCGATCTCCTCGGGAGAACACGTCAAAAGCACTACTCAATTGAGTTCCACAGATATACGGAGAAAAAGGTGCATCCCGGCGCACCGCACTCGAGCGGTGCCACGTGGGACCCGCATCCCGGTCCCGAAACTCAACGAACGGATCTCACTGTTGCGATCCTCTCAAAAAAGTACACGAAACGGACTATTCACTTGTCCAAAACGGTCGCCTGGTGATAAAGCTGGAAATCACCGTCAACTCCCAAAACGACCCTCATGGGGCCCACATCATCGTGCAGAATTACAGCGGTCAGACTGCACCAACGTGATGCCCTCAGAAAAACACCAAACATCGACTGCTCGCACGCCCCGAACGGACGTCCGAGGAATAAGTCGCTAAAAGAAGCACGCGGCTAAAAAGACGGGTCATGGGGCCCATGCCTGAACTTTGGCCTCAACACCTGAAACCACCCTGGAAACCTCCGCCTCGATGCTAGGGTCCCAACGCCACTGACGGCTCTCGAAACAGACGTCGGACGCGTCTGTGCCGTCCAAAACAAGAATCTCGGGGATTACGCCCGTCCACTTAAGAACATGTCGTGCCTCAGGGGCCCCTCATTTCGGTAATTAAAAATTCCCGAAACTATCTCAAAAAGACTGTCTCGTCAATATAGATCCACTGTCGTAGACGACGCTCAAAACGGACACCTGTAGCGGAAATTACGGGTGTCTGAACACCGATGGGACAAGGCCCCTGGGGCTGGACCGGCCTGGGCCGGCCCGCGGCTTAGCCGCGCGGCCGGTCGCGGCCGCTGCGTGAAGACCTGTTCGGCGCGGGTCTTTGTGGCCACACAGGGGTCGCGCGACGCGACCCCGCGGTCGCCGATCCCTGGCGACCGCTGCCTCGTCGGTTGCTCCGCCAGACACCCCTGCCGCGCCGGGCACTCCGCCAGACACCCCTGCCGATGCCCGTGGACACTCCGCCAGACACCCCTGCAGCGCCCAGTGCCTCCCCCGGACACCCACGCTGACGCCCGCGGACACCGCCTGAGGCCGCCCGCTGCACGCAGTGACACCGCCTGAGGCCGCCGCCGCGCCCGGGCTCGCCGGACCATCAGAAAAACCCGCAACATTCGACGATCGATCCCAGCCTCCTCCGAGCTCGGATTTTGATTCCGAAAAATTTGTTGGAGAGATAAAAATGTATAATACGCATTTATGGGATTTGATAGGATTTTGACAATGAATCGATAGTGCAGAACGAGCTCAATGTAGGTACGGGAATAGAAAATGCAAACATAACATCCTACCTGTCGGGCGCTACCCGGAGCTTCGCTGGCGATCCACACCTCATCGGAGCTTCCTCGCTGGAGGGGAGGAGGAGAGGAGGAGCTCCTTTTTGGTTGAGCTCTTCTGCCAGGGGGAAGAGGAAGGAGAGGGGTGGGGTTGGGCTTTAAAAAGAAATTAATTAAATTTTTAATTAATTTACCCCCCAATTTATCCCGCGCCCGAAACACTCGACGGGGTCGAGGTTAAGCCTCCCCTAGGGTGAACACCACCACCCGAGCACAACTGTGGTCTTGGATTTTTAATCCGAGACCCCATTAAAAAGTTATAAAATTTAACGTCCGAAGCTGCTAAATTACGAAAACGCCCCTAGGGCCATTTTTCAAAAACGGCCCGCGCCCGCGAAACTTATACCCCTCCTAGGGTAAACGACACATTCCAAACTCAACGGTGCCCTCATATTCCCAATCTGAGCGACCGTTTAAGAGATACTCGAGTTTCACCATTACACGAATAAATTAATTAATTAATTTATCCGTTTAACATTCCAGAAGCGGGCGAGGGGTCCAAACGTCCCGCACCGACACGTATTATGTCGTTCCTATGGTAAAAACCCCATTACGGACCCATCCGTACACTCGGATCCCTGATCCGGAACTCCGTTTAGAAGTTATTCCATTTATTTGGCGTTTCCAGTGTGAACGCACTGAAAATTTAATTCTGGCCACTCCGGGGCTCGGATTCGCATGCCGTCTGAAGGCGCTGCTCTGGAATAACATCAACAATATTCGAAAGTCTTTCGTAGAAAAAACCGGGTTCTTACATATATCTCCATATATTAATCTAGATCATGACTAGGATAATACATTTTACACTGTCTCAACTATATACATCCTTTAAAAACCACATGGTCCTCCTACATCATACCTTCTCAGAGTCTAACTTTGCATGAATCATACTACATGGTTTACTCCTTACCGAAAAAAAGAAATATGAGGATTATTACTAAGTTTATTCAAGTCATAAACTCATCAAAATAACTCTAATTAGAATCTATCCAAAAAATCATAACCATTTTCATGTTCATCCCATCATTGATTCTTCCAGACATGAGAATCTCAAATTGAAACTCTGAGAATAACCATGTGAACCTAGAAATATCCAAAAAACGAAGAAATTATTAGGTCTATCTCATGAAACCATGATTGTATCCTTATCTATGTCCACTGACACTCCTACCTATGAGATTAAATGTATTATGTAGTGGTCATTATCAATCTAAAATATACATTCGAATAGCTTAACATAATGCCAAAAAAATTTCAATATACTCAAGATGATGTCACTATGTTGGAAATGAAGGTCTAAAAAAAATAATTACAATGTGTATTAGTAAAAAAACTATTACATGTTGATCAAGGAATGCTTCAAAAAAATTATTCATTAAGGCCTTGAAAACCCCCAGTGTGTTCAGCATACCGAATGACATCACTACGAACTCCAAAAAGACATTCCTACTACCATAATTGTTTCAAGGAAGGTATGATGGTATCAATTTAATATATTTGTAACATCACCAAAAATATGTTTTGTGTAAAATCATGGATCATTATAGTTGATTGAAGATATCATCAATTTAGAGCAATGGATATTGGTTTGTGACCATCATATACATCCATCTTTGATTATCCCCACATATGCACGTTGTCTTGGAGGAATGAAATGAAGAACCCCAATAATATGTAATAGCCTATATAAATTCTTGTATTCACAAAATTCCAACTAAACCTCCAAATAATGAAGCTATTACAAAACCATCGTATACTGTTGTTTAAAAACTGGCTCAACACCTTGCACCATTTCTATCATGTACTCAATCTCGTGGTCAAATATTAACAAAAAAGAACTCTTTAGGAATGAAATCATAAAAATAGTCTACCACTAGATGAATATTATCCTTATCAATTCTTCTATAATCTTGAATATGGAATTCTATAAAATTATTGAGACAATACAATCATCAATAAATTAGTCCTACATAACTGGCCTAATGATCCATTCAACCCTTATGAGTATGGAAGTATTGTACAATGATAGAAAGGTAACTTCCCTAAGATATTAATTTATAAGAAATTGGTACACAAATATACAATCCATGAAAAATATTAAAATCATATTATCTAATTTCAAGAAAATAACATTCCAAAGGGAAATGTAAAAAACCAATTTTATGATTACACTCCTTGAACAACCTAATACTCTCTGATAACAAATTGAATGGTGTGTCAATGTTCATGACCCCAAATGTTCTCTCCATAGAATAAATGAAACAATTATCAAAATGAGAAGATATAAAGGAACATGATTATCGTATATTAAACAGAATTGGTTCTAGGGTAAATGATACAAGAAACATTCCTCTTATGGAAGAAGTAAATTCGTCTAAACCAATTAGAGAAATTTTTATATCATTTACCTAGAAATCCCCCCTAATCTGGGATCCATTTTAACTCCCATATAATATTCTATTTGATATGTAATAAATATCTAGTATTAGGGTACCATGTCCCCAACCTCATCCTGAAAAACATGTGGAACTCTAACTATCAGTCTACTGAGGGGTAGTTGAGCCTCTTCTAGACTAATGTTCTTGTCATCATCCCCTGCCACCTTAATATTGTGAATATTCATATATATGTATGGAATATAACCCATCATTTTGTAGACACACTTTCTAATACAAGGTGAGGACATTGCATGAACATGTGTCCCAACCTTCAAAACTATAATCACAACACTGATCATTGTACTTTGAAGAAATTGCACTTCATTAACAAATATACATATTTAATCCATGTATATATCTATCATAGATACACTTTATCCCATAGGAGATGATTTCGTGGACCCCCTAAAGTTTTAATCTCCAAATCTCAGGGACTCTCTAAAATTCCCCTCAATGATCAGTTCTTGATTCATCACAACTTCATGGATTCTAATGTAAATGATTTTTACTGAGACATGATTTCATATAGATCCCATACTAAAAATTCCTCACACTAGTGATATCATCAACATATATGGATGTAGAAATGTACTAAAGATATTCAAATCATCCATCACAGTCTCTTATAAAAAAGTTCTACTATATCAGGTGCCTGATAATTTAATCCTTATAAAGCCACATTTTTTGGACTGAATTTAACAAAAAACAGTCATCTATTTCCTTACTATATAAATCCAATTTTTTCCCATATTCTACAAAAATATCCTACCAATTTTTGGAAGGTCTGTAAAGAATGTTGAAACAATATTTAAAATTTATTCTGTAAAATTATCGAGGTGTTTTTGAGATCATATCATCTGAATCAATCTTGAATTGATATTACTGGGGGATCTCATCTATAATAAATGTAAGAAGATATTGTAGATGGATAAATCTCATCCCATAAGACATTAATGGATATGTGATAATAATATCACATTCCATGGATCAAATAACCTAATGGAATATTTCACAAATCTGAATATCCAACTTATGTTTAGGAGATAAATAAATATCAAGCTCAGATGTGTTGGGAGCATGCTGACTACTACACTCGTAATTCTCAATTAAAATAAAATGAGGATGAATTTTGTCCACATGATAAAACAAACACCTTAAAAAATTATTACAAAAAATGATCAACCCTAATATGTGACAATAATTGAGAAAAAGTGGTTCATTTCATCTCATAAAATTTCATAATAATTTAACTAATATAACATAATAATCTATATTTACATTTTTATGTAGTTATAATTTTTACCCCATTCCACATTTCATACACCAAAATATATCACATGCAATTAAAATGTCATTTTAATGAATAATTCTTTTCAATATTTATATCTTAATGTCCTTATCTTGATGCATGAATACAAATATCAGGCCATACTAGGCCATACGTATAAATATTTTGAATAAACAACGCCACAAAACATGTGAATTTCCCAAGGTGATATGAAATAAATAATAAAAATAAATCATTATGAAAAAAAATATCATCCATAAGAACATAGTTTTCACCCTATAAATGTGTTAGCTACACCCATTAAAATGTCATTACCATGTTATAGAACATACATTTTTCATTTTTAACTTACCCCAATAGTAATGAATTAGAAATGAAACTAGAACCCTTAGTAATACAGTGTAACATCCTCAACCCAGTGCTCGCTTAGGTGATCAAGTTGTTTGGCCATGTGACCCGAGGCCCACCTCCTTATATACAATAGGATATTACCTATCCGTGAGAGTGTAAAAAATATAGTAGGGAGGCTATACCCCAGGTAAAGTGTTACAATGAATGATTAAAAAAATAGTGTATGAAATAATGGAAACTATATGAATAAATAATCAGATATCCCATGCTGAGAAAAGACCAACTAAATAAATACAATTAATAAAAGAAAAATGTAGTGAATGTAACTAAATGACATTAAAATTAATAAAAATTAATTACTAAGAATAATAAAATAATATTTAAAAAACCAATATTATTAACCCCATGTTGGTATTGTATCTAAGCTCTAACCCTTTTAGCAAGACGCAAATCAACAATAAGGTCCCTTTCTCTTTTCCAATCCTTCATCCATGATATCAGTCATATTACCAGGCTATGTTTTATCAATGGTTTGAGTACAACATTATAGGTCGAAAATATTGTGTATAAACAAATATTGTTATAGAAATAGAGCTCATGAAATTTATAGAATAAAAAGGTATTAATTTAACAAATTAATATTAAACATGTGATAAACTTGTTGACCCTCAATTTTTTAGGTGACACCATGGGTTAGAGCAACACCAGCTTTGACACCCAACAATATATATTTATCTAGAGAAGTATCATCACTTATCAATATGGTTCATCCAATCGGTGTTAGATTCACCTAGTAATGACAAATCACACAAAAACCTAATTCATAAAATTCTTCTTCCCATAAGATATCTAGAATATTTCTTTTGAGCATTCAGAATATCTCCCTTACACATCATGTGATTATATATATTGTCTTGATACATATTTTATAATCATATACAAAACCATAAAGAATCAACTAATTATTTGAATACCCCAAAATCATTATGAAAACATGAATCATACCCTCATGAATAAACCATAAACATGATATATATCATGAAAATCTCAATATTCAACAAATAATCCTTCCCTCGGGCATCAATCACATCAGTATCACTTTAACAAAAAATTTATGAATGATTTTGGATGTCCAAAAAACCACATACGAAATATATAATCAGAAGACAGAAGGTTATATTTATAAAATTACCATTTTTCTATCCTAAAATATTTCAATAATTTGGGTTCACTATTATCATCATAATTATATAAAACATGATAAATTTATCAATTAACCCTCAGAAAATTAACATATTATATAACGATATTTTCCAAGGGAATTATATACTAAAAAAATATGATTATTATTCTAGTTCACAAGATTTATTATAAAATCAATCAATTTATCGAATTTACTACAGTTTTACAACATCAAATTGAAAAATTATAAACAAGGTACTAGGATGTATCCCCAATCGAGATATTGTAGGTCTCTATCTCTAAGGATATGTAACAAACATGATAAAATTGATGTTTGAAATGATAAACTATAATATAATAGAGATAATACTATTTATTTTGTTCTATGTGTGGTGTGTCATTATTTCCATACATATTTTAAATAGTAGGGTTAGTTAAATCATTCATAAGTAACATATTTTAGAACACTCAACACAAAATCGGTGAGTGTGATGTAAAAACCTCTCATATATTGAATTTATTAGATCATTTATACATTTAATTGAGAATAACATCTTTAGTCAATCACTTATAGAGAAGTATATGATGAACTGGATGGTTTACCTTAAAAATATAGGTCTATATATCCATGATCAAACTCCATTGCTTCTTGATCAAAGATGACTACAATTTTTCATCCTTGCATGGTCATTGGAAAATAGATTTGTGTTTGGTGGGTATAAATTCAATGAAAGAGGTCAAAATTTCAAAAACACACATCACTGGATAGTATAAATAGATTAGGTATACGAATTTACTAATGTGAAATTATTTCACACCTTGTAAATTTCAATTCCCTTTTATTGTTTTTATTTTCCCAAAATCCAGCCCCAAACAATGAAAAATAAATTAGGATTTTTTTAAAGAATATTTTTGTGACATCTGGTACGTTTCATTTTATTTTTACAAGGTGTTCACATTTGTAGGATTTGTCAATTTGAGGTTTATACTAAAATATAAAGGATTTGAATTAATTTAGGAAATGAATTATATTAATATAGTCTAAACAAAATATTTCATTACATGAATTGGGTTTATGATGTGAATTTGTTTTGTAGCCAGAACTCACTTCTTATTCCAGTTACGACCTTATAATACATAACTCATCCCATACATTGGATTGAAAAACTAGGTATAATTGAATTAAAACCCAAGTCAGAGAGATCTAACAAAAAAGATAAAAAATATTAATTTGATATGAACCTTTAAAAATATTTGATCATAAATTTAGGTCGTTTATGAGAAATTGTTACCCTTATCTCATATTTTAATCGGCAGAGTAAACCCATTTAAACATAATGGTAGTATTTTTTTTAACTACATTAAATATTCATTACGACATAAGATTAAAGTGGCCTTTTTACAAAATAAGTACAGTATAATTAAAACTATTCAATTTATTTTATTAAATTAAATTTCAATTAGTAGAAGATGTAAATTTTAAAATAATTATATAAATCACAATGAGAATCTATTTTGACAGATAATTCATTATTAATTGTAAATATTAATTTAATTCAATTCCATCTGTGGTAAAAACTATTAGAATATTATAAAAATATTTTATTTAATTTATAATTCATGTATTTCATTAACATTAACATGTAATAGATATTTAAATAAATTATTAAAATAAAATCACAAGACACACAAAAACATAGTTTTGTTTATAAAATATTTTTACCTTTTAATGATTTTATCTTCATTACTAGGAATTAGATAACTATTGAATAAATTATTATCCAAATATTACAAATACATTTCATTAAAATAATTTTTTATTAGTGATATATATTTTTTAAAAGAAAAAATTTCATTACACCAATATAAATAGATTTCATTAGAAAAGTAACAATTTTAATGATGAAATGATTTTATTAAAAATTTGTTAACCACTTATTATGAATTAATAAATAAATTTTAATTATAGAAAACACATATATATTTTTAATAATTTTTCCCCTATTTATCCTAACCAATCCAATCACTGGGTAAAAATGAATATAATATATAATGATTCATTTATACTATGGCTTTCATTTTAATAAATCTATCAAACACATCAAATTTATTATAATGGATTAAAAAACACAGTATGTAACATTAATATGGGGGGTTCATGTGGAATATTGGGATATAATATAGGAATTTATGTTTTTCATATTAAATAAGGGAAAAATTGGATATCAATAAAAAAAATAGGCTTGGCACATGTATTACCCCCAAAGTTCAATAGACCATGCAGTAACTATGAGGCCTACATTTGACATATCAACCAACCATTTCATGTTTTCCCCTATGACTAAATAGTATTCTATATTACAAGCACTATCCTAGAAAATTTTCACAATCCAACGTTTTACCTAAACATATTGTTTACTAACTATATAGTCAAACCATGAGACCCCTAAAATCTTTTAAAATTTTGAAAATTTTCATCCAAATAGTTGTGTAAAGACATTAAGAATGAATATAATAAATAATAAACCACTATAGTAACATCTTTAATTATATATATTTATGGTGTCTAATTTTAATAACATATTGAAGATAATATAATTATAGAATGAAATAACAATATTATAGTTAATTAATATATTTTAATATAAACAATGTATATTAAAGTGAGAGATGCTAATAATATTAATTATATTAATGAGTGTATTGATATAATTTTATAGCAAAATGAAATATTCTAATACCAATGTATTTTTAAAATTAAATGGTTATAATATGTATAATTAATTTCAAGATTATATTATTAAAATTATTTAATGTTACAGAGTGATATTTTTCATATAATTTTTTTTATGAATTATGTGTTTTTATCCTTATAAAATAAACATGTAACTTATTAATAATGAATAAAATGTTATTATTCAATAAATTATTGAATATATGAACTCTCATATAAATGGTTTTTATATGAAAACTATTTAATGAAAAAATAATGTATACTATTAAATTATTAATACCAACAGGTAACATTTAAATATTATATATCTTCATATATATAATATATTTCCCATATTAAGATATTTAATTAGATTAAATTTATTCAATGTCTTCAATAATTAGGTTTAATTTATTTATTGAGGGTTATTTCATTTCTAACCATATAAATATGTCTTTGAGGTAAAAATATATATACCACGATGAATGTAAAATGATTTATAATACAATTAAAAAAGTTAAAAAAGATTAAAATATTATAAAACTATATCTAATAATGTTTATAAAATTGGTTTCTGTAAATAATATCATCTAACATCTATCTTTAACAGAATTTTATCAAAATTAATGTCATCGTAACTTGCTTATAAATTAAATAATGAATATTTAAGAAAATACACATCAGAAGTCACCTATAAAATAAAACCACCTATTCCCCTTCAAAAAACAAGAAAAAATTATATTTCCCTTAAATATTTCTTACATTCACAACTCATTAATTGTCTATATACGTTTGAAATCATTTAGAACCCGGAAGGATTCTTAAATCCTTCATTCAAATGGACGTTGTTTCGAGAAAGAACATATTCATTAATTAATGGTCTATGTTATACCCTAGATTTTAATGTTTTGCTAAAATATATATTTTCAATGTCTCATCATGTACTATAATGATTCCATTCTAAAAAAATGTATTCTATTAAACTATACTACTATTATATAACATTATGCATGTACTCATTAATTTGGAGAGATTTTCCTTGTATTGTTCAATTCAATGATATAACAACATCATTATTTTCACATTGAAATTGCACGATTATATTAGAATTGTTAATATATGAAAAAAAAATATTAATTACTTTCCTAAATAGGGTTTAATAATAATGAAATAAAAATAAATTTTCATGATAATGTAACTCTTTGATATTGAAAATTTTCAAAAAAGTTGTTCACAATAGATTATAATCTAGAAAAGTCATAAAAATAAATTGCATTAAATGAATAACAGAATAATTATCTAATTATAAAAAAATAATTCCACTACATTTCCTAATCAGTTAATATAGAGAAGGATTTCAATTAATATTAACTAACATCACAATTATGAAACATGCATGAAACAACTAAAACTACTAACAACAAGTTTTAAAAATAAACAACAAAAAAATGAATTATATATAATAGATGATTATAATATAATAGTATACTGTTCATATATAAGAGTAAGTAATGTAAATATTTTTAATAAAATGGTTATTTTTATTATATAGTTGGAAAAATTACTTTTATAGAAGGTAGGAATGATGTTAATTATTTTTGTTGCAAATCTACCATTGACATTGGGATTGTTAAAACAACATTTTCATATTACAAAACTAGTATCATATTGTTTTTTAAAAAATTTCATATGGTATATCTTATCATTACAACTCTTATAAAAAATATCAATTCCACTCTAGTTCATAATTTTTCCATTTTAACACTTGTAAGGGAAACCGTATATAGATCTTCTTTTCTGATGAAAATCATTATCGACCATGTTAATATTATATATATTATTTTATGGACTTACATATATATGATTTTTTAATTTTATAATTTTATTAAATGGAAAAAATTTGAAAAAATTAAATATTAATATTTAATTGTTTTTACAATGGTTATTTCATTAAAAAATGTATATCATTAAAATGTTTTGAAATGAATGAAATTTGTTAATGCTTTCAAAAAAAACATCCTCTACTAATTTTAAAACTATTTTCATTATGAATATTTATACTAAATATTCTTGTAATTCATGCTCAAATTAAATTATATATATTTTATATATTATTTTCTAAAACATTAGAAAAGTAATTAATTATTATTTCTACTTCTTTCTCTGTTTAAATTTTTATGATGGTATAAAGTTGATTTAATTCAATGTTATAAAATCCTAATTTTACTTTTGATTCAATGAAAATATTAACTAATTTAACAGTAAATATTGTTTTTCAGGATGATTTGTGATATATTATTATATATTTTCCATAAAATGGGTTCATTTCATTTTATAATTATGCTCTGAGGGAATTTTGTGTCCCCACATATTCTTGTTGTACACATATTTATGGTTTATGCTTATTTCATTGGTGGTTCTTCTATATCCTCTAAATGAATTTGGTAATGTTTTTTATCATATGAATTTAGGATTGAGAAATGATGTTTATCCCGATTCCACAATGTTAAGGGATATAAGGGGTTATCCCATTTCCACGATGTTATGGGATGTTGGACTATTAAGATCATTATGATTTGAATGTCTTAGTTATTAATCTTATTAAAAGATATTATTCATATACATTAAATTATTCCAAATTATTATGCTATGAAATACATCTATGTTCTGTTATCATGGGTCATGATTTTGAATCATGCTTCCAGGCTTCTTTGTATAATTTATTATATTATGAAAAAATTATTCTGTCATAACTAATCTTTATGATATATGTTATGATTATTTGAAGTTTGATCCATGAATCATGATTATTTTTCCATATTCAAATTATGATGTTATACACACTTATTAACTGTGAATTATGTCTCCAATGTTTACACATTTATTGAATATAAGATCACTCATTCTTATTTTCCAATTACTCTAGTTATGAAGGGGGTTGTTATATATGATATAATTAAGGGGTATCATTTTATAAGAATATGTGTGTGATAAAATTACAATTTTGTAAAATATTTTTTTATGTATACAATATTAAAATACCAAAAATGGTTATTGGGTGTAGTTTCTTATGATATGAAATGTATATTAATGAAAATGATGTATTGTTTATTTATGTTGTGTTCGGGTCAACATGTTTTATATCATTGTTGGTATTTTCTATTTTTACAGATTATGATATTTAAACTAATAGGATAAAACCTAATTAATCACATTTTAAACTAAATGTGATAATGGAATAACTAGAATATCATATGTTCAAATGATGTTTTCACAATTTCATATTTATAAATACATAATTTTGTTATGAAATGAAAAAAATTTAATTATTATTTCTCATGGTAATCCTAGTAAAAATTTTAATTTTATTAATAGAATAAACCTATAATCATGATATTATTTTTGTGTTATGTACAAGCTATTTTAATGATATTATTTTATTTTATATTTTTATTGGTAATTTTTTTATATACCCAATGTACATTTATTGAGTTATTTGTAAAATATTATATTAGTAGGATTCTTCCAATCATAATTGATGAATCTTCATGAATCAATGTTGTTACTTTTCATTCATATGAATTTCTTTATTCTACGTTTAGTCAACATAATGTTATTTCAGGAAATGATTGGATCTAAATTATATGAATCATATACCAAATTCAAGGTTGGAAAATCACATTTCATATCTTGAATCTATAATGTATCATCTATTAGAGAATTGATAAAATTAAACTCACTAGGGAAATTAATTAAATTTTATATATATTTTTACCCAATTATGATTGTTATATTACACAAATGCTATGGGAAAATCATTATATGTAATATTTTTTTATTCTGTGGAAATATGTTGATTTATATACAGAGGACATTACTAGTCTTACACCATCTCATATGGTTGATTTTTATGTAGAACTAATACATCTGTATACACTATTATCAGATACATTATATAGAATGGCCCTGATTGAATTAGATTAATTCAAGAATAAAAATCAAGATAATCTGGATAGATGTTCTATATTACAAATTGATTTAACGATATGGTAACTAGATAAATTTAATAATAATTAATATTTATCAATTCATCTAAAAATTTATTATCAAAAAGTGGAAAACTAAATGATTCAAAATAATTATCAATTATCATATATCCATAATTTTTTTGATCATCTACATGGGATATAATAATTCTCAGGTTTTTCCTTCAATCTAGGAAACAATAATTTAGGATTAAAAGATAGAATATATTTTATATATCCATTAATAAATTATATTTTCTTTATACAATAATAATGATTCCATTCTTAATCAATAAAATAATTGGTATCTTCATGGATATGATGAATAGTATTTATATACAAAATTTATAAAAAAATTATTTTTTTCAGATGGTATTATAATATGTACTAAAATCATGGAAGAGAATGAATTTAAAGACCATGAATTTTGGTGGAATTTTTTTTAAATACATGCAAATTTTATGAGTCCGTGAAAACTGACGACGTGTGGTTCTAAGGACCAGTGTGCTCGAAATCAATTTCGGAAGATTTGTTCGAGTACGTTCAGAAAAAGTACGAGCGATATTTTATAACTTTTGAAACAGTGCTCGAAATTGAAATCTGAGGGCACTGTTGAACTCGTAGTGCTGGTATTCTTTTAAGGAGAGTTTTACCTCGACGGTAGTGAGTTAATAATAGAAGTTAGTTCTTGGGTTATACGTGGAATAATAAAATAATATAAGTGCATGTATTATTTTATTTTATTTGTTATAACCACCTTTTGGAAGTTGGATGTGGGGCCACTACACCTTAATCTCCTATGATGGGTTATGGTGGTGAGGCCCACCCGATCATAACCTCCCTCAAGAGGTTACGACATGGGGACCTCTTGAGACCTTGACCTCCCATTTGAATAATAGGGTTGGGGACCACCCGACCCCTATTAATGGGAGGAGATTATAACCTCTCAACCCTCCCTCATTAATGAGGGAGAGCCTCTTAACATCCCCTAATTAATTTGTGACAACTCATGTTGATTAATTATGGGGATCCATGTAATTAATTCCCCAATTTGAATTATTGTTCCAACAAAACAATTGAAATACTCATTCTTCTATTATTTTCAATTGGCATTTGGGTGGAAGTTGGGATGGAGGATTATTGGGAGAAGATAGAATTCTGCAAATGAAGAACGTAGAACGAAGAACACATTCTTCCAATAAAGAACGCTGATGAAAATCCTTCTCCAATGTCTTCCCCAGACACTTACCAACGTGGAGAATCTTCCACGAGATGACGCAACCTGCTATTTAAAGTGTGCATGGTGGATAGGACGAACAACGATTCTCCTCCGTCTTCTTCCCGCGTCTTCTCCACAAACGACTGACGATAAAAGTTTGTGGTTTAATTTTATCTATGTATGATCTTTTCACATGTTCTTGTTTTCTCTCAAAACGAAGAATGAGAGTTATTGTGCTTCATACTTGCGAGATTATTGATATCGCTGAAAACGCAGAGGGTGTGAGCCAAACCGACATGGCCCGACCCCTCCATCGTTCTTGTTTGAGACAATCCTCGTCATGCCGATGAGCTGACGGAACCACGAAGGTAGAGATGACAAAGGCCATGCTACACATGGAATCTGCGAACTGCACCAACCCCGCAGTGCACCGGTGCTCCCGGCCAAACACTGCTAAATCGGCTAGTCCGAGTCGCCCCGAACCGGCGGGCCCAGCCGCTGGCCTGACTGGCCGCGCCCCACCGTCCTGCTCACAGTCCCCCACGCGCCTCGCCTAGCCTGCTTGCGGCATCCTGAAAGCCCTTCCCTACCTGCCCGTGGCCTCCCGTTCACCTCGCCAGCCTACCTGCGCACCCCAATGGCTTGTGTGCGGCTTGTCCGAGCCCCGCCGCCCTGCCCGCGCCCCGTTGGACTGCCCACGGCCTGCTTGGCACTCTCTCGGCCACCCCCCAGCCTGCCTAGACAGCCATCCTGCCAGCCGGGCCATCCCGCCACCATACCTGGGCCGTACCCCATCTCCAGGCAGAGCTACGCCGACCTCCATAGCTAGCCCGCGACATCCCTCGCAGTGTCGCTGGCCGAACTGGCACGACCATCTGGGCCGAGTCGCACTAGCCATGCCCCACGTGGAGACCTCCGACCCAAACCACACCCGCAGTTCGCAGGGCCGGCCCCAGTAGACCGGTCCAAACCTAGTGGGATGAATAGGTCAACCTAGACCGGGTCGGACCAGACTGGGTTTGGCAGATTTGGTCCGACCGAGTCGGATTAGATTGAGGCCCACTACCGACCCTTTACATTCTTTGACCATATCATTGACATCGGACACCCATTTGACAAACCGTCAGTGCTGGTGGTATCCTTGGAACGCGATGGTCCCTTTTAGAATACCCCACTAGAGTTCGAGGATTATTTGAGATACGGCCAGGATGGATCATACATGAATCCAATTGGGCCCCCGGGACTAAAAGGCTAATAACTCACAAATCAAGATCACGATTGATGCACCGTCTATTGCGTTGAGACCCCTATGACATGGCAGACCTCTGAGATACTTCTTCATGGTACATTGTGGCAGTTGACATATCGACTCTTTTCTTGAGAAGCATACCCTTCTGGAATCAAGCATTCTCTGTGGAAACCCTATTGTTGGATGTGCTCCAACTTCTATTCATGGATCATGTGTTGGTCCGACAGAATAGCTGGTCTTGGATCATGTTTGGGTATGATAGCTCTGACTACATTTCCTAGATCCTATGTGGGTCCGATAGTTCTATCATTTGTTCATATATGATGTGTTGGTTCGATAGAATAGTTGGTCCTGGAACTTGTGGGGGTCCAATAGCTCCAACTTCTGTTCCTGGATCCTATGTTGGACCGACAAAATAGATGGTCCTCGATCCTGTGTTGGACCAACAACTCAAAGGATTCAGTGGCTACATCTGATCATCTCTATCTCTCTACATAAGTTGTATACTTGTGTGAGCTGAGTTAGTGACTTCTGTGTTTTCCTCATGATTGAGATGGGTTACGTGATATCTTAGGCATATGTATGGTCATATACCTAAGTAATGGTAATGTCACGACCCGTCCTCGGGGCTCGTGCCGTGACTACCCCAAGCCCGCCTTCCATAGGCCAGGGGCTGGCGACGAGCACCAAAGACGTAAATCCCGATAACTGGGAAGGCATTGCCTTTATAAAAGTAACAAAACACCACAGAGTACAAGTGGAAGTAAAACACTAAGTACAAAAAGAAGTGCAGAAAAGTAAATGGTCTAGAATACAAACCCAAAAGAAAGTACAACTACAACTGAACAAAGTACAACAGAAAAAGACAACAGCTGGAGGGACGGAAGCGGCTCCTGGGTCGTCCTCCTCGGATCCTACCTGAATGGTAGGTACAGATGGCGCAGCTCCTGGATCGTCCACCACGAATCCTACCTGAAGGGTAGGTACAGATAGCCTCCACAGTGCTCTCGTCCGTCAACCTCCTCCGAGTGTCGTCTCGCCGTGAAGTCCACCTCCGGACACTGACTTGTCGTGTAGTCCACCTCCGGGTACCGTCCAGTCCTCGAACACTCGGCCTCCGTCAGCACTGCCTGTCGTCTGCAACCAACACAACGAGGTGCAGTCATAGCCCGTGCAGGGGTGAGTATAACGATACTCAGTAGGGACCTTGAGACCCTCAAGGTCTCACTAAATCCAACAAGGATAACCACAAGAAGATCTCAACAGATAAACTCTACTTAGGTATATGCCCATACATATACCTAAGTTATCAAGTAACCCATCTCAATCATGAGGAAACACAAGGATCATGAGATCAACGGATAACCACTACCCAGGTATATGCCCATACATATACCTAAGTTATCAAGTAACCCATCTCAATCATGAGGAAACACAAAGGTCAAAAGTCTCAGCTCAAACCAGGATTTTCATTATAGAAACCCGTAACTACTGAAGAGCTCCGTCTCTAGAGTGTATAGTGGTCCTGTCACGACTCCGAGGTACTGCTCACTAACCTAAGACCGCTGAAGTACTCCTCCTGTCGAGTACCGCGGGCCAGCCACCCAAACACAGTAGTGCTTCCCGCCGAGGTATGTCACTCAAACACAGTAGTGCAAACCCCCTAGTAGCCTGCTGAGGTACTCTCCGGACGAGTACCGCGGGTCTGCACTATCACACAGGTAGTGCTCCGTCCGCCATGGGTCTGCACCCAAACAAGGTAGTGCTCCGTCCACTGGGCTAGTCGACTCACTCCAAGTCGAGTCGGTCAAGCAGTCGTCAGGCCTCAGTCGGCTACACGGTCTCCGTACTCCGCACGCTTGACTCTGGGAGGGTCCGCTCCACGAGCTTCAAGTCGATACTCCAAGTATCTCAAGGTCCCACGAAGAAGTAACTCAAAGGACCGCCTAATTATAGGGGTCTCAACGCAACAGACGGCGCGTCGATCGGACGCCCTGTCTGTGAGTTATTAGTCTTTTCGTCCCAGGGGCCCGGTTGGTTTCGTAAGAGAACCAAACCCAGCCGTATCTCAACTGTACCCCGATCTCTCATAGGGTATACTCATAGGGACCGTTTCTCAACGTGATCGTCAACGCCGCTGACGGTTCGTCAAACGGACGTCCTGTCTGAGAGTTATCAGCTTTTCCGTTCCAGGGGCCCGGTTGGATTTCGGGTGCGATCCAACCCGGCCACTACCAACTGTATCCAAAACTCGGGCGAAGGATGCCAAAAGTTCTGTATCGTCAACAGGAACTCAACGCAACAGACGGCGCGTCAATCGGACGCACGGTCTGTGAGTTATTGGCTTTTTCGTCCTAGGGGCCCGGTTGGTTTTTAAGGCAAAACCAACCCGACCGTACTCCACCTGCGTCCAAACCTCGGGCGGAGGGTGACAAAAGATCCGTCTCACTAAGAGGAAACTAACAAAGCTGACGGTAAGTCAATCAGACTTCCATAGCTCAAGATATGAGCGTTTCCGCTCCGAGAGCCCGGTTGGTTTCGTGTACGAACCAACCCGGCCGAACCCAAAGTATTCCGAAACTTTGAGTGCGATAAACCGAAACGTCCGACTCGCTCCAAGGATTGTGTTGCCGCTGACGGCGAGTCGTTTGGAGGCTCGTAGCTCAAGTTACGGGCGTTTGAACGAAAGTCGTCCGAAGACGGGGGGTCTGGGCCCGGCCCGACCCGGCCCGACCACCCCTGGTTGGCCCGAACCGGGTCGGGTCCGACCCGGTTGGCCCGGCCCGGCCCGGCCAGGGCCGGTCCGGCTCGGCTCGGCCGAGCGGCCGATGCTGGGGAAAGCCGATGCCACGCGTGACACCCCCGCGGCACCCGCGGGGTGTCGGCCAGACAGCCGGACGTGCCGCGTGACAACCCCACGACACCTGCGGGGTGCCGCCCTGGACACCCACGGGGTGCCGCGGGACAACCCCGCGGCACCCGCGGGGTGTCGCGCTGGACACCTGCGAAGTGCCGCCGCCTCCGGCCGCCGGCGCCGCCATCGGCTTCTGCGGGCCGCCGGAGTCGCTCCGGTGGCCCGTTTTCCTTCCCGTCTGCGCCGTTGTTCCTCCCGGGTTCCGTTCTTTACTGCGGGATCATCAAACATCCGTTGCGGCACATTCCGTCGTTTCCCGTCAAATCCGCACAAGAACGAAGAACAGCGGAGGGTTGTCGGGCCGTGTTCGTTTGGCCCGCACCCTCCGCGTTAGATATAAACAACAGGAGAAATTAAAGTTCAACACATGAACGCATATCCGAAACAATTTTTAATGAAATAAAATTGTTTCATAAAAATGGGTTCCTTATTTGAATGGAAACAACAATTTTAATAATTTTAAAATTGTTCACAAATCTAGTTCTTTAACTTTTTAAATAAACAATTATGGAAATATATATAAAAAAGGGGGTAATTCCCAAAATAAATCCCTACCTCGCCGTCGCTGTCGGATACGAGGTCGTCGCGGAATTGACCGTCGCGGAAGGAGGTGATCGTCACACCGCGGAAGGGCGTCGCGTCGACGATCTCCGAGGACCAAGAACATAAGTATTTAATTAATAATAATTAAATCCATGTTGTTGTTGAAATCCAAAAAGAAAATAAAAAGAAGCGCAACCCCCTACCTTGGTTGTTGTCGATCGAAGGCCGTCGCGGGGTTGGATTGTCGCGGAAGAAGCATCGCGAAGGGAGATCCGTTGGTGTCGCGGTACAAGGCTTCGCGTCGTCGATCTCCGCAGGTTTGGCGTTCTTCGCATTCTTCGCGTTCTTCACGTTCTTCGGATTCTTCGCCGAAGAAGAACGCTTTCCTCCAAATCCTCTCCACGCCACAAGTTTCAACCCAAAATAAAATAAGCTTAAGCCTTATTTTATTTACACAACTAAACATTTGAAATTCAAAAGATAAGAAACGAACCATTAATTCGTAGAATTAATTCAACGAAAGAAACAGCTCATTTAATTTATGAAAGAAACAACCCAATTAAATGGTCTGTTAAGATTTTAAGAAACGCGTCAGTTGACTTTCATTAAGACGGGTTTTCACGGGTGCATTTCTTAGCTAAAAGAAACGGCGGGGATCGTGCGGGCCCCACCTCAACAATATCCTACCAAGGGGTAGGATATTTCTGGATAGCATCCTATCCAGTTCAACTCAGTTCAAGCCGCCTTTAAGTGGCTTCAAGTGGCTTCCAAGTGGCTTAAGCGAAATAAAATAAAGTTGTAGCAAAATTATTTTATTTCTTAACTTTAAGACCGAAAATTAAAAACCACACCCGAGCAAACACAACTCCGGAAGAGGCGTTTATAAGCGAATACCGGCGCTGCGATTTCATCGGATCCCTCAGAATTCGATTCCGGGCACCGGTTCAAAAGTTAGAAAAACCCGCTCATCCGTTCACTGAACGTACCCGAGCCAAACTTCGGAAATTGATTCCGGGCACACCGGGCATCGGAATCAGGCGCCGTCAGAAGCTGCGCTCTTGTAAAATTCCAAAGAAAATTAAGAAAAAAATTCCCTTGAAATATACGGGTCTTTACATTACTCCCACCATAGGGCTTTACGTCCCCGTAAAGCTTCACCACAAACTTAGGGAAACAAAGCGGTACTGAGCACGCATCTGAGCCTTCCGCTCCCATGTGCTCACCTGGAGGTTCCCGCACTGCCAAAGAAAGTGCACAAAAGGAATAGACCATCCTCCTTGGATCCGCTCCTGTCGATCCTCGATCCCCACAGGAACCTCCGTATAAGACACTCATCACCACTGTCTAGCTCTTCATGGTTGATGATATGCGAAGGGGTCGAGCACGTATCTCCTCAGTTGGGATACGTGGAAAACGTCGTGCACCTAGTGCAACTGAAGTGGATGGGCCAAGCGGTAAACCACCTCACCTACCCAGCTGAGGACCTAGAAAGGTCTGTTGAACCTCGGAGAAAACTTGCCTCCCATGCCACATCTCCGTAAACCTCGTCGAGGTGAGACCCGTAAGAAGACGTGGTCGTCATCCTCGAACTCCAGAGGTCTCCATTTCTATTAGAACTGAAACTCAAAACGACTGCTGCTATGAGGGTAAGGTTGACCGACTCAAGAGTGATCGGTCGCACCCTCCTGTGCAAGAGTTACCCTGCACTGCCTGGGGTTTCCCTTTCCACCGACCAAGGAAAACCCATCCCAACGTTTGCCTAAAACCGTCAATTTGAGTATGAACAGTTATTGCCCATTCCATAGTCAAACTAACGTCGTAAGGCCTCGACGCTTCCACCAAGAGATTCCAACTAGAACTCTCGCCTCGAGGGTCAGACCACACCGTCGGCGTAAGTGTGATTATCGAGTATCCTCCCAAGGTATCTCCAGACGTGAGGGTCAAGTCCACGGCTTACCGGAAACTCTAGGTCTGGAACAAGATTTGTGGAAGCGAGGAATGATTCATATCGACGTCTGTTACTACAGCAGCTAGTAGTGGACATAGACTGTCCCTTGAATCATTTCTAGAGCCATTGGGTCACACTCCTTGACTGCATGAAGCCGCACTCTTCCTCCGCCCTCCAGCTCCCTGAGCCTGGCGGGAATAACTAAGGCGGGTGGTTGTAGCATGTTAAGATGTACACCACCTCATGCTGCTCTCCTAGCTTTGCCTCCACGTCTTCCGCTTCGCAGACTCATCTCTATTTAAAGCTACCTCTTCGTGAAACATTTATCACGCCCGAGTCTCTAAAACTGGAACCGGTTCCTTGTTTCCTACTGCACTGTGCAGTCTTCATCCGCTCCTGGATGAACTGCACCTCCTTTAGCCTCACAAGAGCTGCTATGATTTCTTCTTTTCCAATAAGAGAAATCTGGTCTCATCCCCTCTCTAGATGAACCACGCCCATTGCCTAATACAGTCAATCCTGGCATGAAGGATGCATTCATGCCATGGATGACGTCGTAAGGCCTCGACGTAACTACTAAGAGATCCAACTGTCACTCTCGCCTCCAAGGGTCGAGTCACACTGTCGGCATCAGTGTGAGGTCACTGGGTCTCCTCCAGTAGGAATTTCGAAAGTGAGGGTCAAGTCAACAGTCTTAACCAGGACTACTTAGTAACATCACAAAAGAGGACAGGAAAGAAAACATCATAAGATAAGTGTCTTTATTTTATTGCAGCTCATGGTACAAAGACACAAAAACAACATCAACATGGAACTAGAAGTACAAGAGACGTATCCACTAGTTCCACTCCTGTCCACCTGCTCCAGGAGCTTTTCTTCCTTGTCCACTGCTCTACTGTTTCTCAAGCATTCTTCGTTGTCTCTGCCTCGGTGGCTCCTCAAAAGCCTATGGGTCAACTGTACGAGGAGTCGGACAGTCACGTGCCAGGTTCCCCTTTCCACCGCACGAGTAACACAGTCTGCTTCTGGCACGCCTGGCTCTGACCCCACCCCGGGTGCCCCGCACCACCGGTCCTAAAACCCGAGATCGCCCAACTGCTGGTCTGGTCCTCCTGGACCTCTGCATCATCTGTCTACTGCCCACAGATGACTCGGCTTCTGATCGAAAAACACGCGGCAAAGGCAGCAGCTCCTGAACACGCTCCGGGTGTAGAGCTACTGGCACAAACTCCACCCTAAAAAAGGTCTCGAAGTCTTCCCATGTGAAAGCCATCCCATCGCAAAACTGGAACAAGTGGCTCCACCACCTGCCTGCTGCTTCTTGAAGAAGGCTGGAAGCAAAGGTCACCATGAAGTCTGATGGCGTCCCCACTAGCCTGAAGACTCCCACCACAGCCTCCAGCCAATCCTCAGCTGCATGAGGGTCCGTCTCTCCCCCGAACCTGGGTGGCCTCTGGTGCTAGAACTCATGCAGTGCGCTCAAGTAGCGGGCATCGCCTACTGTTGGGGCTGGTGGCATTGGTGGCCCAACGTATGGTAGTACCGCTGGTGCCTCCGCTGGTGCCTCAACTGCAAGAGGGCCCTGTACCGAAGCCTCGTCACTCGACAGGCTCTCAGCACGCACATCCCTCTGGGCTCTAACTGGTCGTCCGAGAAAAGGCATCCTGAAAGAAACAACGTAACACGGTCAAATGATTATACCTGGTGAGCTGACCTGGTTTGAGCTGTTTTAAGGGGGGAAACCTTTGAAAACACACACGCAATCAGTGTTTTCATGCACAAAGTCTGAAATCAGTTGCCAGGGCCCTGGTGTATGGATACGTCGGCCGCCCGCACCAACACTGGACTCCCTGAACTGAAAACCACACTCGGTACCCTTAACACTATTGCTTCACAAAAAGAAATATCATAGTCTGCGGTAGAACCAACCACCTCTGATACCAATTTGTCACGACCCGTCCTCGGGGCCCGTGCCGTGACTACCCCAAGCCCGCCTTCCATAGGCCAGGGGCGGGAGACTAGCACCAAAGGCGTAAATCCTGATAACTGGGAAGGCATTGCCTTTATAAAAGTAACAAAACACCACAGAGTAGAAGTGGAAGTAAAACACTAGTTACAAAAAGTAGTGCTGAAAAGTAAATGGGCCAGAATACAAACCCAAAAGAAAGTACAACTACAACTGAACAAAGTACAACAGAAAAAGACAACAGCTGGAGGGACGGAAGCGGCTCCAGGGTCGTCCTCCTCGGATCCTACCTGAAGGGTAGGTACAGATGACGCATCTCCTGGATCGTCCACCACGAATCCTACCTGAAGGGTAGGTACAGATAGCCTCCACAGTGCTCTCGTCCGTCAACCTCCTCCGAGTGTTGTCTCGCCGTGAAGTCCACCTCCGGACACTGACTTGTCGTGTAGTCCACCTCCGGGTACCGTCCAGTCCTCGAACACTCGGCCTCCGTCAGCACTGCCTGTCGTCTGCAACCAACACAACGAGGTGCGGGCATAGCCCGTGCAGGGGTGAGTATAACGATACTCAGTAGGGACCCCGAGACCCTCAAGGTCTCACTAAATCCAACAAGGATAACCACAAGAAGATCTCAACAGATAAACTCTACTTAGGTATATGCCCATACATATACCTAAGTTATCAAGTAACCCATCTCAATCCTGAGGAAACACAAGGATCATGAGATCAACGGATAACCACTACCCAGGTATATGCCCATACATATACCTAAGTTATCAAGTAACCCATCTCAATCATGAGGAAACACAAAGGTCAAAAGTCTCAACTCAAACCAGGATTTTCATTATCGAAACCCGTAACTACTGAAGAGCTCCGTCTCTAGAGTGTATAGTGGTCATGTCACGACTCCGAGGTACTGCTCACTAACCTAAGACCGCTGAAGTACTCCTCCTGTCGAGTACCGCGGGCCAGCCACCCAAACACAGTAGTGCTTCCCGCCGAGGTATGTCACTCAAACACAGTAGTGCAAACCCCCTAGTAGCCTGCTGAGGTACTCTCCGGACGAGTACCGCGGGTCTGCACTATCACACAGGTAGTGCTCCGTCCGCCATGGGTCTGCACCCAAACAAGGTAGTGCTCCGTCCACTGGGCTAGTCAACTCACTCCAAGTCGAGTCGGTCAAGCAGTCGTCAGGCCTCAGTCGGCTACACGGTCTCCGTACTCCGCACGCTTGACTCTGGGAGGGTCCGCTCCACGAGCTTCAAGTCGATACTCCAAGTATCTCAAGGTCCCACGAAGAAGTAACTCAAAGGACCGCCTCGTCACAGGAGTCTCAACGCAACAGACGGCGCGTCGATCGGACGCCCGGTCTTTGAGTTATTAGCCTTTTCGTCCCAGGGGCCCGGTTGGTTTCGTAAGCGAACCAAACCCAGGCGTATCTCAACTGTACCCCGAGCTCTCATAGGGTATACTCATAGGGACCGTTTCTCAACGTGATCGTCAACGCTGCTGACGGTTCGTCAAACGGACGTCCTGTCTGAGAGTTATCAGCTTTTCCGTTCCAGGGGCCCGGTTGGATTTCGGGTGCGATCCAACCCGGCCACTACCAACTGTATCCAAAACTCGGGAAAAGGATGCCAAAAGTTCTGTATCGTCAACAGGAACTCAACGCAACAGACGGCGCGTCAATCGGACGCCCGGTCTGTGAGTTATTGGCTTTTTCGTCCCAGGGGCCCGGTTGGTTTTTAAGGCAAAACCAACCCGACCATACTCCACCTGTGTCCAAACCTCGGGCGGAGAGTGCCAAAAGATCCGTCTCACTAAGAGGAAACTAACAAAGCTGACGGTACGTCAATCGGACGTCCGTAGATCAAGATATGAGCGTTTCCGCTCCGAGAGCCCGGTTGGTTTCGTGTACGAACCAACCCGGCCGATCCCAAAGTATTCCGAAACTTTGAGTGCGATAAACCGAAACGTCCGACTCGCTCCAAGGATTGTGTTGCCGCTGACGGCGAGTCGTTTGGAGGCCCGTAGCTCAAGTTACGGGCATTTGAACGAAAGTCGTCCGAAGACGGGGGGTCCGGGCCCGGGCTGACCCGGCCCGACCCCCCCTGGTTGGCCCGAACCGAGTCGGGTCCGACCCGGTTGGCCCGGCCCGGCCCGGACAGGGCCGGTCCGGCTCGGCTCGGCCGAGCGGCCGACGCTGGGGAAAGCCGCTGCCACGCGTGACACCCCCGCGGCACCCGCGGGGTGTCGGCCGGACAGCCGGACGTGCCGCGTGACAACCCCGCGACACCCGCGGGGTGCCGCCCTGGACACCCGCGGGGGGCCGCGTGACAACCCCACGGCACCCGCGGGGTGTCGCGCTGGACTCCCGCGGGGTGCCGCCGCCTCCGGCCGCCGGCGCCGCCGCGCCGGCGACCCGCGCCGCCACCGGCTTCCGCGGGCCGCCGGAGTCGCTCCGGTGGCCCGTTTTCCTTCCCGTCTGCGCCGTTGTTCCTCCCGGGTTCCGTTCTTTACTGCGGTATCATCAAACATCTGTTGCGGCACGTTCCGTCGTTGCCCGTCAAATCCGCACAAGAACGAAGAACGGCGGAGGGTTGTCGGGCCGTGTTCGTTTGGCCCGCACCCTCCGCGTTAGATATAAACAACGGGAGAAATTAAAGTTCAACACATGAACGCATATCCGAAACAAATTTTAATGAAATAAAATTGTTTCATAAAAACGGGTTCCTTATTTGAATGGAAACAAAAATTTTAATAATTTTAAAATTGTTCAAAAATCCAGTTCTTTAACTTTTTAAAGAAAAAATTACGGGAATATATAAAAAAAAGGGGGGTAATTCCCAAAATAAATCCCTACCTCACCGTCGCTGTCGGATGCGAGGTCGTCGCGGAATTGACCGTCGCGGAAGGAGGTGATCGTCACACCGCGGAAGGGCGTCGCATCGACGATCTCCGAGGACCAAGAACATACGGATTTAATTAATAATAATTAAATCCATGTTGTTGTTGAAATCCAAAAAGAAAATAAAAAGAAGCGCAACCCCCTACCTTGGTTGTTGTCGATCGAAGGCCGTCGCGGGGTTGGATCGTCGTGGAAGAAGCGTCGCGAAGGGAGATCTGTTGGCGTCGCGGTACAAGGCTTCGCATCGTCGATCTCCGCAGGTTTGCCGTTCTTCGCGTTCTTCGCGTTCTTCGCGTTCTTCGCGTTCTTCGCGTTCTTTGCCGAAGAAGAACGCTTTCCTCCAAATCCTCTCCACGCCACAAGTTTCAACCCAAAATAAAATAAGCTTAAGCATTATTTTATTTACACAACTAAACATTTGAAATTCAAAAGATAAGAAACAAACCATTAATTCGTAGAATTAATTCAACGAAAGAAACATCTCATTTAATTTATGAAAGAAACAGCCCAATTAAATGGTCTGTTATGATTTTAAGAAACGCGTCAGTTGACATTCATTAAGACGGGTTTTCACGGGTGCGTTTCTTAGAAGAAAGAAACGGCGGGGCTCGTGCGGGCCCCACCTCAAAAATATCCTACCAAGGGGTAAGATATTTCTGGAGAGCATCCTATCCAGTTCAACTCAGTTCAAGCCGCCTTTAAGTGGCTTCAAGTGGCTTCCAAGTGGCTTAAGAGAAATAAAATAAAGTTGTAGCAAAATTATTTTATTTCTTAACTTTAAGCCCGAAAATTAAAAACCACACCCGAGAAAACGCAACTCCGGAAGAGGCGTTTCTTAGCGAATACCGACGCTGCGATTTCATCGGAGCCCTCAGAATTCGATTCCGGACACCGGTTCAAAAGTTAGAAAAACCCGCTCATCCGTTCACTGAACGTACCCGAGCCAAACTTCAGAAATTGATTCCGGGCACACCGGGCCTCCGAATCAGGCGCCGTCAGAAGCTGCGCTCTTGTAAAATTCCAAAGAAAATTAAGAAAAAAATTTCCTTGAAATTTACGAGTCTTTACAGGTAATATGTTGATTTCATACTCTGTGGTTTATCCTTGTTGGAATTTGTGATACATTGAGGGTCTCGGGGTCCCAACTATGTATCATTATACTCACCCTTTCACGGGCTATGCCCGCACCTCATTGTGTTGGATGCAGACGAAGGACAGCGCTGACCGAAGCTGAGTGTACAATGGCTGGACGGTACCTAGAGGTGGAACTCACGACGAGTCAGTACCCAGAGGAGATTGATAGATGAGGAGTGATAATGTGGCTATCTATACCTACCCTCTAGGTAGGATCCATGGTGTACGATCCATGATATTCTCTTGAACTTTACGTTGTTTTTCCCTTTTCAGTTGTACTTGTACTTTACATTTGGGCTTGTATTTCCATCCCCCTTTACATTTCAGCACTCTTTTGTTATACAGTTTTACTTTGTGTTTTGATTCCATCTTGTCCTCTGTTGTGTGTGTTTACAGTTATAATGGAAATGGATTCCCATTTTAGGGATTTACGCCTTTGGTGCTAGTCTCTAACCCCTGGCCAGTGGAAGGCGAGGTTGGGGGTAGTCACGGAACATGCCCCTGGGGAATGGGTCGTGATAATGAATGTTAGGTCTTATATAGGATATGGAAATTGAAAAGTGTGGTGGGTGAATAGTCATTCCTTAAAAACTAATTATATAATAAACAAAATGAGATGAAATTCAAGAGTTAAAATAATAAAAAATTAAACCATACTGAAATAATAAATGGGATAGAAATTAAAATTTAAAAATAAAAAATATGAACATAATAAATATTTATATTTGTTCATATATAAATGATTATACAAATACTGTTCACATAAAAAACTATTGAATGGAACCTATTATGGTAAATCTCAAATCTAAGTGTCTGATAACACTTAACATCAACCTTTTTTACATGTGGAGGCTTACCCAATTAGGTGTTATTTTATGGTTTTATACAATAACCCATCCTTTTACATAATAATTCACAACTTATATTTTAATAGGAATAATAAAATCCTTTTACCATTATCAGGTGTAGATGGAACATTGTTTTTTAGGGGTAAAATATAACCACAAATTTTAAAGGTTCACTCCCAATATATTCTTTCATTGGAAAGGTCTTTCCATCTTCCCTTTTATGGGTTAAGAAGAACCCAGCCTTCTTTGGGTAGAGACTAAACCCATACACATACATGAGTACACATTTTTCCAAGATATATTATGGGTTTTGAGGAATCATAAATTTTAAGAGGATAAAAGAAACCTAGTATTATAATTTGATTTAGAAAACCTAATCATACCTTTTGTTAGGGATGAATTACTCCATGAAATAAACGATTTGTGTTAAAATACAACCAAGACACATGCAACATAATAATCGAATTCAACAGTTCAACACGGAGAATGATTGTCGATGAATAATATGCATATTGTATCAAGTACTTATTAGGCTCATTATGATGTTGAAAAGTGAATCTTGGGCATACAACAGTGCACATCAGCAACTAGATGAATAATGAATCTCAAATAATCAGCTTCAAACTATACCACACAAATGAGTAAAAGCTGTGTCTGATCTATCCCGTATTCACTGAATTCATTTTTATTAATAATAACCAATGTAGAAATGAATATTTTCACTATTAAAATTCCAAAAATATCATTTATAATTTCCTACCATAAAAAACATCATGTGGATGAATCAATTAATGAATTTTCATGGGATGCATACTCACCTAGAGCAAATTGATAATCTATAATATTAATTCCATTAAATATATTGATAAGACATGAGTGTAACTAATAAAATTAAATAGAATACCTATAATAAACATGAATGTAAATTTAATGAATCTTCTATGGAAAGAAATATATACTATTCAAATTCAAAAAACAATTAATTCAAAACTCATGTTTTTCAACGAAATCTAAGATAAAATTCAAACCTTGTGATATGAATTTTATTAAACCAATTATAATCAATTGGAATGGATTCTAAATAAATAAGTAATAAATTTTAAAAAATTAAAACATTAATTATATATATAATAAACATTTACAAAATGATAATGTAAAATGTTACATAAAACATATTATATTTATAGATTTCACAATATCCTATAGAAAATAAAAAATCCACATAAGAAAATCCATTTATGAGTTTCATGTAGAATATTAATAACGGGTATTCACTAGAAATATCGTTTTCTATATATATTAGAGGAAATAAACATACCTTATTTTTCATATGAGTTTTTTCTTTAATTTTTAGGCAACTAAACTAATTATCATCCAAACATAAATCATACCTTTAAATTACTAGAATCAATATTATCTAATGTTGATTTTTATCTATAAATTTATTTTACTATCCCATATAATCATGAATCACCTTACTCCTATTTATTGATCCCATTTTATAATCAAAATATTATAGATTCACTAATTAGGGAAGTTGAAAAAATCTAAAAAAGAACATCCAGTGAATACAGTTTAATTTCTATATTTATATATGCCTCTTTAGATTTTCTTTTCAAATAAATATTAGATTATATAATTAAATTTACAAATAAATAATAATCACTTATCATGGAGTTATGTACCACATGTTATTTTAAAAATAAAAAAGTAAATTTCAATCATGATCAGTTCAATGATATATTCCATGGTTTGTATAAATTGTTCATGCAGAAGGTTGACATGGTCAGTTGGCTCCCATGGTAGGTAGGTTGAGATATTTAGGGGACATGTTCATATGATATGGTTAGTTTATTACAAACTAGTAAGTTAATTTTATTCATAAGATATATTTATAGGGTAAAGTTACATAGTATGCTTTCATCCATATATAAGCACATTATATTCATGCAGTTGGTTTACATGGTCTGGGGACATTGTTAGTTGATTCCTAGCCAATCGTTTTATTTTTTTTCAAGTGATAAGCTTCCATTTTCAAATGACACGCTCAGTTAAAAACTACATATTCATTATCTTTTTTGATGGGGTAGGATAACATGGAAAACTGACATGGTCAGTTGACTAAGACACAATATATTCCATAATTTACAAAATTTCCAATTTCATGATTTTTCCAAATATTAATTCAAAAAGAAATAAAATGATACTATAATGTATTTTAAGATCTATTTATCCTTGAAACCCATCATAAAATTTTAGTACATGTTCTGAACTAGAAAAATAATAATAAAATAAATATTTACGAAAATAAATATTATATTGTGATCAGGATTTGGCATACATTAGTTAATATAAAATTCAATCTATTATAAATTATATTAATGTATATACAATTAATTTAATTTGGTATTTTTAAATACATATGATTCTTCAAGGATCCCCAATACATTATCCCCATTTTTTATAATTACCAAAATAATTATAATTTAAAAAATAATTTCCCATTCCCTTTTGATGTTATCAAAAAGATAAAGTTCAAATAGAATAATTCTACCATTGTAATGCATATATAAAATTTATTTCAATTTAAATAAAACATAAATGAACAATACATGATATTCCAAAAAAATGTAAATAATCATTTTTTAAATCCTATATCTTGGTGCCACAAAAAAAGTTAAATTTACAAAACACATATCAAGAAGTAACTATTCAATCAGATAAATATTAATAGTTGTTTGTAAAAGTTAATAAAATACCCTTCTACTTTCACTAAATGTGAATATAGTAAACTAACATTATATAGTACATACTATTAGTATTGTCATAATATTATAATACAAAAATAATAATAGAAATGAAAATTGCAAAATTAAAGACATAGATTCTAGATTTAGAGAGTTTTTATAGAAAAAAAATGTCATCCAATAAATAATAATTCTAATCCTTTCACCCACATTTATTCATAAAATATAATTATCCATGATTTTAAAAGAATAAAAATGTACCTACAATATGAAATTTTTTTTCATCATACACAATATGTAAAAAATGATAATGGCTATAAAAAAATAATTTTCATTGAAATTTTTTTGTTTTGAAATAACTTTATCATCCAATTATTTGAGTAATTATATAAAAAAATAAAATAAATATTTTTGAACTTATAATTAAAAGATTATCCTCAATTATATCTTCCATATAATGACAAATAACCCCAACCAACCATTTTTTAAAATCACTAAAATGTATAAATTTATTATTTTTAAACCTGCACATATAAGATGTGAGTATAATATGTTTCAAGAAATATAATTTTCCAAAAGAATTCATAGTTAATAGTATGATTAACTAACCATAAAATTATTATTTCCTTTACAAATGAAAGTATAAAAAATAATTTTGGGAGAATCATAATTATAGTAGATAACAAATAACTAAAAACAAGAATTAATGTCACATTGACCATCCTATAATATTGTATGTTTATCAAATAATTTTTAAAGTAAACAATTTATGGTATGGAAAACATAAATGAAAATTTAAGAATAATATTACATATTTACTGGCTATATATGAATATTTAAAATAGTTCAGTGTGTGTCAGTCCATACAATTTAATAATAATAAAAATTTTCACTAATGAATGATTTAGATAAATATAGAAGTATATGTTAGAATACCAAAATTATAACATGTATTGAAATATTATCCAAAATTAAATATTAAATCTTATTATTTTTTTATTAGGTGGATATGGATAAATCTATAATGATACACATGATTAATATTATAATCTGAAATTTAAAAATACATGTTTATAATGAATAGATTTTTTTACATCAGTAATAATACATACCATTAACTACCCAAGGAGTGGAAAATTTCGAAGGTTTGGAATTGAAAATATATTTTGACATGAAATACCATTAGTGACAAAAATATTGAGTGAACATCAAAAGATATACACAAGAATAATGAAAATAAAATCTAATCATAAAATAGTTACCTAAAAAATTATAATAGAATTTCCTTTCGCAAAACTACTTTAATATATAATAGGACATAATAATGAAAATTATTACTATTTCATTTATCATTAAATTTATTTAAATATGTATTCTTAGAAATATTTACATTTTTAGAAAATTCAATATAAATTAGATGTTTCATGTACCCCATTTCATTTATAATTTTATATAATTCAACCGTTAGCTGATAATTTTCATTTTGAAAAAAAATGATATCATCATAAATATTTTCATGTGAGTAAAAATATGTGTTCGATTCTTTTAATTTTTGAATTTATGACTCTTAAAATGATCATGAACTTAAGTCATATCATCCAAAACAAGTTAAACATTATTTTTATTATCTCCATTATTCATTGAATTAAACTCACATATCCTATCTTTTTCATATTTATTCTTCAACATTTCAAAAATAGAATTTTTTTAATTTAAGAGATAAATAAATAAATATCCAAGAACACTAATACATTTCTCTTTATGTGAAATATTTTTAGAATGAATTTTTGTTATTTAATTTTCCATTTAAACACACATTTCCTTTATATCATCAACACATCTATCATGATTTCATGAATTGATAGAAGCATAAAAATAAGAAAAAAATTCATTATCATTAGTTATAATTGTCAAACATATATTTTAATATTTTATAGAATATGAACCATATTCACTTGAAGCTAAATTTTGTGTTCAAAATTTTACATTATAATATTTTGAATGAAATGAAACATTACATTTTTCTTTTAAAAAATCAACCTTATTTAATGAAATTTTAAAATCACTCCATGAAGTTAAAATTTTCATTTCATTGTTATTGAGAATCTTCACAGTTTTTATCTTTAGAAATGTCTCTATAATATTTCATCTAATTGAGAAACTATTTAAAATAATACTAGAGAAATCTATGTTCAATTTTAATTACATTGATGGAAATTACCTTCAGCAAAACGATATCTTTACATGTTTAGGGTTGGACACTCCATTTCATGTTTTCATACACACTATAATTGGAGAAAAGTGATTTCATGTAATATCATTCATTAAATATAGTGGTCTCATGATATTTCAAAATATCATAATAACTAACAAAAATAAACTTTTTAAAAAATATATATCCAGTAAAAGTACAAAAAATAATATCCATGAAGTCGTAATTATTGTAAAGACCCGTAAAATTCAAGGGAAATTTTTTCTTAATTTTCTTTGGAATTTTACAAGAGCGCGGTTTCTGACGGCACCTGATTCCGAGGCCTGGAGTGCCCGGAATCAATTTCCAAAGTTTGGCGCGGGTACGTTCAGTGAAAGAACGAGCGGGAATTCCTAACTTTTGATCCATTGCTCGGAATTGAAATCTGAGGACACCGATGAACTCGCAGCGCCGATATTCGCTTAAGGAGACCTTTTCCGAGGTTGCGTTTAATTCGGGTTGAGAGTTAGTTTTTGGGAGTTTAGAACAAGTTAAATAAAAATTGTGGATACAAATTTTTATTTACACTTGTTGGTTAACTTCTCTCCAAGGAAGTTAGGGGTGGGACCCACACCCACTTAACCTCCCTTGAGAGGATTATGTGTGGTGGGGCCCACACGAAACCCAACCTTCCATCTCCTCTCAAAACTCATTTAACCCCTCTTTAATTAACATGACAAATTGTTATTTAATTTTGGAGTTATCTTTGTGAATTTCAAACCTTTGAAATTCTTTTTGTTATGTTTGTGAATAAAATAAGACTCCATCTTATTTTTTTGGTTAGAATTGTTTAGCCATCTTGAGTGCTTTTGGTTTCTTCTCCTTCTTCTTCAACTTTGACGAAGAACGCTCAAGCTCCGACGAAGAAAGCTCAAGCTCCGACGAAGAACGTCGCTCCTCACTTCTTCGTCTTCCGTGTCAACGAAAGGGAACGCCGCTTCCTCCTCGGACTTCCTTCGTCGGCATACGAAGATTCACCAACGACGTACCTCTTCGGACGTACCTCTTCGTCATCGGTTTTGACGAACGATTACCGCGACGCCCGACCTCCGCGACGTTGTCTTCCGCGGGTCATTGACAATCTTCGAACTTGAACCCAAGGTAGGGGTTGTTGTTTTTGTTTGTTTATTTATTTTTGTTCGTGGTTCTAGCATGACTACGTGAAGATAATTAAATTGTGATATCTTTTAACGTGAGGGGGCCGGACCGCATGATCACGGCCGAACCCCCTCCTTTGTTCTTGTTGATTTGTCTTACGGGTGGAAACAAGATGGCGTGGTGCCGTCGCACCACGCGGATAATCGCACGGTTATATTGCACGGCGCCGTCGCGCCGCACCGTGGAAGGATCATCAAGAACGCGACTCCGTCGCGCCGCGTCGAAGGGAATCGAAGGCGCGGCGGAGGGGCGCGGTGCCGTCGCACCGCGTCGGACAACGAACACCGCGGCCGGTTCCGGGCCGCGGCGGGACGAGAAGACCGGCGGCCGGGCCGCCGGCGTCGGAGGCCGGAAAGGGGACCGGCTTGCCTGTCCCGTTGGAGAAAAACCGGCCTGCCAGGTGGCCGGCTGGAAGGTCAAAGACCGGGGGAATAAATTCCCCCGGTCAACCCTCTAAAACTCCCCCATTTAATTGGGGGGCGGTTTCTTTGATGGGGGGGCAGCCGGCCCCCCGGTTTTCATCAAAGCAGGCCCCCCATGATGGGGGGGCGGTTTCCTTGAGGGGGGGCAGGCGGCCCCCCGGTTCCTCCTCAATGCGGGCCCCCAGGAGGGGGGCCGTTGATTGGCAAAAAGGCGCGGCTATGCCGCGCCGCCAAATTGAAGAAGCGGGGGCTTAGCCCCCCGCGCGCTGCCTCCGTGCGGCGCCCGGCCGCCGCGCCGCCAGGCCGCCGCGCCGCCGGCCGGCCGGCCGGGCCGGGTCGGACCTGGGTCTGGTCGACCCGGTTCAGGCCGACCCAGGGGGGGTCGGGCCGGGTCGGCCCGGACCCGGACCCCCCGTTTTTTAGACAAATTTGGTCTTTTGACCATAACTTGAGCCACGGACCTCCGAATGACGAACCGTCTGTGGTAACGCGATCCTTGGATCGAGACGGTCGTTATGGTATATCGCAATCAAAGTTTTGGAATACTTTGAGTTCGGCCGGGTTGGTTCGTTCACGAAACCAACCGGGCCTTCGGAGCGGAAACGCTCATATCTTGAGCTACAGACGTCCGATTGATGTGCCGTCAATTTTGTTGTGTTCCTCTTAGTGAGACGGATCTTTTGGCATACTCCGCCCGAGGTTTGGACGCAGGTGGAGTACGGTCGGGTTGGTTTTGCCTTAAAAACCAATCGGGCCCCGGGGACGAAAATGCCAATAACTCTCAGATCGGGCGTCCGATCGACGCGACGTCTGTTGCGTTGAGTTCCTGTTGACGATACGGAACTTTTGGATACATCAACTCTGAACTTAGTGACAGTTGATGTATCAGCCTCTCGGCTCGTGGAGCGGACCCTCCGAACGAGCTTGCTGTGTGCGGGAACCCTAGTGCTGGCTGCGACTGTGACTACTACTACTGCTGCTGCTACTGCTACTGTGACTGCGACGACGACAGTACAGAGATCCTGTGTGGATTCAACGATGACGACTACAGCACTCAGCGATCCTACGTGGATCAGTGCTACAGGTCCTGTGTGGGCCCGATCCTGTGTGGGTCCTATCCTGTGTGGGTCTTTGCGCTCAGCGGTCCTGTGTGAACCAGCGCCTACAGGTCCTGTGTGGGCCCGATCCTGTTTGGGTCTTTTGTGGGGTTTAGTTACCTATCGATCCTTCGTGGGTCCGACGACTTAGATGGATCAGTGATCATCTTTATCGTCCTTTGAAGAAGTATACATGTGTGAGCTGAATCCTGTTGCTTTCCTATGTGGATTGTGTTGAGCTATCCTGAGTGGATTACGTTTTGCTTTCCTGTGTGGAATACGTTTACTTTCCTGTGTGGACTGAGTTGTACTTGGGCTCGGAGGTTGGAGCATATTTGAAATTGATGACTTAGGTATATGTATGGGCATATACCTAAGCAGTGTTGGTTGTTACTTCGTGTTTGTACCTTTCTTTGTGGTTTATCCTTGTGGATTTTGAAAGATCTTCAGGGATCTCGGGGTCCCTACTGAGTAGCTTTACTCACCCCGGCACGGGCTTTTCCCGCACTACGTTGTGTTGGTTGCAGACGACGGACAACGTTGATCTTGGGCGAGGCTTGCAGAGCAGGACGACACCTGGAGGTGGACCACTAGGCGGGACGTGTTCAGAGTGGACGACGGGACCCGAGGAGCAGTGGAGCTATCTGTACCCACCCTTCAGGTGGGATCTCCAGTGGACAGCTCAGTGTAGCAGCTTTTACTTACAGTTGTTGTTTTTCCCTTTCGAGTTGTACTTTACTTTCAGTTTGGGTTTGTATACTGGCCCATTTACTTTTCCGCACTTGCAGTTGTACTCTGTTTTTACTTAGTGTTTACTTTCTGCTTTCTTACTCTGTGGTGTTTGTTTACTTTACAAATGAAATGCCTTCCCTTTTTACCGGGATTTACGCCTTGGTGCTAGTCGCCAACCCCTGGCCTATGGAAGGCGGGCTTGGGGTAGTCACGACACGGACCCCGAGGGCGGGTCGTGACAAATTGGTATCAGAGGAGTTCGGTTCTACCGCGAACTCTGATCTTTTCTATGTGAAGCAATAATGTTTAGCGTATTGTGTGTGGTTATCAGTCCAGGGAGTCCAGTGTTGGTGCGGCGGCCGACGTATCCATACACCAGGACCCTGACTTCTGATTTCCGACTTAATGCACGAAAACATTGATTGCGTGTGTGTTTCAAACTTTTCTGTGTGATTACTTATATCATCTCACCAGGTATACAGTTCTGACCGTGGAGCACCTATTTCCTTTTCAGTATGGCCCCACAACGGCAGCCAGCTAGGGTTCCGAGAGTCGAGCATGACGACAGCCCACCGAGCGACGCGGCCTCGGTGCAGGGCCCTTTGTTAGCAGTGGCACTGGTGGTAGCTCTATCGGTCGAGCCACCGATACTTCCAGCACCAGCCGCTGACGATGCACGTCGCCTCAGCGCACTGCATGAGTTGCAGCGCCAGCGACCACCCAGGTTTCGCGGGTTGACGGATCCCCAGGCAGCAGAGGACTGGCTGGAGGCAGTGGTACATGTGTTTAGGCTAGCGAGGACACCATCAGACCTCATGGTGATTCTCGCTGCGAGCCTACTACACGCAGCAGCAGGACGATGGTGGACCTTGATGCTCCAGGTGCACGATGAGGAAACTCTACATTGGACGGACTTTGAGAGCCTCTTCCGCTCGGAGTTCGTCCCAGGCACCCTTCGTGCGGTGTGTATCCAGGAGCTTCTTCAGCTGCGGCAGGGCAGCATGACGGTCGCTCAGTACTCGGCGAGATTTACTGATCTCTCGCGCTACTCGACCGACATGGTACGTGACCCATTCTTCCGGGCCCGGACCTTCGAGCAGGGTTTGAGACACGAGATCAGGGCATCACTGATCTCCCTCAGCATACCGACTCAGATAGGAGTACTGGAGCGGGCCCTTCTGATCGAGAGCTTCCTTGCTGAGTCTACACCAGCGCAGCGACCCACCGCAGGGCGGCACGTGGCAGAGTCATCTGCAGCAGGCAGTCGACGGATGACTCAGGGGTCCAGACAGACTAGACCTTCAGGTAGACGACCTCAGGACACTGGCTCAGCAGTGCGGGGCACACAGCGCGGAGCCAGTCTTTCGAGAGGCAGACAGTGCTACTCGTGCGGCGGGCAGGGCCACATGGCTCGTGACTGCCTGACCCGCCATGCCGAGGAGCAGCAGTCAGTTGAGGGACCACCGAGGTTGAGGCAGAGGGTCGACCGTGGCAGTCCGCAGGGAGGAGGCGGATGAGGCAGAGGAGCTGGACGAGCAGCCGGTGGTGGGCGACGCTTTGAGGCTCTGCCACCACCACCACCAGGAGGTCCACCCCGACCACAGGGAGCTGGCGGGCAGAGACAGGCACAGCTCCAGGCAGCAGAGGCCTACGACCACGGCCCACCCGAGATGATTCGAGGTACTATCTGTGTCTACTCCACCCTTGCTGTAGTACTTATAGACACAGGAGCGAGTCACTCTTTCATAGCCGCTGCCCTTGTTCAGAGCTCGGAGATTCCGACAGAGCCGTTGGCTCGATCCTTATGGCTAGAGACTCCTACGGGAGAAGACTCGACGATTACGCACTGGTGCCGGCAGTGTGAGCTTACTCTAGGAGGTGAGAGCTTCGGCTGGGATCTTCTTGTAGCAGCGTCGAGGCCTTACGACGTCATCTTGGGCATGGATTGGCTATCAACGGTCCATGCGCAGATTGACTGTTTTAGGCCCAAGGTGCGATGTGTACGCACAGACGAGAGCAGGTTCACCTTCACCGGCGAGAAGGGAGCCTTAGCAGCACAGGATGGACTTCCGCGGAGGAGAGTACAACCCATCACTCATCAGTTGGCTAGCCTCATCCTTGGAGCAGTTGACGTGCGGAGTTCTGGTTTTCCTGCAGTGGTGGATCAGTTTGCGGACGTTTTTCCCGACGACGTCCCAGGGCTACCTCCTCGTAGAGAGGTAGACTTTTATATTGACTTGTACCCCGGGACAGCCCCGATATCCACTCCAGCATATCGGATGGCCCCCGCTGAGCTTCGAGAGCTACGGGTACAGTTGGAGGACTTGCAGGGCAAGGGGTTCATCTGACCCAGTGTTTCACCCTGGGCTTCCCCGATATTGTTCGCCAAGAAGGCGGACGAGAGCTTGCGACTTTGTGATGACTATCGTCTCCTGAACTAGGTGACAGTGAGGAACAAGTATCCGCTACCGGGGATTGATGACCTCTTTGATCAGCTCAAGGGAGCACGGTGGTTCTCGAAGATAGACCTCACGTCAGGATATCATCAGCTTAGAGTCAGATACGAGGATGTGCAGAAGACGACCTTCAGATGTCGGTATGGCCACTATGAGGTCTTGGTTATGCCTTTCGGTGTAACCAATGCTCCAGCAGTGTTCATGGCTCTCATGAACAGGATCATTCAGCCATACCTCGATCGGTTTGTCGTGGTCTTCATCGACGACATTCTGATTTACTCTACGACTGAGGAGGAGCACGCCTATCACTTGCGAGTTATACTAGACACACTCAGAGAGCACCAGCTTTATGGTAAGCTCTCGAAGTTCCAGTTCTGGATACGTGAGGTCCACTTCTTGGGTCACGTCATCTCTGAGGCGGGAGTTGCAGTGGATCTTGTGAAGATTGAGGCTGTGTTAGCATGGGAGCCACCTAGGAGCGTGACTGAGGTTCGGAGTTTCTTGGGACTAGCTGGATACTATCGGAGATTCGTACCAGACTTCTCTAGAGTTGCGGCACCACTCACAGCTTTGAAGAAGAAGGGAAAACCCTTCGTGTGGTCAGACAGATGTCAGTAGAGCTTCCAGGAGATGAGACAGAGATTGACTAGCGCACCTATCTTTAGGTTGCCTGAGGAGGGAGTAGGGTACGTAGTCTACTGCGATGCATCAGGGACCGGACTCAGATGTGTTCTGATGCAGGAGCGGGCAGTGATCGCCTATGGATCACGTCAGTTGAGGCCGAATGAGCAGAACTACGCTACCCATGACCTGGAGTTAGCAGCAGTGGTCTTCGCTCTGAAGACATGGCGACAGTATCTGATGGGCGAGCGCTTTACAGTCTTTTCCGATCATCAGAGTCTCAGGTATATCTTCTCGCAGAAGGACCTGAACCTGAGACAGCGGTGATGGCTCGAGTTCCTCCAGGACTATGACTTTGAGATAGTCTATACTCCTGGGAAGGGGAACGTAGTAGCTGATGCCCTCAGCAAGAGGACGGGCATTCAGCTACTTGAGGAGGCGACAGAGCAGCTAGCCTCTTTGCAAATATCCTTCGTGGATAGAGATGGAGCAACCTTCCTTCAGTCTCTCACAGTCACCCCTCCACTACTGCAGCAGGTCAGAGAGGTACAGCGTGAGGATACTGACTGTGAGACACGGCGTGCACAGATATCCTCGGAACAGGCACCTGATGGTTTCTCCCTTAGAGCAGAGCACGACATCCTTTTCAGAGGACGTACCATGGTACCAGTCACTTTGCGAGAGGAAGTGCTGAGAGAGTTTCACACTTCTCCTTTGGCGGTACATCCTGGAGTGGCGAAGATGTACCAGGACCTAAGACGACAGCACTGGTGGCCGGGCATGAAGAAGGCTGTAACAGAGTTCGTTTCTCGATGCCTCACCTGTCAGCAGGTGAAGGCAGAGCATTAGGTACCAGCAGGCTTGGTACAGCCCTTGGAGGTTCCAGAGTGGAAGTGGGAAGACATATCTATGGACTTCGTGACTGGACTTCCACGCACTTCCAGAGGTCACGACTCCATCTGGGTGATTGTTGACCGACTCACCATGTCGGCAAACTTCTTACCAATTAGAGAGCAGGGCTCAGTGGAGAGCTTGGGACGTCTCTACGTTCAGGAGATTGTGCGGCTCCATGGTGTGCCATCATCTATCGTCTCCGATCGAGATGCTTTCTTTACTTCCCGGCTTTGGAAGGGTTTACAGGAGGCGTTCGGGACGCAGCTACGTCTGAGCACAACCTTTCACCCTCAGACGGATGGTCAGATGGAGAGGACAATTCACACTCTCGAGGACATGCTCCGCGCATGTGTCCTCGACTTTGGTCGTAGCTGGGAGGATCACCTACCCTTGGTGGAGTTTGCGTACAACAACAGCTACCACTCCACCATCGGGATGGAACCGTACGAGGCATTGTACGGCTGACCTTGTAGATCTCCTTTGTGCTGGACAGACCCTGGGGAGTCAGCACTTGTAGGACCGGAGATGGTCCAGGCCACGACAGAGAAGGTCCAGGTCATCCAGGAGCGGATGAGGACAGCACAGAGCTGGCAGAAGTCATACGCTGACAGGAGGTGGAGGCCACTAGAGTTTGAGGATGGCGACCACGTCTTCTTGCGGGTCTCACATTGACGTGGTATTCGGAGATTTGGCCAAGGCGGCAAGTTATCTCCGCGCTTCATCGGACCCTTCCAGGTCCTCAGCAGGGTTGGCGAGGTGGATTATCGCCTGGCTCTGCCACCTCAGTTGCACCGGGTGCACGACGTCTTCCACGTATCCCAGCTGAGGAGATACGTGCACGACCTGACGCACATCATTGACCATGGGGAGCTTGACGTTGACGATGGGGCGACTTTTACGGAGGTCCCGGTGGAGATAGAGGATCGACAAGAGCAGGTCTTACGTGGGTGATCGATTCCTCTTGTGCGCATCAGATGGAAGCACGGGAATCTCTAGGAGAGCACATGGGAGCGGGAGGCTCAGATGCATGCTCAGTACCCTCATTTGTTTCCCTAGTTCTTGATGTATCTTTACGGGGACGTAAAGCCCAGAGGTGGGAGAAATGTAAAGACCCGTAAAATTCAAGGGAAATTTTTTCTTAATTTTCTTTGTAATTTTACAAGATCGCGGTTTCTGACGGAACCTGATTCCGAGGCCCGGAGTGCCCGGAATCAATTTCCAAAGTTTGGCTCAGGTACGTTCAGTGAACGAACGAGCGGGAAATCCTAACTTTTGATCCGGTGCTCGGAATTGAAATCCGAGGACACCGATGAACTCGCAGTGCCGATATTCGCTTAAGGAGACCTTTTCCAAGGTTGCGTTTAATTCGGGTTGAGAGTTAGTTTTCGGGAGTTTAGAACAAGTTAAATAAATATTGTGGATACAAATTTTTATTTAAACTTGTTGGTTAACTTCTCTCAAAGGAAGTTAGGGGTGGGACCCACACCCACTTAACCTCCCTTGAGAGGATTAAGTGTGGTGGGGCCCACACGAAACCCAACCTTCCATCTCCTCCCAAAACTCCTTTAACCCCTCTTTAATTAACATGACAAATTGTTATTTAATTTTGGAGTTATCTTTTTGAATTTCAAACCTTTGAAATTATTTTTGTTATGTTTGTGAATAAAATAAGACTCCATCTTATTTTTTTTGGTTAGAATTGTTTAGCCATCTTGAGAGCTTTTGGGTTCTTCTCCTTCTTCTTCAACTTTGACGAAGAATGATCAAGCTCCGACGAAGAACGCCGCTCCTCTCTTCTTCGTCTTCCGTGTCAACTAAAGGGAACGCAGCTTCCTCCTCGGACTTCCTTCATCGGCATACGAAGATTCACCACGACGTACGTCTTCGGACGTACCTCTTCATCATCGGTTTTGACGAACGATTACCGCGACGCCCGACCTCCGCGACGTTGTCTTCCGCGGGTCGTTGACAATCTTCGAACTTCAACCCAAGGTAGGGGTTGTTGTTTTTGTTTGTTTATTTATTTTTGTTCGTGGTTATAGCATGACTACGTGAAGATATTTAAATTGTGATATCTTTTAACGTGAGGGGGCCGGACCGCATGAACACGGCCGAACCCCCTCCTTTGTTCTTGTTGATTTATCTTGTGGGTGGAAACAAGATGGCGTGGTGCCGTCGCACCACGCGGATAATCACACGGTTATATTGCGCGGCGCCGTCGCGCCGCGCCGTGGAAGGATCATCAAGAACGCGACGCCGTCGCGCCGCGTCGAAGGGAATCGAAGGCGCGAAGGAGGGGTGCGGTGTCGTCGCACCGCGCCGGACGACGAACACCGCGGCCAGTTCCGGGCCGCGGCGGGACGAGAAGACCGGCGGCCGGGCCGCCGCCGTCGGAGGCCGGAAAGGGGACCGGCTTGCCGGTCCCATTGGAGAAAAACCGGCCGGCCAGGCGGCCGGCCGGAAGGTCAAAGACTGGGGGAATAAATTCCCCCGGTCAACCCTTTAAAACCCCCCCCATTTAATTGGGGGGCGGTTTCTTTGAGGGGGGCAGCCGGCCCCCCGGTTTTCTTCAAAGCAGGCCCCCCACGATGGGGGGGCGGTTTCCTTGAGGGGGGGGCAGGCGGCCCCCCGGTTCCTCCTCAAAGCGGGCCCCCAGGAGGGGGGCCGTTGATTGGCAAAAAGGCGCGGCTATGCCGCGCCGCCAAATTGAAGAAGCGGGGGCTTAGCCCCCCGCGCGCTACCTCCGTGCGGCGCCAGGCCGCCGCCCCGCTGGCCGGTCAGCCGGGCCGGGTCGGACCCGGGCCGGGTCGGACCCGGGCCGGGTCGGACCCGGGTCGGGTCGATCCTGTTCGGGCCTACCCAGGGGGGTCGGGCCGGGTCGGCCCGGACCCGGACCCCCCGTTTTTGTGACAAATTTGGTCTTTTGACCATAACTTGAGTCGCGGACCTCCGAATGACGAACCGTCTACGGCAATGCGATCCTTGGATCGAGACAGTCGTTTCGGTATATCGCACTCAATGTTTCGGAATACTTTGAGTTCGGCCGGGTTGGTTCGTTCACGAAACCAACCGGGCCTTCGGAGCAGAAACGCTCATATCTTGAGCTACGGACGTCCGATTGACGTGTCGTCAGTTTTGTTGTGTTCCTCTTAGTGAGACGGATCTTTTGGCATACTCCGCCCGAGGTTTGAACGTAGGTGGAGTACGGTCGGGTTGGTTTTGCCTTAAAACCAACCGGGCCCCGGGGACGAGAATGCCAATAACTCTCAGACCGGGCGTCCGATCGACGCGCCGTCTGTTGCGTTGAGTTCCTGTTGACGATACGGAACTTTTGGATACATTAACTCTGAACTTAGTGACATTTGATGTATTAGCCTCTCGGCTCGTGGAGCAGACCCTTCGAACGAGCTTTATGTGTGCGGGAACCCTAGTGCTGGCTGCGACTGTGACTACTACTACTACTACTGCTGCTACTGCTACTGTGACTGCGACGACGACAGTACAGAGATCTTGTGTGGATTCGACGACGATGACTACAGCACTCAGCGATCCTACGTGGATCAGTGCTACAGGTCCTGTGTGGGCCCGATCCTGTGTGGGTCTGATCCTGTGTGGGTCTTTGCGCTCAGCGGTCCTGTGTGAACCAGCGCCTACAGGTCCTGTGTGGGCCCGATCCTGTGTGGGTCTTTTGCGGGGGTTAGTTACCTATCGATCCTTCGTGGGTCCGACGACTTAGATGGATCAGTGATCATCTTTATCGTCCATTGAAGAAGTATACCTGTGTGAGCTGAATCTTGTTGCTTTCCTGTGTGGATTGTGTTGAGCTATCCTGAGTGGATTACGTTTTGCTTTCCTGTGTGGAATACGTTTACTTTCCTGTGTGGACTGAGTTGTACTTGGGCTCGGAGGTTGGTGCGTATTTGAAATTGATGACTTAGGTATATGTATGGGCATATACCTAAGTAGTGTTGGTTGTTACTTCGTGTTTGTACCTTTCTTTGTGGTTTATCCTTGTGGATTTTGAGAGACCTTCAGGGGTCTCGGGGTCCCTACTGAGTAGCTTATACTCACCCCTGCACGGGCTTTGCCCGCACTACGTTGTGTTGGTTGCAGACGCCGGACATCGTTGATCTTGGCCGAGGCTTGCAGAGCAGGACGGTACCTGGAGGTGGACCACTAGGCAGGACGTGTTCAGAGTGGACGACGGGACCCGAGTAGCAGTGGAGCTATCTGTACCCACCCTTCAGGTGGGATCTCCAGTGGACAGCTCGGTGTAGCAGCTTTTACTTACAGTTGTTGTTTTTCCCTTTCGAGTTGTACTTTACTTTCAGTTTGGGTTTGTATACTGGCCCATTTACTTTTCCACACTTTCAGTTGTACTCTGTTTTTACTTAGTGTTTACTTTCCGCTTTCTTACTCTGTGGTGTTTGTTTACTTTACAAAGGCAATGCCTTCCCTTTTTACCAGGATTTACGCCTTGGTGCTAGTCGCCAGCCCCTGGCCTATGGAAGGTGGGCTTGGGGTAGTCACGGCACGAACCCCGAGGGCGGGTCGTGACAATTATAATAATATTTATCATTATCTAATCCTTTCAAATCAAATAAATCAGAATTAATTAAATCATAGGATTTAATTACACTATCTCAAAATGGAATATTAGTACTTTTTAGATAATATTTTCTTTTTATATTCAACTAATTATACATAAAACAATTGAATTTTTGTGTGAATGTGGGGTTGAAGGCATTGTTTCCTCAAATTCATCTATCTCTGAAAAAGGATGTTCTCTTTTTATTGTTGTTGAATAAGTTAAACAATTTTCATAATTAATATAATAAAAATGAAACATAATATAAATTAAATTATCTAACATATAATATCAATCCTTATGTATAAACAAGTTAAAAAATAATTTACTTTTACATGGTTATTCTATAATACCAGTTGATAGGTTTCATAATAAATAACTAAAAAAGAATATTCTTATCAAATCCTCCACATATACCAATTTTTTTTAAACATTCAAGTAGATAACGATACATATTATTATAAAAACATCCTTTTATATAGATTATATGGTCTTAGAGAGGAGATGAAAATGAAAAATTGGGTCTGGGTATAATTTAATTTCCTTAAAAATTAAAAAGATTATACACTTAATTATAGGAATGTTATCAGTTAAAATAATAAATAATTCAACCATGATAATATAATAAAATATATATAATATAAAATAAAAAAATAAAATGATGAACAAGATATATTTTTATAGATTTTTAGCTCTAAATTATCCTATGTATACTTTTCATAGACTTACATGGTTTATGATCCACACTATGATATATAACATTTGAATGTATGTAATAACTCGTTACATATTCATTTTTCATTTTCGGTTGCTCAAAACAATTACATTATCTTTTATGGGTTCATGAAAAAACTTAATAATTTATAGAAGAATAAAAACTCTTATCTTTTATATCCTCTATCCCAATTACTTTCCATTTTATGGTTTAGGTAAGCCCCTATATTTTATTGGTGAAAAACAACCATAGTGTTTTACTAGTGCAGAAACAACCATTCCATTTACATGATCAATCAAAACATTTTCTATTTTGTGGTTCAAGATGAACCCCTTATTCAAATGGGATATAATAAACTCCTACACTTCTAGGGAAAATAATTACCTATTCTATTTTATAGTTTTTGAGGAAGCTCATCATATAAGGTGATAGATTGAGCCCATTATTCTAAGGGGATAGTCCAAACCTTAATATAAATTTTGTTAGGTTATTATAACCTCGTTGAATAATACTAAGTATAATAATAAAACCAAGATAGATAGAACACCATGATGGAATAACCTATTTTAACGCAGTTATTGATTGCTGATGAAAAAGCTATTGATTATAGATCAAAATGTGTACATTAAAATGTTTATGAACTATGAACCTCTAGGATGCAGTTTCAATCTATACCCCATGAATGAGTAAAATAAGAGTCACATGAATCTATTCTTCATTGATTCATTAGTCCTTTTAACCAAAAAAATTTCAATGTAAAATTTATTGACTAGAAATTACATAAATATTAAATATAAATTCCAACCACAATAACGCCTTTTGAAGTCACCATTAATTGATTTTAAATATATTTCAAAATCAGGTGTGTAACATTGGTAATATTTAGAAATAAATTTATTCTATATATGGTTAACACATAAGTGTAATTAATACAATGCTAAAAAATGAGTATATTGAAATTTAATTTCCCTAGGGAATCTCTCTTACTGAATGTGAGATAGACCATTCACATTATAATAATAGTTAATGTTGAACACAAATTTACCATTAAATCATTAAAAAACATCAAACCATGTTAAAATAGTTGAATAAAACTATTTAAAATATAATTCAATAGATTATTAATAATTAATAAATAATTATTTAATAAATGAATCGTTAATTATGTCCATCATAAACATGTAGAAAATGGAAATGTGAAATATTAACTATGAAATAAAATATTTCTATATTTTACAATATCCTATAGTAATTAACAAATCCACATTATTATATCCATATTTGAGTTTAATATATATTATTTATATATGGAATTAACAAGATAATATATTTATCAAAATCAATCAATGGAAATTCATGAATATCATTTCACATTGGCGAATCATGAAATTTATAGACAACAAGTAATATAATAAAAATGATTTATAAAATATAATCAAAATATGTGGTATGTTCCACATTCATTATATTTTTTTTCATAAAATAGGTTGACAAAGCCAGTTGACTGAAATAGTGGGTAGGTTGATATGGATTAATGGAATGATCAGGTGATTTGGTCAGTTGAATCCCACATAGTAATTATATTATATCCTTGATGTAGGATGATGCAGTATCGGGACATGGTCAGTTGACTCCATCATGTTATGTACACGTTGTCTGTGCGGTAGGTTTCCCCAGTCAAGTGACATGTTCAGTGAAATCCCACATGGTTAACAAGTTTTCTTCTCATGGAAGGATGACATTTTTCTTTTTCTCCATCATGGGAAGTGCATTTTATTTCATACGGTATAAATATTATCTTATGGAAAAGTTAGTTTACTCTTATGTGGTTGGTTCTATACATTTCTAAATATTCAATTTCAATATATATCCCCATATTTGTTATACAATAATAAAAATGATATTATAAGGTCTCGATAGATTTATTTATCCTAGTAACACATCATGATACTAGTAGTACATATTATGAATGAAAATAATAATAATAATATAATCACAAAAAAATTATGAAATGAAATATATGTATATGATTATTATTAAGAATAATTTAATTAATACATATTTAAAACTATTAAAGAAACCCCTAAAGAAAATAAAAAATTTATATATTTAAAAAGTTTTAAAACATAATGTGTATCAAGGATCCACTAAAAAATTAAAAACATTTAAGGTTAATTATATAGACCATGAGAATGGATCCATTTTAATATAATTTATATTGCGTGAATTATTGATACAAAATGAATCATTCATGCATCATGTCATTTATAAAAAAAGAATTTACTTTTAAAATTCCACAATATGATATTATTGACATTTAATAATAAATTTTATATCACTATCAAATCCACTAACCATGTTAACATAAAGAGGATTCAGGTTTCTATTGAATGATGAATGTAATGAAAATTTCATTCCATTCATGATAAGATTTCATTATTACATTGACCACAGTACATTATAGTGAAGAAGTGTTTGTAATAAAAAAATCATAAAAGAACAATGTATTGTGATGTATCCTCATGAAAAACAAAAAAGTTGAATAATATGTTGTTGGTCAATAAAATAATTAGGTAAAAAATTTATCAATGATTTATTTTTATCTATAAATGATAATATATGTGTTGAATATATATGTATTATATCTAATGATAATTTTTTTAAATATATACTGATAAAAATATTTTAATATTTATATTCATACAAATTGTGTTAAAAATATGTTTATAGTAATGTTTATAGTTGATAATTTTCTTAAAATCTTGAAATATAACCACACTGTGATGGTCAATAATGAATTTTATCCTCTCAACAAGATGTATCATTATACATTATCCATTTTAATGATTGAAAGTGGGACAATAAACATATATTCAAAATGTATTAATATTTAAATCTTGATTAGAGAAGATATATCAAGATAAGACCAAATTAATTCTCAACTATCATTCCATGTAAATATCAAGGTGGAATAGAAGGAGTATATAAATAAAAATATGAAAATTAGAAATATAAAAATATTTCATCCTTGGACATGGATTAATTACATGTTTTTTGAAAAAAAAATCTTTTAATACATTACTTAAAATAGTATTTCTTGGATGGTTTACATAGATCATCACTCTCCATCCATCCTAACAAAACAATTATATATAGAGTCCTCAAAAAAATTATTTGAGGAAAAAATATGAATAGTGTTATTGGTAATATTTATTATTTCCTAGTATGACCTTAATTATTTTGTGAATGTATGATATAAAATGGTATTATGTTAATATTTTTTATACTAGTATGGAAATTCCAAAACATTGCCATATATTTCATCATGTGTCATCCGACGAAATAAATTTTTCATAATATAATTTTGGTTATGATTGATCTCCTTATGATTCCACTACAATTAATTATTATTTAAGAGTATTTATCACTCAATCAACATATCATCATATACAAAAATGAAGTTGTAAGTCCATACATAGAAGCACTTTTAATTTTATTTGATCATTATCTAAATATATCATTGATTTTTAGAGAATAATTCTAAATGAACTAGACATATAGCTATGATTTGGATTTTCAAAACAATATCATAGAGATATTCAATATGAATGGACTATTCAAACACTTTAATATATGTTGAGATATTTTATAATATATTTACATGGATTCTTGAATCAATGCCATCCCTTTTCAGAGTTCTCATATAACATAAACATCCATTATAAAATTTAAATAACACAAAAAGAGGCTTTGTATTAGAATAGATGTATGACACCAACTAATTATAAAAATATTTGAGGTGTTGAAAATCATGTTTCTTGAAATTTCTCATGAAATGATAGATAAGATTAAAACCATCCAGTGAAATAAAAAATAGATATAGTAAAAAGATGATGTATACAGACATTATATAATGAAATATTGTGTTTGATGTCATAGATATGATATTAATCCAACAACAACATATGGGGTTATTACATTTTTAAAAAAATAAACATTGATCCATATATAAAATTCCCCATCCAAACTAATCAATCATATAGGTATGGTAGCATATCATCTTATGCTTCCACCAAACCACTCCCCAGATCGTGATGCGTTCCATTTATTACATCTGAGTAAGAACATACATAATAATTATCACCTATTTAAAATATATACAATATAATAATAACATAACCTAACTAATGGGAAAAAACCAACAGAAATCATGAATTATAGATATAGTGATCCACAAAATAAGAAAACTCTATAGGTTATAGTTATATAGAGGAATCATAAATGTCTATTACCAACATGATATCCAAAGTGTTTATATTCAAATAAGAATCATTATTTTTAAATTTATGAAATCATATTTTGGGGAATAGTGATTTAATTGTTTCTATAATGCAACACCCCAAGATTTTATATTTCATTTTTTCTTTTAAATAATTAATATGATGAATACATTTTTTCACATGTAAACTCAAACTAAAATGAACTATTATGAGTTTCATTGAGATAAAATATTAAATTGTAATATAATTATTTAAATAATACTCCAATGAAAAATAATAAATCACTAAGAACATTATGTGAGGAAAAAAACAAATAAGAAATTAAAATATCATGAACATAAAACAATTGTTTCCATGGATTTTCATAATGAATATACTCATAATTAGAATAATGGAAATAGGGTATAAATTTATAAACATAATTGTATTTTTTAAATAGAATTATATTAATATGATTTATTGTTATTTTAATGTGTAAATTAAAATATAAATGAATCATATATTACCATTTAAAATATATATATAATAATTGTAAATACTTTCAGAAGATATATGGGTTTTGGAAATATGTTCATTGAATATAAGGTCCTTAGAAATAAATTGATGCAGAGGGTATGTGGTAGTTATTACATTTCACAAAAAAATTATAATATTAAAAATAGTGAATGAAATAAAAAGATAATATTAAAAATAAAATACTTCATTATAAAAAAATAAACACTTATGAATTATATAATAAGGATAATAATAATTATATTATTCCAAATAAAATATTTTTCTTGTAGTTATAAAATTATTAGAACAGTTTCAATTATAATGGATTTATAAAATTAATTAATTAGATGATAAAAAATTACTTATTTAAGAATATAGTTAAAAGTATTTATTTCTCAAAAATGAATTTTTTATACAATTCATTTTTATCTTGTTTATATTTCTCTTCATCAAATTATTTTATCACATATTAATGGTGAAAATAAATTAACATATTAAAATGTGAAAAAATTAAAATAACACCCATTTATTTATTAATTGATATGAAATTCTGTTAAGAAATCTTAATGTTTAATATGATAATTTTCTATAAAAACATTATTTATTTTTATATTTTATGATTTCATTCAAATAATTAACCTAAAAAATATTTCAAAACATATACATAAAAAAATTATTTAAATTTTCAATAAATATTTTTAAAATATTTATTGGGGTAAATTTCATTTTTAGATAGAAAAATATTTACTAATAGAAATAAATTATTTTACTATAGTAAAGGTAAAAATATAAAAAATTCTAGGTTATGTGGTATGGAATTAAAATACCGTAAAACCAATATCATGATTTTTGGATGATTAATTTAATGACTAAAAATTATATAACCTCTACTATTATAATATTTTTATAAGATTTATTTTTAAAATAAATAAATTATATATTATTGAATGAGTATTCGCTGAAATACTGTTGAAAATAAAATTAAATAATGATCCCTCCCATTCCATTATAGAATAATAAAACCATTTTGTTATTTTATGAATATACACACATTTTCATCTACCAAATCATTTTTATATGTTCAATATATTATAATTTCATATTGGATGCCTAAATCATTAATTATAATTGATAGTATGTAAATGAAAGAATATATCAGTTAAGTGTATATGTTCATCCATTACAATTTAATTTAAATTATCATATCCAATATTTATAAAAAATATCATCCAATATAAGTTTATTATTTTAACATAATATTGTTTTTATGAAATTAAAAATTCAATAATATAACATTATACTTGAACTCATTCGTATTATAACATGTTCTTATTCTATTTGATTAAAAAACAATGTTACAAAAAAGACCAACATTTACACCATGAACTAGTATAAATAAATTAATAATTTTTATATGTGATATTAAGAATTAATATTTTTTATGAATATAGTTCATATATGATAAAATAAAAATATATTTTGGTTATAACATAACTAATTATAATTGGTAAATTACGTGAAAAATTATCGTTGATTAAATTCTCACAAACAAAAACCATAATTTCGATCAAATGAATTTTACAATAGAAACAATGTTTAAAAATTATGACACTACATATCTGAGTAATATATTAATGAAAACAATTTACCAATGAAAAAGTATCGATATCTTCACTATTAATTTTTTATAAATCATTTAAAATTATTAAAATTCGTTGACGAAAATAATCATTAACCATCTTAAATGTGTATAGTGAATTGTAAAATTAGAAGAGTGTAAAAGGTAATATAAATTGCTTTCATAAATATGTGACTAAAAATGATTTTTTATATAAGAGTATAATGTGCTCCACTATAAGTCCAGGCAAATGATCAAGGATTCCATTCTAGTCTCACATTGAATGCATGAGTGATATAACTATATTTCCTTCTAGGGAAAATTGAATGATATTTCACTCTAAAACTACATATTTTTTCCCCATACATTCATTTTATATTTATATTCCTTATTTCCATTACATGTCCCCATTAATTAAAATTTTTACTGATGTAATTCATGTATGTGAAACAAACCATACCACTTATTTTCTATTAGGAATTTTTTCATCCATAATTATATTATTTTTATTTTCTTAATTTTCTGTATTTATATGTCCTTATATGATTTCATATGATATTTTTCTATGTATATTTAATGATTTAAAAAATAATAACTTTATTGTAATTGTTTGTGTGTTTATTCAACCAACATTGACTCCCTAAATAAATAGGTGAAAATAATATACCCTTTTATCCCTATCAGTGAAATTTTATTTCTTACAATTGTAACTTTTTTTATAATTATTCATCATCCTCGTGTTTTATTGATTTTACAAATAATATTTTTATTTTTTATTAATTATTTTGGTAAAATGTATAAAAAATATAATGTTCTTAATTTCCTCATTATCTACATATATTATAATGTTCTTATATAACTATTGATCATCTATTCTAAAATATTTTATCTTTCTTAAGATTAATGAGTAATATTACCCAATAAAACCATCCATCTTCTATGAATTCATTGAATATAATAATTTTATATGGTTTATTTCATGATACCCATTTCATTTCATGGGTTAATTTTGTAACTATGACATTATGGTTGTTTTCATTTTTTATGGAAAAAATATATTTGATTTATCATTATCATATGTGTGGGAATATTATAGTCCTATAATATATTGAGTAATATTTTATATCTAAATATTCCAATATCGTAATTGCATTCATATCCCATGTAAAATATATTATGTTATACTAGTGGTTATCTCATTTTAACTATATTAAAGGAAATTGGTCAGACAGTTCAAATATGATATTAATGTATCAGTAGTTTGACATGACATATGTTATGAAATATTTTCCTCTTCTTGTGAGAAATTATTTAATTATGAAACATTCATGTGTTATGTTATCATATATCCTTTTTAATAACTCATGTTTTTCATTTCAATGAATCATTCCTAATTTTATAAAAATCATTATTTGAGGACTCATGTTTTTTGATATATGATATGGTTCTTTTATATTTTATCCATATAAATTGAAAATGAGCCCATACACATATTATCATTATATCATAAATTATGATCTCCATTTTCTGTGACTTATTTTTACCCTTAATGAGTAATTAAACACACAATTTATTATTTTTTCCATTCATATAGCTATAATGGCCAATATTATTTTCAATATTTCTAAATGTTATCATTGGATAATAATATTTGATGGATATTTTTAAAAAAAATTAATATAAATTTTTTCTTTTATCTAATATAATTTTATATAAATCCTTTATGACTGGGGATGTGTATAATTCTTTGATATAATTAATATTCATTTAGAGAGATATAATAAGCCTGAATATTATTATTAGGTAACATAAGAATGATCATGAATGTGAGGTTTATGATGATTAGACCATCAATGTATAATTTTTATAGTCATGAAGAATTCACAAAATGATCTTATGTATTATATAAAAGTGGAATAGTAATAACTTAATTTGAATGGGGGAACATAAATTGAATATACCACCCTAAAATATGGGAAAATTGTTTAAGAACATAGTTCATAAAACAACTTTTTATATCATATATATTCATGTAATGAAGACCAAAAAACATTACTATGTGGGATTTTATACTTTTTTGATCGAAAATGGGTATGAATTTAAATGTGTGATAGGGAGATTATTGATATTAAGATGCATATTTGATGTATGGAATGTTTAAATCATAAATTAGGATATTTGAATTAATGAATAAATTAATGGAACCATTATGTCAAGGATTAAAATTTCAAATATTTAATTTTTGAGATCTATTATGATGATTTCATAGTTTATAATGATTAAGGGAACATCCCATATTGATGGAAATGAATATTGTTGGCAGTTTTACAATTGAAAATATGAAAATTTCTAATAAGAGGTTTCATTTAGAGTAGAATTTTATAAGAAATAATAAACATGGAATATTAATGATGATCCAAAAATATGAGTAATAACATATGTTTTTAGTTATTTGGGTATTTATAAAGGGTTCAAGAGACCTAAGGGTCACAACATCATGAATTAAACACATTCCCATTGGGAAGGGATATACCATAAATTCTATGTCAATTTATCCTAGAATAGTGGTACTCATAATAAATGTTTCACATTTCCTAGGCCCATATACTACAAAATATTAGATTTTTTACTTCACCTATTTAAACAATATATTTTATTGATGTTATAAAATTATGACCTAGGGAGTTAAGATATAACATATTTAGAACTTATACATTAAATTTTTTATTAATAATTGTTTTTTATTATTCATCAATAGATAAATAATGTTGAAATTAAGATTTTTTTGTTATGATTTTGAGGATGAACTAATTTTAAAATATATATATGAAGTTCAAGATAGTGAATATTTAATAAAATATTATTTCATTTGATGGTTATATAACATAAACATATCGTCTGTGGGGTTTTATGTTACGTAGATTTATGGAAATTAATAATTATATTGTATGACTAATGATGGTCGATTTTGAATTTGGACGATAATTCATGTATAGACCATATCAAAAGGAAATATACCAAGTTTACATTTTTTGATCATTGACCTCATGGTCCATAGTATATGGTCTCTCAACTTTGATTAAAAATTTATATAATGTATGTGGTATGGGAGAGAAAAACTAGTTGCTAATGATGACCTATCACTAGTGTTGACAAAAGTGGGGAAGTGTTAAATAATTTTAATGTCATAGTTCTCTGAACATACCATAGTAATAATTATATTATAACCTATATGGGATTTAGGAGATAAAAACAATCATAATCTATTTAAAGGGGAATGCTAAATTTTTAATTCAAGATTTGATGTTTTGTATAACTAATTTAAGATTAGAAACATATTCCCAAGATTATTGTGGATCATTACTGGAATAACCAGTATAGATCCCCAACTCTAGAATGACGGGATATTGTTTCTAATAGTATTACATTTTCATGATTAAAATCAATCAAATTCTATAATGCATATTAGTTTATTAGTTTTGGTAAAAAGATAAATACATGAATTTTGTATTACAAATTAATATAATAACAACAACATAATTGTTTTCCTTTTGAGGGTAAATTTATTCCCACATAGAATATCATATTATATATTTCATATTATACTTATTGGATTCAAGGTAAAGGAAACAAAATAAAACTAATCTCAAAATCTCATTAAGTGTTTTATATAGAAGAAGTAATAATTAATCAATTATAATAGTCAATAATGAAAGGATATTGATAAAGATACATGCCATGTGATCAATAAAATTAGATAGATGGTCATAAAAAATATTTAATGTAACTACCATATCCCATATTAAATTATAAATCACTATATTATGAATAATTAATACAAAATGTTAAGTAATTTAACAGCCATTCAATTAAATCTATATACTGAGAATGAAAATTCATGTCAAGAGAATTTAGAAGATAAAAATCATGGATAATAGTAACAACTGAATTTTAAATAATGAAAATACATAATTGTTTGATTTCATGATTCATAGGCACATTATACCATTTCCTTTAAGACATACTCTCAAGACAGTATATGTATTTAGGTATAAACCCATATATTCTTCTAGGTGAAAAAGTCCAATGTTTATTTACATCTTTTATTGTCTCATGAGACTAATAATGAATCAAGGGACTTATTTCTAGCATTATAAATCCCATGTATTTAATGTACAATTCTTTCTTCATATTTCTAATAAACTATTTAATTAATGAACACTGTTCCATGTCAAATATCCTAATTTAATAAAAGTTACTAAATTTGCAATAATCCTCCAAATAATTACACAACAGTCATCATTAAGACCATATGAAATAAACGTATATGGTTTTGGAAATTATAATAACAATTTCATGATAATATATATTTTGGATTACTGTAATTTAAAATAAAAATTATCATAATAAAGTGATTGTTTTATGAGAATGTTAACAAAACAATGTGATATTGCAAAGATAACTTTTACTGGATGGTAATTTTCAAATCAAAAAATCATGGATGATATTGTTTAAAGTCAAACATAAAATCCCATGAACTACGATTGAGTTATTATATTAAATAAAAATTGGAATTATATATTCCACCCAAATTTTAATGATGGCGTAACAACAAATAGGTTATAATGGAATGTAAATTGGGAAAAAATCAATTTCCTTGTATTTTTTTATAGGGTACAATTATTTATCCTCTTGTATAGCGGTTTGAATCATGTTACTAATTTATAAAAGAAAGAAAATCATATTTATATAATAATATATAATCTTATTATAATAACATATTCCCTTTTTGTTAATAATCCTTCATTATTTTCAAAAATTCTGGTGTTTATTGCCTAGTTTTTTAGTATGCTATAAATTTTTATTTCAATAATTCTTATTTAAATCATTGTTTAATAATATATAAAATTTAATGATTGATGTAAATAATATATATATTCATTTTATTTTTATTTATTATAATCCAAAAAAAATTGATATCAGAAATTAAATGTATAATTCATGGAGACGGTAGTTCGTACGTACGTAAGAACGCTACTTCCATTTCCATATCAATTTTAAATAAATGAAAACTAAATGATACATATATATACACATATATGTAAACTAAAATTCCTATTAATTTTATTCTCATATCATTCAAATTGATTTACTAAAACTATTATTTAAATATTCCATGTTTATCGTGAAAGAATCAAATAAATTTTTGGAGGCAGTAGTTGACATGTCTACAAATGATGTTATCGTATTCCCATAAAATGGATATAATGAAGGTATGTATTATATAAAAAATTTAAAGAAGTATAAAGACACTATAAATAATATATATATATCATTATAAACAATAAATCCATTATTATTTCCATCCATTAATTGTTGTAAACAAAATAATGAACGATATCGATTCATGAGGCGCTAGTCCACTCTACATATGAACAATGATTCTATGTCCCATTATATCAATGTGTGTGAAGGTTTATGACATAATAATAGAATACAAACAAGTCAATATAGTTAATAGTTTGAGTTTGTTATATAATTATGATATAACATGACATTAATAGGTAGATAGGTAAAAGGAACAAAATTTATCATTGATGAACGTTGCCTCTTCTAATGGTAACTCCTTTTTCTTTATAAAAAATATTTCATTAGTTTTAATTCTACTCAATTTTAGGTTTCTCGGATTAGAGTATGTATTTTAGGAGATTATTTAAGGATATTTTGGGCAATACAAAGGTCTTGAGTGGTTTGAATAATTGGGAGGTTTCAGTTCCCTTTTATAGTGGAGATGGAGTGACATTCATCACGATTTTTGAAATAGGGAATTACAGAAACATTTTTTCCATGTCATGTTGTTACAATAAATAAAAAAATTATATCCAAGGGATAATATGGTCGATATATGTACATATAATTGATTTTGGGCATTATTATAGGTCATTTTTTCAAAATCATTTACATATTAGTCCAATGTAAATCTATTATTTTTATTAATTTCTATAATTTGTTTTAATTAAATTCACTAATATTTTTGGTAAAAATTTTGATTATATTATTAGAAATTATAAGATTTTTTAATTATAATATAGATTACATTTATCCAAAATCCAATATAATAGGTGTATGAAATTAATTTAAATTTAACACTATATATAGGATTACAACGATGGTTTTTAATGTAAAAATGTTCAAATGATTGAAATATTTTTATATAGAAATTTAATGAGAAATAATATATAATGAAATTAATTTTAGTAATTGGTTTATAATTTATCTAATTTTAATTTCAAACCAATTTATAATATAATATTACTACATAAACAAATTATATATAAAACATTTTTAAATTAAAAATAAATATTTTTCACTATTCTTCAAAAATGAAACATCAAATACAAAAAAAATTAATGCTTTGAAAATTTTGATTTTATGATTTAAAAAATGATGTTAATTATGACATATATAATTTAAAAAAGTATCAACATTCAATTTTTAAATTGGTCTCCCATTAAAATGCATAAAACCACATATATTTAAATATATCTTTTTTATGTTTAAAGTTGGGCTTCTTATTATCTTATTCTTTTCAAATCTATTTGATGAATATAAAAAATATTTTATGGAATATAATATATATATGTATATATATATTTCACTAATCTCAGTCACTAATAGTAATAAATTTAATTAATAATGATAAAACGCCTTTGTGAGCATAAAATCACATCTTTTATTGTCAATTGGTTTTTATATTCAATTCAAATTAATTGGTAACTATTGTATTTTTTTATATTTTTATAAAAAATATAGTTTTATCACTTATATAATAATATTTATAATATATAATTTAATGTAATTAGTATATCATATTATATTAAATAATAATATATTAGTAATATATTTTTATTCAGTAAAAATTGCTCTTTTATAAAACATAAGTCATCGATGAAAGTCATTGTTTAGTTAGACATAGTATAAAATATTATTAGATGCATTGAAGGATAAGGAATATATTAAATCTATTTAAAATATTAAATATATCATAAATACTCATGAAGTTATATTCATTTATACATTTGGTTTTTCTTATCATATGTGTTACCGAGTAAATGATATTCTTTTAGAATTTTTTGGGTGTTACATTCTTCCCACATTAAATTAATTATTTTCTCAAAAATTATACTCAATTTTAGAAATATAGTGTTTTTAATTTTATAAATATTTTTTTGAAATCATATGTCCTGAGAAGATTTAATAAAACATACCATTAATAAGAGTGAATGTATTGTAGAGTGGTCACATGTAATAAAAAATTTCCATATCTCTAATAATGAGTACAGTAGTGAAATGATAAAATAAAATCATAGAGGAAAATTATATATAATAATTATTGGGATTTATTGAGGTCAATCTTCCCAAATGTGGGATTTATCAATGGAATTATAATGGTGTCAAATCGATAAATCTATAATGTTTTATAAGACCAGTAGTTCAAAAAAAATGATGGTTTTAGGGCCACATTTTTATGATACATTCCTAAATTTTGATGAATTTTGTTATTTACCATGAATATAAATGAATATAGTTACATGGTATGTTACAATTTCATATGATCATTTATATCATTTGGTATTACTTTAATAAAATTACCATTCATCCCTTACTCTATGAAATAAATATCCTTGAACGAACCCTGTATATATATCCGAAGCACTAAAATATATAGATTTTCATATCAATAAAACATGTATTTAAGTTTCACTATAAATATTTTTAAAAACCCAATATGAATAATTTATTAATATTTATATCTCAGAAGTAATTCTATTATTTCATTATTAATATTTATTCATCAAACATTTTATCTAAAAACAATGATAAAATAACTAGGACATTATGTAGTCCAATGGTAGTCATGAAACCCTATACATCATTTTGTAGTGGGTTCAATCACTGCCACATTGTAAGATGTGACAGGTTTTAACCCTTCATGTGGGTTTCCATTTTTAGAAATTACATTAATTCAATTCCTATAATGATTCGAAATGTTTGATGGATATAGAAAAAATTTTATCATTAAAATTATATTTCTATATGTTTTTTATAAAACATTTTTTAAAATCCTAATAATTTATCTCTAATGTTATTAAAATGTAATTAATGATCACAATAACACTAAATTTTATCAAAACTCATATATCTAAAATTTAATGAAATTATAAATTATCAAAAAATATAAAAAAATAATGAAATTTATTGAAATAAACATCATCAAAAATACACATTAACCTGGTAGACACCCATTAAATTAATCCTAAAAAAATAAATGCTTAAAAATTATAATTTCTTATCCTTAATATCATAATCATATGATGGTATCCATAGCTCTTATTATAGGGAAAAAATATGTGATTATATGACAATCCTAAAAGTATACTATTGGGTTATGTTCAAAAATCTATGTTTTACTAAATATATTTTTTATGGTTTCTACTAAAATATTGATTCGTTTTTTAGTCTTGGTGAACTAGACAGATACAAAAGACTTATATTACATATAAATTCAATGAATACAAAATAATTTTTTATCTTTCAAGTAAAACATTATTCCAATATAGCATATCATTTTATACCTTTCTTAGCATACTTCTCAGATTTATAAGGAAAGGAAATAAAATACAGGTGAGCATAAATTATCATATTGGTTTAAATGTAGACTATAAAATAGTTAGTCAATGATAAAATACAATATATAAAGGTAATGGATGAAGAAAAATTCCAAGTAATCAATTAACTAAGATAATGTGATTAAAAAATATTAACTAGTAAATATAATAGCACACATGCCACATAAAATCACTGTATAAGGATAAAATAATATGATAATGTAAATAACTAAACAAACATGACATTAAATAAATAAATTATGAATGAAGATCCACCCATATATAATTTCAAAGAAAAAATATATTGGATAATAATATTAACTTAATAATAAAAAATGTAAATTATTAATTATTAAATGTCAAATTTCCCAGGAACCTGATAACTTTACCGTAAAGACATACTCTCATGGTATATTATGTTTATGGGTAGAAACATGTCTATTCTGGTTTTAAAAAAACTTGAAGAGTGTATTCCCAACTGATTTATTCTCATGATGATACCAATGCATTGAGGGGATTATTTATAATTATCTCAACCAACTTAGTTCATGTCCAAATCACTCCTTTAATATCAAATTAACGATTTAATTAATGAAAAATATACCTTATCAAATATTTGTAATGAATAAAAGATTCAGATTTATCAATAATTTACTAGTTGATCAAGTAAATATTATTGTGAAACCAAATGTAAAAATGGTATCTAGTTTAGGACATAATAATATACATTTCATGATAATATGGTCGTTTAAGAGTAATAAAATGTGTGATAAAAACGATCATAATGAATTTATTTTTTCAATAGAAGGTTAACAAAAGAAAGTGATATTAAAAAGAAAATTTTCACCAATTGGTAATTTTCAAGACAAAACCCCTGGGATGAGATAGTTCTGACTAAAACATAAAATACAATGAAATTTAATTTAATATTGATATAAAATGAAAATATGGATGTGTATGCACCACAAAAATTGAATTGGTTTATAATAACAAATATACCTAAATGGAATATAAATTGAAATTAAATACCTTAACGTGCGTTTCCTTTTTGGTGAACATCCATTAAACATATTTATAGTGTTTTAAAACATGTTACTATCAAATAATAGAACAATAATAATTTTTATTATATCATATAATATTTTATTATAATAGATTATTCTACATTTGTTATTAATCTTTCATTATTTCCACAATTTCTAGTTCTAATAAGTTACATTTTCATGTATATTTTGACATTGTATTTTTTTAGAAGTTGATAATGATTTAAACATATATATATAGTTTAAACCATGATTTAAATATAATATATAATAATTTTAAATGTATTTATAATAATCCACAATTTTTGGTGATATAAAATGTAGTGCACCGTTCATGGAGATGGATAGTCGTATGTACACATGAATGCTGTTTCCATTTCCATTTCATATTTAAAAGGATATAATTTAAATAATAAATATATCTATATTTTAATTCAATAATCATATTTATGTCATATATTCCACATATTTTTACTAAACCAACCTTTATTTGATCCCTATATAGCCTGAATGAATCAACACACTTTAAGGATGTTATAGTCCACACACCCACCAATAATGTTATCATATTCCCACAAAGTGGAAACAATTATGGTATATATTATATTAATCTATTTTATAATCATAGAGACATTATAAATACTATATATATATATATTAAAAATAAATTCATCATTTCTTCCAACAATGAAAGGTGGTTTATGAAAAAATGAAGGACATTAGTCTGTGATGATGTAGTCTGCCATACACACGAACGATTATTGCATATCACAATTGAAGTATTTGTGTAAATGAGTATGTCCAAATAATATCATATAAACATCTTAGAATATTTATTATTCTAAGGTTTTTATATATCCATTATATAAGAACAATCCAATGGGTGGATATGTAATTGAAAAAAATGTGATCATTGAAGAATGGTACCTCTTATTTTGGTAACTCCTTTTGGTTTATACAATAAGTCATAATTGGTTTTCTTTCAAACCAAACAGATTCTTATATTATTACATTAGGTATTATGGAATATTATTTTTTATAGTATTTTTGATCCAAAGGGAATGAAAGATGTAAATACGTGGGAGGGGTGAGATCCTTTTTATAATGGAAGAGAAGTGAAATTTTTTAAATTATATAAAAGATGTAATTCCACCGATGTTATTTCCTTGTAAAGTGGTTCCAATAATGAACCAGATTTTAAAAGAGGAAATATATTTTTCAAAATATGTACACCCAATGCATTTTTAACAACTTTTTAAGTCATTTTGTCCCTTAGGTTTAACATTATGTCCCTTGTTATGTTAATTTTTCTCTCATTTGCTGTAATTAATTTTATTTATATTCAATAATAATATTGGTTAAAAAATATTCTTACCTTATTATAAACTATAAAATATTATAATTCTAAATATAGAATCCATATTTCAAAATTACAATCACAAAAGTGGATAAAATTATTTTGAATTTAATTACACTTACCGGATAGCAAATCATGTTTTTAAAGTAAAACTATTCCAAGAAATGTCATAATTTTATATATAATATCAATGTGAGATTTGCAACATCCCGGTTCCGGGTGACACTCAATCGGTGCCCTGAACCCGGTTCGCCACGTGACCTCAAGTGCATTTCCCCAAACGCCAGAGGCTGCCGACTAGTAGCGAGGGCCCATGCCTGATTATGGGGAATCAATTCCATCATTTGTCAAAGTGCAGCGTAGCAGAATACTAATATATAATTACAACTAAACAAGTAAACCATACATAACTGAAATAAACAACTGCAGTAGATATAACCAACTATATATAAAAAATGATGGAACATGTCTCAAGTTCTATAAAAACAGCCAGAACATGTTATACATCAATACAGTACAACAAAATACAGGGTACAACTAAACAAATCAAAACAGCTGGCAGTGGCATCGCGAGCCTAGGCTCTGTCCCATGCCCTCATACTCCATATAAATAGTCAAGTACCTGTATAAGGACTATTTCCCCTATCCACACCTATAGAAACATAATCTGTTTGGGCCAAAAAACATGACCCAAACAGGGTGTGAAAAATATATCTCATTAGGCACCCACCAAAGGCCCGTGCCTAACTGCGTGTAAGCATGCAACAACAGTGTGCAATAGTAAAATGCAATAAAGTAAGTAGTACTGAAAAGTAACTAACATAACAGTTAAATTTCCATTTTATTATTTATTTAATCCATTAAATTTTTAGAAATCACCACAGTGCATTTCTAAGTAAAAATTCCTCATACTCAGACAAGCAAAACCTTACCCTCAGGTAATCAGAATTCAACCCGCAGGTAATTCCCTCAGGCGTAACAGATTTTTCCCTCAGGTGTAGGTAGTTTCACCCTCAGGCACAGAGTCTATGGCCCTCAGGAACGGAAGATGTTTCCCTCATGCCGAAAATGGTTACTGCCCTCTGGCTAAATAGTGCAGTGCCCACAGGCCAATCACAACAACTCCCCCAGGCTAAACAGGAAACCGGGCAATGCCCAACATGTAAACAAGCAGTAAAAAAGCAATTCCTCTCAAGGAAATTCTAAAATTACTAATCTAAATTCATACCCTCGGGCATCCTGGCCAAACGGCTAAACAGTGAAGCACAACCCCGGGGTGGTTACAGATCCAAGAAATGATCCCAACCGGCAGTATTACCACTTATTCAATTACCTATATAGTTCTAGGTCACTAAACTAGCAACGACCTCAGCCACACGACACCCCAACATGGGTTTGTGACATGAAAATGCACAAAACACACGGTAATTGGAAAACTAAACACCATGCCACCTACTTTATATGCCAATGAGCGCTATACACGAACGTCGATTCCTGAAACGCCCAAGAATGATGGAGATCTGATGAAGAAAGAAACTCACTTAACCTCAAATAACTTCTGTTAGGAGAAGAATTGTAAAGAAACACGCAAGGAGAATAGAGGGCTTACCCGTGCGGTTCCGACGAGATCGTCCGAAGCGGAATCAGATTCCAGACGTACACCCAGTGGATCTATGAAGGTTCGGTTGTCCTCTGCCGAGCTCTCTTCCCATTTTAAGCCTTCCCTATGAATAGGGGAGGCTTCTGCCCATTTTAAGAGAAAAAAAAACAGAGTACATGATGTGTACTTCTGAGTACACTGTGTGTACTTCCCATTTTTTTAATTGTTCATCTGGCGGATTCCCGCCAGCACAGCATTGTTCACCTGCCGACATGACTACACGGTGTGTCTTCATGAGTACACGGCGTGTTCTGTCGAACAGATGGCCACCGCCTTACTATTCACCTGCCGACTGAATACACAGTGTGTAAAAGACAACTACACGGCGTGTATTGGGTTCCTACACCGTTCATCCCCGGCATGGCCACACGCCCTGTGTAATCATCCCACACGGCCAAAAAAACACGGCATATGGAAAAAGTACGCGGCGTGTACTTCCAAAATTTAGGATTTCTTCCCATTTTCCATATTTTCTAAAAAAATATTAAAGAAATGAGAAAAGAATAAGCTTTTACCTCAAAATAAGAACCATGTTCTTACAAACTTCCCCCCTTATATAAATTCATCCCCGAATTGCCCTTCCAAGGGTGGTGAACATATAACCGCGAACAAATCCGGCCACTTAGCACGTACATCGGTCTCCTGCTCCCAAGTTTCGTCCTGCACTCGACCATGCTACCATAACTCCCATATGAGAGGAATTGACTGGCCTCAGAGAAGCTTCATCCTCCTATCAACGATACGAATCAGATGCTCCTCAAAGGTCGCATCCATCTGAAGCTCAACCTCTTTAGTTGAAAAGATATGAGATGGGTCTGAATGATTTCGACGCAACAGAGATACGTGGAAGACATCGTGCATGGCTTGGTATCGCTACGGTAACCACAACTGATATGCAACCAGTATGACTCTCTCTAGAATCTAAAAGGGCCCCACATACTGTGTTGAAACATTACACTATCTCTTGATCATGTTGTGTCCCAGCCTCGGCAAAACACGCAAGAAAACCTGATCCCCGACCATGAACCCCAAAGGTCATCTATGGTGATCAGCATTATACTTCTGACAAGACTGTGCGGTAGCCACCCACTTCAGAATCATCTGGACCTGCTCAGAAGTCTCATGCACGAGACATGGTTCTAGTAAAGCTGCCTCACCTACCTCTAACCAACACAAGGGTGATCCGCATGGACTACCATATAAAGAATCATAAGGTTCCATCTCAATAATTGCCTAAAAACTATTGTTATAGGAAAACTCGACTAAGAGTATATGATTCTCCCATGATCCCCCAGAGTCTAGGATGCATGCTCGCAGCATGTCCCCAAGCACCTAAATAGTACGCTCTGATTGGCCATTTGTCTGAGAGTGGTATGTTGTGCTCAGAAGCACCTGTATACCCAGTTCCCTCTGAAGAATCTTCTAGAAATGAGACGTAAAACATGCATCCCTATCTGAATTGATAGAACGAGGTACCCCATGAAGAAATACGATCTCTCGGATATACAACCTTCTGAGCTCGTCAACACCAATGGCATCCTTGATCAGCAAGAAGTGAGCTACCTTTGTGAGTCTGTCCAAAACAACCCACATGGAATCATTGCCACTAGGTGACCTCGACAACCCAGTCACGAAGTACATCGCGACATCATCCCATTTCCACTCCGGGATGGGTAACTGCTGTAATAGTCCAGCTGGCCTCCGATGTTCCGCCTTCACCTACTGACAGGTGGAACACCTCATAACAAAACCAGCTACATCTCTCTTCATACCCGACCACCAGTATTGATGTCTCAAGTCACGGTACATCTTGGTAACCCCGGGATGAAATGACCATGATGAATCATGAAACACCCGCATCAGCTCCTCGTGTGTATCCCCTAGAACCCACACTCATCCCTGGAAATGCAGAACTTCGTCATCGCCTATCGTGCAACCAGTAGGAGGGTCCACACTTTCCACCGAATCCCATAAAACTAGGCCTTCTAAATCAGATGGATATCTCATCCTGAATCTGTCCAGGAGGGTAGAGGTCAAAGCTAATGTGGAAAGATATGTCTACCCCTGACTGTCATTCACCTATAGATGCATCTCAGAGAACAAAGCCATAAGCTTCCACTCACCATTGGCCTCATGCACTGCCTGTATCTGAGACTTCCTACTCAGTGCATCGGCTACTGCATTACCTTTACCAGGTGTATAGGAAATCTCAATGTCGAAGGACTGTAGGTACTCGACCAACTTTATCTGCCTTAGATTCAATTCACGCTGAGTAAAGATATACTTGAGGCTTTTGTGGTCGGGGAAAACCACAAAATTCTTTCCCAATAGATAATGTCTCCAACAACGCAACACATGAACAAATGCGGCTAACTCGAGATCATGCGTCCGGTAATTCCGCTCATGTGGCCACAAATGCCAAGACCTGTACGCAACAACTCGATCATCCTGCATCAACACTACTCCCAGCCCAATTCCTGATGCATCACAGTAAATTGTATAGCTCTTCCCCTACTTTGGGAGTATCAGGATCAGTGCTGATGTCAACCATCCTTTCAAATCCTGAAAGTCTATCTCGCTTTCTTCCAACCAAACAAACATTACACCCTTCCTAGTCAGACACGTCAACGGTGCTACTAAGCGAGAGAAGTCCTGTATGAAGCATTTTTAGTAACCGGCCAGTGCTAACGAACTTCGTATCTCAAACACGTTCTTAGGGTACTCATAAGAAACTACTACTTTCAGATTCTCTTGGTCTATTGAAACTTCTTCCTCTGAGATGATATGACCTAGGAAGTGAATTTGGTCCATCCAAAAGTGGCACTTTGAGAGAATAGCATATATCCGATTCTCTCTCAGTGTACTCAATACGATCTCAAGATGGGTGGCATGGTCGTGTCAAGTGTTTGAGTACACTAAGATGTCATCCACGGATACTACCATAAAAGAGTCAAGATACTAATGAAACACACGATTCATCAGAGCCATGAAAACTGCTGGCGCATTCATGAGCCCAAACAGCATAACCAAATTCTTGTACAGACCATATCTTCTCCGAAAAACTGTAAGTGGTATATCCGATGGTCTCATTCACAACTGATGATATTCAGAAATCAGGTCAATCGTCGAGAACACTCGTTCTCCAAAAAATTGATCAAAAAGATCATCAATCCTCGACAAGGGATATCAGTTCTTAACCGTCAACTGGTTCAGCTTCCGATAATCCACACAGAGTTTGAGAGTACAATACTCCATCTTTGCAAAAAGGACTGGAGAATCCAAGGAGAAGTATTGGGTCGGATAAAACCCTTTTCTTGTAACTCCTCTAACTGCCTCTAGAGCTCCTTCAACTCAGGCATAGCCATCCTATAAGGAGGAATGGACATTGGTGCGGCTCCGGGCACAATCTCAATAGAGAAATCCACCTCTCTCTCTCTGGAGGTAGACCTGAAAAGTTGTCTGGGAATACATCCCTGAAACGATCAACCACTGGAGGGAAATCTTCCTGAAAAGTCCTCTGATCATCCAGATATAAAATCGCAATCTGGGTTGTGATTACACCTCGCCCAAGATGCTCTGGTCGAGTTTGACTCGCCTAAACATCACATTCTCCCTTGAATAGAAACTCTCCGCGATTTGGTGACGTGAAGCACACCCTGTGACGATAGCAGTCCACAAAGGCTCAAAAGGGAACCAAACAGTCCATCCCGAGAATGACGTCATAAGCTATCATCTCTAAGACATAGAGGTCCCAAAAAAAAGTGACACCCACCAACCTCAAGGGGGAACTCCTTGCACTAAAGCACACCAGTCGTTCTAGTTCCCAACAGAGTGTTAACGTCATGATATCAGAAGAAGTAGAAACACAGATCCCAATGCTCTCCACAACGGGTACAGATATTAAACTATGCATAGAACCCATATCAAAAAAGTACTGAAGATAAGACAGAAGCTACTAGAATAGTACATCTGACTGTAGATGTTCCGGGATCCTGCTCTTGCTGGGTCTGTTTCACAGCATATGCCTGCCCAATGCTGCTGCCCTATGACACAGCTTTGCTACAATGAGCTCTCCCGTCGGGCTGCATCTGAGATCCTAGTGTCTAGCTACCACGAACATGACCACCATCTCTACCTGCATTCCCGGACATATTCCAGTTCCCTGACTGGTAAGAAGCCACTGGTCCTACTCCCGCTCACAGAGTCTGCACATAACCCCTCTCACTGGACACTGGTAAAAACGCCCAGCAAAAGCGATGTAGATGACCCAACATGCCGCAAGCTCGGCACTCAACTAGGTCTCGTGGACACTGTGGTCTCTTCTACCCCTCTCTTCCACAATGGTAGCACCTGACCGGGCCACCTGAAGAAGCTGTCTGGCTGGTACTACCGCCCTGAGAGAAGTCCATCTGTCTCTTCCTCTTGACAACAGAAATAGTACCAGTAATTGGTGCTGAACCGCCCTGGCCCACACCACTCGATTCCAGCAGGTTCCTCTCTGAAACTAGCGCCTGATTCAAAATAGTGTGTACTGAAGGAAACCTAAAAACATTCACCAGAACTCGGATGTCATACCAATGACCATCCTCAAAGCGCATGGCCCTCAAAATCTCATCACCCACCAACATGGGTGAAAAACACTAAAGCTCGGTGAAACGAGTAGAATAGTCCGTCACCGACCTAGCACCATGCTGCAGATTCAAGAACTCGCGAGCTCTATCTTCCCTCAGTGTCTCTGGAAAGAAGAAATCATAAAAGGCCACCTAAAAATATTCCCACGCCATATCTCTGTGATGCTCAGACTGGGTGGTAACATCCCACCACCTCTTGGAGGAATCATGTAGCATGTAAGTCGCGATCTTAACCCTCCACCCTGGAGGAGTCTCAAGATGCTCGAAAATAGTCTGCATCGATCCTTGCCAAGACTCTGCAGCCTGTTGTCCTCCATCCCCTGAAAACGTAGGAGGATGCTACTACTGATGTCACGACCCGCCCTCGGGGTCCGTGCCGTGACTACCCCAAGCCCGCCTTCCATAGGCCAGGGGCTGGCGACTAGCACCAAGGCGTAAATCCCGGTAAAAAGGGAAGGCATTGCCTTTGTAAGGTAAACAAACACCACAGAGTAAGCAAGCGGAAAGTAAACACCAAGAAAAAGAAGAGTACAACTGAAAGTGCGGAAAAGTAAACGGGCCAGTATACAAACCCAAACTGAAAGTAAAGTACAACTCGAAAGGGAAAACTGCAAATGAAAGGTAAAATCCGCTACACCGAGCTGTCCACTGGAAATCCCACCTGAAGGGTGGGTACAGATAGCTCCTCTGCTCTACGGGTCCCGCCGTCCGCTCCGAGCACGTCCCGCCCAGTGGTCCACCTCGAGGTACCGTCCTGCTCTGCAAGCCTCAGCCAAGATCAACGCTGTCTGTCGTCTGCAAACAACACAACGTAGTGCGGGCATAGCCCGTGCAGGGGTGAGTATAATCTACTCAGTAGGGACCCGAGACCCCCGAAGGTCTCTCAAAATCCACAATGGATAATCCACAAAGAAAGGTACAATCACGAAGTAACAACCGACACTGCTTAGGTATATGCCCATACATATACCTAAGTCATAAATTTCACATACGCTCCAACCTCCGAGCCAAAGTACAACTCAGTCCACACAGGAAAGTAAACGTATTCCACACAGGAAAGCAAAACGTAATCCACACAGGATCGCACAACACATTCCACATATGAAAGCAACAGAATTCAGCTCGCACAGGTATACTTCTTCAAAAGACGATAAAGATGATCACTGATCCATCTAAGTCGTCGGACCCACGAAGGATCGATAGGTAACTAACCCCCGCAAAAGACCCACACAGGATCGGGCCCACGTAGGACCTGTAGGCGCTGGTTCACACAGGACCGCTGAGCGCAAGGACCCACACAGGATCGGACCCACACAGGATCGAGCCCACACAGGACCTGTAGCACTGATCCACGTAGGATCGCTGAGTGCTGTAGTCGTCGTCATCGAATCCACACAGGATCTCTGTACTGTCGTCGTCGCAGTCACAGTAGCAGTAGTAGCAGTAGTAGTCACAGTAACAGTCGCAGCCAGCACTAGGGTTCCCGCACACAGCAAGCTCGTTCGGAGGGTCCGCTCCACGAGCTGAGAGGCTGATACATCAACTGTCACAAAGTCCAGAGTTGATGTATCCAAAAGTTCCCTATCGTCAACTGGAACTCAGCGCAACAGACGGCGCGTCGATCGGACGCCCGGTCTGAGAGTTATTGGCATTTTCGTCCCCGGGGCCCAGTTGGTTTTTAAGGCAAAACCAACCCGACCGTACTCCACCTGCGTCCAAACCTCAGGCGGAGTATTCCAAAAGATCCGTCTCACTAAGAGGAACACAACAAAGCTGACGGTACGTCAATCGGACGTCCGTAGCTCAAGATATGAGCGTTTCCACTCCGAAGGCCCGGTTGGTTTCGTGAACGAACCAACCCGGCCGAACTCAAAGTGTTCTGAAACCTTGAGTGAGAAATATCGAAACGACCGTCTCGATCCAAGGAACGCGTTGCCGCAGACGGTTCATCAATCGGAGGTCCGTGGCTCAAGTTATGGCCAAAAGACCGAAACTGATTCGAAACGGGGGGGTCCGGGTCCGGGCCGACCCGGCCCGACCCCCCCTGGGTCGGCCCGAACCGGGTCGACCCGAACAGGGTCCGACCCGGCCCGGCCGTCCGGCGGCGCGGCCAGGTTCCGCGCATGTGCCGCACGCGGGGGGCATAACCCCCCCTTTTTCGGATCTCGGCCGGCCAAAGTCCGGCCGTTTCTTCTCTCACGCGAGACCCGCGGGTCCCGCCTCCTATCCAAACCGGCGGCCGGCGCGGCCGGCCGCCTTCTTCTTCTCCGCCGCGGCCGTAGCCGCGGCTCTTCCCCGATCTCCGGCGGCCGGCGAGGCCAGCCTCCCCTGGCTGCTCCGCCGCGGCCGTAGGGCCGCGACCCTTCTTTTTCTCCGGAGCCGGCGGCGCGGCTGCCGCCGGTCTTCCCGTCTCGCCGCGGCCCGGCTGCCGCCGGTCTTCCCGACTCGCCGCGGCCCGGAACCGGCCGCGGTGTTCGTCGTCCGGCGCGGTGCGACGGCACCGCGCCCCTCCGCCGCGCCTTCGATTCCCCTTGACGCGGCACGACGGCGCCGCGTTCATGATGATTCTTCAACGGCGCGGCGCGACGGCGCCGCGCAATATAATCGCACGATTATCCGCGTGGTGCGACGGCACCACGCCACCTTGTTTCCACCCGCAAGGTAAATCAACAAGAACGATGGAGGGGTTCGGCCGTGTTCATGCGGTCCGGCCCCCTCACGTTAAATGATAACACAACTTAAATATCCTTTCGTTAATCATACTAGAACCACGAACAAGAATAAATAATTAAACAAAAAATCAACAACCCCTACCTTGGGTATAAGTTCGGCGATTTGTCAACGTCCTGCGGAAGACAATGTCGCGGAGGTTGGCGTCACGGTAATCGTTCGTCAAATCTGACGACGAAGAGGTACATCGTTGGCGAATCTTCTTATATCGACGAAGGGAGTCCGAGGAGGAAGCGGCATTCCCTCTCGTTGACACGGAAGACGAAGAAGAGAGGAGCGGCGTTCTTCGTCGGATTTTGAGTTTTCTTCGTCAAGCTTGAGCGTTCTTCGTCAGAGTTGAAGAAGAAAGAAAAGCTCTCAAATCCTCACAAGATGGCTAAAGAGTTATAACCCAACAAAATTAGGATAAGAGCTTATTTTATTCACAAACTTAACAATGAATTTCAAAGGTTTGAAATTCAAAATGGATAACTCCAAAATTAAACTCACTTATTTATTATACATGAGTTGTATAATTAAATAAAAGTTAAGTTGACAAGCCTTTAAGAGGGAGAGAGGGGAGTTAGGGAACTTGAAATGTTTAGGGTTCGTGTGGGCCCCACCACACTTAATCCTCTCAAAGGAGGTTAAGTGGGTGTGGGTCCCAGCCTTAACTTCCTTTGAGAGAAGTTAACCCACAAGTTTAAATAAAATTTTGTATTTCACAAATTTTATTTAACTTAATCTAAAAACCCAAAAACTAACTTTCAACCCGAAATAAACGCAACTTCGGAAAAGGTCTCCTTAAGCGAATATCGACGTTGCGAGTTCATCGGTGTCCTCGGATTTCAATTCCGAGCACCGGATTAAAAGTTAGAAATTCCCGCTCGTTCGTTCACTGAACGTACCCGAGCCAAACTTCGGAAATTGATTCCGGGCACTCCGGGCCTCGGAATCAGGTGCTGTCAGAAACCGCGCTCTTGTAAAATTCCAAAGTAAATTAAGAAAAAATTGCCCTTGAATTTTACGGGTCTTTACATTACTCCCACCTCAGGGCTTTACGTCCCCGTAAAGATACATCAAAGACTAGGGAAACAAATGAGGGTACTGAGCACGCATCTGAGCCTCCCGCTCCCATGTGCTCTCCTGGAGATTCCCGTGCTGCAATCTGATGCGCACAAGAGGAATCGATCGCCCACGCAGGACCCGCTCCTGTCGATCCTCTATCTCCACCGGGACCTCCGTAAAAGTCTCCCCATCGTCAACGTCAAGCTCCCCATGGTCAATGATGTGCGTCGGGTCGTGCACGTATCTCCTCAGCTGACACACGTGGAAGACGTCGTGCACCCGGTGAAACTGAGGTGGCAGAGTTAGGTGATAAGCCATATCGCCAACCCTGCTGAGGACCTGAAAGGGTCTGATGAAACGCAGAGATAACTTGACGCCTCAGCCAAATCTCCGAATACCACGTAGAGGTGAGACCCGCAAGAAGACGTGGTCGCTATCCTCAAACTCCAGTGGCCTCCGCCTCCTGTCAGCGTATGACTTCTGCCGGCTCTGAGCTGTCCTCATCCGCTCCTGGATGACCTGGACCTTCTCTGTCGTGGCCTTGACCATCTCCAGTCCCACAAGTGCTGACTCCCCAGGGTCTGTCCAGCACAAAGGAGATCTACAAGGTCGGCCGTACAACGCCTCGTACGGTGCCATCCCGATGGTGGAGTGGTAGCTGTTGTTGTACGCAAACTCCACCAAGGGTAGGTGGTCCTCCCATCTACAACCAAAGTCGATGACACATGCGCGGAGCATGTCCTCGAGAGTCTGAATGGTCCTCTCCGTCTGACCATCCGTCTGAGGGTGAAAGGCTATGCTCAGACGTAGCTGCATCCCGAACGCCTCCTGTAACCCCTTCCAAAGCCAGGAAGTAAAGCAAGCATCTCGATCGGAGACGATAGATGATGGCACACCGTGGAGCCGCACAATCTCCTGAACATAGAGACGTCCCAAACTCTCCACTGAGCCCTGCTCTCTAATGGGTAAGAAGTGTGCCGACTTGGTGAGTCGGTCAACAATCACCCAGATGGAGTCGTGACCTCTGGAAGTGCGTGGAAGTCTAGTCACGAAGTCCATAGATATGTCGTCCCACTTCCACTCCGGAACCTCCAAGGGCTGTACCAAGCCTGCTGGTACCTGATGCTCTGCCTTCACCTGCTGGCAGGTGAGGCATCGAGAAACGAACTCTGCTACTGCCTTCATCATGCCCGGCCACCAGTGCTGTCGTCTGAGGTCCTGGTACATCTTCGCCACTCCAGGATGTACCGCCAAAGGAGAAGTGTGAAACACTCTCAGCACTTCCTCTCGCAAAGCGACTGGTACCATGGTACGTCCTCTGAAAAGGATGTCGTGCTCTACTCCAAGGGAGAAATCATCAGATGTCTGTCCCGAGGATATCTGTACACGCCATGTCTCACAGTCAGCGTCCCCACGCTGTGCCTCCCTGACTCGCTGCAGTAGTGGAGGAGTGCCTGTGAGAGACTGAAGGAAGGCTGCTTCATCTCTATCCACGAAGGATATATGCAAAGAGGCTAGCTGCTCTACCACCTCCTCAAGTAGTTGAATGCCCGTCCTCATACTGAGGGCATCGGCTACTACGTTCCCCTTTCCAGGAGTATAGACTATCTCAAAGTCATAGTCCTGGAGGAACTCGAGCCATCGCCGCTGTCTCAGGTTCAGGTCCTTCTGCGAGAAGATATACCTGAGACTCTGATGATCGGAAAAGACTGTAAAGCGCTCGCCCATCAGATAGTGTCTCCATGTCTTCAGAGCGAAGACCACTGCTGCTAACTCCAGGTCATGGGTAGCGTAGTTCTGCTCATGCGGCCTCAACTGACGTGATCCATAGGCGATCACTGCCCGCTCCTGCATCAAAACACATCCGAGTCTGGTCCCTGATGCATCGCAGTAAACTACGTACCCTACTCCCTCCTCGGGCAACCACAAGATAGGTGCGCTAGTCAATCTCTATCTCAGCTCCTGGAAGCTCTGCTGACATCTGTCTGACCACAAGAAGGGTTTACCCTTCTTCGTCAATGCTGTGAGTGGTGCCGCAACTCTAGAGAGGTCTGACACAAATCTCCAATAGTATCCAGCTAATCCCAAGAAACTCCGAACCTCAGTCACGCTCCTGGGTGGCTCCCATGCTAACACAGCCTCAATCTTCGCAGGATCCACTGCAACTCCCGCCTCAGAGATGACGTGACCCAAGAAGTGGACCTCACGTATCCAGAACTGGCACTTCGAGAGCTTACCATAAAGCTGGTTCTCTCGGAGTGTGTCTAGTATAACTCGCAAGTGATAGGCGTGCTCCTCCTCTATCGTAGAGTAAATCAGAATGTCATCGATGAAGACCACGACAAACTGATCGAGGTATGGCTGAAAGATCCTGTTCATGAGAGCCATGAACACTGCTGGAGCATTGGTTACACCGAAAGGCATAACCAAGAACTCATAGTGGCCATACCGACATCTGAAAGTCGTCTTCTGCACATCCTCCTCTCTGACTCTGAGGTGATGATAGCCTGACCTGAGGACTATCTTCGAGAACCACCGTGCTCCCTTGAGCTGATCAAAGAGGTCGTCAATCCTCGGTAGCGGATACTTGTTCCTCACTGTCACCTGATTCAGGCGACGATAGTCAACACAAAGTCGCAAGCTCCCGTCCGCTTTCTTGGAGAACAATATCGTGGAAGCCCAGGGTGAAACACTGGGTCGGATGAACCCTTTGCCCTGCAAGTACTCCAACTGTACCCGTAGCTCTCGAAGCTCGGTGGGGGCCATCCGATATGCTGGAGTGGATATCGGGGCTGTCCCGGGGTACAAGTCAATATAAAATTCTACCTCTCTACGAGGAGGTAGCCCTGGAATGTCGTCGGGAAAAACGTCCGCAAACTGATCCACCACTGCAGGAAAACCAGGAATCCGCATGTCAACTACTCCAAGGATGAGGCTATCCAACTGATGAGTGATGGGCTGTCATCTCCTCCGCGGAAGTCCATCCTGTGCTGATAAGGCTCCCTTCTCGCCGGTGAAGGTGAACCTGCTCCCGTCGGTGCGTACACATCGCACCTTGCGCCTAAAACAGTCAATCTGTGCATGGACCGTAGATAGCCAATCCATGCCCAAGATGACATCGTAAGGCCTCGACGCTGCTACAAGAAGATCCCAGCCGAAGCTCTCGCCTCCAAGAGTAAGCTCACACTGCCGGCACTAGTGCGTAATCGTCGATTCTGCTCCCGTAGGAGTCTCTAGCCGTAAGGATCGAGCCAACGGCTCTGCCGGAATCTCCGAGCTCCGAACAAGGGCAGCGGCTATGAAAGAGTGACTCGCTCCTGTGTCTATAAGAACTGCAGCAAGGGTGGAATAGACACAGATAGTACCTCGAATCATCTCGGTTGCACCGTGGTCGTAGGCCTCTGCTGCCTGGAGCTGTGCCTGTCGCTGCCCGCCAGCTCCCTGTGGTCGGGGTGGACCTCCTGGTGGTGGTGGTGGCAGAGCCTCAAAGCGTCGCCCACCACCGGCTGCTCGTCCAGCTCTTCTGCCTCATCCGCCTCCTCCCTGCGGACCGCCACGGTCGACCCTCTGCCTCTGCCTCGGTGGTCCCTCAACCGACTGCTGCTCCTCGGCACGGCGGGTCGGGCAGTCACGAGCCATGTGGCATTGCCCGCCGCAGGAGTAGCCCTGTCTGCCTCTCCAAAGACTGGCTCCTCGCTGTGTGCCCCGCACTGCTGAGCCAGTGCCCTGAGATCGTCTGCCCGAAGGTCTGGTCTGCCTGGACCCCTGAGTCATCCGTCGACTGCCTGCTGCAGATGACTCTGCCACGTGCCGCCCTGCGGTGGGTCGCTGCGCTGGTGTAGACTCAGCAAGGAAGCTCTCGATCAGAAGGGCCCGCTCCAGTACTCCTGTCTGAGTCGGTATGCTGAGGGAGATCAGCGATGCCCTGATCTCATGTCTCAAACCCTGCTCAAAGGTCCGGGCCCGGAAGAATGGGTCCCGTACCATGTCGGTCGAGTAGCGCGAGAGATCGATAAATCTCATCGAGTACTGAGCGACCGTCATGCTGCCCTGCCGCAGCTGAAGAAGCTCCTGGATACGCACCGCACGAAGGGTGGCTGGGACGAACTCCGAGCGGAAGATGCTCTCAATGTCTGTCCAAAGTAGAGATGCCTCATCGTGCACCTGGAGCATCAAGCTCCACCATCGTCATGCTGCTGCGTGTAGTAGGATCGCATCGAGGATCACCATGAGGTCTGCTGGTGTCCTCACTAGCCTAAACACACGTACCACTGCCTCTAGCCAGTCCTCTGCTGCCTGGGGATCCGTCTCCCCGCGAAACCTGGGCGGTCGCTGGCGCTGAAACTCATGCAGTGCGCTGAGGCGACGTGCATCGTCAGCGGCTGGTGCTGGAAGTATCGGGGGCTCGGCGGGTAGAGCTACCGCCGGTGCCACTGCTGACAAAGGGCCCTGCACCGAGGCCTCGTCGCTCGGTGGGCTGTCGTCACACTCGACTCTCGAAACCCTAGCTGGCTGCCGTCGTGGGGCCATCCTGAAAGGAAACAGGTGCGCCACGGTCAGAACAGTATACCTGGTGAGATGATATAAAGTATTCACAAAGAATACTTTGAAACACACACGCAATCAATGTTTTCGTGCATTAAGTCATAAATCAGTAGTCAGGGTCCTGGTGTACGGATACGTCAGCCGCCGCACCAACACTGGACTCCTTGGACTGATAACCACACTCAATACGCTAAACATTATTGCTTCATAGAGAAAAGATCAGAGTTCGCGGTAGAACCGAACTCCTCTGATACCAATTTGTCACGACCCGCCCTCGGGGTCCGTGCCGTGACTACCCCAAGCCCGCCTTCCATAGGCCAGGGGCTGGCGACTAGCACCAAGGCGTAAATCCCGGTAAAAAGGGGAGGCATTGTCTTTTTAAGGTAAACAAACACCACAGAGTAAGAAAGCGGAAAGTAAACACCAAGAAAAAGTAGAGTACAACTGAAAGTGCGGAAAAGTAAATGGGCCAGTATACAAACCCAAACTGAAAGTAAAGTACAACTCGAAAGGGAAAACAACAACTGAAAGGTAAAAGCCGCTACACCGAGCTGTCTACTGGAAATCCCACCTGAAGGGTGAATACAGATAGCTCCTCTGCCCCACGGGTCCCGCCGTCCGCTCCGAGCACGTCCCACCCAGTGGTCCACCTCCAGGTACCGTCCTGCTCTGCAAGCCTCAGCCAAGATCAACGTTGTCCGTCGTCTGCAACCAACACAACGTAGTGCGGGCATAGCCCGTGCATGGGTGAGTATAAGCTACTCAGTAGGGACCCCGAGACCCCCGAAGGTCTCTCAAAATCCACAAAGGATAATCCACAAAGAAAGGTACAATCACGAAGTAACAACCGACACTGCTTAGGTATATGCCCATACATATACCTAAGTAATCAATTTCACATACGCTCCAACCTCCGAGCCCAAGTACAACTCAGTCCACACAGGAATGTAAACGTATTCCACACAGGAAAGCAAAACGTAATCCACACAGGATCGCACAACACATTCCACATAAGAAAGAAACAGAATTCAGCTCGCACAGGTATACTTCTTCAAAAGATGATAAAGATGATCACTGATCCATCTAAGTCATCGGACCCACAAAGGATCGATAGGTAAATAACCCCCGCAAAAGACCCACACAGGATCGGGCCCACGTAGGACCTGTAGGCGCTGGTTCACACAGGACCTCTGAGCGCAAGGACACACACAGGATCAGACCCACACAGGATCGGGCCCACACAGGACCTGTAGCACTGATCCACGTAGGATCGCTGAGTGCTGTAGTCGTCGTCGTCGTCGAATCCACAAAGGATCTCTGTACTGTCGTCGTCGCAGTCACAGTAGCAGTAGTAGCAGTAGTAGTCACAGTAACAGTCGCAGCCAGCACTAGGGTTTCCGCACACAGCAAACTCGTTTGGAGGGTTCGCTCCACGAGCCGAGAGGCTGATACATCAACTGTCACAAAGTCCAGAGTTGATGTATCCAAAAGTTCTGTATCGTCAACTGGAACTCAACGCAATAGACGGCGCGTCGATCGGACGCCCGGTCTGAGAGTTATTGGCATTTTCGTCCCTGGGGCACGGTTGGTTTTTAAGGCAAAACCAACCCGACCGTACTCCACCTGCGTCCAAACCTCGGGCGGAGTATGCCAAAAGATCCGTCTCACTAAGAGGAACACAAAAAAGCTGAAGGTACGTCAATCGGAGGTCCGTAGCTCATGATATGAGTGTTTCCGCTCCGAAGGCCCGGTTGGTTTCGTGAACGAACCAACCCGGCCGAACTCAAAGTGTTCCGAAACCTTGAGTGCGATATACCGAAACGACCGTCTCGATCCAAGGATCACGTTTCCGCATACGGTTCATCAATCGGAGGTCCGTGGCTCATGTTATGGCCAAAAGACCGAAACTGATTCGAAACGGGGGGTCCGGGTCCGGGCCGACCCGGCCCGACCCCCCCTGGGTCGGCCCGAACCGGGTCGACCCGAACCGGGTCCGACCCGGCCCGGCGCGGCGCGGCCAGCGGCGGCGCGACCAGGTGCCGTGCATGTGCCGCACGCGGGGGGCATAACCCCCCCTTTTTTCGGATCTCGGCCTGCCAAAGGCCGGCCGTTTCTTCTCTCACGCGGGACCCGCGGGTCCCGCCTCCTATCCAAACCGGCGGCCGGCGCGGCCGGCCGCCTTCTTCTTCTCCGCCGCGGCCGTAGCCGCGGCTCTTCCCCGAGATCCGGCGGTCGGCGAGGCCGGCCGCCCCTGGCTGCTCCGCCGCGGCCGTAGGGCCGCGGCCCTTCTTGTTCTCCGGCGCTGGCGGCGCGGCTGCCGCCGGTCTTCCCGTCTCGCCGCGGCCCGGAACCGGCCGCGGTGTTCGTCGTCCGGCGCGGTGCGACCGCACCGCGCCCCTCCGCCGCGCCTTCGATTCCCCTTGACGCGGCGCGACGGCGTCGCGTTCTTGATGATTCTTCAACGGCGCGACGCGACGGCGCCGCGCAATATAATCGCACGATTATCCGCGTGGTGCGACGGCACCACACCACCTTGTTTCCACCCGCAAGGTAAATCAACAAGAACGATGGAGGGGTTCGGCCGTGTTCATGCGGTCCGGACCCCTCACGTTAAATGATAACACAACGTAATTATCCTTTCGTTAATCATACTAGAACCTCGAACAAGAATAAATAGTTAAACAAAAAATCAACAACCCCTACCTTGGGTATAAGTTCGACGATTTGTCAACGTCCCGCGGGAGACAACGTCGCGGAGGTTGGCGTCACGGTAATCGTTCATCAAATCCGATGATGAAGAGGTACGTTGTTGGCAAATCTTCTTATGTCGACGAAGGGAGTCCGAGGAGGAAGCGGCGTTCCCTCTCGTTGACACGGAAGACGAAGAAGAGAGGAGCGGCGTTCTTCGTCGGAGTTTGAGCGTCTTCGTCAAGCTTGAGCGTTCTTCGTCAGAGTTGAAGAAGAAAGAAATGCTCTCAAATCCTCACAAGATTGCTAAAGAGTTCTAACCCAACAAAATTAGGATAAGAGCTTATTTTATTCACAAACTTAACAAAGAATTTCAAAGGTTTGAAATTCAAAATGGATAACTCCAAAATTAAACTCACTTATTTATTATACATGAGTTGTATAATTAAATAAATGTTAAGTTGACAAGCCTTTAAGAGGGAGAGAGGGGAGTTAGGGAACTTGAAAAGTTTAGGGTTTGTGTGGGCCCCACCACACTTAATCCTCTCAAAGGAGGTTAAGTGGGTGTGGGTCCCACCCTTAACTTCCTTTGAGAGAAGTTAACCCACAAGTTTAAATAAAATTTTGTATTTCACAAATTTTATTTAACTTAATCTAAAAACCCAAAAACTAACTTTCAACCCGAAATAAACGCAACTTTGGAAAAGGTCTCCTTAAGCGAATATCGACGTTGCGAGTTCATCGGTGTCCTCGGATTTCAATTCCGAGTCCCGGATTAAAAGTTAGAAATTCCCGCTCGTTCGTTCACTGAACGTACCCGAGCCAAACTTCGGAAATTGATTCCGGGCACTCCAGGCCTCGGAATCAGGTGCCGTCAGAAACCGCGCTCTTGTAAAATTCCAAAGAAAATTAAGAAAAAATTTCCCTTGAATTTTACGGGTCTTTACAACTGAAAGATACATGTAAGCTCAGCCATAGATGTGGCAGCCTGCGGTGCTCCCTGAAAGGTTTTCATGAACCTCATAAAGCCTTCACAGAACTACGCCTCCGCACCTGTGTCCGGTATAATGGCTGGCAATGCATCTGGCTCTGCTGGAGGATCAACTGGTAACCCATGGCCCTCTATTTCTGGAGTATAGCCGTGTCTGGTATCCTGAAAAAAAACGCGATCATCTAGGCGGCATGACACTACAAGGTCAAAAGCACTCCTTAAATAAATATTTATCAAAGACCGAAAATGAAGAAACCAAAATAGGTAAAGGAGGAAGAAGGCATTCAAAATTTTCAAAACAAGACTACACGGCGTGTATACTGACTACACGACATGTACTTGACTTCCCTTCCCTACCCGGGTCCTTCTACACGGATGACCCATAAGGCTCCTGTTGAACAAAACTACATGGCATGTATATCATCTACACGGCGTGTATGATGTTATTTTCCAACTGCCTGTGTCTTTTATGACACGGCTGACTACTCAGCTTGACACTACACCCGCACACAGCTTGTCAACCCTGTTTTCCAGTCACAAAGCTAAGTCTACATGGTCTATCCTCGTACAAGACCACACGGTGTGTCCCACAGGTACACGGTGTGTTCAGGGAGAGGTGACAACAACCCGTGTTGTTAGTTATACGGCCGAGTCCCCAGGTCCCACTACACGACATGTTCTTCATTTACACGGCATGTTCAAGAGACAACTATAGCGGCCCGTGTTTGTTAGTTACACGGCCAGGTCTCTGGGTCAACACTACATGACATGTACATTCGGTATATGGCGTGTTCACCACAAACATTTCCCTTCCCCGTGTCGCCGCCCGCACGGTTTGTGACATGGGAAGAGACTACACGGCGGGTACTCAGGGTACATGTCATGTACTCAAAAAGATTCATTTTCTTCTTGCAAAGAAGTCCATACACAACATGATTAAATTACTACATGGCGTGTATACTAGGTTTCTGGACAGTATGCCTCAGAAACATCTCTGGCACCCAGAAAATACCGCAAAACAACACCAAAGTGTCAAATTTCCACCTGTGTGGGCCCATACTCCCCATGAATCAATGTTTGACATCTTATCTATTTTATAACAAAATTAACAGTCAACGACCCACCAAATTCTAGTAAATGGGTGCCCATACTCCCCAAAAACCAATGTTTGGCATCCATTCTATAAACAGGATCATAGAACAATACCGTACCACATAGCCGGTATTTATCAAAGCAACTATCACAACGACATGATTTACTAACACAATAACTATCACAACTACATTCAATTTCTAATCCACCTATATGGCATCGAACTATGCATGGCATGTAATATCTAGCATGTGCCTATATGATGCATGAGATGGCAAACCCTCGTCTCATCGGGTTACAACTTAAATAGAACTCACGGATAATATATAACCATCACAATACAAGTGCATCACCCAATAGAGAAATCAAATCAAATGTAAATTGCAAAATCATTAATATTTCAATACGTGGTAAATTGGATTTTCCCTCTACACGAGTTAGCTACGTCTGGGCACATCATATTACCAACTACCGTTCGTCCTATCCCTGACTACGACTCCAAATAGTAAGTTAAAGAAAAGAACCCCTCTGATACCACATTGTATTGTCCCGATTCTGGGTGTCACTCAATGGGTTCCCCGAACCCGGTTCACCACGTGACCTCAAGCGCATTTCTCCAAACTCCAGAGGCTGCCGACTAGCATCGAGGGGACAGGTCTGATAGTGGGGAAACTATGCCGTCACTTTTCAAAGTATAGCATACTGGAATACAAATATATAATGAAAGTGGAAGCAGTAAACCATAGACAACTGAAATCAACAAGTATAGTAGTTATAACCAACTGTATATAAATAATGATGTAACATGTCTCAAGTTCTAAGAAAACATCCAGAACATGTTATACATCAATACAATACAACAAAATACATGGTACAACTAAACACATCAAAACAGATAGCAGCGGCATCACAAGCCTAGGCTCGGTACCATGCCCTCCTACTCCACAGCAATAGACAAGTACCTATATAGGGAATATTTCCCCTATCCGCACCTGTAGAAACGTAATCCGTTAGGGCCAAAAAACATGACCCAAACAGTGTGTGAGAAATATATCTCAGTAGGAACCCACCAAAGGCCCGTGCCCAACTGCATGTAAGCATGCAACAATAGTGTGCAATAGTAAAATGCTATAAAGTAAGCAGTACTGAAAAGTAACTAACATAACAGTTAAATTTCCATTTTATTATTTATTTAATCTATTAAATATTTTGAAATCACCATAGTGAATTTCTATGTAAACAGTCTACGTCCTCAAACAAGAAAAACCTTACCATCAGGTAATCAGAATCCAACCCACAGGTAATTCCCTCAAGAGTAACACATTTTCCCCTCAGGCGTAGGGAGTGTCACCCAAGGCATATAGTCTATCTCCCTCAGGCACAGAATAAGTTTCCCTCAGGCTGAAAATATCTACTGCCCTCAGGCTAAATAGTGCAGTGCCCACAGGCCAATCACAATGATGCCGTCAGGCTAAACTGGAAATCGGGCCATGCCCAACATGCAAGAAATCAGTAAACATGAAATATCTCTCAATCCAATTCTATAAATACTACTTTAAAGGAATTACCTAGGCTATCCTGGCCAAATGGCTAAATAGTGGAACACACCCCCGGGGTGGTTCCAGATCCAAGCAACGATCCCACCCAGCAGTTTTACCACTTATTCAATTACCTGAACAGTTCTAGGTCGTTAAAATAGCCATGGACTCTACCACACGACACCCCAACATGGGTTCGTGACACGAAAATGCACAAAACAGACGGTAGTTGGAAAACTAAACACCAAGCCACCTACCTTATATTGCAACGAGCTCTATACACGAACTTCGATTCTAGAAACACCCAAGAACGACGTAGATCTGATGATGTAAAAAACTCTCTTAACCTCAAATAAATTCCGTTAGGAGAAGAATTAGAGAGCAACACCCTAGGAGAAGAGAGGGCTTACCCGTTCGGTTCCAACGAGATCGTCCGAAGCGGAATGAAATTCTAGACGTGCGCCCAGCGGATATCTGAAGGTTTGGTGGTCCTCTCCTGATCTCTCTTCCCATTCTGAGACTTCCCTATGAACAGGGGAGGCTACTAAACATTTAAAGAGAAACAAACAGAGTACATGGCGTGTACTTCCCATTTTTTTAATTGTTCCTTTGGTGGCTTCCTGCCAGCGCGAAACTATTCACCTGCCGACAAGACTACACGGCGTGTCTTCACAGGTACACAACATGTTCTATCACACAGCTGGCCACCACCTTACTATTAACCTGCCGACTGACTACACGGCATGTAAGGGACCACTACATGGCATGTATTGGTTTTCTACACCCTTCAACCCTGGCATGGCCACACGCCCTGTGTACTCATCCCACACGGCCAAAAGTACACGGCTTGTGGAAAAATTACACAGCGTGTACTTCCAAAATTTAGTTTTTCTCTCCATTTTCCATATTTTCTCAAAAACTCTTATAGAAAAGAGAAAACAAGTAGCCCGTACCACAAAATAAGACTGGGTTCTTACAAACTTGTTCTCAATGGCCTAAATATTCTTAATTTTTTTCTAATTGATCTAATTTAAAATTATAAAAAAATTAAAATATAATTTTACTATATAAATAAATTTGATGAAAAATCATATTTCAATTATAATTAATATTTTTCACTATTCATAAATAATGAGACTTCACAAAAAATACAAAAAAACTAACCATAAGATAATTTTATAATTCATAATTTAATAAAGAATGTAATTATGAAATATAAAATTTATTCTGAAAATTCAATTTTTATTTTCTAGATGTCGCTTTAAGGAAAATCGGTAAGCACATACAATACATGGAAATCCGAAGTTACTATAAGCATAAACCAAATTTGAAATTCAAAAAAAACAACACCAAACCTGATGAGGCCTCTCTCTGAGAGTCACCAAATCAATTAGAGTCATGTCACTACCATCCACCATCACCACCATGTTATGCCATCGCTGTCATCGACATCGACACCGGCAGACCGCCAGAGCCGAAGACCGGAAGGAGAACCAACCAGGATCAAACATCACCACAACCAGAATGTACTAATGCAGACAAGCATGAAAAAACATCATAAAAAATTTCCTCTAAAGAAGAACTACCCAGAAAAAATCATTTAATAAGTGATCATATCCAACGAAAAGAGACTGAACACCTGTCGGAAGAACAAATAGCCTTCACCACTGATTTGTTGAGGGAACACTAAACAAAACCCAAAAAACATAAACATATTTAATACTGATATCGATTCCAAAATCACCAAAGTCGTAGTGAAAGAGAAACAGACACCAATAGTTATGTCCCACATCCCTAAGTGTCAAGATTCCCACTACTCGAGGTTTGACTAGGAAATGAGTATAGGATATTGAAACTAGAGTAGGGATATTGACAGCTGAGGGTTCCTGACGATGAATATAAATTTTTTATTGAATATAATATATTTATATTTCATTAATGTCATTAACTAACAACAATTAATTTAATTGTTTTGGATAAAATACCTTTCTCAGGATAAAAATATTTCCATTATATTTAATTGGGTTTTAATTTAATTCCAATTATTTGGTAAAGTATAAATTCATTTTATATTTTAGTATTTCATATGTTTTTAAAAGTATGTTAATAATATTCATAACATATAATTTAATGTGTAGTTTATATCTTATTATATTATATATTAATTTTTTATTAATATATTTTTCTTTGGAAATAATATGACTTGCATGTAATGCAAGTCATAAATAATTCTTTGTTATGTGTGATAGAAGATAACTCAGTATTGTCTTCATTATAAGATATATGATATATTAAATTTATATGAAATATTAAATATAATAAACGGTATTGAGATTTTGTATTACTTTCTTCCTTTGGTGTTTTGTGTAATAAATGATATCAAATAAATTTTATTCTTTTGGAATTTTAAGGGTGTCATATTCTCCCCAAAATAAATAAATTGTGTTCTCGCAATTTAAAATAATTCTCATAAATCTGGGGTTTGATATTTGAATTTTTTTTTGAAATCATACATCATAATAAGAGTTAATAAAATATTTTATTAATGAGATAAAAGTTGAAGTAAAAAATTCTCTTGGATTAACATATAGAAAAGTCATTAAGTTTGAGAACATGTGTTGAAATTTAAAATATGTACTTAGAGGAAAAGTTGAAAAACTAATAGGGGATTATTGTGCTCATTGATAAAAACTAATTTAATGATCAATGAAATTTTGAGTTATTCAATGAAATAAATATATGAGGATTTAAAAGACCATATGTTGCACAAAAATGAAGGTATTAGGATAATATTTTATTTTAATATACATTTCCGAATGCATAGAAATTTTGTAATAGAACAATATTTTGTATAAATATACTTACTTGATAGGTTATAATTTCATATGAACAATTACATCATTCGGTTGTGAATGGATCAAATTCTAATTCATACCATAGTCCATGAAATGGATATCCTAGAATAAAAATTCTTATTCTTCCTGAGGAACTACAATTTTGGGATCATAATATCCATAAAAAAGTATTTATGTTTGCCTCTAACTATTTTCCAAAAACAATGTATTTAAAACATTAATCTATAATCATCAAATATAATTCTAATATTTCATCATTTATATTTAGATATCAAATTTTTTATCAAAAAACAAGGATATGTTAACCAGGGCATCATGTAGTCCAGTGGTATGTTTGAAACCCTTATCTCCCTTTCATCATGTTTTTAGGCCCTAAAACCATGTCAAATGTGATAGGTTGTTACCCATCATTCATGGTTTCCCTTTTCTAAACAAAATTAATATATTTCCTAAAATTATTTGAGAATTATGATGTGAATACATTAAATATATTCATTAAATAACCATTTCACTATGGTTATAAATACATCATTTTTTAAAATCCTAATAATCTAAATTGTCTGTTATTACAATTTCATTAATTATATTAATAACACTAAATTTCATCAAGACTAATGTATCTAAAATGTAATGGCATCATAATTTTTGTACTAAAACTTGTAGTAAACTAATGAGTTGTATTACCATAATCTTCATCAAAAATATCATTACTCATAGTAGAGAGCCATTACGTTAAGCATTAAAAGAAGATAATCAATATTTAAAACTTATAATCAACCAAAATCTCATATTCATGTGATGTTATCTGTAACTCTTAAGTTAATGAATATATATGTGCTTGTATGATAATCCCTAGTGTCTATCTCAGGTTTACATTCTCAAATCTATGTTTTTATTAATCTAGTTTCCCTGGTTTCTATTAAAAATAATTTGACACTAATTTTAGCACCGAGAACCCAGAAACACTACATTTGTTGTATGCTACCATTAAATTTGCATGAGTTTGAGGAATCAAATACCAAGGGATCAATCAGTTTAGAAGTATTAGTAAACCAAATACATATAATAGTCTTGCATTATAAATGAATATAAATATTACAAAATATATTTTTTCTATACTGAATATATTTATTCCCATATAGCAATCCATGTTTATCATTCATTGTTTAATTGTTGGATTTCTAGGAAAATTTTAAAAAAATAACTGTATTTGATATTCTCATTACAGGTTTAGTATAAGGGAATTCACATGGAATCTATGAGAATAATCAATATATAATGTTAATAGCTGAAGAAACATTCCCTGTAATCAATAAAACGATAAGGAAGTTCATGAAAATGTGGAAATTTAAATTAGTGTGAAAAAATGCACTTCGAAATACCATGATATCAAATAGATAATCTGGAAAGGTAAATAATTGGACATCCATGTCATTAAATTAATAAAATGAGATTGAAAATGAATCTATAAATATTATCAAATAAAAAATATCATTAATATAAATAATTACTGAATTATAAAAAAATGGGATGCCTAATTATTTTAATTCAACATTTCTAGGCACGTGACACAATATCTCATCAAAAAATGTCCTTTATAATGTTTATTTATATGGGTTTAAACCCATATATCATACTCTAAAATAAACTCGAAGGGTTTATCATAATCTGATTTTGTCTCATGAGACTAACTAATCTTCAAGGGGATTATTATCAATATTCCCCAACCCATATAGTTTAGGTACAAATAATTCCTCATATATCAAATAATCTATTTAATTGATGAATAATATTCCATATCAAATATCTGTATTGAATAAAAGTTACAGATTCATCAATAATTTCACAGTTAATCGAATAACTATGAAAATTATCAATGTATGTAAAAATGTTATATGCATGAGTAAATATTGATATAAATTTAATGAGAATATTTATATTTATATTGAATTTCATGTATTAAAAAAAATTTATAATTAAGTGATTGTTTCAAGAAAACACGTACATAATAATGTGACCTTGCAAAGATAACTTTTACCCCTTGGTAATTTTCAAGTAAATCCCTATTGGATGAGATAGTTTGTAGTGATACACAAAATACCATAAATTTTGATTTAATGATTATGTTAAATGAATAAAGGGAATTATATACACTACATGAATGTGAATTAGTGCATGCTAACTAATAAGTAACAATAAAATGTAAATTTAGATGACATCCCTAACCATGTGTTTCGTTTTGGGTGAACATACATTCACCTCATTTATAATGGTTTAAAAATATCAATATCAAATTCAATAACTAAATTCACACTTATAATATAATATATTGTCTTATTATAATATCTCATTTCCCATTTGTTAATAATTGTTAATTATTTTCTCTATTTTAGGTGTTAATTGCCCAATTTTTTGAGTACGTATTTACTTTTATTTTTTTAATCATGTGTCGATCATGATTTCATTATATCATGAATTAAAAACGTGATTTAAATATCATATTTTTAATTATATTGTAAACTATAATAATCTATACTGATTGGATATAGGAAATAAAATGCACCTTTCATGGAGATGAAAGGTTGTACGTACACATGGATGCTATTTCCATTTCCTTGTTGAATTTAGATTAATTAAAAGTAAACGATATGTAAATATAATATAATTATAGTATCATATTTATGTCATATATTTTACATATGTTTATTAAATCCATCCTTTACACCATTCAAGAATAGCGCGAATGAATTTTATATCCTTGAGGACCCAGTAGTCCACACATCCACCAATGATGTTATTGAATTCCCTTGAAATGGAATGAATGTAGGTTTGTATTATAAAAAAATAAACCATAAGAAAAAATATATTATAAAAAATATATTTATATTTATATATACTATATATAAATATATATACTATATAAACAATAAATCCATCATTATTTCCAACCATGAATGTTGGTAAATCGATGAATGAATGAAATTAGTTTGTGAGACTGTAGTCTTCCATTATAACATCCCACCTCAACTCATTGCCCTGAGAGTGAAGTGGAATTCTGCGTGGCCAGAATAGTTATTCCCACGATTCCAATGTCTGGAAATAAATTTTTATGGCTGAAAGAATAAATTGGGGAAATATTTTCTCTTAAGACAAAACCAACCTACCAATATTTCACAACCTACATGAAGCTTCTCAAAAAAACAACCAAACTCATGAATTACCAAAGACAACCAACTAAATCATATTGATCCCACAAAAATAATACAACAAATCCAAAATTAGAGTATCAAGTAGAATATTACAACAAGTCTCAAATAGAATTATCACACCATCCATATCACCCCACTAAGCTCTACACCCCAAGCACCACAACATCACCCAAGATTCATGCCAAACATCATGTAAAATGAGAACCTTTACTCTTACATGTGTCCCAGAATACAACATCTATAAAATCACCAAAGTTCCAAATTAGGGGGTGAGTACATACAAATAATATGTAGGTTTTCCCCAAATGACTTTTCTACAACCACCACTAGGATAAAACAGTTAGCACATTTATATAAAACAGTTTATATAAAACAGTCAATATTACAAAATATTACAACATGCCAAAAATACACTTACCAATCCATGAAAAACAAATTAATGTCTCAAACATGCCATGATCCATATACCCATCACATGTTTCCTAAAAAAATTCCATATATTCAAAGAAAACACAACAAATATACCATTATGTTTGGACATCCGCTCATCCCGTTCACCCCTTTCACAACTACTGTTACGTCCTACCCACTTATCCTTTGATGGTGTCCCCTAAATCCACTATCCATGCCCTTTTTATAGTGTTACATCCCACACACTTCCAAAAAATTACATAAATTCCATAACACTTAATGAAAAAAATAACTAAGCCACAATGCCACACAAAATCACACCATCATTCCCATCACATGCTAATTCACATCAATAAATCACCCTTCTATTGAAATAAACATTTAATAGTTTCCCATTCCAATAATCATTTAAATAAAAAATAATCTTTATAGAAATATATTTAATCAATTATTTTCACAAGTCAATCCCAGCAACATATTTTAAACCCTCCATTTTAAAATCCACAACAAGAGCATTTCACCACAAAGCCCCCCTTTTCCCAAAAAAACTCCAACACATCACTAGGGGATTTTTAACCAATTTCTCACATCAAAGACACAATTTATTTTAAGAAATACAAATAAATTGTAACCAAGCTTCATGTTCTAGCAATGTGGAGTCGAGAGAGAAGCCACCTACCTTTTGGATTCCGACGAATTCGACCAACAAGCCACCGTACCCCAAATCTAGAGAATGCACCACTAAACCTACTCTATATCCCCTTCGCTAAAATCCAGTAGCCTTAAAATCAACAACCAAGGAAACCAAAACCCGTGATCTAGACACAGTGTTTGTAAATCTAGAAAAACGAGAGAGAGGGAGAAGAATATCTAGAGGAAACCACAAAGAACTAGGGGAGGAGACTTACCCAATAAAAAACTCCTTTAATCCACAAAGAAGCCCCTTTGATTTGATTGCAAAACACGTGGGAGAAAACATAAAAAAATTTAGAACCCAAAATACCAATTTAGGCTTGAGTGAGAAAAGATTTCGAGTGAATTAGATTATGCCCGAGGGAGCTAGGATTTAAAAACCCCATATTATAGTGGTCACACAGTTAGACTACACGGTTTGGATAACAGTGGGATAACCATTCACACACCACTCTCTTGAGAGAAGGGGTCCACGTGGTTTCCTCAAATGGTTTTGCAAACCATGTGCTGGTCCTGCGAATCTTGCTATTACCCGCTACATGGTTTTATGGAGAACCCATACGGATTCCCCTAACTATGCTAAAAATGTATTCCCTTACAAAAGCCTTCAAAATTATTCAATTCCAAACCAAACCATCCCGAACTCATCCAGACTCATCCCATGCACTTTAAACAAATAAAAAGTCATAAACAAAGGCTACATACCTCAAATTGGGGTGATACATTATCCCCACCATTGTACTTTCCGTCCTAGGAATGTAGGAAACCATCTCATTGTTGAAAGAGCAAGCACCAATGCTCGACCATATCTTTCCCCCACTCACATGTCTCCTCTTAAATCTGACCATGCTGCCACAAAACCCAAACTAAAGCGATGATTTTACCATGACATACATTCCCCTATCTATACACAATCTTCACAAGCATGTGCACCAATTAAGAATCTGGTTCTAGCTCAACACGATCCCAACGAATCACATGGTCACAATCCAGCAGATACTGTTTCAACTGCGAAACATGAAACACATTGGGAACCACACTATACTGTGTTGAAAAATCCAAAAGTAAAGACAACTCTCCAATCTTCTCAAGTATATCAAAAGTCCTAATATACCATAGAGAGATCATTCCCTACTTCCTAAACTAATGGTGTCCAAATATTATAGAGATTATCAAAAACACATGTTCACCCACCTCGAATGACAACGATCGTCATCAAGGGTCCACATACAATTTCTGACAAATCTGAGCTGTATCCACCATCTACCTACTCATGTTGATTTTCTCCATAGTCTCTTGGACAAGGCTCAGTCTAATCATCAAATTCTCACTAATTTCAACCCAACATAGTGGAGAATGACACTTAAACCCAAACAATGACTCAAATGGAGCCATATGTATTAAAGCCTGATAGATTTTTTAAAGGAGAACTCCACCAATGGTATGCGCTCCTCCCAAGGACCACTAAAATCCATCACAAAAGCACTTAACATATCTCCCATGTTTGGTATCATCATATCTGATTGGCCATCCGTCTATGGATGATACATCGTGATAATAGTCAACTACATCCCAAGGGATTGCAGCTTGGATATCCAAAAAATGAGAAGTAAAATTGGTTCACTATCTAATACAATCAAAACTAGAACACCATTCCTCATTACCACCTCCCGAAATAGATTTTGGACAAATCCTCCACCATATGGGATTCACGATTAGAATAAAATGGACATGCATTGTGAGCCGATCCAAATCACTCATATGGCATCATGATTTCACATCATTCGTGGGTGACCTATCACAAAATCAATTATTATCTACTCCCATTTCCACATTAGGATTGGTAAAGACTGCAACATGCTTGCTGGCTACTAATGCTATGTCTTGAATTGCTAACAAATCAAGTATCTCGTGGAAAACCCAACCCAATCCCTTTTAAAAGCATACCACCTAAACAATGCCTTCAACTCCTTATACATTTTCTGAATTCTAGGATAAACAACGGACCAATAAATATTATAACCCCTAATAATTTCCTCCCGATAATCTATTGGAACCACCATCCGATTCCAAAAACACATGATTGAATTCCCCTTTAGTTTCCAGATCTCAAGGGCCTTCCAACCATTGAGTTTCAACCCCATTTACATACACTCGTAATAATATGCATGTTCCTCTGTAACCAAATCATCCATGTTAGGGAAAAAAATCTGAATGAAGACTGCCCTATTACCCCATTCCTCACATTGATAATGCATTTTGGCTATGACTGAGATCAACTACCACTGATCTAATACATGTTTCACCACTTGAGAATATTATTTTCTATGAAATGCATCCCCAACTAAATTTCCCTTTAACTGGTTTCTACATTAAGTCGAAATCAAACATCTGGAGATATTTCATCCTTTTTCATTTCATCCGGTTCAAATCTATTTGTGAGAAGATATTCTTTAAGTTATTGTGATCTATAAACATTGTAAATTTCTCACCGAAGAGATAATGAAGCCACATATTTAAAGCATGAACCATAACATCAAACTCCAAATCATTTGTTGGGTAGTCCTTCTCATGAAACCTCAATTGTCGTGAGACATATGCAACCACATGCATCCCTGAATGAGAACACACCCTAACCCTGATCCCAATGTGTCACAATACACAATGTACCATTTCCATGGTTTGGAAAAAACTTGGATTAATGCGAATGTACGGAAACCCTTTAACTCTAAAAAACATTTCCGACAATACTCATCCAATTGAAATGGGATATTCTTCCTTGTCAAAGTTGTCATCAGTGATGCCAATTATTATAAATCAATAACAAAATGTTGATAATACACATTTATACCAAGGAAACTATGTTTCTCAAAAACATACACTAGTTATTGACATCAGAAAATAGCCTCTATCTATTCTGGATGAACTGAAACACCCCTCACAAAAATAACATTTCCAAGGAAATGAACCTCCCAAATTTAAAAGTCATGCTTTTACAATTTAGAATACAACTAATGATCCCTAATGATACCCAAAACGGTCACCAAGTACTGCTAATGTTATAAATTTTTCCTCGAATACATCAGTATATCATCATCAAATACCACCACGAAAGAATCCATATATCATTAAACTATCAGATTCATCAATTCCTGAAAAACCTATGGTATATTCATTAGAAAAAAGGGTATAAACACATACTCATAATGGCTATATCTACTTCTAAAAGTTGTTTTCGAACAATCATCCTTCCTCACCCATAATTGGAGATCCCCTTACCTCAATTTAATCATGGAGAACCATTGAGATCCCCTCAACTATTCAAATAAATCATCAATGTGTGGAAGAGGATATTAGTTCTTTATCATAAGAAGATTATGCCTAACTCATTCCAATTCAACATCAATCCCCACAATTCTGGTGTTTCCATTCACTAAGATGAAAGTGATATACGAATGGTTCATGGAAGGCGATCAGTCATAAAATCCACTTCTCTCATGAATATAATACATAAAAATTCATCTAAAAATGAATCCTTAAATCGATCAAAAAATGTTGCAATAACACTCTTTTCAACACCTTCCAATGATTCCTAGTACGAGGCCCCTAACTGATATGAGAACATTCCAACAATTGGTTCCAAAAAATATTTTGCACCGAAGTTTTCATTCCTCTCCCCTCAAAAGGGATTTTCAACCCCATCCTCTGTCATAATACATACCATTCATGCATAGAAATCAATGTGGTATTTAATCCTCACCAACCAATACATTCCTAGGATTATATCATAATCACCCATATCAAGCACTATGAAATCCCACATCATTTCAATGTCATCCATAACTAGGAAATAAGCTCGAAAGAGGAAATCTTTACACACACTTTGACCTAGAAGAGTGTTTAGTTTCAAAACAGAATGAATAATTTTCAGAATTAAGCCCCAAAAATCAATAATGAAAGAAGAAATAAATGAAAGTGAGTCACCCATAACATATAAATATTTCATCAACATTAAATTTAAAATAACTGCACCTCACACTGTGTATAGTACTGATTGATCATCCGTCACTGCCTTCTTATTTCCCAACAACTGGTTACTTTATACCCTATGCTCCTTATTACATTTATGAGGAATAATGTTATTATGAGAACCACCATGGCCCACTTTACTCTACTACTGAGGGGTATGTCGTTTCCCTTATCCCGTCAAGGTAGAAGACCCCAATGACCCCTGATGAGTGTCACTGACACCCGAAATTGGATCATTCTAAGAATAATGCACAAGATGACACATCAACATACAATTATGACATTATTGAGGTTGTTCCATAAAATATTACTTGATTTGTCTCGGAGAACCATAGTTGAAACATCTCATCTTACTCTTATGCTTTGAAGGAAGATTCTCCAATCCTTCTGTTGGATCCTGACCTATACTCCCACTCTAGAAATAAGTTCCCCTATTCTACTTAATCCCAACATTTAAGTTCCTACTATTATTCATGGGTACAAATATACTTCCCCCGCTAGTATCCCACACAAGATCATGCTCATCCATCATATCTCTATTCACCATTTGTAACGCCCTGACCCCAGTTACCCAGAGTCAGTGCATTATTTCTTAACATTGGCATGATCACAAGAAAGATCAAATCTCGAAAGACCAATTGGTTTAGTATCCTTGGAAGCACTAGATATATTCATAAAGTTTTACATTACATCATGAAGTGAAAAACTACTATAACAGCATATTGTCTCCATAATCAACACTATTATCCCCTCATAATATCCCTGCATGTCATTCATAATTTACTTCTTCACTTCCTTGGAAAAATAAAACATAGAAAAGGGGTGAGCTCAAATGCCCAGTAAGGATAAAAATATAGCGGAAACTTTTATAAATAAGAATAAACATTTAAGGCAATGTATAACTAAAACAAAAGACTTTTAAACATGAACTTCAACATAGTATGGCAAAAATAAAATGAAATAATTCCATTTACTTATTCACATGGATATTCTACTAATCGAATAATCACATGAAATATCAATAACCACTTTCATAATGATGGAATTCATAATGCCAGATTATCATAACCACATAGCCAAGGCCTCGTGCCAAGACTACAAATAAGATTTTGCCAAGGCCTTGTGCCAAGACACTAGTTTGTCTCATGAGTCCTACCGATGCATCGAGGAGCTATAGCGGGCTCCACCCGTCACTTATTAAGTCCAATGCATTTCTCATAGGAACAAGTTTAAACATAACATAAACATTCGTATTAAAACTAGCATATGAAATGTCAATACTTTTACCACAAACCATGAATGGTATAAAAATAGCACATCCACAGTCAAACATAACTCATTCGATACAATATGGAAGATTTTATTGTATCACATTAACCTCAATCAAGAATAATTAAGGATGTTGACATAGATGTAAATAATCATCAAAACTATTTGAGAGAAATATCCCCCTTTTCTTGAAAACATTTAAAAGTCACACTATTTGTCAAGAAGCCATTTAAAAAAAATATTTCTGAATCAAAGTGTCCCATACCACATTGAAACTCTTAATAGGAGTTTTAATTTTAAAACTTTAATGTCCATATAAATAAATCCTTAAAACCATTTTTTAAAACATGGACATTAATGAGAAAGATTTAGTATAATAACTCATTAAAATATTAAAAAATAGTATTTTAGTTAGAGATTCTAACCAAAAGAGCGACACTTGAATACAAATAATTAAGGTAATCAAAACTTTGTAATATCATGAGAATAAAGAGATTCATGATATACTATGTCAAATTACATTATATACACCACATAAAAGTGATTTGGTGTATAACAACAAAGAAGTATCAATGGAATATAAATTTAGATGAAATCTCTCATAAAGGCCGTATCATTAGGTTAAGGATAAATCAACGACATACTTATGTGTGAAAAATATAAATATAAGGCCCCAGCCTTAAACCTTACTTAATCTTGAGTTATTACAAAATTACGCATTGAGGATCTTTTCGGGTTTAGAGTTTTAGAGAATTAGATCATAAAACTTGCATTACATTCCACATATAAACAAAGTGGTTACATAGAGATATTATTATTCATTCCCATCAATGGAAACACATTTAAAATAAAACATGGATTATTTCTTGACACTTCCTTGACACTATCATCATATCATGTACCTTTCCCTTGACCTGTGAAAAACATTTCAAAAAAAACTTTGGATGAGCATAAAAAGCTCAGTATGGGTTATAAAAACATGGAAAGGAAATATGAGTTCATATATACATAAGAATGAAATCATACTTTACCCATAAAACATAGGCACTTTAACATACCTCATAAAATCATGAATAAATCATAGAAATCATAAGACATAAAGGTAACTTGAGGCATTCATAACATTCTTACGTAGGGAGTAACCCTCTTGGTTACGTTTGGAATACCCATCACAGTATATTCCCTAAAATATCTTCGGAGAAACCTTAACGTTTCACTCCTTCACGTTACCCAATGCATTGGAGAGCTATATCGGGCTCACCCGCCCTTAGTTTATCACGGAACCACCCATCTTCATAATAATGCCCAAGAACCATATCATAATCGTATCACATAAAACATGCATAAAGGAAACATAACATTTCCACATTTCAATCACAAGATATCAATACAACACAAAAAACATTGTGAAAACCATTTTCAATACCAAAATAAAAGAAAAGTAAAACATGGTATTTATTTTTCTTTTAAAAAGAAGGTATGGCTTGTAGAGGAAGCCGAAACTCAAATAACGGTCACGACGGTGGTGAAGTCGTTGTCGCCGCATACGTACGACAAAAATATTACCTTTCATTGTTTAGTAAATGCTTCGTATAAAAAAGATTCCTTTTGAATAAAAGTAAAAGTCAAAGGGGTTTATACACCGTATAAAATAAAGTTGTGTATAAAATAAAATATGCCTCAATGAAAGGAGATGGAGACGAAGTCCCATACCTCGTATCTGACTTGACCCGACCGTTCTTTAATCTCCTGAATAATAAACTTGAGTTAATATCTAATTTCTTATGAACCTTTTTAAATTTCATTATTCCTTTTATACCATGTTATGAACATCATGTAATCATTGAAGTTAATAGTGTTCATTTTGTCGGTATTTGGTTCGTAAGTCAAAAATAGACTTCTTACACTTACATGTTGTTAATTTGGTCAAAGGTTCATTATATCCAGAATGATATTAATGATTTGGATAACATATATATCATATATATTCATCATATACATGTATTTATAATATTACATCACATTTAGAGTTAAGAAATGAAATGCACTATTCATGGAGACGGTATGCCGTACGTACGCATGAACGCTACTTCCATTTCTATTTCGTATTTTCCGAAATGGAATCATAATGATATAAGAGTATATTATAATTCCAGTATAATAACATATATAATATCATTAACTTTATCCTTTACACATCCCACATATGGTATTAACGAATCAAATCACTTTCAGGGGGTGGTAATCCGCACTTCCTAAAATGAAGATATCGTGTTTACCCATAATGGAAACCATAAAGGTATGCCCAAAATGAAAAAAAAACAGAAGCTTAAGGAAAACATAAACATATTATATATCATATATAAAAATAGTGACATCATAATGTCCACCTTTGAAGGTGTTAAATGAGTATTGAACAATCGTCGTTTCGGGAGGCATAATTTCGCCATCCACGGAAACCGTATGTTCTTTAACCATTTGATGTAGTTTTCTGAGAGTGTAGCTCAAATAAATCTTATAACAACATCCTAGTATATTGAATATACTGGTGTTATTACAAAATAAGTAAATAAAAAGAGTTTAGGGGGTTGGAGAAGCAAAATAAAACAAATGAACATGAGAGAATGAATTACCTTTTAAAGTGTAACTCCTTTGGATTTGAGCATAAAGGCTTCCTTTGAAAGGATTATTCCCAAAGGGAATCCTCTAGGATGAGGAGAGGGATGTGGATAGATTAAATGGGCAGGGTTTGGCCGAGCCAAAGGCTTGAGGAGTGTGTGAAATGATGTAGAGGTGGGGGCCTTTTATAAGAGGAGAGGAGGGGCACTTTTGGAAAGTAAAGATAAGTTACTTTATTTGAAAATGTGTTTCGGTTTTAAAAGGTCCCACATTGATATAATTCGTGGATAAGGTGATAAGGGTTAGAAATCCACTCATCCAATTGGTTTTGGACATGTGTAGTTCATATATTTTACATTATCTTTCCATTTTATTTAAATCGTCAAATAATGATGTCATTGCTGCATCATTATTATGTCATAAATAATTTAATTTATCTAATGTCTAAAAATTATAAAAAAAATACTATGATGTAGGAAATATTTTTATCTTTCCAATTACTATTTATAATCAAAAATATGATCTTTATAACCCCATGTAAAAATTGTTTTCGTAAAACATATTATGTTTGTGTCATTTTTTACTTTAACATTTAATAAACGTTATTTATGTCATTTCCAAACCAAAGTGTCTCCATGGGGTCCCCAAGTTGACCCATGGATTTTCTTGGTCGGCAATGACACAACCAACAAGTTTGGGACATGTGTCTAGGTCATTTCATATTATTAAAGCATTATTTATACCTTAAACTACCCTAATTACCACTAATCGTGATTAAAAACTTAATAAGTTACTATTCACCAAAAATTATTTTAATCCCATTGAACCACATTTTACTTCTTAATGACAACCATTAATTTTGGATTTTGAAATTCAAAACACAAAAGTGGCAAAGTTTCATTTAAATGAAAAATCAGTTTTTTTAACTACCACTTAGTAGTTTCACTATTCATCAAAATTTGAAGTTTTTCAGAAAATTACCAAAAATTCACCCTAAGCTATATTTGATATTCCGAATTCAAAAATGAAGTCTATTTTACAAAATTCAATACATATAAGTCAAATTAATTAATTTAATAATTAATTCCCGTTGTCAGAGAAAATAGCGTGTTTTTATGAAACAATAAGTATCAAAAGATTAACACGAGTTTAAGTCCAATTTCAAAGTGAAATTGATTCCCATGACCACCAATGGATTAAATGGTAAAAATATATTCATATTACACATTAAGACAAATTCAAAAGATAATATAATCATATAAATAAATTAGATTAAAAAGCAGTTTTGATGTAAAATGCAATATTTTCACTATTCATTAAAAAAATGAACATTGTCAGAAAAATACCAAAAATTCACAAAAAGAAAATTTTGATGTCCCAGTCATAAAGAATAAGTTTATTTTGATAAACATAGTTTATAAAATTGTCAAAAGATAGATTTATAAAGGGTTTTCCATCATAAGGCAGTAAAACAATCTTTTAAGAATATTAGTGTATTCCATGCTTAAGATTGGATTTATTTTCATTTTAAGCCTCTAAAACACTATCTTAATCATTAATAGACATAGATAAAAATATCTATTATTCATTACTTACTTGGGATGTTACATCCTTCCCCCCTTTAGAAAATTGCGTCCCCGCAATTTATTTACTTATCGAATAATTGGGGGTACTTATCCCTCATTGCATTTTCAGATTCCCATGTTGCCTCTTCAATCATGTGGTTTTTCCAAAAAACCTTTACCGGGTGAATCACTTTATTCCGCAACACTTTCTCCCTGTGGTCAAGAATCTGGACCGGTTGTTCCTCATAAGATAGGTTCTCTTCCAGCTGAACTACCTCTGGACTCAAAACATGAGATGGATCTGGCATAAACTTTCTCAACATCGAAACGTGAAAAACATTGTGTACCTGAGATAAACTCGGAGGTAAAGCCACTCGGTATGAAACTGATACAACTCTCTCCAGAATTTTGTATGGTCCAATGAAACATGGACTTAGCTTTCCTTTCTTACCAAATCTTATCACACTTTTCCAAAGAGAAACCTTGAGAAAAACATGATCACCTACCTCGAAAGATAGATCCTTCCTCCGGTTATCCGCATAACTCTTCTGCCTGCTCTGAGCTGTTCTCATGTGTTTCTGAATCATCTGAAAGTTTTCTGCCATCTCTTCTACCAATTCTGGTCCCATCAACTTCCTTTCACCCACTTCATCCCAGAAAGATGGAGTTCGACACCGCTTCCCATATAATGCCGGAAATGGTGCCATCTGTATACTGGAATGGAAACTGTTATTATATGAAAATTCAACCAAAGAAAGATGTTGGTCCCAACTTCCCTGATAATCCATAGAACAAGCTCGTAGAATATCCTCCAATTTCTGAATTGTTCGTTCTGACTGCCCATCTGACTAAGGATGAAAATCTGTACTAAAATTTAATTCAGTACCCAACGACTTCTGAAGGCCTTTCCAAAAGTTAGAAGTAAACCTGGGATCACGATCCGATACAATGGAGAGAGGAACTCCATGTAACCTGACTATCTCTTTAAGATACAAATGGGAATGTTGATCAAGAGAGAAAGTATCTCGTATAGCAAGGAAATGAGCAGATTTAGTCAAGCGATCAACAATAACCCAGATTGCATTATTACCTCGAGATGTCTTCGGTAATCCAACAACAAAGTCCATTGATATATTCTCCCATTTCCACTCTGGCACTGGTAATGGCTGAAGCATCCCTTTCGGTAATTGCCGCTCTGCTTTAACCTTTTGACATGTCAAACACTTCAAAGTAAAATAAGCAAAGTCTCTTTTCATTCCATCCCACCAGTAATACTCCCGCAGATCTCTATACATCTTAGTACTGCCCGGATGAACTGAAAACGGAGAACTATGAGCTTCACATAACAACTCTCTCTTCAACTGTGAATCACAAGGCACACACAATCTCTTCCCAAATCTCAAAAAACAATCATTATCAATGTCGAATTCAGGCAACTTACCTTTCTGAACCAGCTCTACCTTTTTCTGCAACTCACTGTCTTGCTTCTGTGCTTGCTTGATTCTATCTGATAGAGAAGATCTCACCGATACCTGAAACAAAATAGAAGGACTTCCTACACCAAAAACTTTTATGCCAAAGTTCATCAAATCGTTAACCAAAGGATCGCGTTCCAACCGCAACATTGTTAATGAAGCATTACTTTTTCGACTCAAAGCATCAACCACTTTATTTGCTTTTCCCGGATGGTAATGAATTGTACAATCATAATCCTTGATTAATTCCGGCCATATCCTTTGTCTCATGTTTAACTCTTTCTAAGTGAATATATACTTTAAACTTTTGTGATCGGTATATATTTCACACTTTACTCCATACAAATGATGCCTCCAAATTTTTAAAGCAAAAACAACAGCAGCTAATTCCAAATCATGTGTAGGGTAATTTACCTCATGAGTTTTCAACTGTCGTGAAGCATAAGCAATTACCTGATCATTCTGCATTAGGGCGCAACCAAGTCCTTTCAATGAAGCATCACTGTATATAACAAACTCACTATTCCTGGAAGGTAGTTCCAAAACTGGAGCATTCACCAATCTTCTTTTCAATTCCTAAAAACAATCATCACATTTTTTGGCCAGATAATCTTAACACCCTTCCGAGTTAGCTTAGTCACTGTACTAGATAACTGTGAAAAATTTCTAACAAACCTTCGGTAATAGCCTGCCAAACCAAGGAAGCTACGAATCTCGGTTACATTTGTGGGTCTTGGCCAGTCTTCCACAACTTTTGTTTTTGCAGGATCAATAGTTATCCCATCTCATTGCACTTATAACATTTCAGTAAATGTAAATCAAATTTGGTCTTACCTTCACCTTGATCCTTTTCAGTGCAATCACGAGCCTTATGTCCCATCTTACCACATCAGTAGCACTTTCCAGAATTCATAAGACATTACCAGCATGCCTTTTGCCACATTTATCACAAACTGGAAACTTAGTTCTCTTACCATCAGACTTTTTTGAAGAATTCTTACCTTTCTCCTGCCACCTCGGTCTCTTCTTCTGCTGGTTGTTATAGAACACTTGGTCATCGGCAAACTCCATTTCCACCTTCTCAGCACATCGAACAAGCTTTTCATAACTTTTAAACTCACGAGAAGCTAATGCCCTTCGTTATTTTGGCTTGAATCCTGAGTAAAAATGATTGATTTTACTATCAAGGTATCAGATAAAATTTGGAGCATACCTTGACAATCGAGTGAATCTTTCTCCATAGGTAGCCACTGAGTCTTCCTCTTGCCTCAATTCCAAGAATTGTTTTTCCATCCTAAGTCGAACATCCTTAGGAAAATACTTCTCAAGAAACATACCTTTGAATTCATCCCAGTCGAGAGCATCAATCTCATCGGCGTCCTTGATATTTTTAACCATAGACCACCACTGATCTGCTTCACCCTCCAAACGGTAAATAGCAAGACTAACCTTTGGATTTTCTGAACACCTCATGACATCAAAAATCTTCTCCAGTGCTTTAATCCACCCTTCAGCTAGAACAGGGTCAGATAATCCTCTGAATGATGGTGGATGTTGCCTCATGAAATGTTCCACCACTGACATGTTCCTCTGCGGTTGGTCTTGCTGATCTCGTGCATGGATACCACCGCCATTTATCGCTTGAGTCAACTGCGCCATTACTACAACAAACTGTTTAGTTCCAATTCTGACCATTTCTGGGTGCTGATTCGGAAGGTTATTTCCTTCTGTATGCCTTCCTAGCACAGCTTCCCTGTTTCCTCTGCGGAAAACCATTCCGAACAAACTTGTCTTAGATGAAGCAACATGGTAATCTTTAAATGCTATATCATTTCAAAAAAATATATTTTTGGATAATCATTTAATAGAATTATAACTCCTAAAGTTATCTAAACCGACCTCTGATACCAACTATAAGGCCCCATCCTTAAACCTTACTTAATCTTGAGTTATTACAAAATTACACATTGAGGATCTTTTCGGGTTTAGAGTTCTAGAGAATTAGATCATAACACTTGCATTACATTCCACATATAAACAAAGTGGTTACATAAAGATAGTATTCATCATTCCCATCAATGGAAACACATTTAAAATAAAACATGGATTATTTCTTGACACTTCCTTGACACTATCATCATATCATGTACCTTTCCCTTGACCTGTGAAAAACATTTCAAAAAAAACTTTGGATGAGCATAAAAAGCTCAGTATGGGTTATAAAAACATGGAAAGGAAACATGAGTTCATATATACATAAGAATGAAATCATACTTTACCCATAAAACACAGGCACTTTAACATACCTCATAAAATCATGAATAAATCATAGAAATCATAAGACATAAAGGTAACTTGAGGCATTCATAACATTCTTACGTAGGGAGTAACCCTCTTGGTTACGTTTGGAATACCCATCACAGTATATTCCCTAAAATCTCTTCGGAGAAACCTTATTGTTTCACTCCTTCACGTTACCCAATGCATTGGAGAGATATATCAGGCTCACCCACCCTTTGTTTATCACGGAACCACCCGTCTTCATAATAATGCCCAAGAACCATATCATAATCGTATCACATAAAACATGCATAAAGGAAACATAACATTTCCACATTTCAATCACAAGATATCAATACAACACAAAAAACATTGTGAAAACCATTTTCAATACCAAAATAAAATAAAATTAAAACATGGTATTTATTTTTCTTTTAAAAAGAAGGTATGGCTTGTACAGGAAGCCGAAACTCAAATAACGGTAACGACGGCGGAGAAGTCGTTGTCGCCGCATACGTACGACAAAAACATTCCCTTTCGTTGTTTAGTAAACGCTTCATATAAAAAAGATTCCTTTTGAATAAAAGTAAAAGTCAAAGGGGTTTATACACCGTATAAAATAAAGTTGTGTATAAAATAAAATATGCCTCAATGAAAGGAGATGGAGACGAAGTCCCATACCTCGTATCCGACTTGACCCGACCGTTCTTTATATCCAGAATGATATTAATGATTTGGATAACATATATATCATATATATTCATCATATACATGTATTTATAATATTACATCACATTTAGAGGTAAGAAATGAAATGCACTATTCATGGAGACGGTAAGCCGTACGTACGCATGAACGCTTCTTCCATTTCTATTTCGTATTTTCTGAAATGGAATCATAATGTTATAAGAGTATATTATAATTCCAGTATAATAACATATATAATATCATTAACTTTATCCTTTACACATACCACATATGGTATTAACGAATCAAATCACTTTCAGGGGGTGGTAGTCCGCACTTCCTAAAATGAAGATATCGTGTTTACCCATAATGGAAACCATAAAGGTATGCCCAAAATGAAAAAAAAACAGAAGCTTAAGGAAAATATAAACATATTATATATCATATATAAAAATAGTGACATCATAATGTCCACCTTTGAAGGTGTTAAATGAGTATTGAACAATCATCGTTTCGGGAGGCAGAATTTCGCCATCCACGGAAACCGTATGTTCTTTAACCATTTGATGTAGTTGTGTGAGAGTGTAGCTCAAATAAATCTTATAACAACATCCTAGTATATTGAAGATACTTGTGTTATGACAAAAGAAGTAAATAAAAAGAGTTTAGGGGGTTGGAGAAGCAAAATAAAACAAATGAACATGAGAGAATGAATTACCTTTTAAAGTGTAACTCCTTTGGATTTGAGCTTAAAGGCTTCCTTTGAAAGGATTATGCCCAAAGGGAATCCTCTAGGATGAGGAGAGGGATGTGGATAGAGTAAATGGGCAGGGGTTGGCCGAGCCAAAGGCTTGAGGAGTGTGTGAAATGAGGTAGAGGTGGGGGCCTTTTATAAGAGGAGAGGAGGGGCACTTTTGGAAAGTAAAGATATGTTACTTTATTTGAAAATGTGTTTCGGTTTTAAAAGGTCCCACATTGATATAATTCGTGGATAAGGTGATAAGGGTTCTAAATACACTCATCCAATTGGTTTTGGACATGTGTAGTTCATATATTTTACATTATCTTTCCATTTTATTTAAATCGTCAAATAATGATGTCATTGCTGCATCATTATTATGTCATAAATAATTTAATTTATTTAATGTTTAAAAATTAAAAAAAAAATACTATGATGTAGGAAATATTTTTATCTTTCCAATTACTATTTATAATCAAAAATATGATTTTTATAACCCCATGTAAAAATTGTTTTCGTAAAACATATTATGTTTCTGTCATTTTTATTTTTACATTTAATAAAGGTTATTTATGTCATTTCCAAACCAAAGTGTCTCCATGGGGTCCCCAAGTTGACCCATGGATTTTCTTGTTCGGCCATGACACAGCCAATAAGTTTGGGACATGTGTCTAGGTCATTTCATATTATTAAAGCATTATTTATACCTTAAACTACCCTAATTACCACTAATCGTGATTAAAAACTTAATAAGTTACTATTCACCAAAAAATTATTTTAATCCCATTGAACCACATTTTACTTCTTAATGACAACCATGCATGTCGGATTTTTGAAATTCAAAACAGAAAAGTGGCAAAGTTTCATTTAAACGAAAAATCAGTTTCTTTAACTACCACTTAGTAGTTTCACTATTCATCAAAAATTGAAGTTTTTCAGAAAATTACCAAAAATTAACCCTAAGCTATATTTGATATTCCGAATTCAAAAATGAAGTCTATTTTACAAAATTCAACACATATAAGTCAAATTAATTAATTTAATAATTAATTCCCGCTGTCAGAGCAAATAGCGTGTTTTTATGAAACAATAAGTATCAAAAGATTGACACCAGTTTAAGTCCAATTTCAAAGTGAAATTGATTCCAATGACCACCATTGGATTAAATGGTAAAAATATATTCATATTCCACATTAAGACAAATTCAAAAGATAATCTAATAATATAAATAAATTAGATTAAAAAGCAGTTTTGATGTAAAATGCAGTATTTTTCACTATTCATTAGAAAAATGAACATTGTCAGAAAAATACCAAAAATTCACACAAGGTAAATTTTGATGTCCCAGTCATAAAGAATATGTTTATTTTGATAAACATAGTTTATAAAATTGTCAAAAGATAGATTTAAAAAGGGTTTTCCATCATAAGGCAGTAAAACAATCTTTTAAGAATATTAGTGTATTCCATGCTTAAGATTGGATTTATTTTCATTTTAAGCCTCTAAAACACTATCTTAATCATTAATAGACAAAGATAAAAATATCTATTATTCATTACTTACTTGGGATGTTACAATAAATACACTCAATATGATTGGATATTTAGTGTAAATCAATCATATGACTTTCACACATAATCTTGTAAAAACAACACCAATGAATTGGATATTTAACTCAACAAATGGAGATTGAGTTAAAATTACTCGTATCAAGTTCATACTGATCACTTGAGAATTTATCAGTGGAGTGATTATGTGTATCAAAATAATATCCACAAAAAGGGGAGTGGAAAATATGACATAAGAAAATGAATAGTAATTCCACACATAATCTTGGAGTAAAATAATCAATGAAGTTTGTGTAAAGCCGAATAATTGGAAATTGAAATTTCAAATTCCCTTATCCATTTGGTAACTTATGAAACATGCACCCATGAAATAAGGATCATACAATGATGATGTAAATACCCATAAATTATATTATATTACACAATGAATGCAATCATGGGCAGAACACATACACCACATGCAATAAATAAGTGGCGAACAATGGAATTCTCACGAAATTAAGAGTGAGATAAGAAACTCCTTACCACGTTAATCAGCTGAGTTATACGGACAAAAGTTAATAACCAACAAATGATTTATAGAATAACATGAATATAAAGAGAATCATGATAATAAATATCAAATGTTAGTACACAATACACCACTTTCAATAATTTAGTGGCGAACAATGGAAATCTCACGGAATTGAAAGTGAGATAAGAAAATCCCTTACATTGTACTTTTTCCTTGGTCAACGGTAGGTTAACCTCCTGTATAATGGTGAAATAATTGTTATTGAATTATATAAGAATCATTTACTTTAATATGATATCATATATGATCTTTTAACATTGATTTGTTAATAATATCTTAGAATTATCGTCATTTTGGGTGTTAACGGGTTCATTTTACTTTATATTCTTTGTTATGTAAGCCATATTAATTATTAATGGGATTTATATTATTCATATCCAGAATTATATCAATTACTTTGATACTATTTTTAAATCATCAAATTATAATTATACTTGAATGGATATGATGGAGAATGAATCTCATCGCGTTCGTGGAGACGGTAGTCCGTACGTACGCACGAGCGAGAATATCATTCTTTTGATATTAAAATAATATATAATTGGATGGTATATCATATATACAGAATCATTATCATGTTATATTTATTATTTACATTAGTTACACATCATTATTATACCCATCCAAATAATAATAAATTGAATAACAATTACACCACGACGTGGAGACGGTAAGCCGTACGTATGCACGTATGGTGACATGTTATTCAATGGATGGATAGAATACTGAATATGGTTGTAACATATTTATAATAACATCACAGTATATATATGATACTGGATTTATTATTTTATAATGGTAATAACAATGAAAGAAGAAGTGGAAGAAGAAAGAAACTTGAAAAGGGGTGGTGAAAACATTACCGCTTCTTCGGGTTCTTTCTTTTGATTTGATCAAAATGGATCTTTAGGTTGGATTTATGATCAAAATAAGGCCACTAGGTTGTATTGAGGGAAGGTGAGAGAGTATTTGGGCAGGGTTTGGCAGAACCAAAAGGCTTTTAATGTGTGACGAAATGAGAAGGAGGAGTGCCCTTTTATAAGAGGGGTGAGGGGCACCTTTGGAAATGCTAGAGATATTAATTTATAATAAATTTATATTCGGTTTCTAATGGCTCCAAAGTTTATTATTCAACGTTTAAGGTGGGGATAGGTCGAAAACAATTCATCCAATATAATTCAGATAGGTTTGGGTCACTATATTAAACTTATCCTTTAGTTTTAACTCTTAGTTAATTAGTTTGACATTTACCATGTCACTTTGTATTTTTATATTATATAGTTAGTAAACATACTATATACATCCAAGAGACCCACAATTGGTCCATTAATGATATAAATATCATGATATATGTCTCTTGGGCGAACCTTATATTTTTAGAAATTTAATATCAATTAATAATATAATATTTGTTTTAAAAACTCTTTTAGGTCAATTTTGACACTATTCAATAGTTGATTTTTGTCAAACCCATAACAGAATGATTACTTCGAAAAAAGTTAATTAAATAAATCCTAATATGTCATAGTAACCAAGAAAATTAGTTTAATTCAACAAAAGTCTCAAATTATATTTATTTGGGTATTTGTAATATCAATTATTCAAATTTTTCACTATTATGGTAATTACTGTATCACCATTATGTCATAAATAAATTAACTTATATAATGTCTAAAAATTATAAATAAACTATCATTATGTAGGAAATACTTTTAGATTTCTAATGAATATTTATAGTCAAAAACCCAACATATATAACCCTATGTAATAATTGTTTTTCTAAAGGATATATGCTTGTGTCATTTTTGTATTTATTTTAACTTAATTAAAATAAAGTGTCATTATCACTTATAAGTGGATCCATGGGGTCCCAAAATCGACCCAAAGATACCCATGGTCGACCATGTATTAACCAATAGGGTTAAGACACGTTTTAGGGTAATTTAGTATTATTATAATATTATTTTTTAACCCTTGTTTACCGGATATAACCTTTAACCATGGTAAATAAAATATTTACCGAAGTAATTATCCAAAATGTATAAAAACAAAAGTTACCTATTTACACAATTTTAACATCCTGATTCCAAATATGAAATCCATTTTTCTAAATTCAAAACACAGAAGTGGCAGAAATTAATTTAAAATTAATTCCCGTTGTTAAAACAAAAACCGTGTTTTTAAGAGATAATAACTATCAAAAGATTGGCACTTGTTTATGTCTGGTTTAAATGTGAAATTATGTTCAATGACCCAAATTGTATTACATGGTAAAAATATATTCTAAATATACTTTAAAACCACTAAAATTCATAATTTATCACTATTAATTATTTTGATTAAAAAAGTTGTTTTTAATTAAAATTTAGTAATTTTCACTATTCACCAAAATATGAAAGTTATCCGAAAATTACCAAAATTTCACCCTAGGATAATTTCTATATTCCAAATCTAAAAATGAAGTCCATTTTGAGAGTTAGAATTTATAAAATTTCAAAAAGTAGGTATTACTATTCATAACGGCTAGTTTGATTGGTTGTGGTGTGTTAAAATCTCGAAGTTGCGTACAATGCACACCATTTCATTATTCGAAGGGAAACGTACCGTGGAAGCTTGGGGTGTTACATTCTCCCCTCCTTCAATAAATTGCATCCTCGCAATTTTTAAAATTTTTCTTGGGAATATAATGGAAAGTCCCACATCGGAAAAAGTGTCAATAAAACTATAACTTTAAAAGAAAGAAAGAAAGGTATAAAGGTCATCCAAGATAACCCATACTCAGATTCCATGTAGGAAAACATGGATATGGATGATAATCTAAGTGTTAAGTTCTGTTGGAGAGGGATAGAAATCCTGATCAGGAGAAAGTTAACAATAAGAAAACCAAAAACTTGTGTTGGGACAAACGACCATTAGTCTCCTAGTAGGAAAGTAAACGGACAACATTATTTTTTTGTTTTAAGTTACATTACATAAGGAAGAGGAAATCATTTATGATATTGACTAAGAACATTCAGAGATATACTTAATTTTTAAGTAGAGTTTCATTCTTTAATAAATTTCCACCACTAACTCAATTTTTTTTAAACGATGAGTATTCAAGAAGACTTGGTCACACTGGAAGAGCTAGAATAAACATCTATAGAATCACATGATCCATACAGGATAAACTATATATTTACATTGTCTTTGAAGATTAATCAAAACCAAAATGGTTAGTGAAAGATCTAATGATCCCCCAAAAGGATATTCCTTGAGTTAAATATGCACTAATCTTAATTTCTAAAATTAAAAAAAAAATACCCCAAAGTTAAATAAATACCATTAAATAATAAATTGTCCTTAAAATCCTTCAATATAATCCAAACTAATATTGAAACCCAAAACATAGAAGAATTTGATTATGTAGTCTCTCATGTTAAATTGTATCTTTAAATGACATCACATACTCTTAAAGTCACATACTTAAAAGTAATTAACATCATCACATATTCTCTGTTATAGGTTAATCATTTCCATAAATAACCCAAATCACTATAAATCCACAATAAAAAACATAGATAAAAATCTACCATTACTCTACAAATGAAACCCCATTGTATTCTATTTTTCTTTGGCATATAGTGTTCCCATAAAAGAGAACATCTTCCGAAATAACATTTATCACTTAATCACCAAATCAATTTCCTATACCAAGGGTATTCATTTGATAAGACATAAGAACCCAAATAAACTTATTATTGATCAATAAAATCATTCAACTAAAAAAATAGTCACACTAACCAGGGACTTCACGTAGTTCAGTGGTAGGCGATAAATCCCAATCGCACTTTGGTTGTGGGTTCGATTCCCACAGCTTTGTCCGACGCGACGGGTTTTCACACGGTCTATGTGTCATCCTTTTTCAAAAACTATATTTTATAATATTAGCAAAAAGAGATAAATTCTTCAAAATAACATAATTTAACAACAAATTTTATATCATACCTTGCATTTTCATCCCAAATTATAATAACATATAATTATCTCAAACCCCAATGATCATATAAAACCAAATGGTTATTTATACCTATATCCACAAGAGAAGAGACAATTCTTCCTCAAATATCATTCTCACATGGAAAACTGCGGGGTTACAAATACAAGAGAAAATTATTCCAATGTAAACCCATCAACAAGGAGCGATAATACTTTTTAAACATTTCTCCAACCATTTATTTCCACATAGCTTCTTCTTTGACCAAGAAAATATCCTATAGAATAGGACATTCACTCGGTTAATGTCCAGGTCCCCTATATTTACGTCAAATGACTGTAAATGGACTCTTGGGACCATTTTTATCTTCTTCCATAGTACTCTTCATTTTTCTTTGGCAATTATTCACTTTATGTCCTTACTTCCCGCACGTAAAGCATTTCGTTGTCCCATTGAGACACTTTCCTGGGTGTCTCCTTCCACATTTCTTGCATGATGAAAATTGATGGTTCTTTTCTCCATGGTCTCCATTACTGGAGCTCTTATCATTCATCACCCTTCTCTTCCTTGTTGAGTCTGGGATTTGGTTAATATATATGCTGTTGACCATATTTTTGGAAAACTGATTTGGCATAAAGATGATATCTTTTACGCCTATCAACATTCCATTTTGTTTCTCATTGCCACCACAATTCCCACCTTGTACATCATTCTCAAAGTCACTATGACTTCCTTGGAATCCAGCCATTGACTAAAACCAGAAATCATTGTGTGAGTAACAATAGTCGTAAAATCATTTAGAGATTAACAAGTCACCATATTCTCAATTTGAAACATATTATGATTAACCAAGGTCATATACTCTCATCTTATATATATATTACTTAAATCGGTTTGTTAAGAAAATGTAAATTATCCTAAGCATATCCCCCAGGAGTGTCGTAACCAAGAGTGCAGCAAGGCCCGTTGTCGTGCACCAATTCTCATTTGAGTCTTGCTCAAAGCGGTGTTTTCGGGTTTTACCCCTATGTACATCTGTTGTAGAGCCGCCTCTACCTGCTCATATCTAGACAGAGATGTAATGCTCGTAAAACTCACAGAATCTCTACAATACCAAAATTCTAGGAAGTTCTTCTATACTAAGCCTCAAAGTTCTTCTTTGGTCTACGTGCTCTAATCAGAGTTTATCTAAATCTAGCTTCCAAGGTTTGTACTAATCTTCCTCTGATACCAACCGTAACGCCCCGACCCTAGTTACCCAGAGTCGGTTCATTATTACTTAACATAGGCATGATCACAATAAAGATCAAATCTCAAAAGACCGATTGGTTTAGTAGCCTTGGAAGCACTAGATATATTCATAAAGTTTTACATTACATCATGAAGTGAAAAACTACTACAACAACATATTGTCTCCATAATCCACACTATTATCCCCTCATAATATCCCGGCAGGTCATTCATAATTTACTTCTTCACTTCCTGGGAAAAATAAAACATAGAAAAGGGGTGAGCTCAAATGCCCATTAAGGATAAAAATATAGCAGAAACTTTTATAAATAAGAATAAACATTTAAGGCAATGTATAACTAAAACAAAAGCCTTTTAAACTTGAACTTCAACATAGTATGGAAAAAATAAAATAAAATAATGCCATTTACTTATTCACATGCATATTCTACTAATCGAATAATCACATGCAATATCAATAACCACTTTCATAATTATGGAATGCATAATGCCAAACTATCATAACCACATAGCCAAGGCCTCATGCCAAGACTGCAAATAAGATTTTGCCAAGGCCTTGTTCCAAGACAATAGTTTGTCTCATTAGACCTACCGATGCATCGAGGAGCTATAGTGGGCTCCACCCGTCATTTATTAAGTCCAATGCATTCCTCATATGAACAGGTTTAAACATAACATAAACATTCGTATTAAAACTAGAATACGAAATGTCAATACATTTACCACAAACCATGAATGGTATAAAAATAGCACATCCACAGTCAAACATAACTCATTCGATACAATATGGAAGATTGTATTGTATCACATTAACCTAAATAAAGAATAATGAAGGATGTTGACATAGATTAAAATAATCATCAAAACTATTTGAGAGAAATATCCCCCTTTTCATGAAAACATTTCAAAGTCACACTATTTGTCAAGAAGCCATTTAAAAAAAGATTTTTGAATCAAAGTGTCCCATACCACTTTGAAACTTTTAAAAGGAGTTTTAATTTTAAAACATTAATGTCCATATAAATAAATCCTTAAAACCATTTTTTAAAACATGGACATTAATGAGAATGATTTAGAAGAATAAGTCTTTAAAATATTTTAAAATGGTATTTTGGTTAGAGATTCTAACCAAAAGAGCGACACTTGAATACAAATAATTGAGTTAATCAAAACATTGTAATATCATGAGAATAAATGGATTCATGATATACTATGTCAAAGTACATTATATACACCACATAAAAGTGATTTGGTGTATAACAACAAAGAAGTATCAATGGAATTTAAATTGAGATGAAATCTCTCATAAAGGCCGTATCCTTAGGTTAATGATAAATCAACGACATAATTATGTGTGAAAAATATAAATACCCTCAATGTGATTGGATATTTAGTGTAAATCAATCAGATGACATTCAAACATATTCTTGTAAAAACAACACAAATGAATTGGATATTTAACTCAACAAATGGAGATTGAGTTAAAATTACTCTTATCAAGTTCATACCGATCACTTGAGAATTTATCAATGGATTGATTATGTGTATCAAAAATATATCCACAGAAAGGGGAGTGGAAAATATGACATAATAAAATTAATAGTAATTCCACACATAATCTCGGAGTAAAATAATCAATGAAGTTTGCGTAAAGGCGAATAATTGGAAATTCAAATTTCAAATTCCCTTATCCATTTGGTAACTTATGAAACATGCACCCAAGAAATAAGGATCATACAATGATGATGTAAATAACCATAAATTAAAGTATATTACACAATGAATACAATCATGGGCAGTACACATACACCACATGCAATAAATAAGTGGTGAACAATGGAATTCTCACGAAATTAAGAGTGAGATAAGAAACTCCTTACCACGTTAATCAACTAAGTCGTATGGCCAAAAGTTAATAACCACCAAATGATTTACAGAATAAAATGAATATAAATAGAATCATGATAATATATATCAAATGGCAGTACACAATACACCACTTTCAATAATTTAGTGGCGAACAATGGAAATCTCACGGAATTGAAAGGGAGATAAGGAAATCCCTTACGTTGTACTTTTTCCTTGGTCGACGGTAGGTTAACCTGTATAATGGTGAAATAATTGTTATTGAATTATACAAGAATCATTTACTTTAATATGATATCATATATGATCTTTTAACAATGATTTGTTAATAATATCTTAGAATTATCGTCATTTTGGGTGTTAACGGGTTCATTTTACTTTATATTCATTGTTATGTAAGACATAGTCATTATTAATGGGATGTATATTATTCATATCCAGAATTATATCAAGTCCTTTGATACTATTTTTAAATCATCAAATTATAATCATACTTTAATGGATATGATGGAGAATGAATCTCATTGCGTTCGTGGAGACGGTAGTCCGTACGTACGCAAGAGCGACAATATCACTCTTTTGATATTAAAATAATATATAATTGGATGGTATATCATATATACAGAATCATTATCATGTTATATTTATTATTTACATGAGTTACACATCATTATTATACCAATCCAAATAATAATAAATTGAATAACAATTACACCACGACGTGGAGACGGTAAGCCGTACGCACGCACGTATGGTGACATGTTATTCAATGAATGGATAGAATACTGAATATGGTTGTACCATATTTATAATAACATCACAGTATGTATATGACACTGGAGTTATTATTTTATAATGGTAATAACAATGAAAGAATAAGTGGAAGAAGAAAGGAACTTGAAAAGAGGTGGTGAAAACATTACCTCTTCTTCGGGTTCTTTCTTTAGATTTGATCAAAAGGGATCCTTAGGTTGGATTTATGATCAAACTAAGGCCTCTAGGTTTTAGTGAGGGAAGTTGAGAGAGTATTTGGGCAGCTGTTGGCCGATCCAAAAGGCTTTGAATGTTTGAAAAAATTATAAGGAGGAGTGCCCTTTTATAAGAGGGGTGAAGGGCACCATTGGAAAAGCTAGAAATATTAATTTATAATAAATTCATATTCGGTTTCTAATGGCTCCAAAGTTGATTATTCAAAAGTTAAGGTGTGGATAGGTCGAAAACAATTCAGCCAATAGAATTTAGACAGGTTTGGGTCACTATATTAACCTTATCTATTAGTTTTAACTCTTAGTTAATTTGTTTGACATTTACCATGTCACTTTGTATTTTTATATTATATAGTTAATAAACATACTATATACATCCAAGAGACCCCCCAAGTGGTCCATTAATGACATAACTATCATGATATAAGTCTCTTGGCCGAACATTATATTTTTAGAAATTTAATATCAATTAATAATATAATATTTGTTTTAAAAACTCTTTTATGTCAATTTTGACACTATTAAATAGTTGATTTTTGTGAGACACATAACAGAATGATTACTTCGAAAAAAGTTAATTACATAAATCCTAATATGTCATATTAACCTTGACAAGTATTTTAATTCAACAAAAGTCTCAAATTATATTTATTTAGGTATTTGTAATATCAATTATTCTAATTTTTCACTATTATGGTAATTACTTCATCACCATTGTGTCATAAATAAATAAACTTATTTAATGTCTAAATATTATAAATAAAATATAATTATGTAGTAAATCCTTTTATATTTCTAATGAATATTTATAGTCAAATATCCAACATATATAACCCTATGTAATAATTGTTTTTCTAAAGGATATTTTCATGTATCATTTTTGTATTTATTTTAACTTAATTAAAATAAAGTGTCATTATCACTTACAAGTGGATCCATGGGGTCCAAAAATCGACCCAAAGATACCCATGGTCGACCATGTATTAACCAATAGGGTTAAGACACGTTTTAGAGTAATTTAGTATTATTATAATATTATTTTTTAACCCTTGTTTACCGGATTTACCCTTTAACTATGGTAAATAAAATATTTACCGAAGTAATTATCCAAAATGTCTAAAAATAAAAGTTAACTATTTACACAATTTGAACATCCTAATTACAAATATGGAATCCATTTTTCTAAATTCAAAACACAGAAGTGGCAGAAAATAATTTAAAATTAATTCCCGTTGTTAAAACAAAAATCGTTTTTTAAGAGATAATAACTATCAAAAGATTGGCACTTGTTTATGTCTTGTTTAAATGTGAAATTATGTTCGATGACCCACATTGTATTACATGGTAAAAATATTTTCGAAATATACTTTAAAACCACTAAAAATCATAATTTATCACTATTAATTATTTTGATTAAAAAAGTTGTTTTTAATTAAAATTTAGTTATTTTCACTATTCATCAAAATATGAAAGTTATCCGAAAAGTACCAAAATTTCACCCTAGGATAATTTCGATATTCCGAATCCAGAAATGAAGTCCATTTTGAGAGATAGAATTTATAAAATTTCAAAAAGTAGGTATTACTATTCATAACGGCTAGTTTGATTGGTTGTGGTGTGTTAAAATCTCGAAGTTGCGTACAATGCACGCCATTGCATTATTCGAAGGGAAACGTACCGTGGAAGCTTGGGGTGTTACACCATTTCTATGTAATCATCCAGACACAACACCGCTATATTGGAAATAATTTCTGGGTCAACCCAACTTTAAATATTTGTGCCTTCAATGATGTACTACTCACCACCTTGGGTGACAAACGAACTACGTTCATCAACATATACATATATTTTGTCACCTACATGTTATGTTGCTTTACACTAAATAAATACATTAAATTCTGAATTCTAAACATGTGAGTGTAGAATTTTTTGTTAAACAATTTCTCACCCCCATGTCCCCCTTGGTCTATCCTAGCGTGGACAGGAAACTCCCACCACTGAAGGAAAATATCTTCCAAAATTGGCATGGATAACTTCACTATCAACTATACCAGTGTTACCAAGAATTAGAATATCTTATTCATTATTTTCAGTCCGACATCAACCCTTTTCGTCTTAGAAGATCCCCTAAAATGGGTGTATTCTTCCATTGAAATTGAATAACATGATCCACACGTTTTGGTTCACCCACATTATTCCAACATTCCACATCTTGGAAAGATTTCACTATACTCTACACAGGCTTCGGGTTCACCTGAGGCTCAGGTGCAACCACATTTTTTGCATCAACCCCCAGTTGGCCTCTATGATTCCTAGCAAGTTCCATTTCTTTCAATTCCAAATACAACCATAAGTCTCAATACCCTATGAATAAATAATATTCAATTTTCTAATTCAATTATATAACAACTATAACATCCATGATTTCCACAATTTCACATTTCCCATATTGCACTATATTGAAAAATCCAAAATGTTATGAAAATCAACCAATTTTCAAAATAACACATGTTTTCATGTTTAAAACCCAACAATTTTGAAACCCAATATTTATTTTTCAATTCCAAAAATTCAAATCACACCATATATAATTATACGCTAATAAAATATGCATCCTTGTGGGAAGTATTTTCTACCATGAATGCTTTTCTCATCTCATTGGATATACCCACAATAGTGAGATATCCAATGCCTATAAGTGTCTCTAAACACTTATGTAACCAACTACCTGGTAACATAATGTTCAACATAAACTGGTTAGGTACATAATTTTATTCTATACATTCCATCTTCTGACAATACTACATGTTTCTACCTTATCGACTAATGGAATAGGAAAATAATGAATATCAACAACAAGACCAACGATCAACACCAAGGGTCAAACAACTTCTATCACTATAAATCCAAGTACCAAACAAATTGATACAACTTATAACATCCCACCCATAATTATAAGCTTGATAGGGCAGAGGAATGATACGTGGCCTTAGGTGAAGTTCTCAAGACACCAAAGGATGGTAATAAATGTCGAGGTCCTGAAGAATAAGTTGGAAAATGATTTTACCTTATTAAAAAACAAACCTACAAACATTCCACAACATACATGATGCATGTTAAGAAAACAACCAAACTCATACATCACCAAAAGACAACCAACTAATCCATAATTATCCCACATTCCAAATACTACCAAGACAAAATTATATTATCAAGAGGAAGACTACAATAAGTCCGCAATAGAACTAAGACATCATACATAGCTCCATACCATGCTCTGTACCCCAAGTACCACAACATCACCCATGGTTCATGTCAAACCTATAGTAAAATGAGAAGAATTACTGTTACATATTTCTTAGAATATAATATCTACAAAAGCACCAAGGATCCAACGCATGGAGTGAGTACAAATACTATGTAGCTTTTCCCAAAATGACATTCCTACACATACCACTATGATAAAACCATTACCACATTTATATTAAATAGTAAATAGTGAAACAAATTTCAACTTTCAAAACATACCCTTTCCAAGCCATGAATAACAGAGGAATGTCACAATTGAAACATCTCGACCTAGCTCACCTCTTAGACAATGGCTGGACTGGTGGGTTACATGACCTTAGGAGCATCTCCCCAAATGCCAGAGGCTGCCAACTAGTAGAGAGGGCCTTTTTGTCTCAAAGGGGTATATAATTCTCTTATAGTTAATAGGTATAATCATAGCGGAAGTAAAAAATAACTTATAATAAAAAGCAGAAGCAAATAAATGAATAAACTACAGTCGAAGAAATATAAATAATCGAACTGAATAATACTCAAGAGCGGAAGTTCAAAAAACGATATCATTCCATGATGTATGTCTAAAATGAATGTAAAGAAAATAGAACCCATGCATGATATCAACTAAAAAGAGAAACAAAATGTGACAACAGCATCACGAGTAAGGCTCGGTCCACTGCCCGAGTATCCATCTTAAGTAGCAACAATAAATCAAGAATACAAAGTGGCACACTTCCCTTTGTCAATACCTACGATCATATATCTACATGGGTGTCAACGACGCCCGACCGTGATATGAGATAAAATCCCAGTAGGTCAGCACCCGCGGTGTCTAAACCTTTCCATTTCGTGAAATAATAAAATGCAGTGTGCCATTATATAACAATTCTAGATAATTTATTAAGTGCAATGATATAAATAACTTGGCCATGGTTCTAAGCGGCACCCGTGCCTAATCAGCTGCTTTGGCCTAAGCCGGATGTCTGAAAGGAATACATGTAAGTAGAATTCACATATGAATATATATTAAGCCTGGAAGATTATGGTAAAATAAGTAAGAGGTATACCCCCAAGCTTGTGCTTTAACTTGGGTTCTATGTCATGTGTCAACTAGGTGTGCTTCAACATACCAGTAAATATCTCAAATCTGAAGAGACTAACATCAATGTTAATATAAACCTTCAATGAATCATTATTAAGGTTAAAGTTGAGAGTTATATTATATGACCATCTCGAAGGTATCACTATGGAACATCCTTTAATTATCCAATACCACCGAGCTCGTCCAAGAAAATCTTTTGAAAGATCAAGTATCGTTCTGGCATGACTTCACCCTGAGTCTGTCTCGATTTCGCAAAAAGGGGTCGAGTGTCATCTGAGGCTGGCTTAACCACATTGCCAACGGATCTGTCCCGATGGGCCATTTTGGAACTGGTATCACTCATATGTAATAGAAAAGTCTGGGAAGTCATGGTCCGACAAATCCATGAACACCGCCCCCTGGGACATAGAGGTAATCGTCAGGAACGAAGGGTCTAAGAGTGGCCCTTAATATGGAACCCACCTCATTTCCCCACTCCAAATTTAATTAATGTTTTCACATAAATAGACAAGATATCAACATATGTAATTTCATCTTGAAACCAAACAGGTATACCCATGCATCACACAGTGAAAATTAACTATTTCAGCATAGCAATCTTAACATGGAAAATTATCGTATCAACTTAAATAGATAAATGAACTTTTAAATAAATAAATAAATTAGACCAACCAACTACCAAGATCCAACAATACAATGTTCATAATTAATCTAAATTAATTATTTAAATTAATCACCACAAAATAGGTTGTAAAAAACACACAGATAAAGACACTTTTTAATAATAAATAAACCAGCACAACCAACTACCAAAGATTCAACAATTAAAGATTCATAATTAATCTAAATTAATTATTTAAATTGAACATAACAAAAAAATAAGTTGTGCAACATATGATATTAAATAAATTAAAAATTTGGCATAACAGAAATTATACTGACCGCGTCGGCAAGCCACAAGGGGTTTCCGAATTTATTGAAACAAATTAAAAAAATTAATTCAAGATCAATATGGATGCAACAACTAGGCAAAAAAAAATTAATTAATGAATTTGGGGAAATTTTCACAAAGTCGATAGACACCAAGTAATGGCACAATGGTGCATTTTTATAAATCACAGCAAAACAGAGGGAAAGAGAGTAGAAACCCTACCTTATGGTCGTAGATGATCCTATGATCTGTGGTAGATTTTTAATTGACCTAAAACGGAATAAAAGGGATGATTTTAGAAAAACCCTAAAATAGGGTGAAATCCTTCTACGGCGAACTGCGCAAAAGAATTGGAATGAGATCACACGATTTTTAGTGAGAGTGATAAGCCTTACCATGAGGTTTATAGAACACCTAATAATGGGGAAAAAAGACGATGAATGGAGGCGCAATGATCTTCCAAAGCTAGAAGGAGGTGGTGCGCACCACATAGGGGGAGGGGGATCGCCAGAGAAAGGAGAGGGATGAGAGGACGAGTGGAGACAAAAAATAAAAATGAAAGGAAAGAATAGAAAAAGGAAAAAATAAAAAGGAGATAAATAAATTAAATAATAAAAATAAAATGGAGGAAGAAAAGAAATAAATAATTAAAATGTATTTGGCTCATTTTAATTATTTTTAATTTTTCTCCAACCGTATCGATTTTATTATTTATTTTTATCACTCTTTAAATTCCATTAATTTCCATTATTCCGTTTTAATTATTTTTAACCCGAACGATGCACTATGGCACAACACAATATTTTACATAATGCCTAAGAAAACATTTAATTAATATTAATAGCTACCTGGAACCCACAACAGGGTGCACAGATGCACGCCATGGGTCGCTTTAAATATTTGGACAAAAAACTTAAACGGTTTTCACCTTGATTTAAGTTGAGACATCGCATGCATTTATGTGAGTAATTAATAATATTTTATCTAACCCAACAATAAATTTCCACCCCTATATATTCATTTTATATATGTATATATACACACACACACATGTATATTCATATATATACACCTACACAGGTATTTATAACTATATATATATAATCCCATATATGTAGATATACCTCATATATATATTTACATCAATGTTTTTGTTCCAATATAATAATAATAATAATTACAATAATTTTTATTATTTAATTCAACCCCTAAATTACACCATTATGAACATAAAAAAAATAACCATAGAATGTATAATGGTTATTAAATAAATATTTATTACACATTTGTATTTAATTTTAATAATTAATAATATCACATTTATTAAATTGCGTAATTATTATTAACACTACAACTTGATTTATTAATTGTGGATGCGCCTTTTCATTAAATTTTTTGAAAATAAATAATAATATTAATAATAAAATTATTTATATATCTAATTGCCAATAAAATATTTAAAAAGAAAATAAATTTTTTTCAGGTGTGATATGACTAAACGTCCAACGCTTGCAAAGGTTATACCCTACATAGGGTAAACCCCATGTCCCAGAACTATTGGGGGTGTCGAATTTCTCATTCGACGTACCGTTTGAGAGAAAATAATTATGTATTATTTAAAAATAGAAATAATTATTTAATTAAAAATAAAGACAATATTATCAGGTGTGAGGGTGTCAAACACCCGATGTGAATCAAGTTTATACCCTACCAAGGGAAAACCCGACGTTCCAGACCTAACAGTAGTTTCATATTTCTCATACGACATGTCATTTGAGAAAAAAATAAATATTTATTATTTGAAAATTTGAAAATTTAATTAATTAAAAATAAATATGTAATTATCATATGCAAGGGTTCCAAACACCCAATGTGAGTCAATGTTATACTCTACTTAGGGTAAACCCGACGTTCCGATCCTGACGGTGGTCTCATATTTCTTATATGACGAATCATTTGAGAGTTATTTAATTTTTTTTAAATGAAACAAACATGTGTATGAATAAAATAAATTTAATAGTTTTATTCTATCAACAATGAAGTGTCGACTATCAGAATAAAATGTTACAACCCTCTGTTTTTAAAACCGTCCTGCCCAGTTAACGGGAAAATTTAATTTCCTTCATTTTTTTCATCTGGATCAAAACACGAAACGTTACAACCTTCACACATTAGAACTTCTCATCCCCGATAATCCTTCGGGAACAACGTAACTCTCACACGATCTACAGGGTGATGAAGTCTCATACAAAAGGTCTTCAAACGCTCAACACACGTTCAATATTTGGTTAAGAATGCGGCACATAATCCATTAAGATCCGATCCAATGATCATTTACCAACTGATACACTAAGACGGTACTTATTAATACTCGTTTAGCTAGAGACACGAACATGTCATCATCTCTTTAAAAGTTTAGTCAAAGTTACTTCCTACCTTAATTTTTAACGTTAGAAGATAGAAAATTCTTGGGTCATGACACATTCCTCTGTCAGAATATCGTACAAGACACGCCCTTAAGCTTTCTAGCAGAACTTCTCTCTTGACTTCTGAAATTGATAAAATAGTTGATTCCCCATTTCCCTTAAAGCCCAAGTCAAGCAAAGATTTTTATGAAAATCCTTGGTCAACCCAAACCACACCTGTCTCACTTGATGATATGTCAGACTAAGTTCCTTCACTGAACACTTCATTGAGCAAGAGAGAACGTGTCAAGTCACTCTGGCCGACCCTTTATGATGATGATCGGTTTAGATGGTAGGTGTTTTATGAACTGAACTGTGATGAATTATTCCAAGGGATCTCACATTCACCATAAACACATCCAATGATGTTCATACCTAACTTCTGTTGACGGTTCGTGATTTAGGAATCATCGAGCTCGATAACAAGTCTAGGTTAACCTCAGATTGGCACAACAAGAGTGAAAGGAACTAATGAAAGGTAGTATATACTTCATTTTTACAAGTGAGACGTTGGTACAAGGCATAGATGTCCGTATCAAAACAATGACTAAGCCCATAGTAGGATCATCCTAGAGGTCAAGTTAGATAGAACACCTGGTGTACAAGATTCCATCAAGAATTCCTACATAGAAATCCAAAGGTCAATCAAGACTAACCAATCCTCGATAAGAACCATGCATTTCGTGTGAAACACTGTGAAAACCACCCTAAAAATCTCAACAACTTTTAAAACATTACCATGGCATAAGACAGATGTTGTCTTAGTGCATCGAGGATGAAGGCACGATAGGGGACATTTTGTTCACTTAAGGAAGAGTAAACTAAGGGGATTAGAAGATTATAAAAAGAAAAACATTTAAATATCTGGCATAAGATCCCTACCAAACTGACTGGTGTGTCAAAACTTCTGAGTCTCTAGAATGCATCCAGGGCACTGGGAAGAACTTGATTCTTTTAAAAGAGATGTCATTGTACTACATAGATGACCCGAAACATATTTAAAAGTGAAATACTTGATGATTACACTGAACTTAACTGGTTCATCACAACATTAAGTACTTAACGTCACTGCGTACATGGACGCATTCTACCCCGAGGAGATATATAAGTAAGATAAATTTTAACTCTAATGAATTTTTCTAAGTTATCCATCACTGTGGAGAAGGGAGGGTCAAACGACCTATGAAGAAACTGATCATTCTTTAAGAGTTTATAACCTGATGGAAAAATCCTTACCCGACTATCAAACCCAAAAATAATGTCAAGGAAAATATGTGCATCCATCCGAACAAGGGGATCATTTTTCTAAGCAAGGGGGTCCAACTAGGGACAATGACATGTGAAATGTTATTTTCTAATTCAACTAAAAGAGAAAACTCAAACTACCCTTGTACCAGGGTCTAAAATAGAGGTCATCACTATAGGTTCTATATCCAAGCCCTTAATATTTAATGACATTTAATCATTAAACATAAAAAATATTTAATCAAAACATTAAGTACTATTTTTCAAAACAAAACACATGGTACTTGATCTTGTCCAACGCCTTAAAGGATAAACAATAAAGCATTATAAAAATCCATTTTAAAACAATTTACATTAATTGACATCGTGTCTTTAATTAAGAAGTATATCACATATATTCTTTTTAATCAGATAAGGCTACCTCTAAGGGTCCCACTAAGACGACCTGGGTTCATTAGAATGCAGCCCAAAAGCACGTGTTTATTTATTAAGAGTCACAACAACTATACTGGGTTATCTTATAAGAAACAAGAACCAACTATCCTACATGGTCTTAGTTGTTCTATTAGGTAGTTAACCAATTAATTTGATATTATAACATAATCAAACACATATAAGTCTAGATATATGGGTGGATATCAACCTAATAAGTGACTATACACTTTATTGTTTTCGGCATTCGGCTCCCATTCAAAGGAAACCAATAAATTTTGGTAAAGAAGTCAATTACATAAAAAAATAGCTAGTTGGTCACTACAAGAAGCTAATATAGAGAGACATGTCATAATCACATAAGCATAACATTTTAATCACATACACAAGATAATAGGCACAAAATCATGATACAAGGTAAGATGGTATTAAACAGGTATCATGGAAACAGACTAGCGTGCTAAATATATCACTGAAACATGGTATCTAAAAGTGAATCCTAAATAATTATAGGACATGGGATACATTCAAGGCAAACAATTTGAATCAGAAGTATGCCTAAAATGAAAATACATGGCATAGAAATATGCATTGCATGTGAATTCCTACATGCCTATTATGTTGCATGTAATGCTTCATTCTTACAATAACAGGCAAGGGTAAAATATCATAAATTCCATAAATTCATAAGCAGTGGAAATTACACCAATCACTCAAGATGAAATCGTACAAATTGTAACATTTAAAATCATTAACAATAATCCCAACCCTGGCCACATGGTCATTTCCCCTACATGGGGTGATCAGTCTAAGGTGTGGCTATTAACCAAGCACCGGCACATTCCTAGTCTCATGTCTATCAACCCAAAACAGTAAGATGATGAAAAAAAACTACCTATGTGACCAATTTGTAATGACCCGAACCGGTTCACCTCTAAGACGGTGGCCGGACCAGTGGGTTACATGACCCCAAGCACATCTCCTCGAATGCCAGAGGTTTCCGACTAGCAGCGAGGACATTTTAGTGTTTGCGGGATAGACTATTCCCTCATAGGTAATAGGTATTATCACAGCAGAGGTAAACAATAATTAATAATAAATAGAGGAAGCATATTAATGTAAAAACTACAGTAGATTCCATATAAATAATCCTACTAAATAATAATCATGTGGGGAAGCTCACAAAATGATGTCATTCCATGATGTATGTCTAAACTGAAAGTACAGAAAACAGAAACCAAGCATGCTATCAACTAAAAAGAAAATAAATAATTTGGGACAACTGCATCATGAACAAGCCTCAGTCCTCGACCCCCATCTCTATCATAAGAAAAAACAATCAATCAAGAATTGTAAGTGGCGTGCTTCCCTTTTTCAATACCTGCAGTCATATAATTTACTCGGGTGTCAACAAGACCCGATCAGGGTGTGAGATAAAATCCCTATAAGCCGGCACCTGTTGTGTCTAAAAATATCCATTTCGTTCAATAGTAAAATGTAGTGTGCCATTATATAACAATTATAGATAATTTATTATGTGAAATGAAATAAATAAGTCAGCCCGAGTTCCAAGCAGCACCCAAGCCAAAAAAACTTGCTACGGCCTAAGGAGAATGTGTGAAGGGAGTACATGTTAGTAGAATTAACATATGCATATATATGATGCTTAGAAGAGTAAGGAAAAATAAGGAAGTGGGATACCACCAAGATTTTTCTTTAACTTGGGATCTATGTCATGTGTCAACCAGGTGTGCTTTAACATACCAGAAAATATCTCAAATTTTAAGAGACTAACTGCAACATTAATATAAACTTTCAGTGCATCATTATTAAGGTTCAATTTGAGATTTGGAGTCTGAGCCCATTTCAAAGGTATCGCTATGGAGAATCATCCAATTATTCAATAACACTGAGCCCATCCAATGAAATCTTTTGAAAGATCAAGTATCACTCTTGGCATGGATTTACCCTGACTCAGTCCCGATCTTGCAAAAAGGGGTCGAGTGTCATCTGAGGCTGGCATAACCACATTGTTAGCGGATCCGTTCTTAGGGGCCCTTTTGGAACCAGTATAACTCAAATGTATTATAAATCTTGGGGAAGTCTAGGTCCAGTAAAGCCAAGAACACCTCCCCCTAACACAAAGAGGTAACCATCAGGAACGAAGGTTCTAAGCATGGACCTTAATACGGAACCCACCTCCTTTCCCCACCCTGAATTTAATTAATGATTTCACAGCAGCAGACATGATATAAACATATGTAATTGCAGGTTGAAACAAAATAGGTACAACCATGCATCACACAATGAAAATTAAATATTTGAGCATAGAAATCATAACAAGGCAACGTAATGAATCGATATAAATAGATAAATGAACTTTTAAATAAATAAATAAATTAGACCAACCAACTACCATGATATAATAATTCCAGAGTTCATAATTAATGTAAATTAATAAATTAAATTAAAAATAACAAAATTTGTTGTGAAAACACATTGATAAAGACACTTTTTAATAACAAATAAACATGCACAGCCAACTACCAAAGATTCAACAATTAAATATTCTCAATTAATCTATATTAATTATTTAGATTGAACACAATAAAAAAATAGGTTGCGCAACACATGAAATTAAATAAATTAAAATTTTGGGCTTTTAGAAATTATATTAATCACGTCAGCACACCCCAAGGGGTGTCCGACATTGTTGTAACAAATTAAACATGTTAATTCAGGATCAATAAGGCTGAAAAAACCATGCAATATAAATTAATTAATGAGTTTGGGTGATTTTTCACAATGCTGGAAGACATCGACTAACGGCACAACAATGTTTTCTTATAATTTACAACGAAATGGAGGACAAGAGAGTAGAATCCCTACCATATTGTTGTATATGATCCTATAATTTGTAGTATACTTTGATTTGACCTAAAACAGAATTAAATAGCTGATTTTTTAAAAACCCCAAAATAGGGTAAAATCCTTCCGCGAAGAACTGCGCAATATATTTGGAATGAGATCGCATGATTTTGGGTGTGTGGAATAACCCTTACAGAGCGGTTCATAACGCACCTAACGACGGATAAAAAAGAATACGAATGGAGGTGCGGTGATCTCTCAAAGCAGGAAGGAGGTGGTGCGCAACACATAGGGAGAGGGGGAGCACTATGCATAGTAGTGGGAGGAGAGGAAGAGAGGAGAGAAGAAATAAAAAGTAAAGGAAAGAAAAGAAAAAGGAAAAATAAAAAGGATATAAATAAATAAAATAATAAAAACAAAATGGAGGGAGAAATAAAATAAATAAATAAAATGTGTTTACCTAATTTTAATTATATTTAAATTTTCTCCATCCAAATCTATTTTATTATTTATTTTAATCCCTCATTAAATTCCATAAATTTACATTATTCCTTTTTAATTATTTTTAACCCGAATGTTGCACTATGTCACGACGCAATATTTTACATAATGCCTGGGAAAACATTTAATTAATTTTAACAGCTACCCAGAACCCGCAACAGGGTGTGCAGGTGCGCGCCATGGGTCGCATTATTGATTTGGACTAAAAACATAAACGGTTTGCAGCCTGATTTAAGTTGAGAAATTACATGAATTTATGTCGATAATTGATAATATTTTATCTAACCCAACAATAAATATCCACCCTTGTATATACGTGTTATATATATATCTAGACACACACACACATGTTTATTCTTATATATACACATGCACCTGCACATGTATATATAATTATATATATATAATCTCAAATATAGATATACCTCCTATAAATATACCTCAATATTTTTGTCCCAATATAATAATAATTACAATAATTAATATAATAATAATTATTTAATTAAAACCATCAATTACACCATTAATAACTTAAAAACAATAATTATAATAAAAGATAACGGTTATTAAATAAATATTGATTACACATTTTTATTTAATTCGAATATTTAATAATATCACATTTATTACATTTCACAATTATTATTTACACCACAACAGGATTTATTAATTGTGGATGTGCATTTTCATTTATTGTTTTCAAAATAAATAATAATAATAATAATAAAATTATTAATATATCTAAATTCCAAGAAAATATTTAAAACAGAAATAAATTATCTTCAGGTGTGATATTACTAAACGTCTAATGCTTGAAAAGATTATACCTAACCTAGGGTAAACCTTATTCACCAGAACTATTGGTGGTGTCATATTTATCATTCAACACACTGTTTGAGCGAAAATAATTATTTATTATTTAAAAACTGGAATTATTATTTAATTAAAAATGAAGATGGCATTATCAAGTGCGAGGGTGCCAAACACCTGATGCGAATCAAGGTTATACCCAACCTAGGGTAAAACCAGTTTTTCGAACTTAACGGTAGTCTTAGATTTCTCATACAACACACCTAATGAGAAAAAATAATTATTTATTATTTAAATATTGGAATAATTAATTATTTTAAAATAAATATGGAATTATCATTTGGGAGGGTGGAAAACACTCGATACGAATCAAGGTTATACCCTACCTCGGGTAAACCCAACGTTCTGGGCCTAACGGTGGTCTCAGATTTCTCATATGATACACTGTTTGAATTTTATTTCATTTTTTGAATAGAATAAAACAGACGTATGAAAAAAATGAAATTTAATATTTTTATTCTATCAATGCCGTAGTGTCGACTATCAGAATAAAAAGTTTTGATGCTCGGTTTTTGAAACCGGCCTTCCAGTTAATGGAAAAAAAATTCCTGCATTTTTTTCATCTAGTTGAAGACACAAAACATTACAACAACCATGCCATAAGCCATATCTATGTCACGCATTAGCAAAAAAAATTCCATCATTGCAAATAAACACACAACAAAGGAACCATTACGGTGGGACTTCTTTTCATCCTATTCACCCCATTCCGAACTAGTGGTACTTCTCACCCACTAATCCATTGATGGTGGCCCTTCTGTCCATTATCCATCCACTTATTATAATGGTACGTTTTTCTCACTTCTATGCAATTCCACTCAAACCATAACTCTTAATCAACCAATAAGAACTAAGCACCAAGGCCATACAAAATCACATAATCATTAACATTACATACCAATTCACCATAATAAGTAACCCATTTAATGAAATAACCATTAAATTGTTTCCCATTCCACACATAATTTCATTAAAAAAATATTTATTTAAAAACATTTTCATCACCCATTTTCACAAATCAATCCAAGGAACCCATTTTATAACCTCCAATTTAAAACCCACAAAAAGATCATTTCACCACAAAGCCCTGCTTTTCCCAAAAAAATCCCCAACAAATAACCAAGGTATTTCCAACCAATTTTGCACATTAAAAACACAATTGATTTTAATCAGAACAAAAAATTGTAACCAATCTTCATGTTATAGAAATGCGGAGTCTAGAGAGAAGACACCAACACGTAGGGTTCTAGAAAATTCCACCCACATGAAAACGTACCCCAAATCTAGAGAACACACCACTGAAACTGCTCTAGATCTCCTACACTAACATCCAAAAGCCTTAAAATCAATAACAAAGGAAACAATAACCCAAGATCTACCCAAAAATATCAGTAGATCTAAAAAAATAGAGAGGGACATGTATATCAAGAGTAAACCACACTGAACTTCATGATGAGACTATGTGGGGAAGAAATTCCTTCAATCCACCAATAAACCCCTTCGATTTGATTCCAAAATGAGTGGGAGAGAATTTCCAACCCTTGAGATCCCAAAATCCTGAGTGAGACTTTAGTAGGAGATGATTTGGTGTGAAATAGGTCAGCTATAGGGATCCTATATTTAAAAACCCCATCATTAAGTGGTCGCACAGTTAGTTTTTACATGATGGAAAATCATGTGCTATCCATGTGAACACAAGTATCTCAAGAGAAGGGGTCTCTAGGGTTGCGTCACATGGTCTGAAAAACCATGCGCATTCCATGTGAACCCTATTGTCTCCCACTACATAGTTCCCAAGAGAACCCACACAGTTACCCCTAACCGTGTTCAAACCGTGCGACCCTTAGAAATGTATCCAATCATTTTAAATCCCAATACAAACCCTCCCAAAATCATCCAAACTCTTCCCATGCACTTTGAAGACATAAAAGTTCATGAAAATGCTACATACCTAATATTATGGGTTCTGCAACCATACACACAAATGATGGTTATGCATCACAGTTGATAGATTTGTGTACTATTTTCTGTTTGTATATTTTGATAAAAAAATATCAACACATTAAATATACTAATATTATTATAAAATATTTATATAAAAATAAATGAATTTGCCAGGATGTAAATGAAACAAAATTTATCATTTAATAATGTTAAATATCATGTATATAACTCTTTATGGATTATACCAAAATACATCCTTGGTTTAATTTCATCACAAATTTTTTCTTCTAGGATTATGGGATGTATATTGGGAGATTTTTTGGGTAGCATTTTGGTGATCCAATGGGATTTATTAGTGAAAATAAGTGGGAGGGGTGGGTGATTTCTTATAGTTGGCGTGATGTTTCATTCTTTACAATTTTATAAATATTTAACTACACCCACAATTTGATCAGGAAATATTCTCCCATAAAAAACTAAATTAGATAAATGGTATTATATGGTTGAAAAATTTCCATCCAATAGATTTTCATGTTGTTTACAGTTCAAATTGTCCCTTAATTCTATGTTTTTGTCCATTGTAAAGCTAATTTATCTCTTAACAATTATATTTTCATTGAATTGACATCATTATTTTTTTTTGTAAAAAACATTGTATACCTAATAATAAATAATAAATAATTTTTATTCTACATATTGAATCCAATTTTATGTATTCATAATAGAGATGTTGTAGAACATAATTTAAATTTAATCTCACATATGGGATGAAAATGATTGGTTTTAAAGAAAAAATATTCAATTTTTTCAATATTCTTATGTAGGTTTTAAATATAAAATTGATTTTAATGACAGAAATAAAATTATTGGATATATAATATATCTAATTTTAATTATAATCGAATTTGAAAAATATTTTACTATATAAATCAATTTAAATAAAGAATAGTTTTAAATTAAATTAATATATTTTTTACTATTTCTGAAAAATAGAAACATTATAGAAAAATAAAAAAATTAACCTGAATATAATTTTAATATGATGATTTCAAAAATAAGGCTATTTATAAGATATAAAAATTATAGTAGTCTTAACATTTAGTTATAAAATAATTGATCCATTAAAATATCAAAAAAATGCATTTATAAATATATATCTTTTATATGTTAAATTGAGAGACTTTTTATATTATTCTTATCAATTATATTGGAAAACACTAAAAATAGTTTATTGAATATATAATATAAATATTTCATTACGATCATTCAATAATAGTAATTAATTTAATTTATGAGGATAAAACACCCATATGATCATAAAAATATTTCCATTATATTCAATTGGTTTTTATATTCACTTCCAATTGATTGGTAACATATTAACTCATTTTTTTTCTATAAACCATATGGTTTCATCATAGGTGAATAATATTATTACCATATAATTAGATTGATAATATATTTATTGTTAAATTAAGAAATATTATTTGAAAAATATATAGTTTTTTGATAAAAAAAGGTCTTTCATGTAATTAAAGTCATCAAAGAACATTATTGTTTAACGGGACACAATATAACAGAATGTTGCATGCATTTAAAGCTATAAAATAAATTAATTTTTTTTTATAATTAAAAAAATACAATAAGGTCTCTATAGGTGAAATTATTTTCTATACATGGAGTTGTGTTTCATACATATTTTCAAATAAAATTACATATTTTAGAATTTTTGGGGTGTTATGTTATCCCCACATTAAATAAATTGTGTCCTCTCCATTTAATCTAAATTTAATAAATATGTAGTTTTATATTTGAAATTTAATTTGATCGATTCTCACATCATGAGAAAATTAAAAATATATATATAATATAAATACGCTAGAATGAGTAGTACAATGGTCACATGGAATGACATATAACTAGGTCTCTGAGTAATAGAACAAGAGTGAGAAGTGAAAATATGGATTTTGTTGAAAATCCTAAATAATTACATGGTGATATTGATGTCATTAACAATAAATAACTAAATGATCAATGGAATGTTTAGGGCCTCTAATATATAAATAAATGAGGATTAAAAATAACATCAGTTCATAAAAAATGAAGGTATAATGACAAAATTATCGTTGTAAGGTACCTTCCCTAATTTTGAGGAATTTTATTTTTGATAATCAATATTAATATATATTTATATATACATATATGATTGGTTACAATTTCATACAAACAATTCCATAATTTTTTTCATCGAACAAAGACTAATTTATACCATACTCCATTAAATGGATATACTAGAGTGAGAATTTATTTATTCCCAATGCACTACATTTTACAGATTATAAGATCCATTAAATAAGTATTTACATTTGTCCCTAACTTTTTTCTGAAACCAATAGGTTTAATAAATTAATCTCTAAACCTGAAAACATATACATATGTTTGATGATTAATATTAATTTTTAAAATTGTATTTCTGAAAAATGATATATTAATTTTTACATCATGTATGCTAGTGGTTGGTAAGAAACCATTATCAACCATCGGTCATGGGTTTAATCCCCACTGTATTATTGGATGTGATGAGTTTTCACCCTTCATGTGGTTTGTTCTTTATATAATGTAAACAAATATATTTAGGTTATTTTTTTAGAAAATTATAATGGACATCTCAAATATTTAATCATTAAATTACATTTTCTATATGGTTTTAAATATAATTTTGTGTTTCATATTCTTAAAATATAATTAATCTATTATTAAAATTATATTAAGGATATTTTTTATAGAAATTAGCACATCATCTCTTATTATAAAATAAACATAACGTTACAGAACTTGTAAATAAGTTATTTTAAATTTGTATTTTTGTTGAGCATGTAGAAGATCAAGATGGAGTGTATCAGTATGAGTTTAATCCTATTTGAAAACTAATATTTTTTTTCAATAGAATCATGAGGGTGTTAAATTCATGAATGGAATGGCTGATTATGTTGTTCATTTCGGAAATATTGGCCATGTTGTTGGACCATCATGTATTGAGCTTCAATAAAAATGGATTTTACCGAGACTCACTGATTTCACAATAGAAGTTGAGTCTCATTCAAACCAAACCGCATTCTAGTTTTGTTTCCTATCCAAATAGAAAAAATTAATAAAGGAAATCATTTCAGATTCATGGTGTATGTTATTTTAACATGTTTCATAGATACAAACAATTATTTCTAAATTTTGATCCCTGGTGATAGACCCAATCAAACATGACCATGATTCCCTTCAGAATCTCCCTCAGTGTTTCACTATATAAAATAGAACAAAAGTGGAATCCAGAACACTTCATTCATTTCACAAGGATGGGGTTGTAGCTTTCTAGAATGTTGTGGTGCCTCATCATAGAAAATCCCCCAACATAATTGTTTCAATACCCATTTTGGTGTTGAATATTATATTTTATAGCCACTATAATATACTCAATGGAAAATTTATAGATAAATGGCGATTTTCTGACGATAGATTTATTTATCCCACACCGTAGGATTTGATGAAGCTCTATACAGGTGACGCTCAAAATGTTTTTTAATTAACTAGATATATGGAGATTCAGAATACCCTATAAGAGATCATCAATTCTCTCTTTTGGAAGGTGGAGATGATCAAAAAAATCAAATAGTTCATTCTATAATGATGAAGCATTTTTCATCACAAGAAGAGGTGGTCAACATATTCCCTATGTTGGTAGCATAAGAGACACCTATAAAAAGTATAGGGACTATATACTTTGGACATTCATCATTTGGAGCACTAAGTTAGGAAATTCTATAAAGGATTGACAATCGAGTTTTATGCATCCAAAATATGCATAATAAACCAAACAAAGTAGGGGTTCCTTGAATATCAGGATATTGCAATTCTTTAGATTCCATCAATCAGTTCGGGGCCCATTCCCAAACAATGAATTCATCCTATGTCATGAATATTATATTTTATTTTATGGCATGAAATACATTCGAGATTGGTTACGTGCTTCTCACGTTGTCTTTTATAATGATATTATGATCATTTGGTTCATCTTTAGTGTCTTTTATAATCAAAAAATGTTTCCCCTTCTAGTTTTCTTGAAAAAGGCTACGAGATGAATTGGAAATCACTGGCCAATGATAGTGTCTGTCCACCTTCGAAAACATTCTTTTCATTCCACACTATATCAGATATCTCATATATTGTAGTTTTCTAGAAATTAAACTCTCCATAATTCATGTTATAAGAGATATAGAGACTTAAATTTGTTGTTTCCTAGCTTAAATATAGGTAGATCTTAGAGACAATGATTTAATATTTTCTTGTTTTTAATTCCTAGACCTCCAATGTTGTACGACTTTTAACATTGCTTCCAATTTATATTAACAGCTTTTCTCTCTGAGATACCACCAATCTATATGAAGTTCCTCATATATCTATTTATGAATTTAGACAATGAATCCATAAATATGTACAACATGATATAGTAAACATTTTTCTAAATCACAATGTGCTTGAAAAGACAGATTCTCCCTGGAATTGAGAGATATTCTATTTCCCATGATAATATAGTTCTTTAAATCACGCTCAATATATTTGTGATGTTAGAAAATTTATGTATTCCCAAAAAATGGCAGACCTATGTAACTAAAACGAACCGCACCATCACATATACCCAAAGCATTAATAATTTTTCCTCTTCTGAAAAAATTAATGTTTTTTACAATATAAACAAATTATTTTCCCCAATTGATATCTTGTACTGATATATATACACAGTGAAAAAGATAATTCTTTATGTTATTATTTTTATTTATTTATCATTGAGTAATAATATAATGTTGTTAGAAAAATTGATATTATATGGTGAGTAACTACCTTGATCAGATTTAATATTAATCAATTCACCTTTTTCATATATTTCAATAAAAATTATACCAAGATAGTATTTAGGGATAGAATGAATTTTTGTATAGAGTGGATCACCATTCCTAATCCCCCTTTGAAAAGTGATTTACCCTTCTAGGGATCCATTTATTAAAACAGATAAATGAGTAAACCCAATAAGATATATTATTCAATGAAGGAATTTCATGGAAAATTATAAAGTATGATAACAAAACACTAATAATGTTCTAATCAATTATGTTAAATTCTCTTTGTTGTCTATATCGATAGAAATTTTCCCTCCTCTCGATAGATTTCTATGAAGGTTCACACATTTTGAGGTAGCGAGTAAATAGTCATGGATATTTCTTGCCTTGATAAAATTAAATTGATTCTTGAAAACGATTTTTTCGGATATTTTGGCTTTTCTAATAAATAAGATTTTGGTTTCCACATTATGTATAATATTGAAAAGTTAAATTATCTTGAATTTAATGGTTCCATTGAAATTCTCATCTTTATGTATTAAATATTGAAATAGTTTTTTCATAAATGGTAGTAGAGATTCACCCTTTATGAAATAATCATCCAAATTATCGATATCCCACTAAATGACATCCCTATTGAATTTAAAAAAGTGGTAAGAGTTTTTCTGAGAAAGGGTGATACATGAAAGGGAGCTCCATTTACTAATCGAGGTATCATTTAAAAAATCTCATTAAATTATATGAGAATTTATTCCATTTAAGTTATTTTTTTACGAAGTGTATATCACCTCAAAAATAATGATCCTAGTATGATTTGATTCTTCAGTATATTTCATGAATTTTATGATATAAATATAGTGTGAAACTGATCTATAATTCTCATAGTTTTGTATGATTGAGTTTAAATCATAAATACAAATCAATGTTTATTTGATGGTTTTTGTATGATGCTTCAATGTTGACAAGAGTAATCTCTTGTCTACATAGAAATTGAAGGACAAAACCCCTACGTATAACATTCTCTTACCATCATTGAAGAAGAATAGGTAATGGATTGATCATCAACAAATACCATCAAATGATTAACCACACCCTTGTGAACTATGATCCAAAGTCTATTAGTATTGTTTTTTATATTATTTTCTCTATGTAATAAATTAACCATTCCATCATCTAGAGTGTCATGGTTAGGGATAATTGTTTTCAACTTTAGGTGTCAAATTATTTTGGGCATGTGATTTCCTATGTTGATCCTATGGGAACTCAAACTGTTATGTTTAGATATTACTTAATAGTTCCAAAACAATATCCTCAATTTAATATATATATATTAGGGGTACCCATTTTTTCTTCCATTAACTTTTCCATTCATATTTTTTTTCATTCTGCGTTTTTTGAGCTGCTGACATTCTAAATGTCATTGAAGGTAGAAATAGTGCTACCATTCTTTGATGAATAAATATTTTTATTGGATTTGATAATAAGAATAATGGCTAATAATGAACATGGTGAATATTGAATATGATATAAATTATTCTATTGGTGTGAATATGATTCTTTTTAATCCCATATTTGATGTTTATCTAGGTTTATCGATATAATTACAGAGCCATATATTAATTATTAAAAGTCAAGCCAATCCAGAATGATTTAGTTTTCAATGAGCTTGAAAATACATATATGATAGATGAAAGATCAAATAATTAATTTTCTTCATTATTAATTGGAGTTTCTTGTTTATTTTACATATATGTTGTCCCATATTTATCATATGAAGAGATGGTGTTTTAATGAAGCACCACTTATTCAAAATGTTACTATCATTTAGTTTCGATGTAAGAAACACAATTATATTAACTTAGCACAATGCCTGTCCCATTTTATATGTTTTTTCTCTTATTTACCATTTGCACTTATTAAAATTCCATATAACTATATCCTTTCACAGGTTACTTATTCTATATTAGGAACATCTTTATTTAAGTTCCCAACCATTTTACAGTACGGAAAATAGGGGGTAAAGTGTTCAAATTCTATTTTGATATCAAACTCATGATAAATTGAAATGATAGTGATTTGATTTGGTGTCTTGTTATCCATATTGATATCATTGGGTATCCTTAGAATGTGAACATGATCTCTATTGATTGTATGTTAATAAATTATTAGTGGTGTAATAGTAACTTCTGCTAAAATATTAATATTTTTTACATTTTTATATGCCAATGTGAGGCCATGCATCATAATCCATACTTACTCATTCAAGTACCTATAGATAAAGGGATTAATGTTTGAATCCCATTCCAAAATTACAAGGAATCCTGGTTTATGGTAGTTTTTAATGATTCTCCATGATGTATTTATGTTTTCTTGACATTAAACTATGACGTGGAAATATCCATTTCCAATAAGAGTCAATCACTACATTTTATAATTCAAGAAATGTAAAATTATCACTTTTAGATATGTATATATCTAGAGTTTTACACAATTAATGTAGTAAAGTCATCAATGGATTGGAAATTTACTGAGATTGAGCATTTACTACAGTTTATACAAATCAACAACCATTTAAATAACACCGTCCAGTTATTTTTTTGATAATCAGGGTTCTATTAGGTTCCGTCAATGATGGAACCAAACTCGAATGTTCATTAGTGAAATAAATCACTTTAAAAAGTTTATTCAATGATATGACATACTTTTATGGTCATAGGCAATGGTTAATTTCCTTAATACTACATTAAGAGGAAAATGATGGCCGGTTATCATTTTGATTCTTGAAATATGTATAAAAATTCAAGGACTGTGGGTGATTTAAGGTGAAATAATCAACATGATTAAATAAGAAAGGGATATCCTCTAGCTCCGTTAATGTAACTAATCCATGTATTTAAGAATCATAATAAGATTAAAGGTTATAAAAAATCATGTTTCTAAAATGTAAATTAATTATAAATTTTCCACTAAAACATGTACAGATCTAATGAGTTATATTCAAAAACATTATTACAAAATACCCTTAATATTGGTAGACACCTATTAAATTGATCCTAAAAATATATATATTTAATAATTAGATCTTATAATCAACCTTAATATAAAAATACCATGATGGAATCCATAACATTTATGATAATGAAGACATATTTTCTTATGTGACAATCCTCCATGTAAATCATAACTTTATGTTCACTATTCTATGCTCTTCAAAATATATATTCCATGGTTTCTTTTAATCTTATTATGATACCAAATTTAGAAACCATAACCTATAAAACACTAATCAATTGTCTAATACCATTAAATTTTATTGATTTCAAGTAATAAATTCCAGAAGGACCAATTACTCTAATTGTCTTGGTAAACCAAATATATAAGTGGGTATTGTATTACCAATGAATACAAAAATTAAAAAAATAATTCGAGGATAACAATATTCCCAATAAGGATATCCTTACATATAATTTTAAGTATATTTCTCATATTCCGTATTAATGGAAACAAAATATCGGTGATATGAAATTCTCAGTATGGGTTATGTATAGCAGAATAAAAAATGAATCCATGATAATAGTCAATATAGAAGGGTGATATCTAAAGACACCATCAATGTAACCAATAAAATGGGAAGGAAGTTGTTCAATAATATTGATGATAAATAACTATAGACGCATATAATATGAAGTCACCAAATTTTTCATAATTAATATAGAAAGGTAAATAATAGAGCACAAATTCCATTAAAGAAATAAACTTAGAATGAATATGTATCCATTGAAAATTTCGAAGAAATTATCACATGGACAAAAATAATAAATTAATTAAAAATAAATGAAATTCATAGTTATTAGACATGATGTTTCCCAGGAATGTGATACCATTACCTTCAATACCTACTCGCATGACACTTCATGTATATGGGTAGAAACTTATATATTCATCTTAGAAATAAAATCAAAGGGTTTGTCGCAAACTAATTTCATCTCATGAGATTATCGATGCATTCTGGGATTATTTATAATTTTACCAAACATGGGTTATCAATTTCAAAATCATTCTTCATATATCAAATAATCTATATAATTAGTTAATAATTTTTATTTTCAAAAATCATTAATGAATAAAATAAATAGATTTTTCATCCATTCCCTAGTTAAAAAACAATCAAATTAAACACCATACATAACAATGGAATATAAATTTGAATATAATAGTATAAACATAGTGAGAATATTTATATTTAATACAAAATTTAATTTAAAACAACTATGATCATATGGAAGTGATTGTTTTTAGATAAGGTTAACAAAATAATGTGATATTGCTAAGATAACAATTACAACATGGTAATTGTCATATCAAACCCCCTTGGAAGATATATTTCAAATTGAAATATAAAATACAATGAATTATTAGTTAATAGTGATATTAAATTTAAAATGGGTACTATATAAACCCAAAAAATGTGATTTGGTTCATAATAACAAATAAGTCTCAATGAATGTAAATTGAGATGAAAACCCTTTCCATGCATTTCCTTTTGGGTGAACATCCTTTAATTTCCATTTTAGTGATTTAAAACATGTTACTAAATTATTAAATAACCATTATCATATTTATATTATAATATATAATATTCTTATAATTTTATATTACTCATTTATTAACAATCTTTTATCATTTTTACTATTTTTTTTGTTTGGCAATGTTGATCGAGTTTTTTTTGACATATTTTTTTCCTCTTCATACATAGATCATGATTCCAGCATATAATGAAAGTAATACATCATGTAAATATATTATATATTCATAATATATTCATTTATATTATTACCTAATGTATAGAGATAATAAATGAAATGCACCATTCATGGAGATGGAAGCTCGTACGTACACAAGAACGCTACTCGAATTTCCTAGTCATATTTATCATAATGACAATTATATAATATAAATATATTTATACTATAATAAAATTATCATTTATTTTAATATTTTATTTTTAATAGGTTTATATAGACCATATTTTTTACATTACATGTATATCATGAATGAATAACATCGATTTGACGACGCAGTAGTGCACACATCCACAAATGATGCTATTGTATTCCAAACTAATGGAATGAATGAAGGAATTCATTATATAAATAAATTAAAAAATCAAAAATGATTTATTAATACTATATATTTAATATGAAACTATAAATACATATTTATTTTAGACCTTTAAAGGTGGTAATTGGTAGAATGAATTACCTCGATTATCCATGCGGTTGTACCCCATACACATGGACGATGATTGTGTATCCCATTTTATGGATGTGATTGAGAAGTGTTGGTAGAAATGATATAATAACAACATATCAGTATATTTAATATAATGAGTAATATATGTTATCTTTATATAAGAATAATTGATGTGGTGAAATGTAAATTAAACAAAAGTGATCATTTAAGAACACTGCCTCTTATTCGGGAAACTCCATTTTCTTTATCACAAAAATATTACTTTGTACAATTTATTACCAAAGTTAGGCATCTAGTTTTGATGAAGGTGTTTTTTGAGATATTTGGTAATTTTATTTATTTATCCAAGGGGCATGATATGTATGAATAAGTGGGAGGGGGTGAGTTCCCTTTTACTGTGGAGGAGGACTGACATTCTAGTAAATATTTGAAAGAGGGAATTCCAACCATATTTTATCCATGTCATATGAAACTAATAATGAATCAAATTTGATAAATGTTACTATATGGTATAAATATTTCCATAATATGAATTTATGACATGTTCCTAGTAAATATTGTCTCTTATGTTTTAGGCTATTTCCCTTGTTATGGTATTTTTTCTCTTAATTTCTATAATTAATTTTAAATACATTCATTCATATTTTTAGTAAAAAAATATTTTTATATTATTTTAAATTATAATTTATTCTTTTTAAAATTTTGAATCCATTTATTTAAATTAACAGAACATAATAAGTGTAAAATAATTTAATTTAGTCTCATAAACGGAACGACAAAGCAATTTTTTAAATAATTTTTAAAAAAAATTGGAAATATTTTTATATATAATTTCAACGTAAAATTGATTATAATGATATAAATTGAATTATTTTTGAATAATACATCTAATTTTAAATTTTGAATAATTTATAAGAAAATATTACTATATAAATAAATTTTATGAAAAAAAAATATTTTAATTAAAATTGTGTATTTTCACTATTAATCAAAAATTGAAACATTGCAGAAAAATAAAAAACCTTAAATCTAACGAAAATTTTTATATTCCAATAAAAAAATTGAATGTAATTATGAAAAATAAAATTTATTTATGTTTCCAAATTTTGTATTTTAAATAGGTGTTCTATTATATGTCGAATATAAAAATATATCTTTTTATGCATAAATTTTGGTTTATTCTTATTTTATTCAAATCCCAAAATATTGGATGAATTAAAAAATATTTAATTAAATATAATATATATATATATAATTAATTTCATTCACTAATATAAATAAATTTTATTTCTTAGTCTAAAACACCATGGTGAGAATAAAAATATTTCTTTATATTCAATATATTTTTATAGTAATTATTAATTAATTGGTAACCAATAAATTAATTTTACATGTTTTAAACTATATATATTAATAATAATTTTAATTTTATTCATAACTTCTAATTTAAAAGCTATTTGATATCTTCTTATATTAAATAATAATGTTTTAATAATATATTTTTGTTGGCTATAATTCATTCATCTATGTCCCGAAAGTCATCAAAGAAAGTTGTTATTGTTTGTGATGCAAGTTATGTCAAAATTGCATGTATTGCACGATATAGAATATATTAAATTTTTTTAAAATATTACATATACCATAAAATTTACTATTTTTAATAATATTTTGGGGGTTACAAAGGATTCAATGAAATTTTTAAAAAAATGAATAAATAGTTAAGATTATTCTTTACTCAAAAGATATATGACTTGGTTTATTATTTTTTAATGTTTATATACTATAATTACAAATTAAAGGTGTCCCTTGGAATTGAATATGCTAGATTTGAAATCTACCAAATTTTTATTTTTATTCCAACACCTAAAGAATGAAGAATTATATATATAAGGAATCATGAAAAGGTTCATGTATTGATACCCATATATATAAGGCTAATATGAAGATGTATTTATTCTATTCATGAAATTTTTAGTTTTTATCTCACCATTGAATCCTGAATATAGATCCATGTGATGACAATGATTTGGGAAGGATTTAGATATTGTTCAAGGATGTTGGGCTAGATAAGGTACTCTATTCTAAATAAATAATATTATTATAGGTAGATAATATACTATGAAATATATTTCCATGTGAGGAATAATATTTTTTATATAGTTTACGGTAATATACATAAGTCATGTATAACAACAAATGTATTGTGACATGAATAGGATCTATAACTATAGGAATTATATAAAATAGTAATTTGTTTTTAAATTTTAATCCATGTGGAAGGAGATATAATATGATATGTGTATAAAAATAGGAAGTGATTATTTAATTTTAGTCTAGTTGAGGTGAAAATAAACATGAATATAGTGGAATCTTGTCTCATTAGGAATCTAATATTTGATTAATATTTTTAGATAATAATAGGAAAAATGATCAAGGAATTCTTATATATACATGAGTTACTAGGATAAAGGCACAAATATTTTAAGAATATATTTTTACGAATTTAATCATAGTCCTATTAAATATATATATATATATAAGTAGAAAATTCACCATGAACTCAAATAAAATTTATGTATCATTTAGTGAGGCTTAAAATGATGGTGATTTGTATCTTAAAATATGATATGGTACCTAATAAGTACAATGAATCATGAATAAAAAATAATCATGAAACATATAGTTTATATAATTTGGTAAAAAATATAGTCACCATGTAATATTGTCAATCGTGAGAGGGAACTTAACATAATTTGAATTAAGTTCCTGGAACTACGGAAAAGTGAGAGTAAAATTAGAAATTACGGCCAGTGTGTTAGCCCAATAGATTGGACTTCACTCTTTTTTCAAAAAATTTATGAATACTTCCTCACATAGATCATTGAAATTTCCTTTCATATTAGTAAAATCAAATTAATCAAGTATGAGAATATGCATTAAGAACTATTATACAGATTTATCAATAGTGGAATGAGATTAGGTACCCCATATTATACAAAATAGTCTAAGAGATTATAAATGACAGAACATATGTCTTATTGTTTTATGTATATTTACTAGGACTATCCTAATTTCCTTCATACTATATTTATATCAATACTATTAATAAGAGAATTCAAATAGATTTTATAGGCTCACTTAATGGTTACATACTGTGAGAAACAATAATTGTTTTCTTCCAATTACTCATATCACATGATCAAATATATTGTAAATAATGCATAAATCATTTAATATAGTTTATAAAATGTGATAGGGGAATACTCATATAGCCTGACATAAAAAAATAGATTTAAATTCATTTGAGTTTAAATTCTAGAAATATGTAATTTATGATTTACACATTATAATAATCAAACTAAGATGGAATTTTTCATTATTTATATTCATATTTCATTAACATTGGTGGAATGAAATTTATCATCAATATTTTCTATTTTACCCATGTATTTGAATATAATTTTATTTTGAAATAATGTAACACCCCCATCTTTTATATGTATTTCCTTTAAAGTAAATGTGAAAAATTCGATACCTTTCTATGCACTCGATAATATGTTTTTCAGATTAGTTTCTAAGTAAGACATGATAACCATGAGATTAAAATGGAATGTAGGAATATTGAAAACTATTTTATGTAAACATGTATAAATGTTTTATAAATGAAAAAGTATTTATTATCTAATAATAAGTATGTACTCAATTTTTAGAAATTTTAATTATGATTTAATATATTTTTTTTAAAATCCAAAATTTCAAAATATTTTAGAATTATAATTACTTTGTAATAAAATTAATATCAGTAAATATATAAATTTTTTATAATTAATATGATATTATAAAAATAAAATTTTCAATATTAGATAAGGATAAGTTTTTAGGATTTTTTTGAAAATAATTAATTTTATTGATTATAAAAAATACAACTTTTTGTAAAGGCTTTAATTTAATTTTTTGTGAAATTCCTTATATGTTTTGGAATTTGTTATTTAATTAATATAATTGCTATTTTATTACAAATAATATAATTAATTAATTATGAATAAACATTATATTTTTTTTGTATTTGTTTATTTATGAGATTAAAACATAATTATCTAAAAACTATTTTTTATGCACATTGCATTTTTTGGTTAATAAATTAATAAAATCATTATTGATTGATGGTTTAAATAAATTTATATATTTATTTATTAAATATTATATTTAAAATTATTTATATGGATTTTATGAGGTATGTATGTTATGTGAATTAATTTCAATGCTTAAAAAATCTTATTTTATTAAAAATATTTTCCATACGGTTTGTGCACTTATTTAAAATTCAAATTTAATGCTTATAAAAATTTATTCTACTAAAATAGAATCTGTATATTTAATAATAATAATAATTATACTTCAATGGTATCTAAATAATTTTTTTCTCATTTTAAATAGTTAAAAATAATTAAATTTTATTACCAAATATAATGTTTAAATAGGTCTGCAACGTAGTTTAAAACAATATATAAGGGTACGATTTCGACAAAAACCAACAAAGAATTATTTTGTAAATAAATTTCAACATTACATTATCCTAACATTAAAAGTTTTTATATTTTTATCCTCATTCCCATGAAAAATACCATATATATTTTTAATCACTAAATAAATGACATGTGTGCCCTTACCCTCACTTATAAATGGGAAACTCTTCTAATCCCTTATCCTCGCTTTATATGGATTATATATCAATTAAATCAAAACTAAAAAACAATACATGATTACTTACCTTTATCTTAAAGAGTATTTTATTCTCATAATATCAATCCTTCATGGCTTCAGTAGTAAGATAAAAGTTGCATATAAAATAAGATATATAGATCATAACCAAAAACATACAATTTTATTTCTTCTCATACAATCTTTTGACATATAATATATATTAAAACATGTTGAATAAATTATCATAAATATTATGAAATGTTATTGTGATAATAGAGAAACTCTTTACCCTATCATCTCCATAAAATGGGAAAGTAATGTATCATTCATGTGTATATGTGTATTACCGCCACTATAAAGAGACACAATTTATTTCCTAGAACAAGAATTCAAGGTTGATTATAATGTAGCCTTAAATATATATATATATATATACTATATCTCTGTAGTTACCTAAGATTTACATACATTGATGTTACATATATTTAGATTAATGTCCATTACATTACACCAAAAAAACTCATGTAGACCATAACATATTAGTTTATTTGGAAACCTGGAACACAATCATCTAATAAATGTTGAAATCATAAAAAACACTCTAAATGGATCTCCCCATTTTGAAGTCATCATAGTCATAACATTCATAAAATAATTAATAATAAACTATAGAAATGAAACATAATAAATGGTTAGCTCATGTTTTCATTTAAGATAAACATAAGGCATATCAATTTATTATCATTTGAAATCATAACATAATCATAAGGGTATGTGACCATGAGAGTAACATATGAATTACATTACTAACCTATCATAGATCATAAAAATGATTAATGGAATAAAACATTTTCATTTACGAAAAAATTTCATATAAGAGTGATAAATAAAGCAAAATAAATCATGAACAATATCTCATGTCATAAAATATTGGAAACATCATAAATATAGAAAAATATTTAATACGTCAAGGTTAAATACCAAAACAATCAATGTAGAAAATCTGAACATATCACATATTTCATATCTCGGATTAAAACACAACTATTTCTTTATAGAGGATATGTCCAAGCCTTTTTATCATCGTGCATTATGGAACAATAATTTAATATATTTGATCACGCTTGTTTAGATGTTCCACATTTCTATCACAAGAGTTATGAATATTTATTCTATTAATTATAGGAATATATATTTCTCACTAGTATTTGATTACAAAATAATAGTCATCCTTCTTTATAACATAACCACAATCCCTTGTTATAATGTGACCACCTTCCTTGGTAATTATCTAACAATAGTCACCATTTAAAATCAAACATATGAGTTATAATAGATCATAACAAATTAATCATATCTTAACATTGAACTCACAAACTTTTCATCATCCCATAACATGTAGAAAAGAAATAGGATTCATAAAAATTTATCTATTTCATCATAGAATTACCCACAAAAATGATGCATGTTTTATAATAAGTCTATTATGGATTAAACTGTGGAATAGAAACCAATTTTTTAAACATATTGTCATAAATACCTATTCAGAGAAATAATAAAAAAAGGAATACATAGTTATTATCACCAGAAAAGAAAATGATGCATCAAATCATGTCATCTAATATGGAAAATTAATTTGAAAAATAAATCACTTAGGTATTTTCATGAGGTATATATCTTTTCATTGATAATCAATTTAAAAATATAATTCACTTTGTTAATAATTTTCTTTGAAGATACAGTTGAAAATATATAATGGAATCATTAAAAATAATTTAAAAATATATCACTGAAAATATCCTTTATACATTAAAAATAAAATAAAATAATTTTTTAGAACAGTTTTAGAAAACTTTTTTGGATTAAAAAATATGTTCAATTAGAAATTTAATATTTATCAAAAACATTATTTTTAAACTCATGAAAACATTAATAGTGGAAAATAATGGGAAAAAATTTCCTCTTATTTCTTAATAAAAGGAGAAGAAATTAATTTTTTTATTTATATATGGAGAATAACAATTCTTCCTTGAGGCCTAGACATAAATAACCAAGATAAACGATGTGATCATTATATAAAATCATTACCATAATGGTTACATTGAAAAATAATCCACACGAAGGAATAAAATGAAATTAAATTTCAAATAGCATGAGTATTATTAAATTTATTATATTACTTGTAAAATGGGTTATATATACCCCTCCTATAACAATATTGGTTTATTGAATAATCATTTGTCTCTTTGAGGAAAAATGAGACATAAATTCCATATAATTTTTTTGAATTTTAACCATAATTCTCATGAAACAGATAGCATAAAATGCAAATTTAAATCCCTAAAAATATTATTACCTGAAGCAGTAAATATATTAATGGTAATTATATACAGATCTTAAAATAATCATATGGTGAATATGGTATATTTCTCATAGAAAAATAATTGTTAGAAAAAAACCTCATAACATAAGTCTTAACTTCCATAATACATGTCCAAACATCCTATATAAAAAATATATAATTATTATAAATATATTAATGAGAAATAATTATATATATCAAACCATATATTGTTTTCTTATGACCATTTATTATTAGTTTATTAACAAATTTTCTGGTACAATCCTTTTCATTCAATAACTGATTTTGTTTTTCAAGTGTGATTTGACTTGTTATTTTAGGTCCTCTATCATTAATGATGATATAAAAATATCAAAAATGTAAACAATTATATAAAAAACATATATAATAACTATATGGTTTTATATTAATCTGTAAAATTTAGTGAACGAAAATAAATTAATCATTTCATGGAGACCGTTTGATGTACAAACACATAATTTATATTTAATTTTCATGTTGGATTAAAAGATAGAAAATTAAAAAATATATAACCATTATAGAATAATTTTTATATAAAATATATAACATATGTTCATTAAACACATAATTTTTATATTAAATTGAAATATTCAACGAATCGCATCGCTTTGCGAGGTGGGGTCCACCTTACAAACGAGTGATGTTGTCATATTCGAAAAATGGAAAATATTATTTTATGTGTGATATAATAATTACATAATAGTAATAAAATCATAAATATAACATATATACATATATATTAACAATTTATCAATCATTTTATTTATCCTCTATATGTGGTAATGGAAAAACAGATGACATTTGTTCTTGAGGCGGTAGTCCAACATACAATGGAACGATGATTTTATAACCCATATTAGAGAAGTAGAGATGGTAGTAGGTCATTACCATAACAAAATAAACAGATTTTTATATGTAATAAAATATAAATTTTATATATTACTTTAATAAAATTATTTTTCATAGATGAATAAATTAAACGAAGAAACTTGTTGATGAATGTTTCTGATTATTCATATATCCTCTATAAGTTAGCACTAAAATAATTCCAATGATGGATTTATATAAAAAATAAGACCCCAAGAATGATGGGAGGGAAACAATGATACGATATGGGAATGTCTTGGATGAACCAAAATGGTTCATGGTGTGAGGAATATAGAACATGGGTGGACTTTTATAAGGTGGAGAGATGACACATAATGAATTTTTGAAATAAATTGTCCAATCCCAATTTTTTCATATGTCCAAAGGTACTAGAACCTGACCTTATATAACCTTAGAGGACTAATGGTTGAGATATATCCAACCAATAGTATTTTAAAGAGATTATATTTTTTTTTACCAAAAAAATAGTTTAAACACCAAATAAATACATTTTACATTAACGATGATAATTGACATTTACTTTATTGAGTATTAATTTTGGAGGAAAATTAATTTAAAATAACTAGAAATAATAAATTATTCTAATTATAAATAAATGATAAATTTTTCTAAATTTAAATCATATAATTGGAAAAAATTAATTTAAAATTAACCCCAAATATGTGATAAGAATGTTGGGTTTCAATGAGAAAATCATCAAATGATTACAATTTTTTTATATCAAAATTTAATATTACTTTCTTTAAAATACATAAATTTTATTAATGGAGATATAATTGAACATATTTTACTTTAAAATGAATTCAAATATGATATATCATTATAATATTATTAAATTAATATGTGTATTTTAATTGAATGTTAATAATTTTTACTATTCATCAAACAATGAATATTTTCAAAAAAATCCAAAAATTTCACCTTTTAAAAATTTTAATATGCTGATTTCAGAAATGAATTTTTTTTAAAAAATTAAATTCAATATAATTTCAAAATAATAATTAACTGAGCCACAAAAATGTGGAAATACATGTTTTTTAGAAAAAGTCCATTTTTAGAGAAAGATTTACTTTAATTATCATACAAGTATTATATTCATTTATAAATTCTTATCAAATAAAGAATTAATTTTATATACATATGTAAATAATTTATTAATAATTTAGTTAATCTTTCCCATAAATTCCATTCTATTGGCTATGTAAAAATTATTATATTAAATATTAATATTCTAATAATATATCACATTTCATTTATACTATGTATTTCATGTACTGCATGATAAATATAGTACTGAATATTACACTATAAAAACTCATTATTTCTTATAACTAATGTTATGATTTCTATTTCATGTAAATAAAAACATTGAAATTAATAAATTAAATTGAAGAAAAAAAATTTCATAAAATCTTGTGGTGTAAAATTCTACCCCTGATAAAATAAATTTCTCCCAATAAATTCATCTCTTTCAACAAAGGATTAATATTAAAAAATAATTCATAGAAACCAACATCATGTAAATCAATAATTACATATAACATAATATGGGGTGGTTTTAAACATAAATCCTACATAAAGTAACTGAAAACTATGTTTCTACACATGATAAATTATTTGGGAATTGAATATTTCAACATATAAGAAAATAAAAAATAACTATATAGTGTAATATGGATCACTAATCATAGTAAAGTGGGTGATCCAAATAAGATTAGTCCCTAGACCAATGATGTGTCAAAAATATCTTTGGTATCCTAAAAAATGGTGATAATGGGATACCATAATATTTCAAGATCCTTTTCATAATATTGAAGAATTATTTTGAGAAGATACACTTACATGTTTACATTTATTTTCATATGAAAAATATCACCCATGAGTTTTTACTTGATTAATTTCTACATTATTTAATAATCTATAAAATGAAATATAATATCTTATGAATGAAGCAATAATAGCTTATAATATCCATAGATATAATGACAATTCATTCAATCTATTAATAAAAATCATCATAAAAAATTTATCAAATGTTATTAAATATTTATAAATATACATTTAGAGAAATAATACGTTTATATCTAATACTACAATCAATTATCATCATAAATCATTTCAAAAATGGTTAACCGTATGACACTTTTTAAGGATAAAAATACATAACATTAGGAATAAGGTAACTACTTTTCCAAAATGAAAATAACATTAATCCCCTAATCAAAATGAAATATATCATAATATAACATACTAATCATATGAATACAATCATCATGTATTCTATTGAAAGTAGAATTACTATAAAATCATATTGAAAACATAAATTCTCTCTCATACATTACAAAAAACATTGACTAATCGATCTATTCATTAAATCCTAAAATGATGTAAAATCCATCAACGATAACATAATCCACATTTTCTATAAATGATTAATGAATTATAATTTGATTATTACTATCCAATTTAGATATTCACATCCAAAACATCATTATCCTAATATAATGATATCAATATCTGAAACATATTTATGGTTATATTGGAAATATTACCTTGCAATTAAATCTCTATCCATCTGTGTTAAAGAATATATTATTTCTAATCCATAACCGAAAAATTAAAGTGAACAATACATGTATATTTAAAGATGCATATTAACAATTATTTTATATTTAATAGATAAATACTTCATTCATCCTACTACTTTCCCAAAACATTATCAAGGATTCATCATCTTATTCATCAATACATCTTTCCATTCACATGTCATTTGTAGTCTCTTCATCATTAGTAATATAACCCTTACATGTATAACCTCAATGATTTTCATTATAAGATATCCCCTTAGGAAATTTATTTTCATAATTCCCATATTTTATACATTGAAATAATTCAATATCCGATTATATCATAGTGAGAACAATTTTCCTATTCATTACATCAACTAATCATTTAATTTTTCCCTTATAGTCATTTTTTTTTGTGTTTTCCTTCCCCTAATTCAAAAAATATTTTAATTCTTATAAGACATCCACAATGATGATACATTCCATAATCTAGACATATATGAAATTTAATCATCATTACTACAAGGTTACCATCACCTGAATTATTAGTGATATCTTTTATTATCATATTTTGTGAGCGTGAGAGTTAATTAAGGTACATGTTGTTAATCATGTTCTCTAAAATTTATCTTTAAATAATCAAAACATATTTTAATACATTAATCGTCCCATATATAATCTCAAAAAAAGATCAACCATACCATTAAATGAAATATAGTTCATTACACTTCATTCTATTTTTCATGACAAGAAATGATAGTGTGAGGAATGATTATCAGAATGGAAAAATTACAGTCTAAAAATTCATTTAGGTGGTATATGCCAAGACAAATACATTTCAATAAGATATACCATTGGATTATTATATTAAATTCAAATTCATCATTTATTTAAATCCATAAATATTTTGTAGATTGATTTTTTCAATTTCAAAAGAATATCTCGTAAAAATGTCAATCCAGATGTCCATGAAGGCCTATTTTCATGTACCTGTTGACGACGAAGTCTATATCGATGATCATTTTTCCGAGTTATTACCCCTATTTACCTATTTTTAGAGGTAAATCCAAATTTATTATATTGACATGAATTTATTTTCATGGAAACTACATTCTATATCCTTTGGAAAGATTTCATGAAATTTAATTAAGCATTGATTCATCCTTTGACATATCCTTAGAGAAATTTATTTATATATTCTTAGAAATATAACTCTGGATATCAAAAAATATTTTTCCATAGTTTCAAATTGATAAAATAACCACTACATTTATACCAACTATAGTGAAAAATGTTTCTCATATAGGGATATTGCAAATTTTTAGTTTAAAATTAGTTAAATTACAAAAACACACACTTGAGGTCCATAATAATTTAGTGAATTTGGAAATTTTTAACACAATCATATAATATGGTGAAAGGTGTAAAATTTTAGCATAATGAAAAACTCATTTATTATAGATCATATACATAAAGTATATAAAATATTTCTTCACAAAATAGCTAAATGAAACATAACCAAGATAGAGCTAAGATGCTCAGTTAGGGTAAACATTTGAGATATCAATCAATAATCAAATGAATTAATATGATAAGCATAAGGGTAATTGATAATCGGAACAACTTAAGATGTTCATATCAAACCATTAATAGATCATAATAATGACTGATAGAATAAAAAATTATTAATTCTTAAAACATTTTCCATCATGGTGATAAATCACTCATTAACCATAAGCTCATGAAATTGCAGTGTAACACCAACATAATTTTTTCATACATCAAGGTTAAATACCACAACATTAAATATAGTGGATCAATACATGTCCCATATTTCCAATTATGTATCTAGACAGTCTATCTTTCCATACTTGGTGATGACACACCTATTTCACAAATTAGATCTAGGAACACCTATTTCCTATAGTGGATAAATCTCATTGATGTGATTCCCCTTTTTACCCCAGGAGATATAAATCATTACCCAATGACTTGGTTGGATATATTGGTACCATTAATATTAAGATCTATTGTAACCAACGTCCTTGGTCATTAATTAACCACCATCCCTAGTTATAACATAACCTCATTTATCAGATATAATGTAACCACTATTTAAAATAAAAATAAAAACATATGTTTTCAACAATATCATAAAACATTCATCATATAAAAACAGATGAAATAAAAAGGGTTTCATAAAATTTTCATCATATCATAACCTATTGAAAATATATAGTTTTCATAGTCATTTAATCGTTTTATTATATTATATCCCATGAAAAAAAGTGGATTTCATAAAAATTTTAATGTTGTATAACATATAGATTAAAAACAGGTCTTCTAAAAATCTTATAGTAATGAAAATTTTTCAAAATTTATAAGAAAAGTATCCTTGATTCATATCCCAAGTAATCATTAAGTTATAATAATGTATATAATAATATATGTAAAATTATTATTTTTATATTCACAAGGAATGTTTGCTGAGGATGATAAAATTTATTTGAAATTAACTTTTAAAAATATAAAAAATTTTGGAAACCATTTTACTTGGAGATAGACATGAAAACATATAATTAATATTTAAAAATAATTTTATTATTTTTTCAAAGGAAAATATTATTTATACTTTCAAAAAATGAAAATTATAAAATAATTTTGAATTATTTTATAGAAAAAATATTTTTAAAGAAATTGAGTATTTTACAACAAATTAAATTTTTTATTAGATATTATTATTAAATAACAGAGTATATAAAAAAATATAAGGAAGGGAAATAATATTTTTCCAAACACATTTAGAATAAAGTCATTATTTTCGATAGTGATGGTTCATGTGATTCCATTATTGGGAGCATAATCTTAAACAATAATGATGAATGAAGATATTGTAACATAAAATCATAACCACATGTGTTACATTGAAACACACCCCCATGAATAATCATCATTTAATGATATGAAAATAACATTGTTCTAAACTAATTAATTATATTAGATTATAAATTAACTATATATACAACTCACAATATAAGATAGGTCCATAATATAATGATTTTACACAAAAAATCCAAATTGAGATAAAAAACATTATATATTTCTTATATTTCATACTGTAAACTCGGTGAGATATATTCAATAAAATGGATATAAAAATATAGATATATTAAAGGAGAATATTTATATAATATATTCCAAGGCAGTTTATATGCCACATAAAATAAATATGTAGTGAATTTGGAATGTGTCTCATAGAAAAATAAAACACGTACAGAAATCTCCCACCATATGTATTGACATCTTTTGTAAAAATTCAAACCACACGTATACAAAATAAATGTTTTTATTCAATTAATAAATAAAATATATTTATATATAACATACCATATATTGTTTTATTATAATATTATATATCTTGTTTATTAACATTTCATGATATAGTGATGTTTTAGGAAATAATGTTTTGTTTTTCGAGTATATTGTAGACATGTTATTTCTGGTCATCTTACATGGATAATGATATAATCATCCCCATAATTTATAACAAGATATAAATATCATATATATTCATAATATATTTATATGGATTGATCCATGAAATTTAGTAATAGTAAATGAAATACGCCATTCATGGAGACAATATCCCATATGTGTCATGACCCACTCCATACATTGATACTATAATGGGGGAGAGTTACAATAACCCCCCAAGTCCCTCCTCTAATTGGACCTAGGTTTGTAAAGAGCACTATGGGTGTATAAATATCAAAATAAGAAATACATTACCATATAAAAGGAAACATGATCGGTAGGTAAGATGTATCAACCATAATCTACTCCATGTCTGTGTGTGTGTGTGAAAAAACTAAAAACTAGCCAACAATTAATGTGTAAATAAAACTAATACAAATAAATGTCTCCAAATAAAATACCCAAAAACAAAACTATATAATCAATATAGAAACAACCCAAGGGTATGGAAAGTAACACTTACAATGGTCTACATATTTCTCTTGGATACCAAAAAACTATTTTTATATAGGTTGGGTGAGAATACATGTATACTTAGTTGAAAAAACATAGTCTCTCTTTAAAAAGTTGAAGGAACTTACTAAATCACCTGTGAGAAAATAGTCGTAACAAACAACACCTCATAAGTAAAATAACCATAACCCATTCCCAAAAAAGGCTCACTCCCAAAATATTCCATCAATGTAATATGATATAATATTAAGCACATCGATGAAAGGGTACCCCACACTAAGTTCACACTAATTATCCACTCTCAAATCCCAATGAAAAACATCATGGAACTCCCACATCTTCCGAATATATCACATCGGATCCTGACCGCACACATGTGGGACACACCTCATAACACATCACACCCGCACACACTTTGGCCACACCACAGATCACATCCCTCCTGCTGACACTTTGGCCACACCTCGTAGAACATCTCTCTCACACACACCTAGGCCACACATTTCATATCATTCCAAAGAAACATGGGATTATATATCATAACCCACCTCCAAGAATCATGGGAAAGCACATAAAAATCACCATGATGACACCCGGGACCACACCTCACAACCCATCCTGATTCCACCAAGGACCACACATCACAAGTCACAAGAATACAGTAGGGACACTAGATTCTAGAATAAGGACCAAAATAGAGTGGGATTCCATCAATCCATCATCCCAGCAGGATGTTGGGAAAGACACCCCCTACATGTCTATGCATGTGTCTGCACATTGTTGTTAATACTATTGGTGTGCATGTAGAAATCACAAGGAAAATACAATGTATATATATAAATCCAAAAATCACCACCAATGGATACACAATAATAACACCATACAACATTTTAGGTCCCCAAAATTTACTACTATGACTAAATGCACAACCCCACACAGAAGAAATCAAGCCACAATTACTTTTCATTCCTTAATTAAAATGACGCCATTTCCAGATTATCTGTTACCAACCTATTCCACTAAAACATGAACAAATTCATTTTTATACCAAATTTTCATCCCCATACATACCAAAAGAGATCTAAAACATAACAGTACACTAAAACAACACTTTGAAATAGCCTAAAAAGCACATCCACCACCACATTTCATTACAAATACACTTCAAAACCATATCAAGACCATAACCACAATATATATAATATATAATATCACAATAGAGAACATTTTTATATATGTAAATTGATATTTTATTCATCTAAAATTTATTATTATAGGGTTTTATCATATAAGACATTAGATACCAGGGTATTAAAATCATTAACTAACCATACATAATTATCCACTTATTTATAATGATATCATAAAATTAGAAAAATATTGGTTTCATTAGAAAATAAACTATAGAATAATCAAGCCACCAAAAGAAATGATCTTCTTCATTGAATTAAAATCATACAATCATAATACAAAATCATTAAAAATTTAATCAGTAATTAAATGTATGTTTAATATTTACGTTCCCCATTCCCTTTAAATTGATTATATTTTTATTCATATTTATTAATTAATTTAGACACAAGTATATTTCTAAGGGATAACAATTAAATACCCATACTGCTTGATAGACATATAAAAAAATGAAGGAAATAATGAATGGATTAAATAAGATCATTACATCCTTATTGAATAGAAAACTGAGGTATGCATACATCAAAAATATCTCTAGGGAAATCATGATCAATTTGTAGAAACCAGGTTGTATGAATACAATGAAGAATGAATTGGGAAGTCTGGTCTCAAGAGAACTCCAAACCAAAAAAATAATGAAGGATTATTTCATTAGAAATATTCAATCCTATACATTTGGTATTAGATACAGTTTTGAATTTCAATTAACAAGGATATTATAAACACCATGTTCTTTAAAAATTAATAAGGTTTATTGAATTTTATTATGTAAAATATATGATTTTACCTTTTATAAAATCCTTATAATCACTAATAATGTCACTAAACTCGTTTCTCTTCAAAAAAATATGTAAAAAATGGAATATTTGGAAAAATGTAAAATTATTGAAAAGTGGAAAACTATTAAAATGACTCCTTACTAGCTGAGTCACTATTAGAATGAGTCACGTAGAGAAGAGTAACCACTAGGCAAGTCATCTCTATTATGGAAACCCGATGAAATGAGTCACTTCTAGATGAGTAACCACCAGAATAGTCACCAGTGAGATGAGTCACCTTTGTATGAGTCACTGCCAAACGAGTCACTTCCATATGGGTCACCTCCAGAAAAGTCATCACCAGAGGTGTCTCCTCCAGTCAAATCACTACTAGATTAGTCACGTCTAGAAAAGTCTCTATTAGGTGAGACAAATATATGATTAGTATCCTCTATATGATTCACCACTAGACGAGTCACCACTAGGATGAGTCATATAAATACGAGTCACTGCAAGGATGAGTCACTATTTTAATACTATATATTTCGATGAATGTTGAAATAACTCACCATTGGAAGGAATCACATGTCCCAAAATACCCCAAAATATCCAGGGAAGCCTCAAAAATCATATTTTTGGAAGCATAACAGCTTTGAAGGTTCGTTCAATTAAATAATATACCTCTCAAAATATTCTATCCCTCGATAACTCAAAACCAACTAAGAAGGAAATATGTGAATGTTCTTGAAAAAATCCCCCAAGATACATCAATATGATTTCGTTAAACCTCAAACAACACCTTCAACAAAACCTACTAATCCAGTCTCTCATAATAGCAAAGAAGAATACAATCCTAGAAATATGAATTAGATAAATACATCATCCATGTTAAGATAATATCTTCTCAAGGTGACACTAACTCAACCTCATAGGTTTAATCACATCGTATTGGATTTCATGTTGATTAGGAATTAGGTCTTCCATTTTTCACATATTAAAACATCATCGCACATAACAAAACACATATATCATCAAGGGGGAAACACCAAATCTCATAAAACACCAAGGTACTAGTAACTAATCATAAGGAAAATAAATATAAGTTAATACTAAAATAATCTCTTTGTTCTAGGCTTGCATTTGTATCTCATGCTCTAGAGTACTCTTCTCTAAGACACCATACCTCCCCTGCCACCTGAACTAGGGGAATGGTTCTTTGTCATAGAACCATCCCTTGATGGTATTGGATCTCCACTAAATAATCCAAAAATTTGATGTCATCCATAATATCCAAATATCTCTTCTCAATGACATGTGTTTCATCAGGTAGATATCGATGAAGATGATAGATGTGGAAGACATTGTGGATCCATTCAAGGTGTGGTGGAAATTCCATCTAATAATCCACCTCTCCAAATCACCCCAACACTGCATACTGTATTTAAAATAGCGGACAAACCATACTCCCCTTCCCGAATCTCTATTTCCAAGATTAATGGGAATCCTTGATGAATATACAATATCCAACAACAAACTCTAGTTATCTCTTTATGTAATCTGCATAAGACTTCTTCTTACCCTATACAGAATCCATCCTCTCTGGAACCAAAAAAAACTTTCTCTATCTTGCTCTACAACACCTCAGGACCATGAACTACTACCTACCCAACTACATTCTACGACAATGGACAATGACACGACCTTCCATATAATTACTCAAATAGATAAATGTGAATTGAAATTTGATAGCTATAATTATAAGAATTCTGGACCAAGGGAATGTTTTTCCCATGATCTACCTATGTCTAATTTACATTTCTACAACATATCATTCATTATCCGGATATTCTGTTTTGTCTTCCCATCTATGTTAGGGTGGAAATTTGTGTTTAGGCATGATTGAGTTCCAAAATAATGTTTCAGTCCCCTAAAAACTACTGAGGTAATGTTTTCATATCAATTCAAGAATAAGTAAATTGGAACACTATGAAACCACACAACTTTATCCATGAACCTTGTAGCAAAATCATCCACTAGGTTCGACTCCTTTATCGATAAGAAGTGGGATGATGTTTTCAAAAAATCCATGATCACCATGATATCATCACAACCTATCTGATCTATAGGTAGCCCTTTGAAAATATACATCGATATTTCATCCCATTTAAGCTTGGGGGAATCGATGGGTTGCAAAAAACCACTAGAAACAGGATTCTCTACCTGTACCTTCTAGAAGAAAACACACATTTCCATAAACTATGACACTTCGTATTTTATTTAGGGCAACCATAATTGAAAACTCAATCCATTTTAAATTTTGGAAACTCATGGGTGTATTGTCAAAGGTGACCTATGAAACTCATGAATCACCCCATCATGCATCATTACTGGAACAATCATTATGAACAGAAACATCATCTAGTTCTGAACATTCTCTAACAACACCTCAAGAGCATAACCATGTCCAACATGATTATGAAACACCTACCCCTCTATGTCCACCCATATGGACTCCTCCACAAGATACATCATAGAATACATAATTTACATATAAAAAAAGGAATCAACCCCTATAATCACTTTTATTTAAGTAATTTTTCAGAAACTCCCCAATCACCAACTTAGTGTTTGCAGAATCCTGAATAAATTCCTTTTGTGACATTCTTCTCCAAGAATCTGCCACAATATTTCAATTTCCATAATTATAGGTCTTCATGAAATCATACACATGAGGTAAATACATCCACCTACAATATTTAAGATCTAGGTCACACTAGGAAAAAATATAACACAAACTATGGTCATATGTGAAGAACAAAATGTGCTCTCTGATGAGGTAATGTCACTGAAATTTCTACACAAACACAACTGGGACTAGCTCTAGATCTTGGGGGTCATAGATACACTTTATAAGATAATAACTACCTAGATATAGAAGAGATCACTAACTTCTACTTCATCTAGATTTATCTTATGACCTTATATGGCATTTCACAAAAACCATAAAACTACACGCCATTCTCTGGTAGCTAAAGCACTAGTTCACTAACCAACATCCCCTTGATATAAAAAAAATTATTCCTTGCACTGATCAGTCCACAAAAAATATTGGTCTTTAAATATAAATTCTTTCAATTTCTATCCAACTTGAGGAAAATCGGTCACAAAGCTCAAATAATATCATATGATACCAAGGAACGTATTAAATTTTACAATTTTCGAAGGTGTTTTCCAAGAATAAACTACCTTGACATTTTCTTAGTCGAATACCACACCCATCTAGGACACTATTTGACTAAGTAAATGGACATCTCATGTCAAAAACATACACTTGGACAACATTACATAGAGCTGGTTGAAACTAATATATTTTATAATAGTTTGGAGATATCCAACATCCTACTCCTCCAATAATGAGAAAATCATCATTTCATTGATGATGATAATGACAAACCGATCTTCAAAATCATATAACCCTGAGTTCATAAGTCCCAAAAACATTGTTAGTAAACTCGTTACAACAAATGACATCCTTAAAAACTTGATGTTCCCAAATATGAATTTGAAGGTAGTCATCGGGATATCTCCCTCCATCAGCCTCAACTTCTGATTTCATGATAATAGATCAATCTATGAAAAATAAATTTCCTATCATAGTAGGTCAAAATGTTCATCAATCCCCGTAAAAGGCTTGTGATTCATGATATTCACTTAGTTTAACCTCCAGTAGTCTATGCACAACCATAGACTACCATGCTCCTTGTTGGATAAAAAACAACGGCACCATACAAATACACTCTAGGATAGTAAAAACCCTTCTAGATCATATCATCTATCATAATCCTATTATTCCATAGCTCATAATGTTTCATATGATAATAATTAATAAAAATTAGTGAATCACAAGGATTATTGTCTATCGTAATATAAAACTCATTCCTATGTGGTTATGTAACAATCTCTTCAAGGAAAACATATAAGAAATCAGATAAATATCTAAGAGCCTCCTCTATCCCTACTTAATATGATTCTATAAAAAACTTATCCCCTAATGAAATTATGGTCCCCACACATAGACTGGCCACATAACAACTCTTCTAACTAACAAAACCCACGTGCTAGCCATCCACATCTATAAACCCGATTCTCATACTATATTTTTTGAAAATAGAATACATGGAATATAACCACTCAGTGCCAAATATTACATTTTATGGATACATATTAATATATAAAATATCCTCATGGAACTTATCTGGACAAATCATCAATCTAAACCCCCTAACACACATTATAGAAGCTGGTCTTCCCACCAAATAATGTAGTGAATAGCAGAGGTACGGGAAGACTCTCTAAGACTAGTCCCAATACATAGTATTGATTGGGATCAAAAAAGAGTGTTATGTTCAAGATTAAAAATACAAAAACAATCATAGAGAATAAACTAATCGTACCTCTAATGATATTTGTTCTATCTGGTGATGCTACCTTTACTATATGCAGCTGACCACACCGAGATCTCATGACTCTCTACTGACGACCACCTACATGACCATGGTCGATTCGATGTCCCTATACATAAAGAACAACCTGAGATACACCTATACAGATCTATTCTTCCCTAGATGTAGCATAAGAATGATTCTTTTTATGTTGTAATGGTTTTTATAGTAACTATTGATGAGGCAGAAGTTGAACCTTCCCACCTTAGCCAAACCGAGCTTCAGTAGAAAATTTTAACTGGTCTTAAATATCGTTGTGAACCATACATAATAAAAAATTCATCCCAATCCAACCATAATGGTTTATAAAACAACTCGTTGAATGGTAATATTCTAAGATTGAGTCCCAGTTGGTTAAACCCTCGAAGAACCATACACCAAAGACCTAATTTTGAAAACACTACCCCTCGAAGAAACATATTGTTCCCATATCTCATAGAACTTTTTCATGAGTGAATCTACTTGATCAACTCTACCCTGGATATATAGTTATATGGTAAAAATAAAGATGTACCTATATATAGGATCGAATGATGGAGTGCCTCCTCATTACATCACACTCGGTACTCCTCATCTTAAAAAAGATTAGGGGAGAAGAAAAAAATGTCCTCAAACGTTATCCCAAGCTAATACACTAACATAATACCTTTATTAAGGGAGATTATCTCATTACTATTCCTAGACTTCATGGTTTAGGAGAAAAACCTATCCAAAAAAATTATTTTTGAAATTGACCCATGAAACGTCTACATCTCTCTTCCTAGAAAGGATTTACTTCCACCATATAATCACATCTCCTTGTGTTTGAAAAACCCCAAAGTGGACCTTATACACCATCATGGCTTGGATAAATCTGAAATAAGTATCTATATCCTCTATTAATCTCTCTATTTCCATATCATAAACACTCACCTCATAGTTTTTCAAAACCTATTGCTGAAAAGTGCACAACATCCTCTACAACGAATCATTATCCTTATATGGATCAGCCCTCTATCAATCAACTAGGTTAGCCTACTTAACATCAACTCCATGAGCCACATGTGGACGACACCAGAAATGATTGATGAAAGAGAGATACATTTTTAATAATACATATATTATGGATTTTCATTTTGATATATTTTAATTATCCTTGATCAAATTAACTAATTTTATCCATTTTGACATTCTGAAATCAACCGAATTAAAACAAGAACAAAAGTCATCATGATACATGTAACTATCCAAGGTATCTACACTGCTAGAAGTCCCATATCACTTTATAATTGAACATGTTTAGTTTTATTGCACTGGATCATGGAATCCCTAAAATCACAAGTCCTTATCAGTCTCCCTGGCCTATGTTACACACTAAGGTCAAGGGAAACTATTTCCATACAAACCCCTACAGACCTCACAATGGATAAATCGAAAATCCATCTTATATATCAAACATAATATTTTAAAACAGTGTTTTATGGCCCCCTCACACCAAATGAAACACAATGAGTGTAAAGATACAATTACACTTGAATCCCACATGCAAAAGTCACCATATTTGCGACTTACACTAAGGGTGTACAAGTATCATTATACGGAATGTATTACCATTTAAATGTAAATATGATTGGGAGATATTATGAATAAATCATAAAAAAACTCCATGTAATATATATGTAAGAAGTAAACCACAGACCATCCTATGAATCATGTGTAAATAAAACTAATAAAAATAAAATTCTCCAGAGTAAGTACCCAAAAATAAAAATAGAGAAGCATCATAGCACTATCCAGGTGTTCAACTAGTAACTCTTATCATGGTCCATGTAAACCTCCTATAAACCTAAAAAAATTATATATGTATGGTGAGAATACAAGTATACTCAGTAAGAAAATCAATGCCTTTCATGCAAAAGTGGAAGGGGAATACTAATGAACCTATGAGAAAACATCAGAACCAAATTCAACCCAACATGTAGACTAACCATAACCTCATCCTCACCACAGATTTCTCCCAAAATAACACATCCATGTAATATGATATAATATAAATAATCTAAATGGTAGTTTACACCACAAAAAATTACTATTATTTACCACTTACCACACCCTAATGGAAAACGTACAGGAACTCTCAAATTGCTCAAATATATGACATCATATCCAGCATTAAAATATTTGGGATACACATCACATCAAATACCACCCCCACACACCTAGGCCACACCACGTAGCACTTTCCACTTGCACACACCTGGGCCCCACCCAATAGTACATCATTCTCGTATACACCTAGTCCAGACATCTCGTATCATCCTAATGAAACCAAGGACATCATATCACAACTCATCCTAAATACAACTTGGACAACACATCAAAACTTATCCCGAATTGACCTTGTACCACACATCCCAACTCATCATGAATACACCTGGGAACATACCTAAAAACCTAAAGTGACCCCTACCACTAATTCGTGGAAGAGGGAGCATGGATGATTGGGTGTCCATCCATCCAATATCCTACTAAGAGGCTGGGAAAGACACATCAGGTGACAATAGGGGTGTCAGCACACAGTACTCAACGTCGGTTTTTTTCATATGTAAATCAAATGGAATACAAACTATATACAAATATATATAATAAGACACAAAATCCCCACCTATGGGTTTATAATCAGATCACCAAATAACTCATAAGGTCCCCCACATCCATGTTAACACTAAATTCCCAAACCCACATAAGAAGAAAACTTGCCACATTTCGTTTTCAATATTTAATTATTATTAATACATTTTATAGATTATCTGTAACCAACAGAATCCACTAAAACATGTACATACATATTTTCAAAGCCCATTTTTATCACCATCCCTACAAAATGGGAACCTCAAACAAAAAACACACATCATGTAATATATTAAAACATACCAAAAACCAAAACCACCACCACATTTCATCACAACTCCACTCTCAACCATATAAATCCATCTACCCCCACACAGTACATATATCATAGCCCAACACAAAACATTTTTAAATTTATCAAAATATCACTTATTCAAATTCACTTTATTAATTTATGGTGTTATCACCCAATCCATTAGATCCCATGTCATTTATTTCATTAATTTACTATAAGTAAATAGCTAATTATTTACGATTATTCCAAAAAATCAAAAAAAAATAGTTGTTTAAAATGAAAAGTAGCTATTGTGTAATCATGAAACAAAAAAACACAATCATCATCATGGAATTACACTCATAGAACCATAATATCAATTAATTAAGAAGATATAATATTATAATTCATGTGTCCTTGCCCCTATAAATTCAATATAAATTAATTCATTATCATTATTAATCTGAATGAAACCATATTAAAAAGGGGTAGAAATTATATACCCATCCTGCATGATAAACATAAAAAATAAATGAAGGAAATCATGCTTGGAAGAAATATGATTGACACAGCCTTGTTGCACCAAAAACATATGTTAATATACAATATGTAAATCTTATGGGAAACCCCAATCAAAATGTAGAAAAAAGGTTACTAAACTCCAAGAAAAATGGATTTGGGACATTCAATCTCAATAGAAATACAAAATTAAATAGGGAAGGAAGGAAAACTTATATAGAATGATTTTATACTTAACATTCGTAATTAGACACTATTTTTAATTTTCATAATATATGATATCATATATAACATGTTTTTTAATCACATAGAAGGAATATAGACTTTTATAAATTAATGATATGATTGATCCTTTTAAAATGGCCTTAAAATCATTAATTAAGTTATTAAACTCATTTATCATTGAAAAAGACTTATAAAAAGGATGAAAATGGAAATTATGGAAAATATTTGAAAAATAGTATACTTTGGAAATGTGTCACTACCAGGATAATTCATCACAATAAGAGTCCCTACAAGATGAACCACTGCTAAACATATTCCCTCTATGAAGAGTCACCAACAGAAACTTCTTCACTAGAATATTTACCACAATATGAATCAATGATAAGAGGATTGAATGCTAGAAGAGTCACCGCCAGATGAGTCACCACCAGACAAGTAACTGCCAGAACAATCATCACCATGGGGAGTAATCGCTAGATGAATCACCACAAGAGGAGTCTCCTCTACTGGAGTCCCCACTTGATAATTCAACACTAAAAGAATCATCACTAGATGAGTCAGTGGCACAATATTCATATCCAAATGAGTCACCTCAAGATGATTCACTTCCATATGATTCACAATTAGGATGAGTCGCCACAAGGATGAATCACCATTGAGAATTGTGATATATTGGAAACTGTTGAAATGAATCACCATTTGAATGACTCACATGTCCAAAAAACCCCATTCTACCCCCAAACAACTGAAACATCATATTTTTTTACAATGTAATGGATCAGAAGATCTTTGCCATTTTAATATGTTTCCATGAACGTTGATTCCATTTTTCTATAGAATTTAAATAAAGAAATAAAAATAATATATTATAATTATAAAATTGTTTTTATATAAAATATATAAATTATTTTTTATATAACCAACCTTAATACATTCTATTTAAATTATGATGGAATACCATTATTTTTTGAGGTGGTAGTCCGGCATACCCATGAGAAAAAATATCGTATTCCCATAAAATATAACATATAATGTATTTTAAGATATATAAATTCAAGAATAATAATAAAATAAATAATACCATATAAATCATATATATAAAAATATCCATCATTACAATCATCTTCATGATGTGTTAATGGATAATGAATAAAATTTATTCACAAGGTGGTAGTATGTCATACACGTGAACGGTGATTTCGTAACTTATATAATGGGCGTAAATAACCTTCTAGGGAATTCTTATAAAATAATGCATCCCATTATATAAATTAACTAAAATTATTATATTATAATGATATAATAATAATGGAAGGAGGTGGAGAAATATGTAAAACAAATACTCTTATTTATGATGGTTACCTCTTCTTCAAGTAACCTTATTTGGAGTGCACTAAAATCCTTCATATGATGAAATTATTCAAAAAAATATGTATTTGAAAATACATTTATGGAAATGGGGATGTTATTTGTTTAGTTATTTATTGAACCAAAGTGTTTCTATTGTGTTAGGGAGATAAGATATGATGTTTCCTTTTATAAGTGTGTGAGATGACACACTTAGTAATATCGAAATGAATTGGGTGACCCCACATTTATCATATGTCAAAATGGTAACAAATAGAGCATTACATATCATAATTTGTGTAAGGGTATAAACATGTGTATATTTTTTTATAAATGTTTATTTGTAATTATTTCCTATATCTTTTTATTTTAACCCCTAGTAAACATGTTTTTACAAAAACTATGAAAAATAATTTTTACTATATTCACATTAAATTTTTGTGCAAAATTATCTTAAACATATTATAAATTATAAATTTTGATTTATTTAATTATGTGATATATTTTTTCATATTCAAAATATATAAATGAAAAAATTAAATTTAAAATAAATACTAGTTATGCAGAAATAAAACATTTGTTTATAGAGAAACATTTCAAATGTTTACAGTAATGTATATATAAATAAAATATGAAATTTATTCCAATGAACTTCATATAATTTATGGATATAAAATTAAACTAATTTTAATTTAATAAATATATTAATTTAATTAATCATTATAAATTATTTAAACTAAATGACTGTTTTAATTAAAATTTAGTATTGTTTACTATTCATAAAATATAAATAATTCAAGTGATATCCCAAAAATTCACCCTTTGATAATATTTATACACCTATTTCAAAAGGAAATTTTATAATTTCAAATAAATTTTACTAGTGTGTAAAATATTATTTTTCAAATAAGTGTTACAGAAGATGTCGAAAGACGTATTTTTTGAAAAATACATTTTTAGTCATGAAAAATAACTTATTCTAAATTATTCTACATGAAAAAGTTAAGATAAAATTTTACAATTTTATTTAATATATAATATATAAAGTTAAATAAAAATTAATTCATTGGTTGATTTTTTTTATAAAACACTTGTTTTCATGTAAAAATACTTTTTTCGATAAATATTTCATTTTTTATATAGGGTATTATTTTAATTTATAATTAATCTATCACTGAATAATACATTTTATATACATGAATAAATAATATTTTCAAAATTTAAATAATCTTATATGTAAAAACCATTCCAAAGGCTTCCAATTTTCATATTAAATAATAATATTTTTCATAATAGTTAACATTTATTTAAACATAGGGTTACAAGTATTTCAATTTAATGTCATTGTTGCATGTTACTAAAGACAAATTATATTTTGTATGTAAATAAGGATAAAATATTCATTTTTTTAATGATAATTAATGAAATAATTAAATTAATTAACAATTAGTTCATAAACTATTACGGTATTACAATGTGGAATAATATTGTTAAAATAAAGTTGAATTAAAATTTAACATTGTTTTTTTCCATCCGTCGAATAATTGAAACATCACACAAGCATACATACAAACAATCATATCCACAATGTGAGATGACTCATTTTTTATAACCACAATTTATTAAGATATATAAATTATTATATAATGAATATATATGATATTGATATCATTTTAGTCATTTTATATATGAAGAAACCATGACCAATGTGCAAGGATCATAACTGGTGAATCTAAACATTCAAAAAAATGAATATGTTAGCACCTGAAATGATTATAATAATGAAGTATTGTTAATTAATGGGTGAATAAATGTTATAAATAAAAAATTTATGGTATTATAGTAAAATAAATGGTTCAGTTATAAATTTATAATAAATTTAAATCTATTATGTATGATTTTAGATTGTTTAATAATATGGACTGACTTTAGGTAAGATTTTTATTTTATAATCTCGCTTTAAATGAGATTATCTATTATTAAATTTTCTATGGATGAAAGTATATTATATGTCTCTCCCAATATTTATGAATATTTTTATACACTATTAATTTCTATATATTACATATTTTATGTAAATATTCTTCACTTTATGTTCTTATGAAACCGAAAGAATGTTTTTAAAGAAAATAATCAATATTTCTCATCATGATCAGTAATATTTTCATTAATTTTGATCATTAATTGAATATATTATCTGGAATGATTTAAATAGTATAAAATAATTAATCAATATTAATTTTACACATTTTTTACATTATATAAAAATTATTTATTGTAATATTATTGTCATTTTACAAATGAGGTACTTCTGATATTTTAATAAAAGGTGAAAGACCTTTTTTTTAATTTATAAAAACGCTGCATGAATGGATTTCCAACTAATTATGAATTGTATTTTAATATATTATTAAATTATTTTTTTTCATTTATACCTTCAATGATTATTTTTGCTTAGTTTTTATGGTAATTTTTATATTTTATATATGTTATTTCAAATGAAATGGTAATTTACTCTAGAAATATTACAGTAATATTTAAATGGAATTTTTATCAATTAAAACATTATTTGATGTTTCATGTGATTTCATTGGGACATGATCCAATGTTATCAAGTATATTTTTTCTTGAGTTTTTTATTTTTATGATTAGAAATTTATTATGATAATTATATAATTTCAATATGATATGATTTGATGTTATTATAAATGTGTTGCAATCCTGTGGAACTCACTTCTATTGTTTTATTATGTGATGGGAGGGATTAGAATTATATATTTCTATATGTCATTGGGAAGATAATGATATGTAATGATATAATATTTTCTATAATAAGGATTAAACCAAGTTTATTAAGTTTCATTTTCCATTTAAGTAGAATTTTGAGCAAACCATGACTAATGAAATGATGGAATAAGGGGTGAGACAAATCCAATATGATAGTCTTGGAAGTGAAAATTTATTATAGAAATATTTTTGTATTGTTATTTTTTTTCCAAAAACAAGGGAAATATTATTATGATATGTGATCATGGGTCATAATTTATTATTGATTATTTTGAACCATTATATATTATTTTGTCTTATAAATAAATCATTATTTTAATTTTTGGGATTATGATATTCCAATTCACAAGTATAATTCTACAATGAAAATCACATGTTATTATAATATTAATAATATCTTATAATCATTTATGAAAATTTATATATATGAATTTTTTACCATTATGATTCATCTTTGATCAAAATTTCTTATGTTTATTGTCCCCAGATTATTCAGAAATTGTTTATGAATAATATGTCTAATAAGGGTTCTAAATTTGAAAATGTTGATCAGTAATGATATATATCTTTTATGAACAATTTGTTTATCAATACATTTATCGAAATAAAATAAAACATTATGGTTCTATCATGGATCATATTGGCATATAATTCTTATTATAAAAAAAGATTTAGAATATATTTTTGTAATTTTTTGGTCCCTAAAAATTTGTATTAAATTAAGGTCTAGTTAGTTTTGTAAACTACTATAATAAATAATTAGTGAAACCTCGAAGGATAATCAAACATAAAGGAGAAAATATGATGTTATTGTAAACAATGGAGTGTGGTTATCTTAAGAAAATACACACACCTCTGGATACTGTAAGTTGATATTGTTTTGGAATAGATGATGTTTTGGGTAATAAGCATGAAAGGTGTTGGTATATTATATCTCAGATATCATTATTGTTTATAATTAATATACCCATAATGTGAACTTGGTTTCACACTTCGAGTTTATATTCTTGTACTAATTTACATCATACATAGGATGCATTCTGATGTTTTTGATCATATAATGAAAATAGATTAGCTAGGATAAGAAAAAGTGTCAATAATTGAATGGATTTCATCATGATTTGAAATAATATAAATGATCATCAAATTAAAAAATATTATTTTTTATCATATTATGATTTTTTAATTCAACGGTTCAAACTATAATGATTCTTATTAACATTGAATTAAATGTCAAAATAAATGATATTCCTCATGAGAAACAAAATGTAATGGGATTTAAAATGAAAAACATGTTGCAATTTATATACATATTTATCAAGAAAAGAATAATTATGAGGTTCCAATTGAGGAAATGAGGGGATAATATGTTGTAGTGACCATCATATAGAAAATTTATACCTTCTTTTAATGGTAAAAGCTATCCTAAAATTTCTGTAAAATGGATCAATAACATAAAATTTATATATTTTATTATATAGTTCTCATAATATGAAACAGTTATCTTATATATTTATATTTTCTAGAGGAAATGAATCAATTGATCAATCATTTCAATAAAATAAGAAAATATTTTGAAATTTACTCCATTGAATGGGAAGAGTATAAGATAATTTTTTCGATAATTACATTCCCTATTTTATTCATATAAATATGTAGATATAATTCCATGAGATTAATTAGAATGATGGTGTATCTGTTAGAACCCATGAGAAAACGTTTACAAGAATTGTGGGGGTACTATTATTGTATAATTATTGAACAAAAATGTTAAATTGGTTAATTTATTTGTATAATAATTAATAGTATCTGAAGTGAATTTATAGGGACATGATATTGAAAAACTCCATTGAATAAATATATATATAATAATTCAATTGAAGCTATTTATATTATCTTTTCATTTTAGGGTTTTATATAATCAGGGGATAATAATTTCATAGAAACCCCACAAATTAAAATATATAAACAACTTCTTATTATATAGTTTTCCAATAATATGAGACATTTTAACTGAACACATTTATTTTCAGGAAAGATATTTATGATTTAATTTTTTAATTATTTATTATAAATATACATATGTAATCCCTAGAAAAACATTTAAAATTATTTGTAGTGATGAAATGTTTTAGACAAAGACGTAAATAATCATCCTTTTAGTTAAATTCATAATCCAGAGTTCATCAAACAGAGTTTCCCAAAAAGAAAAGAAACATTAATATAATACTATTTTTTTCATACTCATGAAATCAAATTTGTAAATATTATTTTATGTCAAACACATTACATTAATTCATATATGAACAAATCATAATCATGAGGGTTTCAAATATAACATGAGAACACTAGAAAGAAATTCTTAAAAACTATCTTCTTCTCTCTAAAATATATTACACATTCATTTTTATCCAATAACCAAAATCATATCATTTTCAATAAAATTATTTCCACAAAATTTATTTTTCAAATATATAATTTCATTTACACAAATTAAGAAAACTTCTTCATTTAGCCCTTATAATAATCCTTCCATGTGGAATAACTAATATGATCAACATCCAAAAAAAATGTCTATAGAAAATTATCTTTAAGAAATTTATTAGTGATCTCTATTAGTAACATCCCATCTAAACTAATTTATAAGAGAAATAACATGTAAAAAACACAAGGATTATTTCATTTCATTCATCAAACTCATAAAAATATAGATTTAATTCAACATGAAAAACTAATGTTGATCTTTATATATTCTATTTCATTAAAATGAAATGTTCATAAATTAAATTTCTATAACAATTAGAAGCAGTGTATTTCAATAAAGAAGTCATTAATTCATGTAAAAAAACCAAAAGTTATATAGTAATTTTTACATCATGATAAGGATTTGATTTCATAATTGTTAAATTATAAATTTATTTTTTCCTTTTATAATGAATTCCACAAAATTTCATATCAAATGAAATTAAACATTACCTTTTAAAATCTATTAATTAAATTAAATGGTGACATAAATTTAATTTTTTAATTCATTTTTGTCCATAAAATTAACTCCATAAAATAATTTAATTAATATTTCCATGGAAGAAAAATATTTATAAAATAAATATGTTAAATATTTTAAAATGTGGTTTTATGTAAATGTGTCTATTATCATGGTTTCGAATAGTTATGTATTATCATTTTATACATATATAATTAAAATATGTCAGTTTTTAAATTTATTAAGTTAATTTTTCATTTTTGATATTCCTTTAACTTTTTTTGTAACCATGTTATATATAATTATATAGTTGATTATTTCTACATCAGATATTTGGAAAATTTATCAAAAATAACTTTGATATATTGATAATGGTCAAAAAAATAATTATGGTAAAATATAAATAAAAATAATCATGAAATAATGATCATTTTTAAACATTAATTATTGTTTTAAAAATATCAAAGAATGATGTTTTTAGAAAATTCCCTATATTGCAATCATTGATTTGGTACGCTATAATTACAGATGAGTGATATTTCCATTTATTAAAGAACATAATTTAAGGGAAGAAATTATTATTTTAAATTTATAATATTATTATTATATAATAAATATCAGATTATTGGTTTTATTATTGTTATATATATAATATATGTAATTTGGTTATCAAAAATGAATCGCATCTCTTCAGGGATGGGGTAATCCAATCATGTACATGATCTTAGTTTTCATTTTTCAATGGAAGTAAATTTATGAAATAAAATGATAAATTATATTTATAGAATAATAATTATGTAATTAATATCATATCAATACATTATATCATTTCATATAATCCCTTACCAGAGGTGGATTAGGAAAAAAAATACATCGCTTTGTAGATGTGGTAGTCAACACATACAGAAAAATAATGTTTTCATTCCCCATAGGATGGAAAAATAGAATAAAAACGGTTTCATCATAGTCATAATTACACTTAAATATATAGGAGTTATTTTTTTGTCATATATCTTTTTTATGAATACTTTGGGGTTGTAATAGATTAAATAAAATTAAAGCATTTTGGTTAGATGACTTCATTGTTTTTGTTATACATCCTTTAAACCCCATAGTAATGACCATTTGAATGGTGTTTTAAGAAGACCATAATAAAAATTAATATATATAAATGTTTTAAATATATTATTTTAGTATTAGGATAAGATAGACCATTAAATGTGGTCTAATGGAAAGAGAATGGTTGTGCACATTTACAATATAGGGAAGGAGAACATTTGAGTATTTATGAAATAATATAATATAATATGTGTCTAACTCATGTAATATGGTTCAAAAAAACACATTTATTCAATTATAATGTTTATATTGTCTTAATATAATATCCTAATAAAATTAATACAGGTTTAGATATCATTTAAAAAGATATATTTTTGTTTATCCCCTTAGTTAACTCGTATTAATTTTAACTATGGAAATGACATTTTCAATAGTAAATTGTTGTAATTTTACATTTATGATACATTTTTCATATAAATGTATATAATAAGAAATATTCTATGATTATTCATAATATTTTTAATATTTCTATAATTTTTTGATTTTTAAATAATTTTATAAATTTTTATTTAACATAAAATGTCACTATTATCATTGTTGACACCTGTCATTTAAATTTGTTTTTTTTAAAATAATATATTAATATATTTAAAATATAAGCCCCTATATTAACACTTATATGTTATATTTATATGTTTTTTTATTGGGACACTACAAATCACCAAAACAAATAATAAATTTATTGATTTTAAAATTATTAATTTTATTTTTATAATTTTGACACAAGAACATTATTAAAGATGTTTATGAAAATAAGGAACTTATTTCATCACTAAATAATAAAAATAAATTTTCATCATCAAAAATATATTTCAAATAACCATTTATAACCACAGATAAAATTTTTTCGATTTAAAAAAATAAAAAAAAATTTAATTTAGATAATGAAATTTCATACATTTTACATTATATAAATTATTTTAAATAAAATAATCAATGATTACTGGAAAAAAATAATATTTTCTCTTTTTTGAAACATATAGTTAAAATTTCTATATAAAATGAAATTAATTTATTTTTTTTAGTGAATATGATTCCTTGTTACATTTTTATACATGATTTACACATTTTTTCTTTATTGTGGTTAAAAAAAATTAAAAATGTTAAAATTCATATTCATAATAATTAACAAGTTTAATTTTTTACCAAATATTTATTATGATTATTTAAAATTATGAATAAAATTTAAAAAATTAAATTAAAATAATTTTCATACTAGAATTAAATATTAGTTTTACAAAATGTAATCAAATGTGATCTTCCAAAAAAGCAATGTGTAATGATAAAATTAATACACCAATTTAAATTATAATAATGATTACAATTATATTTACATTAATATTTTCAATTAATATAAACATATTATATTTTAAAAAATTTCAGAAATTGAATCTGACATTGTAATTACCAAAAAATTAAAGATGGGTTCCATTAAAAATGTGTATTTATCACTATTTTTTAAAATCACAAATTTTAAAATATTCTCATAGTTTAATCATAAAAAAATTAATGGTGAACTAAAAAATGTATAATATTTATCAAATAATTACTATGAAATTTAAAAAAATCTATAATAACTAGTCACAAAGAGTAAAAAAATTGTTTTGGAATGAAACTTATTTTGGAAGCATAAAATGAATTTAATGAAAATCTAGTAAATAATTCCTTATAACTAATAAATAAATTTTTATTGATTATTACATTTAAATATATTTTATATTTTTTATTAGTTGTTCATACCCACCAATTTAATAGATTAGATATAACTATAACATTTAAATAACAATTTTAAATGTTTTATTAATATCAATGATGTGTATTGTATATGTTATTGAACCTAGTGTTCTTTTTAAAATATCAAGAAATTAAATTGTTCCATATTTTATAATAATTATCCTCAATAATTTATATTATTCTCACAAATCAATGGTTTTACCTGTTAATATAAATCTTTAGAAATTATATATCATAGAAATTGTGAATAATACATCCTATTGAAATTAGGGAAATGGAAAAATTATAGTAATCTACAATAACACACAACTATGTTTCCAAATATGAGAACATTAACAGGGATTTAAAATTTGTTCATGGAGGAAAACTTCTGTATAAATAGTGTAGGTGTGAAAAAAACATTGATCACAATAATGTGAATTTTCATAAGAGGGTTAATGGCCCAAAAAATTAAAACAAATACATATATAAAATAAAAATGATTCATTAGAAATGATGGTAATAATAAATTTTTTTTGTTTAAATATCATTTTCATAGAGTTATGGAATTTATAGAGAATCCATTTATATTACAATACATATATTACATCTTTATAGATTAACATTGAATATATTATAGGAACACATTCTAGAGGTCTATAATTGTTTATTGTATTTAGTGACAAGATATAAATTCTTATTATCAAGTGAAACAACATAAATATTTCCCACAATGATCATTCCATTTATTAATCATCTTAGGGATACCCTTAATAAAACCATTCATAATAACATCAATAATAGAAACATATTAAATATTGATCTCAGATATTTAGTGTGAGTAATCAAGGGAAATACACAAATATAATGTGGGAATAATGGTAAGATAATGTGCTAATAACAAATGAAATCCATAAATTTTATGACATAGATCATAAACATGAGTTATGATCAAAATATTTTATCTCATAAGACATGAATCCTATGAAAACCAATTAAAATGAGTCATGTAATCATAAAACTGGAATAAGACACAGTATTCTGGAATACACAACAGTATATAAAAATATTTCCATATTAAGAATGTCTCATTACAAAATGTAATTATTTCACTCCCTAATGAATCATAGTATTAATGATTCACTCCCATTTACATCATAGAAGAGTAATTCCATTACTAAATATGGTTCACCACCATTTTCATCTTGTCTATCTCATGATATATAAGTCTTTACCCAATTCCTTGGAATGATATATACATCCCACCCATCTTGGTTTATAACATAAACACTATGAATTTTTATAATGTATCCACCATTAATTAGTCAAAATAATATATATATATATATATATATCATATGATAATTACAAATTTACCATATGATAACCCATGAAATTAAATTACTTTTCTAAACATTTCAACATAACATAACATGAGTAAATGAAGCTGGTTTCATAATCCTTACATAATTTTATCTTTTCAAAACCCATTGAAATAGAAGGTGGGTTAATAATAATTTTATCATGGTAAGAACTATAGAAGAAAAAGAATTTTCATAAACATATTCTCTTGATAAAAAATTAATATAAATAATAATAATAATATCATTTAGTCATAAACATACAAAATAATATGGAACATAAATGTATTACATCTTAGATGAAGAATTATTTTGAAATATCACAAGGAATATATGTTGAGGAAATAAATGTTTGTGGAAAAAAATTAACCTAAAAATTATCAAAATAAAATAAAATTCATTTTCATTGAAGATGTAATTAAAAAAATAATACGGAATATTTAATAATTATTTTAATACTATCTTGTTTAAAAAATACTTTCAACGTTGAAAAAATTATCTTAAAACAAAATAAAAATCCCTATTAAATTTGAAATAATTTATTTTAAATCTATATATTTTAAAAATATTTTGAAAAATATTTTAATGTAAATTAAATTAGAAAATGTGAAGTGGTATTTTGAAACCATTGTCCAATCATGATAAAAGGAAATAATATTCAAGATGTGGTTGTTCGAAAATAAATCCTCTCATATTTTAGTAAATGGAGAACTTGTGTTGTTCTGTAAAAAAAGAAACATTCCATTCAAAAAAAATTCTAAAATTTAAAACATTGGGGTAAATTTTATTATTAAATAATTCTAATAATGGTAAAAAATAATTTGAGACAATTTTATAAAACATATTTTTTGATGACAAAATCTTTTCAATCGAAAAGAAATTTTTTCAAAAAAATATTATTTTTCAGCTATTAAGTACATAAATGGAAGGAAATGAATGGAAGAGATTTATTATTATGAAATAAAGATATTATAAGGCCCCAGCCTTAAACCTTACTTAATCTTGAGTTATTACAAGATTACACATTGAGGATCTTTTCGGGTTTAGAGTTTTAGAGAATTAGATCATAAAACTTGAATTACATTCCACATATAAACAAAGTGGTTACATAAAGATAGTATTCTTCATTCCCATCAATGGAAACATATTTAAAATAAACATGGATTCTTTCTTGACACTTCTTTGACATTATTATCATATCATGTACCTTTCCCTTGACCTGTGAAAAACATTTCAAAAAACTTGGGATGAGCATAAAAAGCTCAGTAAGGGATATAAAAATATGGAAAGGAAACATGGGTACATATATACATAAGGATGAGATCATACTTTACCCATAAAACATAAGCACTTTAACATACCTCATTAAATCATGGATAAATCATAGAAATCATAAGACATAAAGGTAACTTGAGGCATTCATAACATTCTTACGTAGGGATTAACCCTCTTGGTTACGTTTGGAATACCCATCACAGTATACTCCCAAAATCACTTCGGAGAAACCTTAATGTTTCACTCCTTATCGTTACCCAATGCATTGGAGAGCTATATCGGGCTCACCCGCCCTTAGTTTATCACGGAACCACCCATTTTCATAATAATGCCCAAGAACCTCAACATAATCATATCACATAAAACATGCACAAAGGAAACATAACATTTCCACCTTTGAATCACAATATATCAATACAACACATTGATATAAAAACATTATGAAAACCATTTTCAATACCAAAATAAAAGAAAAGTAAAACATGGTATTTATTTTTCTTTTAAAAAGAAGGTATGGCTTGTAGAGGAAGCCGAAACTCAAATAACGGTCACGACGGAGGAGAAGTAATTGTCGCCGCATACGTACGAAAAAAACATTCCCTTTTGTCGTTTAGTAAACTCTTCGTATAAAAAAGATTCCTTTTGAATAAACGTAAAAGTCAAAGGGGTTTATACACAGTATAAAAGAAGGTTGTGTATAAAACAAAATATGCTTCAATGAAACGAGATTGAGACGAAGTCCCATACCTCGTATCCGACTTGACCCGAATGTTCTTTAATCTCCTGAATAATAAACTTGAGTTAATCTCTACTTTCTTAAAAACCTTTTTCAAGTTCATTATTCCTTTTATACCATGTTATGAACATCATGTAATCATTTATGTTAATAATGTTCATTTTGTCGGTATTTGGTTCTTAAGTCAAAAATAGATTTCTTACACTTACATGTTGTTAATTTGGTCAAAGGTTCGTTATATCCAGAATGATATTAATGATTTGGATAACATATATATCATATATATTCAGTATATACATGTATTTATAATATTACATCACATTTAGAGGTAAGAAATGAAATGCACCGTTCATGGAGACGGTAAGTCGTACGTACGCATGAACGCTACTTCCATTTCTATTTCATATTTTCTGGAATGGAATCATAATTATATAAGAGTATATTATAATTCCAGTATAATAACATATATAATATCATTAACTTTATCCTTTACACATCCCATATATGGTATTAACGAATCAAATCACTTTCCGGGGGCGGTAGTCTGCACTTCCTAAAATGAAGATATCGTGTTTACCCATAATGGAAACCATAAAGGTATGCCCAAAATGAAAAAAGAGAAGCTTAAGGAAAACATAAACATATTATATATCATATATAAAAATAGTGACATCATAATGGCCACCTTTGATGGTGTTAAATGAGTATTGAACAATCATCATTTCGGGAGGCAGAATTTCTCCATCCACGGAAACCGTATGTTCTTTAACCATTTGATGTATTTGTGTGAGAGTGTAGCTCAAATAAATCTTATAACAACATCCTAGTATATTTAAGATACTGGTGTTGTTACAAAATAAGTAAATAAAAAGAGTTTAGGGGGTTGGAGAAGCAAAATAAAACAAATGAACATGAGAGAATGAATTACCTTTAAAAGTGTAACTCCTTTTGATTTGAGCCTAAAGGCTTCCTTTGAAAGGATTATGCCCAAAGGGAATCCTCTAGGATGAGGATAGGGATGTGGAGAGAGTAAATGGGCAGGGGTTGTCCGAGCCAAAGGCTTGAGGAGTGTGTGAAATGAGGTAGAGGTTGGGGCCTTATATAAGAGGAGAGGAGGGGCACTTTTGGAACGTAAAGATAAGTTACTTTATTCTAAAAAGAGTTTCGGATTCAAAGGTCCCACATTGCTATAATTCGAGGATAAGGTGATAAGGCTTAGAAATCCACTCATCCAATTGGTTTTGGCCATGTGTAGGTTTTAGATTTTTCATTATTATTCCATTTTATTTAAATCGTTAAATAATGAGGTCATCGCCGCATCATCATGATGTCATATATAATTTAATTTATATAAAGTCTAAAAATTATAAAACAAATACTATGATGTATAACATCTTTTTATCTTTCCAATGATTATTTATATTAAAAAATCTGATCTTTATAACCCCATGTAAAAATTTCTTTCGTAAAACATATTATGTTTGTGTCATTTTTACTTTTACATTAAATAAAAAGTTATTTATGTCATTTCCCAACCAAAGTGGATCCATGGGGTCCCCAAGTTTACCCATGGCTTGTCTTGGTCGGCCATGACACAACCAATGAGGTTAGGACATGTGTCAAGCTCATCTTATTTTATTAAATCATTATTTTTACCTTAAACTACACTAATTACCACTAATCACGATTAAAACTTAATAAGTTACTATTCACCAAAAAATTATTTTAATCTCATTGAACCACATTTTACTTATTAATGACAACCATGTATGTTGGATTTTTGAAATTCAAAACACAATGATGGAAAAATTTCATTTAAACAGAAAAATCAGTTTTTATATGTACCACTTAGTGGTCTCACTATTCATCAAAAATTAAAGTTTTTTTAGAAAATTACCAAAAATCCACCCTAAGCTATATTTGATATTCCGAATTCAAAAATGAAGTCTATTTTAGAAAATTCAAAACATATATGTCACATTAATTAATTTAATAATTAATTCCCGCTGTCAGAGCAAATAGCGTGTTTTTATGAAACAATAAGTATCAAAAGATTGACACCACTTTAAGTCCAATTTCAAAGTGAAATTGATTCCAATGACCACCATTGGATTAAATGGTAAAAATATATTCTAATATTACTTCAAAACCAATTCAAAAGATAATATAATCCTATAAATAAATTAGATTAAAAAGCGGTTTTGATGTAAAATGCAGTATTTTTCAATATTCATTAAACAATGAACATTGTAAGAAAAATACCAAAAATTCACACAAAGTAAATTTTGATGTCCCAATCATAAATAATAAGTTAATTTTGACAAAAATAGTTTATAAAATTGTCAAAAGATAGATTTAAAAAGGGTTTTCCATCATAAGGCAGTTAAAAAAATCTTTTAAGAATATTAGTGTATTCTATGCTTAAGATTGGATTTATTTTCATTTTAAGCCTCTAAAACACTATCTTAATCATTAGTAGACATAGATAAAAAAATATATTATTCATTACATACTTGGGATGTTACATCCTTCCCCCCTTTATAAAATTTCGTCCCCCCAATTTATTTACTTATCGAATAAATGGGGGTACTTATCCCTCATTGCATTTTAAGATTCCCATGTTGCCTCTTCAATCATGTGGTTTTTCCACAAAACCTTTACCCGGTGACTCACCTTATTTCGTAACACATGCTCCCTGTGGTCAAGAATCTGGACCGGTTGTTCCTCATAAGAAAGGTTCTCTTCCAGCTGAACTACCTCTGGACTCAAAACATGAGATGAATCTGGCATATACTTTCTCAACATCGAAACGTGAAAAACATTGTGTACCTGAGATAAACTCGGAGGTAAAGCCACTCGGTATGCAATTGATCCAACTCTCTCCAGAATTTCATATGGTCCAATGAACCTTGGACTCAACTTTCCTTTCTTACCAAATCGCATCACACTTTTCCATGGTGATACTCTGAGAAAAACATGATCACATACCTCAAAGGATAGATCCTTCTTCCTGTTGTCTGCATAACTTTTTTGCCTACTCTGAGCTATTCTCATGTGCTTCTGAATCAGCTGAACTTTTTCTGCCAACTCTTCTACCAATTCTGGTCCCATCAACTTCCTTTCACCCACTTCATCCCAGAAAGCTGGAGTTCGACACTGCTTCCCATATAATGCCTGAAATGGTGCCATCTGTATACTGGAATGAAAACTGTTATTATATGAAAATTCAACCAAAGAAAGATGTTGGTTTCAACTTCACTGATAATCCATCGAACAAGCTCGTAGCATATCCTCCAAGGTCTGAATTGTTCGTTCTGACTTCCCATCTGATTGAGGATGAAAAGCTGTACTAAAATTTAATTCAATACCCATCGACTTCTGAAGGCCTTCCCAAAAGTTAGAAGTAAACCTGGGATCACGATCCGATACAATGGAGAGAGTAACTCCTTGTAACCTGACTATCTCTTTAAGATACAAACGGGAATGTTGATCAAGAGAGAAAGTATCTCGTATAGCAAGTAAATGAGCAGATTTGGTCATGCGATCAATAATAACCCAGATTGAATTATTACCTCGATATGTCTTCGGTAATCCAACAACAAAGTCCATGGATATATTCTCCCATTTCCACTCTGGCACTGGTAAAGGCTGAAGCATCCCTTTCGGTAACTGCCTCTATGATTTAACCTGCTGACACGTCAAACACTTCACAATAAAATCAGAAATATCTCTTTTCATTCCATCCCACCAGTAATACTCCCGCAGATCTCTATACATCTTAGTACTGCCCGGATGAACTGAAAACGGAAAACTATGAGCTTCACATAACAACTCTCTCTTCAACTGTGAATCACAAGGAACACACAATCTCTTCCCAAATCTCAAAACACAATCATTATCAATGTTGAATTCAGGCAACTTACCTTTCTGAACCATCTCTACCTTTTTCTGCAACTCACTGTCTTGCTTCGGTGCTTGCTTGATTCTATCTGATAGAGAAGATCTCACTGATACCTGAAACAAAACAGAAGGACTTCCTACACCAAAAACTTCTATGCCAATGTTCATCAAATCCTTATCCAAAGGATCACGTTCCAAACACAACATTGCTAATGAAGCATTACTTTTTCGACTCAAAGCATCAGCCACTGTATTTTCTTTTCCCGGATGGTAATGAATTGTACAATCATAATCCTTGATTAATTCTAGCCATCTCCTTTGTCTCATGTTTAACTCTTTCTGAGTGAATATATACTTTAAACTTTTGTGATCAGTATATATTTCACACTTTACTCCATAAAAATGATGCCTCCAAATTTTTAAAGTAAAAACAACAGCAGCTAATTCCAAATCATGTGTAGGGTAATTTACCTCATGAGTTTTCAACTTTCGTGAAGCAGAAGAAATTACCCGATCATTCTGCATTAGGATGCAACCAAGTCCTTTAAATGAAGCATCATTGTATAAAACAAACTCACTATTCCTGGAAGGTAGTTACAAAACTGGAGCATTCACCAATCTTCTTTTTAATTCCTGAAAACAATCATCACATTCTTTTGTCCAGATAAAATTAACACCCTTCCGAGTTAGCTTAGTCATTGGACTAGACAACAGTGAAAAATTTCTAACAAACCTTCGGTAATATCCTGCCAAACCAAGGAAGCTACGAATCTCTGTTACATTTGTGGGTCTTGGCCAATCTTCCACAACTTTTGTTTTTGCAGGATCAACAGTTATTCCATATTTAGAAACAATGTGACCAAGGAAAGAAATTTGTTGCAACCAAAACTCACACTTGCTGAATTTCCCATATAGTTTCTTTTCTTTTAAGGTTTGCAAGATAACCCTTAAATGTCTTTCATGCTCCTCTTTACATTTAGAAAAAACCAAAATATCATCAATGAAAACCACCACAAACTTATCCAAGAACTCATGGAAAATTATATTCATTAAGTCCATGAATACAGCAGGTGCATTGGTTAGCCCAAAAGGCATTACTACAAATTCATAATGGCCATATCTCGTACGGAACGCGGTCTTCGGAATATTTTCCTCCTTTACCTTCAGCTGATGGCACCCCGTTCTCAGGTCAAACTTTGAAAAAAACTAAGCTCCCTAAAGCTGATCAAACAAATCATCGATATGAGGAAAAGGGTATTTGTTCTTAACAGTGATATTATTCAAGGCCCTATAATCAATGCAAAGTCTCATAGAACCATCTTTCTTTTTAAAAATTAAACATGAGCACCCCATGGTGACGTGCTAGGTCTAATGAAACCTTTCTCTAATAAATCTTGCAATTTCTCCTTCAACTCTAAAAGTTCAATTTGAGCCATTCGATAAGGGGGTTTTGAATTTGGATTAGCATCCGGAACTAAATTAACAGTAAACTCAACTTCCTGATCTGGTATTATTCCAGGCAACTGATCAGGAAAAAACATCAGGATACTCATTTACCACTGGCACATCATTAATCTGAACAGTTCCTTTATTTTCAACGACATGTACAAGGTAACATTCATTCCCATCTTTTACAAGTTTCTCGGCCTCTTGATATGTTATCAAAAGTAAGGGTTCATTCTTGTAAACAAACTGAAAGTCTTTCTAAAAAGAAACTTCTTTAGCTCTATAGTCAATATTAGCATGGTAAATAGAGAGCCAATCCATACCCAGGATAACATCAAACTCTACTAGAGGTAGAACAATAAGGTTTTCAAGTAGGTTCTTTCCACAAATAAGGATAGGAAGATTCTTATAAATTCTTTTTGCCTCAACATTTCCCCCAGGTGTTTTTACCGAAAGTTCAGGAGTCATTTCTTGGGATGGTATTCCCATTTTACTAGAAAAGGTTTCAGAGATGAATGAATATGTAGACCCCGAATCAAACAACACACTGGCATAATCTGAAAAAACAAACAATGTACCTGATACAACTTCATTTGATGGCCCGACGTCTGCCGAAGTAGTTGCAAAAGATTTCACCACCCCTTTCTGCTTGTATTCCAACTGCTTCCCATCACTCAAGATCTTTGTCGGACACTCATTTGCATAGTGACCCATCTCATTGCACATATAACATTTCACTAACTGTAAATAAAATTTGTTCTTACCTTCACCTTGATCCTTTTCAGTGCAATCACCAGCCTTATGTCCCATCTTACCAAATCGGTAGCACTTTCCAGAATTCAGAAGACGTTCCCCAACATGACTTTTGCAACATTTATCACAAACTGGAAACTTAGTTCTCTTACAATCAGACTTTTTTGAAGAATTATTACCTTTCTCCTGTAACCTCGGTCTCTTCTTCTGCTGGTTGTTATAGAACACTTGGTCATCGGCAAACTCCATTTCCACCTTCTCAGCACATCAAACAAGATTTTTATAACTTTTAAACTCACGAGAAGCTAATGCCCTTCGATATTTTGGCTTTAATCCTGAGTAAAAACGATTGATTTTACTATCAAGGTCTCGGATAAAATTTGGAGCATACCTTGCCAATAGAGTGAACCTTTCTTCATAGGCAGCCACTGAGTCTTCCTCTTTCCTCAATTCCAAGAATTATTTTTCAATCCTATGTCGAACAGCCTTAGGAAAATACTTCTCAAGAAACATACCTTTGAATTCATCCCAGTCAAGAGCATCAATCTCATCGACGTCCCTGATATTTTTAACCATAGACCACCACTGATCTGCTTCACCCTCCAAACGGTAAATAGCAAGACTACCCTTTTGATTGTCTGAACACCCCATGACATCAAAAATCTTCTCCAGTGTTTAATCCACCCTTAAGCTAGCATAGGGTCATATGATCCTCTGAATGATGGTGGATGTTTCCTCATGAAATGATCCACCACTGACATGTTCCTCTGCGGTTGATCTGGCTGATATCGTGGATGGATACCACCACCATTTATAGCCTGAGTCAACTGTTCCATCACTGCAACAAACTGTTCAGTTACAATTCCGACCATCTCAGGATGCTGATTCGGAAGGTTATTTCCTTCTGTATGCCTTCCTTGCACTGCTTCCCTGTTTCCTCTGCGGAAAACCATTTTAAACAAACATGTCTTAGATGAAGCAACATGGTAATCCTCAAATGCTATATCATTTCAATTTGACCATAAAAAAATATTTTTGGATAATCATTTAATAGAATTCTAACTCCTAAAGTTATCTAAACCGACCTTTGATACCAACTATAAGGCCCCGGCCTTTATCCTTACTTAATCTTGAGTAATTACAAGATTACACATTGAGGATCTTTTTGGGATTAGAGTTTTAGATAATTAGATCATAAAACATGCATTACATTCCACATATAAACAAAGTGGTTACATAAAGATAGTATTCTTCATTCCCATCAATGGAAACATATTTAAAATAAACATGGATTCTTTCTTGACACTTCTTTGACATTATCATCATATCATGTACCTTTCCCTTGACCTGTGAAAAACATTTCAAAAAACTTGGGATGATCATAAAAAGCTTAGTAAGGGATATAAAAATATGGAAAGGAAACATGGGTACATATATACATAAGGATGAGATCATACATTACCCATAAAACATAAGCACTTTAACATACCTCCTCAAATCAGGGATAAATCATAGAAATAATAGGACATAAAGGTAACTTGAGGCATTCATAACATTCTTACATAGGGAGTAACCCTCTTGGTTACATTTGGAATACCCATCACAGTATATTCCCTAAATCTCTTCGGAGAAACCTTAACATTTCACTCCTTCACGTTACCCAATACATTGGAGAGCTATATCGGGCTCACCCGCCCTTATTTTATCATGGAACCACCCGTTTTCATAATAATTCCCAAGAACCTCAACATAATCATATCACATAAAACATGCATAAAGAAAACATAACATTTCCACCTTTCAATCACAAGATATCAATACAAAAAATTGATATAAAAACATAATTAAAACCATTTTCAATACCAAAATAAAAGAAAAGTAAAACATGGAATTTATTTTTCTTTTAAAAAGAAGGTATGGCTTGTAGAGGAAGCCGAAACTCAAATAACGGTCATGACGGCAGAGAAGTCGTTGTCGCTGCATACATATGACAAAAACATTCCATTTTTTCGTTTAGTAAACACTTCGTATAAAAAAGATTCCTTTTGAATAAACGTAAAAGTCAAAGGGGTTTATACACCATATAAAAGAAGGTTGTGTATAAAACAAAATATGCCTCAATGAAAGGAGATTGAGACGAAGTCCCATACCTCATATCCGACATGACCCGACTGTTCTTTAATCTCCTGAATAATAAACTTGAGTTAATCTCCACTTGATTAATAACCTTTTTCAATTTCATTATTCCTTTTATACCATGTTATGAACATCATGTAATCATTTAGTTTAATAATGTTCATTTTGTCGGTATTTGGTTCTTAAGTCAAAAATAGACTTCTTACACTTACATGTTGTTAATTTGGTCAAAGGTTCGTTATATACAGAATGATATTAATGATTTGGATAACATATATATCATATATATTCAGAATATACATGTATTTAAAAAATTACATCACATTTAGAGGTAAGAAATAAAATGCACCGATCATGGAGATGGTAAGCCGTACGTACGCAGGAACGCTACTTCCATTTCTATTTCATATTTTCTGGAATGGAATCATAATGATATAAGAGTATATTATAATTCCAGTATAATAAAATATATAATATCATTAACTTTATCCTTTAAACATCCCACATATGGTATTAATGAATCAAATCACTTTCAGGGGGCGGTAGTCCACACTTCCTAAAATGAAGATATCGTGTTTACCCATAATGGAAACCATAAAGGTATGCCCAAAATGAAAAAAATAAGCTTAAGGAAAACATTAAAATATTATATATCATATATAAAAATAGTGACATCATAATGGCCACCTTTGAAGGTGTTAAATGAGTATTGAACAATCATCGTTTCGGGAGGCATAATTTCGCCATCCACGGAAACCATATGTTCTTTAACCATTTGATGTAGTTGTGTGAGAGTGTAGCTCTAATAAATCTTATAACAATATCCTAGTATATTGAAGATACTGGTGTTTTTACAAAAGAAGTAAATGAAAAGGGTTTATGGGGTTGGAAAAGAAAAATTAAACAAATGAACATGAGAGAATGAATTACCTTTAAAAGTGTAACTCCTTTTGATTTGAGCCTAAAGGCTTCCTTTGAAAGGATTATGCCCAAGGGGAATCCTCTAAGATGAGGAGATGGATGTGGAGAGAGTAAATGGGAAGGGTTTGGCTAAGCCAAAGGCTTGAGGAGTGTGTGAAATGAGTTAGAGGTGGGGGTCTTTTAAGAGGAGAGGAGGGGCACTTTTGGAAAGTAAAGATAAGTTACTTTATTTTAAAAAGAGTTTAGGATTCAAAAGGTCCCACATTGCTATAATTCGAGGAAACGGTGATAAGTCTTATAAATCCACTCATCTAATTGGTTTTGGACAAGTGTAGGTTTTAGATTTTTCATTATCTTTCCATTTTATTTAAATCGTTAAATAATGAGGTCATCACTGCATCATCATGATGTCATAAATAATTTAATTTATATAAAGTCTAAAAATTATAAAAAAATACTATAATTTAGGAAATATTTGTAGATTTCCAATGACTATTTATAATCATAAATCTGATCTTTATAACCCCATGTAAAAATTTCTTTCGTAAAACATATTATGTTTGTGTCATTTTTTACTTTTACATTAAATAAAAAGTTATTTATGTCATTTCCCAACCAATGTGGATCCATGGGGTCCCCAAGTTGAACCATGGATTTTCTTGGTCGGCCATGACACAACCAATGAGGATAAAACATGTGTCAAGCTAATCTTATTTTATTAAAGCATTATTTTTACCTTAAACTACACTAATTACCACTAATCACGATTAAAACTTAATAAGTTACTATTCACCAAAAAATTATTTTAATCTCATTGAACCACATTTTACATCATAATGACAACCATGTATGTCGGATTTTTGAAATTCAAAACACGATGATGGAAAAATTTCATTTAAACGGAAAAATCAGTTTTTATAAGTACCACTTACTGGTTTCACTATTCATCAAAAATTGAAGTTTTTCAGAAAATTACCAAAAATCCACCCTAAGCTATATTTGATATTCCAAATTCAAAAATGAATTCTATTTTAAAAAATTAAAAACATATAAGTCACATTAATTAATTTAATAATTAATTCCCGCTGTCAGAGCAAATATCGTGTTTTTATGAAACAATAAGTATCAAAAGATTGACACCAATTTAAGTCCAATTTCAAAGTGTAATTGATTCCAATGACCACCATTGGATTAAATGGTAAAAATATATTCTAATTTTACTTCAAAACCAATTCAAAAGATAATATAATCATAAAATTAAATAGATTAAAAAGCAGTTTTGATGTAAAATGCAGTATTTTTCACTATTCATTAAAAAATGAACATTGTCAGTAAAATACCAAAAATTCACACAAAGTAAATTTTGATGTCCCAATCATAAAGAATAAGTTTATTTTGACAAAAATAGTTTATAAAATTGTCAAAATATAGATTTAAAAAGGGTTTTCCATCACAAGGCAGTAAAACAATCTTTTAAGAATATTAGTGTATTCCATGCTTAAGATTGGATTTATTTTCATTTTAAGCCTCTAAAACACAATCTTAATCATTAATAGACATAGATAAAAATATCTATTATTAATTAATTACTTTTTATGTTACAAATATGGTAAAAATATTCATGTTTTACTTTATATATGTATTATTATATTCTATCATCATTCAAATGATCATAAAAATCAGGATAAACGATGATATTTTAACACAAAATCATAACCATTTTGGTAACTATGAAATGTAAAAACCGTTAAAGAATATAATTAAATGATTCTTAAAATAACTTGAGGATACATAAATGGATTTTAATAATTTTAAATGGGTATTGACATAATTTTCCAATAATTTGATATTTGTACAAAGAAATCATATATAGAAGAAATAAAAATTGAGATAAAAAGCCCATACTGATTTGTTAACTTATTAACCAAAAACCCCTTGAAATATAGATATAAAAATTGATATGTAATTACCGATAATATTATTTATATTAATCATTAAATATTTTATTGGTTAGTATATACATCACATATATATAATATGTGTTGAATATATCTGGTGTCTCACATACGTAAAAATGGAGACAAAAAACTATTACATTAAGTATTGAATTTCACTATATTTGTTCGAAATTTATAAATAATAAATATAATTCATTATAAATATATTATGGAATATATATATATATATAATTACATTTATAATTTACTAATTTCTATTTATTACAATTCTATTCAAAATTCATTGTAAAATTTATGTTTTGGGAAGGAATAACTTTGTTTTTTAAAATATATTTTCATTTTTTATCTTATTAATATTAAACTGATCACCATTACATCATATCCATAATTTTATCCAGCATATTAGTATCATATTTATTCAGTATTTTTTTGTGTGTAATCCATAAAAATTAGTAATATAAAATGAAATAAACACTTCATAGGGACAGTAAGTTGTACATACTGATAAATGTATTTCCAATAATATTTTTAGATTGAATGAAATAAATGAAAATGAAATAATATCATTATATAAAAATTTATTTTCATTATATATTAAAAAATTTCATTAAAACAATCCTTATTACCATTCATGTAATCTGTGAATGAATCATAGTGCATTGTGTGGTTGTAGTCCATCGTACACATGAGTGACGTTATCATATTCCCACAAAATAGAGAGTAAAATGGTATGTGTGAAATCAAAATTTTAGAATTATAATAATATAATTATAAAATTTATAAATAATAAATACAACCTTAGGATGTGGCCATGGAAAAATGAATGGAATCTATTCACGTTGTGGTTGTCCATAATACACAAAAATGATTATTTTGTAACCCATTTAATTGAAGTGGGGATATATGTAACTCAATACTGCTACCTAACAATATTTTTTTATATTTAATATAATTAGAATATTATATTATAATTTTATGTTATTAATTTATTAAGTTATAGTAATAAATAAAACAAAACACTCATTGATGAAATTTACTACTTCTTTATGTGTCCTCCATAGATTACCACAAAAATCCCTCATTGGTTAAATTTTTTAAAAAACATGGTCTTCTAGGATGTGTGGATGGAATTTTGGAGTTTAATTTGAATTGAGGGATTGATCCAAATTTATTTAGAGTTGTGATTAATTGACAATAGTGATTTCCATTTTATAATTTTGCTGGAGTGACATTATTTAATGTACTAAAACAATTAATAATTAGAGGTCACACAATACTGATGTTCCTACAAAATTAATAAATAATGTATTTGAGGGATTATATGGTCGATAAAAAATTCATACAAGAAATAAATATATTTATTAACATGTTTTCTTTAAAAATATTTTTTCATTAATTTTTCAATTTTTTTTCATTATGGTATGTAGTATTTTTAGCCAAGATAATTTATGATTTATACTTAAAATAAAATTAGACTTATTATATAACATGCAACCACAATGTTTTAAAATGAAATCAATTTTATAAAATAAAAAACTTCAATTAACTTAAATTTGATTTTAAAATACAAAAATTAAACATCTATAAAATCATTTTATCATTGATAACAAAAAACAGAGTTTTCAGTCTTCTGGAGTCTGTATAGTCACTATAAAATAAAAAATGTTCCATAATGTAACATATTATATATTTATTAACATTTATAAGTCACAATTAATATAATAGGATTTTGGTTAAATTTAAATAATTTAACTAAAAAACAATTATTATAAAATATCATAATATCAATTTGGACATAAATCACTTAATTTGAATTTTAAAATATCATGAAAATGATGAAAATAGAATATATTCTGTCAACTCAAATATATAAATAACTATTTATCTAATATCCTATTGTAACAAAATAATTCAATCAATTTACATTTCATTTAATATATTTAGAATTATTTTTTTATTTTTCTATAAACTAAGTAATTTATAAGTTAGAGTTTCTTAAGAATTTAATGGAATTATTTTATCTAAAAAAATCAACATAAATTATCATGATAAAATTAACAAATATTTATTTCATTAGAATATTTATGACCCATAATATTTTGTCCCAAATCTATATAATTTTAGATATTAAAATTGATGACTGTTTTTTATTTCCCTTTTTATTTACATAACATATTATATATGACAGATTTATGTATAAACTAACTAAAAACTCCTAAAAATATATCCTCTGTGGTAATAGTTGATAATTTTATAGATAATGGGTGTTGGAAAATTGGTAGGTAATTTTAACCCTTAATTTCATAGTTTTACTTCCACATTGACAACTATTTATATTAACTGTGAAAAATAAGGTTTTTAATGTTTTCACTATTTATGATATTTAATTTTTTTTTTTTTCATATATATATAAACAAAAGTTGTGATGATTATAAATATGGTATCCATTTTTCTATCATTCACATCTGTATAAAACATAAATTTAAAATTAATCCTGATGATGTGATGAGAATGGGGGGTTTTAAATAAGAATGATCATAATTTTACAATGTTTTTAAATCAAAATTTAACATGAAAATGATTCCAATTAGATATATATGACATAAATACATATAAATGATTTAATTTTAATTTATACAAATTCAAATTTAAAGTTACGATTACAAAAAATTAAAAAAAATAATTTTTTCAAATAATTTTTTTTTCAATATTAATAAAAAAAATTGAAAATTCAACATAATCACCATAAGCCAATTTTGATATTCAGGATTCATAAATGATGAATATTTTTTAAAAAAATTTCTAAATAGGTGAAATTATCTTTTATTGTTAACAAAATGGTACAAAATCGTTTTTTGAGAAAATTTGATTTTCAATACATAAAATGATGGAATTGAAAAATTATGTTATATATTTATCAATATGTAATATTTATATAAAATAATTATACAGATTATTTAGATATTTCTTATTAATTTTCATATCACTATTTTTAATTGATATGTTATAACATTCACATTTTAATAATATTAATTATATATCATATTTTTTTATAAAACATAGTGTTGTGTATAACACAAGATAAACAATGTTTTCCATGTAAAAAAATATTAAATAAATGATAAATATAATTCTTTTTATATAAGGTATTTCATGACATGAATTATAAACTTTTTTTCATTTAACATAAGCTAAATTTATGTTTTATATAATAAATAATTATCAAAGAGATTAAATTTATATGAATAAAAATGTATTTCACAAAATATTAGAGAGTTATAATATACCCACCGTTTAATATGAATTTATACATTAAGATTCTTATTGGATAAAATTGATTTATCATTTGTAAATTCTATTATATAATACCACATTGAATAAATTAATAATAATATATCCCTTAAAATGGATAGTTAAAAACAAATTGGTAACCTAAAGTAATTCATAATTAGGTTTCGAAATCCTAAAACATAGGTGTGATGTGAAGATTTCAACACGGTTAAAAAGAATAAATAATTATATAGAGTGATATAGATTATTAATTAAAAAATTTGGTGATCCAAAGATGTTTAATGAATAAAAAACTACACATTTATTATGAGTTAATAGACCATTAGATTCATTAGAAATGAAGCTGCAAGGATACAATTATTGTTTCTAGAGAATTTCATCGAGTTGAATAATTTTTATGAGAAGATATAATTAATTGATTTCATACACATTTCATTAAATTATTCTCAACCATTGTTTGTGAAATGATAAATTACAACATTATAAAATACTCTATGAAATTATTGTTAAATTTTACAATAAAAATGCATCAAAGGATCAAAATATCTCGATAAAATAATGATACATAGTTAATGAATTATTCTATAAAGCATAATGAAATTATCTACATAAACCATTTCATAAATTTTTATCCTTATGACCATTACAAAATATGAAATTCAAATTCATTAGAAAGATATTTAATAAATTTCATAAACTCAACATTAAGCCTCGAAATATCATTAAGCATCACCTAATGGTCAGAAGACACAAATGTTATTACCTTTGTCATATATTCCCCTAAAGGATGAAAATAACCAAAATTACTATAGAACCTCATTCATAACATTCATGCTTCATCATTCCTTAAATAAATCCCCAGATTATTTAAAATATTCTATAGATATAATAATGAGTTAAACACTATCAATGATAATATGAAACACATTTTCATCAAATCCTTAATCATATCTGAGTTCATCAATAATCTAAAATATAAAATATCTCTATGAATCATCTCATTATCTAAACTAAACACCAGTTCCACATCTTCATATACATATTGAGTTTTATATTCCATTAATCACGTGTTTTCTACAACATATAATTTTACCAATAAAAAATAATAAAATTTCTTTAGTCCCTTAAAAAATATTTTCTAAAATCCTAAAATAAACAATATAATTAAATTTTATTATATATTTATTTATTAATAAATCATAATCCCTGAATTCCAAAAAAATAATAATTCATTCATCAATGTTCATTATCAAACCTTTAACTAGGATTTATCACCTAATTTCTTAATACCTTATTCCATTCATTTTCATTCATATTGGCATGAATAATAAAAACCCATTAATTATAAATCCTTGTTGCTTATATTCATGATATATCCACTTATTACCATGATATTCCTAGTTCTATATATTCCATATTTATAACATTCAAACATGGATGATACAATTGTAAGACTATAATTCTCATTCATTTAATAAATTGAACATTTTGTTTTTCCATTGAAGTTACTTGAATTTATCCATAATTTTAATCAACCCAAAATTATTTTGAGACATTACAATGATTTTTTACTCCCTCATTGTTAGAATATGGGAAACTAAATCCTCATTCTTTTATGATATCCACTTTCTAGATACATAGAATTTTTTTTATTCTCTTTGTTAGTGAGTCAAAAATTTAGTTAAGTTGCATCTTGTTAATCATGTTGCAGGATAAATTATTTCACATAATTAAAATATTTATCACAAAAATCATTATCTCATTTTGTTTCATATAAGAAAATATTCCACAACATTTAATTTTAACACAGATCCATCTTGACCTTTCCATTGACTAAAACACAAAATTATTATTTTTAAAACACTAATCATCTTGTGAAAAAATATTAATAAAGAAAATCACAAATGGGATATCAAAATTATGGAGGATTATTTTTTTATGACACCTTAGACTTAAAATACATAATTCTTGACCATCATCAATTTTAATCCTTTATGATTGGTTATAAATATTTCTTGTTTTTTTTCAAAGAATATTTCCTAAGAGTGTCGAACTATGTGTGAGTAAAATCTAGTTTTCATGAACATTATGATGATAAAAAAAATAAAAATACACCCTTTTGTTGTATGTATCTCTAGGTACCTTTACGAGAGATCTACATTCACGAATAATATCCATAATGGTATGTACTTTCCTTTATATAAATCACCATGTACATTAACAAATTTCCAGGACATTTTCCATTCCATTGACCCATCCTTAGAATTATCCTTAGATACATCCCATGACATATCATTAAAATTATATCATTGTATATAAAATATTTTTTCTCAACCAAGTATAAAATTGTTATCAAAACCTATCCACATGTACATACTATAGATATTCATTCTATTCTTATACATATATTAAAACAATTTATATGAATATTATATAAATTACACAAACACACACTAGAGGACTATAAATTTTATGTTTATTTTGAGACTAAGTGTAAAATATTATTTTCCACTAAAATGTATTCAATGATTCCCACAAAAATCTTCCCATTTAGTACTCATAGTTTTACCCAAAACAAATCCTTCCATCATAACATTGTGAATATAAACATAAGAAATATTGAGATCATATTCTCAGTAAGGTTAAATAAGTGAAATATGAATACATAACAAGAACATATTGGTATGATATAATGATAATAATAGATAAAAATTATAAACATACTATCATTGATCAAAAAATGAATAATGGAATTATAATTATAATATTATAGGAAATGAATCATAATAATATTTAATAACATGAGTCATGATTGAATAATATTTTTATAAGACATTTAATTGTGAAAAACACATAATTATATAAAATAAATTTATTAGTAGTCATGGCTTATTTATAAAACATATCAGGTAAAACCATGGGAGGCTACAACTCATAGGATTCACACACAACCATCCCTAAGTGAAGACATATACTTTTAATAGAATGATATCACTTGCCAAACCATCATACTAGTCAAGGATCAGTCTTAAGACAACCATAGTGTATTTAGTACATTACTTTAATGGGTTCACTCACCATTCCAATCTTCTACATCTCATAATATATAAATCATTATCCTATACCTTGGACAGAGATATAGGTCCCATCAATATTTAATTATAACATAACCACCATCCATTATTATAATGTAACCAATATCACATAATGAAAATAATACATCTGTGTCCTGAAATATCATAAAAAATCATCATATCTAAACCCATGAAATGAAATGTGGATCATAAAAATTTATTCATAATAAAACCTTCAAAAATAAAATATAATTCATAATGATTTCATCATTTCATCATCCCATTAGCCATGGAAAAATATGTTTCCTTAATAAGATTTTTATTGTGATATAATCCATGGGAATTAAAACTGTTTAATAACCATCATATCATGATAAAAAAATCTATAAAGGAATAATAATTGTATCCCTGGTTTATATCACTAGAAACTAATAAGTAACAAAAAAATTATTTCCCAATGATTGATAGTAATTTGAAAATATCACATAAAACATATCTTGAAGATACTTCCTTTTCATTGAAATTAAAATTCTAAATCTAAAAATTCATAATAATTTCTGAAATAACATTATTTGTAAATTTCTTTTATTATATATAATAAATTCATTAATTTTTTAAATAAATATCTTGATGAAAAAATCCTTTCCTTTTTAAGAAATCATTCATCACATTTTAAAATTCCATTTTTTACTTTGATTTCATTTATTTAAAACATAATAATTTCATATATACTGAGGATATGTTTTTCCATAAAATTCATATTAAAAACATTTAGGATATTTTTAAAACCACTTAGCTGTAATAAAAATATTATATACTTTTCTTGAGATTCATTTTACAAATGTATATAATAATTTCACATTTTTGATAAAAAATTATTTTTGGTAGTTTGAGAAACAACATGAATATTGCATTAAATAAATTTACAAAAAAATTAAACCTTTTTAAAATGAATTTAATAAATCATTTTATTAATGTTAAATACATTTTTGAAATCATTTTTATAAAACATGGTTTGTTAAGAAATAGGGTTTTCAAAAGAGAGAAATATTTTTCATAAAAAAATATCTTTGAACATTAATTTTTAAAAAGAGAGTAAAATTAAGGTAAACATGTATTATCATATAATAACCAAAGTGTATTAAATATCATGAATCTATTGTTATATGTTTTATAATATTATATCATTGTAAACATAATCATAAACAGCCCCCATAAATGTTGAGAGTATAACATGAAATATTTACTACTATGGTAATTATGAAATGTAATCCAAGTGATGTAATATCATTAAATTAAATGTAAAATACCTTATGGATAAATAATTTCTGGATATAACTTATCAATGGGGTTGTATATACACCTCTTAAAAGAAAATATGTGCATAATATAATCATATTCTTAAAAGAAGTAAAAGTGATAAAAAATCACTTACCACATTGGTAAAACTTAGACTCTAATCATCATAAAATTTAGGTCATAAAATGGATATATAAAATACAACACATTTATTTAGGATATTTATAAAATATTCACATGGTAAATATACACACCACTTAAAATAAATATGTGTTCAATATGGATTGTGTCTCATAGAAGTAAAAAGTGAGATATAAATATCATACCATATGTATCTATATTCATCATACACTTTCAAAAATACATTAAAATTAATATAATTTTAAAATACATATATTAATGAAAAAATATCTATATATATCATAGCATATATTATTTTCATATTAACTTCTATTACCTATTAATTAACAATTCCATGTCAAAGTAACGTTTCATGTAATAACCATTTTTTATATATGATTTTATTTTATATTTTTTACCTCACACATTAATCAAGATGAAATAATCTATAAAATCTTAACTATGATATATTTTTATTATATTTTTATTTAAAATACTTAATAAAATTAAGTGATAACAAATTAAATAAATCGTTAATGGAGACGATATGTTGTATGTTTTCATGCATGTTTTTTCCATTCTATTATAAAATTAAAGTAAAGAAATTGAATTGAAATATTGTCATTAAGGAATAATTTTTAATTTGTATATATTTATATGTATGTAATATGTTCATTAAATACATTCTTATTCCCTTCAATGCAATTCATTGACAAAACTCATCTCGCCATGAAGCTATAGTCCCCCATAAAGATGAGTGACACTGTTTTATTCCCAAATAATGAAGAGTATGATAATATTATGATATAATAATTATATAATTATTATAATATCATTAATATCATACATAAATAATTAATCCATCAATATTTCTAGCATTGAGATATGTTAATAGAAAAACAAATTACACCGGTTCATGATGTTTTAGTCCATCATACACATGACTGACGATTTCTGATCCCATTAGATGGAAGTGTAGATCAATGTAAATAATGACCATAACCTAATACAATATATTTATATGTATTATATTATTTTTTTAATATAATAATTTTAGAACAATAATTGAATTAGTTTGTGGAATAATTTCATGAAATCACTTATGAATGTTTCCCCGACTTTGGGAATCCTCCATAAGATAGCACCAAAATCCATTTTAGGTTGTGATTATGCCCAAAATAATGATATTAATATGAGGTTATATATTGTTTTATGTTTTTTGGGTGGGGTGTGTTAGATCCAAATATCTCTAAAGTTATGACGAAGTGATGGCAGTGAGTTCCCTTGTATGATTGATGAGGATTCACAATTTTTTAAATACTAAAAAGTATACAATAATTGAAGGTTGGTCTCACCTCATTTGAAAACTCATTTGATAAATAATTTAATGTAGGGATGATAAGGTTACTCTACAAATCTACCAATAAATATGATCATATGTTTTAAACATGTTGTATTTTATATTCCAAGATTCCTTACCTTTACTTTATGGTTTTCCCCTATTGTAACTAGCCCATTTAACTTAGCTAATTTAACAATTTATAATGAATTAAAATTAAAATTATTTCATAATTTGGTCCCACCAATTCAAAATATTAAATCGAATATATCCAAAAAAATCCTATATATGTAGAAATTTAAATTTAACAGAGGAACACGTAATGTGAAAATACATTGTTTTAACATTAAACACTAATATAAGAACATAAATATGTTATTGTTTCTGTCACATAATATTATTATTTTCGATTTAAAATATGTTTAAATTTATTTATTGTGAATAATAACCCTTATTTCATTTATGGTAGGGGTATATTGGTTTTTATTCCCATTTCATATTTTTAACAATCAGTTACTATTTCATTTATTTATTATTCGTAATCTAAAATATTTTTATATGTATTTTCAAAAAAAATTACTATACACATTGTATGTCAAAATATATATCCTCATGAATTCAAGTAAACACATACAATTATACTTGTCTAGTCATGTTTGAAAACATCTATGGTTGGGGTGGGTTTATTTTGGATTTAAAATCATTGAGACGAAACTTGAAAAGAATTTTGAGAAAGACTCTATGTTCCATTCCTATATAAATTAATACATGTTTTATTCAGGATTCATAACCTAGACATTCACACTAAATGGTATAATGATATGTAAATCAATGTTTCATAATTTTGTGTTTTAGTAAAATAAATAAATTATGTCATAATGTTACCTTAATATATTATAAAATTCATTCCTTATGTTTATGTCTGACATTATATCATTAATATATATCAATCAAAATTCATTGAAGAGTGGTGAGAATTATGAAACTATTACACATGGTCCTATTTAGGGATGACATTATGTCCATGTGAATTTCATCCATTCATAAATTTTATGACTTTTTTTCTCACCATCATAATAATTTATAACAATGTCCCACTACTATGATCCTATTTATATTTGGACATCACTTGTTCACCATATACTGTTTCCTTAGGTTTAAGAATTTGAATATGTTATTTCCAAGATTGGTAGCTTCCGCATGGGTGGGTGGTTGTTGTTCCATTACATTGGGAGAACATGATGGTTTAGAAACATGTTATTCCCAATGATTGGGAGAATCTTCATGTGAAGAAGTCATTATTAGAAGAAGTGGTTGAAAATTTAATTTTGATAATAAAAATTTAGTAGAAAACATATAATAATAAGAATTAACTAATGCATATTACAAAAACAAATAACATGATTAATGAACTCCCTTTTATTAAAAGTATTAATGGATTTTAACATTATATCAATTACCCAAATCCATTCATTATGGTACCCAATGACATTCACTGCCACGTCAACATTTGGGACATATAAAAAATTATTTATTCATCCCAATGAAAGAGTCATCTTTAGATGAATTTTCATCTGACCCATCAATGGTTTTGGTTGATAATAGAATTATTGAGGAATTTCAATTTGCGGGATATGGTCATAAAATAATTGTACATCCTATGATTCTATTATAAATGATAACTATTTATATCCTTCATTACTAAAATACACTTTCATAAATCCCAATTCTTCTATTTTAACTGAACATGTGTTATCAACACATATGTATTAAAATAACATCTATTGAAATTTTATATAATTCAACTCCCATATTTTTTGATGATGCCAAAGTATGATAAATTTTCATATATTTTATTTTTGTCCTTCATACCAAATAATTTCATTACATAATATATAAGTATACCTATACAATTTTTCCTATTACTAGATCCAGAATGTTCATTTGCATAGAAAATTTAAATATTAATTAAATAGCCATTATAATATAATACATTCAGAATTGTTCTTCTATTTATCCAGATTAGTTTTTCTAATAACAGAATCTAGAATTTCACATAACTCTATAATAATATCATATAGAAATATTCATATAAAATATTGATCATGTGGACATGATTTAGAACTTACTTCCATTGATGGATTCCAATTTATAGTAATTTCATTGTAGGTTTCATAATATGAGGAACCCTAAAAAAATGTTAAGAAAAACCAAAATGGTGGGTTTTCTCCATATCTATAGTATTGATTGTGAAAAAATATATTTCAGAGATACCTTCACCCACAGTTCACCCAAAGTGCTGATATTTCTGTAAACCAATTATTTCTAAACTGGATAGGTAGTCGACATTGAATTGGACAACCTCTTCAATAATATATCCCTCCAAAATACAACCTAATATGAAACATAAATATTTTAAACGAAAAATATTAATATAAATATATTTTTCAATTTGGAACATCTATCTATAATGTACATTACCTAATAGTAAAATCTTTTTTACCACGTTATCCAGTATGTGAACCATCACATGAAACAATTTATATGGGATGCATATTTTTATTTCACATAATATGATGGAAATTTAGTATTCCATTGATATAAATTACAAAAGGTCTATAATTTTTTTTCTAATAGATTTATAATAGAAATAAAAATTTCTTAATGTATGATAGTAATTCTTTTGATAAATGAATTGTAAATGTACTTGCATTAGATCTTCTATAAACCTATTACCAAAATATGATTTTAGAACCTATAATTTTTAATTATTCATAACATGATATTATTGGCCATCGATGATTACCCATTTGGAACCTTATATAATTATAGAATATGATAAGTTGATATTCCTAGTTATTGGAATGAGTGTAAGAAGTTAGATGAATAAATGTACATTTTTCACCCTTCATTGGTGCCAACTCTTCTAATATTCCCATTTCAATCATGTAAAACCTTGATATATTTCCATCCTTTTTATTTCTATGTTCATTTAGTAACAGGGAAATTGCACTGACACAAACATTTTTTGGAAACATGAATAAAATCATGAAAATTCTTGACATTAACATAATTTGAATATGGTAATTTAAAAAACTGATCTCTTTTTCCAACTGTTTTTCTTATTAATTTTTTGAAAAAGGATTACTTAAAGAATTCTACATATATTTTGAATTATAAAATATTTGATCACTTATTGGTGGATATGGTGCTATAAATTATTCTAAACTCTCATTGAATGATGATATCCATGAGATGTAGTTTTGTCACCACAGTAGAAATATATAATGTCCAAGAAATAATGTATTTTAAGACTATTTCATTATAGTTGATTGTGTTCCTTATTCATCAGTGGGACACACTTGATTTCCTTTAACTATAGATCATGAAAATTTTAAATAATTAATAAATTAATTCATCATCATTTACTATATGTATATTAATATGATATATTCATTTCAATATGTATCATATATTGTAACATTTGAATCCCACAATAATTTCAATTCTTTGATCAGTAGATTCAAATAATCATAATTTTCATTACTTATTTCTTTTGTTCTCGATATAAAAATTTATAACATAATTAATTTTAAATTTATGCATAACCATGGAGAAATTTTGTAATTTACCAATACAAATATCAAATTATTGTGATTTATTTATTGAAAACTAAAAGGATTCAATCCATCTGTAGATATCACAGTATGAAATTTTCTCAAATCCTTTCGAAATTAAGGATACTCATAATAAAATCACTCCGATTGAAGGGATTCTATATAGTGATTATGTTTCCTATATTTATTTATTTTATCTAAATTCTGCTTCAATTTCATTTTTGTATCCTTAATTTTTTATACATTACCAAACCATTTAATGACTGTAAATTACCATGATACTTTTATATGACCTAATTATAATTCTTGAATTTATAAGAACCACACATTGGTAATGTGTATGTCATTTTTTATACTTTAGAAATAATATATACTCATTTGGAATAAAATTTATTCTTTTATAGATCATACCAATTGAACATATAATTATATTATATTCATTTGTTTGGATATGAATATCATTATCATTTAGGATCATATCAATTAAGAGTGAAGTAGTTCATCAAAAATTGAATCAATCATTCCATTTCCATATTTAAATTATAATGATTTAGTTTGGATGTAAATGTTGTATTTTTATTACATCAAACATACAATGGAATCATTACAAAAATCACTACCTTCTCACATTTTTTGGGACAGTCGTGAATTTTATCTTAAACTATAATTTCTATTTCCATAATATGATCTCTATCATCATGAACACCATTAATCACATCCTTGATATGGTCTTATTCATTATCCACACTTGTAATCATATTAGATGTTCTATAAAACATAATGTTATCATAGTCACTATACATATTCACTTTTCCATATGTTTATTCCAACATTTATAAATATGATCTATTCAACGATTGGTCATGTTTTCTTCGAACTCATCTGGAATAATTATTCTTGAGTAAGAAAAATTAAAAATAAAGAAAAAGTATTTTTGAAGGGTTTTATTAGTGATCTATTGATAACATGATTATCTCCTTCATCCCAAACTCATACTCTTTTATCATATGAATATAATCCGTATATTTCAAATTCATAACCATCATATATTAATCGTTAATATTAATATTAAAAAAATACACCAATAGGAACCACCAATTATAGGGAACACAACATTTTAATGATTCAAATTATTTCAATATTATATGAAGGAAATGGTTATTTGAATTTAATATATGAATTATTACACGTTTGGTTGGTTTTCATATCTGAATTCATCAATAATGACCACAGATTCATGGTATTGGATTACTACTGCTCATAGTAGTTCATGAAACATATATACATATCCATAATATATGGGGAATGAGTCTCAGGAAATAAAACGAAATAATAATTTTTTGGGAGATGAATCTAATGAGGAAGAATGTTGTCTCCATAAATATAAATGTTACCAACTGAAGAGTTCATGAAGCACTAGAAAAAATTTCTTAGTTGGATATATAATTTTGAAAAAATAATCAATAGTATTTTGATCCATATATGATTCTCCATGGTATGATGTATCATTACATGCCCTCTCGGTCCTTTAATTTGATAGTTTTGGGTGTTTGATGTGTTCAAGGGATGTTCTGGGAGATTTTAGAGGAATATGGAGGTGAAATAGATCTATTGTTCGAAATACACATAATGTGAATGTATTACATGATGCTAGAGTTAGGATCATATCATTCTTAGTGATGGTTCACGACATGTGTATTTTCATGTTAAATATTAAAATGGTTACATTTTTTTTCATCTCAACCAGAAATTTAGGGATTACACGATGGGAAAGGGGATTACATGTTTTGTAATTTCAAGATTTTTTATAATTTTAATTGGTTTATCTACTCATGTTATTACTGGAACCCTATGGTAGTGCCTCAACCTCTCATTCTGGATGATCTAGAAACACCTTCCTCGAGCAGTTGACATTCCTTTCGATGGGGATCGATCTATGGGCTTCCATCATCATTTTTGGTTGAGTTTTCCTCTTTTATCATATTTTTTTCTTCTGTTCTATTTTGTGGATTAACTATAGTATTGTTTCTTTGGTTTGGGGAGTCTTTAGGTTTATTTTTTACCAACATTTGGCATGTTTTAGGTTTCCCTATGTTTTCTTGTGGTGCAATTGTGGATCGCGGGTATTCATCATTTCTATGTATTGCACAACAAGTTGAAAATAATTTTTGAGGAAGCGATTCAATATTTTAATGTTATTTTGTATCATATAAGAGGTTTTTGTTTTTTTACAAATTTATTATGGTTATGATGGATTAATTAAACATAATGAATTTATTAAACTAAATTTTAAAAGGGAAATAATGTCTGATTTGATTAATTTTACATCTTTTATAAGATTTTTGACATTTTGGATTGTATGACCTTGATTCCCCACAAAAAATCAATGTTCGTTTTGGATATTTTCAGGCATCGTATATATGTATTGTGTTTTTTGATTTTTTTTTGTTATTTTTGCGATTTCACCCTAATAGATATTTTTTAATTTCATATACATGGATAATGAAATGGTTTCTCCAAGATTTTTATTTTTGTAAAACACCCCTAAACTAAATTAGGATCTGATAAAATCTACATTGTAAATTGATAAAATAATTTTGATTTATTCTAATGTGTGGTAGTTCTTGTGGTATAGTCATGTGTGGTTGTAATGGGGTGTGGGGTAAAATTTGGTAGTTTGGCCATGTTTTGGTTGGAAAGGTGAGGTTATTGGGGATGACAGTTTGATTGTAATATTTGGTTTTTTTCTAAATGATTTCTGAGTAGGGATATAATAAAAAATAATAATATTGTTGGAAATGGAATGGGTTGGTTTGCATAATGGGATTAATGGATGTTAATGGGAAATTAAATGTTGTGTTGTCTAAATAAATGTGGTTGCTGAAAATTAATAAAATGAATGGGTATTAAATATAGAGTAAATGGGAATCCATATTAGATTATTTGGGATCTCAACTTTCTAAATATTATTGTTGTAGATACTAATAAATGAATTTAGAAGATGAAGTAATGGTTATGGCATTGTAAGTTTTTTTAAGAATCATAGGATGAGATTTAAGTGTTTGGTACAATATATATGATCTTTTATTTTCCATATGATTAATATATGCACCCCATCCATGGGGAGAACTGTGTGTTAAACACCAACATAGTCATGTATGGGGTGCCTTTTACAAGATCTCAGAGGGAGGATGGATGGCTGGACAACTTCTCTTCCTTTCGCCCTCTTCCAGGATATGATGGCACAAGCTTCTTTGGGAAGGATATGATGAAATGTGGGATCCTAGGTGTCTTCGGGAAGATTTGTGATGTGGTGTACCATGTGTCTTTAGGATGAGTTGTGATATGGTGTTCCAAGTGTCTTCTATATGATTTGTGATGTGATTTACCATGTTTCATCGAGATGAGATATGATGTGTTGTGTGGATAAGGTGTGTAAAGGTTGGATGTGTTGTGGGGCTGAGGTGAGTGGGGGATGGATGTGTTGTGAGGATAAGTTGTGTGTGTGCTGGATGTGTTGTGCGGCTCAGGTTTGTGTGATCATGATTTCATCTAAAGCCCAGGTGTGTGCGGGAGGGGTATGATGTGGTATTTTCGGAATATCTAGTACTGAGAGGAAATTAATCGTTGGGGTTTGAGAGAATCTAATTAGTGTTAAAGTGGTGTGGGTACCATATCATCTATTTTTTACATTATACTATATTGCATCGATTAGATTATTTTTTGATAATATCTTAATGATGACTAGATGGTTAGAATACCTTGTAAGGTGATGTTTAGTTCTAGTGTTTTTTCATAGGTTAAATAATATCCTTTTTTTAATCTGCACTAGAGACTTTGGTTTTCAGATTGAGTATACTTTAATTCTCACCCAATGTATATAAAATCATTCTTAGTTTTCTAGGAGGATTACATGGATAGTTTTGGGCATTACTATCTGAGAACTTTGGATAACTATTGTGTCACTACCATAGCCTTACCATAGGGTATTTATATTGGATACCTTTCCTTGTATCTTTTCTATTTATACATGCATTTTAAAATTGTTTTTGGTTATCATATATATATTTGTTAAAGTTTTTGTCGATGATTCATCTTATCTCCCAATATAGTTTCTTATAATGGGTAATTCCTCACATTTTGTGAGATTTATACTCCATTGGTGCTCGTCGCCAACCTGGGGCCTACTAGAGGTGAGGATCAAGGGTTATTACCTATTTACCCTCATTGTGGTACCTTCTTATGTATGGGGTCATGATAGAGTGGTATAAAAGTTAATGGATTAGAGATATGGTGAATTTTGGTGTTAGGAACAACAATTAATGAATGGGTTGGTTTTGAAACAGTGTCAGTTGACCTCGTAGCCTGAAAAAATCCATAGATAACATCTAGAACATGGGATTTAAGGGCCCCGTGGTTATGTTCCCAAACTCTAGATTATTTAACGAATAAGTGAGTTGAGATTACATATATGGTAGAGATCTTGGAGAGTTACATTTATCATAATGTATTGTTTTATTGTTTGAATTTTGTTGTTTGTAGAAAGATGAAATGTACGAAATGAATTAAATAAATTTAATTTAATTTAAAAAAATTATAATAAAATTCAATAATACCAATATTTCAAAATCCTTGTTTCATTTTCTACTATAGATCCTAGTTTTTGTCAGTGTATGGCTCATGATGTGGAGGTTCAACAGGATGACATGTTTGATCACTGTAGGGATGATCCATCTGGGGATGATGATCAATGGAAGATGAAATTTTTTTATTTCTAGTGGTAGGATTTGGGGATGTTTGACTCTAGTGTTCCATACATGGAGACATAGATATTGTTGTAGTATCACGATATCTCTAATATGTTGATCGAGGCCCCAATGGGGAACTTTGTCCCTCTTGCAATTAGACATATGTGAGGATATATATGTCAGTGGTTCATATTGTATCATGGTGAGTGTAAGGATAAATATGTTTCATGGTTCGACATCCAAAAATTTTTTTGGTTAGAGTTCATTTTTTGAATAATGAATTGTGAGAGGAGATAGGTGTTACTCCCCATTTAGCAATGGAGTATGTCTGTGTGGGATCATGGAATCATGTTCAAGTAACTTCAATTATATTCCCAAAATATTTTTCTATAGGAGGAGTCCAATGTAAGGAATCATGATATAACACTCCATACTTCTTTCTAGTTTGTGATTATAACTTTTATATTGATAATATATCAGTAGGTTCCTTTAATTAATAGGGGATTAAGATGATTCACTCGCAAGGATGTTTTCCAAAATAATGGAAGTAATAGTATCCCTCAAGGGGAAGAGTTATTAGTGTTAAGTCTCAGAAGCCAGGATCTTTGATGTTTTGACTAGTTGATAGTCGACCTAAAATGTTTTCCTTTTTCAGTTTTGGTTTCTAGGAATTCCATATGGGCTTTGGTCTGATGTTATTCTTCTATGGGTTGTGTTTCCATCATTAGAACTAGTTTTCAATGGTTGTTGAAGCTTAGTTTGACAGATGATAATAGGTATAATGTCAGCATCAACAACCGTTTCAAGAAACATTATTCCAAAAGAATGGGAATCATTTCTATTGACCAGCATGGGTAGATGGAGCTGGTAGAGTCTTGCCTCACTATTTTCCTTGTGTTCAAGGACCGTGAACTGATTTTGGTCAGGGAGATCTTCATCAGTATAATGGTTGGGGAGTAGGGTTTGGTTAGTTGTACGCAGTGGAGGTAGAAGTTCTAGATGGTATATAGATCATCATAGGTATGATAAGTTATTTTAGTACACTTTCTTGTGCATTTTCTTGATTTTTATTTTTAACACTCCTTTATTACACCTGATCTAGTCCTTCCCCTATGGGTTTACATTGATAGGATTCCCATTCCAATGTTGTTGAATATGTTATTTGGTGGCAAGACCATCTTGTTTGATGTGTGTCTGGGGTGTAGACTAATGATGGAGAAACATTAGTCCAATGGGATCAATTTATTGCTACATATGAATCCATATAATGTCATCAGAATCATAAACTTATTGTATTTTTTACATGTTGGTGTCGACTTATTTCATATGATAGTCATGATTTCGGATTTGGCTATCTAACATGTTGATTTCATTGGTGAGTGGGTTTTTCTTCTAGATAGATCATGTGTGGAGCCCCTTCAATCCTTTTTGGCTGATTTTTTTCAGAATTTGTGGACGTTGAGATGGTATACGTTCCCTATGATGTTTTGGAGTTCATGACTTTTTTACCCAATGAGGTTTGTGGTGCTACCCCCATGATGTGATATTGTGTTTAAGATAGTCTTACATCCTTGAGCTTCTCCAATTTTGATTGAACCTTATCAAATGAAACCATCTATGTCGTTGGATTTGAGGATTAGGAAAAATGTTTTGATTAATAATGGTTTTATCTATCTTATTTTGCATCATGGGGTTCTCTAGTGTTAGAAAAGAAGATATATGGAGTTCTAAAGATGTGTATTGAATACCATAGGTCGAATCACGTGACGATCAAGAAATGTTAACCAAAAATAAGGTAGATGTCCATTTCTAATATCTATGAGGGGAATGTTGGTTTCCTATGATTGATTAGCGGTCTAGATAACACCAGTTGATGATGAATGAGAGTGATATCATGTATAATACCCTCTGATATAGTAACACACATTTTATATATGTAGTAATTCCATTTGGTGTTATAGACACATCATCTATCTTCATGTGGTTTAAGAACTACATGATCCATGGGTTCTTGGATTGCTTCTTCGTCATACTCAGTAATGACATCTCAATCTACTTGAAGTAATAGGAGGAGCATGTCGAGCATCTCAAATATGAATTAACTTTTATTCAAAACCACTATCTCTATGGAATGTTTTACATTTGTAATTTTTTTAAAAGAGATTTGAATTTCCACATTAATGTGGTATCTATATGTGGTTTGCATGTATACCTAACGAAGGGTGAAGTAGCTATTTATTTGGACCATACCCCTGAATGTGATAGTGTTTTGAATTTTTGTTGGTATCATAGACTATATCAAATGTTGGTAACCAATGTTTCTTGAGAGGGAAAACTTTTTGATAGCTTTGAATAAGAATAAAAAATAATATATGTGGATTGGTTACATTCATTTTTCATTATATTACAAAAATATGATGTTTCTTAGTGCTCTAGTGCTCTGGTTTCCTCAGAATGGTATGATGTTTGAGGTGTTTTGTGATTCATCCTATTTAGAATTTAGATGTGTGTTGATGCAGTAGCAGGGAATGATCACTTACAGGTCTAGAATATTACATCCTCATGATATTAATTTTTAATCCCATGATTTGGATTTAGGCTTTGTTGTGATTACGCTAATGTTTTAGTGGAATTACCATATTGGTGAGATCTTTTTTTGTCTTCACAGATAAATTGAGTTTGAGGTATATATTTTCCCAGCTTGACCATAATCAATTATAGTTACAGTGGATGGATATCCTACAGGAAAATGATTTTGACATATCCTTCACCTCTATAAACTTGAATTTCATGTCTGATGATGTGAACAGAAAGTCACAGAAGAATGTGGTTTACGAATATTTGGATGCTTGGACAAAGATGGTGGAGTTGGAAGACCAGTACTTATATGCAATGTGGGAATGTGGTTAGGATTTTTGTTTCAAATGATGGTGAAGTATTCTATGAATATATAGTTTGAGGTTTCACTGTGGGTAGACTTAGACGTATAGGTGTCTCGTGATCATACTAGCCTTCTTGGTTCTATGGATGGATGGATGGAGGATGATCATAACCGGATTTTGTGTCATAAATGTTTTTTTATTCTGGTAGATAAGTACGATTTATTCCTTCATCAGTTTCATTCTCACCATTTGTGGTACACTAAGGTGTTTACAAGATGTACCATGGCTTCAAGACATTGTTTTATTGGGCCTGGATGAAATGGGATGTTGTAGATTTTGTGGCTCAGTGTCTTCTTTTTCATTAGGTAAAGGCCAAGCATCATGGTATTGGTGATTTGTTCTAGCCCTTGGATGTTACCAAGTGTAACTATGATGACATCTACATGTATTTTCATCACAAGGTTTCACCCAAACATATGGTTCTGATGATGCTATATAGGTGATCATGGATCATTCATCAAAATCAGGCCACATCACATCGATCAATGAGTTGTGTGTAGTGCATACATTAGCTAAAAGGTTCATTGATGAGGTAGTATGGTTTCCTGGTGTTTTGAGGACCATTGTATCATATTGGGACACATGTTTTAACACGTGATACTAGAAGAGATTACATTATTCTTTGGAACTCAGTTATTCCTCAACACTACATTCCACCCATGATCATATTTGCAGAAAGAATAGATAATCCATACATTGAAGGATATTTATTGGGCGTGCATCTTCAACTTTCGTTGATATTGCGAGATACACATATCATTTAGTGGATAATTCTTGTGATAATATCTATGACTCTCCCATTTTCATGGCCCCATTTTAGGCCTTGTTTGGGAGGAAGTTTCATTCCCCTTTATGATGGACATTGGATAGGGATTCATCCACTCTTAGCCCCAATGTGGTATAGAGCATGACATAGAATGTTCATCTCGTTCATGAGGTGATGAATGCATCACATGATTAGAAGAAATATTATGTTTATCTTAGGAGGAGTCCCTTAGAGTTCAAGTTTTGGGACCATGCATTCTTAATGGATTCCCATCGATGTGGGTAGTGTAGTCCTAGAAGAGGGATTAGGATTTCTTCTATTTTATTTAGACACTTTGAGGTGTTGGGATGAGTTCGAGAGGTGGCATATCATTTCGTAATTACACTATGTTTTGAGAGTATCCACAAATTATGTCAATTCAATTGGATTCATAGGTATCATGATGATGAATCACATGTCATTTACTGGGGATAGTTTCATATCGAGGATAACATGTCATTTTTTTAATGTCCAGTAGCGATCCATGATCATGGTGAGAATGCGTTGCATGGACAGACCATTCCATTTTTAAATGTAAATTTATAATCATTTTTAAGAAATCAGTTATTTTTTATTGTTTATTATTTTTGTGGTGTGATGTGTGAAAAAATCCCAGAAATATGAAAAGTGGAGGACTGGATTCTTAATCTAGATGCATTAACTATGATGCAAATAAATTTATGCGGTAAAGTCAGTTCTACCCAATGTGGATAGAATATTGACATGGTGGAAAGAATTTCTTGACTCGTGTGTTCTAGATGGTATGGTTATTTGGTTATAGTGGTTAGTGTTTGGAGTTTCACAGAGGTCTAGATGTTTGTGTAGCTTATGTGCAGATGTGTGATTGAGTTGTTATGTTTAGCTGGTAGTAGTTTGTAAGGAATGTTCAGATACTTGAGAGGTATCCCCCTATGTGGGTTATTTGATCACTTTTCTTCTGGTATTCGTTTTGGATTCTCCAGGACATGAATTGTTTGAGATTTATTTGATGTAATGGTTTAATCCCTCAAAATTCAATATTTTGTCTTCTTTTTGTGTTTGAGGGCTTTGATGGTGGTTTTGGAAGTTTATGGTTGATGCAAGGGGAGGAGCGTAAATTATGAAGGAAATACATGTCATGTAAGTGAATTAAATGATGGTAACATTCAGTTCACGACATGTCCAGGGATGGCTCTTGACAAGTGGATTTTTAGGTTTAATATTAAAAAGGTGATGTTTTTTCGATTGAACCTTAAATCATGAGACTATATGACATTAAACGGTATTAAACATTGTTTAATTCTCCGATACTATTCAATTTTAATCATTTCACCTAATCGGGTTATTTCTAAAACCCTATGAAAGCTCAAAACTCTCACGTTAAAAACGAACCACTGACACCTTCCTTGATCATTTTAGATTCTATTAAATAGGTATTTATCCATGGGATTTTTGTATTCAATCCATGGTGAGTTCTCCTCCCACTCCCATTGGTTTTCTTTGATCCTTCTTTCAAAAATACATTGTGGTGGTGTTTCTTTGGTTTGTGATGTGTTTCAATTTTTTACCACCCCGTAGTGTAGAATAGAATCTTCTAGGGGTTCTCATTATAAGGCCCCAGCCTTGAACATTACATAATCATGATTTATTTCAAGAATTCACATTGAGGATTATTTCAGGTTTAGAGTTTTATAGAATTAGATCATATATCATGCATTACATTCAACTTGTAAACAAGGTGGTTAAATAAAAGAAAAAATTCACTCTTCTCATTAAAGGAAACATAATTTAAATAAAACATGGATTCATTCATGACACTTCCTTGACACTATCATCACATCATGTACCTTTCCCTTGACCTATGAAAAACATATCAAAATCTTGGGATGAGCATAAAAAGCTTAGTAAGGGATGTAAAAATACGGAATGAAAACATTAGTTTATGTATACATAAGAATCAATGAAATCGTACTTTACTAATAAAACATAATCACTTTAACATACCTCATGAAATCAAAAGATTTATGAATAACTCATAGAAATCGTAAGACATAAAGGTATCTTGAGGCATTCATAAAATTATTATGTAGGGAGTAACCCTCATGGTTACGTTTGGAATACCCGTCATAGTATATTCCCTAAATATCTTAGGATAAACATTAAATTTTACCTCTGTCATGTTCCCCAATGCATTTGAAAGCTATATCAGGCTCACCCACACTTAGTTTATCATGGAACCACCCGTCTTCATAAACAATGCCCAAGAACCATAACATAATCGTATCATATAAAACATGCATAAAAGAAACACAACATTTCCACATTTCAATCACAAGATATCAATACACCACATTGATCTAATAAAAACTTTATCAAAACCATTTTCAATACCAAAATAAAATAAAAGTAAAACATGGTATTTATTTTTCATTAAAAAAAGTTATGGTTTGTACATGAAGCCGAAACTCATATAATGTTCACGGCGGTGGAGAAGTTGTTGTCACTGCATACGTAAGACAAAGACATTCAATTTGTCGTTTAGTAAATCACTTCGTATAAAAAGATTCATTTTGAATAATATTAAAAGTAAAATGGTTTTATACACCATATAAAAAAATTTGTGTATAAAACAAAATGTTCCCCAATGGAAGGAGATTGAGATGAAGTCCCTTACAATGTCTGTATCCTTAGATTAAGGATAAATCAATTACATAATTTTGTTTGAAAAATATAAATACACCCAATATAATTGGATATTAAGTGTAAAACAATCATAGTTCATCCAAACATATTCATAGTATGACATAATCAAGAAGTAGAGGTTTAACCCAAAGAATTGGAATTGGGTTCAGAAGTTCCCCTACAGAAATTTGACAGCCTAATGGCGTCACTTTAAAATTCTGAAAATGAGATGATGAGAGATAAGAAGGGTATCTAATCACATGTACATAAAATTTACAGCAATAAGGATATATATAAGTACTTATCCAAAGATATGAAGATATAAATTAAAATACATAACAAAAAAAAGTCTTTTAAAAAGAGGAGGGTGAAAGGTTCCCTTACCGACTTGGGTAACATACGTAACGTACAACCCCTGAAATAAGGTCTATAAAATATTGATTTAAATACTTATAAACGAAATTATATTACAAATAGAGTATAATAATGGTTATTACATACACCACTCAAAGGAAATGGTGGAAAATGTATCATAAATCACACGGGATTAAAATTGATATTAATGATCCCTTACGAAAACTCAGTAGCCTAACGACGCCACATAAAACATCCAAAAATGGATTTATGAGATCAAATAGGGTCTTTAATAATATGAACATAATTTAAATAATGAATAATATGAATTAACATCCCCAAACATAAGAAATATTATCTTAATAGAAATTAAAAAAAAGAGAGTACTTAAAAAGAAAGAGAGAGGTAGGATCCCTTACCTCTTGTCCGACTTGACTCGATCATTCTTTAATCTCCTGAATAATAAACATGAGTTAATTTATACTTGATTAAGAACCTTTTTCAAGTTCATTATTCCTTTTATATCACTTTTTACCATGTTATGAACAACATGTCATTATTTAAGTTAATAATGGTCGTTTCAACGATCATTAGTACTTGAGTAAAAAATAAACTCTTTATAATTACAAGTTGTTCATGTGGTAAAATAACAATTATAACCAGAATTATGTTCATGATGTAGATAATATATATATCATATATATCCAGTATATTCATTCATTTATAATATTACATAACATTTTGAGGTAAGATATGAAATGCACCGTTCATGGAGACGGTAAGTCGTACGTACGCATGAACGCTACTTTCATTTCTATTTCGTATCTAATGGAATGGAATAATAATGATATAAAGGTATATTATAATTCCAGTATAATATCATATATAATTTCATTAACTCTATCCTTTATACATCCCACATATGGCATTAACGAATCAAATCACTTTGAAGGGGCGGTAGTCCGCACTTCCTAAAAGGAAATTATTGTGTTTACCCATAATAGAAACCATAAAGTTATGCCATAAATGAAAAATAAGGAATCATAAGGAAAACATAAACATAATAAATATCATATATAAACATAGTGACATATTAATGTCCACCTTTAAAGGTGTAAAAAGAATATTGATCAATCATCGTTTCGTGAGGCAGAAATTCGCCATCCACGGAAACAGTATGTTCTTTATCCATTAGACATAGGTGTGTTTAAGTGTAGCCAGAATACATCTTATAACAACATCCTAGTATATTTAAGATACTGGTTTTGTTACAAAATAATGGAATAAAATGATTTCAGGGGGTTGGAGAAGCAAAAAAACAAACAAACAAAAGAACACAAGTGAAGACATTACCTTTAAATCGGGTAACTCTTCTTCGTTTGAACCAAAAGGGTTTCTTGAAGAGATTTCTGCCTAAGTTGAGGCTTCTAGGTTGAAGAAAGGGATATGGGAGCTTATTTGAGTAGAGTTTGGACGAGCCAAAGGGCATGATATGTTGGAGAGATGGGTAGTAAGTGGGGTCTTTTTATAACGGAGAGGAAGGGCTCTTTTAGAAATCATGAAACTATTATTTTACTATTAAATTAAATTAGGTTTCAAAAGCCCCAAAAATAATTAAAGTAGACGATAATGTAGTCCTTGTTTGAAATAAATTCATCCAATATGAATTGGACAAGTTTTGGATATTATTTTAAACATTGTCTTCTTATTTATTTAAATCATTTATTAATGACTTTAACATTGCATCACCATTGTTTCATAAATAATTTTTTTTTGATGTCTAAAAATTATAAAAAAATTACCATGATGTAATAAATATTTTTATCTTACTAATTAATATTTATAGTCCAAAATATAAATTTATTAATTCCATGTAATTTTTTTTGTAAAACCATACATGTTTGTGATATTTTTATTTTTACTTTAAATAAAATGTATTAATGTCATTATCATACCCAAGTGGATCAATGGGGTCCCACAAATTGACCCATGGATTGTCTTGGTCGGCCATGAACTATCCAATAAGGTTATTACATGTGTCAATATATTTTTATATTTTTATAATATCATTTTTATCTTAAATTACACTAATTACCTTTAATCGTGGTTAACAAAACTCAAAAGTTACTATTCGGAAAAAAATATTATAATCCCTTTGAACCACATTTTACTTAATAATTATAACCATGTATGTTGGATTTTTGAAATTCAATACACATAAGCAGTAAACTATCATTTAAACAAAAATCAGTTTGTTTAACTACCACTTAGTGGTTTCACTATTCATCAAAAATTGAAGTTCTTCAGAAAAATACCAATACTTCACCCTAAGCTATATTTGATATTCCGAATTCAAAAATGATGTCTTTTTTGAAAAACTCAAAACATATAAGTTTCATTAATTAATTTTATAAATAATTCCCATTGTCAAAACAAAGAGCGTGTTTTTAAGAAACAATATCTATCAAAAGACTGACACTTGTTTATGTCAAATTTCAAAGTGAAATTAATTCCAATGACCACCATTGGATTAAATGGTAAAAATATATTCTAATTAAACTTTAAAACCTATTAAAAAGGTAATCTACCCATATAAATAAATTAGATTAAAAGGAGGTTTTGACTTAAAATACAACATATTTACTATTCATTAAAAAATGAACTTTGTCGGAAAAATACCAAAAAGATGCACCAAATAAATTTTGATGTCCCGATTCTAAAGAAGAATTTTATTTGGTTCAATTGAACATATAAGAGTGACCAAAACTTCATTTAAAGAGGGTTTTCCATCAAAAGCTGATATATAGACATTTTAGTGAATATTAGAGTATTTATGCCTAAGATTGAATTTTTTCTTATTTTAAAATAGTATATTTTATTGGATAAATGTAAAAACATTTAACAAACATGTATAATCATATTTTAGTTACTTCTATTTATTCCTTCTATTACAATGGCTAGGCGTTAACTACCATTTAAAATAATATCATTATATTATGAGTGTGTGACGTAAGGTTTCGAAGAAACTCATTGTTGTGTATTTGGTACGCCATCAAACATAACATCCCCTTTAAAGTAATATTAATATTTTATTCAAAAAATATTAATAATTATGAAAATATCAAATTCTTTATTTACTTGGGATGTTACATCCTTCCCCCCTTTTTTTAATTGTGTCCTCTCAATTTTAAAATTGGTCATGGAAACTACATTAAAAGTCCCACATCTGAAAATGAGTAAATAAAACTATCACTTCAAAATAAAAAAAATATAAGTAAAAAGGTTACCCATGATAACCTATATTAGGATTCCATGCACGAGAAACATGGATATGGAATAAAAAAACAAAGCGTTATGTTCTGATGGAGAGTGGTAGAAAACATTTCTAGGAGAAAGTTAACCACCAGAAAATCAAAAAATTATGATGGGTTAAACGGTATTTGATTCCCCAGTAGGAAAAGTTACCAGACAATATTTTTTTAAAGATTCTTTTCATTGAAGAATTTATTTATGGGTTCAACTAAAAAATAAGGAGACATACATAGTTTTCATGTAGACTTCATCTTTTACTATATTTCTAACACAAACTCATATTTTCTCCAAACGATGAGTATTTCAGGATGACTTGTTTATATTAAGAGCACTCTAATCAACTTCTAGAGAATAACCTAACCCACAAAAGATGAACTATATATTTCCCATGTCATTAGAACTTAACCAAAACAATAAATTGTTAGTACATGATCAGATAATACCCAAAAAGGATAATCCATTATAAAAAGAAAAACTTCTCTTAATATCCAAAATTTGTCAAAAAATTCCCAAAGTTCAATAAAGACCATTCAATAAACATCTACCCATAAAATTCTTCAAAGTAATCCAAACTAATATTGAAACAAAAATCTTAGAAGAATTTAATCACATAGTCTTCCATGGTAAATATTAACATTTATCTCCAAATAACATTATTTAATTTAAAAGTATCATATTGAAAAGTAATTAACCTAATCACTTATCCTCCATAATAGGTTAATCATTTTCAAAGATAACCCAAAATCATATAAGTCCATAATAAAAAAATAGATTCTTCCAAAATTAAATTCCACCGTTTCTCCTAAATTGAAATATCAAATCATTCTATTTTCTATAGGCATATATTGTGTCCATGAAATAGAGAACATCTCCCAAAATAATAGTTTTTACTTGATCGTCAAATCATTTTCCTACACTAAGGATATCCATTTGATAAAACATAAGTTCCCAAAATCAACTTCTTCTTTATCCATAAAATCATTTAAACAAAAAGAATAAGACAAACTAACCAGGGACTTTACGAAGGCTAGTGGTAGGCTATTCACCCTTGTCGCCCTTCGGTTGTGGGTTCAATTCATGTGGCATTGCAGAACGCGTTGGGTTGTCTCCCATCTTACAAGTTTTCATTTTTATAAATCTCAAAAAAATCCATAACATGTTTCAACCTCAATGGTTTCCTAATACCACTCATTTTTATCCAAATTCATTATGATCTCATCATCTTATTTCTTGAAGTCTTACTTCACCATCGTAAGATAAAATAAATCGATCCCCAAAATGAAGAACATCATACCTTGATCATGGTGTCCATTGGGTTTCATCATTATCATGTTCATTTAGGTAGAAGGTCCATGAATCACAATAATGATTTAGAGATACTTAAAAACCATTTGCTTCCTCCATCCAAATTCACCTTGTACAACATGGGTCATATGGGTGTTTACAGAAAAACAGTTTTGGAAAATAATCATGTATGACATATAATTTAAAAACATCTGATGAAACATGATTTCTATAAAATAGTCTGACCGAAATTGAGTTGAAACATTCAATTAATGGTCCTTTTAAAATACCATAGGTGTGTGCTGAGAGACTATATTTTAAAATCAAATATAAATAGGTTGCACAAGGGTCTCCTTCTTCAGCACCATTTTTAAAATGTTAATATGACTCAAAATCTTGTGATAAGGTAAAATATCGAAAAATACCTTGATAATATTTACCTTTCTTGAAAATATGAGAATATTGTGAAAATAGGATTTAATTAAATACAAACCATGATCCACGATGATAATAGGGTATATTGGAGGTGTTTGATATCTTAAACAACTGCTTGCAAGTGATTTGTATGCTAGAAAAAGATTCATAATCATCCGAACATGAATTTGCAATAGTTATTGAAAGCATGTCATTAGGAAGAGATATGAATGTTTTTGAGATCCTCCTCCTCCCATTTGTAACTGCCTTTCCTTGATATGAAAAAGGTAGAAAACATGGATATTACTGAAATAATAGACCTAGGGACTAAGCATGTGTTTAAAAAAACTCATAATCCCTAAAGTTGTCTAAACCGACCTTTGATAAAAACTATAAGGCCCCATCCTTAAACATTACATAATATTGAGTTATTTCAAGAATTCACATTGAGGATCTTTCAGGTTTAGAGTTTTAGATAATTAGATCATATTTCATGCATTACATTCCACTTGTAAACAAGGTGGTTACATCAGAGACAAAATTCACTCTTCTCATTAAAGGAAACATATTTTAAATAAAAGATGGATTCTTTCTTAACACATCCTTAACACTATCATCACATCATGTAACTTTCCCTTGACCTGTGGAAAACATACCAAAAACTTGGGATGATCATAAAAAGATCAGTAGGGGATATAAAAATACAGAATGGAAACATTATTTCATGTATACATAAGAATCAATGAAATCGTACTTTACACATAAAACATAAGCACATTAATATATCTCATGAAATCATAATATTTATGAATAACTCATAGAAATCATAAGACATAAAGGTGACTTGAGGCATTCATAACATTATTATGTAGGGAGTAACCCTCATGGTTATGTTTGGAATACCCATCACAGTATATTCCCTAAATCTCTTAGGAGAAACATTCACTTTTACCTCCATCACGTTACCCAATGCATTGGAGAGCTATATCATGCTCACCCGCCCTTATTTTATCACGGAACCACCCATCTTCGTAAACAATTCCCAAGAACCATAACATAATCGTATCATATAAGACATGCATATAGAAAACACAACATTTCCACATTTCAATCACAAGATATCAATACACCAAATTGATATAATAAAAAAATTATCAAAACCATTTTCATTACCAAAATAAAATAAAAGTAAAACATGGTATTTATTTTTCTTTAAAAAAAATTTATGGCTTGTAGAGGAAGCTGAAACTCAAATAATGGTCACGGCGGCGGAAAAGTCATTATCACCACATACGTAAGACAAAGAAATTCCTTTTGTCATTTAGTAAAACGCTTCATATAAAAATATTCCTTTTGAATAAAAGTAAAATTAAAAGGGGATTATACACCGTATAAAATAAAGTTGTGTATAAAACAAAATATGCTTTAATGGAAGGAGATTCAGACGAAGTCTCTTACAAAGTCGGTATCCTTAGATTAAGGATAAAACAATTCCATTATTATGTGTGAAAAATATAAATACACACAATATAAGATGATATTAAGTGTAAAACAATCAATGGTAATCCACACATATTCATTGTATGACATAATCAAGAAGTAGAGGTTTAACCCAAAGAATTGTAATTGGGATCAGAAGTTCCCCTATAGAAATTTGACAGCCTAATGGCGTCACTTTAAAATTCTGAAAATGAATGATGAGAGATAAAAAATGTATCTCATCACATGTACATAACATTTAAAGAAATAAGGATATATATATAAGGACTTATCCCACCATATGAAGATGTAAATTAAAATACCTAAAAAAGCATTTTAAGAAGAGGATGGTGAAAGGTTCCCTTACCGACTTGGGTAACTTTCGAAACGTACACCCCATGAAATAAGGACTATAAAACATTTATGTAAATACTCATAAACGAAATTATATTACATAAGGAGTATAATAATGGGCAGTACATACACCACTCAGAGGAAATGGTGGAAGATGTAGCATAAATATCTCTGGATTAAACGTGAGATGAAAGATTCCTTAGGAAAACTCGGCAGCCGAACAACGCCACATAAAACATCCAAAAACAGATTTATGAGATCAAATAGGGTCTCTAATAATATGAATATAAACTGTACAGAATGATGAATATAAAATAACATCCCCAAACATAATAAAGATGACCTTAAAAGAAATGACATAAAGAGAGTAATTAAAAAGAAAGAGAGAGGTAGGATCCCTTACCTCATGTCCGACTTCACACGATTGTTCTTTAATCTCCGGAATAATAAACTTGAGTTAATTTATAATTTATTAAGAACCTTTTTAAAGTTAATTATTCCTTTTATATAACTTGTTATCATGTTATGATCACTATGTAATTATTTAAGTTAATAACGGCCATTTTAACGATCATTGGTACTTGAGTCAAAAATAAACTCTTTACAATTACAAGTTGTTCATGTGGTAAAATATCCATTATAACCAGAATTATGTTCATGATGTATATATTATATATATAATATATATCCAGTATATACATGCATTTATAATATTACATAACATTTATAGGTAATAAATGAAATGCACCGTTAATGGAGACGGTAAGCCGTACGTACACATGGACGCTACTTTCATTTCAATTTCGTATCTAATGGAATGGAATCATAATGATATAAAGGTATATTATAATTACATTATAATATCATATATAATTTCATTAACTTCATCCTTTATACATCCCACATATGGAATTAACGAATCAAATCACTTTGAGGGGGCGGTAGTCCGCACTTCCTAAAATCAAATTATCGTGTTTACCAATAATGGAAACCATAAAGTTATGCCATAAATGAAAAATAAAAAAGAATATGGAAAACATAAAAATTAATACATATCATATATAAACATAGTGTCATCTTAATTCCCACCTTTAAATGTGTTAAAATAATATTGAACAATCATCGTTTCGTGAGGAAAAAATTCTCCATCCACGGAAACAATATGTTCTTTAGACACTAGACATAGGTCTGTGTAAGTGTATCCCGAATACTTATTATAAAAACATCCTAGTATATTTAAGATACTGGTTTTGTTACAAAATAATGGAATAAAAATAGTTTAGGGGGTTGGAGAAGAAAAAAATAAAAAAACAAACAAAAGAACACAAGTGAAGACATTATCTTTAAATCGGGTAACTCTTCTTCGTTTGAACCAAAAGGGTTTCATGAATAGATTTATGCATAAGGTGAGGCTTCTAATATGAATATAGGGATATTGGGATCTTATTTGAGTAGAGTTTGGTCGATCCAAAGGGCTTCAGAAGTGTGAGATATGGGTAGGAAGTGGGGTCTTTTTATAAGGGAGAGGAGGGGATCTTTTGGAAATCATGAAACTATTATTTTATTATAAAATGAAATTAGGTTTATAAAGCTCCAATAATCATTATAGTAGACGATAAGGTGGTCCAATTTCAATATAAAATCATACAATAAGAATTGGGCAAGGGTTGAATATTATTTTATACATTATCTTCTTATTTATTTAAATCATTTATTAATGACCTAAACACTACATCACCATTGTGTCATAAATAATTTTATTTTTTATATGTCTAAAAATTATAACTCAATTAACATGATGTAGTAAATATTTTTATATTTCTAATTAATATATATAGTCCAAAATATAGCTTGTATAACCCCATATAAAAAATTTTTAGTAATATAATACATGTTTGTGATATTTTTATTTTTACTTTAAATAAAAGGTATTAATATCATTATCTTACCCAAGTGGCTCCATGGGGTCCAAAAAATTGGCCCATGGATTTTCGTGGTCGTCCATGACCTATCAAGTAAGGTTAGGACATGTTTCATGATATTTTTATATTTTTATAATATCATTTTTATCTTAAATTACACTAATTACATCTAACAGCGGTTATCAAAACTCAAAATTTACTATTCCCCAAATAAATATTTTAATCCCTTTGAACCCCATTTTACATAATAATGATAACAATGTATGTAGGATTTTTGAAATTCAATACACAGAAGCGATAAACATTCATTTAAACGAAAATCAGTTTGTTTAACTACCACTTAGTGGTTTCACTATTCATCAAAAATTGAAGTTCTTCAGAAAAATACAAAAAATTCACCCTAAGATATATTTGATTTTCAGAATTCAAAAATGGTGTCTATTTTGAAAAATTCAAAACATATAAGTTTAATTAATTAATTTTATAAATAATTCCCGTTGTCAAAACTAATAGCGTATTTTTAAGAAACAATATCTATCAAAAGACGGACACTTGTTTATGTCCAATTTCAAAGTGAAATTAATTCCAATGACCACCATTGGATTAAATGGTAAAAATATATTCTAATTACAATTTAAACCCAATTAAAAATATTATCTATCCAAATAAATAAATTATATTAAAAAGATGTTTTTACTTAAAATTCAACATTTTTCACTATTCATTAAAAAATGAACTTTGTCGGAAAAATACCAAAAAGATACACAAAGTAAATTTTGTTGTCCTGATTCTATAGAATAATTATATTTGGTTCGATTGAACATATAAGAGTTCCAAAACTATATTTAAAGAGGGTTCTCCATCAAAAGGCGATAAATCGACCTTTTAGTGAATATTAGAGTATTTATGCCTAAGATTGAATTTTTTCTTCTTTTGAGGCTTTATCTTTTATTGGATAAATGTGAAAACATTTAACAAACATGTATAATAATATTTTAGTTATTTCTATTCATTCCTTCCCATAAAAAGGCTAGGCGTTAACTACCATTTAAAATAATATCATTATATTATGAGTGTGTGACGTAAGGTTTCAAAGAAACTCGTTGTTGTGTATTGGGTACACCATTGAACATAACATCCCCTTTAATTTAATAATAATATTTTATTCAAAAAATATTAATAAATATGAAAATTTCTAATTATTTATTTACCGAGGATGTTACACTCATGGTGTGGTTGATTGTTTTGGGAATTCTTTTTTCCCTATGGTTTGAAACAAGTGGAAAAGAAGCTTTCAAGTAGGAATAACCACACTTATCATTATTGTGTATCATGAAAGATGGACTTATTTTACACATGGATTATGGTTGTACTGGATTAATTAAAGATAAATAATTTTTTAATATAACTTTTAAAGGGGTAATATGTTTTAATTCAATTTATTTTACATATTTCATGTTATCTTTGATATTTTTGGATTGTATGGTCTTGATTCTCCATTTATAATAATGTTTATTTAGATATTTTTATGTCTTGTATACATCCATTGTGTTTTATATTGTGGTTGTGATTTTGTGATGACACCCTAAATAAAAATTTTTCAATTACATATCATATTAATATGAAATTGTTGTCTTGGGATTTTGGTTTCTGGGGTAACACCCCTAAAATAGTGTGGAATAAAATAAAATCCCTTTTGTAAATAAATAAACACATTTTGATGTGTTTTCATGTGAGTTTGTGCTTGTGGGATAGTAGTGTCTGGTTGTTATGGGGTGTGGGGTGAAATTTTTTATCTTGGCTATGTTTTATGTTGGTGATGCGAGGCTAATGGGTGTGATGAATTTCATGTAATATGTGGTTTCATTATAATATATTTCTATGTAGTGATGGAATAAATGAATGTTTAGAAATGTTTGAAATGGAATGATTTGGCTTGTTTAATGGGACTGAAGGTTTTCAGTGGAAAATTTAATTATGGGATGCGTAATTAAATGTGGATAATGTAAAAAATAAAATAAATTGGAAATAAATATTGAGGAATTGTGGAGTCATATTATATTATCATGAATCTTCACATTCTGATATGATGGTTGTATATACTTATTAATACAGTTATAGGTGAAAGCAAAGGTGATGGTCTTGCGGGTTGGATTTTTTTAGAACAAGTAGATTGGGATTGGGTTTTTGGTATTATATATATATATATATATATATATATATATTCCTTTTTATTTCTAAACCCACCCCACCCACATTGAGCACTATGTTTCAAACTCTCTCAAAGTCAAAATATGGGTGTCTTTCCCAAGATCCTAGTGGGAGGATGGATAGATGGGACCCCCCTTCTCTATCCCCTCTTCTAGGCGATGATTGACCAAGACTATTCAGGCGGGTTGTTGTGATATGTGGTATCCCATGTGTCTTCAGGATAAGCTATGCTATTGTGTTCTATGATTCTTTTGGATCAGTTAGGATATGGTGTCCCATGTGACTTTGGATGTTTTCTAATGTGATTTCCCATTTGTCTTTGGGGTGAGATTTGATGTGTTGTGAAACCCATGTTTGTGCGGGTGGGATGTGTTATGAGGCCAGGCTTTTTCTGGGCATGATGTGTTGTGAGGCCCATGTGTTTGAGGGCAAGATGTGTTTTGAGTACTAGGTGTGTGAAAGTGTGATGTGGCGTGGTATATTTAGAAGAGGTGGTAGTGTTGATACGTGTGTTATTGGGGTGTGATAGTGGATAATAAATGGGAATATGGTGTCTGTTAACATATCATCAATGTTATTTACATTATATTATATTACATCGTTTAAATAATTTCGAAAGAGTTCCTTGGTGAGGTTGGGATAGTAAATATACCTTAATAGGTGTACTTCGGTGCTATTATTTTCTGATAGGGGTATTAGTATTCATTTATAACATGTTCATGAGAGACATTGGTTTTCTTGTAGAGGGTGAATTTATGCTCACCCTACATATTTAAATGTGATATCAGGTTTCCATAAATATTACATAGATCGTTCTAGGGATTATTAGCTAGGACTTTTAAGTTTATATTGTGTCACTTCCTTAGCATTACTTTTGGGTATTTACTTTGGATACCTTTTTGTATCAATTTTATTTATACATGAATTGTTGGTTTGATTATTATTTTTCTATATAGATGTATTTGATATTATGTGGATGATTCATCTTATATACCAAGATTGTTCTTATAAAGGTTAATGCCTCCCATATTTTTAGTTATGTTGACCGTTGGTTCTAGTGGCCATCCTAGGGCCTACCGTAGGTGGGACTCAGGGGGTCATTATCTATCTCCTCACAATGTGGTAAATTTGGACGGAGGGCTCGAGACATATGACTGTGAGAAGTCTTAGCTAGATAGTCTTAAATTCCCTTTTGTATTCGAAACCATTGTATTTTGAACATTAAAGAAAATCACCTAAATAATCATTGAAAAAAAAAATTTATTTTAGAATGATGAATGAGTTTCATTAGTGCATTGTTTATAATGAGGTAAAGGATTTAAGATTGGGGTAAAATTGGTATCGTATGGTTCAGATGGATTTAGTGACATTCCCTTTCGATGGTGTAATTATCTAACAATATTATATAGGAGGTGAGATTATATGTATCTAGGATGTCTCTAAAATTTAATATGATCATATAAATATAGATACCACAATTTTTCCTTACCAATGTATGAATTTATATATATATACCACTCATCTCGTTGAATTTTTAAATATATATACCACTCAACATTTTGACAAAGATCTCAAGGAGGGTTTAAATAGAAAAAGTAAATTACATAGTTGACATATCTTATACATTGCTGATAGAGCATACTATAATATTAATAATCCTATGAATCTATGCTCACTAATTTCAAATAAAAAATTTCAATTTTAAATCCAATATGAAATTTATAAGATAATTTATTAATATCATCAATAAAATCAAAATTTTCATCCACTTTCAGAAACATCATTGGAATAAAATTTATTAAAATTAAAGAAAACAATTTACCCTTAAAATAACATTAATGTTAAAATAACCCAAGGGTAATTTCCTTAATAAATCATTAAGACACATTTTATTAGTTTTTATAAATGAATTTTAGAATAGAAAAATTTATTTATCATTACTTAAAATAACATTTAATGAGAAAATTTACCCATTTGAATAAAATTTTCAAGAAGAAACACTGAATTCTTTTTCCAATTACCTTAAAAAATTACTCACAATTTATAATACCTATCCATTTCCATTTTGAATAAAAAATTTGAACTTTTAACAGCATCCCACCCCATTTGAGAATGTTGTCTCAAATATTATAAATTATAATCTATTGAACAATTTACATATATATAATTTCATGTAAATATAAAAATAAAATCAATATAATTGGAAACCCATTTTAAAAATAAAATATACAAGTATTGAATATAAAAATATATTAATGGAAAGAATTATTTCATTTTTTAAAATGTTCTCAACACAAAAAATCATAATGAATAAAATTGGATTAATGGTTCCAATAAACATTTAAAATAAAATGATCACCATACATGATTCACACAAAGATGTGGTAATGTCGTCGAGAAATAATAATGTTAATTAATCAAAATTAGAAAATATAATAATGAAAATTATTCTTCTAAATAGTTGAATTCTAAATTAAAATCTAATAAATGGTCATTTTCAATTTGATTGAATCTTTCAAACAAAATTTTCATATCTATTATCCAGTACAACAACTATGTTTAGAATATGTTTATTATTGAAATAGTATCAAAAATGAAAAATTCAATATTTTTTTAAAACATACTAGAATTGTAAAAACCAATTTTTATTTTGTGTGTTTGAAAAAGGTGATGTTCAATGTATACATCAAGAATTAAAAAAATGACCAACAAACACATGAGGTTGATAAACCTAAATGTTAATAATTTGAGAACATAAATATTTGTGGGGGTTTATAAAAAGGTTTTCTATTTTTAAATAGATGAATCATAACTGATATTGTCTATAAATACTATTATATATTGAAAAATATAGGTATCAATTAAATAGAAACCCATATTGAAATAGGTTTCTCTATACACTTGAAATTTTAAAACTCAGTTGAAAATCCTATTTCAACATCTCATGAATGAAACATAAAACATGACAACCCAAAAAAATTAATAAATAAGATCAGAAGACAATTGAGAATATAGGTTGTATTGGTGGCTATGACAAAAATAGAATGCATTCCATTTAACATGGTGTTATACAAGCCAGATGGGTGATGTGATGTGGTGTAATGGTGTAGTACATAAATACATAATGCATAAAAACATATGAAAACACCATCACTGGTATGAACATACATTTAAAGTTTCTAAAAAAATAAATTGAAACAAGCATTAATTTTGGATAAGAACCATTTATCGATAAAGCCAATGAAGAGAGAGATCAGAAGAAATAGTAGGGTTATGCAAGTGTTTCGACACTACTAGGGTTCTATGACAGCATGAAGGCTTGAGCGAGGGGACTCTCATAATGTTATTTTAATATTATCCGATATGGATTTTATCATCTCTTTTAAAAATGCTTTGAGAAAGAGTAGTTTATAAGATAAAATATTGTAACTGATCATAAACTAATATTTCTCATCACTTTTTTTCACCGATAAAGATAAATATTAATGAGTGCTAAAAAAAGTTCTAATAAAACGGGTCGTATATGTGATAAAATTCTTGTGCAGATAGAGTAGTTTTATCAGGTCTATTATAGAAAATATAATGATGTGTCATTATCAGTGATAAAAATGAGATGATAATGATATATTATTAATAATATATATTTTTTAAAGTTATAATTATTAATAAATATATTTATTAAAATTTCTATATATTTATATGTATTTTGATATAATTACAAATATATGTATATATATATATATAATATGTTTTATCTAACTATATATATATGTATATTTTTATAATTATTGTTATAAACAAATAAACATATACTTATTTCTATATTATTATAAATATAAAAATGTAATTATATATAATAATATAATTATATATATTTTTTAATATATTACTCTATAAATGTATAAAATGGTGAAAAAGATATTTATTATTTAAATATAATTATTTTAATTTTATAATTATTTAAATATATAATTGTTTAATGTAATTATAAATAAAAATAAATAAATATATATATATAATATAAATATTCATATATTCATAAAATTATCTCTATTTATATAATGATATATATATATATATATATATCATTATATATTTATAATTATCAATATAAAAACTATATTTTTTATTTTAAAAAAATATGTATTATAAATATATTTTTATTTAAATATATATAGTTATTTATAATCATAATTAGAAATCAATATATTTAAAATTTATTTTTATATAAGTATAAATATATAATTTTAAATATAATAAATATATGTATTAGTTAAATTTTTTATTATAATTTTATAATTATTTATATATCCATTTATATAATTGAAATAATAATAATAAAAAAGATATTTAAAAATTAATAATATATAATTATTAATATAATACAAATATTAATTATTTAAATATATCTATTATTATATATATATATATATATTACTTCATAAAAATAATATTTAAATAATTATATATTTCTATAATATTATAAATATATACTCAAAACAACCCAACCATGGATTTGGAAAACACAAATCCATGTCTCAAAATTTTATTAATAAAAAGTAAGACATACAACATGGGATGGAAGCAGGTTTACTCAACATACAATTCCCAACATTAAGAAATTCATCTAGATCTCATGTTCCTTGTATATCTTCCAATTCCTTTTGGATGTTGATGATGCCTTTATGTCATTGGAGGTGCAACATATTCATAATCTAATGACGATGGGGGTGAAACCTCCAAAGTAGAGCATACACTAAAATTTCATGATAAATCACAGAAATACATTTATGGATTGGAGTAAAATACATCCTCACAAAAATGACAAAAGCCTCTACAATTTCATATAGTTTCTATAAACAAAAATATCTCATTCAATTTATGATAAGGTCACTTAATTTTTTGAAAATCGTCATTTTGATACTTCCTTACTGATGCCTTTAATCGGTCTTTCACCTTCATTGTATTCCAGAGTCCTCAAGCACGAATTTCTTGCCCATGTGGTGACACACTATTTGTTACTTGGACTACCAAAATATTCATAACAAATTTTCATTAATTTAGTAAAGTAGAGATGATAGGTCCACTCAACATTCTCAGTTCTTCTACAAGAGGGAGGAACGGATTGATGAATCAGCAAGGGAACATACTGCTTTTCAACACTTATCGTGGTTTTTATTTGAGGGGTCACCTCCACGCAAGTACATAAATGTTCCTTTAGTGTTAGTTATGTGTTTATCATAATCCCATTTTCATTCCCCTCAAACTATAAAGGATTTCTACATATATTCAACCTCACCACCTAAAATCCAACATAGTCAACAAATTTGGCCTTTAAATTCCTGCATTTCAACACAAATTCCTTATGTATAATTTCTAATTTAACAACCTACAGGATCATATTCACATAATACAATTTAGTTTCAAGATCCAATTGATTTCCTATTCAGAAACTATATCTTCCTAGGATTTCCTCAAAACACTTTCACCCACAGGTGAAACAACAATATCTTCCAGAACAAGTCTTTTGTGACTTTTGAGAGTAGAATTGTCAAAACCTTGATAGGTGACTTGATCAATAGGAATGGGGCATTTTAAAAGAGTTGTTTTTGTAACATGTGTGATCATATCAGCACCATCACAAGGTGTCGTCTTCTCAACAACACCCTCCTTGACAGCATCAATAAGTAAATATGTTCCTACATTACTAGGTTAAATTTCATTCTTCATAAAAACAAAAATTATCATCCCTAAACCATTTTTTTATTACATCATTCATTTTTCATAGGGCTATACACTCTTATTACTATAACAATTCTCATAAAAGTGTCTAATACATAAAATACTTCCTCAAAAACTAGGTAGCCACTCAAAAATTATGGATATTTCATGTTTGATATCAACTAAAACATGGATTACTTTTTCAATCATCTCATATTCAATATCAATTTAAAAGAGAAATAAAGAAACATGTCTATACCTGGATCACCCATTTTATTTTTAAATTTTTATTATAATACTAATGAAATATAAAACATCCTAGATTATCGAAGGACAACAAAAAAACCATCTCAATCCATTCGTATGAATCCGGGTCTGCACTGAGATCCTCTCTGTGAAGGGATTCAAGATGGGTTCTAAATTTTCTACGGTGAAGGACCCAGGATTTAGAGGTATTATACCATATCTCCAAGAAATATTTTGTATTTCCATTAATGAGAATATGAGATGAAAAACCAATTTTCCCAATTGAGATAAATTAACAGTTTCTGATTCCCCAACACTATAGGATTTTGTTTAATAAATATTTGAGATTCCATTGGGACTAAGAAACTAATATTCAATGAAGAAGGGAGTAAAAATACTTTTTAATCCATTCTACAAATCTCTGAGGTTTTTTTCCCCAAACGTGATACATTCATTTCGATTGATGCACTTCTCTAGCAAAACTGAATCATCCTTTGCGTTAGAGAATACAACTTCCTTGTGTAAGATTTCATCAAACAATCTCGAATCGTAGGGATCCATTTGTCCTGGAATGCATAACCTCTGATTTCCACAATAGTAATCAACCCTTCACATACAAATTTATGCGGGTTGATGCATTGAAAGAAGCATGGAATAGGAAAGCAATAACGCATGCATTATACTGGTATGCATCGACACTTGAATGATGTTGGGTTGGTCAGATAAGAATGATGATGAATACCTGACACTACACTTGAAAATCATGCCATGATTCTAGGACACATGGTCTATGAACTACAAGCTATTTAATGGGACTCCATTTAACCAGATAAAAAAGGCCCTTTCTTTCATAATACAAAGAGGATTCAACATTACCTTTTAATAAATAAATTATTAAATTTAAAAAATATTAAAAAGTGAATATAAAACATTTACACAAATTACAAACATATATATTTACACATACACATATACGCAGGCACACATATACATACACACATGTATATACACATATACGCAAACATAAATGCAATTAAAGATGTACATATATTGTAAATTATTTAATATCATTATAAACATATGTCTAAATAATTATATTCATTTACATATTACATAATTAGTTAAATAAAATATTAATATATTATATTAATATTAGTTGATACATATTTTGAAATTAATGAATATAAATAATATGTTATAGATTTTTTCTATTATAAAACTAATAATTTTTTATATATATAATCGTTAAAAAATATTCATTTCTTCCAAGAGATTTATAAATCGTATTTTTATATTACATTAATATTTATATATATACTTATCATTGCATAAATATTATTTTAATATATATTAAAGTATATATATATATATATTTATTTAAAATTATAATTGTGAATAAATATATTTATAAATATTTGTATATAAACATCAATGTATTTATATAATTATATATATTTGAATAAAAATATATATGTGATTATATGTATTTATTAATATATAACTATATATAACTATAAATAAAAGAAATAGGTTTACAATAATTTGATAATATTTAAATTATATATTTATGTATTTATAATTGTAATTATATATATAAATAAGTTCTTGGGGTTCCAACTATAATGAAACATACATTTATTAAAATAATTATATATAATTATATATTTATATATATTTATAAAAATATTTATATTTATATAATTATAAAATTTTATATTAAATTATATATATATAGTTAGAATTTTAGGTAAATACATTTATAAATAATTTCATATATCTCAAAATATATTTTTATAATTAAATATATATATATATTCATGTCTATATATGTATTTATAATTGAAAATATAATAAATATATTTATTATTTCAATAAATTTATAAAAAATAATTTTTTTAATTTTTAATTTATTAATTTTAAATTATAATAATAAATATATATATTTAGAATCATATATATATATATTTAAAAATATTAATATAATTATATGCCATAAATTAATTATATATATCATTTAATGTATAAATATATATAATTAAAATTATGTTATATATATTTATTATAATTTTATTATAAATAAAATATATAATTATTTATTTATAATTTATAACTAATTTTTTAAAAAGATAATATATATTTATTTATTAAACAAAAATATATTAATATATTGTGTTTAAATTAATTATATATATGTATATTTATTTAATGTATATATATATAATTTATTTTGAATATTACTATGAAAATTACATTAATATCAATAATATTTTCCATTACATTTTGTATAATTGCTTCGAATAGAGATGATAATGATATAAATTTATCAGTGGTAGATAACCGCTGATAAAGAGTACACCTTTATCAAAAAAAATTTTGCACTGATAAATGATACATTTAGCAGTGCTTTTAGCTAGCTTTGATAAATTTTACCCTTTTATTAGTGCATTATGTTTAGAATTGATAAAAAACCGAAATTTGTATGGTGTGATATGTAGTAATGAATTTCACTTAGATTGTAACATATTAATTTTTTTTAATATTTATAAATCACTCAGAAAAAGATATAATTTTTAGTAATTATAAATCATTTAATAAAATAAAATTTATTATAATATAACATTACCTTTAATTTTGAAAATATTAATTTAATTTGAAATTAAAAATATCAAGGTAATTATGGAATTATAATATATCAAACAAACACCAATATAAAATGATATATTTATCTTAAAAATAAATATAAAAAATTAATTAATTCAATTTACTTTACATTTAATATATTAAATATCATTCATTTTATTTTTTTATTGACTAAACAATTACTAAGTTGGTGTTTCATAAAATTTTAAAGTATTTATTTCATCTTTAAAAATTAAAAATAAATTATCATTATAAATAAATCTCATTTATTTTTCCAAATAAAATTTATTACCAAAAATTTTCTTTTTCTTCTCATAACATTTATATAAATTAAAATTATTGAAGTTTTATTTTTGCCTTTTTCATTAGATAACATTTTATATAGGCCACTATCTTGGAAAATTGTCCCAAAAACCAATAAAAATCAAGATTAAGTCACTAATAGTCAAAATATTCCAATAAAATAGGATTTCAAATATATCGTTGGTAATTTTAACTCTTATATTTTAAGATTAACCCCACCCCCCCTCGATATATGAATTCTAACAATAACCATGTTAATTAATTTTTTTAATTATTTTCACAATTCATAATGGCCAAAAAAATTAGATAAACTTATTAGGATATATAATTTATGATTATTCCAAATATATTATACATATTTCTATATTACATTCATAGATGTGAAAATATTTAATTACAAATTAATCTAGTTGACGTGACAATAACCTGAGTTTTTAATGACTAATTATTGAAAAGTGTACAAAATTTTTATATCAAAATTTATTATGAACATGATTAAAATGAACTAAATTAAATTAAAAGCTATATATTTTATCAAATTTTACTTTAAAAAAAATTAAAATATAATTCATCATTATAAATAATAATAATTAAATTGTAGTTTTCAATCTCAATTTAGTAATTGTCTTCATCCATTAAAAATATAAATTTCTTTAATAAATAACCCTAAGATAATTTCGATATTCCCATTTTAAAATTGAAAAATATTTTATCAAATTAAATTTATTAAAGTGTTAAAAATTATTTTTATAAAATCCACAAAAATAAATTAAGAAACATTTATTTTGGGAAAATACTATTTTAGAATCATATGATACCATTATTTACAAAACATGTAATATTTTTCCAATATTTTTTCATGATTTAAAACAATATTAATTAATTTTTTAAAATTTTTATTATTCCTCATATAACTATGTTTTACATTTATGTTGTTGTAGTTGTGGTTGAATAATATTAATAATTTATTGTAGTTTCTGTTAATATTTACTGTCATGTAGAACACAATCTAAACCCAGTGTTTCATGTAACACAAGCATAACACGACGTTGTTTATAATGCATGATATAGTTACTATTTCCTGAACACTATAAAAAATCAGTTCTTTGTGTAACACAAGATAAATTGTTATAGAGTATACCAAAAAATATAAAATAGGATTAATTTATTTAAAAAATTAAATATATTTAACAAAATCTCAAGGTGTTACAATTGCTTTATGATATATAATAAGAATATAAGGGAATATACTTATCTGAAAATTATAATTTTATCCTTCAATCAATTCCCACAACAACATCATATTTCACCTCAAATGATAAATATTTTATGATGATTTTTTTTTCATATAGAGCTAAAATAGACATATAATAAAATATATAATGCACAAAAGGATAACAAAATATACCCTATATCCTTCAAAATTGACAAAAACTATTTTTTTGGAATGTGGTAATAACATCCCACATTTTATTAAACAACTATATGATGAAATAAAACATTAATATAAATATCCTCAATAATAAAAGTAAAATTTTTTCATTGATCATTCAATAAATAAATTACCTAAAATTTTCCAAAGTATTCTCGACCAACCTCAAAACCCAAAAATTCTAGTATTTGATAACATATTATTGTATGAGTAATTTTATATTTATCTAAAAACTGTATCATTTAATCAAAAATAATAAAAAAAAATTAAATGAATGTGACATAGTCATGTAATATATAAAATATTTTACTCATTTCCATAAATAAATGAAAACACTATAAAGACACAAAAAAAATTCATATTAATCAAAAATATAATTCAGAAATTATTCATGAAATAAAATCCCATGTTACCAAATAATATTAGGTTTACATTTATCAAATAACGTTCTGTAATAATATAGTGATACATTTTTATGAAATTGCATTAATCCCTTAATCACTAAATCAATTTTCAATACCATGGTTATCTATATGACACAAATAAGTTCATAAATTATAATAACCCATAATTACCTCAACATCAATAATTATTGGTTCCTTAAAGGATATCAACACCATTAAACATATTTCAAGAGAATGTTAAGGTATTATACATCTAATAAATTTTAACATGCAAAAATGGTGGTTAAATATACATCAAACGTTTTTTATAAATCATTAAATATTATTTAAACTATTAGTAATTACTATAAAATGCATAAGAATTAACAAATTATTGATCAATAATATCCTTTACTAAATCCTCTTAATAAATATATATCAATTAATTTCTTCAAACAAAATTTCATTCTAACATGGACATCACATAGGATGATTATAGGCTTTATACCATTGTTACCCTTCGATTGTGGATTTGAACTCTATAGTCTTGCTATATGAGACATTCTGTGTCTTTTCTAGAATGTTTTATTTTTTTACTAAAAATTACTAATATAATTTTGTTATATAAAAAAAACATATGTGATAATAATATTTATAATTTACCTTGATAATATAATGTTCCCATAAATATAATGAATAGAATCAAAATAAAATTAATAAAAAATATATTTTTAGCATTTATGATTTTTTATACAACATGATTTTTTCTTAATAATAAAATAATATTTAATAAATATTGATTTGTTAAAATAAATAAAATATCAACACCTTGGTTTATTTCCCCCTCAATAATATGTCCATAAATTAATTCCTTAAAAAAATTTCCATTACACTTCCTCACATTTCAATTATATCAATTATATCTAACATAGGTTTCCAAATATGAATACAAAATATACCATTGATAAATCATTATGTGTTTCATGATTTTCATGATGTTAAATAATAAAAATAATTCATTGATAAAATACCACTATATCATAATTAGAAGACGTTTATATATAAATTGGCCCCTAAATCAATTTCATTACAATTCCATTAAAAAAGTTTTTTTAAAACATATTATTTAATACTTCCTTCCTAAAATAAAAAAAAATTAATTACATAAGATTAATTATTATAATAACATAATAAAAAACATAATCTATACCTTTCATATGTCATTAATGATTTCCAGAAAATAAATTATAATAGAATTATCCATTGATAATAATTTATCCATACAGTATTTCTTATATAATTCTTGAGGATTAAAATAAGGAAATTGATTTAAATAATTCCCATAAACCTAACATGTAATAAATTCAATTGATTTCTTATGAATATATTAATTACTCCCAATGGTGTAAACAAAAATCTTTATTTTTTCCTTGGTATGTTATTTATTTATTCATTACTTTACCTAATTCAAAGCTTTCTTCCATTTTATTAATAAATTTCATTTAGTGTATATTACCATATTCATCGAATATAGTATGTTAAATCTTTATACCTTTATTCTATTTATCACCTGAAAATACATGGAAAATAAGTTGTTTTTATTTTGTTAATATAGGAATTCATCTAGGTTCATGTTTTTAATCATATTTCCTGATATCTGGTTAGGAAGTAACAAAATTGATTTCCCTACATCCCAATTTCCATTTGGTTTATTATTTGAAAAACCACCACAATGTTCTTCATATCCATTTCTATATATCTTCATGCATCTTATAACAAATTACTAAATAAAATTAGTCTGATTATGTTAATAAAATCATAATAAAACAAATTATGGGATGGATAAATAATAAAATAACCTTACCCATTTTATATTATATTCAAATTTTATATTTTATCCTAAATAGGAATAATTTCCCTTATCATACTATTTTTTTTATTATAGAGTACTTTTATATTATGATCTAAATAACATCATAAACTTTAATGTGTTTTAAAACATTCTTATTAAGGCTATATATATTTAACTGATCTCAAAAAATTCATAAATGCAATATTTAGAAAACAAATTACTTAAATTCATTTTTAGGATATTTTCAATTTTGGGTTTTATAGAAATATATCATATATATTACATAATAATACCTTGAATCACAAGTTGTAAACATCCGCATAGTAACCAATTTTTCCTTAATATATTTATTTTAAAATAAGACTAATTGTATTTTCATGAAAAATACTTTCTATTTCCAATTTGACTTTATTGTTTTTCATTACCATATATAATCACTATAGAAAAATTTACAAAAAGTAATTGATAAAAATTATCTAAAAATTTGTCATAAAAAATTCTACCCATAATTTTTAAAATCATGATTTGGTCAAATAGATTTTTTCTTTAATCTAATAATCATTTATAAAAAATAATATTTTTAAAAGGACATAAAATCAGTGTCATACCCAATGTTTTTTCATAAAATAATTAATAAGAAATAATGAAGTAAAAAAAATCAAACCAATATTGGAATCATAGAAAACATGAGAACACTTGAAAAACATTATCTAAATAAGTATCATTTTACACAAAATATAATATCCAATCCTTTAAAACAAAATATTATTATCCTACCCGTTAAAATAAAATTATTTTCATTACAAATCATTAGAAATAATAAAATTTAATTTAGGTTAATTGTGTTATTCTATTAAAAAACTCATATATGAATCATTAAAGTATCCCATAACAGTTTAATAAATAATATAGGCATTTAAAAATATAATTATCCTAAGATCATAATAAATTCAAAATATATTATATAGCTATATCAGGCTCAGCGACTCATAAAAAATGTCCAATGAATTTAATATTTATATAAAACATATAATCATTAATTTAATTTATAGAACTCATAAAATATACTTTTAAACCCATAATAAAAACATTATAAAAAATTAACGAACCGTTTATTTTAAAACGGAATTTTAAAAAAATCCTAAAAAAATTGGAATGATTGTTTTAATTTGAAGAATAAATAGAATATCATAATGAAATCCGATAATAAAATAATTATCATGATCACATGAGAAGTATTTTATGAAAATATTTTAAAAATTACACACCATTTTTCTTTTGTATGGAAAGTGAAAACATTCTATTAAAATAAAATAAAATAATTTCTATTAAAACCCATTAATTTATAGTAAAAGTTTACATTAAATGCCTTTTTTAATTAATTTCATTCTATATAAATACATATATAAAATAATTTTAAGAATCTCTACATGGAGGGAAATGATATATAAAATAAATCATTAAAATATTTTAAATTGAGGTTTTATGTTAATGTTTACATCCCATAGAGTTCTAATCACATTGAACCTTCATTATCATCCAAAATAATAAAATTTGTAATTATTTACATCCCAAATAATCATTTTAAAATTTATTATAATTTTATATACATTTATTTAATCATTTAATTTTTTTCTAGTAATTCAACTCACGTATAATCCATGCAGAGGAGTTGGAGAATTATCACTACAGGATTATGTGGAGTGCTGGTTTTCCGGTGCGGGGGATTCTGAACAGGATCGGTTGGTTAGAACAATCATCCTTATGGCTCTATGTTGGGTTCTTTGGGAGGCACGTAACCAGGTTCGGAGAGGTGAGAGTCGGACTCTGCTATTTCTACAGGTTAGCCTCAAGTCTCTCATTTTTGATATTGCTTCTCAGATAAGAGGCAGAACAACGACTACTGCGATTAACAACCTTCTTCATCGCCCCTTTTTTCGAAAACAAAAGAGTTGTCAGTGGGTTAAATGGAATCCGCCTGTTGAGGGACTTAAGCTTAACGTTGATGGGTCATGCATGGGAGGGATCATGAGGGGGGAGGTGTGCTACGGGATTCCTCTGGATCAGTTCTCTTCGCCTTCACTGCATATTATGGGTCTGGCAACTCCTTGTGTGCGGAAGTGAAGGCGCTGGTCTCGGGTCTGTTGGTATGCAGAAGACATAAGATGGTCATGTCCAAAATTGAAACGGACTCGGATACCCTCGTGAAGATTATGAAAGGGTGGTGTGGGGTTCCGTGGGAACTCACGTACTTTATCAGAAGCTGCAGAATGGGAATCCCACATGGAGTTCGTCTGTCTCACAGCTGGAGGGAGGCTAATTTCGCAGCAGATTCCCTTGCCCTCCTGGGTAGAAGTGATGACCCTCTCATCCTCTATAACTCTCTCCTCTCTCTCCCTACAGAATGTGCCTCCTTTGTGTTGGGGGATGTGCTCGGGCTTCACCATTTCAGCCCCCCTTGAGGGGTCTTGCTTCCTTTCATTATTTATTTTGAATAAAAAAATGAACTACTACTACTATCATATATTGAATAATAATCATGAAAAATTTATTTTTTATATATCAAATATAATTTTAAAATCAGACATTAATTTTTGTTGTGAAAAATGGATTTCTATAATTTATAAAGTAGTCCATACATATTATTGAGTAACATTTACATTTTTAAATGAATAAGATGAGAAAAGTTATATATTATTTTATATTTTTATAATTATGATTATGTAATAAATAAAAAGTTTTTTCTTTAAATTAAATTATATATTTCTTCTATGTGATTTGGCTGTAAAAAATCACATCCCCTCATATATGTTGTAATTGATATGTAGACATGAACATCATATTCATTTTTATTTAGATAGAAAGGGATAAAAATAAATGATATCATATCCTTATAGAATGACAATTATTTAATAAGTATCATATATATACATAAAATACATAATTATAAACATCTATTTTAGGTAATGATTGAATTTTAAATACATATTTCATTGAGGATATATCCCACACATATGCACAAATGATGTTTTCATTACTTATATGATAGAAAAGGTTATGAAAACAGAATTAACTATATACATTAAATCATTTTAGTATATGTTATAAAATTATTTTAATATATTATCATGTTTTATGATTATTTAAGGTAGAAAAAAATGAAATATATTGAATGAGGTTTGATTAGACAATTACCTCTTCGTTAGTAGACCTTATATAGATCCCTTCATAATGACACTGATAAGAGTGTTAAAGAAGAAAATTTTCTCAAATATATTGATATTGAAAATTAAAATATAATTTATTAGAGTTTTCTCAATATATTTTGGTCAACATGGTGTAATGAAAAGAGATAACGGTTTCCTTTTATAAAAGATGTACATGAATCTTTTGGAAATTCAGAAAATATTATAATATAATATTTGTATAACACAATAAAAATTTATAATAAGTAAAATCCGTTCTAAAATATGTATGATATGTTCATAATAAAATAATACAATAAAATTTAGAAAATTTAATATATCATTTTAAAAAATATATTCTATTTTATCCACTTAGTTAAACTGTTTTATTCATAAATGTGGTGAAAACTGTCCGAATATTAAATTGGTATATTATAAATTATAAGTTTACCATTAGATGAAATATTGAAAATGGATTAATATTAATACCATTTCCCATCATATTTATCTTCTTTCAATAGTTTATTAATTTTAACTAATTTTACAGAATTTTATATCTCAAAAATTACCATTATTGTCATTTAGATACTATTAATTTAGATTGAAATTAAACACAAGAATATAGTATTATTTGTTGAATACAAACCTGTAAAACAACTACTATGTTGTTTTTTTCTATTTTATATACGTAGGACACTACAAATATACAATATTACATTACATTTTGAGTTTTTAAAACCATATACATGATTTTTCTACTTCCCACACATGAATTTTTTCGATATTGCATATGAATTTAATGTAATCATTTCATCACTATAAATTATTAATAAATTTTTATGATAAAAATTTATAAAAATAAAATGTAGTTACACATTTCTAAAAAATAAAAAAAATATTAATATAATTGGATCGACATTTTTGACATTAAAATTTACAAAAAAAATGTTTTAATGTTCAAAATCTCATTTAAATTGGAGAAAACGGTCATATTTTTTCAGTTTGGTTGATCATGTATAAAATTAAATAATTGAATAAAATTAATTCATGTATTTTAATGAATTTAAAACATTATTTAATTAGTTTATACACTAATTAAACCATAATATGTTTACCGTGGTAATAATAATTTAGTATGGTTACTATTCACATTGACAAAAAAAATAATTTTAATTATTACCTAACAATCTTAAATATGAGTCTAAATTTGGAATTAATTTTAGGATATATATTTAGCATAAGTTTTTTCATTTAATTAAAAAATAAATATAAAAAATGAGATGTAATATGAATTTCTAGAAAAATCCATTTCAAACTTTAAAAATTCTTATAAACATAAATCAAGTATAATGTTAAATGTAAAAAAATTACCTAAATATGTTTATTAAAATGGAATGAATTATGTTCTAAAATTAATGCATTATATAATGTCAATTTTTTTACATTAAAGTAAAATATACTTTTCAATATAATTTATTATTTTCAACAATTCATTAAAGAACCAATATTTTAAAAAAATTATACAAAATTCATCATAAGATAATTATTCATTAAATATTTAAACAATAATATCATTTTATAGAATGAAATATTTATGTGATCTAGAAATAAATTATTTTATTTAATAATATTATTAATGAAAACCATACATGACGAAATATGATTTTTGATAAATTTATTACATATAATGACAAAATGAGTGTTTTTTTAAAAAAAATTAATAAATGAATTTTTATAGTGTAGTAATTTTATATATATATTTAATAATTTGTCTTATAAAATTAATAGCATCCATATTTATCTATACGGTATAATTATAACATTTAAATAATAATATTTCATGGGTCATTTATCCTCTGTTTTGCGTGTTCTATACAATATTAAATATAATTTTCTTTTAAAATATATGGTAATAATGAGGTTATCTAGAAGTGAAATTAGAAGATATGAATAAGTCATTGGATTTTTTATCAATGCTGAAATAGATATTGGGTTTACCAACAACATCATGGTTTTGATATAAAAACATTAATGGAATTAAAAGGAAATTATAATAAGAAAAACCATGGATAGAATATGATGGGTTTACCTTTATTCGATATTTTTTGAATGAATTATGTGGAAAATTATGTTAAGGGAACTGGAAAATGATATATTGGTTTAAAATAAGGCTTTCATGAAAGTGAATATCAATGTAATGAGTAATGGAATCATTACAATACAAATGGAGTTATGTATCCATTAAATGAACCACCCACACTACAAGTAATATCTCAAAAATACCATGTAGTTTTTTTAAATAATATCATCCTATTTCAAGAATAGTCACTCAAGAATAACTTTATTCCAAGGCATAGTAAACTTGGAATTGGTTTTTGAACATTTTTTACATTTATATAAAACATCACACAAGAGCTTTTTTGGGCACATCTAAATGGGTAACCGGATTAAAAAATTCTAAGGGAAATGATGTACTCAGAAGGGAAACATTACCTATGGAATCAAATAACCTAAACCAGCATGGTTCATGCAAAAAATAATAATTTTATGACTTTATAAAAAAAATTAACAACATAATTTTCTTAAGGAGAAAAACAATCTTTTAGAATTTTTTATTTTGAATTTTTATTTCATTGCATCATAGCAGAAATGATAAAATTAATTTTCTCCATTTGAAAAAAAGGCTGATTGTGGGCACGATCAAGGATTTCAATGAAACCATGGTGTTTTGGCTCTGGAAAGAAACAGTTGATGAACCGCCACCAATGAAGGATTGAGAAATGACAAACTATAGATGTATGATCTTCATCAATGACAGATCCAACCTCAGGGTAGGGGTTTTGTTAATTATGATTTGGATTCCCCATTATTTATTTCTAATAAAATAGTGTGGATCGTCCCACTAATAGGTTTATCCATGAATCATTTATTATTGAAGTATATGGTATTTTTTCATGAGGGGAGTTATGGGTAGTTAGATGCACGTTATGTTTATCCTTTATTATAATCCTAATAAGGATGAATGAAAATGATGTGAACAAAGGTCATGATCCTTCCTTTTTGATTTATATGTACATTATTCCTTTACTCCCCTTTTATTTAATTATTCATAATGTAATGACAACCACCATCTGAGAAGGACCACAATAGTAGCGATGGACCTCTGTGGCGAGGAGGGCCACGACAGTGGAATGGGCTACTAGTTCGAAGGCTGGTGGTGGTGAAACCCACAACAGCCAACACAGGAGGTGTATTGAGGTGGCATCCACATTAGGATGAGGAGGTCATGGTGGTGCATAACTACAATGCCAACATGGAACCGCGTCAAGTTTTCATTCCTGTGGTCAGGCTGCGGGTCAGTGCTAGCACGCGTTCCAACAGACAACGTGCCTGGGAGGTGGATGACAACATGATGTGGATGGGATGTGGCCATTGTCGCATTTAGTGGAGGCCAAACCATTCCGTAGTGGCAGGTTGAGTAGGAGAATATGGGTCGCCCCAGGTGGCCCAGTGGGTCGGACCCGCAGCCTAGCGAGTCTGACCGACAACTTCTTACTAAAACAAATATAACCTCCAAACTATGGGTCCTATTGAAAATATATTTATAGATTAAGTAAGCTTGAGATGAGATGGTCCTTTTTGAAAAATAAATGTGAGAGTCCAAGGAGGTTGATATATTATTTATGTCTTGAGGATTAGATTCTCTAGGAATCAACCATGCTACGAGAAGAAATCCTCCAACAAGCTGTGACGAAAAGGATGCGGAGAGCAGACCTTAGTGGCTTGATAAAGGTGTAGACCTCAGTGGACTAGTAGACGAGTAGACAATAGTTTCATTCCGGATGAGCAGACCTCAGTGGCCTGGCAGATGAGAAGACCTATCTGGCCCGCTAGACCATCAGGACTCAGTGGCCTTGTAGACCTTAGTGATGATGAGCAGACCTTAGTGGCCCGACATATGAGCAGACCTCAGTGGCCATGAATTCCTCAATGAGTCATCATGGATGAATCTCTCTATAGTACAATATTTTTATCCCTACTAATTTTTTTCTTACACTATATATTGTATTCTATAGCTATGTGACCTTTGCATTACATCATGTGTACTTTTATTAGTGGTCATTTCACTATGATTTGGGGTCCCTATTGAGTATTTTGTTACTCACCCATTCACGGTTGTTGCCTGCACATGTCGTGTCTCTTGTTGATGATAGACATTTTGATAGAGACATTGGTAGTCTAGGACGAGGTGTTACCTTGTGAGATCAGACAATCGAGGATCACTCATACAGATTCTGGCATCTACTCTTCACATTCCTTTTATGTAGGGTTTTCTACATATAGATTTTCTGATACCTTCTACTCCCTTTATTAGATATTTTATTTTTTGTGTTAGTATTATATCCCATTTTACTTAAATCTAGCACCTCTACACATAGTGGTTGTCTTAGTGGTATGCATGTTCTCTTTATCAATATTGTGGGCTGGGGTTTTCAGTGTGAGTTTGCATTGGTACATGGAAAATGCATCCTAATTGAAGGATATTCCCTTAAAAATTGTCGCTTGACCCTAGCCTTTGGGATGTGGGCTTTAGTTAGTCGCAGAACAGGCCTTGGGGGATGGGTTGTGACAAATAGTTATCAGTGGAGGAAAATTATACCTTAAGGAAATAGATTCTATACATTTTTAAGGGAACAATAATCTATCTTTTGAGTTCTAATTTCTGCGGCAGGGTGTCCCGTGTTGGTGCGGTGGTTGACATATCCATATACTAGGTCCTTGAATTCTATGTTTCGACTCGATAAATAAAAACACTAGTTCCATGCATCATATAGGAATTGATTGTTTCATCATGTACTTCTAGAGTCAGAGTCATATAAAAACATATAACTTATTCATTGTGGTTTATCTTGATCTATTTCGGGGTGCCACAATGTAGATAGCCTGTAAGGATTCCAGTTTATGTCCATGAGGATGGTATGCCTAATGATGAGGAATTAGTACCGGTACAACTACTGGAGATGGCCCCACCATGTTGTTCAAAATCGTCTCCACTTGCCACTAATTTGCAGTTGCAACCAACACTACCAGTAGAGGACATACATTTGATCAACAACTTACAAGAGGTATAGTGGTAGATACCTCCATGTTCAGTGGTGAGAGAGACCCCCAGGTGGTTGAAGATTTGCTTGAGGTGGTTACACGAGTCTTTCATCTAGTGAGGATGCCTCTTGACTAGATGGGGATCTTAGCTACGAGCCTTCGGGGCTTGGTAGGGATATGATGAATATTGAGGATCTAGACACACAACAAGTTGACCCCAACCTAGTCATATTTCAAGAGCCTCTTCAGTGAGGGGTTCATTCTCGTGATGTTGTGCTTAGTGTCCATACAGGTGCTACTTCACCTACTGCAAGGTATCATGATAGTAATAGTGTACTCGACAAGATTCACCGAGATTTCTCACTACTCCACAGACATGGTGTGTAACATATTCTTACGGGCATGATCATTTAAGTAGTGACTAATCAAGGATAACAGGGATCCATGGTATCTATTATCACCCCTACTCAGGATGGGGTTCTGTAGTGATCCTATTAGTGGATGGATTCCTGTAAAAGATGGCTCCAACGGTAAGATCTACCAGTAGACACTGGAGTGTAGAGTAATAAGTTGTGGGTAGAAGGCAGTTCACATGGTGGACGAAGTGGGCCGATAATTTCTAGGGACAACTACAAGTTGTGGGATCAGAGTTATAATACCCCCATGATAGATAGAGTCATCAAAGAAGAAGGGTGTGCTACTCACGCAGCGTTCATGGACCAATGGCACATGATTGCCCGACTCGCCACGCAGATGACCGGCATATGGTCGAGGGACCACCAAGAGAGAGGAAGAAGTTTGAGCAAGGGAACCCATAAGATAGTGGGAATTTGAGGGGTGTTGAAATAGCATTAAACAATTGGTGGATGTTTGAGGTACTATCACCACCACCAATTGGAGGTCCACCATGGGCTCTAATAGCTTATGGAGAGGGGCGAGGCCCGATTTAGGTGACGAAGGCCTTCAACCATAAGGATCTAGAGATGATTATATGTATGTGTCTTATACACCATAGATTTAGTTCATATAGTCATAGATTCCAGTCAATCATTTCATTCCACTGACACTGTTAATATATTTTATATTTCAGTGGAGCATTGGCTCAATATTTTTTATGAAAGACTCATACGGGAGGGGATTAGACAATTACACACTGGTTCTTAATGTGTGAACTTACTCATGGAGGTGATATATTTGGATAGGATATCCTAGTAAAGGAATCAAGCTCTTATGATGTCATCTTGGGTGTGGACTGTTTATCCACAGTTTAGGTTCAAATCGAATATTTTTGGCACAGAGTGTGGTGTGTCTGTGATGTTGGGATAATGCATTCTTTCACCGGTGAGCTTTCCTAAACCATAGTGTGGCTGAAGATAAGATTCCTTCACATTCATGTAGTAGTGGATGTGTCCGAAGAAATATTTCATGAAGATGTTCTGAGATTACCCCTCAAAGAGAGGTTTACTTATACATCGATCCGTACCCCGAGACGACACTGATATCTACATCATCATATTAGGTGGATCCCGCGGAGCATCAGGAGTTGAGGTTACTGCAGGGGGATTTGTAGAAGAAGGGATTTGCGAGACCTAGTGTTTCACAATAGAAATACCTAGTAGAGTTTTCCAAGAAGGTAAAAGGGAGTTTGAGTTTGTGTGTGGATTTCAAATGAAAAAACTTGTGATTGTGAAGAACATGTTTCCACAAACAAGGGTTGATGACCTCATTAATCATTTGAAGAGAGCGAAAAGGTTCTCTAAGAATGGCCATTATCAGGGTATCATCGTATTTGTGTGCAGGATGAGTCTTTATATAAGACAATCTTTTATATGTTGGTATGTACACTATCAATTAATGGTGATTCCATTCGGTGTGACAAATTCCAATGTAGTGTTCATGAGACTCATGAAATGGATTTTCCAACCTTACCTTGACCAGTTCATCATGGTGTCATTGATGACATCATGGTGTACTTGGAGTCTTAGGATGAGCATACTAAACACCTATGAATAGTCCCAAATACACACCAAGAGAACCAGATTTATGGGAAACTCTTGAAGTGTCAATTATGGATTTTGGAGCTCCACATTATGAGACACATCATTACGGAGGCTGGAGTTTTGTAGATGCATAAATTAAAGGGGCATTTCTTGCTTATTATAAACCAAAGATCGTGATTGAGGTGAGGAGTTTCTTGGTTTTGGTCAGATACTAGCATAGGATTGTTTCTGACAGCTCCAATGTAGAAGAAACCTTATCATATTTGACATAGAAGGGACAACCCATTGTGTAGATGGGGAAGTGCCTGTAGAGTTTCCAGAATCATAGAGAGAGGCTAACGAGTACCCCCATCTCGATACAACTAGAGGAGGGAATTGGGTATATAGTATTCTATGATATATCATGGACTAGAATGGGTTCTGTTCGGATGAAGGTATAAGAAATGATCACCTAAGGTTCATGATAGTTGAGGTAGCATGAGAATAATTATGTGACCCGTGACCTCGAGCTAGAAGCAATGGTATTTTCATAAATGATTTTCCAAAAATACTTTATGGGTATGTGGATTCCTATCCACTCTTACCGCAAACTTATCAGGTATATCTTCACCTATAAAGACATCAGCGTAATGAAGTAGTGGGGGACAATGTTACTCCGAGACTTTAACATTAAGATAATCTATACTCTAGGGAAGGGGAACATGGTAGAGGACTTTATCACTAGGAGATTTAGTTTTCAGTTTCTTGGCGAGGTGTTAAAGAAGTTTTTTTCAATTCATATATCATTCGTGGTTGGTGATGGAGTATTTTATCTTCATTTGATGCCTATCACTCCCCGACTATTATAGCGAGTTAGAGAGGCACAACTTGTGGATGTTGACTATGAGGTCCAACGTGTTCAGTTATCCTCTTGAGTGTATCCTAGAATATATTCAATAGGTGGGGAGCACGTCACCCATTTTAGAGGGTGCACCATTATACCAGTGTTATAGGGTTAGGAGGTTATGAGGGAGTTACACACATTCATTTTGGTTGAACATCCATGAGTGGAAAAGATGTTCCAAGACATATGACATCAGTACTAGTGGATGGGGATGAAGTAGGATGTATCATAATTCATTTCACGAAGCCTCACATGTCATTAAGTGATAGAAGAGCATCAGGTTCGAGTTGGCTTGACTCAGCTATTTGAGGTGCTGGAGTGGAAGTGGGAGGGTATCTCTATGGACATTGTTATGGGTTTATCAAATACCTTCATGGGGCATGATACCATCTGGGTGGTTGTTGATCGACTAAAAAATTCCCCCCAAATACTACCCATATTGTTGTAGGTTTATGTTGAATGATTGGGGTACATATATATAGAGAATATAGTTGGACTATACAAAGTTACATCAACAATAGTCTCGGATTGAGACACATCCTTTACATCTGAGTTGTGGTAGGTATTGCAAGGCTCCTTTGGGAAACAGCTACAAAGGAGTGCATAATTATATCCCAAAATAGATGGTCAGATGGAGAGAACTATCCAGGTTTTATAGGATATTCTATGTTCTTGTATAGTGGACTTCGGGAGCTATTGGGAGGGTCACCTACCATTGGTGGAGTTCACATAAAACAATAGATACCACACCACCATTGGTATGACACCATTCGAGGCACTATACGTGCGACCGTATAGGTCACTGTTTTGTATGAAAGACCCAGTGGAGTCAATGCTCATGGGTCCATAGATGGTGTAGGCTACAACAAATAAGGTGAAGGTCTTCCAATAGTGGATGAGGACAACACTGAGTAGGTAGAAATCTTTTGTTTAAAGGAGATGGATGCCCTTGTAGTTTGAGGATGGAGACCATGTGTTCCTTCGAGTCTCACCATGATAGGGAATGAAGATAATTTATAGGGGAGGCAATCTATCTCTGAGGTTCATCGAACATTTTCATATTCTCGGCAGAGTTGGAAAGGTGGTGTACCACCTAGATCTCCCCCCAAAGATGCACCTGGTGTATAATGTTTTCCACGTATCACTGCTATGTATGTTCATGATCCATCACACATCATTGACTATAGAGAGTTGTATATTGATGATGGGAAGACATTTGTGGATTTCCCATTAGAGAATAGGGATCGACATGAGCGAGTCCTTCATGGATGGTTGATTCCTTTTTTCAAATTCAGTGTTTGTACGTGAATCTCTAAAAGATTGCATGGGAATGGGTTTTCTTAGATTCGAACTCAGTACCCTTATTTGTTTGTTTAGCCCTTGTTTTGGTTTATGATGACATAATGACCTAATATTGAGGTATTGTTTTGTCCTAGAAATTCCATGTAATATTTTTAAAATTATATGGGATTATGTCGAAGATAGGCCCTTAGACGACACTTTATTACAAGTCATGGTGATCCCAAAATAAGTGTTTGATTTTTTTAAATTTTATGTAATATAGAGTGCATGAGTGGTTTTGTAAAATTTTTAAATGGGTGCCTAGATTATAATATTTCAGGGAACCATTATGTCTAGAATGTCAACTTTATCTATGTAATGTTCTATCCTTGACCAGTATGATTTGAGAAAAAATGTTATCTTTTGGAATTTTTATGAGAATTTCATAAAATATTTTTTTAGGAAAAATAAAATGCTCTTTTAGTTTAGTATATTATGAATATATAATTTCACTTAATTATAACTAAAATGTTGCTTCATAAATGAAACAGTGTAACAAATTTGCACTACTACATTACTAAAATGTTGATATTCATTTTCTACATTTAATGGGTTAACCTAAGATCTATCGTTGGCATGCTCAATTATTTATCTAAACCCCTAGTGTTTGGGAATTTGTGGGTGATGATCTACGAGCTTCCACTAATGATGGATTGAGAAACGATGAATGATAGTGGTGGAATATTTTTCAACAAGAAATCCAACCACGAGTCATGGGATTTGTCCTTTATGAATTGGATTCTTCAATCATTATTTCTAAACAACAAATGAAGATCAACCCTCTAATAGGTTGATCCATGGATTGTTTGTTCTTGAGGGATTTTGGATTTCTACATGTAAGGAGTTATGGGAAGTTGGATGTACTTTTTTTAATCCGTCTTTATTCTCAAAACATGGACGAATCATGTCGACACGAACAATGGTTGTGATTTGGTCATCATGTGTTCCTTGTGCATTATTCATTCCTACGGATTTTGTTCCACTACATGTGTCATAATGACTAATACGGTCCACGAAAGACCACATCAGAGGTGAAGAAGGGCTGCAACAGCACCAAGGGCCATTGGATCAAATTCCAACGTTGGTGGAACCTATGGCATCAGCCACAGGAGGTGTATTGGGGCCACTGGGAGGTGATTGTTGGAGGTGGTGGAACGTGGAATCATCCATGTGAGGGAGGTGGAATTCCATAATGGAGGATTTCACGGCAGTGAAGGAATGTGATTCCTTTGGGGTGCCACATCTGGAAGAGGAATTTGCGGCCAGCGGGCCATGGTGGTGCAGAACAACGACACTATTAGGGCACCGTTTCAGGTTGAGAGACCCATTTCTGTGCCATGGGATGGTGTTGTAACACGGACCATAGGTCCACGTGTGGGGGAGGAGGCCATAAACCTGCCATCTGTGGTACGTGGAGGGGATGCGGCTGTTACCGTGTCTAGTGGAAGGCGAATCGGCCCTCCGCAGTGGGCCAGGTAGAAGAATAAGGGCCACCCCTAGATACCCAATGGGCTAGGACTAGTGGTTTGGGTCAAACATGGGTTGGGTTGGAAGACCCGGATCTGGTCAGTGGATCATGGGTGGTTTTGGGTCAAGTCAGTCTAACCGGTTCAGACCGGGCTTATGCCCGACCGACCCCTTTTTAGAAAAAAATCCCAACTTCCAAACTATGCATTAGATTAAAGAGTCGTTTTTGGGATTCTGACCGACATGTCAAAAAGGAACTATTTCTAGTGAGTTTATGGTGCAAAGACCCAGAATTTCCATGTAATTTTTTTAATTAAATGGGGATTTTACGAGTCCGTAAAAATTAACAGCCCATGTTTCTGAGGCCCGGTGTGCCCGGAATCAATTTCTAAAGTTTCGGTCAGGTACGTTCAGTAAACGTACGAGAGGGTTTTTATAACATTTGAACTGGTGCTCGGAATTTAAATATGAGGGCATCATTAAACACGAAGATCTGGTATTCACTTAAGAAGACATTCACCTCGACGATTGTGGGTTCAGAATAAAAGATATTTTTGGTTTTTTCGTGGAAAATAATAAAATAAAATGAACACTTTATTTTATTTTTGAGCCACCATATGGAAGTTGGCTGTGGGGTCCACTAGAACAAAACCTCCTTGTGGGAGTTGAAGTGTGGGGACCACCAGACCATAACCTCTCATGAGTGGTTATGGTGGTGGGGCCCACCTGAACCTAACTTCCCAATATGGGTTATGATGTGGGGACAACCTGGGACTATACCCCACTAATAATGGTTGGAGAGGAAAACCTATAAACTCCTCTAATTAATGAGTAAGAGACTCTCCACCCCCTTCATTAAGGTGTCAACCCATCCTCTCTTTTAATTATTCCATCCTCATGAATTAATTAAGTGGAGTCAACTTAATTAATTCACCCAATTTTGAATTCTTATGCCAATGACTTAATAGATTATATAATATATTATTTTTGGCTACTTTTTCTTTTGTTGGCCAAGGAGGAAGGATCTTTTGAGAGAAAATTTATCCCCAAACAATAAAGAAGAACAAATTATTCCAATGAAGATCCCTGTAATGGAGCGTCTTCGACTTTTTTCTCCGAAGCACCTTGCAGATGCAACCGACGTGGGACGTCTTCAACGACCGACCCTCCCTCCTCATCATCGTCAACGAACCGACGCAAGACTGACACGTGCCTATCGTGGGGTGTGAAAAAAACAAATAAAACCTAATTTAAAAAGGAGAAAAGTGGGTAACCTAGGTTGTCTCCAAAGAGGAGTTCACAACAATTATGTTTGTCACTTAAATTAAAGAAAGAAGAAGAGGTTGTTTTTGAAAATGTTTAAGTTGAATAATAATGAAAGCAATTAAAAAAAGGTTGAACACTAATGGATGATGTGAGTGATGGGGTCAGGGTAGTATTCACCTTTTCAATTTCATCATAGTAATAAAAATCATATTCCCTCTCTTCCTTTTCAATGACAAATGAAAGACTCCTCGGCCGAGTTATCAATCATCATTGTTTGAAGAAAGAAATGGAACTCGCTCCTATGTGCATGGAAGATCATAAAAAATCCCTAAAAAAATAAGGTATGTCCCGATTGGGAATTGTTGATCCTTAGAACTTTAGAAAAGGTCCACTAGTTCCACACACGTTCCAATGATCACTGGACACTCACCACCTAACACAATATGCTCGATCGAGACAAATTGCGCTAGGTGGAGGGAGATTAAAAGTCTTTAACCAAAGATATTAAAAATGAATAAACCAAAATCAGAACACGATCGCATTAATAAATTTTGGAAATAGTGATAATAGAATACATTCAAAAGAAAAATAGGTTTTTATATATAAGCATAAAACTCTGACATTACAAAAGTGAAACTCCCCCTTCCCCGATCACTCAACGGGTTTACCCCTCCATGTGAAAGGTAATAAAGTTGAAAGGGGAAGTGGAGAGCATTATTAAACAAATAAAATATAAAATATAAAATAAAATGAACATAAATAACTTAAGCATCCAGAACATCCCATCTTTTACCTTCTTTAACCCCATTGAATGGAAGTGAACGCTCTTATTTATAGGTTTTTGGAGTAGAAAATGTACCTCCAAAATTACTCCACCAAATGTTTGAGTCCAGTTGGAATATTAAATGTCTTAATCATGGGATGTTATCTTAATAAATATTGTTCCCCTATGTCTTATTAATTATTACTAAAAATCACAGAGAATTTGGACATGTGAAACAAATGTTAAGCTCGAATTATGACTAACATATTTTTCTTTCTGAAGTGTCTCTTGAACTTCTTATCTTTTTCTGTATTAAATGGATGCCTTAATTACTTAATATCTTCATAAAATTAAGTAGAATCATGACTCGCAGAGGCCTATTTCTTCTACATCTAAAATAACCCAATTTGGACCTGTGTAGGCTGAGATATACCTCATTAATTATGGTAGGGTCCATTCTGTCGGCCAGAAAACATTTTCCACTTAATGAATTTTTATGGGACATAGTGTGCTGAATTAGACCAAGGTCCAAAATAAAACGATGAATCCCAGGAGCATAAAAATCCTAAAAAAAATAATCACACGATTTGGATGAAAAATGTAATATATATTATTGAAATATAGAAGCTACAAAGAACTACTAAATTTTCAGAATTAAGGAATTTCCACAATTAAACACATAATTCACAAAAACATTAAAATGATACAAATCATATATAAGTGATTAATTGATAGTGGTTAAATAATTGAAACACATATTAAAAATAATGAAGATATTATCTCTATCAATTCCCTCACACTTAGCACTTGGATTCTCGGACAAGTCAAAATCAAAATCAAATCAAAGAAAATTCAAAACAAGTGCCATTGAGATCCACCATTTCCACACCAAGAAATAAAAGATATCATGCCTCATCCATAACCATTATTCCAAGTTCTCAAATAATATCATTCAATATTTTTCCTTTTCATGTATCCTCCCATTCAGAGAAGACACCAAACTCACATGAATTGTCTCTCATCTCACAAATATCAATTGTTCAAAAAATATTTTCTCATCCAAACCAATGCAAGGGTCACCATAGGTTTGAAAAACTCTTAATTCTCCACCCTATGTGATTCAAGGAAATATGTTTATTATGAAGACTTTTCAGGGTTGTTTTGTGGATTTCATTTGGTAGGATTTTTATGTGAAACATTCTGAGGCCGAATGAGGAGGGCTTGACTCTTTTTGAAGAAAAATTGCACAATTCTAATTTTCACTTATGTATGTTATCCTCCCCACTCCCCTAAGTAGAAATTAAAATCCATTATCATGAAATCTCAAGAAATGTTAAAACTGCTCATCATTTCAGAAAAAATTTCAATCTTCTCAAACACGATTTCTCTTGAATTCTCTAGAAAATGCACAGCTTTCTTCTTCCATTAGAAGCTCCAAAGAGGCAAAACTTCTTTTATCACGAAATTTCCAGAAAAGAAAAATCATTCAACGAAATTATTTTTCATCAGCACACACATCTCTTCATCATTTTATGTTCCTCCCAATGTTTCACCAAATGAGGTAGCACAACACAAGACAGCTTCCCCCACACTTCAGTTCAACTAGATCATTCAATTTTACTTCAAGAGCAGGTTTGATAGGGAAAAATGGCTTGTAATATGGATAACCTAACAGGATGTTCATGGATTCTAAGGCCTACAGGGATTAAATTTACAAGGAAGGCCATAATGAAAGAGATTATCTTGAAAAGTGGGATTTTAAACCAACGAAATGACTCAATCATTTAAAACACCTGTACCCCAAACCTTTAGGTCTTGAGGGGAACAAATGAAATTCTAGTTAAGACAAGCATGGTATGGTTATCTCAAGATGTGAGGTGAATGAAAAGAATAAAGAAAAATGGTTCAGAGGCCTCATGGGAAAGTGATTTCAACGATAAACATAGTTATATGTGGCATGAGATTCAAATATCAGAGCAATTTTAATGAAATTCACAAAGAATTGAACTTGAAACAAAGTCATTTTTATCATTCATTTACACTTAGATTCATTGAATAAATTTTAAAACTCAATGAAATGGGTTTCGAAAAATAGAAATGATAATTATTTCAGCTCAAAAGATTCAAAAACACACCAAAAACAAAAAAATAAACACACAAAATATGAAAACATACAAATTTTTTAGTTTTTTTAAAAAACACAACAAATGAGAATCCTAAACTAAAAAGGTTTCCTCCCCAACACATAAATTATGTAGTTACCTCAATGCATTCATGTGTATTAAACATGTAAGTAGAATTTAAAATGAATCACAGCAGCAATAAATTGTAAAGGAGAGGTACAACCTGAATTATTGGAAGTGCATAATTGAGTTAAGATCCTAAGTGTTGCACACTAAAACATACAAAAAAGAACACAAGAAAACATAATACATTAATTGAAATAAAATAAAATATAAATACGATGAGAAAAGAAGTATTTATCTTGGTTTAATCCCCCAAGTGGGACCTGGGTTTGGACTGCCTCTAGATGGGCAGTTCTAATCGGTTATCCCCAATCTGATGGTGGGTGAAGATTATTTCTCATGAAACAACAAAACTTATTCTTTACATCATTAACTTCATCCTTTTTGTTGATAGTACCATGTGTATAGTACACAAAATCCACCCCTAGGAAAATAAAATACAACTTTCTTGGTGGGGGCAGGACAAGTAATGTGTCCTCAACTTTCTTGGTTTTCAATTTCACATCCTCCTCTTCATTATACTGTGATTTCTAAAGGTATGATTCAACAATTTAATAATAAAAGGGAATTTCAGAATTTAATAATATTTCAATAATGTTAAAACATGAAGAATAAATGTCGAATTCTTCCCTTTCAAAGTAACCATCTTGTGCCTCCTTTTCCTCAGGCAATGCCACATGAATCATCTCATGTACTCCCTCTAATAAATGATCAACATGTTTTGGGAGCTCCATATATTCTTCATCATGTGCATCATTTTTTTCATCCTCATCCACCAATTCAATACAAGAGTTATCTGAATCTGAAAATTTCATTGAAGGAGAAGTGGTACTCAATTCATCTTTTATAAAATCAGAATTAAGAGTGTTTAGAAAGATATTATATCCTTGAAATATCTTGAATTAAGTTTATTCTTCAGTGGAAAGATCCTCATTGAGTTTAATTTCTTTGGGTAGAGGTAGTTAGTCAGGCTCCTCTATTTGAAAGATGAGTGTTGAATTCACTTCCCCCATTGGTTCTGATTCTGGTTCTGGTTGAGGTTCTTGATCCAATGTAACCTTCTCTATGGACATCAATCTTTGATAATAAATATCGACTTGATTCACCAAATCCATAAGTTCTTAAAGCGAGATACCTGTGACATGTCCAGTCACCGTTTTCTAAGCCAAAATAGTGAGTTCATAAAGCCTTTGAAAGGGGGATTCCTCATCTTATGAACCATTTTTCCTTGAAACTGTGAGTAATCAATCCAAGAAGAATAATTGAAGTGGGAATACATCAGGGATTTTTTAGATATTTTTTTTTTAAAAAAATAAATGAAAATATTTACAAAATGTTACAATTATATTGTTGGCACAACCTCCCCACCAATAGTGCCAAGTTTCGATACGTGCCCGTCGTGGGGTGTGACAAAAAAAAACCTAAATTAAAATTTAGAAAAGTGGGTAACCTAGGTTTTCTCCAAAGAGGAGTTCACAACAATTATGTTTGTAACTTAAATTAAATAAAGAAGAAGAGGTTGTTTTTGAAAATGTTTAAGTTGAATAATAATGATATCAATTAAAAATAAAGTTGAACAGTAATGGATGAAGTGAGTGATGAGGTGAGGGTAAGGTTCAATTTTGCAATGTCATCATAGTAATAAAGATCATATTCCCTCTCTTCCTTTTGAATAAAAAATTAAATACTCTTCGATCGAGTTATCAATCACCTTTGGTTGAAGAAAGAAATGGAACTCGCTCCTATGTGCATGGATGTTCATAAACAATCCCTAAAAAACTAAGGAAAGTATCGATTAGGAATTTTTGATCCATAGAACATTAAAAACGTTTCACTAGTTACACACACGTGCCAACGATCACTGGACACTCATCACCTAACACAATATGCTCGATTGAGACAAATTTCCCTAGGCGGAGGGAGATTAAAAGTCTTCAACCAAAGATATTAAAAATGAATACACCAAAATCAAAACATGATCGCATTAAGATAGTTGGGAAACAGTGATAATAGAATTCATTCAAAATAAAAAGTGGGGTTTATATTTAAGCACAAAACTCCGACATTACAAAAGTGAAACTCCGCCTTCCCCGATCACTCAACGGTTTTACCCCTCCATGTGAAAGGTAAGAAAGTTGAAATGGGAAAAGAGCATGATTAAACAAAGAAAAAAAAATATAAATACAAAGAACATAAAGAACTCAATCCTCCAGCATAGACCCTCTTTCACCTTCATCGACCCCTTTGAAAGGAAGTGAACACTCTTATTTATAGGCTTTTGGAGTAGAAAATTTCCCTCCAAAATTAATCTACCGAATGTTTGATCCCGGTTGGCATAATAAATGGCCAAATATCGAGAAGGTGTATTCATAAATTTTTTTTCCATATGTATTCTTAACGCTTCCTAAAAATATCAGCGAAGATGGACAAGTGGCACAAATGTTATACTCGAATTTCCACTGTCATATTTTTCTGCCCGAGGTGACTCATCAACTTTCTGTCTTTGTCTGCATTAAATTGATGGCTTAATTACTTAATTTCATCATAAAATTATGTAGAAGCATGAGAATCAGAAGCCTCTTTATTCTCCAGTTGTAATCACCTAATTTGGACATGTGTTGTCCGAGATATGCCTCATTAATTATGGTAGGGTCCATTCTGTTGGCTAGAAAACTTTTTTGCACTTGATGAATTTGGCTTGGCCATAGTGTGCTGAATTAGACCCAGGTCCAAATTAAAATGTTGAATCCCACGAGCATAAAAAGCCTAAAAAAATAATCAAACAATTTGGATCGACAATTTAAAAGATATTCTCGAAATATTGAAGCTACACAAAACTACTAAATTTCCAAAATTAACCAACTTCCACAATTAAACCCATAATTCACAAAAACACTAAAATGATACAAATCAGCTCAAATTGATTAATTGTTAGGGGTTAAATCATTGAAACACATATGAAAAATAATGAAAATATTATCTCTATCAATAGGCTTGGGATTTGAATTGTGCGGCGGACATGATGGACGACACCAACTCCGTCTTCTTCCCCATGACTCCGTCAACGAGCAATGAACAATGGTAGGGGTTTAATTTTATTTAAATATGATATTATTACTTTATTACTTGTATTCAAAAAAAAATGAAATTGTGCCAACATATTATCAAGTTGATCTGTGGATGTTTTTCCATGAAAGTTTGTAATATTTTAGTTAATGAGGGATTATGGGAATTGATGTTATTAAGATATATTACATGCTTCTTCTCCGCTTCATTCTTGTGAGCCAACTGAAATCACCCTAAACGCAGAATGTTGTAGACCAAACCAATGTGGTCTGATCCCTCTGTCGATCTTATTTGTGATGTTCTTCGGCATGGTGATGAGGAGGAGAAGGCGATGAAGGCAACCTATGCCGCTTCCACGATGCTCTGGAACCCTGGGCTGCCCCGCGCTGCCCTCCAGCTTCCGAGCCACCCCGAACGCACTACCTGTCAGCTGCACCGCACCCCGGATCCCAGATGTCGTTCCTCCTATGCCCCTTGCAGCATCCTCCCAAACCCTGGTCGAGCCAGCCTCCGCGCGCCCCGTGGCTCCGCTGTCTGCGCACCCCGTGAGCCCCGCACACCCCGCGGCGCTGCTGGCTGAACCAGCCTGCCAGCCGCTGTACGCCTTGCGGCTTGGCCATCTACATGCCCCATAGTGCTCTAGCAGACCGGGCCTCCCGACCCCGGCCGGGCCGCCCCTATTCGGACCCTTACGACTCCCTCCGAGCTGAGTCGCACCCCACGGTGCCCTCCAGGCTGATTCGCGCCCATGTGGTGACCTCCAGGTCGATCCGCCCATGCGGTGGCCTCCGGGATGAACGACCCTCACGCCAACCCGTGGTCGGTCCGCTCCATCGTGACCGATCCGCGCACTTGCGGCCCTCCGCGACCCCTCAAGGCCTGATGGGCTGGGCCGAGAAGGCCGAGACAAACATAATGGACCGGCCCGCCTAACGGGTTGGGCCAGACCAACGAGTCAGGCCGGGTCGATCCAGACTGGGTTATTTTAGGTGGTCCGTCAGGGTTGGACCATACCTGGGCCCACTAAGACCCTTTACTTTCTTTGGGCCATATCGTTGGCACCGAGCATCTGTTAGACGAACCGTCAGCAGCTCTAGCAATCTCAGAGAATGAAGGTCCCTTTGAGTATACCCCACTAGAGTTTGAGTTATAGTTGAGATATGGTATGTTTTGATCGTGCACTAATCCAACCGGGCCCCCAGGACTAAAATGATAATAACTCACAGAACGGGCATCCGATTGACCCACTGTTTGTTACGTTGAGACCTATATGACATGGAGGACCATTGAGGTACTTATTTGTGGGATTTCGTGATAGGTGGAGTATAGACCAATAGCTCATGGAGAGGATCCTTCCAGAGACGAGCAGTCAGAGTGCAGAGACCTAGTAGATACTTGAGACTTGACGACCGCTGACTAATTGACTCTGAGTGACTCGACTTGACTAGTGGGGAGCACTTGGTTTTGGAGGCAGACCCACGGTGGAGGAGTGCCTAATTGTGGAGACAGACCCTCAGTACTTGATTGAAGGACTACCTATGGAGTCTATTAAGGGGAGCGCCTAGTTGTGGTAGCAGACCCATGGTGGGGAGCGACTTGGTGAGGCAGAAAACTCACGGTACTCGACAGGAGGTGTATCTTAGCAGTCCATGTTTGGTGGGAAGCACCTTGGTGTTGTGGCAAGCCCACTGTACTCGACAGAGGAGGACTTATCCAGCAGCCGTGGTTTTGATAATGTGAATAAAATTCTCGGTTGAGTTGAGTCAGTAAATGTTTTGTTTTCCTCATGATTGAGATTGATTGCTTGATAAATTAGGTATCTGTATGGGCATATACCTATGTGGGGTTATCTATGGATTTCATACTCTTTGGTTTATCCTTGTTGGATTTTGTGTGACCTTGAGGGTCTTGGGGTCCCTACTGAGTATCTTCATACTCACCGCTTCACGGGTTATGTCCGCACCTCGTTGTGTTGGATGCAGACGACAGACAGCGCTGATCGAGGATGAGAGTACCAGGACTGGACAATACCCATAGGTGGACCTTACGGCGTATCGGTACATGGAGGAGACGGACAAACATGGAGTGCTGAGGAGGCGATCAATACCTACCCTTTTGGTAGGAACCTTGGAGGATGACCGAGTGGTTGTTTTTCTTATTTCCTCAGTTTTACTTGTAAATTAAGTTTCTTGTACTCTCCAGTTGGGATTGTATTTTGGCCCCTTTTATCTTGTTGTACTCACTTGTTGGTTATTCAGTTTACTCGTGATCATATCTGTTGTGTGTGTTTACATGTTATAAAGGAAATTCCTTCCCAGTTTTAGGTAATTATGCCTCTGGGGATAGTCTCCAGCCCCTGGCCTGGGGAAGGCAGGATTGGGTTGGCCATGGCACGGGCCCCGGGGGACGGGCCGTGACAAATTGGTATCAGAGGAGTCGGTTCTATCGCAGAACATAGGACTCTGATCATTCTTGTCTATAATGAAATAGTTTTAAGAATAGTCGGTGTGGTTCTCAGTTCAGGGAGTCCAGAGTTGCTGTGGTGGCTGGCGTATCCATACACCCAGACCCTGACTTCTGATTTCCGACTCAGTGCACGGAAACACTAATTGCATGTGTGTTTTCAAAAGTTTTCTTTAAGTCAGCTCAACCAGGTCAGCTCACCAGGTATAAACTTTTGACTGTGTTGCATATTTTTTTTTCAGGATGCCTCCCCGCGGACGACCAGCTAGAGTCCCGAGAGTTGTACGCACATATATCCCACCGAGCGACGATCCCTCGGTGTATGGCCCTTTTCCAGTGGAGGCACTAGTGGTACCACTTCCCATTGCGCCACCAATTCCACCAGCCCAAAAAGTAGATGATGCACACCACTTGAGTTTATTTCATGAGTTCCAGCACCAGATTCCACCTAGGTTCAGGGGAGAGACGGACCCACAGGTGGCTAAAGATTGGTTGGAGGCTGTGGTGAGAGTTTTCTGACTGGTAGGGACACCAACAGACCTCATGGTGATTCTTGCTGCTAGCTTTCTACAGGAAGTAGCAGGTAGATGTTGGAGCATGATGCTTCAAGTTCATGACTATATGAAACTTTTCCGGTCAAACTTCAATAGCCTATTACGGGCAGAGTTTGTCTCATCGACTCTTCACATAGTCTGTATACATGAGCTACATTGTCTGCAACAGGGCATCATGATTGTAGCTTAGTACTCAGCGAGGTTCATAGACCTCTCACAATACTCCACCGATATGGTATGGGACCCATTTTTAAGGGCCCATACCTTCGAGCAGGGACTCAGGTGGGAGATCAGGGCTTCGATGATCTCACTCAGAATCCCAATGCAGGTAGGGGTGTTAAAAAGAGAACTCCTAGTAGAGAGTTTCCTTGCTAATTAGTCTCCAGTAGAGAGATCCTCCACTAGTCAACACGTAGCAGAGTCTTTTGCAGCTGGCAGTAGATAGATGTCATAGAGGTCCAAGAGGACAAGACATATAGGTGGACCACTGCATGACACAGGATCAGTTGTCTGGGGCACCCAGACCAGAGACATACATGCCAGGAGCGGGCAGTGTTTCACATGCAGCGGGCAGGGTCACATGGATCATGACTTTTCAACCCTCCGTTCAGATAATCAGATGATGGTTAAAGGACTGCCCAGGAAGAGACAGAGATTTGATCGTGGCGGTCCACAGGGATTATGCGGACATGGAAGAGGAGCTGGTCGTGCATCTAGTGGTGGACGATGTTTTGAGGTGTTACCACCACCACCACCAGGAGGTCCACCCCGACTGCATGGAGTAGGTGGACAGTGGAGTGCTCAGCTATAGGCGGCTCAGGACTATGATCACAGTGCTCCAGAGATGATTCGAGTTACAATCTGTGTCTATTCCACCATAGTTGCAGTACGTATAGACATAGGTTCCAGTAACTATTTCATTACCACTCCCCTCATTCGTGTCTCAGAGATTCTGATGGAGACGTTGGATTGATCCTTATGGCTAGGGACTCCTAAGGGAGAATATTCGATGATTACACACTGGTTCAATTAGTGTAAGCTTGCTATAGGGGGCAAGAGCTTCGGATGGGATCTCATAGTAGCGGCATCGAGGCCTTACGATATCATCTTGGGTATGGACTGGTTATCTACATTTCATGCCTAGATTGATAGTATTAGGAAAAATGTGTGGCATCTCTGCATGTATGGGACCGGTTTTACCATCACTGGTGATTAGGGAGTCTTTATAGAACCTGACGGACTTACTCGGAGGAGAGTGCAGCTGATCACTCATTAGTTGGCTAGACTTACCCTCAGAGTAGTTGATGTGGAGATTCTGACATATCCTGTAGTGGTGGACCATTACGCGGATGTTTTCCCTAATGATGTACCATGTCTACCTCCTCACAGAGAGGTGGAATTTTACATTGACATATACCCCTGGACGGTACCGATATCTACACCATCATATCGGATGGCTCTCGCGGAGCTTCGAGAGCTATGTGAACAGGTAGTGGACTTATAGGGGAAGAGATTCATCTGGCCTAGTGTTTCTCCCTGGGCTGCCCCGATTCTATTCTCCAAGAAGGCGGATGTGAGCTTGAGGCTTTGTGTTATCTACCCTCACCTGAACTAGGTGACCGTGAAGAACAAGTACCCACTCCTGAGTAATGACGACCTCTTTAATCAGTTGAAGGGAGCACGATGGTTCTTGAAGATATACCTCGGATTAAGCTATCACCAGATCAGAGTTCGAGATGTGTATGTGCATAAGACGACCTTCAGATGTTGGTATGTACACAACCAGTTCTTGGTTATTCCATTCAGCATAACCAACGCTCAATAAGTGTTCATGGGACTCATGAAGAAGATCTTTTGGCCATACCACGATTGTAACACTCTGACCCCTCTAGACAGGAGCTGGTGCATTACTTGTGATATTGGAATGGATAGAAGGAATGAAAATCATGAAGGAACGATCAGTTTAATAGTTTTGAAGAAACTAGATACATATATTTAACACAAATTACAATAGATAAGATTACAATATACAATACATAATGAAAAAAACAAAAACTATATCCACAAGGACTCCATAAATGGCCTCCCCTTCATAACCTGTTGAAGGTAAAAAATTAATGGTTGAGATCAAATTATCATTAAGGGATAAAAATAGAGGAATCATGAGTACAATAATAATTGAATTGTAATCAATCTTATATAATCAAAATGGCATAGTGAATAAATGAACAACTAATGCCATTAATAAACTGAGAATGAAACTGCATCCATAGATTTTGTCATGGTGAAAACCTCATGGATAGTAATAATAACTGATAATGAATAAATATAATTCTTATTAATTGGACGTCATGTATCTGGAACATGAACCATAATACCGTAAAAAAAGTTTAGTTCTATGGGTAGAAACCCGTCTGATTTTTTGGAAACAAACCCGATGGTTCTATCACCAAATTGTTTTGTCTCATGAGACCTACCGATGCGTCAAAGTGCTATAGTGCGCCCCACCCACCTCTGCATCCAATAGTTATTTATAAATAGATTCAATACAAGATCAATATGTATTTACATTATCCATATAGAATATAGGATACCGATTCGTCAACATATCCACAGTCCAAACAACATTCAAAATAAATACCGTATGTATAATGGTATATGACATAGACAATAATAATATCCATGATATGAGAATTTTTATATTTAAATGGAATACAATTTCAATTGAAAATTGGTATAAAATGGGCAATAGGTACACCACATAAGAAATAGTAAGTGCACAATTACGATGCATGTCACAACGAAGTGAAAATTGAGACAAAGATCGTTACCAAGTTGTATTCAATTGAGTCGTTTGACAAAGAGTTAATATCCACCAATTTAGTCACAAAATAAAATGAATATAATTATAAACATGATAAAATATGTAAAATGGAAGTACACCTATACCACATATAAGAAATAAGAGGTGAATAATGGAGATCCCATAGAATTGAAATTGAGATGAGAAAAACCCCTTCCAAACATTTCGGCATGGTAACGAGTGTTCTTGCAATGGATTAATGAGAGATAAAAGATTATCCCATGGTTTATATATCATGAGGGAAGTATGGGGGAGATGAGAAAAAATACCCCATCATTAGAAATTAATAAAAAAAGCACACAAGATAGGGTGGATTCATGAATAAAAGTGAGAGAGAGAATCCCTTACCTTATGCTTGAAGGTGTTCTTGACTTGTTATTAATGATCTAAATAATCAAATTAGGATTATTAATTCATAATTAAAGAACCTATTTTATATGTAAATGATTTATTATAATCCTTTTTAGTTCATTCTAGTCCTTTTTTATTGTTATAATGTTCAATTTCATTGTTTGGGCTCGTTTGTTTACTTGGTTTTAAATGATTGGTTCACATATATTCATGTTTGAATAAATATATAAGATGGATGTGGTTCTCCATAAATTAAGTTATAAACTATTAATGAACATCAATGAGATTACATGGTTTTAAATTTAATTCGGGTTACTTCGATTGATGTCAAATCATTATATATATATAAAGTGTGGAAAGGGGAGAAGATAATGGAATATATACCATTATCATGAAATCAATACATTACATGTATGTTACTATATTTATCATACTATTTTGGTGAAGGGAGGTGAGAAACGAATCAAAAATAAAAGAACATAAAAGAAAAGAATGGATTTGAAAGTGGAATTTACCTCTTGAGACTTCCTCCTTTGAGAACCTCTTAAGGGGAAAGGTTTTGGTATTTCTATGAGACCAAAGCTTGCTGGACATGGGGGAGGAGGTTTGAAAGTTATTTGGATAGAATTTGGAGAAGGCACAAGGCTTGAGATGAGTGAATGGAAGGGGGTGAGATGGGGGTTTTATAGTGGATGAGAGAGGGGATTTCTTAATATAAAACTATTTAATTTATTATTTCCTCTCAAGACAACAAATAGTGAGTATTCCATGACAAAGAATAGATTTCGAACCAATTGGTCTTACATCAGAAGATCATCATAAATGACTCAATTAATCCATTACTTATCATTTATTGTGAATTATCAGATTTTACTATTCATCAAAAATTCAAGTATTTCATAAAAATCCCAAAAATTTACCCTAACAATTTTTCGATGTATAGAATCCAAAAATGAAGTCCATTTTCCAAAAATAATTTCCTAAATATGATTAATTAATATTTAATTAAACCATTATTTAATTGAAATATATAAACACTTAGAATATTCATCTTCATCTTTATGGTGTCTAAATACTTTTATACACTCAAGTGTATGGATACCATTCATAAGAGTCATATTAATATTTATAAGGGTATGTTACTATTCATAAGCATAGGTTACTATTCATAAGGGTAGGTTATTATTCACAGAAAATTATGTTAATTCTATCAGACTCTAAATATCACATTGAACACACCCATGTATATAAAATTTTTAAAATTCAAATCACAGAGATGGTAAATTTAAGTTTAGTGGCTATGTTATGGCTACCTCCTATAATTAACCATGTTTTGTTCCACATGGGCTCCGTGATTCATGAAATATAGGCTACCTAATGAATACCTTGTATTTAAGAGAAACATACCATAAAATGTTTGGGGTGCTACATTATTCCCTCCTTACAAAAAATTGTGTCCTCAAAATTCACAAAATATTACATAAAAATATTTGGGTATGTATTTAACATAAGCTCATCAGGCTCCCATGTTGCTTCCTCCATCTTATGGTTCCTCCATAGAACCTTTACCAGACGAGTCATCTAATTTATCAATACTTGTTCTCTAGTATCATGAATCTTGATAGGCTCTCCACAATAAGATAGATCTGGATCAAGTTCAACTTCTTCAAAAGTGAATACATGTGTTGGGTCTGGCATGTACTTTCATAACATTGACACGTGGAACACATTGTGAACCTTGGAGAGACTTGGAGGAATTTCCAAATGGTAAGATACGACTCCAATTCGGTCCAGAATTTCAAAAGATCCGATGTACCTTGGACTTAACTTTCCCTTCTTACAAAATCATATAATATGTTTCCATGGAGATACCTTTAAGAAAACATGATATCCTTCTTGAAACTCCAAATCCTTCCTTCGGTTATCTACATAGCTCTTTTTCCTACTTTGAGCTATTTTTATATGGTTCTGGATAATCTTCACCTTTTCCATTGTTTCTTCAACAATTTCTGGGCCCATGAGCTTTCTTTCACCAACTTCATCCCAACAAATTGGTGTACGAAATATCCTCCCATATAATGCTTCATAGGGTGCCATCTGAATACTTGTAAAGAAGCTATTGTTGTAGGAAAATTCCACAAGAGGTAAATACTAATCCCATATGCCATGAAAATACAGTGAACAAGACATCATCATGTCTTCCAATGTTTTAATAGTCCGTTATGATTGTCCATCTGTTTGTGGGTGGTAGGCAGTGCTCAAACGATGATCAATATATAGGGCCTTCAGAATAATTTTCCAGAATCTTGATGTAAAACGTGGATCATGATCAGAAACAATCGATAGGGGTACTCCATGAATTCTGACAACTTTATTAATATATATTATTGCTAGACGTTCTAGTGGTAGATCTTCTCTTATAGGAAGAAAATGTGCTGACTTGGTAAGTCAATCAACAATGACCCATATTGCATTGTTCCTTGTAGGAATCTTTTGTAGTCCCATGACAAAGTCCATCACGATATAATCCCATTTCCACTCAGGTATGGGATGAGTTTGCAATACTCCTCATGGATGTTGCCTTACAGCATTCACTTGTTGAAAAACCATACATATTGACACAGAATCAGTAATCTCCCTCTTCATGTTGTCCCACCAAAAACGTTCCTTAAAATCTCTATAAATCTTAGTGCTACCAGGGTGTATAGAGAAATTGGAACAATGAGCATCATCCAACAATTCCCTTTTTAGATCAGTAATATCAGTAACACAAAGTCTCTTCCCAAATATCAAAATTTCATCTTCACATACAAAGTCACTAAATCTCCCATCACTCACAGCTTTAATCTTCTTTTGAAACTCCTCATCTTCATATTGAGAACATTTTATCCTTTCTAGTAAATATGGTTTGGAAACAATTTGAAAAATAATTGATGTTTCACCTTCCATGGTTATTCCTATATTCATCTTTTCTAGATCCAGGAAAATTTGATCCCTTTCAACTCTCATCTTGTTCAAAACTCCATGATCCTTTCTTCTCAAAGCATATGAAACCATCTTTGCCTTCTCTAGGTGGTAGTGTATCGTTCAATCATAATCCTTGAGTAGTTCAATCCATCTCATTTTCCACATGTTGAGTTCTTTCTATGAAAAAATATTCTACAGACTCTTGTGATCAGTATAAATCTCACATTTTTAACCATAGAGATAATCTCTCCATATCTTCAAAGCAAAGATTACAACCCAGTCCACACAAGAAAACATAACCCATTCCACATATGAATTCACAACCCAATCCACATAGTAAAGCACAACCCAATCCACACAGTAAAGAACAACAATCATATCAATGATAACGATTCTATGTTAAGACTTAGCTCACACATGTGTACACTTCGTAAGACGACATAGATGATCAGATGTAGGCACTGATTAATCTAAGCTATCCGAACCACATAGGATACAAGACCAGCTAAGTTGTAGGACCCACAAAGGATAAAAGACCAGCTACTCTACATGGCCCACATAGGATACAAGTACAGAGTCAAATACTGCCAGACCCACATAGGATAAAATAATAGTAGTCATCGTCGTCGAACCCACAGATGATTCCAGTACGGTCGTCGTCGCTACTGAACCCATGGAGGATCCCAGTACAGTCATCATCGTCGTCGCATTCGCAGCCAACTCTAGGGTTCCCACACACAACACGCTCGATTCCAGGAGGGTCTGCCCCATGATCCAAGGGTTCGATACATCAACTATAATGAATTCCATAGTTGATGTATCACTATGTTTCATCTCGTCAATAGGAACTCATCGCGACAGACGTCGCGTCAATCAGATGCCCGGTCTGAGAGTTATCGGCACGTCAAGATTCTTTTCAATTATTTAATGCATTCTATACACTCTTTCTTCCACCCAAACATAACTCCTTTACATGTGAGCTTGATTAGCGGGTTATCCAGTCAGGTAAAATTCTGGACATAAAGTTGATAGTAACCTGCTAAGCCAATAAAACTGCGTACCTCGATTATGTTTGTTGGTGTGGGACAATCATGGATAGCCTTTTTCTTTGTAGGATCAACTAGGATTCCATCCCTAAAGACAATATATCCTAGAAAAGAAACTAACTGAAGCCAGAATCCGCACTTGATAAACATCCAATATAATTTATTTCTTGTAAGAGTTTCTAGAATAATCCGCAAGTGATTCTCATGATCTTCATAGATTTTTGAGTATATCAGGATATCATCGATGAACACCACAATAATGTTATCTAGATATTCCTTGAAAACTCTATTCATTAAATCCATAAATATAGAGGTTGCATTAGTCGGTCCAAATGGAATCACCGTAAACTTGTAATGCCCATACCTAGTTCGAAATGCTGTCTTAGGAATATCTTCCTTCCTCACACACAACTAATGATATCCGGAACGAAGATCAATCTTATAAAAGTATTGGGCTCCTTGTATTTGATCAACTAAATCATCAATCCGAGGGAAAGGATACTTATTATTTATTGTAATAGCATTGATTTCCCTATAATCAATGCATAGACTCATGGATCATCATTCTTCATGAAAAACATGATCGGGGCTCCCCATGGAGAAACACTAGGTCGAATAAATCCTTTTTCACTCAAATCCTCTAGTTGTTTCTCTAGCTCAACCAATTCCACAGTGGAAATTCTATAGGGTGTCTTCGATATCGGTCTTGCATCAGGAGTTAAATCAATAGAAAACTCAGCTTCCGTCTCTAGAGGATGGCCAGGTAAATCCTTTGAAAATACATCAATGTATCTTCCACCATGTGCACATCTTCAATTTTACGATTTATTTCCTATCCCATAGATGTTGGTTTATCTTCCTCTCCATGTATTGCATTTATTAGAGCTACTGGGGGTGGTTGTTGATAAGAATTTGGTGGCGATGTTTCTTCCCTAATGACAAGGGATTCTACACCATTATCAAAAATTGTAACTTCCTTATTCATACAATAAATCTACGCATCATAATTTTACAGCCAATATATACAGAGAATTATATCATATTCGGTCATTGGTATGATGATAAGGTTTGCAACCAAAGCACGTTTTGGTGACTTGAGGGGGACTGGCCGACATGCCTTTGTTGTAATGATACACCCCCCAGAGTTTTGACAAAAAACTCCTTTATTAAATCAAATTTTACATATCTAATTTTCTTGGAAAACTGAGAAGATATAAATGAATGTGATGATCCATAATCAAATAAGGTGTTGGCTATGTTTTAGGAAACAATTAAAGTACCTTCCACCACATCATTAGTAACATCGACCTTTGCAGTTTTAATCACATAAGCTCTCCCTTTCTCTCTTGGCATTTTCTGAGTCATGTTTCCTTAGTGTTTAGGACACTCATTTTCCTAGTGTCCCTTATCTCTGCAATTGTAGCATTGAATATCATTGAATTATTTCTTCCCCTTGCATTCATCAGATCTATGACCCTTTTCTCCAAAGTTATTGCAGACTCCCGTGCCTTTCAAATATTTCCTAAGATGATTCTATCAAAAGTTATCGCATAATGTGAAACTATTCATTCCCTTGCTCTTATTTGGTGTTTCTCCTTTTCCTTTATTATCATAGTACCGCTTCTTTTCTTTGTTTCCTTTAAAAATATTTTATCCAGAAAATTACCTCTCTGTTTGGATGGAACTTGATACAATTTAATCATATGATGAAAATGTTCGAGAAGCCAGTGCCCTCCGAAGACTTGGCTTACGGCCTTCAAAGAAATGATCAATCTTGTCTGCCGAGTCACATACGTAATCTACGGCATACCTGGCCAGCCTTGTAAAAGTAGCCTCATACTCTGCAACATTGACTTCTTCACTTTGTTTCAAGATAAGGAATTTCCGCTTCATTTCAGTTCATTTCTCACGAGGGAAATATTTCTCAAAAAATATTTCCTTAAAAGTGCTCTACTCTATATCTTATATTTCTTCTTCCTCCATGGTGTTCTAAATCAGGGACCACCATTGGTCAGCGTCACCATTGAGGCAAAATACTGCCAGCACCACCTTCTCATTTTCATTGCATCTTAATGCCAGAAATATCATTTCAAGTGACTTGATCCACTACTCAGCTACCACTGGATTAGTAGTCCCACTGAAAGATGGGGGCTTCTGCCGCATGAAATGATCCAACACAGGTGTGTAATGGTTATTAGTTAAAACATGAGTATGTTGTCCCGATATAGTAATGCTTGTATTTGCTCCAACATTGACTGTGTTGAGTTTCTCAGTAGGGATATCCCTACCTTGCCCATGATTATTGATTACCCTTATACAATTAGATGTCATTTCAAAATAATGGGATAAAGTAGATTAGTTTATGAATCTTAAATAGAAAAGCACTCGACATAGATTTAGATTCTATGCATAGTTAATCTTTTAAAAATGGTTTTTCCGAGGTAAAATTTACATTAAACTCCTTCATAATGGCTTTTAATGAAAATATGAATTATCCTAAACATATCCCCTAGGAGTGTCGTAACCATGAGTTCAGCAAGACCCGTTGTCATGTACCGGTTCCTGTTTGAGTCTAGCTCAAAGTGGTGTCTTCAGGTTTTATCCCTAGATACGTCTATTCTAGAGCCGCCTCTACCTGCTCACATCCAGACATGGATGTTTTGCTTAAAATATCCTCATAATATATTCCTTACCAAAACAATATGATTTTCTTGTAATATTGTTATTAAATGTTACCTTAGGGCTTTTTCCCTACTATATATTTCCTACTCTAGTTTCCAAGTTTTCTACTAAACTTTCTCTGATACCAATTGTAACACCCTGACCCCTCTAGTCTGGAGCTGGTGCATTACTTGTGATTTTTTGAATGGTAAGAAGGAATGAAAATACCGAATGAATGATCAGTTTAGTAGTCTTGAAGAAACTATATATATAGATTTAACACAAATTACATTGGATCAGGTTACAAGAAACAATACATAATGAAAAAACAAAAACTGCATCCACATGCACTCAATAAATGACCTCCTCTTCATAACCTGTTGAAGGTAAACAATGAAAGGGGTGAACTCAAATTATCTATAAGGGTTACAAATAGTGGAATCATCAGTGCAATAATAAGTTAATCCTAATCAATCTGACATAATCAAAATGTCATAGTGAATAAATGAACAACTAATGCCATTAATAAACTGAGAATGAAACTGTATCCATAGATTTTTTCAAGGTGAAAACCTCATGGATAGTAATAATAACTGATAATGAATAAAAATAATGCTTATTAATTGGACATCATTTATCTAGCACATGAACCATAATAACTTAAAAATGGTTTAGTTCTATTGGTTGAAACCCGTCTGATTTTTGAGAAAGAAACTCGAAGGGTTTATCACCAATCTGTTTTGTCTCATGATACCTACCGATGCATCGAGGGGCTTTAGTGGGCCCCACCCACCTCTGCATCCAATATTTTTTTATAAATAGAATCAATACAAGAGAAATATGTATTTACATTTTCTGTATATAATATAGGATACAGATCCATCAACATTTCCACAGTCAAAACAACATTCAAAATAAATATCGTATGTAAAATGGTATACGACTTAGACAATAATAATATCCATGATATGAGAATATGGATATTTAAATGTAATATACGTTCAATGGAAAAGTGATATCAAATGGGCAGTAGGTACACCACATAAGAAATATTAGGTGCACAATTACACAGCAAGTCACAAAGAAGTGGAAATTGAGACAAAGCTCGTTACCGTGTTGTATTAAATTGATTCATATGACAATGAGTTCATAACCACCAAAATAGTTATAGAATACAATGAATATAATGATAACCATGATAACATATGTCAACTGGAAGTACAACTATAGCACATATAATAAATAAGAGGTGAACAATGGAGATCCCACAGAATTGAAAGTAAGATGAGAAAACCCCCTTCCAAACATTTCGGCATGTTAACGAGTGTTCTTGAGGGGGCTTAATGAAAGATAAAAGTTTATACAATGATTTATATATCATAAGGTCAGTATGTGGGAGATGAGAAAACATTCCCCATAATTAGAAATTAAAAACAAAAGCGCATGAGATAGGGTGGATTCTTGAATAAAAGTGAGAGAGAGAATCCCTTACCTTATGCTTGAAGTTGTTCTTGACTTGTTATTAAAGACCTGAATAAACAAATTAGGATTATTAATTAATAATTACAGAACCTCTTTTATATGTTAATGATTTATTATAATTCTTTTTTACTTCATTATAGTCCTTTTTGATTGGTTATAAGGTTCAATTTCATTGTTCGGGCTTGTTTGTTTACTTGGATTTAAATGATTGGTTCACTTATATTCAACCTTGAATAAATATATAAAATGGATGTGGTTTTCCAGAAATGAAGTTATTAAATATTAGTGAACATCAAGGAGATTACATGGTTTTAAATTAAATTCAGGTTACTTAGATTGATGTTAAATCTTTATATATATATAACCTTAGTGATAACCATTTTGGTTAATCGGTGGGTTTGATTACGATGAACATGTTTTTCTTTATAACATAATACCATTTGTACAAAAGTATTACAGAACTAAAAATAGGATATACTGCATAATAATCTGGTTCAACCATAACAAAAATGGTTTCCTGACCAGAATTAAAGATTATAATAGAAATTGATAAACATTTGTCCTTGAATGTGCTAAATTAGCACATCTCAAACGGTGCTTTCATTTCTTTCAAATAAAAGTGGGGAAAGGGGAGAAGATAAATGAATATATACCATTAGCATAAAAAAATTACATTACATGTATGTTCCTGGATTTATCATACTATTTTGGCGATGGGAGGTGAGTAAAGAAACAAAAATTAAAGAACTTAAAAGAAAATAAGGGATTTGAAAGAGGAATTTACCTCTTGAGACTTCCTCCTTTGAGAACCTCTTAAGTGGAGAGGTTTTGGTCTTTTTATGAGACCAAAGCTTTCTAGACATAGGGGAGGAGATTGGGAAGGTATTTGGATAGAATTTGGAGAAGGCACAAGGCTTGAGAGGAGTGAATGGAAGGGGGTGAGAGGGGGTTTTTATAGTGGAGGAGAGAGGGGATTTCTTAATATAAAACTCATTAATTTATTATTTCCTCTCAAGACAACCAATAGTGAGTATTCCATGACCAATAACAGTAATATATGAATGTTACGTCGAACCAATTGGGCTCATATAAGCATATCATCATCAATGCCTCATTTAATCCATTATTTAGCATTTATTGTGAATTATCGGATTTTACTATTCATCAAAAATTCAAGTATTTCTGAAAAATCCCAAAAATTTACCATAAAAATTTTTCGACGTGTAGAATCCAAAAATGAAGTCCATTTTTGAAAAATAATTTTCTAAATATGATTAATTTATTCTTTAATTTAATCATTATATAATTGAAATATATAAACACTTAGAATATTCATCTTCATCTTTAGTGTGTCTAAATTCTTTTATACACTCAAGGGTATGGATACCATTCATAAGAGTCATATTAATATTTATAAGGGTATGTTACTATTCATAAAGTTAGGTTACTATTCATAAGGGTATGTTACTGTTCCACAAAAATTAACTTAATTTTATCAGACTGTAAATAACATCTTGAACACAACCGTGTATATCTTATTTTTAAAATTAAAATCACAGAGCTGGTAAATTTAGGTTTAGTGGATAAGTTATGGCCACCTCCTATATGTAACCATGTTTTGTTCCATAGGGCCTCTGTGATTCATGAAATATAGGCTACCTAATGAATACATTGTATTTAAGAGAAACATACCATAAAATGTTTGGGGTGCTACATTGATTGCTTTTTCGTAGTCTTCATCGATGACATTATGATCAACTCCACTATTGTGGAGGAGCATGCGTATCACTTTCAGGTAGTACTGGACACACTCTAAGAGCACCAAATTTGTGGTAAGCTCTCTAAGTACCAGTTCTGGATCTGAGAGGTCCACTTTCTGGGACATGTCACCTCAGAGGCTGGAGTTGCAGTAGATACCGTGAAGATTGAGGCGGTACATGCTTGGGAACCACCCAGGAGTGTGACAGAGGTGTGGAGTTTCCTGGGTTTTGCGGGATACTACCGGAGGTTTGTTCTAGACCTCTCCAGAGTTAGAGAACCACTATCATCCTTGAAGAAGAAGGGGAAACCCTTTGTGTGGTCAGAGAGATACCATCAGATCTTTTCGGAGACGACATAGAGGTTGACTAGTGCCCCATATTGAGTCTTCCAGAGGAAGGCATTGGGTATGTAGTCTACTAAGATGCATCAAGTACTAGACTCAGATGTGTCGTGATGCAAGAGTAATTAGTGATTGCATATGGCTCTCGTCAACTGAGAAAACATCACCAGAACTACGCAACGTTGCCTTGAGTTCTTCTAGGACTATGACTTTGAGATTGTCTATACTCCTAGGAAGGGGAATGTTGTTGTAGATGCACTCAGAATGAGAACAGGTATGCAGCTGCTAGGTGAGGTTGCAAAGAAAATGTATGCTTTATAGATATCCATTGTGGATAGAGATGGAGAAGCCTTCCTTCAGTCTCTTACAGTCAGTCCTCCACTTCTTCTATGAGTCAGGGAGGTGCAGCGTGGGGACGCTGACTGTGAGACACGACATGCTTTGATATCCATAGGATAGGCACCTGATGGATTTTCTAAAGGTGGGGAGCATATAATCCTCTTCAGAGGATGTACAATGGTACCGGTTTTACTTCAAGAGGAAGTGTTGATGGAGTATCACACATCCCTTCTTGTGGTATATAAATGAGTGGCGAAGATGTAACATGATCTCTGAGGAAAGTACTGCTGGCCGAGAATGAAGAAAGAAGTTGCAGAGTTTTTATCTTCGTTCGACACTTGTCAGCATGTGAAGGCGGAGCATCCGGTACCCGCATGATTGGTTCAACCTTTAGAGGTCCCAGAGTAGAAGTGGGATGTTATATCCATGGATTTCGTGACAGTACTTCCACATACATGCAGAAGCCATGACTTGATCTGGTTGATCGTCGACTGACTCACCAAGTCAGCACACTTCCTACTGATCACAGAGTAGGATTCAGTAGAGAGCATGGGACGCCTCTATGTGCAAGATATTGTGCGGCTACATGGAGTACCTTCGACGATTGTATTCGATCGTGACACATGATTTACATCCCGTCTATGGAAGGGGTTCCAGGAAGCATTCAGGACCCAGCATATTTTGAGCACCACCTTCCATCCTCGTAGGGATGACAAGACTGAGCGGACCATTCAGACCCTCGAGGACATGTTGCATGCTTGTGTTCTCAACTTTGGTCGCAGTTGAGAGGATCACTTGACTTTGGTGAAGTTTTCATAAAACAATAGTTATCACTCTACCATTGGGATGGAACCTTTCGAGGCGTTTTACGGGAGGCCTTATAGATCTCCTTTATGCAGGACTGACCCAGGAAGGTCAGCACTATTGGGACCACAGATGGTACGGGCTACCAAAGAGAAGGTGTAGATCATCCAGGAATGGTTGAAGACTGCACAGAGTAGGAAGAAGTCGTATGTAGACAGGGGATAGATACCTCTAGTGTTCGACGATGGTAACCACGTCTTTTTACGGGTCTAACCCCGATGAGGTCTACAGAGATTTGGCTGAGGCGGCAAGTTATCTCTGAGATTCATCAGAACTTTTCAGGTCCTCAGCATAGTTGTTGAGGTGGCATACCGCTTAGCTCTGCCACCACAGTTGTACCGGGTGCATAACGTCTTCCAGGTTTCCCAACTGAGGAGATACGTGCATGAACCTTCTCACATCATCGACCATGGAGAGTTGGACATCGATGATGCGGAGGCTTTTATGGAGGTTCTTGTAGAGATTGAGGATCTATAGGATCAAGTCCTTCGTGGATGGTCGATACCTCTAGTGTGCATTCGCTGGCAGCATGGGAACCTCTAGGAGAGCACATGGGAGCGAGAGGCTCAGATGCAAGCTCAGTACCCCCACTAGTTACCTTAGTATGATTTATGGCTTTTGGGGATGTAGATCCTTGAGGTGGGAGGAATGTAAAGACCCAGAATTTCCATTTAATTTTTTAATTAAATTGGAATTTTACGATTCCGTGAAAATTTATTACCTATGATTCTATGGCCCGGTCTGTGTAGGATCGAAATAATGATTTAGATGCTCAATTTACAAGAGGGGGGTGGATTACACACTTTAAAAATCACCTCAAACAAGGAAAGATCTATGTTTAACAAAGTTAAACTAAGAAAATTTACAACACCTCTAAAACCATTTAGATAATTGGAACAAGGTACGAGGTTACAAACTTATAGTTCTATGAACTTACATAAATCTAGAAAGTGATTCCGAAAAACTGGTTCCGGAAATATGATTCCGAAAATATGGTTCCAGAAATATGAATCCAGAAAACATAAACTTAATTAAAGTTTACAATATGAGATTCAACCTTTATGTGTATAGAATCTAAACTAATCAGAGAACAAGTGTAAGGAAATATAAGAAGATTATATTGTCCTGACAATACGAAAATGCAGCGGAAAAAAAGTATTAAAACTACTAGTTATAAGATATACATTTTTTTTACCTAAAGTGAAGGGTATCCAACAACAATGGTTAAAGGTCCCTTGATTTATACTTTCAATAAATTCGGTCTTACTCACACTAGGTTAAGCCCTAGATACAATGATCGGAGTCTCTATCTTGATATCCCTGCAAGCCCTCAACATCAAGGTAGTTGGTACCTCTTTCTTCCTTAGCAAGGAATCCCTCGAACTTCAAGGTAGTCAGCACCTATGTCTTCCTATCCCCATAAGCCCTCAAATGTAATTACCAACATTTGGAGTCGCACGATGAAATCAGAACGAGCAATTTAGTGCACATAAAGCATGAAAAGATTCTCTCTCTAGAAATCTCCTTAACAGCATGTGGTCTCTAGAGTGATCAACTTCTTATTGATCTCTTTCAAATGAGATCATATTTATAGGCTCAGTTGGAATGGTCGGATCCCTCCTCCAATGGTTATATTTTTTTTAAAATTCGGAGGGACCTATACATGTGTCACTAAACAAACAGTTTGTTAGAAACAGAATGGACGACATCGTTTTATAATAAACCATGTGTAACTGAAAGCATGACATCGTTTTATAATAAAACAAGTGTAAGCATAAGAAAAACTTGAATTCTAAATTTAGGAAAACAATAGTTTGGAGTCTAACCAAAATGGAATTCGGAGTCTATAATAAAAAGATGTTCAGATTCTGTTTTATAGGAATTTGGAACCTGAATTCTGTCGAAATCTGGAGTCTGAATTTCTAAGGAAATATGGAGTCTGGTTTCATCAGAGTTCATAATCTGAACATACAAAGTTCAGAGTTGAACTAGTAAAAGTTCGGAGTCCAGAATTCGGAGTGGAACTATATGAGAGTTTGTATCTAGAATTCGGAGTCGAACTACATGAGAGTTTGTATCCAGAATTTGGAATGGAACATCATTAGAGTTCATATCCAGAATTCAGAAAGGAGCTTTATTAGAGTTTGTATCCAGAATTTAGAATGGAACTTCATTAGAGTTCGTATCCAGAATTCAGAATAGAACTTCATCAGAGTTCTTATCCAGAATTCAGAATGGAACTTCATTAGAGTTCGTATCCAGAATTCGGAATGGAACTTCATTAGGGTTCCTATCTAGAATTCTTATCCTGAAACAAAATACATAATATCTATGCATTATATGAATCTGAGGTTTTGGGTATGAATCCTATTTTTATACTAAGAAAAATATTTATATGTGTAAGGAAATCTAGGTTAGGTAAATTTCCTTAAGGAAGGAAATTGTCTTTATAAAAGTAAAATATATATTTGCTTAAGTATAATGTGTTTGTGATTTTCAAAACAAGAAGGAATGATAAATTCATAAGGAAAAACTTATTGACTCAACAATCTCCCCCTTTTGGAAAGCACAAAAAAACTTATGAAAAGAATATAAGGACATTGAAAAATTTCATTATAATTTGAAATTAAAACTTATCTCCCTTTTTTATGGATGATAGTGAATACAACTAACTCCCCCTTAGGAATTAAAACTCTAAGGATTGTATTCTAGATTTTCGGAGTGGTATTTTCATTAGAATGAAGGAATCGTAATGAGAACTCCCCCTTACATAAGGATAGTTCTTCTTAGAAATTTTTCCTTCTCGATTTTAAATTTTTCTTTCTCCCCTTTGATTAGTTCTTTTTCCTTATTCCCCTTTGTGATTTTCAAAAGTAATTGAAGGGAATGGAAAATACATAAGGTACCTGAAACATTAGTATATAACAAATACAAGATACAACCAAGCAAAAATTACATTAGGGTTGAAATAATTTTTACAAGGGATGAAAAATACAAAAAAAGATCAGAGTGGGTTTATTTGTCCTCCTTTTACTTCGGGATCATCTTCTTCAACAAGTTTTTCAGTTTCTTCAAATCTCTTTGATCCTCCTCAGCTTTCCTCTCCAAGGATTTTATCCTTTCATATTGAGATTTCATGACTTATGCATGAGCCTTCATTGCCTCTTCCTGTATCTTTACTAACACTTCTTATTTTACAAGTCTTTTCTCAAGCTCAATCAATAGATCTCTATCCCTTAAAAAAATTTGAGCAAGAGAGTTAGCCTTGTCATTCAGTTCCTTTACTTATTGACATCGAGAACTTTGCTCAATGACCAGCTCATCCTGAAGATTCTTAATCTTTTTATCCTCGGTGTCAAATGCATCTTTTACCACTTATTGAAAATTATCATAATCATCCTTGTCTTCTTCAGCATTCTTAGACCACAATGTTATTTTGCTGCAAGATTTCCTATGCACATCATAATAAATAAGGAAACTTATATGGTCAATTTCAATTTTTATACACTTATCCATCATCATAGATAAGGATTCTGATTTCTAATTCAAACTATGTTGTATCATCTGGCATCTAGAGTCTATGGTGGGAAAAATCGGAATGGTGTCCACCAACTTTTTCAAAGATTCAACCACAAAATCATGACCATGTGCGGATGACCCAGAATCTAATAACTCTCTTGGAGATTGTTCTTCTTCAATTTTCACGAGTTTCCTCTTAGAAGAACCACCAACCTCCTTCCTAAAAATATCTTTTGTTGGTGTGTTCATCAAAACATGCTTCCCCTTGTCAGCTTTCAGAATGGGTTTATCATCAAGATATTCTTCCTCACTTTCTCATAATTGAACAATCTGGTCTTCATCTGGTTTCTTCTTTTCTTCCCTTCTTCAAGGAAATTCTTTTCATAAGATTCTTCCTCATTAGATAGAACATTTTCCTTCTCTTCCTCTTACTTATTATCATCCTTGCTACTTTCATTCTCAACTTTTTTTCCTAGAGTGGGTAATTTTGCATATTCAACCTTTTCTTGATACTCTTCTTCTAGTTTAATAAAATCATAAAGATCATCACTTCCTTTTTCGTCTTCTTCTTCTTGAACAACCACTTCCTCTATTTTTTCACCAGCTTATTTTTCTACTTCTTCAACTACCTCTTTTCCCTTAGATTTTTTCAGAGTGATATAGTTCTTTCTTGGAGTTTTTGGTAAATATGATTGGACATCAAAGGTATTTAGAATGGGAATCCTCTCAGAGGCTATTTCAGTATCTGTCAACAGAGATTTATAAGCTCAAATTCAGACATCATTTTATTCATATTTTTCTCTTTTTATTGCTTTTATAACTCATCAGCAGCTCTTTCCATTATGGCCTTAGCCTCAGCAGTGTCCAATACGAACTGTGGATCCCCTTCTTTTCCCTTCTCTTTGTCTTCCCTCCACTTAGCTGCCACTTCATCTGGATAAGCTTTCTGTTTTTTCGGCTTGGGAGGTGCGGATTGGGTTTCTTTATATTTGTGGGTTTATTCACCACCAAACACTTCCTTAATCTTCCTTTTCTAAGATACTTTCTTCACTGGTTCAACCATCTACACATTTTTCAGTACGATCTCAATCTCTTCCTCTGGAAAGCTAGAAAATTCACCTGTTTCATTTGAAAAATCCACATTCATCTTTTTCAGCATATCATCACTGAAATGCATAAGTTTACAATTCCGAACATTAGCCTTACAAGCAACCTTGAAAGAATCTAAACACCAAACTATTATCTTTGATAATAAGGCATGGTACATGATGATTTGAGCTCTCGTGTTTCCATCCTTGATATTTATGATAGTCACAAGAACATGCCTCATCAGATTTATTTTTCTTAGATTCACCAATAATTCTAAGAAGTAAATGTCACTTTTCTTCTGGGTATCTTTGTCACCCTTTCTCAGAACCAAAAAACCATGTACCCAAAGCTGAAGAATCCTATTATTAAGATAAAGGTGAGAAATCATTGTTGTGTTGACATTAGCAAGTCCAATACATTGTAAGGACTTAACATTAACAAAACTTCCTTAAGCATCCGGGAGTTTCTGTGAACAAAATTCTGCTTCTCCATCATATGCTAGCCCCACCAAGCTTATCGCCTTTGTGTAAGTGAGTTTATAAGTCTTGCCATAAGACTTGAAAGAAAACATATCAATTCCATCTTCCTCATAAAAATGTGCTGACTCATAAAATTCTACTAGTAACTCCGGATAAACAGCATCCTGATCGCCTGTCTTGAAAACACATGAATCTTCCCAACCATTCAGCTTGATATTCTTGGTGTTGATATAATCATACATGTAGAAGTTCGGATGGACCAGTATCTCTCTGTAGACTTGCCATTTTGAAATTGGCTTTGAGGTAGACATATCTTGTGAAGTAGCTTCAACAGACATTCAGAATGAAAAGATCTGGAAGATTCAGAATGGGCTTCAAATATTAGAACGATCCTTAAGAAGAGAGTCAGGGATTTGGGATGCGAAAGCATTAAAAAACCGATGTGGGACGACCATCAGGGGTCCCCTTTATATAGGTGTTGAGAAGACGGTTCAGTTTCCACGGTTGATTAAACAGTTGAGATACATTGAGATTTTATTTGATGGTTGAGATACAAACTGTAAGGAAAACATGACTCTGATCTTTTGAGGTTTTAGGGAAAAGAAAAAAAACAATCGGATTTAAGAAAAAAATAGAATCTGAAAGATTTTAAAAGTAAATAAACTACCATCAAAAAAATATTTACTGCGAAAACATGAGTAAGGTAATCATACCTTTCGGATTTTCTAGGAGGATTTTTCGTAATAGGTGATTTTCTTCTTGACGAAAATTCGGCAAAAAAATATTACTATGAAAAACTCAGTACGAAAAACATGAGTACGAAAACATTTCCTTATGAAAAAAATCTCAGTACAAAATTCTCTTTACGAAAATTTCAAGTACAAATATTTCATTATGAAAATTTCTCAGTACAAAAATATCATTAAGAAAATTTCCAGTTCGAATATTTCAGTTCCAAAAATTATGATTTAAAACTCATTAAGAAAAAAAAAATAGTTACAAGGGTTTGAAAATTTGGATTATGCTAACATGAAAATGTACTCCCCATATGAAAAGGAGTTTATTACTATTAGGAGAATCGTTCAACAAGAAGTTAATAAAGAAGTATTAACTCAAGGATATCATTCCTAAATTCTGTTTAATTTATTCAAATCTTTCGGAGGGTAAAGATTTTGTGAAAATATCAGCAAGTTGATCTTGCGTTCCGATAAACTAAAGAATGATATATCCTTTAATTGTGTATTCCAAATGAAAGTGATTACTAATATCTATGTGCTTTGCATGAGAGTTATGTGCAGGGTTTTTACTAAGGGAAATGGAACTTGTGTTATCACGTAAAATTTGAGTCGTAGTAAAACTCAATCCATAGTTTGTGAGTGTGTGTTGCATCCACAACACTTGATCACAACAACTTCCAGCTGCTACATATTCAGCTTCAGCAGTGGAGAGTGATACTGAGTGTTGCTTCTTGAAAGACCAAGAAACTAATGAATCTCCTATGAAATGACAAGTTTCGGATGTACTTTTTCTATAAATTATACATCCACCAAAGTCAGCATCTGAAAAACTATTTAAAATAAAATCATTTCCAGATGTATAAAATAGTCCTAGATCCATGGTTCCCTTTAAGTAGCGATAAATTATTTTCACTTCCTTTAAATGATATTCCTTAGGATTGGATTGATATCTTGCACATAAGAATACTAAGAACATCATGTATGGTCGACTATCTATCAAGTAAAGTAGACATCGTATCATACCTCTAAAATATGTTTGATCTACTGGTTTCCCAGCTTCATCAAGATGAAGTGTGTTTGAGGTACCAATAAGAGTACTTATACTCTTAGTGTTATCAAATCCATACTTTTTAAGAAGATCTTTAATATACTTATGGTGAGATATATAGTTTACTTCTAGTTTTTGAGAAATTTGAAAAGAAGGAAAAATGTTAACTCACCCATCATACTCATTTCAAACTCATATTTCATTATACATGAAAAAGGGTCAGTTAATGATTGCTGAGTTGAACCAAATATAATTTCATCAACATAAATTTGTACAATCAAACCATTTTTCTTATCTTTATTTATGAAAAGGATTGGATCTGAATTTCCCTTAATATAATTATTTTGAAGCAAAAATCCTATAAGTCTATCATACCTGGCTCGTGGGACTTGTTTAAGGACATACAAAGCTTTGGTAAGTCTAAAAAAATGATCAAGATGTTTTGTATCTTCAAAGCCAGGAGGATGTCCAAAAAAACATCCTCTTGAGCATAACCGTTAAGAAAAGCACATTTCACATCCATTTGATAAAGTTTAAAATTGATGAATGCTGCAAAGGAAAGTAAAATATGAATAGATTCAAGTCTAGCTACTAGAGCATAGGTTTATTCATAGTCTATTCCCTCTTACTGATTATAGCCTTTAGCAACTAGTCTAGATTTATTTCTAACAACGACTCCATTTTCATCACACTTATTTCTGAAGACCCACTTTACTCCAATAACAGAAGTTTCTTTAGGCCTTTTATCCAAGGTCCAAACTTTATTCCTTTTGAATTCATTTAGTCCATCTTGTATGGCTTTGATCCAATCATCATCACCTAAATATTCATCAGTACTTTTTGGTTCTAATTTGGAATGAAATTCTAGATGTTCTACTTCATTCTTCAAGGATCTTCTAGTACTTACAGGTTGATTAACATCACCAATGATACTATCACTGGGATGATTCTTTAGAAACACCTAACTTGGGTTTTGTAAAACCTGTTCATCAACATAAGGTAGAAATTATTCTGGGGTAAATGTTTCAGAAGTATCTTCTTGAACATTTTCCTTATTAGAAGGATCTTCTAACAATGTTTGATAATCAGTTTTTGAAAAGACATCCGAAGATGTGGGTTGGGATGGTTTAAAAACAAAAGGATGATATTCATCAAATTTTTCATGCACTGTTTCCTCAACAGTACAAGTGTTTTTATTGAAAACTCTATAAGCCTTAGAAGTTGTGGAGTAGCCTAAGAAAATTCATTCACTAGATTTTGGTGTGAATTTTTGAAGATTATCTTTAGTATTCAAGAGGAATACCTTGAAACCAAAAACATGGAAATTGGAAAATTTTGGTTTTCTACCATTCCATAACTCATAAGGATTTTTATTAAAAAAAGATATAATGAAAACTCGATTTATAGTATAACAAGCAGTAATTATAGCTTTAGCCCAAAAATTTCTAGCTATAGAATATTCACTCATCATGGTTCTAGTCATTTATTGAATAATTCTATTTCTTCTTTCAACTACACCATTTTGTTGAGGAGTTCTCAGTGCTGAGAAGTTGTGAGTAATACCTTTTCTACTAAAAACATTTTTAAATCAGAATTTTGGAATTCAGCTGCATGATCACTATGAATTGTTTTCAGTGGAAGGATTTTCTCTTTTTTAACTTGGGCTATAAAACGTTTGAAATAAGAAAAAGCTTCAAACTTCTTTGCTAGAAAATAGACCCATATATATCTAGTGTAATCATCAACTAGAACAAACACATAGTATTTTCCTCCAATACTTCAAGTTTATGTTGGACCAAAAAGATCCAAGTGCACCAACTATAATGCATCAGTTGTTGAGACTTCACCGATTGATTTAAAACTAGATTTATATTTCTTTCTATATTGACAGGGATCACAAACTTTAGAAGAATAAAATCTATGCTCTGGTAGATCCTTAACTAAACCTTTATTAGAGAGTTTGCATAGGTTTCTAAGGTTACAGTGACCCAGGATTCTATTCCATAACCATGAATGTTCTTCCATTAAACATAGGAGAGGTAAGTCTTGGCTCCTGAGGTCTTCTATGTTTAATGTGTAAACATTCTCTTGCATATGGGCACAAAGAATAAACTCTTCCTTGGAATTATTTACTAAGAACTTATCATTTCTAAAATTCACAAGGTATCCTTCATCACATAAGTGACTTATGCTAATGATGTTGTGCTTAAGAACCTTTACAAACAAAACATTTGAAATCAATGTTTTACTATGAAGAACAATATTACATATACCAATAATTTCTCCCTGAGCATTATCTCGGAAAGTTACTTTTCCTCCTTTCATCTTGATAATCATTTCAAAATAGCTTTTGTTACCAGTCATGTTCCGGGAACATCTGCTATCCATGTACCAAATATTATTATTGTTACTTCTTTTGTCTTCCTGAAAAAAAGAAAAGAGTTAGACTTTCAGAATCCAAACTTTTTTGGATTTGATATTTTCAGATAACAAAATTTTGGGTATCCATATTTGATTGAAAGAATATTCTTTATGAAGCACAAGAGATTTAACATTATTCAAAGAAAATATTTTCTTCCAATGCCCACCACTTTGACACTTAGTGCAAAAAGGGGGTCTAGAAGGAATAAAATAGTTATTTTTGAAAACTGGTTTTTCATGAGTATAACCTACTCGAGAAGTGTTTCCGTGAGGTTTAATTTCAGAATACATCTTTTCAAACTTTTCTTTCCCATAGGTAAATTTTTCAAGGAGCTTCTTAATGGAAAATGTTTCAGATTTTAGTCTAATGACTAAATTCCTATCCTCATGAATCATTTCCTTGAAGTTAGAATTTTACTCGAAGATTTTTATTTTTGAAATAGCATTATTAAGATCTTTAGAAAGTTCTTCTTTATCATATTTTTCTTTCTCAAGGACTTTAGAAATTTTTTCTAAAATCTCTTCTTTATCTTTATGACCTGAAGAAAGATCTGAAATATCTTTTGTAAGAATTTCTTCCCTAGTATTTTCCTTGTCTAATTTCTTAGAAATTTTGCAATTTTTTTCTTCAAGTAACTTGGAAAATCTAGATAATTCTTCATATAATGGTTCTTCATTTCTTGAGGATGAAGTATCTTCATTAGAAGTACTATTTTCAGAATAGTAATTCTTATCAAGAGATAAATTTGTTAGAGCTTCGGCAGAGCATACCATTTCCATAAGACATGTATGTGGAAAATAAGTATTAGTAATGAATCCCATATTCTTTTGAGCTAATGAATCGTATAATGAATATTCTCTTTCTAAATAGTCTCCACAGCTTGCACTCCATGTATTATTATCTTTCAAACTTTTCTTAGCTTTATCTTTGTAGAACTTATTCCTGTTTCTTTCAGAATGCCTCTCTTTTTGTTCTTTCTTTTTAAGCATAGGGAAATCATGTCGTATGTGTCCAATTCTATTGCATTCATAGCATGTGACCTCTGAAACTTTCTTATCATTACTTTCATTCTTCTTACACCTAGATTGGAAATTTCTTTGACCATCTATCTTGTTCATCCTTCGAGCATGATTTGCTAGCTCATTTTCTGAGACTTCATTCTCACTAGATTCGGATTGGATAGAAACCTTATTAGACTTGGATCTAGTTACTCTCTCAAGAGTATTTGCTTTCATGTGGTTTGATGTTGAAGTAAAAGTAATAGTACCATTCCCATTCTTCTTTTTGATGTTGTCATCATCTCTCTTCATTCTTATATCATGTTGGAGAAGAGATCTAAACAACTCATCTAAGGAAATTTGAGTAACCTTCCTGTTCTCATCAATAGTTATTCTCTTAGGTTCCCACTCATTGGGAATAATATCATTAATATCATCAATAAGTGCTTCATCATAGATTCTTTTCCCTCCCATATATTGTAATCTATTCAGGATAGTCATAATCCTTTGTTGCACTTTACTTATAGGTTCTCCATAAGGAAAGTTAAAACCGTGATACTCAGCTCTCAACATAGCTCTTCTTGTCTCAATCACTTTAGATGTACCAAAATGAGTAACATCAAGTTTCTTCCATATATAATTAGTTGTTTCACAAGAATAAATTTGGCTATATATGTTCATAGTCATTGAACATAGTAGAGCATTGTGTATCTTATAGTTTAATTGATAATCATGCTTATCTAGGTTTGTGAAAGAGCTTATTTCCTTATTAGAAATTTTATAACCTTTGGTAAGCATAACAAAGTTATATACCCTGATGTTGATAACGAATGCCTTCATTCGATCTCTCCAGTATTCATAATCATTTCCATAAAAAATTGGTGGTATTGTTGGATTTAGGTTGTCAATGGAGCCAATATTTAAATCTTCCATATTAAAGAAAGTCTTTCTATGCAAAAACTTATTAATAAAAAAAGTTCTGATTCAAGGAAAAATATTCCTAAGTAAGGAAATATAGAACAATGAAAAAAATAAGCATATAAAACTTATATGTGAGTATATGTATTTAAGAGACCTCCCTTTGATACCAATTGTAGGATCAAAATAATGATGTAGATTCTCAATTTACAAGAGGGGGGGGGGGGTGAATTTTACACTTTAAAAATCTTCTTAAACAAGGAATTATCTAATTTTAACAAAGTTAAACTATGAAAATTCACAACACCTCTAACACCCATTGGAGAATTGAAAAAAGGTATGAGGTTAAAAACTTCTAGTTCTATTCACTTGCCTAAATCTGGAATGTTATTCTGAAAAACTGGTTCTAGAAATATGATTCTGAAAATATGGATCTAGAAATATGATTCCGGAAAAACTAATTTTAATGAAAGTTTAAAATATGATATTCTACCTTAAAGCGTATAGAATCTAAACTAATCAGAGTACAAGTGTAAGGAAATATAAGAATATTATACTTTCCTTACAATATGAAAATTCAGCGGAAAACAAGTAGTAAAACTACTAGTAACATGATATAAATTTTTTAACCCAAAGAGAAGGGTATCCAACAACCTTGGATAAAGGTCCCTTAATTTATACTTTCAAGCAAGTCTGTCTTACTCACACTAGGTTAAGACCTCAATACAATGATCAGAGTCTCTGTCTTGCTATCCCCGCAATCCCTCAACTTCATGGTTGTTGGTACCTCTATAATCCTCAGCAAGGAAGCCCTCAAACATCAAGGTAGTCAGAACCTCTGTCTTCCTATCACCGGAAGCCCTCGAATGTAATCACCAACATTTGGAGGTACATGAAGAAATCTGAACAAACAGTTCAGTACACACAAAGTAAGAAAAGATTCTCTGTCTATAAATCACCATAACAGCATGTGGTCTCTAGAGTGATCAACTTATTATTGAGATCTTTCAAATGAGATCCTATTTATAGGCTCGGTTGGAATGGCCGACTCCCTCCACAAATGACCATATTTTCCTTCAAGTTTGGAGGGACCTGTACACGTGTCACTAAACCAACGGTTTTTTAGAAATAGAATGGACGACATCATTTTATTACAAAACATGTGTAACTGAAAGCATGACATCATTTTATAATAAAACAATTGTAAACATAATAAAAACTAGAATTAAGAATGTAAGAAAATAATAGTTCGGAGTCTAACCAAAATGGAATTCAAGGTATATAATAAAAAGAAGTTCGGATTCTGTTTTATAGGAATTCGGAACCGGAATAATGTAGAAAAATGGAGTCAGAATTTATAAGGAAATTCGGAGTCTGGTTTCTTCAGAGTTTAGAATCTGAACTTACAAAGTTCAGAGTCGAACTAGAAAAAGTTCGGAGTCCAGAATTCAGAGTGGAACTATATGAGAGTTCGTATCCAAAATTCGGAGTTGAACTATATGAGAGTTCGTATCAAGAATTCAGAATGGAACATCATTAGAGTTCGTATCAAGAATTCAGAATGAAACTTCATTAGAGTTCGTATCCAGAATTCAGAATGGAACTTCATTAGAGTTCGTATCTAGAATTCGAAATGGATATTCATTAGTGTTCATATCCAGAATTCAGAATGGAACTTCATTAGTGTTCGTATTCAAAATTCGGAATGGAACTTCATTAGAGTTTGTATCCAAAATTCAGAATAGAACTTCATTAGAGTTCGTATCCAGAATTCAGATCCTAATACAGAATACTTCATATCTAAGAATTATATGAATCAGTGGTTTTGGGTATGAATCCGATTTTTATACTTAGAAAAATATTGATATGCATAAGGAAATCTAGGTTAGCGTAAATTTCCTTAAGGAAATTTTACTTATAGAAGTAAAATATAGATTTGCTTAAGTATAAGGTGTTTGTGATTTTCAAAACAAGAAGGACTGAAAAGTCATAAGGAAAACCTTATTGACTCAATAGTGTGACCAGAATCAATTTCTGATTTTTTGTTCAGGTATGTTCAGTAAACATACAAGAAGGTTTTTATATCTTTTGAACCTATGCTAGGAATTGAAATCTGAGGGCACCATTGAACTCGCAGCACCGGTATTCGCTTAAGGAGACTTTCACCTCGATGACAGTGGGTTGAGAATAAAAGGTAGTTTTGGTTTTTTTGTGGTAAATAATAAAAATAAAATGAACTACACTTTATTTTATTCTTTAGCCCCATGTGGAAGTTGGATGTGGGGTCCACCAGAACTAAACCTCCTTGTGTGAGTTGAAGTGTGGGGACCACCCGACCACAACCTCTAATGAAAGTTTATGGTGGTGGGGCCCACCCGAACCTAACCACCTTTGAAGGGATACGAGGTGGGGACCACCCGGTACTAAACCCCCCTAATAATGTTGTGAGGGGAAAACCTCTCAACTCCCCTAATTAATAATGGAGAGTCTCTCCACCACCCCTATTTTAATGGTGTCAACCCTTCCACTCTTTTAATTGTGCCAACCTTGTGAATTAATTTAGTGGAGACAACTTTATTAATTCACCAATTATTGAATTATTATGCCAACAACATAATAGATTTTACAATATATTATTCTTGGCTACGTTTTCTTTTGTGGCAATGTAGGAGGGAGATTTGGAGAGAAAATCTCTCGCCAACGAATAACGAAGAACGCGTTCTTCCAACGAAGAACTCTGGTAATTAGAAACTTCATGTTCTTCCTCTGAAGCACCTTGTGGAAGAAACCAACGTGGGATATATTTGACGAGCGACCCTCCCTCCTAATCGTCGTCAACGAACTGACACACGAGCTTGATATTGGAAGAGCACAGCGGATGCGACCAATGACGACAACTCCGTATTCTTCCCTATGACTCTGTCAACAAACAAAGAACAAAGGTAGGGGATTAATTTTATTTATGTATGATTTTATTCCCTTGTTACTCTTCTTCCAAAACAAATAATGTGAATCAAATTATTATCAAGATTATCCATGGATGTTTTCCTTGCGAGTTGGGAATATTTCTATTAATGAGGGATTATGGGAATTGTTGTTTTTATGATATCTTATATGATCATTATTCACATCATTCTTCTGAGCCAATTCCTATCACCCTAAATGTGGAAGGGTGCGGACCAAACCAATGTGGTCCGACCCCTCCGATGATCTTCTTTGTGATGTTTTTCGGTATGGTGATGAGGCAACTAAGGCGACGAAGGCAACCTGCGCTGCCCCCGCGACGCTCTGGCACCCCGGGCCAAACCGCACCGCCTTCCAACTTCCAGGCTTCCACGATCGGGCTGCCTACCGGCCGTGCCACCCGCTGGCTGAACAATCCATACAGCACTTCAACCCAGATGCGTCACGCTCTGGCTGCACCGGGCCCCGGATCTCGTCTTTTGTGCCTCCAGCGCCTCCCGCGCCCCTCATGGAGCCCTCCCGAGCCTTGGCCGAGTCGTGCTCTGCAGGTTCCGTGTGCCTCGCGGCTCCACCGTCGACACACCCTGCACGCCTCGTGCCACCGCTGGCCAAACCAGCCCGCCGTAATTTGAACGCGCTTAGCACCCCCCGGCTCTGTCGTCCACGCACCCATCATCGCCCCAGTAGAGTCGGCCTCCCGGCATCGGCTGCACCACCCAGCCCCCGAGATGAGCTGGCCCAAGTCGGACCCTCACGGAACCCTCTGGGCCGAGCTACACCCTTGTGGCGCCCTTCGAGCCGAGCTGTGCCCTCGTGGTGCCCTCCGGGATAAGCCTCCCATGTAAAGCCCTCTGGGCTGATATGCCCTTGTGTCAACCTTTTTCCTTTCCGCGCCCTCTTGACCTGTACGCACACTCGTGTCCTGATGGGATGGGCCCAGCAGGCCAGGATGAACCTAACTGGATGGCCAGCCTCACAGGTCGGGCCAGAACCAACGGGCTTGGCCCGGTCGGCTCAGAATGGGTTGGGTTTGGACGGGTCGGTCGGGCTGGGTCGTTCCATCCAGGTCGGACCAGACCTGGGCCCATTACGACCCTTTACTTTCTTTTGGACATATCTTTGGCATCAGGCATCTATTTGATGAACTGTCAGCGTCCCTGGTAATCTTTTAGAATTATAGTACCTTTGAGTATACCCCACTAAAGTTTGGGGTATAGTTGAGATATGGTCAGGTTGGATCGTGCACAAATCCAACCGGGCCCCCAAGACTAATATGCTAATAACTCACAGACCAGGCATCTGATTGAAGTGTCGTGTGTTGCGTTGAGACCTCTATGATGTAGAAGAACATTGAAATACTTCTTAATGGGACTTCGTGACATTTGGAGAATCGACTAGTAGCTCATGGACCAGATCCTACCAGAGACGGGCGGTCAGAGTGTGAAGACCTCATAGCTGGCTGAGACTTGGAGACCAGTGACTTATTGACTCGGAGTGAATCGACTAGCCTAGTGGGGAAATCCTGGTTGTGGCAGCAGACCCATGGTGGAGGAGTGCCTGGTTGTGGTGGTAGACCCACGGTACTCGATAGGAGGATTACCTCTGCAGGCTATTAGGGGGAGCACCTAGTTGTGGTTGCAGACCCACGGTGGGGAGTGACTTTCTGACAGGAAATACCAACGGTACTTGACAGGAGGAGTACCTCAACAGTCCAAGGTTTGTGGGAAGCGCCTTGGTGTCACGGAAAACCCACTATACTCGGCATTGGAGGAGTTCTCCCACAACCATTGTTTCGATAATGTGAATAAAAATCCTGGTTGAGCTGAATCAGTAACTTTTGTGTTATTCTCATGATTGAGATTGATTACATGATAACATAGGTATATGTATGGGAATATAACTATCTGGGGTTATCTGTTGATTCCATACTCTATGGTTTATCCTTTTTGGGTTTTTTGAGACCTTGGGGGTCTCAAGGTCCCTAATGAGTATTGTTATACTCACCCCTTTATAGGTTATGCCCACACCTCATTGTGTTGGATGTAGACGACAGAAAACACTGACCATGGCTGAGTGTACCCGGACTGGACGCTACCTAGAGGTGGACCTTACAGCATGTCGGTACACGGAGGAGATGGACAGACGTGGTGTGATGAGGAGGCGATATGTACCTACCCGTTAGGTAGGAACCTCGGAGGATAACCCAGTGGATGTTTTTCCTATTTCCTCAGTTGTACTTTTACTTTTTGTTTCTTGTAATCTCTAGTTGTTCTTGTATTAGAGCCCCTTTTTACTTACTATAATCACTAGTTGGTAATTCAGTTTACTCGTGATCATATCTGTTGTGTGTGTTTTCAAGTTATAAAGGTAATGGATTCCCATTTTTTGGGAATTACACCTTTGGTGCTAGTCACCAAGCCATGGCCTATGGAAGGCGGGCTTGGGGTAGTCACGACACGGATCTCGTGGGACAGGTCGTGACAAATTTGTGTCGGAGGAGTCAGTTCTACTGCAAAACATAGGACTCTGTTTTTTATTTTTTATGAAGAAATAGTGATAAGAGTAGTGGCTGTGGTTCTCAGTGCCCGGAAACACTGATTGCGTGTCTGTTTTGAAAAGTGTTCTTTAAGTCAGCTCAACCTGGTCAGCTCAGTAGGTATAATATTTTGACCTTGTCGCATCTGTTTCATTCAGGATGCCTCCCCATGGATGAACAGCTAGATTTCTGAGAGTTTTACTCATAGATATCCCACCGAGGGGCAAGCCCTCATTGGAGGGCCCTTTTCCAACGGAGTCACCAGCGGTACCACATCCCGTTGGGCCACCGATGCCCCCAGGCCAAACAGTAAATGATATACGCCACTTGAGCGTGTTGCACGAGTTACAACACAAGAGGCCACCCAGGTTCAGGGGAGATATGGACCCACAGGTGGCTAAGGATTGGGTGGAGGCTGTGATGAGAGCTTTCTGAAAGGTAGGGACACCAGTAGACCTCATGGTGATTCTTGATCCTATCCTTCTACATGAAGCAAAAGATAGATGGTGGAGCTTGATCCTCCAATTTCACGATGAGATGACGCTTCTCTGGACAGACTTCGAGAGCATGTTTTGGGCATAGTTTTTCCCAGCGACCCTTCACGCAGTGCGCATACTGGAGCTACTTCATCTGTAGTAGGGCACCATGACTGTAGCTCAGTACTGAGTGAGGTTCACATACCTCTCACGCTACTCCACCGATATGGTATGTGACCCATTATTTAGAGCCCAAACATTCGAATGGGGTACCAAGAGAGAGATTAGGGCTTCAGTGATGTCACTCAGTATCCCAACGTAGGAAAATGTTTTAGAGAGATCCCTCCTAGTGGAGAGTTTCCTTGCTGAGCTATCTCCAGCATTGAGATCCACCACCAGTCGACACGTAGATGAGTATTCTACAGCTGGCAGTAGATAAGTATCGTAGTGGTCCAAGAGGGCCATAAATACATGTGTACGACCTCATGACTCATAATCAGTTGTGCGGGGAACCCAGACTAGAGACATACATGACATGAGCATGTATTTTTTAACATGTGGTGGGTAGGGTCACACGGCTCGTGACTGTCCAACCCACGGTTCGGATGATTAGATGACGGTCAAAGGACCACCGAGGCAGAGTCAAAGATTTGATCGAGGCGGTCCGCAGAGAGCAGGAGGACATGGCAGTGCAACTGTTCATGCAGCTAGTGGTGGATGACATTTTGAGGTGTTACAGCCACCACCACCAGGAGCTCCACCCCGACCACAGAGAGCAGGTGGATAGGGGAGAGCTCAGCTACAGGTAGCTAAGGCCAATGATCACGGTGCTTTGGAGATGATATGAGGTACAATTTGTGTTTATTATACCGTATCTACAGTACTTATAGACACAGGTGTCAGTCACTCTTTCATTTCCACTACCCTTGTTCGGAGCTCAGAGATTTTGATGGAGTCGTTGGCTCTATCTTTACTGCTACAGACTCATAAATGATTAGATTAGACGATTACGAACTGGTGTTGGCAGTGTGAGATTACTCTAGGAGGTTATAACTTCGGCTGGGATCTCTTAGTTGCAGCGTCAAAGCCTTACGATGTCATCTTGGGTATGGACTGGTTATCTACAGTCCATGCCCAAATGACTGTATTGGGAAAATAGTGCAGTGTGTCCGCACAGATGGGACCAAGTTTACCTTAATCGGTGAGAAGGTATCCTTTGCAGCACATGTCAGGCTTACTCGGAGGAGATTGAAGCCGATCACTCATCAGGTGGCTAGCCTTACCCTCGGAGTAGTTGATGTGGAGAGTCTGACATATCCTGTAGTGGTGGACCAGTACGTGGATGTTTTCTCTGATAATGTCCCAGGTCTATCTCCTCGTAGAGAGGTGGAATTTTACATTGACTTGTACCTTGTGACGACACCGATATCTACACCAGTGTATCAGATGGCTCATATGGAGCTTTACAAGTTGTGGGTACAACTAGAGGACTTTCAGTGGAAGAGATTCATCTGACCTAGTGTTTCTCCCTAGGCAGCCCTAATTTTTCTTTCCAAGAAGGCGGATGGGAGCTTGAGGATCTGTGTTGACTACCGGGGCCTGAACAAGGTGGTCATGACGAAAAATTACCCATTTATGAGGATTGATGACCTCTTTGACCAGTTTAATGGAGCACAGTTGTTCTCGAAGATATACCTCATATCAGGCTATCACCACCTCAGAGTTTGAGATGAGGATGTGCAGAAGGCGACCTTCAGATGTCGTTACGGCCACAATGAGTTCTTGGATATCCCATTCCGCGTAACCAATGATCCAGTAGTGTTCATGGAACTCACGGACATGATATTTCCGCCATACCTAAATCAATTTGTTATAGTCTTCATCGATGACATTCTAATCTACTTGACTAATGAGGAGGAGCATGCCTATCACTTGCTGGTATTACTGGACACACTTTGAGAGCCCCAGCTTTGTGGTAAGCTCTCTAAGTTCCAGTTCTGGATCAGAGAGGTCCACTTTATAGGACATGTCATCTCAGAGGCTCGAGTTGCAGTATATACAGTGAAGATTGAGGCGATACTTGGTTGGGAGCCACTCAGGAGTGTGACGGAGGTGCGATGTTTTCTGGGTTTGGATGGATACTACCTGAGGTTTGTACCAGAATTCTCAAGAGTTGAAACACCACTATTAGCCTTGAAGAAGAAGGGGAAACCCTTTTTGAGGTTGGATAGATTACATCATAGGTTTTAGAAGCTTAGATAGTGGCTGAATAGTGCCCCCATCTTGAGGCTTCTAGAAGAAGGCGCAAGGTACGTAGTCTACTGTGACGCATCAGGAACCGGAATTGGATGTGTCCTGATGTAGGAACGAACAGTGATCACATATGTCTCTAATCAACAAAGACATCATAAGAAGATCTATGCAACCCATGAACTGGAGTTAGTAGTAGTGGTCTTCTCTATTAAGATGTGGTGACACAATCCGATGGGAGAACGTTTTATAATTTACTATGATCACAAGAGTCTCTGGTATATGGGTCTCAGAAGGACTTGAACATGAGATAAAAGTGTTTGCTTGAGTTCTTTGATGACAATGACTTCAAAATAGTCTATTATCCTGGGATGGGGAACGTTGTTGGAGATTCACTCAGTAGGAGAACTGGTATTCAGCTTCTAGGAGAGGAAACAGAGCAGCTGGCTGCTTTACAGATATCATTTATGGATAGAGATGGAGAAGCCTTCCTTCTTTCTCTTACAGTCACTTCGCCACTTCTTCAGCGAGTTAGGGAGGTGTAGCGTGGGGACCCTAACTGCGAGAAAAGATGTGCTTAGATATCCATACGACATGCACCTGATGGATTTTCTGAAGGTGGGGAGCATGTCATCCTCTTCAGAGGACGTACTATGGTCCAGTTTCACTTCAATAAGAATTGTTGATAGAATTCCACACATCCCCTCTAGAGTTACATCTCAGAGTGGCGAAGAAGTACCAGGATCTCTTATTATAGTACTGGTGGCCGGGAATGAAGAAAGAAGTTGTAGAGTTTGTCTCTCGCTACCACACTTGTCAGCAAGTGATGGTGGAGCATCAGGTACCTACAAGCTTGGTTCAGCCTTTAGAGGTCCCAAAGTGGAAGTGGGATGGGATATCAATGGATTTCATGAGAGGACATCAACATACATCCAATGGTCATGACACGATCTGGGTGATCATCGATCGACTCACCATGTCGGCCCACTTCCTACGGATAAGAGAGAAGGATTCAGTATAGAGCTTGGGATGCCTCTATATAAAAGAGATTGTGCGGCTACATGGAGTAAGTTCGACTATTGTCTCCGATTTTGACGCACGATTAAATTCCCGACTATGGATGGGGTTGCAGGAAGCTTTTGGTATACAGCTTCGTTTGAGAACCACCTTCCATCCTCAGACAGATTTCCAGAATGGGCGGACCATTCAGACCCTCGAGGACGTGATTTATACTTGTGTTCTCGACTTCAGTCGCAGCTGGAAGGATCACTTGCCTTTTTTGGAGTTTGCATACAATAACAGCCATCACTCCACCATTTGGATGGAACCTTTCGAGGCATTGTATAGGTGACCTTGAAGATCACCTTTTGTGTTAGACTAACACAGGGTAGTCAGCACTAGTGGGACCATAGATGGTATGGGCTACCACAGAGAAGGTGCAGATCATCCAGGGATGGATGAAGACTGCATAGAGTAGGAAAAAGTCATATGCCGATAGGAGATGGAGACTTCTAGAGTTTGAGGATAGTGACCATGACTTTTTGGGTATCACCTCGACGAGGTCTACAGATATTTGTCCCAGGAGGCAAGTTATCTCCAAGATTTATTGGATATTTTCAGGTCTCAGCAGAGTTTTCAAGGTGGCATACCGCTTAGCTCTTCCAACTCAATTGCACCAGGTGCATGACGTCTTCCGTGTATCCCAGTTGAAGAGATACGTGCACAAACCTTCTCACATCATCGACCATGGTAAGCTGGACCTCGATGATGGGGATACATTTATGGAGGTTCCAGTAGAGATTGAGGATCGACAAGAGAAGGTCCTTCGGGGACGGTCGATACCTCTAGTGCACGTTTCATGGCAGCATGGGAACCTCTAAGAGAGCACATGGGAGCGGGTGGATCAGATTTTTGCTCAGTACACCCACTTGTTCTCTTAGTTTGAGTTGTGGCTTATGGGAACGTTGAGCCCTGAGGTGAGGAGAATGTAAAGACCTAGAATTTCCATGTAATATTTTAAATTAAATGAGAATTTTACAAGTCCACCAAAATTGACGGCGCGTGATTCCGAGGACTGGTGTGCCAGAATCAATTTCTAATGTTTTTTTAGGTATGTTCAGTAAACGTACGAGAGAGTTTTTATAACATTTGAATTGGGGCTCGGAATTGAAATCTGAGGGCACCGTTGAACTCACAGCACCGGTATTCTCTTAAAGAGACTTTCACCTCGACGATAGTGGGTAGATAATAAATGATAGTTTTTGGGTTTTTCGTGAAAATAATAAAATAAAATTAACTACACATTATTTTATTTTTGAGCCACCATATGGAAGTTGGAGATGTGGTCCACCATAACTAAACCTCCTTTTGGGACTAGAAGTGTGTGAACCACCCGTACATAACCTCCCGTGAGAGGTTATGGTGGTGGGACCCACCCAAACCAAACCTCCTGTGAGGGGTTACGATGTGGGGACCACCCGGGACTCAACCCCCCTAAAAATGGTTGGAGAGGAAAACCTATCAAATCCCCTCAATAATGAAGGAGAGTCTCTCCACCCCCCTCCTTTAATAGTGTCAGCCCTTCCTCTATTTTAATTGTGCCAACCTCATGAATTAATTTAGTGGAGCCAACTTAATTAATTCACTCATTTTTGAATTCATATGTCAATGACTTAATATAATTTATAATCTATTATTCATGGCATCTTTTTCTTTTTTTTTTGAAAAGGACGAAGGATATTTTGAGAGAAAAGCTCTCACCATTGAAGAACTAAGAACTCATTCTTCCAATGAAGAATACCAGCAAAGAGAATCTTTGAACTCTTCCTCCAAAGTACCTTGCAGAAGAAACTGATGTGGGACGTCTTCAATGACCAACCCTCCCTCCACATCATCATCAATGAACCGACGCACGAGCTTGGGATTGGAAGTGTGTAGCAGACGCGACGAACGACGACAACTCCATATTCTTCCCTACCACTCCGTCAATGAACAACGAACAAAGGTAAGGGTTTAATTTTATTTAAGTATGATATTATTCCCTTATTACATTTCTTATAAAACAAAGAATGTTGTCCAGCTTATTATCAATTAGATCCATGGATGTTTTTTCTTGTGAGTTGGGAATATTTTTGTTAATGAGGGATTATGGGTTTTTTTAAAGATATCTTACATGATCATTATTCACATAATTCTTGTGAGCCAATTGCTATAACCCTAAACGCGGAAGGGTGAGGACCAAACCAACGTGGTCTGCCCCCTCCACTGATCTTATTTGTGATGTTCTTCGGCATGGAGACGAGGCAAAAAAGGTGATGAAAGAAACATGTGCCTCCCCCTCGATGGTCTGGCTCCCTGGTCCGAACAACCCCATCATATGGCTTCTGAGCTGCCCCGTTCGTGCTGGCCACCAGCCGCGCCACCCATCGGCCAAACCAGCCAAGCCGCACCGCACCCCGGCCGAACTATGCTCTGGCCGCACCGCACCCCGGCTCCCGGCCACCACACCTCCCACCCTCCTCAATACAACCTCCCGATCCTCGACCAAGGTGGCCTCTGTGTGCTCTGCGTGCCTTGCAGCTCTGCCATCCGTGCACCCCGCGTGACCCGCACACCCCACACGCCCCGTGCGCCTCGTGCCACTACTAGCCGAACAGGCCTGCCGACCTCCGCACACCCTGCGCACCCCGCAGCTCCGCCGTCCATGTGCCCCATGGCGCTCTAGCTGAGCTGGCCTCCTGGCCTATGTCGCGCCACCCCGGCCTCGGGCCGAGCCGCCCCGAGCCGGCCACTCATGGAGCCCTTCGGACTGAGCCACACCCTCACGGTGCCCTATAGATTGAGCCGCAAACTCACGGTGTCGTGTGGGTCAAGCAAGGCATGCGGAACCCTTCAGGCTGAACCACCCTCCCACTGACCTGCTACCGGTCCACATCATCACGATCGGTTCGCGCTCTCATGTCCCTCCACGACCCCTAACGGCCTGATGGGCTGAGCCCAGAAGGCCGGGCCGAAGCTAACAGGCCGGGTAAACCCAGACCGGGTCGGCCTTGACTAGGTCGGGCCGGGTCGGTCCATCCGAGTCGGAATGGACTCGGGCCCACTACAACACTTTACATTCTTTTGGCCATATCATTTGCACTGGGCATCCACTTGATGAACCAATAATGGCCTTGGTAATATTGGAGAATGATGGTCCCTTTGAGTATACACCTCTAGAGTTTGGGATATAATTAAGATACGGTATGGTAGGATCACGCACTAATCCAACCGGGCCCCAGGACTAAAAGGCTAATAACTCACAGACCTGGCGTCTGATTGACGAGACATCTATTGTGTTGAGACCACTATGACGTGGCAGACCATTGAGATACTTCATCATGGGACTTCGTGACAGTTGGAGTATTGAATAGTAGATCGTGGATCATATCCTTCCAGAGATAAGTGGTCAGAGTGCGGAGGCCTAGTAGCTGGCTATGACTTGATAACAAAGGTATATGTATGGGAATATACCAAAGTGGGTTTATCTATTGATTTCATAATTTGTAGTTTATCCTTGTTTGATTTTGTGAGACCTTAAGGGTCTCGACATACCTACTGAGTATCATTATACTCACCCCTTCACGGGCTATACTCGCACCTCGTTGTGTTGGATGCAAACGACGGACAACACTGACCGAGGCTGAGAGTACCTGGACTGGACGGTACCCCGAGGTGGACCTTACGACATGTCGGTACAAGGAAGAGACGAATGGATATGGAGTGCTGAGGAGGCAATCTGTAGCTACCCTTCAGGTAGGAACCTCGGAGGATGACCCAGTGGTTGTTTTTCCAATTTTCTCAGTTGTACTTGTACATTCAGTTTCTTGTACTCTCCAGTTGGGCTTGTATTCTAGACCCATTTTGCATACTATACTCACTTTTTGGTTATTTAGTTTACTCGTGATCATATCTATTGTGCGTGTTTACAGGTTATAAAGGCTATGCCTTCCCAGTTTTAGGTAATTATGCCTTTGGTGATAGTCTCCATCCCCTGGCCTATGGAAGGCGTGCTTGGGGTAGTCATGGCACGGTCCCCTGGGGACGGGTCATGGGGTATTTACATATCGTGTGGTTTAGATATGAACGTTGTATTGAGGAGTATATTCTACCAGAATCATGTGTTCTGTAAGAGGAAATCCTACAACTGGATGTGAATAGAAGGAAGTGGCGAGAAGACCTTAGTGACCTAGGAGTTGAGCGGACCATAGTGTCCTTGTAGAAGAGAGGACCTCAATGGATATCTAGATAAAAATACCTAACTATACCGACAGATGATTGGACCATAGTATCCCGATAGACGAGCATATCATAGTTGCCCGACAGGCCTCATTGAAACATCGAGGATGAGTCTCTAAGTAGTACAAGATGTTCGACCTTAACAATGATAGTCTTACTTAATATAATTTTGGTAATACATGTATGAGTTGACCATTACATCAGATGTACCTTCAATTTTTATAATTTAATTTTGTTTTGGGGTCCCTATTGAGTATTGTGTTACTCACCCCTATAAAGGCTTCGCCTGCACCTGTTGTATCGTGTGCAGATGACTGACATTCTAACATAGAGTTTGGTGGTCCAAGACCAAGTGGTGCCTAGTGAGATCAGACATGATGTCTTAATACTATGGCTTTTGGTAGTTACTCTTAAAAAAACCTTTAGGTAGGGTTTTCTACGGATGGATAATCAAAGACCTTGTACTCCATGGTTTACAGGTCTTCTTTTGTTGGTTTTGTATTCTCACCCATTTTAAATACATATTTTACCTCTAACCTTACTGTATGTATTATATGTATGCAAGTTATCCTTTTTAGTATTATGGGCTGGGGTTGTGAGTGTGTGTGTGTGTCTGTGTCTAGGTACTGGTATAATTCCTCCCACTTGCATGATAATTCCTTCAGCACTAGTCATCAGCCCCTAACCTTTAAGAGGCAGTATTGGGGTAGTCGCGGCACATGCCTTGAGGGATAGGTCATGACACAACAATTTGATAATTTCATTGTTTAATGACATAATGGATTCCAATGCATCAATATTAATGTTAATGAAGATAAATAATGTCACTTACAACTTAATATAAGAGACGATGGGAAATTTTATGTTATCACTATTTTTGATGTGTGGTGAGATAATAATGTGATGATTGTGACACATACCATTCGCTCAATAACTAATAATATTTTATTTTATTTTATCCTCACCAACTCATATATATATATATATATAATTCTCTATTGGAATCAATTTTTCAAAATAATAATTTGATGTTGAAATAGATGTAATCATCAAAATTGGTGTGATGATCCCACCTCAAGAATATGAATCTTTCCCAATTGAAATTGTTATAATTTAATAATTATAAATCTAGTTATTCATCCTTCATTTATAAATTATGTGACATTGAGCATAACATATAGTTCATTATACAAATTCTACTTATGTTTTTGAGGATTTAATGCTATAAGTGATATTTTGAACAAATATATGAATTTCTATTAGATAGAGTATAAACATGAAATTCCAATGGACATTGCATAAATTTAAATGATCATGATTCATTCTAAAAATTATTATTTTTCTCAGATTGTTCGCGAGAAAATTAAATGTGATGACATTACTATCACATTGGCGTTTGTTAATGTATTTCTTGAAAATTTATCTAGTATTACTCTAAATATTGAAGTCATATTTTCAATAAAACTCATCCAATGTGATACACCAATTTTAAATACTCTATATAGAATAGACCTGGTTGAGTTTATGAATTAAAGAAGAAATTCATAGAGAATCTTGATAATGGATTCATTTTATAAAGTGACTGAATATGGTTAGAACAAGTAGATTTTTTATCATAAATGTGGATCAATGTTACTTTCCATTGATTATTGAGAACTGTATAAGGTCAAAATAATTAATTTTTATGATTTTCACATATTGATGATTTGTTTGATCAATTATGAGAAGTTTAATATTTTTTCAAGAATGAATATTGATAGGATATTGTCAGTTGGGGGTAAAAATTGAAAACATACACAATACAACGTTACATGTGAGGTGTGGAAGGTATTAATTTATAAATATTTCATTTGGACATACTATTTCCCCTATATCATTATTTATTTACTGGAATGTGTCATTAGATATTAACTTTCTCAAATTTTCAGTATATATATATGATATTATTTTATATTCCATGAGAAATTAAGTGCATGAGGATCACCTGTTGATTGTATTGAATAACCTAAGAAATATATTTTGTATAAATAATTTAGTATTTATCAATATTTACCCAATAATGTTTCTTTTGTGGGTTATATAATATCAAGAGTCGGTATATCAATGGACCCATCAAGAAATGATGTATTATATATTGTAGAAGACAATCTGTATTTAATAATATTAACATTTTTTAGGTATTGGACAGATATTATCAGTTATTTATGAATAAATTCTCAGAAATACCTAATCCACAAACCTTTTTAACTCAAAATGGAGTTACGTTCATTCTGTTGATATATGTGAGGAAACTATCAGGGAACTAAAGAGATGATTGGTAAGTGAAACAATTATCACAAAACCCTACAGTGGAAAATTCATTTTGATTTTCTATTATGAATCAAAAGGGGTAGTGTGTTATTTATTACAATTTAATATATAAAGGTAACATGTACCTCACATAAATAGAAGGTTCATGAGAAAAATCTCCCATCTCAAGATTTTGAGTTAGAAGAAACAATCATTTTAGTAATAATCTGGAGGTATTATCATTATAGATATTGGTGTGACATATATAAATATAAAACATGTTTATAGAATATATTAGAATAATAATGATACAAATATTTTCTTTAGAAGATGTTTTGAGTTTATTAATGAAAATGGATATATAATATGTCACCATCCTGGGAATGTGATGAAGATGGACAATGCTATGTGATGAATGGATCATGTCGACATGTCATTGTTGAGGATCAGAAATGATCTAATATTAGTGAATTTTTGAAGTATGGACGCTGAAATATTTATGTAAGGGGGATGTATAATTTTAATCAATTAAGTTTTCAACTAGCTATTTATGTGATGATTAATGAGGAAGATAAAAAGGATGTTGAGCTAAAAAATAATGTGAGAAATGATCCTCAGTTAAACATTAAATGTGATGGAATGATACATGTCATGAAATAAGATTATATACTTTCATGCTATTATTAAATAAGTAACTATTTTATTATGTTCAAATCTCATCATTCATAATTCATTTTGGATGTATAAATATATATATAGATTTGAGAGACTATTTCATGTGGGACAACATTAATAAATATATTTCAAATTTTGTATCTTACTAAGAATTAAATGTTCATTTCCATAACTCTTTTGTGGATAATGTTGGAAAAAAAACATGTAAAAAATTAATAGAGTGAAAAATATAATGAACACACAAAATCTTTAAAGAAAAAACTAATATTATTGGAGTAACTCACCCTTTATAAACCCCATTGTAATATAGTTACCAATGTATCCTGATTTTCTTTTATAACATGTTAAAAAGGGTTGGTCGGACTGTCCCTTGTCTAGATATATTACTCAATATTAATTGAAACATTTTTATTACTTGTTATAATATATGTTATTGATTGTAGATCCACTCTATTTTCCCTTCATTGATAAAAATGATAACTAATCTATCATACAACCTATTAGAATCATCCATTCAATCATTTATATTGAATTATTAATCCCATATATCTTTCTTATAGTGTAGGATAAGCAGTAGTATGACCTTATCACCACAATGAGGTGCTATTAACACCCCTATAATTGTTCATTTTTGAACCACTTTGGGTTTCATCTAGATCTTACCTCAGTTATCATGAATTTTCTAGTTGATCTGGTGACCATATGCACATGAATGTTAGTATAGTCCTTGATCTACATAGTATTTTTCATCATATTTAATGGAATGTCTCTAAAAGAAACATTATCTTTCTTCCAGTTCCATGAGATACATCTAATAAGAATTATGGGTTGATGATCATGCTCACTTTATGAAGTAGATTGGGGTTTTAATTCATTTCCACTAAAAAGTCATTGGATTTCCAACAAGATGACCATAAAACCCACTATTGAACATAAATGGATAATCCTTATTGTCCCTTTTATATTTAATTGATATATATATATCCTTAATCATCATCTTTATCCATGTATTGATCTCTAAACCTATGGAACCTATTATGAATTTAAAAACATGTATTCACCATATACGTGGAATCCATAATAGAAGGTTCATCATGCACCAAACATCCTGTTGTAATTGTTTTCAAGTGGAATGAATTCATCAAGTGAATGAACCATGATTGCTACTTTATTTAGTGTTTTTGAAATAAATAACCCTTCTCTCGAGGATAGAGGTCCAACACCATTTCGACCTGTGTTATCATCAGAAGAACACATCCATCGTCTTGGTAGCGAGGCTACATCCACATAGCATCACAATAGTTCAAGAATAGAATTATTAGAATCACAAATCTAAGAGATAGAATCTGATTTATAGTTGACTCAAACACACTGAAAAATATTTCTAGCCTTGTCTGTGATGATATAATAAGGTTAATAATTTCACCCATTTCCCAAACCAAACCAGATGTTTAAAATGATACTCATATTTGTACTCAATCAATACAAACAATATTAGTGAATTGTACACATCAATTTCCACAAAAATATGGGGTCATATATGACTAAATAGTTAGTGATATTGAATATCATATCATTAAAATATTATCACCAAATTTCCATGAATTGTGAGGATTGAAATTTTTTTAAGTGGGTGTCAAAGAGCATGTAAACAAACCAAAATTTGAGTGGTCAAATGATCTTGTCGAAAATTAAAGTTGAAGGACCCCCAAAAGAGGATGAAATAGACACTATTTATAGAATACATTTTTCCTGTCCTGGAAGATATAAGATCTACCATATTATTGAATTGGATGAGGGATGTAAGGGGTCCATAATAATTATGATTTTATTCTTTTATAGAACCCAATAATTATATATGAACTAGTTTAATGTGTTAATTAGTGGTTGAATTTTACCAATGTGTGCCACCTGTAAGTGCATGTACTGGTCTGAAGAATCAGTTTTCTTAAGTAAATAGATAAGGATATTTGGAAATCTATAAATTAATGGGAAAAAACTTTGATAAATATTGAAGTTTGGTAATGAAGGTAAGATATATGGATCAGTGAGATGTGAGAATAGAGGTGGCTGCAGAGGACACGAACATCCTCTCACAATCATGGGATGGGGAGGGGAATCACAATCATCCATGGCCATCTATCCATGTGAACCCTAATGTATATTGAATTAGATAACCTCATATAAAACGTCCTCTCAATTAATTTACAACCTATTGCAAAGTAAGTATCTCAATTCATGTTATTTAAACATATTAATAATAAGAGATAAATTTTAAATGGGATGTTGTATCCATTACACATACCAAAATGAAAGTTGAAAAATTCCCCTATGGATTTCATCATCGGTCTCCCAAAAACATTTAATGTCCATAATTACATTTTTCTTTGTAGTTGGTCACCTTTTGAAGTCAACAATATTCATTGATATTAGATAATATTTTTATATTGATTCTTAAGAGGATATATATTAAGAAACATGTAAGTTTTCATGTTGTGTGATAAACATTTTTATTTTATCATGGTTTTGAGATTACCAAGATGTTTTGGAAATTTATTCATCATGTTTTTCATAAGGAGGTGTATTTTGGTACTTTGTACCATCCTCATACAATTGATCAATCATAAATAAGATTTTTAATGTTATAAGATATTTTTGGTTCACATTCTAAATATATCAATAATAGTTTTCATCAACACCGTCGTCTAGTATAGTTATTATAAAATAATATCACTCACTCGATCCTAAAAATGGATCCTTATAAATAAATCAATTAAAGTTAACTTTTAAATACGAAATATTTCGTTGATGCTGTATAATGAAATCTATTGGGACATTCTAAATATTATGAATTGAATGAGAATGTTATATATACTATTTAGAACACCAATGATGATCATAGTAAAAAGAAGAATTATATTGAAAACAATTTACATGATCGATAATTAAAATTTAAAAATAATTTAGTTTATAAAATCCCCAATTGGTGATGTTTAATATATTTTGTAATAATGTAATGATAATACCTAGGTGTACCAGTCCTTCTTATATTTTTCATAGGATTGGGATAATTTTTTTTATTTTGGAACTCCCACCTAACTTCTATCAAGCTCAAGTTGTGTCTATTATATTCATATTGATGAATTATAAACCCAATCCTTGTCATTCAATAAACTCCTAGGTTATAACACTGGAGTATGATCTTTGTAATGAATAAAAAATTGTATAAATATTGTAACATAGAGATAAGGTTCTTCTAAACCAGACTATTACCACAATTATTATTTTTAGGAATATGAATTTTAGGGAAGATATATGGGTACGTGAGGGGTGATGAAGAAGTAATATACATATATAATTATGTTAGATTGATGTTTTTTTTGAAATATTATCTTTTTATGTGTGTATAATGTTTATGTATTTAATTTTATATGTATTTCCTTTAAAATAAAAATTATGTATTTGACAGGTCACCTTGCATGAAAACTTGACACTATATGAACTGTGACATTGTAAACCATTATAATAATTACATTAATTTTTATTATATTAATAGTAATAACTAATTTATGAAAAATTTGAATCTTGTTGTTAATTAATGCAACATTATGGATTAATTCATATTAAATAATAAACCATATTTTAGTAATTCCAATTTATGCTTGAAAATTATTTTCTTCGGAAATTATTTTTGTAATACATGAAAATTATGATTACCAATTATATATATATATATATATATATTTGAAATGAATATTATTTTTGGATTTATCATGTTTATATTAGCTCATATTAAATTTTTAGGATTATTCTAAAATGATATATTTTTCAGTGATTAATCAGAAATTATTTTTTTAAAATGTCATTTATTTTCAAGAAAAAGTACCGTTATTTTGTTAATTTTGTCTTTATCTAGCCTATAATTAACTAAATTTTAAATTATATATTTTACTTCATTTCTTAATTATTGTAAATGATTTTGGAATATGTTTAATTTTTTCGGATTTGAAACACATTTTTCTAAAAACTATTTTTATGAGCATAATGTGTTTTTATATTAATAAATTAAATTAATCATACATTATTAATGATATAAAAATAATTTGTAGATTATATATTCATTTTACAATTTAATAATTCATATTATGGTTTTTACAAGTCATTTAATGAATGTGAATAAATTTTTATTCATAAAAATTATTTTTCTAATGACAAGCTTTCATTATGGTTTGTGTGCTTATTTAAAATTAAATTATACCACATAATGAAATTGATTGAAGTAAATTAGTTTAAATATTTCAATAAAATATATTATTTTAATTTATTTTTTTAAAATTATTTTTCATTATTCTGAATACAAAAATAGTCATATTATTTTACCACTATTAAAGATAAAATTGGTTGATTGGTTGACTAATTCAAAATTAAAGTGTAGGACTACCACGCACACAATTAAATTTGTTATGTGAGGGGTTGTTTTAAATTTTATATTATCCAAACATAAAATCCTTTACAACTGAGACCCACATTCAAATTAATTAATCCTTATTTCATAGAAATATTTTAAGAAATTTTATTTGTGTGCCTCCCCTAAATAATACAAGAAAACCTTATATACTTTACTAACAACAAGTATTTATCCTAATATATCAAAAAATACATAATCCAAACCCATTATATATTCTATATCTTCAAAATAGTGTTAATTATGCCATTATGTTTTATACTTCCTAACATAATGAGTAAGCCAAAGGAGTCTCCCTAAAGAAAAGGTATAGATTATAACCAAGATAATAGAATATTGATTGTTTTTATAATTAAAAAAAATTAATCCTTAAAAATGTTATTAATATATTATTATGACAATACATATATTTTTTGACTATGTAAACACTATTTACCATAGTTTATCCATCAAAAAAGAGATAAAAGTGTCACTCGAGTGTATGTGTGGAAAACTCTCTCCATGTTATAATATGATTCATTTTCCAAATCATTATATCATGGTTGGTTATTATAATATATATATATATATAGATATATATATTATTTTTTAGATAATAGTGATTCTTTAAATGTTTTATAATATATACCTATTTTTATTCTATCTATCAAAAATCGAATCACAACTCGTGCATATGTTTAGACAACAATCTTTATATTATAATGTTACTCAATTTTCATAACCTATTTAGATGAATACTAAAAATATTTATGAAATGAATATATTTTATATTTATATCATTATTGAGAATTTTTAAATGAAGGAATTGTGATCATTATTCAATTAGTATAACCAAAAAACAAAAAGAATACATGAAAAACAATATATTAAAAACCTTAAATGATGATAGTAATGATTGATCAATAATGATAGGTGATTAGATGTTATAAATAAAGAGTATAATTTATTATATTTATTAATATGTTTTTATTATAGTATTATTATAAATTTTAATTTATTATACATTCTTTTATAGTTATTACAAAATAAAATGGTTTTGAGGTAGGAGTTTTATGTTATATTCTCAATTTACCATGAATGTTTAGGATTAAATTTTCTGAAGATGAATCTATATGAAATATATATAAAATGTATAGTTTATTTTATTATCATTTGGATATTTTTAATTATTCCTTGTTTTTATTTCATATTAATATATTAACATATTCATTAAATTGAAATGTAATTTATAAAGAAAACTAACAATATTTCTCCCCATATGTAGTAATCATTGTTTTCCATGTCCATATTTTATTTTATTTTATTTTATCTTGTCACGATTTTTTTACTGTTATATAATTATTCAATAATTTAAATATTTAAAAATCAAATACGTTGTATGAATATTTCATAATTGAAAATTCATTTCAATTTATAAATGAGTTACATCTGAATTTCAAGGGAAAACATAAATGGGTTTTTTTGGTTTAACTAACACCACATGAACAAAATTCCCTCCCCTCATTAATAATTATTTATTTAAATATTACATTACAAATTTCCATTATTTTTTTCTGATATATTTTTTCCATTAATATTTATTTTGAAAACTTTATATTATAAATAAGTTATTTGAACTGAAAATGTATTTTCCTCACAAAACAATTAGAGGTATTTTAATGGACAATTTTACAATAATTTTTTCCTTTATTGATTATTATGATTTAATGCATATGTGATCCATTGTTACCATATTTATTATTTCTATAAATTGTATATTATTATGATGATGAAATGTTTATGCCACCTTTACCGTATCCATGTGTTATTATTTTATGATATGATGATAGTATTATTTTCTTGAGAGACATGTATATATGGTTTTCATTATGTAATGAGAGGGATCAGAATTATATATCTCTTTATGAAAATTTTAAAATATGTATTTCACATGACATAAGATGATTTGGAATGGGTAGTGAACTTAGTTCAGTAAGGTCTTTGTAAAATAATATATTATTTGGTGCAAATCGTGACTAATGAAATGATGGAATGGGGAATGAAAACAATTTACTAAGATAGTATTCATAGTGATCCATAACTAAGGAAATTATTTTCATTTCATCTACAAATAAGAAATATATTTGAATTATTCATTTGACATGTTCTCATGGATCATGATAGATTTTTGATGATCAACACCTTCAAATATTATATATTTTTATTGATTAAAAAATTAAGTCACATTTCGTGATTATGATTGATAAATTTTGGGGAATTTGTTTCAAATATCGTTACCATGTTCTCATAACATTATTATTATCTGATTCCCACATATAATAATTGATTTATATCTCTTATATTTACATATACTGGGATTATATGATCATCCTTTCTTATATTTCCCATCCTGAGGTTATGGAGAAATATTTTATGTATGGAATGTCAATGAAGGTTTCTACTCTGCGATGAAATTCCTAGGAAATAATTTCAAAAATTTAGTTATTGATATTTTAAGAATCATTATTTCCATATATAATAAACCATTTCTATTATGGCATGGATTTTTTTTGATATGTAATTAATTTTCCACGAATAAGATGTAGTATGTATGTATAAATAGTCCAAGTCACTAAATACAATACAACATGGATTAATGTCATGTGACCATGTGGTAATTCATGTTGTATAACATAATATTTCTATGATTTAATTATCCAACAATAAATTGTTTTAATTTATTAGAGAATAAATTTTTATTTTTGTAAGTGTGGTACACTCGCTATTAACTGAAATATTGGAATTAGATCTATTTGAAATGAAATTATATATGGAATAATGTCACACCTATTTCAGTTCAGTCATTATGGGATTCTTCCAATGTATCATTAGTGCTATGTGTTTTGACACTAGTTCTCATTATAAAAATGTTTTTATATTAATATCTTTATTTAATACTCATGAATCATGATTATACTATATTTCTATCAGATGATATGTTTCTAACATTTTCTCATCAACTCAATACAACATACTTTTTTTATTCTATGATTTTAACCATGTGAACGTTGAACGTAGATATCAATGAAATATATGTGTAGTGGTACCACATTGAGATGGAATTCAAAAAACATAAAAATTGAACATGAACTCTCATGGAAAATTGTATAGTTTTTTGGGTAATAATCCAAAAATCCAGTAAGAGTTTCCAAGATTTCATTTCCTGTATTTTCACAATATCTTATAAATTATATTATATAATGTTTTATTAAAATCATTTATATATCAATCAACCACATCATGGTATTGAAATGAGTATGTAAATGGTATATTTTTTTATCTATACACAATATCAATTTTATTACAGTAAAAATTAGTGTATGCTTCCATCATTATCATATAAAGGACACGAATTCATATGATGATGTTTTAGTTCATAAAATTGATGGAAAAAATTGATCTTACTAGCTTGAAAAATACAATCTTGGCCAATTTGATTAATATATTAGGTATTGTATTGATATATCTAAAATAACTATATAAAATAAGAATATATAGAACCATTACATATATTTTCCATATATAAAATTTCCAAGAAATTGTAATTATACAGAATAGCTCCCTTGGTTGATAGATCAAATCAATGGATATTTGGAATTTATGGAATTTACTATTTAACATTAAACATTTATGCATCATAATGGGACAAAAGTATCCAAACACTTGATTGTGTGTGACTTCTAGATATATATAAATATTGACGATAATAACAGGTACTAACACAGATATTAAATTTTGTAATGATGGTCTCCCATCCATCAATTAATCTAAGCGGGACTACAAAAAAGACTCATTTTAGGGGACATTTAGAGAATTGTGGAAAATAAAGAGGATGAAAATTATTTATTGACACATTTTATTTTCCTTGTTGGATTAGTCTGATGGAGGGATTCCACTCAATAGTTGTTCCACTATACAAGACACCCATCTTATTGTTTTATTAACTGGTAATGATATAATCTTTCATTTCTTCTTGGTGGTGTTGATATTTTTAATTTCATCAAAATAATTGGTGATAAGTTGAGAGACCACTCGAAAGTTCTTATATTTGATGATGATCTAATAATTATGGGATATTTTGAGGATGTGATTCCCATTACTAATTAATCTGGGAATGGATTAGTTGAATATATGATATCAAATAATATTTCCTCAACTGGGAATTCATCCAAAACTTTTCCTCTAATTAAATTTAAATTCACTATTAATTAATTTTCATATCATAATTCACCCTTGATATCTAAATGATTAATTGGAATTTGTAGAGGTAGATTCAATACTATATTGGTAGGATTGTGTTAGACTTTTTTATTGGTGAAACCCTCAGGTGACTATAATTATTAGTACGGATCAGGAATCAATAGATATATGATAACAATTCCTAAGATTTTTTTAGATTCATGTTTTCTGATATACCTATCACACAAAATTATACCCAAACCAATGAAATATCTTATATATGTGGACCATAACATATATTAAATACATTCTTATTGGGATCATCTATATTTTATAGTAAAATTTCTAGGGAATGGTTTTCTACCATGAAATATATAAATTCATATATTTAATATAATCTAATGGCACAAATTGAATATTAAATTATGTCAAGATGACTAGACAGTATCCCAAACAACAAGTTAATATTTTAAGAGAGAGGATATATTTTACACGAAATAAGTATGAATCTATGTAGTCTGTGAGAGAATAAAATTAGTGTCTCAAATTCATTAATGAAATGTAATTATTCTCGATTTTATAATACATGGTTTAGGAATCAAGAATTTTTTCTATGATATTAAAGGTTTTCTTCCATCCATTTATCATTATAATATTCAATAATATTTCCAAATGATCACATCATAGTGACCTTATAATAAATGATATGGTTTCCTTTTATGGGATATGTTAGTAATGGTGTGCTATAGGTAAATTTAATAAGATAATCAGAGGATAGATGAATATTTTCATCCCTCTAATAGAAGATTAAATTATTTAGTAGCAAGGTGATTGTAAAATTCTACCCATAATGTTATCTTGGAAGAATCTCATTTAATTGTCGAATCACTAAATTCCATGAACTATTTCAGATATGTTGGCTATAATATTTGATTGAGTTCATTTTAATCATCAATTTCAAATATGAAAACATTTTAACACATTGTAAAACTAAGAAAGTTTCAAATGTTTCACCTATAGGACAATTCATGTGATTTATTTTATGTTTTTTTGATATTTTTTTAAAATATAGTAAATATTTAGAAAACATTTTAATTTATAAGGTTATATTTATAAGGCAATTAAAAAACATAACCTTTCAATGAAATACAAATTAAGAATCTTCCGAATATGGTGAATGGTGAATTGGGATATGGATATAGCATTATTAAATCCAAAAAAAAACAAGACATAATTATACCCCCTGTAATTACATGAATGTGGTGGTATCAACATATATCTGAATTTGTTTTTATGAAATTGAACCCCTTCTCCAATTTAAATATGAAAAACATAGTTTCTTCTCATAAAATAATTATTATTAGGAAAGGAAAATAGACCATTAGATATTTCCATTTTGGATCCCTAATTCCATAGAAGACCTACATTTTCCCATCCTATTTTTTTGATGTGGATTTTATTAGATACCTAGTGTGGGTAATGAAAATTATAAATGTATTTGACTTGGATCAGAATATAATATTTTACTCCAACAATGGATGTGTGTATAGAAGGAATTATCCTCAGCACTTCTTTGTAACCATGTTGTTTGAATGGTAGGTCCAAATTATAGTTAGCGACATTGGGATCAAGTTTTATCATCCCTGTTTCCTCCTTTCAAATTTATCCAACTATAGAATTAATATGGAAATGAGAATGTTTTGATAAATTAATGGTATGGAGGAACCAATAAACATGGTCCACATGACATCATTTACTCCCCATATCATTGGTATGATTTCAACATTTGTGGTTGAGAACAGATTATCAAATGTTAGTGGGAGACATATATATGATCATTATCCCGTCATCCATCTACATCAATATAATATGTAGTCAGAGATAAAGGTATATCATCGAAAAAAGGAACTTTTCACACAGTTTTTCTCTAATAATTGATGTAATAATATTTAGATCCTGAGGGCACTAATGTAGGGTCATCATTATTATGGAAAACCTTAAAATTTCATATTTCATCCACCGTACAATTTGGGTAAAATAATGTTATGTTATCATGAGATTAATGAAATGATATTTGGGGTTTATAATCTATAATTGATGAATATTAAACATATATGGATCCTAAAAATATTAATCCCCATTCATCTTTGGATCCTCATGTAAATAGGGGTGTTTTTTATTGAGATAATGAATATATATTCATTGATAGAAATCAAATTTTCCAGGAATTGGTTTTCCTACCATATAAAAGAAAAAAGTAAAACATAAAATGTACTTAGGACTCGTGATTGTAATCATATTTTATGGTTGATATTTATTAAATTGATGATTATTGACCATGTTTAAAAAATATTGGTTATACTGGAACACATGTAAAATAATTCACTAACAAGAATTATTTAAATCTAATGTGTATTTTGGTATCCATATATCTCTGATTGATTACTAAATGGTGGTTGGTTCTGGAGAAGTATCTTATTAGAATATAATATAATGATATAACCTTCTGAATGGGTTATATAAGGCCTGATGAATTCTTAAATCCAGAATGGTTGAATAGATCTTATTGATTGGGAACACATATCATTCACTTATTTCAATGAATAGGTTTACAGGATCCATTTATAGTTTATTGGGGAACATAATATGGATTATTCCATCAAGCACTAGTTACATTCCCTTCACTATATATGTTCAAATGTTTATATATTTAAATTCACAATAATGAATAAATGAAATTCCACAATAAAACACCCTGTAAATTCCCAGTCAAAGGGTATTTAATGAATTCAAGTTATTATGACGGTTGTGAATATTTTATATAGATGAATGAAATTAATATTAACAAAATTGAAAATGTGTTTTGACGAAAAACCACTAAAATATAATGGGATATATGATCTCAATATTTGGATCTGATTATTATTCAATAGGTATTCATTTGTATTCCCTTATTATAAACATGGACTACAAATTTAGAGAGATACAAGTTAGATTCAAATTTTCCCAGGCCTCAGTGGGTATAACATTTTATGTAATTGATTCTAATGATTATATAAATAATATTCTAACAGAAGATGATGTTTTCCAACTTATTGTAGATGTAATATGGACTAATTTTTCATTTTACGGAATTATCACAACCATGTTATTTGAATGAATTGATCATATAAAATTCCCCATAAACCTCTACACAATATACTTTTGTGGTAGAAATGTAAGTATTGTATTTTCAAGGGCATTAAAATTCCTTAATAATAAAATCATAGAGATAAATTGAATGGTGAAGGGATTCCAGAATCATGTGGTTAGTTAGAATGAAAACACAACTATTTCCAAATATTATATTTTTTTACAAAGGATATATGTATTTAACTACAATGATACTCTTTATTTTTAAGAATATAGGAAGATAAAGATTTTTTAGTTTTTCCTTATTCATACTATAATATGGGTATATTTTATGGAATATTGGTTGGGATGAGCTATACCTTATTTTTTATGATTTATTAATGTTATATTAGAATTTTTTAGTTATTCCATATGTATAATGGTATTTTAATGGGATCCAAATTGATTAATAGTAGATCAATACTCATGTTGGGATCATCTATGTGAATTCATTTGAGTTTATCAGGCATATATTGCTTGCATTGATAAATTAGCTCGGTTTCCAGAACATCTTTGATATCATATTCATTGAGTTTCTCTCTCTCTATCCTTTAACCATATGAACTATTCCATGTAAATGGGAATGATCATTAATTCATATGTGACTCTTTTATCAAAGAATGGGACTGCCAACTAAATCTAATTTATAGAACAAAATTGGTGACCTTCATCATAAGATGATTTTTTTTGGGTGATGCAAATCCTCTATGTTATTTATGTACAACATCATGATGAGTCTAGGATTGTTTTGTAGGCCATATAAATTCAACCATTGGATTCTATTCTTATTGAATCAGTTACTCTAGATCATAAAAATATAATATTCGGAGAGTTTAGTTTCAAATAAGCTGTCTCATCAACATCAGAGAGAATGGGGTTAAATATGTTCAATTATTTTTCACCCTAAGTGTATAATGTGGATGATTCACTGATATTATATTTATCAAGAGGAAAATAATATGTTCACATATACTCATATTTTTTTTCATTACGCATATTTCTATGGTAGGATGATAGACACGCTTGTTACATATGTTTCTTATCTTCCCATAAAGAATTTTTCAAATACAACTATCTATTACATTATCTATCTAAAGATTAATTATTACTAAGTATCATTTAAAAGAATCTAAAGGTCGTGGAACTAATCAGCGCTATTGTTGAGAATGTACTTATATGGTATCCTGGAATGGGAAAACATGAGAATGTTTTTTACATATAAGTAATGAAAAATTATTGAAAATTTTATTTTAGAAATGAACTCAATTTATTATATAAATCATACAACATTGGGAGACTCTATACATTCCATCACTCCGAGATATTCACAGGTAAAAATCATGTTATATTACCTAGGATAAGGTGTTGGGGTTATATTTGAATGTTATTTTATGAATAAGGGTTTTAAACATTGTAAATATATACTAAATTCATTGATGTAAAAATTTTGGAAGAGATTTATGCTTTTAGAACTAATGGTATCCTCCAGATACTGCACCATATATGAAAACACTCAAAACCATTTTATTATTCTTGAGGATTTAGTGGTGTCTATAAAATATCATAGATATTTTTTACATATATACCATGTTTCTAGTCAATTAAAATATCCTCAGATAAAGAATTTGATAATCCATTATAGAAATTAATGATATTTGACACCCATTTGTTATTGACTATTTAGAATTTATGAGATTGTGTATTATCACTACAAAAATTTTGGGCTTTAAAGCCCCGTGACACGGGTGACCACCACTGGCGGTCACTGCGCTTTGACAAAAAAAGGGCTTTGGTGCCCCCCACCTCCTCCGTCTCCATCGACCAAGCCCCCTGTCACCGCCCTCCTCCGCCCTCCCCGCGCGCCCTCCCCCATCTCCTCGCCATGAGGCCTCGCCGCCCTCGCCGCCCTTCACCCTCTACCATTGTCGGCTTCCGCCCTCCGCGCTCCCTCTACCCTCTTCCCTCCGACTTCCATTCGCCCTTCCCTCTGTCCCCTATGGCGTCCCTCCACCCTTTGGCCTCTGCCCTCAGGCCTCTAGAATCCACCCCCTCTATCTTCTACCCATCTTCCCTCTGCCCTCCATCCTCCACCCCCTCGGCTCTCCCCCCCCACCTCGGATGGCCCCCACACCAGACATCCCCCCCCCCCCCCCGCACCCCGGATAGCCCCCCACCCCAGAAAGCCCCCCCCCCCCCGCACCCTGGACAGGCTCCCCTACAGCCCGGATAGCCTTCCCCGCACCCCGGATAGCCCCCAGCCCAGAGATCCCCCCCACCCCGCTGCCCGTCCCCTCACTGCCTCCTCTCCTCTGGATCCCCGCCTCCACCACCACCCATACCCTCCCTCGCGGAACTGCCTTTGGCTCTGGCTCCCCTTCGCTGCCTCTCCTCTCCCTCATAGCACCGCCTTCGTCTCCCCTCCCTTCCAGCATTGTAGAGCAATCAGGTATGACATGGGCTTTCACTTACATTATTATTTTATCAATGGTTCATAAACAATTGATTAGTATTTATTTTAAATATAGTTGATTTGAAAAATGAAACTGTAATAAGCATTGTGTAAATGTTTGTTATACAGATATAATTATGGATAATAGTTGGATTGATCTTCTAAATAAAACGTCTAAAGAATATTTCAATGGCATAATGCAGTTTATTGACTTCACCAGAGGATTTGAAAGTGACTATATAAGTTTTTCATGTAGAAAATATGATAACAGATATCAATTGACACGAGATACTATGAGGAAGCACCTATTCTTTAATGGATTTCTGAAAAATTATAAGAGTTAGACTCTTCATGGAGAAGAATATGTTCGTTTTTAAAATACGGATGCAATTCAGATGGATGTTGATGCAAGGATGAATGATTCAATCCATTAAATGCATACTAAAATGGTACGTGTGTTTGATCCTAAAGGCATTGACATCTAGAATCTTGAGATCGGTGAGATAAATCTCCACAATGGTGCATATCATGATTCGAGGAGGTTTTATAAAGCACTTGATGATGTGAAAACAGAATTATATCTCGGATGTACTTCTTACAAAAATCTGGCATTTATCTTAGAGTTGTTTCATTTCAAGACTTTGAATAATTTTTCAGACCCATCATTCGACATGCTTTTGGTGTTATTGAAAAAGGTTCTTCCTATTAACGCTAAGATTCATGAGTCGTATTACCATGCTCGTATGTTAACAGAGAACTGAGGTTTTACATATGATACCATTGATGCATGTGAAAACAACTATATGTTTTTTAAAAAGGAAACTGTCCATTTGGAAATTTGTACGGTTTTTGGTGCTTCTAGGTGGAAAGAGAACATGGGAAATAAGACTCATCAAAGTCAGATTGTGATATAGGGGAAACCAATTGCCGTAAAGAAAATGCATTACTTTCCCCTTAAAGCTTGGTTGAAAAGATTTTTTATGTCATCTAATGTTTCTAATTTAATGAGATGGCATGTAGAAAGAGTACATGAAAGTGATATGTTAACCCACCTAGGAGACTCTCATGCATGGAAGGATTTTGATAAGAGACATCACGAATTTGATAAAGATGTTCATAATGTCCGATTGGGATCGATATCAGAACGTTTCAATCCATTCAAGTCTATGGTTGGTGCAACTCATAGCACATGGCCCGTGGTGTTGGTTCTGTATAATCTTCCTTTGTGGCTTTGTATGAAGAAACAATTTATATTACTTTCCACTCTTATTGATAGACCTAAAAGTCTGGGGGATAAGATTTACTTTTACCTTCCGCCATTGATTGATGAGTTGAATGAATTTTGGGGGGATGGTGTGATGACTTATGACTGTGAAATAAATGAAATGTTCAAACTACAGGCTGCATTATTGTGGACAATCAATGGCTTCCCAGCTTATGCAAATTTATCTGGTTAGAGTACTAATAGTGAATTTTCATACCCTTGTTGCAATAAAAGTAAAAAATATGTATGGCTTAATCATTCCAAAAAATGGGCATACATGGGTCACCGACATTTTCTCCCACCACAACATAGGTTCAGAAAGGATAGAGTGGAATTTGAGGGTTCTAGAGGGTTCATCCCATCACCAAAGATCATGACAGGAGTCAAAATGTTATCACAGATTGAGGAAGAAAACTTCCGCATGTTATATGAAATTCAGGATTTAGTTTCTCCCCAAGTACGTAATATTCGTGCTGCAGGCAGCCAGCGTAGTCACAATTGGAAAAAGAAAAGTATTTTTTATATTTTTCCGTATTGGAAAAGAAATATGCTAAGCCATAATTTGGATGTCATGAACATTGAAAAAAAATTGTGATAACATATTGTGGACCATTTTAGGTGTCAGTGGAAAATCAAAGGACCATGTTAATGCACACGATGATTTGGAAAAATGGGTTTCAGGAAATAGTTTCATTTACAGTTAGCTGAGGGAAACAAGGCATATATGCATGCTGCATAGTATACGATGACTACAAAGGAGAAAGAGACATTTCTTTTCATTTTAAACATTCTCAAGGTGACTGATGGTTACTCTTCTAATATTTCAAAGTGTGTGAATCTGACGAGCAAGACATTGAAAGGGTTGAAATGTCATGACAATCAAATACTACTTCCCCTGTTGATTCCAATCACAATTTGTGATTGTTTATCCCCCAATTTTGTTCAGCCGTTTATTGAGATGAGTTATTTTTTTAGGCAACTTTGTTTAAGAAATCAATGAATGAGTGGTTTAAAAATTTAGCAGGACCGAATTGTTCTTACACTTGGTCACTTTGAGAAACTCCCCCCCCCCTCATTTTTAGATGTTATGGTCCACTTGACAGTGCACCTAACTAATGAGGTAATGGATACTGGTCCAATGCAATTTAGGTGGATGTATCCTATTGAGCGGTTTTTGTGTACATTGAAAATATTTGTACGCAACAGAGCTTGTCCGGAGGAATCAATAGACAATGGTTTTTTGATGGATGAGTGTAATCTTTTTTAGGAAGAATATCATACAGATATTGAAACAAAATCAGATAAGCACTCTCGGATTCATGATGGTCCAGTTGGAGAAGTAACCACATTTGATATGGACAACATCAAGTGGATACAATAACATCAATATATCTTGTTCAATGCTCCATCAGTTTCACCATTAAGGCAGTAAGTATCTTATCAATGTGCTTGTATATCTTTTAAATGTTTTGTTTTCATAATTTGATCATTTAAACATCACATTATCATTTGTAGGAAACACATTAATGAGATAAAAGAAGGGATGTATCATGTGACTGAGTTGAAAATTCAACAATCTCATTATGCGTCATTTCAGGATTGGTTCAAGGATTATATATGTATAAATTGATTTTCATTATCAGTGAATTATTATACTAATTTATTTTTGAAAATATCAGTATTTAATTTTATAAATTATGTACGTTCATAAGCTAAGGGAGTTAGGGGACCCCACGCTAACTGAATAATTTATCCAATTGGATGAGGGTCCATCTATAACGGCTTGTTGTTATATAGCTATTGATGCTAATGGTTTTCTATTTTGCATTAAAGATGTTGAGGACAAACGAGCAACACAAAATAGTGGTATTGGTTGTCTATTTGTCAATTTTGGTTATTACTATGGTCAATTGATAGACATCATTGAAGTTGTATACACACACGGTTTGAAGAACATATTGTTAAAGTGTAATTGGGTGGATCCAGTGCGTGGATGTAAAGTTGATCAATATTAGTTTTCCTTGGTGAATTTTATTTATATGTTATACATAAAGTAACTAGTTGAAAATGAACCTTTCATTTTGACATCCCATTCAGAAAAAGTATTCTTTGTTACTTTGCCTTCGAATCCATGATGGAAAGTTTTTGTCAAAATGTCTCAGCAAGGAGTGTTTTTATTTGAAGAAGATGAACCCGATACTATTCCGTTTGTTTCCCAATAGCTTGGTCAAAATATCATAGTTCAACGTGAAGATGATATTTATTGGTTCAGAGCGGCTGTCGATGGAGAAACGGTCGATTTTCATGCTTAATGAAAGGTATAATTGTTTTCCTGCTATTCAGTATTGAATGTCCAAGGATATCATAAATTATCTTACCATTTTATAAATCCTTGTATGTTTTAATCCTCACTTTTGTAATTTTATTCAGTTATAAATATTTAGGGTGATTTTACTCTTAGTATATTGATGTTATTGTCGGTGTATCTTCGCTTTGAGGTATTATTCATCTAGTTCATGCGCTACTTGAATTTTTATTAATTCAATATGAAATTTGGCTATACATTGATTGGTTTTGTAAATAATTTGTATATCAGTTTTGTTAACTTTCTGATTTTTTAAAATTCATTCACAACTAATTATTCAATCCATTTTTGTTTGATTAACAATTGTACACGTTTTATTTTTTTAATAACAATCCAATTTATCTTTTAGACATTTTGGATAGTCCTCTTACTAATGTTTTCTATGACTGCAGGCATGTCTGGGGAAGAGGTAGAGATCCACATCATCCATCTGAGGCATCTTTGTCTTATGGTCAAGGTATGTTTGAAGGTCATTGTCTCTATTTTTTATGTAATTGATAAATATATATATATATATATATATATTTATATTTATAACATCTGTCTAATTATATATAAAATTTCAACAGGATGAGACTCGATTGCTTCTTTCACTCGTAAGAGAGGCCCCGATCGTGGCATTTTATCATTGAATTCTGACACAATGATTGATATTTTTTAAATGAGGTATTTCATCTTATGGGACCAAATTCCCCTGTATTTATTTGTCATCTGGGTCATATCATACGTGACCCACATCGATTTTTATTGACCACATGTGACTGGGCTTCAGGACGCATTAGATTGTCTTTGGAGGGAGGTTCAGGTAAGAAGACCTTTTTTCTATATTATATGTGTATAAACAATACTGATATGTGTGATTTTTTACTTTAATAGAAAAATTTGAAATTATTCCCCGATGAGTTTTGGCCCGAGTGTATGAGGAAATTCCATAAGATGTGGAAGGAATATAAAGGAAAATTGAAGAGTGACGACTGAGTACCAAATGTGGGTGCCCCAGACATTCTGGAAAAATTTCCGAGAGGTGTCATCCTGGATCAGTGGCATAGCTTAGTTTCATATTGGTCTACAGAGGATGTTGTGGTTTTTATATTTATTTTGGTGTATATATGTCACGACCCGCCTTCACCAAAAGGAGGGAAGGGACAGAAGATTTCCAAGCCCTTCATTATTTAAGTTGAAGGAGAGATAATGACCCCTGAGTCCTGCCTCCAGTAGGCCTCGGAGTGGCGAATAGCACCAAGGGTATAGCATTTTCACAATATGGGAGGCATTACCCATTTTATTTAACCATGATTTGGAGAAATAATGAGTTAACACCAAACACCACCAAGTATAGAAAACAAAAGGTAAAAACAAAACTACATGGAAGTTTTAATATTAAAACTGAACAAAGTACAAGGACTCCAATGTACAATACCCAACAGGAAAAGAAAAAGTCTAAGCAGAATCCAACAGCGTCCAACTGAAACTCCAATGTACAGGCTAGTATGGTCCCGCGCGGCCTCTGAAGCCCTCTTGGAAACCTAAAAGTAAACGTAGGGTGAGCATACAAAGTACACTAAGTAGGAAATCCTAAAGCTCTCGTGCACAAGTGGGGAGACATCCTAACGTCCTGTTAGAAGCACAGGAAACATCATCTATCAAGGAATCTATCCATCCCACCTCACTGGCCATGCTCACCAAATAACACAAGCAGTAAGGTATTAGGAAGAACAAAACATTTGGGTACCCCACACCACCACTTCCCCCACTAGCTAGCTACTCATCCCTAATATAAAACATCCTGGCGCAACCACGCTCTTCTTGCAGGCACACAACTGGGCCTCATAACCATCCACATCCCAGCCCGCACACACTTGGGCCTCACAACCATCCATCCCTAACTGCACACACCTAGGCCTCATCCCGAAGACACCTAGGAAAACAACCTGCTCGAAGAGTCCTGGGCTAATAACACACCAATCGAAACCTTCCCGAAGAATCTTTTGTGTAAGGTCGCCTGCATCCATCACAAACAAGGGAAGAGGGAGGAAGAAGGAGAGTAACTAGGGGGATCACCCTTCCCTATGAAATGGGTGTCTAACACTTAGTGCCCAACGTGGGTGGGGTGTGACTAAACACAAAACATACAGTTACACATATATTCCTACACACATCCCAACCTTTGGCTCCCCAACCAATAAAAGAAGGTTCCCATGTACTACTGCCTCAGAAACAGGCACAAAAAAAATAGTTCCCAGTTTCCCTATTCATGTTATCATTTCATAATAGTTCAGTATGAGTTAATCCCTTCACTACTGGGAAACTAACAGGATCATTCACAGATGAAACAACTATTAAAGCAGGAAAGGAAACTACCAGGAAAAATTTAAGCATTCACACTTGGTTCTATTGTAAATTCACAACAACAAGGGATCAAGTGAGATCCCTCAAAGAACTGGAAACAAAACAAACCCAGAGACACATCCCCATACCCCCAAAATCCATAGGCCAATGGTTTCTCAACAACATAGGATCCCACCCAAATTAGTGTCACAGCATAACAACCATACAACCTCAGATTCACAACCAGAGAAATTATAACAATAGGCCATCACATCCCCACCCATATCACACCAGCAAACTAATCCCCCATCCAAGAAAACCATAATGTCACCCACAATCAGCCCGTGAAATAAAACAACCAAAAAACTACCACCGACACAAGGCATGCCCTATTAGGTATTTTCAGATTTAAAAGATTTAACAGACTCCATGGTTTCAATTCCACTGGTCTTTAACCAGAGTTATTACAGAAGAGGGTTGATTCTAGTGCTTTCAATTTATTTTACCGAGTATACCTAATTAACCAATTCCATGTTACGTTTATTTAAACATCCAAGAGCACTGAGGTTCATTAGTGCATTGAAAAATACCTCCAACGGCCATGATTCTCAGTGAGCAAAGGCTTGTATAATTCACAACACATATCAAAAAAATAGAGTACAGCAGAACATCGATCACACACCCTTCCTTCTTTAGTGGTCCGTTCATTATCTTTATTAAGTTTGTGTCATCAATTTCCATAGAGAAAAAAGCATACCCACCCCACATGATGCACAGAAATGAGATATAATGGATAAAATCTCTACTTTATTGATCAAGGATCAACGTTAAGTCCCCACGTGGAAACTGGAAATCAGGAGTAGAAGAAACTCCACAGAACGCGATCAAGGAAAACATCGCGAGGGGTGAAAATCATCTGGAGGAATGTTATTCTGATTGTAGGGTGATTGAGAAAATGGAACCTAGGGAGAAGAGAAGCTTTAGGTTATAAAGGCTGAGATACAACATCCCCGGGACGGTTAAGATATGGTGAAAAACTCAAAACTACGGAAGAAGTGGGATCGTGGGTTGACCATGCGGCCGGGCCACCCCACACGTCCAACATTAAAGGTCTCCACCCTTCGGGGCGGTTAAAACTGACACACACCGCCTTAACCAATGAAGGACTCCTCACAGGATGTGGTAGAGGATTTTCTGAAAACGTGGTTAAAGGCATGACCAAAACGCATGGTTTTTCATTTAAGGAGGGTACCTCACCAATCATTTAATTAAACTCCATTAATGGAATTTAAAACAGGCTTAAAGAGGGTCAAAACATGGTTTAAAAACCAATTCACAAAAAAAGGAGGCGCTACTAGAAAAGTCGTAGAGAGGTCACCGGTAGACCAAGCTACCGGTAGGCTGAGGCTACCGGTAGGCCGAGGCTACCGGTAGGCCGAGGCGACCGGTTGGCCGAGCTACCAGTAGGCTGAGGATATCGGTAGGCCAAGGCTACCGGTAGGTCGCACTATAGGTAGGCCGAGGCTACCGGTCGGCTGAGCTACCAGTAGGCCGAGGCCACTTGTAGGCTGAGCTACTAGTAGACCGAGGCTACCGGTAGGACGAGGCCACTAGTAGTCTGAGGCTACCGTTAGGAGTCTTAAACTTCACCAAGAAGCTGTGATTGCCTTCCAGACCACCCAGAACACCCAAAACATCATATTTTTACCATGTAATGGACCCCAAAACCCCAGTCCATTACAATATATATTTTCAAGAATGTGTGATTTGTTTGAAAGTTTAATGAATTGAATGTAGGAGGTGTCATCACACCATTGTGAGAATTAAGCATTGTAGGGACCACCTTACAGGCATGGAACTCGTCACATGTCTCATATCCGACATGAGGTATTTATTATTCATTTTTTAATTTATTAATTAATAGGGTTTTGTGTTTATATTCTATTCATATACTGTTGTGGGAGCAAGGTGCACTGACTGATAAAATGTCAGTGTGGATGAAGACTCTTGATCGCAATGATCCAGAGGATGCTGCATTGATAGTTAGTGCTTGTACATACCAATACTTACATGAATATATATATTAACATATATATGTATATATATTTAAATATTTCTCAGGCTCAATCTGAAGCTGAGTAAGAACATCTTCCAGAGGACAAGCGACAGATTCCCATGAGAAGGGATGAGATCTTTAATCACATTATTGGTCGGGATGGGTATGTATATAGTTTGACCTATGGAATAGGGATTCCATGTTCTATAGTGTCACGCGCTACAGTTTTCGGTCCTGCAGTTGCACAGATGACACAGAAGTTGTCAGATTTAGAGGCATGGTTGTGCGCTTCCGAGGAGGTAAATGCGCAATTGACCACTAGGGTTAGAGCACTGCGGGAATATGTGCGTCCAAGAGATGGTGCATGGGATCATATGATGCAGGTTTATACTGTATTTATTTATTTAATTTATATTATTTTTGTTATGAAAATATTATTAATTTTATTTGTTGTAGGACCCTGGCCCACCAGACAGATGTACCAGTGATGACCATGCATGACGCATCATATTCACGAGGTGTGTTTCTATTTTTACTTGTGGGGTTGTAATTGTTGTATAGGTTGGGTTTCTAGTGATATTTTTTGTGATTTGGGGGTATCATGTGGGTTTTGTCCTGATTCAATGTTTTTGTGCATGAATTGAGAAGTAACCTTGAAACTAATTAATGATTTGGATATGTTTTATTCATTTAAATCTTTAATGCTTTTAATTTCATGTTCTATAATAGTTTTCAAAAAACCATGTGATTCCTAATATCAACCATGAAACTTGTTTTTGATGACTGAGCTCGGGTTCTCTATTTGTAGTCCCCAGACATCCCCCCCCTCGCACCCCGGACAGCCTACCACACCCCCGGACAGCACCCTGCACCCCAGATATCCCCCCCTGCACCCCCTGGACAGACCGCCCACCCCCGGATATCCCCCCCACCCTCATACAACACCCCCCAGCTTGGACAACCCCCCCCCCCCCCCCCCCACACACCCCAGACAACGCCGACGCCCCCCCCCCCCCCCCCCCGGACAGCCCCCCCCCCCCACACACCGCAGGATAGCTCGCCCCACCCCCGGACACCCCCTACCCCCGGAAATCACCCCCCATGTCGGACACCACCCACCCCTAGAAAAGCCCTCGCATCACCGGACAACCCCCCCCCCCCCCCCCACACCCCACACCCCCGGACAGCCCGCCCCACCCCCAGATAGCCCCCCCCCCCACCCCCGGATAGCACCCCCATCCTGGACAGCCCCCCCTAGGCAACACCCCCCAACCCTGGACACCCCCCACCCCAGACAGCCCCCCCCCACACCTCCTCGACACCCCACCCCACCCCCCGGATACCCCCTCCCCCCCAGAAAACACCCCCACCATTAACACCCCCCCCCCCGTACCCCCGGATAGCCCCCCACCCCACCACCCCCCCCCACGCACCCCCAGACTGCCTTCCCCACCCTTGGAATCCTGGGGAATCTCAAGAATCATTTATAAACAGAAATTAAAATAACAATGGTTGTAGAATCATCCACAACTGACCTCAACATCTTATCCCAAACCAGGATTCCACATTGATTCAGATTAAAATGTAACACTCGCAAGCATCACTTCCCAAACACACACACACCCACTCAGGATCATTCTATCAATAGGGCACCCACTCGAGTCCTTAGTTTCTATATGTATGAAGATGCATTCCTATTGGGATCCTCAGAAATAGTATGCTAGTTGAGAAATACCTCATGGAATCCAAAAAGGGTGCGCTAGGTGGTCAAAACCACCCGAACGACCTCATAATTCCATTAAATCATACGAAAACAACCGTGGTGTTAATAGTGATATGGTCGGGTAGATGACACGTCAATTAGAGGTGTCGTTTGACCGTGGTGACAGGAAACGCGTTTCTAGAGTCAAAAAAGAACAAAACAGCATGTCACAGTCGAATTTAGAGAAAAACATGGTCCGAATGACCTGAAACCACATGATAACGATAGGAATATTATTCGTGACATGTTGGAGAAGAAAACACATCCATCAGTCGTGTGGTGCACGAGGTATGGCCGAATGTATCATTTTCAGCTGCTCGACGCGCTCTAAAAGGGCACACTGTGTGGTCAAAACCACCCGAATGACCTTGGAATGCCATGAAATCATACGACTACAACTGCGTTATGAATTGTGAAATGTTCGAGTGGATGGCACATCAATCAGAGGTGTTGTTTGATCGTAGTGACTAGAAACGCGTTTCCAGAGTCATAAAAGACCAAAACGGCGTGTCACGGTCGAATTCAGATCAAACCTACTCCGAATGACCTAAAACCACATGAGAATGATAGGAATATTATTCTTGACATGGAAAAGGAGACGGTATGCCATCAGACATGCGGTGCGCGCGGTACGACCGAATTTTTCATTTTCATCAGTTCGGTGCATTTTAAAAGGGCGCACTGGGTGGTCAAAATCACCAGAACGACCTCGCAATGCCATAAAAGCATACGAAAAAAACCGCACTGTGAATTGTGAAATGGTCGGGTAGAAGACATGTTAATCGGAGGTGTCGTTTGACCACGGGGACTGGAAATGAATTTCTGGAGTCATAAAAGACCAAAACGGCGTGTCACGGTCGAATTCAGAGAAAACGTGCTCCGAATGACCTGATACCACACAACAACGATAGAAATAATATCTATGACATGCAGAAGGAGACGGAATATCCATCGGATGTGTAGTGCGCACAGTACGACCGAATGTGTATTTTTCAGTAGTTTGGTGCGCTCTAAAAGAGCGCGATGGTAGTCAAAACCACCCAAACGACCTCGGAATGTCATGAAATCATATGACAACAACCGTAGTGTGAATTGTAAAATGGTCGGGTAGACGACATGTCAATCAGAGGTGTAGTTTGACAACGGTTTCCGGAAACACGTTTCTGAAGTCATAAAAGACCAAAATGGCATGTCACAGTTGAATTCAGAGTAACTGTTCTCCGCATGACAGAAAACACACGAGAATGATAGAAATATTATTTTTGAAATGTAGGAGGAGAAGACACATCCATCGGGCATGCGGTGAGCACGGTACGACTGAATGTGTCATTTTCAGCAGTTCTATGCACTCTCAAAGTGCGTACTGGGTGGTCAAAACCACCTGAACGGCCTCAGAATGCCATGAAATCTTACAACAAAAACCGCGGTGTGAATTTTGAAACATTCGGGCAGACAGAACTTCAATCTGAGGTGGCGTTTCACCTTCGTGTCCGGAAACGCGTTTTCGGACTCACAAAAGACCAAAACGGCGTGTCACGATCAAATTCATAGATAAGGTGCTCTAAATGACCTGAAACCACATGAGAATGATATAAATATTATTCGTGACATACAATAGAAGGAAAAACATCCATCGACTGTGTGGTGTGCGCGGTACCACCGAATGTGTCATTTTTAGCAGTTCGGAGCGCTCTAAAAGGTTGTGTTGGGTGGTCAAAACCACCCGAACGACCTCATAATGATGTGAAATCTTACAAAAACAACCATGGTGTGAATTGTGAAATGGATGGGCAGACGTCACATCAATCAGAGGTGTTGTTTGACCATGGTGACCGGAAATGTGTTTCTGGAGTCATAAAAGACCAAAACGGCGTGTCACGGTCGAATTCACTGCAAACGTGATCCGAATGAACTCAAACCACACGAGAACGATAGGAATATTATTTGTGAAATGTCGGAGGATACGACATATCCATCTGACATGTGGTGTGCGTGGTACCACCAAATGCGTCGTTTTCAGCAGTTCGGCACGCTCTAAAAGGGCTCGCTTTGTGGTCAAAACCACCCGAACGACCTCAGAATGCCATTAAATTTTATGACAACAACCGCGATGTTAATTATGAAATGGTCGGAAAGAAGAAACATCAATTAGAGGTTCCATTTGACCGCGGAGACTTGAAATGCGTTTCCGGAGTCTGAAAAGACCAAAATGGCATGTCACGGTCGAATTCAGAGCAAATGATCTCCAAATGACCTGAAACCACACGAGAAATATAGGAATATTATTCGTGACATGTATAAAGAGACAGAATGTCCATCGTACATGCGGTGCGCGCGGTACGACCGAATGTGTCGTTTTCAGTAGTTCGGTGCGCTCTAAAAGGGCGTGCTGGGTGGACAAAACCACCCGAACGACCTCTGAATTCCATTAAATCTTACAACAACAACCACTGTGTGAATATGAAATGGTCGGACAGACAAAATGTTAATCAGAGGAGCCGTTAGACCGCGGTGAATGGAAACGCGTTTTCAGAGTCACAAAAGACCAAAATGGCGTGTCACGATTGAATTCAGAGAAAATGTGCTCCGAATGACCTGAAAACACACAATAATGATAGGAATATTATTCGTGATATGCAGGAAAAGATGACACATCCATCAGACGTGCGGTGCACCCAGTACGACCAAATGTGTCATTTTCAGCAGTTCGGCGCACTCTATAAGGGCGCGCTGGGTGGTCCAAACCACCCGAACATCCTCAGAATTCCTTGAATTCTTACGACAACAACCATGGTTTGAATTGTAAAATTCTCGGGTAGAAGACACGTCAATCAAAGGTGTCGTTTGACCGCGGTGACTGGAAACAAATTTCTGGAGTCATAAAAGACCAAAACGTCGTGTCATAGTCAAATTCAGATCAAATGTGCTTAGAATGAACTGAAACCACATGAGAACGATAGGAATATTATTTGTGACATTCAAGAGGATATGGAACATCCATCAAACATGCGATGCACACGGTACGACCGAATGTGTTGTTTTCAGCAGTTCAGCGCGCTCTAAAAGGGCGCACTGGGTAGTCAAAACCACCCGAACGACCTTGGAATTCCATGAAATCTTACTACAACAACCTCGGTGTGAATTTTGAAATGTTCAAGTAGACGACACATCAATTGGATGTGTTGTTTGACCGCGGTGACCGAAAACGCATTTTCGGAGTCACAGAAGACCAAAACGGCGTGTCACGGTCGAATTCAGAGCAAAAGTGCTCCGAATGATGTTAAAACACACAAGAACCATATGAATATTATTAGTGACATTCAAGAGGAGACAGAACGTCCATCGGACATGCGGTGCATGCAGTACGACCGAATATGTCGTTTTCAGCAGTTCAGCGCACTATACAAGGGCGCGCTGGGTGGTCAAAACCACCCGAACGACCACAGAATTACATGAAAATCATACATCAACAACCGAGGTGTGAATTTTGAAATGGTCGGATAGTTGGAACGCCAATCTGAGGTTTTTTGACCTAGGTGACCAGAAATGCATTTCTGGAGTCAGAAAAGACCAAAATGGCGTGTCACGGTCGAATTCAGAGAAAACGTGCTCCGAATGACCTGAAACCACACAAGAATAATAAGAATATTATTCGTGACATGAAGGAGGATAGGGCATGTCCATTGGATGTGCTGTGCATGCGGTACGACCGAATGTGTTGTTTTCAGCAGTTCGGCGCGCTCAAAAAGGGCACGCTGGGTGGTCAAAATCACCTGAACGACCTCGTAATTCCATTAAATCTAACGAAAACAACCTCGGTGTGAAATGTGAAATTTTAGGGCTGAACGTACATCAATTAGACGTGCCGTTTGACCGTGGTGACCGGAAAAACATTTTTGAAGTCATAAAAGACCAAAACGGCGTGTCACGGTCGAATTCAGAGAAACTGTGCTCTGAATGACCTGAAATCATAGAGGAATTATAGGAATATTATTTGTGACATGAAGGAGGAGACGACACATCCATAATATGTGATGTTTATGCGGTACGACCAAATATGTCATTTTCAGCAGTTCAGCGCGCTCTAAAAGGGCACACTGGGTTGTCAAAACCACTCGAACAAACTCAGAATGTCATGAAATCATACGACAACAACCACGGTGTGAATTACGAAGTGGTCGGGAATATGGCATGCCCATCAAAGATTCCATTTGACTCTGGTGACCGAAAAAGTGTTTCTGGAGTGATAAAAGACCAAAACAGCATGTCACTGTCGAATTCAGAGCAAACGTGCTCCGAATGACATGAAACCACACGAGAATGATGGTAATATTATTCGTGACATGCAGGAGGAGACAGAATGTCCATGGGATGTGTGGTGCATGTGGAAAACATTCCTTTTTAGATAACAAAACACTTTCAGAAACTAAAGAAAAGACTCCAAAACAAGAAAAAAAAATCACAAATGATAACATTTCTTTAATTGGTGGTTTTAAATGATTATAGCACCCATGCGATTTTAGATTTCATTTTATTATATGTTTATAATAACTGAATAAATATGTAAAATATATATTTGTTTTGTTTACTTTTTTCTTTGTATCTTATTGTAGGTATCTAAAGCAGATGGTTGTGGATCGTTGAAGCACATCTATAATTTATTGTTTATGATGATCTTGATGTTTATGGTCTGTGGATTTTTTTTCCATTTTTTATTACTTATATGTTGTTTTTTTATTCTATACCATGATTTTTTTTAAAAAAAATATTTCCAGTTTAGCGACCGCCAGTAGCGGTCACTGTAGGCTGACATTCGTCCAGCTTCAGTGACCGCCTGGTTGTCACTGTAGGATGGCATTTTGGCCAGCTTCAGTGACTGCCATTGGTGGTTGCTGTGCGATCTCTATATACCTATTGCGACCGCCACTGGTGGTCTCTATAGGCCGAATTTGTAGTACCGTGTCTTCATTATCATTATTCAGAAAAGTTGACTGAGGAATTGCTGATAATAGAATTCCAAATATCTGATATAAAATTTGAAGGGATTTAATACCAAATAGTTACTATCCACTTGATAGTTTGTATGAACCGCCAGAACAAGGTGCATTCTAACAATTTGAGTGTTCCAATCATATGGTCAAATTAGACAAAAAATTTAGTCATATGATATTCTGGGTCTCATATACCTTTGATGATTGGGAATATTTGATTCCTAATGTTTGGTAAAAGAGTGGATACATCCAACCACTTAGGATATATCAGTTTATTTCTACTATAAATAATGAGTTTCAACCATTCATGGACTCTATTTCAGATTATAATGAGTCAATGAAAAGAAACATTTATTGTGTTGCCAATAGATATGAATAAAATCATATAGAAAAAACCATTGGAGTATAATATGGTGAAATTAAACATGTATATTGTTGCCATATATTGTTAGTTACACTTGGGAATCTTTCGAACATTGTTCTAGCTACCTCCCAAAAAGTATTAATTTATGAAAATATTAACATATTAGGGTTATATATATCAGTTTACTAATCCTAGATCATTTTTCATGTTTTTTTCATTCCTCAAGGTATGAAAAAAATTTATATACTAGAAAATTTCTATTATTGGTGAAACATATTCTTATATATAAATGTTTTAATTATAAGTAATATTTTCAATGAGTTATAAAATTAGGAGTCACCAAATTTCATCCAACTCAGATTCATATTTGGAATATGTTGAATTTAATTTCTTAAGATCAATTTCAATGTGTTATGGGTGTGATACTTATAATATCTTCCTATAATTTGGATTATGTTATATAAGAAGGTGGAAACTATGTATTTGCATGAACTCTGATGTTTTGAGTCCAACTTTATAGAGAAATTTCACACATTCATCAGTTTTTTAAATGTGGAACTTATTTCCAATAGTTTCCTGATCATCATGTTCTTCAACATCAACCTGATTCTAATAGTTATTTTTATGGGTGTCGGTAATGAAAATAAGTAATTTATTATATTTTTCAGAAAACATATATCATAATTATTCTATGTGGGTTTATCACATTATGAATTCCCATCAAAGAAAATGCACCTACATATTCAATTTTTATCTTCTTGATTAACTATTTATGATTATGAGCCATAATTGTTCTTATACTGATTTCTAAATGACCCCTAAAAGTGATTTTAAAATGGAGATCTTAATACAATAACCAATGACAGTCACTAAATGCATCACCATTGAGTAGGATCGATCATGCATAAAAAGTAACATTGAAGGTTTCTATCGTGAAAATATATATAATATAGAAGATATTGAATTATTTATTTATGGATTATGTTTTTATATAAACTTCTTCATCCCTGAGAGTTTTTTCTGACAATTAACTACTCTCAACAATTATCAGACCAACTAAAAATTTAATGAGCCCAACAGTTGTGGTGTGATAAAATTTAAATAATATTATGTGAATAATTTCTTTTTTATATGTGTGGACATAATTATAGATGATTATTTATATAATATTCATTTATATATTATGAATGATATATATGAAATAAATTATCTAAAAAGGGATATTTTGTAGTCATGTTTCTTTCATGATTCAAGGATTCATTTTTATCAGATGGTATTCTCTCTTTAATTTAATATAATCATGTTGTAACATCATGTCATTGAAACACTCTCAAAAAGTATTCCATTTTTATTCACTATAGAAAGTTTGATTCAATTGGATACACAACCTTACTTATGTAAGTAACATACCTCAAACATAGTATAATTTAATTCCATCACACACATTATTTATTAGAGAGAGGTGCATGTAATAGACATTGGAAAAATGAAATTTTATTTTCTCACCCCACCCATCAATGTGAAATTGTTGTTGGGAATCATTAATTAATATGTGTATATTTCATAGAAAACCAAAAAAAATCATAATTCATATATTAATGATGTCTTCTAAACATTGGGGGTCATGTATATAATATTCAAGTCAAGTCGGCTTACATATACGTTATTCCAATTTCAAAATATAAATAAAATATTCATCATTATAGTAAAATTATTTCTTATGGTGGATAGGATTATTTAAAAATATTAGGTGAATATAAAATATGAACTTCACTTTTAATGCATTATTGATGTCAAATTAGATATATAAATGGGAAAAAAGACAGTTGGTATGTTTTCATTGAATATAACAACCAATAAATGTATAATATATTATTTATCATCTTATGTTTCATCCACTACATTATATTTTTAGGGTGGAAACTTCTTAGATTCCTTAACATATTGGGATGTTCTTTTTGGAATCTATTTTATTTCATAGAAAAATTCATAATGGTGTAGATGTTGACTATTATATTTGTTTATCCTTTAGTTGAGTTGAGATATTAATAGGCAATGAAGATATATTTAGTGTAGTTGGTTATAGATTCTAATGTTCCTCTTGTTATTAATGATTACATAATGTTGTTTTCAAATGGGGAGTACGTTCTCATAGAGGTGAAATATAACTATAGGAAGGATATTTGAATCTAATTCTATAGAAAAGACTTACATAGTCATTTAACCATTTTACATAACTATAATTAATTCCATAATTCCATTTTGAGGTCATTTGTTAGTGTTGTTCTAGATTTCTCAGTGTTGAAATTTATGGTTATCAAAATTTTAAAGACATACAAGGGGTGAAAATTAAATCTAATTGCCAATTTATTTTCGAGAATTAGTCTTGAAACAGACAAAAAGTGAAATATTATGATGATTATAATTATGTTTCTACATAGAGATCCATCATTAATTTAACTAATGTATCGTTATAAATATTAGATATAATATTACAGGGAAATTATTGAGAGTTATTGAAGGGCCTCAATAAAAAAGCCATTGTTAAGGTTAAGGAATTGAGATGAATTCATGGTTTTGGGTCTCCATATTAACTATTTCCTTCATGAAATTGCCCATCATGAATTTTGGGTCACACACTATGGTAAATGATATTCAAAACGGGTATCTATTATTATAGACACCTATGTTATATTTAATATATATGAATGAGTTCCATGATATTTCCCATGAATACGAGTCTGCGTCATACATTAAAACATAATATATGATCAACTTCATCATAATAGGTGGTGGAATGATTCTTCTTAAAGGTTATCATCATGTTACATTAGTAGACCTCATTAAAAAATGAATGAGAAGGAATATGGTCTTTCAATAGAGTGATTTATGGGATATGTTATTTGGATTCTATGAGAATGGAAGTGTTATTATCCTACACCGATAAGGCATTCACTATGTTCTATAATACAATAATTTTAAAAGAATATGAACCCAAATGCTATTATTCAATCATAAATGGTATATATTGGTGATCCTTGAAAATTTTAGAGGGAATATGATCCCTATCACAAGTATGTGAATATTTTTACTGATAATCTCCACTCATTGTATCATTTAAAATACTCTCATACCCATTATTGACTACTAGAATATGATGATGGAATTATTACATTGTTTCTATCACGACATGTAAAAATATTTAAAAGGTATGACTATGTATATAATAACAACTTCTATTTCTTCTATAATATGTTGAATGAAATATTATATATGAACAAAAATATTGGAAGCCTATTCAATTAGAGTGGTGTTGTGATCCCACTATAGTCCTATATTTTCCATCATAATTTAAAATTGGGATTCCCTAACATCATAATGAATATGGGATTTATAATTATGTTACATCAAACTATATAAACATGAATTCCTCTATTCTATTAGATTTTTCTTGTTAGTTTGATCAGTGTAAGAATGAATATAGAAAATAGTTTAATTTTCCTTATAATTTTTATACAAAATAGTGATGTAACCCCTTCCATTCATTCAATAAAATGCTATCCCCATTGTGACATCATCTATGGTGATTAGATCTATTGTATTAGATAAAGGATGTATTGGGTAGCTTCCAATTATCATTCATGATGAGTGGTGGCTACAAAGTTTATTAACACTGATAGCTAATATTATCTCATCTATATTGATCCATATATATGAAAATTATGAATCATTACCCTTTTTATATATTACATAGATTAGATAGGTTGGAATTTCATCTATCAATGATATGCTTCAATAATGGTTAGGAATTGTGATCCATACCATATAATATATGTGGTCCTCTATAAGTAGTGTGATATATGAGAAAAGACATCTTAGAGGGCTCTCAAAATCTTTCTCTAGGGTTGGGGATTGTAATTTTGAGGTTGTACTCTCACTCCAATGTTTCAACTACCTATTGTATGATAGAATGTGTAGTTTAATTATTATCTTTCAGGATATTTCCATAATCATTGTATTTGTTTCAAAAAATTATTGGAGAATTGATGATTTCATTTCATTGTACTTAATGTGTCTGAAGAAAATATTTAGTAAGTTCTAAATATGGATCTAAAAATGGAAAATATAAAACCTTCAAATAATTAGAATTAGTAAGATTAATATCGTTATATCAGTTTCATATGTAAATAATACATGTGGGGTTAATAATTTTAAATCTAATTGAAACCCTTATATTTAACATTGTACATGACACATTTGTGTTTGCAAGAACTAAAATTCCAAAGGCATGTGAATGTTTATTTCATTAAATGTGACACTTTTGAACATGCCTTATTTTAAAGGATCTTAGACCATGATCATCAAGAAATTTTTGATGAATTGTTTCTTAATTTAGGACCACCATATAGAAATATTATATTTCCATGAATCCTTGAAAATCATTGTATAGAACTAGTTACAAAATTTCTAATGATCAGTCATCGTTATAAGTTGTGTTGAACATTTGTATATATTAGATGATCACCATCAATGGTAGCCTTATATGTATTAGAGTTTCTTAATAGATAGTTACATCTATATATATTTTTCATTACTAATTTTTTATTTACATGTATATTATAATATGATATATATCCACACATCTAGTCACCCTTGAGATTTTAAAAAACAATGGCAGTGGTATGAATTTTTTATGATATGATCGATCCTTGGAGAAAGAATTTGTATATTCCCTTATTTAGGGGATTAGAAATTAGGTTGTTTCATGATGTATAATGGGACACACCATACTATTTAATGTTGTGTTAAACAGACCATGTGATTCAATTTAATGTTGGGCATCCAAAAAAATTTCTAATAAGATATATTTCTTATGTTGTATAATAATATGAAAATGTTTCTAAAAAGGGTGGCGTGATACATTATAAAGAAAGGCAATTTATAGTGATATGACCATGAATATAGATCATGTTATAATGGTGTGTTTAATAATTTTAAAATTTTTGTAATTTATTCACATGGAAATAGTTATATGAATCTTTTTGGTGTTTTCATCTAGTCAACTATGTGGCACATCAAAACCGCTATGAAAAGACAAGAAATATAAAATTAAAGACACACTAATTTTACAAGGTTTGGTACAAATGTGTGTTCCAAGAACATTTTGAGTTTGAAATCACTAGATACATAGAATCTCCATTAAGATCTATTACAAATCAAATAGTGGGTAGGTAAGGAATCAACCATAACCTAATTAATTCTAAGAATTTATCATCTTGAACTTATAATTTATTATACTATTTTCTATAGTTAAAAAAATTCTTCTTCTGTAGAGGTAATTAAAAATAAAAAAATTTAATGTATTTCCCTATATACTATGTCTAGTTCCACACCATCTTATATCACTCAACGTTTTTCACCACTTTCCATTGGTAATTGTTCATGTACATGTTCATTCGGTACCTATGTCTAGCGTGAATCATTATAGTACATCTATCCAGTGCATTTCACTATGATGGACATATGATTGTTGCACCCTTTTCTTATACTATTTCTATTAAAACAAATTTGAGTATGATTTGTATGGTACTCATGAAATAAGTCAGTATTGTTTTTGTATTAAATGATAAATTATTTGATAAAAATATCACATTTCTTCAAAATTAATTAGTAGGTATCATTTATCAAGAAGTCATTTCATATTGGAATTATTTTTATGAACAACATGGATCAATCATACCATCAGTGATTGATTTTCATTCTCAAATAAATTTATATTTAAATACCTTTAAATAATCTAAAAATTCAATGTAAACATTTTCATAATACATTCTATAAATTTTTGTATTAGTGAAAATCATATAATATATTTTATATAATAGAAAGCTTATTGATCACTCAAACTATATTTTAACATAACAAGAATTTTAATTATAAATTCATATATTTTTTATGTTGTTATTATATAAATTTTTTCAAAAAAATAATTCCAGAGTAATGAATCTGCTATTTATTTTCATTGAGACACACATAAAAAAGCATAAAGATCACCATTGTATGGTAGTTTTCAAAATATTGTTCCACATTGTTTGCCTAAATATAATGTTTTTATGATGTAACTTGTAAATGTCTCCATATAATAAACATTAAAAAAGTGTTTCTTTGATGATTTTTTTAAAATAGTATCAAATGAGTTTCAAATTTTAGATTATGTTGATAATAATAAGTCTTGTCTGATAAAAGTGGAGTTTCACATCCAAACTGAGATCATTTCATACTCTTTTCCTATGATGATACAATACTATATCAAAAGAAATAATAAATATATATCAAATTAATCATTTAAAATGTAATGACCTAAATAATTATAAATAGAATCCCCTATTTATTTAATTAAATGACTTATTATGTAATTCAGTTATAGAAAACACATGAAATTATTTTTTAGTATATCAACTTTTATTTAAAATATAATTAAGTGTCATCAGGGTTAATAATATTTCCATTGAATATTGATCACCTGATTTTTATAAATATAGGGGTTTAACAATGAATATTGACACAGAAAATGGAAGTGATGGCCTCAAACAATAGGATCATACCCCATGAAGCCAATTTAGCAAATCATCTAGGGGAGATAGCGTCACTAATATTTTCCCTTGAAGAATACCGAGTTGATATCCATAAACTTCTGTTTGAGATAAACCATCTATTTAATAATTTCAATACCATCAAGAACATGACCCAAAACATGTTTTTCAAACCACCCCATGAAAATATCACAGTCACGAACCATAATATTAGGTAATTTTCAAGTTTATTAAATAGATATGTATCAATAAAATATGATATGAGTATGTAAATAATTTTTTAAATAATAATTAATATATTTTAATCCAATTATTTTTACATTATAAATGATTTGGATTTGGATGCAACAACAAAAATTAATTTTGGGAAATATTCAAAACAAATTAGAGAATTTATTCTAATGAATTAGTATTTTTTTGAAATAAATAATATTTTAATAAAATATTATAATTAACCAATATTTATGATCTCAATTTTAATTTAAAAAATATTCTAAAAACAATTATAGTTAAAAAAACATCTATTTCTCAGTAAATAATGATTTTTTATTATAAAACTCAAAATTACCTTATTTAGATAATTATTTATATAAAATAAATATTATTTTCGGAATAGTAATATAATATTTATACAATAGTGAATTTTTCATATTCTTTTGACATGGTAACTTTTTTTGGTAAAAATTAAATATTCTACAAATTTTCATATTGTTTTATGAAATCAAAATGATCCAAAATTTATGTAATAAATAAAATAAATGTTGTATGTGGACAAATATTTTTTACCCATTAATATAATTTGATTTTATGTTAATTTGATTCATTCTATAAAGCCTTTATGAATCCTCCATAACCATTAATATGTTTTATTGATTGAAAATTAGTTTTTTAAGTGTCTGACTCACATCCAAAAACTTTCGGTGATTATTTTATTATATTTGGACCAGAGAAAATGAAATAATGAAAAACAATCCAATTTTGAATAAAACCAATAAAAAATCATTGCATTTTTTTGGTCTTCATTATTTTTTAATGGAGTCAAAAATGTATGTTTGACAGATAATAAGAAAATAATGATTCATTTCCTTTATAAAATCACACAATATTCCATTTATATTCACCCAAAATACTTGGAACACATCTTTTCACTGCCCTACCACCTCAAGTGTCCTCCCATGGAGGCCCCATGCTCTCTAAATTTTCTATCCAAGCATTTGTAGACACACACTCAAGTTAGTGATCTTGAACTTATATTCTTTTTTGATGGTTCCTTGTATACTTATGCCTTCTGTTTCAAATTAAATATTTTGGTGATATATACTTCCATTTGAAAATTACTAAATATTTTATTTCAAAATAATTATATTCCCCTTTCACTCACATCAATAATTTTTATTATTATTATGGGATGTTGTTATACTGCAGAACATTCACCACGATTTTTCATAAAAAAATTATTATGTTGTGAATTCAATATCCATTTTTTATCTTGGGTATTCACCATAATATACGTATAGTTAATTTACCTTGTACTTACATATATTTATTCAATAAACATGAATCATGTAATAAAATATTATGATGAATGAATCAATTTTGTATGATGTTTTAGCACACTTAAGCACGCGAAAGTAATGAATGTGGCTGGTCTGCCCAAAATTATATAGAAATCTAGTGAATTGGGTAAATTTTAGTCTAATGATACATAGGTTTTGGATATATAATGATCTTAATTCCATTATGATACTTTTTCTATCAATATGTGTTAGAAAATTGCTTAGAAATGTTTTTATGATGGTGTGTTTTAAGTTGTTGTCACATTGCCCATGTTTTCGTTATATTTTCATTCTATACTATGACTTATTAATCATGTTTCTTTTATTTCATATTGATATGAAAATTTTCTAATATATATCACATTATTCCATTATTATTCCCTTACTAGGCTTTATAACTCACCCCTTATTATGTATGTCGCAAGGTTATCCCTTGTAGTTTTAAAAGCCATTTAGAAGCATGTTAAATATGTTTTCAATAATGATGTAGTATCCCATGTTGAAGATGTTATTCTATGTACCTAATTCCTAAATACACATGAAATATCAATAATCTAGGTTGTATTAAGTGTAATCCTATATAATAAATCGTGGGTTAATGTGTGAAAAAGAGAAAATTTTTTATCATTGTTATTAGAGGAAGTGTTTAGTTATTTTTGGGAATAGGATTACAAAACTCTAGTGAATGCTTTAAGAATAACAATTATTATAGGAAAACATCCCTAATTTTTGTTATGTATATAGTAAGTGGTTTATCTAATGAATACATCCCAATATGGGTAATATAAGTGGACATGGTTATTAAATAGTTGAACCTAGGGGTAAAAGCTCTGAAAAGTTGCATCAGGCATGAATCAACATAATTTGGTACACGATAATGGGCATCAATACGTATCATTTCAAACCCTTAAAAGTGGAATAAAAAAATTCACATAAAAATATATTTTAAGAAATTTTTCATGGATTACATAGAATGAATATTAAAAATTCATAAGTCAAAGAAATAAATATGTGTTATATGTTATCCAATTAATGTCATTAATTTATTGTTAATGTGTTTTTTTTGTTTTAAAATTTTCATAACTAATTTTAAATTTATTCAATAAAATTTTCATAAATAGGATGATTTAGGATAACAATCAATGTGATGGGAAATGTGATGAATTCCCTAATGATATGAGAAACCTGAATGGTGCGGTAATTTACAAAGTTCTGATGATACACACTCATCTGACTCATGTTCTCAAAAGAATCCTAGATTAGGAAGATCACCCAAAGCAACCTATGAAATAACAAGTTTCAATTGACTCATTTATATGAAATATGGCCTCAAATTTGAATGGATCAACTAATACCTTAATCATATGAAAATGTATAAACTCAATAGAAAATATATTATTGATTCTTCAATTTTTAGAATAATATAATGTTCTAATAGATGATTATGGAATGGAGGGAGAATCTGATATGTTGTTGAAAATTATTAATAATATGAAGCCTAAGGAAAAGATGGAATATATGAGGTTTTAAGAATTCTAGAAAATGGTTTTCAATAAATATTTTCCTAACACTTTTTGACATAAAATGGAATGTAAATTCTATTCAATTAAAAAAATAGGATGAATCTATTGTGGAAAATTATTATAACATAACATGACTTTCATGATATTCCCCATTCCTTTTTACCCTAAAATGAACGGTTTGAAACTTATTTGGTGGGATGAAACATAGTATATGAAAATATAAGAGATATGAGTCATTTATAGCTCTAATGAAATTGTCTGTGATGCCCTTAAAACTAAACTAGAGATCATTGAATCAAAACGATATCATCGGGATAAGAAAAAAAAGTGGAGTTTATTTATAGAAGTCCAAGGGATAAATCTAACATTTCTAAAAAATCAAAATCCCCTCTTTTTAATGGTTAAAATATGGACCCTAAAAATTCACCTACAAGGAACGAGGAAATTCATTGCATGCATGAATGAAGGAAGCCTAAATAGGGATTAATGATTGGATAAATCCACTAATGGGATAGAGGAAAAGAATGATTCATTTATCCCTCGACACATTTTTATTACATCAACTCCAAGGAACCATGGAACATTTCAAACCAATGAACTATTTCATGGATTTTCAGATACACAAAACAACCTCCATGGAAAAAAAATAGTTGTTTACCATCACAAACACTATTGGGAGTGTTGAAAATGAAGTAGTTATAGATATTATAGTTATTTTTTCGAGAATAGATAACATAAATTTTTATTATAGTTCAACCCATTACATCATATAATGAAATTTTAGTTGAATAATTCAAACAAAACAAAAATATAATTTATGTAGAGATGTTTATATAAATAGAAAATTGGTATATTATTTCATACCAAGAATATAAATCATCCCCTAACAAACATTTTTTAAAAATTCACAGAAAAACATTTTCACATTCCCTTTGGTGTAATTTTATGCAATTATGGGCATGGATTGGTTTTCCTAATATAGATCCAACATAAATTTCCAAGATAATGGAATGAATAACTATATTGTAAACCATCAATTGATTTTATACATGTTCAATAAGGATGATTAATATTAGTTAGCACCCCATTCCCGAGCATGATACTTATTTACCTATGAGAATGAGTATCTTGTTCATATGATCAAGTCCATGGAAAATATCATCCTTGAAAACATGCTTATTTTTTGGGAAATATTCTAATGTGTTTCTAGAGAAATGATCTCATCTTCCTCATATTTGAGAGAATAAATATTTAATCAAGCTTATTCCAAGGGATTTATCATTAACCAAAACTCAATACAGAATCACTATTGTGGAAAATGATGGGATTTTGAAATAATTATAGAAGAATCTAAATAAGGGGTTCATATGCCCAACTTCTTCACAATGGGGTGAACCAACCCATTCACTAGTGATAATGATGTCTCAATACTTATTTGTATTGATTATACAGATACAAACAAGATCACAATATATAATAAAGTATCCTCTACCTTGGAATGATTACTTTTTCAATCATCTATGTGGAGCACAATATTTGTCTATGGTTGATATGTGGTTCATTTTTTACTAGGTTTGAATGATGAAGGAGGATATCCCAAATATTAATTTTTGTAAAAGGTACTAGAAATAAGATTTCAAATTAATGAAATTAATACACACTAATGCTCCAAAAATCATCATATAATTGATGAAAAAAATACTTTTGATATTACAGTGACAAATTTGTGGTAGTTTTTGTAGATTATATTATAATATTATCCAAAATCAAGGAGAATCATGAGGAGAACATGAGAATTGTTCCAGTGTTATCAATGAGGGGATCATCTTTCATTGAGAATATCATCACAAAAAGTGGAAACTATGTGGGCCTTGTATACAAAAAGAATCAATTTAATGATGACCAAGGCCAATATTCGTGGCACTTATCCATAGTTTCCTTGTGTTAGCTAATCATTATCTCCGATTTTTTTTGATTTTTCTCACAATTGTCAAACCATCTTACCAAGATAACTGATAAGGTAATCAAGTATTCCTAGAATGATGAATTTTAAGGGAGATTTAATGAATTCATAAATAGTATTTTCACTATCCCAATACTCAAACTAGCCCCAAATAGAGAACATTTTAAGGTTTTTAACAATGATTCAATGAATTTATTGGGTAGTTTGTTAATGAAAAATTAAAAATACATAATGCATAAATCATGGATTTTGTATGATCAATAATAGAAATACCGGATGCATGAACTAGAGTTAGATATAGAAATCATTTTGTTGAAAATCTATAGGCATTATCTCTTTGGGGGGAAGTGTGTGATATAAACGGATCAAAAAATACTTAATTATATATTAAAATAGAAAGATCTGAATATGTTCTAATAAAGATCATTAAATCTAATAAAAAAATTTGACTTTTGAATTCACCATCGTCATGGAAATGAGAACAAAGTTGAAGAAAAAAATGGTGTAGTTGGACCATTAATTTTATCATTTATCACAATTGAGAGGGATCCAATCTTATAAAATTTTAAAAGGATTGACAATGGAATCATAATAAAAGGAACATCATAAATATTTTAACAAATTATTTCTCAACCAAAAATTTTTGATTGGTTAAAAGATGATAAAATGAATTATGTTGGAATATATATGAAATTAGAAACTATATGAAATAAATAAATCCTTAGAGTACAGTATTAATGAATAAGGAGTTGTGAGATTTGGGTCAAGACATTGTGTACCATCATATCCTAAATTAATGAACCAGAAGTCAAATGATGCACATAGTTTAACCTCTTCCATCAATCTATGGAGAATAAGAATGTATCGAGATATAAAGTAATACAAATAGTGGAACAATATGATGAATGATATCACGAAATATACATCATGATGACTTGTAGGCCCACAAGTGAAACCATAATGGAAAAAATATAAGGGAATGATTCCACCATTTTTCATACCTATACAGAACTAGGAAAAAATCACCAAAGAAATTTTTCACAGAGTTATGAATACATCCTGAGGAAACAGTTCTATCAATGTTATAGTGGACAATAGTAAAAATATGGAACACATTATTACAATTTGATAAGATTTATCAAAGGATCAACTTCCATGAATATAAATCCAACAAGTGGATAGGAGATATAGAGTAAAAAAATCTATTTTATCATATCAAGATCTAAGATTTACCTCCGGGTTTTGGAAATGTATCGAACGGGATCTAAACATTGTGTTCATCATTAGAATTGATTTTCACACTAAAAATGATGGCCATTATCAGAGGACTATCCCGAAACTTGAGAAAATGTTGAGAACCTAATTGATTGAATTTAAAGGGGTGGTGTTATCAATATCTTACTGTAGTACAATTCTAATTCAATAAGAGTTTACAATCATTCATCGAAATGTCTCCATATAAAGACATTTATAGAAAGATCTATAGAACACCAACATGATGGGATAAATTTGGGGAATGATAACTTATATGTCCTGAAATGGTCAAGAAAATTGTTTAAAATGTTATTACTATTCAAAAACACATCAAGGATTCTCTAATTTTAAATAAAAATATATGATTTAAATCACCAACAAGATAGGGAGATTGATTTTGGATACATGTTATTCCTCTTCATATATCTACGGATGAAATCTATGATATTTTGTAAGAATTTAAAGCATAGTCCAAGATATATTAATGCCTTTGAGATCCTTGATCACATTGGAGTGATGTCATATGTACATTAACTCCCATATAAAATATATCAAGAACCTGATGTAATCCATGTATCACTCCATAGAAATTACATACTAGAAACATAACATGTACTAAAAAATGGTGGTACTATTGGAAAATGTGATTTCTTATGAGGATCAACCGATGGAGATCTTAGATTATAGAAAAAAATTTCTACAAAATAAGGCAATTCACCTTGTCAAAGCGTTGTGAAAAAACCAATAGTTTGAGGAAGTTACATGGGAACCATAGGTGGTGATGAAACTTATTTACCCACTCTATTTTTGTGTGGGAAATGATAATTTTAGAGGTGAAATTTCATAAGGGGTATATTTTAATTTCCTAAATCATTGTAAATAAAATTCTCATTATTATTTAAATAAATGTATTATAATGTAATATGGTTATACAAAATAACATTACTTTGTTTTGTTTTATAATATCAAATTTTATTTAAATGATCATTAAGTATCATTAAAATTGATAATATAACCTCAAAATACTTATCTGTTGGTTACTGTATTTATACAGGTTTAATAAATCCTATTTACAAAGGCCAAGTAAGTGATGACCTCACACAATAGGATTGTACCATAGGAAGCCCATTTATCAGAGCTTCTAATAAATATATAATCACTATGATTTTAACTTGACCAAGCCTGAGATTATATCCAACAAAATTAGTAAGAGAAAAACTATTTACGAGATATGTTTCAACTAATCTATATCACGTCCACCCCCATGTTCTCTAAACAACCCCATGAAAATCCCACTTTCACACACGTTACTATTGGGAAATTTTCATTTGTATTAAATGAATATGTATCATGAACATAGAAATATTATTATGAACATTAATTTTTATAGAATAATGAATATATTTTCATCTTATATTTTATAATTTATAAATTATTTTTATTTAGAAACAATGAAACACAAATTGTAGTTTTGGGAAATATTCAAATTCAACAATGGATTTTTTAATCAATTAATGTATTTTATAAATAAATAATATATAAATAAAAAATTACTTTTAGATATTCTTTATTAAATATAAATGATTATATATTTTATATGAAGACTACTGTAATTTTAATAAGCACTCATAAAATATTATTGTAAAAAAAGAAACATTTCTCAATAAATGTAATTTTTTATATTAAAAATTAAAATTAACATACATTGAAAATTATTTAGATAAAATTAATATTATTTTTATAATTATAACATCTAAATTATCCAAAAATTAAATTTTCATAATTGTCACAGACATTAGAATTTTTTAGTTAAAAAGAAATACTGTATAAATATATATTGTGTATTATGACAACATGATGACCCAAAATTGATGTTACAAAAACAATAATGTGTATCAACGACAAAATATATATTATCCCTTTAAATTAATGTGAATATATGTTAATTTTACAAATTTTATATTTAATTTGGGAATCCCTTATATACAATAATATATTTCAATGTTTTAAAACAATTATTTTATGAGTCTGACTCACCGACATAATTGCAATGGAATTATTATTTTTAATTTCTTCCCAAGAAAATATAAAATAAAAAAAAACACTCATATTTTAGAAACCATGGGAAAACCACATTATAAGTTATTATGTTCATTTAATTTATTAATATACAATCCAAAACCTATGACTAGGAAATAATAAATAAATCCCACCTCATTTAATATATAAACCTACCCAAGATCAAATTTATATTCCATAAAAAAACATAGAGTAGGTCTTAGCTCTTCCATCACATATCTAGAGTCCTCCCATGACACTCCCAACCTCTCATGAAGCCCTTACCAATAATTTGAAGTCACACACTGATGTAAGGGATCATCAACATATATTCGTTATTTATGTTTACTTAACAACTTATTCATTCTATTTACAATTCCTTATGTCAGGATATGTATTCTTTATCCATATTTTTTACAATTTTATTTTCGAAATGATGAGATACATCTTTCAATCTAATTCACCCATTTTATGAATTATTACGTGATATTGTTATGCTCGTAAAATTTTTCGATGATTTTCCATTCCAAAACATTTCTATAATGAATACCATAACAATTTCCTATCATGAGTTTTCAAAATTAAATAAACAAACCTCATTGAATTGGAAATTACATGTTTTTAATCCAAAATCCATAATGATGGAATAAAATACCTGATAAATAAATCCAGGTTGGTATGATATATGTCTTACAAATAATCATGAATATGAAATTTATGTGAATGATGTGGCTAGAATTATACAGTGCTCCAATAAATTGTGTAATATTTAGACTCATGAAACATAATTTTTGGAAAGGAGTGAACATGATACAATTATGATATTTTTTTCTGGATTATTTTTAGGTAGTTTTCCTTAACCTATATTTATAATGCATTATTTTATGTTCATTCCACATTTCCAATGTTTCCTTTATGGTATAATTTTATATCATGAAATACTATTCATGTTCAATTTATTCCACATTAATATGCTTATTTTATACCATGTATTAACTTATTACATCATTATTCACTTTATAATAATTTTACCTATCCAATTTCATATATATATATATATATTACCACGGTTATATCGTGTAGTTTTAAAATCCATAGAAATTTTAGATGCATGTTAATGAAGGTTTGAAAAATGTTGGTGTATCCGGTGTTCACTATGTTATGATATCTACGAAATTCCCAATTACAGAAAACTTACCAATCATATCAGTTTTCTTAAGGGAAATATTAAGTAATAAATCATATATTAATAAGTAATAAATTGAAGGTTTGTTATAATAATTTTCCATCCAGTAACCTTTATAAATCACCATTAAGTATAATGATTTCAATTTCCTTCATGATACTTTAACGAATGCTTGGCAGGTAACTTCATAAGATTTATACATCCATTATTTTTCAATATTATTATCTCTTAAATTTATATCTAGTCGAACATTGATAAATATTCTTCTTTTTTAATATATATTATTTATATGTTCATTCTTTTTTTGATGAAATTATTTTGATAACCATGAATCTTATCCATTAAATAATTTGTTATAACTTTATTTATTTTTCGACATAACTTTATATTACTGTAAAATGAAATTTCTATAATCCTAAATAAAAGAACAATTTAATTAATCATCATTTGAACTAAGTAAAAATTAATCATGAATATCTTTATGACATTTGGAATTTTAAGGAATAACTAATTAATTAATGACTTGATATCCAATAGATAAATTCCATATTTTTCTTATAACAAAAAATAAAATTACTTCAAATCCTTTGGGGTTTTCAACCTCATAAGTTTTAATTTTTTTATCATTAAAACAAATACTTTTCAAAATAATTATTATAACATATTCTTTCCTAATGAGATATTTTCTTACACCACACAACTATATAATGAAATATTTCTAAGATAATTAAATCTCCATGTGAAAAGAAATTATGTAGACATGTCATTGATAAACTAGCTATTTTTCATTAATTTCACCAGATTTATAACTGGTATAAACCTTACACCCCTTTAATATAAATCCACAACTTCATATTAATAAGAGATAATTTATATACTTATACTTATTTTACCCATTTGACTATATAATCCAATGAATCAAGGGGGTAACACAATGTATTTCCTATATTTTTAGTGTTACTAGAACATGTAGCTTCAATTTAATTAATCATATCATTACATTGGAATAACTATATATAAAATATAATCAATTTGATATTTTGTTTAAATACATAAAATAACTAAAACACCACAATAAAATATTTCCATTATTAATTTATACATAATATCAATTCTCATATACTAGGATTGTTGGATATGTTTTGAAGAATATAATTTACACTTTCATTACCATGAATAATTTTTTATAGTTCCCGAATATTCACACTCAAATTTTCATGCTAATTTTCAATCCATGTGAGAAACTAAAAATTCATTTTCAACTATACTCAATGTAAATAAAAATTTATTCTTACTATGATAAAAAATACAACCTTCTTCTAGGAATTTGTTTTATAAAAATTTACTTTTATTCCTCATAGTCACCATCCCAATCAACATACATTATCCCATGTATGTTCAATATGATACTTTTCATTTAAATAAATCAATAATTCAAGTTTCCATTAACATAATTCAAAATTATCATGGAATCCATCATGTGATATTATTTTGGATCACATTGATACCTGACATGTAGTATTTTTATATAAACTATTTATTATCATGATATTTTATAATAAAATAAATATAAAATTATATTGTCAATTTTATTTATATTTCACCCTTTGATTAGATTTTTATTTACTGATATTACTTAAAAAAGAAATTGGTATATAATGATCCTTATATTTAACATACAAACATAAATATTAAGTATCTGGATTAGTTTCCATCCAAATGAACTATATTTCCTTTATCCTATATGATTTTTATCTTGAGAAATAAATTTGTTTACTCATGAATATAAATCTCAATGAACCTATTGATACAATCAAATAATTATTCAATCATATTATCCTTAACGACTAAAAATATTTTTTATTCAATATAAAAAATAAAAATTAATGTTCTTTTAAATATTTACATTACATAAATACTACTATTAAATTTTTTCTCTAGAATTAATAAATTTTTGGAAGAAATTATAATTTTTTTAATACTATGGTTAGGGATCCAACTTAAAACCATAAAAGAAATTCATCAACATACAACATTTTATTTTATGATTTTCAAGAAATAATACATCTAGTTTTTCAATATAATCATTATCTCCATTATCCCTATTTAAAATGATAGCTTATGATCCATAAGATATAATTTATATCTCTGATGTGAATAAATTTCCATGAACATTTTAGTAGTTTCATGACATGTAATATAAAAATTTGTTTTCTTAAGAACATTCCTTCAAATTGTAAATACCCATTATAGAATATCATGTATTTCATTTTTTATACCACTCTAATTTTAGTCATCTTGTTTTAGAAAAAAAAATTATTTTTTATAATATTATTAAATTTTGGTCATGGAAAATGTTTCCAATTATCATTCATCTTAATTGAATCTAAATATTCACTCATATCCCTAAATTATCATATCTTTTCAATAACTTCAAATAGTTATCATGGTTATATTTATGAGTTGAGTGCTATTTTAATCTCTATTCAAAGATTCCTTGTACTATATATTAGAGATTCACTCCATCTAAAAATATTCATTGATTCAACATTTTATTCATCCATCATTTGGGAGTTTTTATCAATTTATTGCACATTACTAAAATAGTTTATCTACATTATTTATCTTTGGTAAACTATTTTTGTTTACCTACTTAGTTATTTTCATAAATATTTAATTTTTATTATTTTATAGCTTCTGAAAAAATATTTCCTATGTAATTTTCATTGTGATTATTTTAAATCACTGTTTCTTTTTCTCAATCCATAATTTTGACAAATTTTTTACTTCGGTATATTTTTATTCTTGTGGATATATGACCTAATAAAATTGTTTCCTAATCTATTTCAACAAAATTTCATATGTTAATATTTTTTTAACCTTTACAATTATAGACTACAAAATAACTTTATGTATATTATTTATGGAATAATTTTCACCACATTTTAAAAGGACTATATTTTATTTTTTTTAGAAAATGTATATTTTTAATATGTTTAGGAATATAATGGTCATACTTCTATAAATATTTTGAGATATTATAGTAAAAATATATCTTTTCCATTTTAACAAGAAATTAATGATTCCTCTCAACTACTCAATTATGTTGTGTAGAAAGTCGCACATTATAGATTATCATATCATTCAATAATAGATAATTTTAAAATAATTTAATCAAAAACACATTTCTATTGAATATTAATATTTATTATATATATATATATATCATTTTACATCTTAACAACTTTATTGAACATTATAGTCATTTCCCCATCATTAGAATTTTGTTAAATGAAAATTACTCGAATAATTTGTAGAATTTAAGCAATGAAGGATCTGATATAAAAATAAACTTTAGTGGGATGATGTCTCAATGGTCCACATAGACAATAGTAAATAAGTTCAATAGGTTGAGTTGAAGTAATCTCTACATCTAAGTGAATTTTGTGAACCATTCCTTATTTTCCACATGATTCACCTTTAACAGACCTTTAATTATTATATTGAATAAGATATATCAATTAATATTTCATATAAATGATTCATATATTTCATTGAATATTATTAAAAAAATTCTTGTTCAATAATTCATTTTCATCTTTATCACTCGAATAAAAATTGTAACTTGGGTCTAAAATTTAATGAAATTACCACTACTTTTATCCACCTTAGTAAGAATATTTCCATATTTTGATAAATTTATAATTAAATAATATCTTATTAAGATAAAAACATAACACAATCACATTGTTCAAAAACACTTAGAATATTTTTTTACATCCATTATTAAATATAGTTAATTCTAAATCCAAATTTTATGATTCAATTTTGTGTATTATAACCCCTCTATTTTTGAGATTTTAGTTGTTGAAACATTTAATGAAACCATATTAATATTATCTGAATTATTTTAGTGTCATTAAATATCATTATATGTGATATTATAATTCATTGTAGAGAATACAATGCTTCATCCTTTTTGTGGATTTTACTACAACCTGAGCATGCAATGTTTCTTATCCGATCATTCCTTTTGAATATTCCTTTTATTTCTGAAAGAGTATAAAATTTCCACGCAAATTAGTCATAAATTATTATTAAGAGTTACTAGGTCTACAACATCATCAATATATCTCCTAAAGACCTAAATACATGGCTCTTCTTTCAATTTTTTTACCTTTTAAACATTTATTCCGATGATTTTTCGCTATATTCTCAACCATTTATCCACTCTACTCATCATTGCTAGTTCATGTAGTATATCTCCCCCATTAATCATTTATTTTAAATTGATGTGATATATATTACAAAAAAATTATATGATATGTGATAAATTTCTCCATAGCACTTAAAATAAACTTTTAATCAACGCCTTACAATATTATACGAATGTTCGTTGAAATAGTATCATTATCATTTTTCAATGACTGTATCTACATAATGAAATTATTGAAAAAAATTATCTATCAAAGTGAAATTGTATAATTATGAATTATTTTAATAAGATGTTTAATTTTTTTACTTTACATTTGAATACATATGTTCCGTTCATTTATCATTGATTTTGTATAGTTAGATAAATAAATAATTGAATAATAAATACTATTAGGTTGTGGTTGAACATATTTTAAAAAATTATATCTTCTAAATATTCTTAAGGATAATTTTTCTACATTATTATTTACATATAACTAAATTCATACTTTTTAAATACTTTCATCTTTAAGAAATTATTAGTGTTTTCTACAACCTTTAATTCATTATGGAAATTTTCACGTCATTTTATTTTATGATATGTTTTGATTATTTAGATTTTAACCAATATAATTTTATTTCCTCAATATATTATTATCCTAAATGACATAAATTATTACATTCTATATTTTTTACCATGAAGTCTAGAGTATTTTCTTAGTTTATTTTTCTTAATGGGATATAATTAATATTGAAAACATACAATCTATTCTATATTTTTTTATTACATAATAATTCTCAAGAAGTTTATATTTAAATATATTTATTGATATGACCCATGATTGTATTGAATTTTAATGGAGAATTTTCATTAAATTAAATACATTAAATTTAGTAAATATTATATACATTTCAAATATTTGTCTTTTTTCTACATTGATTTTATCTTTTATTTCTCTAAATAATGTTTTTACGACACTTATGTTACCAATACATTTTTATTAATTCATATTTATCCAATGTTCCCGTCTTTATTATAGGTAAATATGAGTTAATATGTCTGATTTATAAATAATTAAAACTTTTATGCGGAATTTTTCACTTGGGAATTCCCTTATCTTTTCCCTTTTCTTTGAGATAAAATCCATTAAAAGAGAATATAATTCGTCATCAGTAGTTTCATTTTTCTATGATAGATTGTTCATATTATTTTGAAATATGGAGATTAATTTATAGTGACCCTGACCAAGTGGCCCTAAGATGCTTCCTATATTTATTCATTGAAAAAATATACAAATAAATCACTTCCCAATGAGAAATATAGTTTAATAATCTTATTGATCCTAATACAAATATGTGTCATATATTAATTTGAAAACATATATTTCCACAATGTATTATCCTATTAATTCCATTGTTCCCCTTTGCATATATCTTTATATCAATCATAAAATACATCGAAGGATCTTGAGTAAAAAATATACAAAATGGGAAAGATAAAATTCTTTTTATGGGTAAGAGTATAGAAAATAACATGAGTAAGTAAGAAATGATTGATATGAAAGGTAAATAAGTAAAACACATTCCATTTATTAAATATGTTGAGCATAATATGGTTGGAATAAATGATGATAATATAATTACGTAAAATAATCAAATAAGAATGAAAACATAAACAAGTATATTCTAACTAATTTAATAATCACCTGGAATATTAAAAACTAAGTTCAAACTGATGGAAAGAAATTCCAAAAATTTGAAACATTCCTTCAAGGACTTCTGAGAATACACTAAAATTAATAATTAAGGACTCAGCCAAAAACCAATTATATTGCCTCATGATACATACTGATTCATTATTGGGATATATATGGACCTACTCAACACTTACTAAGTCCAATAAATTCCTCATACAAATGGGGAAACCTATTCGACATAATTATTTTTATTGAAATAAAAGGAAGATAATTATTTAACAATTAACTAAATAAAAAAATAGATTAATATACCATCTAGATAAATATGACTTGTATAAAAATAGTATATCATCAGTCAAAAAGATCATATATAATCCAATGTATTAATAATTATGATTTCATAAAATACATCTCTAATAGATCATAAATACTATGAGGGGTTAATGTTTTTAATGAATAAAATTACCATTAAAATTCTTAAAAATATATTTGAGGAAACTAACATTTTTCTTCTAAATATAAATAAAAATAAAAATTAAATATAAATTTTTAAAATATATTTATTTTGAAATAACCATTAAATGTTTTAAAATAAGTTTTAATACATTAACTGATCATAACATTGAATTTTTTTCATTCATTACATGTTAATGTAATGATTTCATTAAATCATTTAGTAAAAAAAATATTCAATGGTTTGAAAAATAAATTATGATTAATTTTATGAAATTATGTAAAAATATAAAATTTGTCAAAAATAATCTAATAAATCATATTTAAATTGTTAAAAACATTTTGGAATTTCTTATATAATACATGGGTTTATATAAAACTTTAATTCTAACCAATGAGAGATATAATGATGGATTTTCATGAAATGTTTTCTAAATAATTCTATGTAACAAATAGTTGATAAGGGTAATGTTTATTCAAAATTTCATTGATAAAAATATGAGCATGAAATATTTTGATTTTAAAAAGATATATAAAACCAGGAATACATAAGCGTAAATAATATCGAATAATAACAATATTGTGAAATAAACATTTAACTCTTTCGAAACATTTGGATTACAAGGCAACGAAATAAATAAATATAAATGAATATTCAGATACCATTTAGATAAATAAATTCTTGATATAACATACATATGGATCATCATATACAACATAAAAATAAATGTTTAATATTGTGTATGTCTCACAGAATGAAAAGTAAGATGATAAACCATTACATCCGGTTCAACTTATTTGAATGGGTCTGAACCTCCTCCACAGAAAATAATAGTTTATTTTAAATCTATTAATGAACCATTATCATATATATTATGAAATATATAATATTCTTAAATAATTTTACCCCCTATTTTTAAATAATATTTCATTATTTTCAATGTTCTAGTTGTTAATTTCCTTGTTTTCTCATGCATGTTTTTCAATGATGGTTCTGGTTCCAGTACCTAGGATATAAATATATTATCAATAGAATTATAATAATTAAATAAATATCATATTTATAGATCAATTATACTATTATTACTAAAAAATAAATTTGGTTTTTGATTAATTAATTATGATTACATCATCGAGACACTAGGTTATACGTACGCATGATTAACGTTTACATTTTTCACTGATCCTTAATGAAGTGAGGTAAGTAATATTTTACATTAATGGATGATAATAATACAATAAATCCAATTTTATTGCATGAAATATACTTACATATATAATACATGTGGTGTGGTTGTTAAAGGAGTGTCACATCACTTCGTGGGGACGATAGTCCACCCATGCACAATCACCATTATCATTTATTAGTCGGAGAAATAGTATGAATGAACATGATATATTATTTTTCATGAAATATAAACATGTAATTAATATAATAATTATTTCATCTATATCAGATACATTCATTATCATTTTCCTTAATAATTTTTATATAATGAGTTATTTGAAACATATCACTACGTTTTGTGAGGTGGTATGATTCCATACACCGGGGCAATGATATTAAGACCCCTATAGAATAGAAATTAAAATATATGTTTATGATATAATGACAAAAATGATATATTTATGTTATATATTTCATCTATATTCCATATATACATCACAATACACTACCTTGGGAGGTGTTGATGTAAAATATGTCACATCTGTTCATGTGGTGGTAGTCTGCCATACACACGAGTGACATTATTGTTTCCCAATTAAGGGGAGAGGATATTGATAAAAGTTATACCATTTACATAACATCTTTTCATTTTGTTTAGGATACTTTTTTAATTTATAATCATATATATAAAATAAATTATGTAGGTGGAAGAAGAAATAAAACAAAAATACATAGTTATGACTTTTACATATCCTTAGACCACATATATATGATTATACCTAAGGTATTACCATAATGGATTTATGAAAAAAAAAGATTATAGGACTGGGATCTCAATTTTGGAAGAAATTTGATATATGGGTTGATGAAGATGTGATTGGGTTTGTCATTTTATAAGTGAGCATAGTGACACACTTATAAGTTATTAAAATATAAATGTTCAAATTCCTTTTTGACATCCCATATGGTTATGAAATTTAATATTTTCTGTTCAATGAAAATTCAAAACCTAGTTTTTGGACATGTTTGGGGTAATTTTATTAATCATCTTATTAGTTTAAACTAAGGGAAATCAGTTATTACTTTATCCGTAGTAAATAATAATATTATTTTTACTATTAATTATAGTGAAAAATCCTGATGAACATATTAGATAATATAAATTATTCTAAATTCAAATTTTTAATCCATCTATCATAATTCAATTTACATATCTGTAACATTATAATTTAATATTAATCTAATAGATGTGATATAAAGGTGCTTTTTCATAGAGAAATGTTAATAAGATTCCAATGATTTTATATCAAATTAAAATTAAAAAATGATTCCATTAAACTAAATTTTATTGAATATAATATAATTGAACTTATTTTACTTTATACCCAATTTAAAATATAATATAAATTTTCTAATATTTAAAAATAAAATTAAATGGTTAATATAAATCAATATTCGTCACTATTCATTGAAATATGAATCATTTCAATAAAATAAAGAAGATTAACCATATGCATATTTTGTTCTGATTACATAAAATATGACATATATTTATCCACATACATTTAATAGAAGAGGGTAATATTATTTATAAATTCTTTGGAAATTGATACTAAACTACCATTTAAAAAATAATAGTTCATAGAAAACATATCAATTTTTTGAAATGGTTCTGAACCTATTTATAATCAATATATATCCATTTTTTATTTTATAGTTTTATAAACTAGAAAATACACATGATTTAGTTTGTACTATTCATTATAACCAATTTAATGAAAATTTATAATGTTTATGTCTAAATAATTACTTATTAAAAGACTATTGCATTTTTTCTAAACATTCAGTTTTGGGAATTAAAATATATCAATGATATAACATTAATTTAAATAGAAATATATCATCACTTCATAATATGTTATATTATCAATAATTTTTGGATTTTCATGTTTTTCATTATATTTAAAAGGATGTATGTTTTTTAAAAAATTATATTTAAACTCTAATCCTATAAATAAATTGCATCTTTATAATTTAATCATTATCTCAATTATCTTGGGTTTGAAATTTGAATATAGTTTCATTGAAATACCTCATCATAAAATGTTTTATAAAAAATCCTCTTAAAAATATAGATATTAAATTACAACGATCGTGTCTAGTAACACATAACCGGATTTCAAATTTAGATAATATTACTGGAATGTGATGATATGCACATGGAAAAAAATAATAAATAATTATAGATAGTGGTAGTGGTTATTGATCAAAATAAATTTAATAATCAATTTTCTGTTATGGAACGAAAAACTATAAATATTGTTTTATATGAAACACCGTTAGTTTAAAAAAAATAATGGTATTTATGTAAAATTATGTTTCAATATCTTTTTCGTAAATTCCATTAAATCTATTACTGGGTCAATTGAAATGTATGAATATATATTTATAAGATATTATTTAGTTTTTTTAGGAAATATTTCAAAAATAGATTGTGACTCCCCAGTTTTCATCAAAATTTCATAATACAATAAATAAATATCCATGATGAATTTTTATGCCTAAATAAGTAATATAATATTTCAGTACGCCATAAAATATATAATTGAGTAAAAAGTATTTACATAGGTTTAAAAATATTTTCCTAAACCAATATGGTTTTTACATTGTTATATAATATAATAAATTAATCCCTACACCTCAATAGGATCTATAGATAAATAACAATAAAAAATATCATAAATTTTTTACCTTGTCCAAAATAAAAATGTCATATGTCAAAATCCAAAAAAAAAATGAATTATATTCATTAAATCACCATTATATTCGCCAAAAAGAATAATGTGTATTTTAAATGTAACATTATTATTATTTGAAAAACATGATCATTATTAATCCTTAATTAAAAACTTTCATACATCAAAAAATAAAATCATAGGTCCCGGAATATATTCCAGATATGAATAAATGTTTTAAACTCTATTAATTATTACATAAACCATCAAATCAATAACCAATTTCATGGTAACAAATATTAAGATAAAAACATATCTTTTTCTATATTTATCTAAATCGATATAACATATTATCAGTTTTCTACCATTATTTATGTGTTTTAAAAAAATTCAACATTCCACTAAATGACCTTTAGTTGTATTATTCAACACTAATTTCAAATAATTAATTAAATACTCATATAGTATAATCCATATAGGTTTAATAATTATTATAACCAAAAATCATTGATAAAAAATTCCCATTACATAACTCGTGAATCCAAAAACAAGAAAATTAATCATTCCACATTATCTCTTGTAATATCATAAGATTTACATTGATACATTGTGTTATATTGATTTATAATCCCAAAAATCATAAAGAATTCATTTTCATAATTCCCCATCTCCTTAAATTAGAAGCATTAAACATTAGATGATGGTTTCTTTCCCATGAAATCATAATCATGGCGGTCTTTTCCCCCACCTGAATAACACTCTGTTACTTTTTAGAAATATACTATACAATTTCCTTCTATAAGTATCAAATGTTATACAATCATTATTTACATTATTCACAATATCCATAATTTATTTTCCATCTCCATCTTCTATTTCTTTGACTTGAATTAATATTAATGGAATAATTATTTCTCAACCTTTATTTCACATCATACAATGTACTAATATGATGAATTTTTTTATAATAGTTACCATTAAGGGGTTTTCATAAGTCCATCAATGAAATTGTTAATAATTATATTTGTTTTACATATTTACTTTATATCATTCCATACTGATCCAGTAATGTTTTCTTCATATATAGAAACATTTTCATATTCATGTTTTCCTAGAATCTACAACTATCTTTCTATATTAGCTCGTTTCCCATGATGAAAATATTTTTAAATAATATTAGAATGTAATAATTTCACTCCATGATTTATATATTTTAATAATTCCAAGTGTTTTAAATTAATGATAATCGTTGGTCCACATCACTAGAGTGATGATAAACATCAATGACTACTTTATCCCTTTAACTGGTTCCTAGAGCGAGAAATATTATCTCAAAAAACCTAATCCAATTTTAATTTGAAATGGGTATTTAGAAACACTGAGTAATGGATGTTGATAATGGAATAAGAGGTCGTACATCATTACAACAAATGGTGGATCAACGAGTTTCAATATTCTTGAATGGTTATTACTCAAAACATGTGTCACCTTCCCAAATATGGTTATAATTTGATTAGATACATCACTAGATATATATATAAATTCATTGTATTTTCCATGTGGAAATAACCTTAATTGGGTAAGTGTATTGATATGGTTCTCATTCGTCATGTTAGGTTCCATTTCTAAATAATGGAATATAGTAGATAATACCAAAACCTTATGAAACATAATATTTAATCCCCAAACTAGTTAAATGGTAAACATAAACTAAAAAATTTATGATTTTCCAAGATCCTAATTAGATACATGGTTTCTTTAGAGGAATCACTATTTTCAAATCCTCAAAAATGGATTGGTAAAAATATTGATTTTTCTTCAGAATATCCATCATGAGTTTCAAAACAGTTGTTATGTATGACCCATATCATGAATCAACTGAAAATTGGGTCTAGCCCAAATATCCCCCTTCGGTGTTATTATCCCTAGGATCACCTTTTACATAACAACATAAACTTATTGTATACATAAAGGAATGTATTGATTGAAAAAATCAAATAATATCTTCATTAAAATACATTAGGATGTTCTTATATACATATTCTCAATTAATATCGTAGGGATATGTTCCCGGATATATGTTTTTATTAATCCAGTTCCCATGTTTTCACTAAAAATCCCTTAATAACAATTGTAGTTACCACAAACCCAGTAATATAGAGTGGGTTTCTTCTTTATTACACTAAAAAATGATACAATGAATTTCATCCTAAAGGATGAAATTGGTTAATTGTCATTGAAAAATAGATACATACTTGAATCACATTTTCATTTGAAAACAAAAATTAAAATAACATATTTTTGTTTATAATACCATGATTCCCCATCATATATCCCTACTTATCAATCATAACATATTTACTAGTATATAGATAAAAAAATACATATGAAAAGTATGTGTTCATGATATTAATAATGTTAACTGTGAAAGGAAATATATGAATAAAAAAAGAATAATAAATATGGAATAACAAATAAATGAAACATATTCCATTGAATCAATAACATAGGAATAATATTTAATGAATAAATGATGATCAAATAATTCCATATATATTGTCAGAAGATCTGGAAATCATGACCATGGATATTCTTAATAATTAAATAATTAATTGTAATAAGAATAATGGAATTTATATTGGTAGAATTCATAATTCTAAACTTTTTATACTTAACATCGAGGCGGTTTTCCAAGACATCTAAATTAATCATTATGGCCTCATCCAAAACAAAACCTATTTTTTCACATGGCTGTTACCGATGCATCGAGGAACAATAGAGGTCCTGGTTCATAAAAAACTAATTCAAATTATTAATTCAAATTACAGGGTCTAAAAATAATAAAAATAAACATTCATATTGAAAAACATGTACAAGAAATTCAAAAACAATTTCATAATAAATAAACATAAGCATAACCATTTAGAGTAATATGAATGGTATAAAATGGGTACAACAACATTCAAATAATTTTAAAACATAAAATGAATGAATAATGATGAAAATAAAATAAAATATCCCTAGTGTATCATACAAAATATGATGTTTTTATGTTAATAATGAATAGAAATACAATAAATGATACTTGAAAATATATTTTTAAGAAAAAAATCTTATCATTTTGAAAAGAAAATTATTTTATAAAAAATTATTCAATAAATTTTTAAAATTTACTTTTTTGAAAATTACCATGAATGATTATATATTATGTTTTATAATATCAATTGTCCATAATAGAAGATAATTTTACTAATGGTTTAATTTTTATGGAAAATAATCCAATACAATTTTCATTAAAATCCAATTTTTGTAAAATTAATTGAATATTCATTTCACAATTTTTTGTAAAAATAAAAAATGTTTCCAAATGCCTATAATAAATAATATTCATAATGCTAATATTATTTTTGAATTTTTTTTAGAGAGCCTATTTTTCTGCAACAAGATTTGTGACTAATGATAGAAATCTAGTAGTATTTTCTTAAAAAAATCTAAATAATTTTAATTACCAATGAGTAAAAATTTTATAATTGCGTAAAATTTAATGAATAACTAATGTAGAGGAAAATATATTTATTTCATGTATTAAATAACAAATAATTCCCCCATTGGATATGCAACCATAAACATTCATGAATGACTATGAGATTGTGAAATAAACAGTTATTACCATGAAAACAATTGAATTATAAGAATCATGATAGAAATAACATTAAATAATTCCCAAAAAAACTAATAGTTTTACTAAATTAGTGATATAAATACAAAATAGTGTTGATATAAACCTAAAAAAATAAGTGGTGAATATCATGTCTATCATTAGAAGTTAATGTGAGATGAGAAACCCTTACATCATATTCAACATTCATGGTATGTTTGTAAACCCCTTATAAAAAATATAGATTAATGATGCATATGTTACACGCAAATTTTAATAAAAATTAAACCATAAATAATTATGATAAATAATTTTACCTTATTTCTGTGAAAAATATGTTATTATTTTCATTGTTTTGGATGCTATTTTCTATGATCCTCATTCCTATTTTTCTTAAATGTTTTCATACTTTAGGAGAATATATAAATAAAATGTTTCAATATTGATAATAATGAACGAATAATCACATTAATAATTAAATTATACTTTTAATTCAAATAATGTATGATGGATTTTAAAAATTAAGAGTGTTACAATAATGTGGAATGTAGGGCGTACATGCACATGAGGAACATTACCTTTTTTCAATGATCAAAAAGAAGGGAGGTAATTTGTATTTTATATTTCCAATATTGTAATAATATCATAAATACATTAATATTTATTTAATGTTATATATATATATATAATTTACAAGGTGTGGTTATGAAATGAGTGTCACATCACTCCGTGAAGGTGGAAAAACTATAAAATAAAATTATATATTAACTTTTAAGAAGGATAAAAATATAATGAATATAAAAATTATTTAATTTATATGACACATATTTATTATAATTTTCCTTATTAACTTTCTAGTAATGTGTCAGTGAAACATGAATCGCATCACCTCGCAAGGCAGCGACCCACCATACACACGATAATGTTATCGTATCCCATACAATATGTAATTTTATAAATATATATATGATATAAATAGTCTAGTAATATTATAATGTTATAAATACCATATATATAATTTATATACATCATCATAATGAACTATGAAAGGTGTTAATGGATAATGTGCCATGTTAATTTGTGAAGTGGTAGTTTGCCATACCGATAATCGACATTATCATTTCCCATTTTATGGAATATTATATGTTTATAGGTAATTACCATAACATAATAACACAACATTATATGATATATTATTGTGTTATTATATAATAATACATGAATATGAATTTATTGATTTGGAAAAAGTATTAATTAAAAGACACATGGTTCTGAATTATAACCTTTCTCAGACCATGTGACACCCGGACATCGGACTTCAGACTTCAGAAATAATTTTTAAATTAATTATTATATTTTTAATTCTAGATTTATTTAAAATTTCCATGTTGAGATGTGGGTTAGGCCTGACTTCATTTTTTTCATGTTGCTGATAAATGAGTGTCTTTGGCTTGTCATCGTCTAGTGCAAGGCGAGGGCACTCTCGAAGCCATCTATATTCATTGAATCACCATGTGGCCTACCCGGTGTGTGGGTAATTAATTAATTAACTAGTTGATTAAAAAATAGAGTGCTAAATAAAATAAGTAATATAAAATAAATCAAGAATTGATCAATAATAATAATGATTTTTAGAATGTTAATATTATTATTATTATTATAGGTATGTTATTTTATTTTATTTTATCAATATCTATAATATTAATAATATTATTACTATTTCAGTTTATATTTTATTAGTTTAATATTATTAATGTATTATAATAATTATTAAATTATTAATAATATTACTATTATTTTTTATGTTTGAGTTTTCTTATAATGTTTTATTTTATTTTTATTTTCCATTTATTTTTATTTTCTTTTATTAAATATTTTCTTTTTCTTTTTATTTTCAATTTAATTTATATAATTTTTTTTATTTTATTTTAGCATTTTCAATCCCTCCATCTTCATATCCACTCATTTCCCATCGCGCCATTGTAGCATCCTTACCCCTACCTAAGACGCGTGTTACTCCCTTCCCCTCACATTGGCCGCACCCGCCTGACTGGTGGCCTCCCACCAGGAAAACCACCTCCCCTCACACTGGAATTCCTACCTGTGCCGTACACTGCTCATGCCTCCACCCCTCGACCACTGCTCCCTTGGGTGACTTCCTTTGGCAGCACTTCGCTTCCCTATAACCACCCTATTGGATGGCGCCCTTCTTCCATCATCCCTCTGGTAAAACCAACCATACACCCCATTTTTTCTTTCCTTGCAATGCCCTTCTACCCATGTCACACTGAATCCAGACCACCCTCCTACATCGTACCATCAGATCTGTGCCACCTTTTTTTCAACCAGTTTTCTAGATTTACACATCTTCAAAGCCTTCCCCATACTCCATTTCCCTCCCTCACCTTCACCACATATGTGGTCCTCTTTATTTAGTAGTTCTCTCCGGTTGGTAGATTACTAGGTTTGAGTTTTGTCTTTATTTAGGGTTCTATTTTGAAAGTTTTAATTTGATTTCATGATTTAGGGCATATTTGAGTTTTATTGTGGTTCACTTTGTGTGTGAATGGATGTTTTGCACTAAATTTGTGATATTTTCTATACATCGATAGTTATTGCTGAACATAATCATTATTTAATGAATTAGTTTTCATATATAATTAATTTATCATGTTACTTAATTAATTGTTTTGGTGCCAAACTAGTTTTTATAATAATTTAGTTTGTGTTTGATTTGGTTGGTATTGTATTGTTACGATATGAGTGCATTTTTTCTCAAAACATATTTTTAGTCAATAGATAGTATTTTACTAATTTGTCATGTTAGTTTATTAATTTGATTAAGTGGTTCTGAATTTGTTCTTGATGTGGTATTGTGTGCGATTAGTCATGAGTGAAGGTTTTGGGTTGGTTTTGTGTGTAAATCCGTGTGATTTTATTGAAAATTTGGTTATGAAAATTTTAAATTAATTATTAAATAATATTAATGATTCAAAATTGTTTTATATATAGTGAAAAGGATTGATAAATCTATTGAAGAAGTTCAGATCGTTATTTTGTAATCTCTTTTTGTGTGTATGATTATTACTTGTGTTTTGGGTATTTAAATGGTGAATTTAGTATAAGAAGTGTGTGTTTGATTTTTCCTTTGTAGATGAAGCATGTTTGTGAACGTGAATCTTGTTTCAGCACAAAATGGGATTCCTGGATACTGGGTAAATTTACAAAGACTACTACACTGGTGAAAAAAACAGGCCTCGGCCCATTTTCACTCAGATGTATTGACGACTACAACACTAACTAACCTTTTGGATGTTGTTTGGAGACCACTGGGTTATGGGCATTTTCACTACTACCGGATCATGCATTAGAACTCCTGTTGTTTTTGTCCCTACACCACTTTCCATCGATAAGTGATATCCTAGGGTCCCACTTCTTTATGGTATCTCCTAGGCCTCTCCCATGTATTGTGCTCCCTTTTCATTTTTTTCTCAATGTCGGTACATGGTGTTACTTTGGGGTGATAATAAATAAGAATGTGTGTGTTTTAATTTATGTAGTTTACACTAAAGTCATTATCCTTAAAACGGATTCATTAAAATTTTATAAAAATATTCTCTCTTCATCTATTAATCCTACAATTATTTTTTTCATTTAATTTTAATACATGGAATATATTTTTTGGGGAATTCTATTGGGAATTAGATAAAACCCCACAAACACCCATTTGTGTAAGTATATTGGATTATATTTTATACAGGTAAGGGTCCAACTTTTGTGACTGGTTTTTAGGTTTTCAAAGGACTTCTGTGTGTTATTTTATAGATATGGATTGAGGGTTATGTCCTCTCTCTTGGTGGTATTTTTAATTTTTTTTAAGACACCTTGTATTTGTTGTTGTTTCAGGTTTTTTATGTATGTAACTCAATTTGTGTTCTGGTTAATGTCTTGTTTGGTTGTTTTTTCTAGATTGGGTTTAGTTAATTTGAATATTTATTTAATTGGTAAAATCACTCCCAAGATTTAATTTTGAAAACCTGGTATTTGTGCTAGCCCGTAGGGATCGAGAATTCCCATTGGGCCTTATTGGAGACTGAGATGGGCGTTGGTTTCTAGTCAACCTAACATGGTTCAAGAAAAAATGGTATCTGAACAAGTTTTATATCATTGGGTTATTTAATTAGGAACTAGTCTAGTTAGATAAGATTTAGGACTATCGGGGCTTGGAGTTCTGGTTACAAGTAGGGTGTCTAGCCATCACACCTCATGACAGACCTCGAGTCTCTATGGGATGTTGGAATATTTGTTTTTCTTCTCCTCCCACTGGGATGGGTAGAAATTAGACATCGCATGGACATCGAGCAGGGGTTAAGTGTTTTATAGATGATGTTTCTTCTTCATATCTGGTTTACATAAGTTTTTTATCCTTGATGAAAATTTATTTTTCTTCAAACAAGATTTATTAATAATGTTCTTTTTTATGACTGTTGAATCTTGTAGCAACATGCCTCCCCAGAGAGCTCACATGCACCCACTAGAGGAAGGTTGAGAGTGTTCTGCCATGCTGCTTAATCAGAGATTGGTGGAAGTTTTAGTGCAGGATTTTTGGGCTCTAGGAGAAGGATTGACTCCTACTCCGGATCCTTCTCCAGTTAGTGAAGATGAATCTATTCCAAAAATGTAAAAATTCCCAGAAATTTCTCCGGAACAAAACCTCATAATTATGTTGTAGTATAAAGCCTCAGGAAGAGGCATAATGGATTTAGAATATAGAGCGCATGTTTGAATTTTTGGGAGTGAAATGTGCTTCTTTCAACTTGATGTTCCCAGTTGAAAGTGTTTGGAATCAGTGGTCCAAGCAGGGAATCATGAGAATATGAGCTAGAAAGACATCAAGGTGGTTTTCAATGACCAATACTACCCTGAATTCATCGTGTATTTTACATCATGGGAGTTCATGGATATTTTTTAGGTGGACCAGTCAGTGATGGAGTATGCCAAATACCTTTCCGAGCTAGTACGTTATGCACCTGAAATAGTCTCTAATGAAAAGAATATAGGTAAGAGGTTCAAAAACAATTTCAACCAGAGATCTAATATTAGGTATTTCTATTCAAGTTGAATACTTATTATAAGGTGGTAAACTGATCTTGAATGGTGGAGATTGACAACAAGGGAATTTATAGTTCATTTGGGGCTATTTCAGTGTTTGGTAGTGGATTTTCATCCAATATGAAGAGGAATAATTATGGGAAAGGGAATAATATTGGTGTAAGCTCAATACACTCTCCCATAAAAAATTATCTAGTGCCTTTAGTTCATGGTTCGTTTTGTTCCAACTGTGTTGGATGCCATGAAAAATTTGGATTGCATGTAACTCCCTTACAAAGACTATTTATTGATGTGGAGTTATGGGATGCGTGTATTGATTTTGCAGTGTGAAACACCATTACATGAGTGTAACTATATATGTGGCTTCTAGGGGAGTGTATGTTCAGTTAGAACTGACCTGGATAAAAGGATCTCGGTTTGGTGGTTGTGGCGGTAGGACCAGATCATCTTCTGGACAGTGTCAGATCGTGGAAGATCCATAGGCATGTGGTCATTCTCATGAAATAACCATGCATCTATATGATATGGATCAAGAAATAGTGTCATCTAATGTTGGACCATCATCTTCTTGAGGTACCATTCTAATTTCATCTTCTATAGATACAGTTTTATTTGATATGGTTGCTTCTATTTCTATTATATCCACTCGTCCTGTGAATATAATAAACCTACCAACCAAACTGTTATATTTTTTCCTTGGATTTCATTACAAAAATGGGGAAAATATGGAGAAAGGCCTTCAGTGTTCTTCATTTGGTCTTTCCATGACTAGAGTTGATATGAAGTGGGATTTTGTGGTCCTGGATATGGACCATTATGATGTGATCCTTGGCATGGAATGGATGGTGTGCTTCCATGTTCATATTGATTACTCTCAGTGATGAGTTAGTTATCTGAAACATGATTGGATTCAACATGTATTTTTGGTGGAATGCGATCCTCAATCGAGCCATTTGAGACCTCCTCTCCTAGACTTGGGAAATACCACTTATCAGATATCGTTTCTTTTGCTGTATAACGATGGAATCACTCCTCATAGTGGACAACCTCCTGTAGTTGACGAGTTTCCGAAGGTATTTCCATATGATTATTAGGCTTACACCTAGAGAGGGATGTGGAATTCTCGGTTGAGTTAGCACTAGGAACACAACCTATATCTCTTCCCTTATATCGTATGGCCCCAAAAAATTGATGTAATTAAAGACAAAGTTGGACGATTTGGAATCCAAAGGATTCATTCACCTGAGCATCTCTCCTTAGGCTACCCCAATTTTATTCCGAAAGAAGATTGATGTATATCTCTGATTATGTATTGACTACCATAAGTTTAATAAGGTAACTATAAAAAATAAATACCATTTTCCCCAGATTGACATATTGTATGACCAAATGATGTGGGTAAATAGGTTTTAAAAAATAGATTTTCCTTTGTATTTGCACCAACTCAGGGGGATTGAATGAGATATTATGAAGACTAATTACCAAAGTAATTATGGCCACTATTAGCGTGTGATCATGCATTTCATATTGAAAAATTCCTGTATGGTTTTTAGGGAACTAATGCATAGGATGTTCCAACGGTATCTCGACTCCATTGTCATGGGATTTGTGGATGACATCCCTGTGTATTCTGGATTCGAGGAAGAGCATGACCATTATTTTCATATTGTTTTGGGAACTCAATGGGATCATCACCTACCTACCAAGCATTCAATGTGAACATTCTGAATTAGATAGGTGAAGTTTTTGTGCCATGTCATCTCAGAACAATGTTTTTTAGTGGATCCTGAGGAAATTATTGTAGATCTGTCACAGAAACAGTCACGGAATGTTCTTGAGATCATGAGTTTTCTTGGCCTGAATGGTTATTATATGTGTTTTGTTCGAGATTTATCATGACTTTCATCCTCCATGACCACACTCACCCATAAAGGGGTGAAGATTAGTAATGGATACTGAGCCATGAATCATTTGAGGATTTAAAATGATAGTGACAACCACAACTGTGTTTATCATTCCAGAGTCTGGGAAGAGATATGTGGTTTATTGTGATGCCTCATGTACGAGTCTCAGGTGTGTACTCATAAATGATGATCATATAGGGATGTACAGTTCTCTCTAGCTCTAACCACATGAAAATAATTATGTATCTCACGAATTGGAGTTGGAAGTGGTGATGCATTCCCGGAAGACATTGTGTCACTACCTCTTTTGGGAGAAAATTGCGGTCTATTATGACCAAAATAGCCAAGCATAAATCTTCTCATAGAAAGATCTTAATCTGAGCCAGCACCATTGGATCAAGTATTTTATGGGGTTCGACATTGATATTTTTTAAACCCAGGTAAGTATAATGTGGTGGATGATGCCTTGAGGAGGATGGTATCATTGTAAGATTTGAGGAATTCTAGCAGTGAGTGGAATTGGATTGGGTTCATTGCCTAGATACACATGGATACCATAGAAAACCAAAAAGGTACATTCATTGACAGTATTTAGTTGACTCCTACTATTATGGAATTGATTCAGCTGGAGAAACCTAGTGATGATTTTAATCAGAGTTTTATGTTGTTTTTCTATGGTGGGGAGACTTATCATACGTGTTCTTTGTCTCTCGAGGGGATCTTGTGCTTCAAGGACTGCATAGTGGTTCTGCTATCTCTATGGAAGTTGGGGATGAAAGATAGCTACCAGACTTAGTAGGATATCAATACTGGGGATACCAAAATATACTATGATGTTCGTCGCCAGTTATGGTGGCCAGGTATGAGATGATGCATATTGAACATTATGTTGTGATGATACACATGTTAGCATATGAAAGATGAGAATCAGAGACCATCCAGTTTTCATTAGCCATTACACAATCCTACCAAAAAGTAAAATGTGTATTCCATGAAATTCAATATTGGATTTCCTTGTACAACATAGAAAAGTAATGTAATTAGAGATGTAATCGAATTTTTGGCCAAATCAGCCCACTTTATTACGATCATAGATACCACTAAGGTGGATGAGATGGGCTTGTTGTATATTCAAGAGGTGGCCGGACTTCATGGTGTTCCATAAGAAATTATTTCAGATAGATATCCCCACTTTACCTCTCATCATGGAGAATCCCTTAAATGGGAATTGGGATTTTAGTTCAAAATGAGCACAAAATACCATCCATAAACAGATGGTCTGATAGAGTGGTCAACATAGATTTTGGAGGACATGGTCCGTGCGTGTGTCATGGACTTCAGAGATTCCTGGGATAACCATTTTGGATTTGGATGAATTTTTTTATAATAATTGTTAACAATATTCTATTTGGATTTAACACTTCGAGGTTCTTTATGGTCAATCATGTTTGTATCCTTTATGTTGGATTGAGGAAGGCAATACATCACTCTTGGGACCAATCATTGTGTGGGAGAGGTTTGAGAATGTCATGTTGAGCAGGCGACACTTATTGAAAACTCAGAGTTTCCAAAAATCTAATGATGATTAGAGAAGATGTGATCTTGAGTTTTCAGTGGGTGATCGAGTGTTCTTGAAGGCATCCCCTTGATTGGGTCATCGTCGGTTGGGAAAGTAGGGAAAGATGACGTCCTCGTATGTCGATCATTTGGAGATCACTGAGCAGATTGACAAGGTGGAATAGAGGTTTCTTTTTCATTCTTAGTTGATGTCTATTCATGATGTACATAATGTCTCCCAATTTAAAAATTATAATCCATATCCATAAAATGTGTTGAATTGGGTTGAGTTGGAGATTAAGCACGACTTATCAGTGTTCTAATAGCTAAAGGGACTGTGGATTCCGATGAGAAGGTGCATCATGGGAATTCTATTCTATTGGTCCACATACTTTGAAATCATGTGAATGATGAGCATGAGACGTGGGAGAATAAGTCTGGTTAGAGCATGAGTACCCGTTTTTATTCTATGATCAGGCGTTTATTTGAATTTTTGAGGGCAGATAGTATTGACAGTGAAAAGAATGGTTACACCCATATATCAGAAATCACACTTTCTTAATGAATTTTAATTTTAATTAAAATTTTAAAATTTTAAATGGTTCTAAAATTTTCTTTTCAAGATGCCTAATGGACTCGACTTGAGTTTTTTTGTTTTTTTGATAAATGAGCATCTTTGTCTTGTCAACGTCTGGTGCATAGTCAGTGCACAGTTGAAGTAATATCACATCGTCAAATCACTGTGCAGTGAACAGGTAATTAATTATTTAATTAGTTGATTAATCAATTAAGTGAAAAATAAAATAATACAGATAAAAGAAATTAACAATTGGTTTATAATAATAATGATATTTTTTATGATTTTATTATTATTATTATATTATTATTATTATTATTCTAATTTTAGTGATGTTAGGATATTTTATTTTATCAATATCAATGGTATTATTATTATTAATATTATTATTACTCTTTATGTTAATATTTTAGTGCAGCTAATATTATTAATGTATTGTAATAATTATAAATTTATTAATATTATTACTATTATTAATTTATGTTAGAGTTTTCGTTTTTAGGTTTTAATTTAATTTTTATTTTCCATTTATTTTTTTAATTCCATCATTTCGTATTATTTTTATTTTATTTTTATTTTCATTTATTTTTCATTTTATTATCTACTCTATATTTACCATCCCACTGTCTTCGTCTCCCCAGAAACCCAATTGTCCCACTGTAGCAACCCCCTACCCTAACCTAGGTCGTGTACTGCTCCCTTCCCCTCTCTCCTTGGCCGCACCGGCCTGACCAGAGTCCTCCCACCCAGCAAACCGCCTCCCCATGCACCAGCCTACCTACATACAGCACACACCCCTCACGCCTCCATCCCTTAGTCGTTTCTTCCATGGCCGACCCCCTTTGGCATGTTCCTCCCTTCCTTATAACTACCCCATTGGCCAATGCCCTTCCTCTTCCTCTCATCTTGCAATACCGACCAAACAGACCCTTCCAGCTCCCCTGGTGCTACCGTACTACCTGTGTCACATCGAAACTACACCGCCCTCCTACCTCACACAACCAGATTTGTTCCGCCTATTTTTTCAGCAGATTTTACGGCAAGACCAACCTATGTAGCCTTCGTCCTTTCTATGTTTCTCATGTTGGTAGATAGTTAGGTTAGGGTTTTGACTTCTTTTAGTGTTATATTGTGATATTTTCACATGGATGACTTGATTTAGTGTTTATTTGAGTTTGATTGTGGTTCATTTGAATTGTGTTTGGATGTTTCTCACTAAATTCTTAAATTTTTCTACATGCCGGTAGGTGGTTCCATGCATAATAAAAATTTTATGAATTGTTTTGAATTTTTTATTAATTTCAAAAGATCTTTAATTAAATTATTTTGTTCTGAACATGTTTTGAGGATAATTTATTTTTCATTTGAATTGATTGGTATTTTATTATTATTATTATATGAGTGTGTTTTTCCTGAAAACATATTTTTGGTCAATTGATAGTGTTGTACTAATTTGTGCATTTAGTTTATTAAATTTTTTATTTGGTGAAGAATATTTTTTGATGTGGTGATGTGTATTCTTAGTCATGAAAGAGTAAGTTGGGTTATTTTGTGAGTAAATTCATGTGATTCTATTGAAAATTGTTTTATGAAAATTTTAATTGATTTATTAAATAATATTAATGATGTGAAATTGTTTTATAAATTTTGTAAAGCTTTGATAAATCTGTTTAATCAGTGCGAATCGTGTTTTAGTAATGTGTTGTTGTTTGTATGATTTGTAGTTGTATTTTGGGAGTGTAAATGGTAGCATCATTATACGTAGTTTGTGTTTGGTTTTTCCTAAATAGATTTGGCTTGATTGTGAACCTGAAACCTATTTGAGAAAAAAATGGGAATCCTTTGTACTAGGTGGGTGGACTCGGACTAGTGCTCTAATGACATGGAAGAGGCCTTAATCCAGTTTCAATTAGGTATATTGATGACTATAACACTTACTAATCATTTGGATGTTGTTTGGAGACCACTAGGTGTTGGGTGAGTTCACTACTAGTGGACCATGCACACGAATGCCTTTTGTTTTGATCCCTGCACAACTTTTCCCCGAGACGTGATGTCCTATGGTATCACTTCATGCTAATATCTCTCATTCCTCTCCCATGTATTATGCACCATCTTTAAATTTCCTCACTGTTGGGATATTATGTGACTTTGGGGTTACTATAAAAGTGAGTGTGTGTGTTTTTTAATTTATGTTTTTTTCTTTAAAGTCGTTTGTCTTTTAACTGTTTCATTAAATTTGTTTAAATATCAATCTCTATTCGTCTGATAAGCATGCTAGTTTTTTTACATTTAATTTTTATACATGGAAGTTTTTTCATGGTAGAATAATATTGGGTACTACCTCACATTATTCTTACACCCATGGGTGTAAGTATATTTGATTATGTATGATACAGGTAAGAGTCCAGATTTTGGGAGTGGTGGATCAGGTTGATAATGGACTTCTTCGGGTGGTGTTGTAGAGGTGGCATGAGGGTGGTGTCCACTCTCCTGGTGGAGGTTTTTTATTTGGTTTTTGGTCACCCTACATTGGGGTAGTTATGTTTCATGTATTTAATTTACATATGTTACTCACATTCCAGTTTGGTTGACGACATGTTTTGTTATGACTTCTAGTTTGGGATTAGATTATTTTGTTGTTTGTTTTATATTTATTTATTTGGGTAAATAGATCTCGTGTTTTAATTTTGATACATGGGAACTTGTTCCAGCCCATGGTGATGAGGAATGCCCTTTACACCTTATTGTGGACGTGTTTGGGCATCAGTTGGTTGGAAACATGATTTGGTCCGCATTGGACCACCTATATAGGATTGTGCTTAATGTATTCCAATATTGGATTTATGATCAAAGAAAGGATTCTAGTATTAGTGTATGGATGTTGGTAAGTGATTAATATTGGTTTTAGATGAACCAAAATGGATTTAATTTGTAAAGAAGAGAGTATAAGGATTGGCCTTTTTATGTGAGTTGAGCGGAAAACATGTTATTTTTTAAAATAAAAATGTGTTCCCACATTTTTCATTTTTCAAAAGGGTACAAATTGATTATTTGTGATACATAAAAAATCATATGGTCTAAATAAGTTTGTTAAATGTTTTTTTTCTATATTTTGGATCATTTTTAATCTTATCTTCTTAGCTGAACCCCATGATATATTAGTTTTTACCATAAATATCATAATAAGTTTTATTATTTTTCTATTAATTATGGTCACGAAATAAAATTATCACATTATATAATTTTAATATTGATTATTAAAAATATACAGTCCATTATTAAACATTTTAATATAATAAGAGGAAAATTTGGATATTAAATTTATCGAACAGATGCAATGAGAATGTAGGTTCTTAAAGAGATAAAGTTCAAAATACTAAAACGAGTATATAACCAAATTTAATCTAAAAGATACTCTAATTAAAAATATTAATTTCTTAAAAAAAATATAATTCATTTTACATGAATAAAAATTTATAATATAATATCTATTTTGGATTATTTTAACAAAAATGATGTTATTAATAAAATACATTATTTTTCACTATTTATCTAAAAAAGATACATTTCCAAAAGGGAAAACAAAATTAAATAGAATATAATTTTTTATAAAGATTTAAAAAATTAAATTTATTTTTTAAAAATAAATATTCTATAATTAGAAAACATTAATTATAAATTATATGTGCAAAGAGAAACTAAACCTTTTTTAGAGAAATATATTATTTCACTAAAATATTCTTTATCTTTCAAAATGTTAATATTTATTTCAAATATATTATTAGCCGTTATAGTAATTTTATATATATATAAACCATATATCTTTATTATTTTAGTTATTACTATTCACACTCAGTAATTTAATGTTAATAGTATAATTTTAATGTTTAAATAATTATTTTTTAATTGGGAATCATGTTTTATTTTAACCAGGGGATGCCCGTATTGCAATATGTCATTGATATTTAATTTATTTAAAAATAAATATACCATAATATGAATGTATTTATTAATATCTTATAATCATTTTTTTGTAATTTCATACACACTATCAAGCATGATCTTATGATTTTAAAATTTTTGGTTTCCACATCATAACTATTTGAAAAGTAATTTTAAATTTCACTATCTTATTTACGAGAAGATATTTTATTATATAATAGGTAATAATATTTTTTTAAATACCACAAATAGAATTAGTTTCTCTACACTGATAGAATTTATGTGTGGATCAATTGAATGACATAAATTCAACATGAATTTGTTGAAAATAGTTTAATTAGTAAAAATTTCCCCAAAACCACTAATGGAATTTAATGTTTTAATTTATTTCTAAATTAATATTCAATATCCCTTCCTCTACTATTTTTTGAAATTCGAATTTTCGTCTCTATATTTGACGTTAATTTAAAATCATATTATTTTATCCTTCAAGAAATATATCAATTCTATCAAAAATATCCATAACCATTTGATGTATAATAATTATTTTATCCAATCATTCATAAGGTGAAATATTATTATCATTTCAAGCCTTATCATCATTTCCTAATATATCATATTATAAAAAATCATTGAATGATAATTATATATAGTTGGAAATGTAAAGATTTCATCACCCCAATCATCTAGGATAAGTGATGTATGATATCATACAATCATTTTCTTCCAACCATAATTGATCATTCCATCGAATATTGTAACTCCTCTAAAGTTAACTATATTAAAATTAATCATGGTTTAACAATAATATCATGACTGGAATCCTTCGGTATGAAACAAATTGATTAACTAGGAATGTAGAACCAATGAAAATTTTGGGTTGTATTTTTATTAAATCTTATAAAATTTCCATCGTCTTTAAAAAAACTATTCAACATATTATATTTTAGACCTACATAACTTTATGACTTATCCTCATGCATTGGAAATGATAAAAAGAATACAAGTAAAAAATGTTTTATATGGATCAAAAAAATATGGGTAACTAATCCTTGATGTGTATAGAATCACATTAAATAATGATAATCCACCAATAAATATCTCAAATATGAAATTGGATAGGCAATGAATCGCCATTAAATATTATAATTGTGGGAAATAATTACTATTTACTAAAGAATATTTTTAAACTAGTTCATCATGTTTAAAAATGATCTCTTCTAATATATATAAAAAGAAAAATAAAACCAATAAAATCATATCATCATGGACTTTTCCCACAACTTATCAATCTAGTATGACATAGTTAGTTTCACCTTGGTTAGGTTGACCTTAGTTTAGAATTTTCTTATATTTTAACCCTATCTGGAATCTGTCTGTGTGGTACCTCTATATAGATCATTTTTTATACCTCTATCTGATTTTACTTTCTAAGAAGGACATATATATTTTTCACCTTTATCTTATGAAACTTTTTATGTAAAATACCATATAGTACTCATTTATTCAACTACGTGAATTTTTTCCCATAACATACAGAAATCTGTACAAAAATTCATAAATATTAATACTATTTTGTTAGTATTTATAAATGTTATATCACTCAGGCATATTGTTATTATTACTATAAAATTAATGTAAGATGTGTGTTTTAAATATTTTATTTTCCAAATAAATATAATTTCTATTTTATTGGCATTAATTCATTGGAAAAATCAAAATAAATATTTTTTATAATTAATTCATCAAATATCAGTGTCAAATATCTTCTTAAAATATTCATATAGTTTCATCTTGATTACCTATAATTGAAAGAACAACCAATAATCATTACAACTATTATTTTATGTTCACAAAGTTTATGTAATGATATCTAATAACATTCTTCCAAACATTAATTTCATTTCAATTCATCTAAAACTCATTCCCTTTTGAATCATTCTTTAGGTAAATAAAAGGCCGCCTTCATCACGTAATTCTAAATTTGGGGAAAATAAATTTGTATCATTATGATATTCTATCCAATGAACATTATAATTTCCTCCATTTGATATAAATTATAGTATTTTTTGTATATTAATCTTTGTAATATACTTTCTTATGTGTTTCAAAATTCACTATCTTGGTATATTCACAATGTTTGTATGATTGATGCATATTTTTATGTCAAAACAATCTTTGATGAATATATCATATGGTGAAATCTCAACACTATAACTTATGAAATGGTACATATTGGTTCTATAAAACCTCATAAAAGCATATCGGGTCAAAATCATAAATATTCATTTTGTGAAACATTATAAGTATCCACTAAGTAATATTCCATAAAACTCAACTAGTAAATTTATATTAAATCTATACACATTTCTATTGTAGAAAGTTTTACCAGTGATTCCAAAATCTAGTGTTATTCTACAATTTTATTGGCATAAGATACATGAAATCATTTCCCAAAGGACTGAAGTGTTTAGTAGTCTTGGTATCAGATATGCATACATGAGTCTTAAATTACAATTAAATACAATAATTACACCATAATTGTTTTAGAAGAATATCTTTGGTAAATAATGTGCATCTCTATATATATTTCATAGTACACATCATGGAATAATGGGGAAAGGTAAAAAAAATAAGGATGAGCTTAAAATCTATGTAAGTTATATGATTAAAGGAAGCAATAATAAATCATTGAGCGTAAACATTTTGGAAATATAAATATCATAACCCACATTACATGTAATAAATAAATAGATATATAAGTATTTGTATAAATTTTATGATAAATAACTAGAAGAAAATTATATTTAAATAACATTACTATCATTATATGATATGGAATAATTAATATAAAAAGGAAAATAATCTAAAAAAATTACATTTAATCAAAAAAATATGTAATGAATTCATCCATAGATTTTATCATATTTAAAATATCATGGATAATGATAATCAAATATGAATTAAAGAAGTGATTAATTATTGGATTCCAGGTTTCCATGGTACAAGGTATCCCTACTGTGAATACCTTTGATAGGATGATTTAACAAACTACTATCTAGACCATTCAATAGATAGTTTAGAATGTTAATTGTTACCATGTAAAAGGATTTTTGTGCAACTTTTTACATTCATGAGAATAACTATGTATCAAGGGTATTACTTTAAATGGTCTTCAAACCATTTTATACCATTCAATATAATTCCTTATATATCGAATAATTGATTTAATTTATAAATAATGTTCCTTTTCAAAAAGTATGTGTATTGAGTAATAGATAATGATATGTCAATATATCCCAAGATAATAAAATAAATATAAAGTAAAAACTATATATAATAATGGTAAATATTATAGGAAATATTCATATCCAGGATAAATGATATACATATTTAGGGAAAAATTGATTTTCAATGATCACTAGAAAGTGAATAACTCAAGGGGATGTTAATGAGAACAAAAATTATTCACGGATGTGTATTTTGATACTAACAATGTAGAATATAATCTTAATGTATCAAATGATTGAATAATGATTGTATAAATATGTAATATACCCAATAATGTAAAAATAAGGATTTTTTTCATTGATGAAATAAAAAAACCTTAAATTGATGTTTGAAAAATCATTAATGAATATATACTAATAAATTTTTAAAAAACTAAAATTAAATTTAATTGAACATAACATATAAAAATATTTTCTTTATAAATATATTACATAAATTTGAAAGGAATATTCAATGAAATTATTGAGGTTAATTCCATATAATGTTAATTGTACATTCTATTTTCATTATAAAAAGTATAAAAACATTCCTTGTTCATACCGATATAAAGAGATTCCTTAAAAAAATTGTAAAATTAAAAATGTGTAAAATTTATTTAATGAATCATTTTTAAATGTTTAAATATGTTTTCGAAAACATTTATTTGAAATGAGTTTGAGAGAAAATACATCTCCGAATAAAGAGAGAAATGGAGTCATGTTTTCTTAAAAACATTTTCTAACCAATTATTTACTAAAGAGTGGATTAATTATACTATAAATTTTAGAAGATCATGTAAAACCATATTATAATAAAATTAAATTATTCATTTCAAATTTATTATATAATTTTCTTTTATTGTAAATTATAATATAAAAAATCAAGATTAGAATGAAAATGTGATATAAACCCTTAAATTGATCATAATGTTGATGTTTGAATTTATCAATGAATTGATTACTGTATCAAATAAAAATAAAAATAAAATCATTGAAAAAATATATATTTTATAAAATTTTCATTATACACACAATCATAGAATATTCAAATTTCTGAGGAAGTAATGTAACCCAATGAAAATAAATTGATTTATGAAATATCGTTACCACATAATAACATTAACATAAAATTCACATAAATGAAAAAATTAAAATTAAAACTAAAAATAAAATGAATAATGATGTATTAATTATATTAAATTTTAAATAAAACTTATATAAAAAAAATAATGGAAATATGTGCTTAATATAACATTTATCTCACACATATAAAAAGTTAGATGAATATACATTACATTTTGTTACTATTTCACTGATCGTACACTAAAGTAATTTATAATAGTTTTAACCAATTTATTAACATTTTAAATAACTATATTAATATTTATGATATCATATATGATCATTTTATTAAATATTATTAATATTTTGTTAACAATCATTTATTATTTTCATAGTTTTGGGTGTTAATTTGTCTGTATTTCAAGTATGTTTTGTCATGTTATTTTTTAAATATATGTATGTCATTATTTAATCATAGCTATAATGAAATAAATTATTTTATATCATTTATATTAATTAAATAATGTTTTATTTTAATAATAAAAATATGGTGATAGGAAATGAAATGTGTCGTTCATGGAGATGGTAGGTCATACATACGACTGAGTGTTTCTTCAATACTATTATTGTATTATTGAAGATAATTATATATTTATATATTTATATTATAATATAGGAATCATATTAAGGTTTTATATATCACAATTTTTAAACCATATTATATATATTCCATATTATGTTTGAACAAATCTCACTACTTTGAGTAGGCAGTAATCTACAAATCGAGATAAGATGTCATCATATTCCCACAAAATGGAAAGCATTAAGGTTTGTGATATATAAATTATTAAATAAATATAAAGATAATATAAATATAATACATATGATATATAATCTAAAATCCCTCAATAATACCAATCTTGAAAGGTGTAAATGGAAGAACGAACGACATCGGTTCACGGGGCGTTAGTCTGTCACACACATGAATGATGATTATGTATCCCATTTGATGGAAGTTTGTTTATGTATAGGTAAAACCACTAATAATAAAACATATATGTATATTTATGACTTATTTATAATTATATAATTATACCATAAAAATAATTTAAAAGAGAATGAAGTAATAAAACAAAAGTGATTATTGAAGAATATTAGCTCTTTTCCAGAAATTTCTTTTGGTTTCTACTAAAGACATGATATGATTGATTTCTGCACTAAGTTGTTATTCTATGATAAGTTTAAGGAATTATAGAGATTAATTGGTTAGTTTATAGAAAAGAAAAAATTATTGATAGGTGAGAATAATTGTGAGGGTTGAGTTCCTTTTCAATTGGATGATTTGTATTCTTGTAAATTTAAAAGGTAACAAATATTTAGATTGCTTTCATACATCATGTGCCACTAATAAATTACCAAAATAGAACCTAAAAGGTATATGGTTTAAACATGGGTACCCAATGGATATTGGAAAGGTTTCTAGGACATTTTATCTTTAAGATTAATGTTTATGTACTATGTAAACACGTTTTCACCAAAATGACAGCAATTAATTTTAATTTCATTCACCAATTGATTTGGTCAAAAAATAATTTTTCCAAAATATAACTTATAAATTAGTTGGATTCAAAATAGTGAATTAAGTTTTCTATATTACAATAATAGATGTGGATGAAATTAATTTTTAAATAATCCCTAAATAGGATGGGAATAATTTGTTAAAGTGAAAATTTCCAAAAGTTCAGTAAGTGTTATTCTCAAAATTAAATATAAAAATAAATAAAATAAAATAAATTGTTTATATAATTTAAAATTTATATAATAATTAATTAAAACCAATTATTAATAAAATTTATCAATTTAAATTATTTAAATGAAAAGTCATTTTTCAATTACAATTCAATATTTTCCCATATTCATCAAAAAATGAAATTTCATAGAACAATACTTGAATTTAAACCTAATATAAATTTATCATTGTGATTTAAAATAAAGAAAATTTTAATATATAAAATTTATAAAACATTCAATATCTATATTTTTGGTAGGTTGTGATTAAAAATTTGGAAAACTGCCGTAAAAAATAAAAAAATTTATGGGTAAATTTTTATATATTCTTATTTTATATATATCAAATATAAAGGATGAATTTAAAAAAAATTAAAGATTTAATTAGTATATTTATTTAATCATAATATATATATATATATATATATATATATTTCTCATTGAATGTATATTATATATGTATATATATTTAATTAATATAGTTCCATAATAGTAATTATTTTGATTTATTAATAGAAAATAACATTGGGAGTATAATAATAATTTTTATGGAAAAAATCCTTTATATTAAAATGGTTTTTATTTTCAATTAAAATTAATTGGTAACTAATGATTTCATTATATATTTTTGTAACCATATATTTCTAAATTTTTATTAATCTTATATATAACCGCCAATTGAACGTGTAAGGGATATCTTATTATATTAAATAATAATTTTTTATTAATTTGTTTATATTAAACTCTAACTTATATGTAACACATTATATCCCATAAATTTATTGTTGTAAGGAATTCATGATAAATAAATGTTCTGTACATTGAAAGTTATATAATAGACTAAATTTATATAAAATCACAATGTAATTAGAGATTATAATCCTTTATAAGATTGGTATTGCGTTCCATAAATGAAATAAATTAAAATGATATTATATTAAAAATTTTGGGGTGTCACATCATTTCGATTTAATAATTATGGGAATTTTCGTCCGAATATATTATGAAAAAATATTTTTTAAATACGAATGTTTTTTCATTTTGATTATTTTATTCTTGATCAAATCATTCTAGTAACTACTGTAGTTATCTATCTAATCATTAGTCGTAACTTTATCACTAAATATCATGGTCCTTGTAAAACTATAAATCTATCTTTATACATCCATCACAATATGTAATTTGAATGTCACTATCCTCGCAGTAAACTCACCTTGAATAATTAATATCATCATGCAGTTCAAAACAATGAGGAATAATAAATCCTTTAGTCTCATTCTATCCAAAATCATAACCCAAATATATATATTAAAAGAATATGAAAATGACTTCACCAATCCTGGGTTTAATCATTTGGATTATCCTTTTCCTATTAACTATATAGTTGTATGTTAAATGAGATGAAATGGGAATATAAATCTAGTGAAAATTGATCATAGGACTAAATAGATAGGTCATCCAATAAAGTGAGGTTATATTAATTATAAGGAATAATATATAGTGAGGGAAATAGTTTTTTAGGTATCATAGCCCCCTAAATTTATGGTTTGTGATTTTGGGTTTGATCTAAATATATTATACCTATGTATCATTATTAATATATTTTAAAACCCATATTTTTTGATGTAAAAATTTTAGTTTTATATGACCATACTATTCAATAGACATTAATTTCATGGTTGAGGATGCTTTAATGTAGTTTTATTTTTCTTTAAATGAAATTTTTTATAGTGATGATGGAAAAAGAAGTATTCTATGGGGAATATTCATGGGATACATACATAAAAAATAGTTTTTTAGTATATAACTAATGGATTATGGATATAATTTAATATGGTCCTTTATGTATGATTATATGGTGGATTGGTTAATAGGAATATGTTTGGGGTTTTTACATTGGTGGCCCCAATTTTGATTCCCTGAATCAGTGATAAATCATTGTGATGGAATAACCAATTTGATCATTGTTGGGGATGACACAAATATTGGAATCCCATGAAAGTATAGATCATTGAGTGGACTATGTTAGTTATCTGGATATAAATAAACAAAGGATGATAATTTTTATCTAAGTAATATATGATATATATTATATTTCTATGAGCCCAAATTACTAGGGGAGTAAATGATCATAAATACTATAAATGCCCCTAGTTTTGGAGGTAATAATTGAATTTTACTATGGATAAGTGAATGAATGATTGAAAGGATGCGAATAGATATATGTAATTGAAAACAGTATCTTAAGAGGTTGTGTGAGAGGCCTCAATGAATGAGAACCAAGGTAGGAAACTTTGAATAAGTATTACTCAACCATAAAATTCATGGGAATGATTTTTTAATTAGTAAGGGATATGGGTTTTGGTTGTCTATATTGTTAGTTTTGATTGAATCCCATATCATTATATACACTTGTTAACAGGGTTGGGTATTGTTTATCTCTAAATAAATAGTAATACAAAGTGGTCTCTCTAATGAAGAACTATGATAGTTTATTTCGAATGAGAATGTTGTGTGAAGGGCTCACTATAGTTGGGATTTTGTGTGAATGGTCACTTTTTTATAGACCTTGTGTTAAGGGATCATCTTTCTACAAAAAATTTAAAAGGATTATTTTTAAGGGAATGATTGGGAAAAATTTCAATATAGTGGAGGATTTGATGTTGTGTTTACACTAGTTATATATTATAATAATGTTTTACCCTGATTTGGTAAAATCTAGACCTGATAAACATTGTAATAGGTTTATTAGAAGTAATTACCTAGTATGAGGTTAAAAATGAGTGGAATCCTTAATTATATAATAGGATGAATATTTTACTTTGTATGATGATAGGGGTATGTGGATACCCACGTCTAATTTTAGGGTGAAGATTATCTATAATTGAATGAAATGGGAAACGTTTCATCCTATTATAGGGGTCTCCAAGTATGACTTGGGTGAGTATAACCCCATTTTTCTCCCCCAAAATTATTACATCACCCATGTTTTGGAACAATTTTTTTTATTTTATAATGGTTTCTGATTATTAATCCTTCCGGTTATATAATTTCCCCGACACCATGATAATTTATATGAAACTATGAACAATGGGGGTGATGTTTGGTGACGTTGAAATACAATTGTTACTTTTAATCCAACTTGGGTTATAATAATAACTCATAGTCCAAATAAATTTTATTTTATAACTTTTTGAATAGAGGATGTAAAAATAATATCATTATTGGGATGGGTAATGGAAAATAAGTGTGGTAGTGAGGGCCGATAGAAAAAATATATTTTCATACAATGGAAGTTGGTTTTATGTTATTTCATTACTTCCCAATATAATAATTGGAAAAAATTTAAAAATATATTATACAAAAATGTAATCACTCTGAACGATTAATATTACGTATATCTGATGCGTCAGGTATTGGGGAACAATATCAAAAATTGATTCATCTTCATGGAAATTATCTAAATGTTAATTAAAAATGGCCATCTAATGTTGGGTATAACACAATCCTAGGTGATATATTATTCTTTTAAATTATTCATAAAATATGTAGAGTGGTATAAAATCTCAAAAAAAAGTCACACAAATATTACAAATGCGTGAGAATATAATCAAATATCCAAAACATATTGGACAATAACTAAATATATTAAACTACAAGTTTTGAATCTAATTCCTCCAAAAGTAATTCAGGTGAAATTTTTATCCACACCATCTTTTATGAGAGGATTTAATCAACATCAATTAAAAAAGAAACATGAATAATACTAAATTTTAATACAAATGATGTTTTAGTCTCTTTAATATTTATTTCCCCCATCACAAGGATAGTTATAAATTACCTTCCAAATAGAAACTTCATCTTATGAGGAGTTATTATTTGATTCTATAAACATCATATTCATGATAGACCTCTTCAAAAATAAGGTGGAATCAGATGAACTATAATACTCCATCAACAACCTTGGTGGTTGTTATAGGGGGAAATGAAATTCAGGTTGAACTAAAACTTAATTGTATTCGATATATGTAGTTGAGAACTAATGAAAAAATAATAAATTAATTTTTTTTAATATCACTAATTATTTAATTCCCATTAATGCATTGTCATAGAAATAGGATCATTCATTAATAGTTTTTTAGATATTCGACGCCAACAAAAGAGAATATTTATTTAGCATGATTTTTATAAAGTTATCACTTTAACCGAATTTTGATTAAGTTAAATACTCATTGGAATAGTTTTATTTTTCCATGAAGTCTCAGTCCATGAAGAAACCTCATGGAAAAAACTATTTACCCATATTATAAAGGTTTGATATTTTAATATATCTTGTCATCATGATGGTGGGGTTTTCAGTGGTATATTCAATTAATCATTCAAGGGACATAGTGGATAAATTATTGATGTTGTTTCAAGACATGCAGAGTATTAATCTAAATAAAAATATCTAATATTTAACATTTATAGTCTTGATCCACTAAGTTTCATGAATTCTTTCATCTCAATGAATAATATTTCAAAACATTAATAGTATATAAAATTTTGAAAATTTATATATTCAGGAAGCTTAGTTTTATCAACATCAATCAAGACATTAATGATAATGCATTTATGGATTTATTAACCTTATATTGACAGAATTATTTATGTTTTATAGGGAATACAATAGAACTCCCTAAAAATAAAATATATGAAAAGAGATTTGTAAAATTTATTAGAAAATTATATTGAGAACCTAATTTGGAAATTTCATATCTGAGTCCATGCTCATGGTATTTTATAAAAAGATAACATTAAATGCTATTAGAATATTTTCATGGATATATATATATATATATCATATCTCTAGTCATATCACCAGAGAAATAAAAAATATTTCTATGTGATTACTAGGGTCTTATAATGTGATTGATCCATTTTTTAGTAATTTAAACGTCATCACATAGATTATTTAAATATAAAATAGTGAGAATTCATCGGATTATAAATAATTAACCACTTATTTTTGAACCTAACAACATATAAATAAATTATGTTGTTCTATGGATCACAGACAATGAATATTATGTATTTATTATAAATAAAATTGTGTAGAAAATTCTATATTTTGGGAGTCAATGGACCTCATTAGTGGATTACAAACACACTCTAATTAAATTCATCTCATGTAATTTTCAAGATGATTATTCAATTATGATTCCTGATTGATGTTTCCTTCCCATTAACATGAAATAAATAATATATTTGAAAAAAATATTCCAATAATCTTTTAGTTTTGGAGTTTAATATAATTTTGAATAAATATTATATATCAAACCCCATGGATTTTTCAACTAATAAAATTTAATCATACTATATAATTTACTTATTTATCTAAATAAATATTCAGTAGTTTCAAAAATTCACCACATATGATACTGTTAAAGACACAACATATGGATTAAATTTATTCATAGCCTATAGAATTGGAAACCAATGAAAGGGGTGAGCCTATCTTTTCAGTATGGAATAATAATGGAATATGGAAATGAAATCATAAGACTTTGGGAATAGAAAATATTAATATATAAACCTGAATATAAGTACCTATGTCATAAAATAAACATAATTACATTAACAATTACGTATAAATGTGAATTAAAAATAATCCTATGATATTTATACAAATATCACCAAAGCTCATCAATATGATATCCTAAATGTAAACTAACAAGGGTGTTCACCAATGGATCATAAAACATTATCATGGAAGGGTACATAGTTATCATGAACATCATGTATGTAGAGGTTAATTATTTTCCCAATGCATTATATTTGTATCATGGTTCACCCGTTATATGTCTAACATTATGTGTATGATATAAGTAAATCATTGATCATTCCATAAAAATATAATTAACCCAATATGTAAATGGATTAAATGAAAATGAAAAATTTGAGAGTTATCTTTGAAAATAAATAATGTTTATGGTGTTGTATGATAATATCATAATAATCAATAACATATGATAATATAGATGTAGAATACCTTTTCATTATCATTTTGTAAATAACATTACAAAAAAATATGAAATACTACATTTCACCTAAACAAATGATGATTATTTTGTGAACCGTATTGAAATATATAAAATAATATTACTTTCATGGAATATTTATAATTGAGATATGATGTGTTCTCATTTAGGGAAATCATAATTTTTTTTAAAAAATAATCATCTTACATATTCATGGAAAGTCAATGTTACAGGTAAATATAAAATGCTTTATCCTTTAAGTAAAAGATGAATCATTTGAAAAACATTACATTTGGTATTATATAAATGTATAGTGTAATATATAATAACCAATCATGAATGGAAAATTATCTTATTATTTGAAATAATATATTTTAATATTTCTAGAAAATGAATGATTGAACTTATTGTGAATATTTTGATATTGGAATGTGATTATCACATTAGATAACACCGAATTAGGTTCCCAAATGTATATTATGGAACTATTAGGAAACATAAATATAGACTATGTGGGGAAACAAGCATTAAAGTGTGTAGAAATTATTCACAGAAAATATATAATTTTGAGAATGATGTTTTTCAATTTAAAATATTTGAATTAATAAGTATCCATATAGAATAATAGAATGTAATTTGATATAAAATCCTTTGGGGGAGGAAACCAAAAATTATGAAAATATTTTAATAATATATATTTTGACTCAATAAAATTATATTTTCAGTTATTAAAATCTATTATAGCTTTAGTAACATTTGAATGAATGTATGGAATTATTTTTATATTTTTATATCCAATAAATTGTATATTAAATTGTTTTTATTAACCATTAATCATACATTATGAAGGATATAATGGTTCACAATATGAAATATGTATCATGAATGTAAATTGAGACAAATAACCCCATACCATAATTTTAATCATTCCCTAACATTATTGAATCGCTTATATAAAAAATAAATATATTATTCTGATATGTTTGACACACACACACACAGATATATATATATATATATCTCCATTTTATAAAATATCTGTATATTAATTATATACATAAATTTATGTTATATTTTTTTTAATAATTTTTATGAATAATATTGATATTATAGAACTTGTTTCGAAATATGGGTTATTTTTTTCACTCATTTCCATATGATCATCATTCCATGATAATAAAATGAAATATAATTAATGTTCTATAATTATTATAATGTTATTAATATCATTTCATATGTATTGTTGTTATAAGTTGAGATTACAAGATTGATGATGAGCATTTTATGGTAATTTATAATGAATGAAAAGTGCCCTATAAATTCTGAATTAGTTATTTGAAAAACAATAAAAAAAAATTTATTTAATTATTATGATAGAATATTATTTTTTCAAGTATTTTATTGATATATATTTACTACATTACTGAAGATTATTTTTTAATAGACCTAATAAGAACATTTTATAATCTATGATTGAGTCTAGATTTAGAAGATAATAATTTTTATAATAACAACATCAAAAAAAATTATAATGACTTTAATTAGATATTGTTGTATAGATAAATAATTATTGGAAAGTGTTATAGAATGATAAATAAATAGTTTTTCACATATAAATGAATCAGGTTTCCTCTCGATATGTCCATTTAGGATATCTGTTTCACAAAGAAAACATATTACAAATAATCAATACATAATGAGCATATAATATTATACAATATGAATCATTAAATTAGTCATATATTTCTTGAGTAAACAAATTTTTGAATACATTATTTAAAATTATTGATGACAAATGAAATTTGTTTTTCATTATGGTTATGGTCCGCATAGAAGAATGAACAATGTTTTAATTTGTCTGATAAATGAGATTGGAAATTATTTAGTTCACACAAATTATATAACAAAAAATGTATATTATAGAAAAATAATTTCACTATTTTTTGGGCAGTAATTTTCCCTTATTTATATTATGTCTTTATTGTGTCTTGTTCAGGGTTTCATTAGGTGAAATTATGAATTTTTAGGAGGCTCTATGGGTTTTTCATAGTTGGCACACAGTTTTCCAGAAAAAAATTTCACCATATTGAAAACCATGAAACCATAGAGAGTGGGGTATTCATGGTTGGAAAATTTATTTAAAATAAGTGTACCCATATAGAAAAAACATTGAACCCTATTATATGGAAACATGGATTGGTTTCTTGATATTTCTAACCTACGACCTTTCCTCGCTAACCATGCAAAAAATACTTTTTTTCTATAATATTTTAAAAATTTCAAGAACCCAAGTATATGTTCCATTTCAAGCCCAATTTGACCTAGCTCGATTTAATATGATTTTGAGAATTTTAATAACTTATTTTTTCTCCCTAAACTTCATCTATTATGAATCAATGTGGTGGTGGATTATATGATCCCTCTCTCTTAATTGGATCTCATCCATTAATTTTATACTAATCTCACCACTAGCATTTTTAGTTTTTATTTCCTCACCTACTTGATGGATATATTCTCTATTTAATTAGATCTAGAATCTATGTTTCATTTCTTGATCATTTTCATCATCATTCCACATTATCATTTCCCACTATGGGTGTCGTGCATTTAAAAATTTTGATTAATGGTTCAATTTGAAATTTTCTATATATTTAAATCATTATTTTATTGATTTTTGAATTATATTTAAATTAATATATGAAATTTTTTTGCTGTGAATTGGTTCTGTAATTTTATAGGGTGTAGATTTTTGAAAAGACAACCACTTATAATGGAATAATGATTTGGGTTGTATTTCGAAATTCACAGAATATATGAAATTATTTGATATTTTTTTCAGAAAAATGTCATAAATTGTGATGATAAAAAATCATATTATTATTTTTTGAATTCAAATGGAATTAAATGATGAAAAAAATATGTTTAGTTTTATAAATAAAATTGGAAGAGAACATGAATTCCTAGGTAGATACTAGGTTATTTAGGACAAGAACATTGTTATGGTTATTCACTATGAATGGATTGATTTTGAAATCTTTAAAAATAAACTCATTTAGCTAGATCATATCCCTGATTTGATGTTTTAGGATTCATTCTTGGCCTAAACCTAAGGGATATGTGTTAAAATATTTTAATGATCCCTAAAATGAGATGTGTGAGGATCATATAACTAGAATCTATCATAATTCCATTAATATAAACATGATTCATGTTATAATTTTTTTGAAATATAGTCCATTTATATTATAAAAGTTACTCTCATTATAAATGATTTATATAAACTTTTTTATGTAATATGTTAAATTGATACATTATTGAAATGTGTTGGATCATTTTTAAATGAATTAATGTTTTTTATATATATGAAAATGTATCTTCCTGGCTTGTTTTTTTAAATATAAATGTTGAATTGTTTTATTGATATTGAATCTATTATGGAATAGTTGGTGAGACCCTAATGGGAATTATGGTTTATACGGTACCTTTTCCATTTTGGATTATTAGATTTCTATATTCTAGGCCTGATAAAATGTAAAGCCCCTCATTGTAGAGGTGGATATTCATGGTAATTTGGGATTGGGGAGAAATTTCATTTATAAAATTTAGAATATATTGTCATATTTTGAGTACTGTGGTGATATATATTGTTGGGTTTTGTTATACATATTTTATCTCCACTACCTTCTCCTGTTGGTGTGTTGAGAATACTCATTTATGTCATTATATTCCACTAATTTTGTTCAAATTTTTCCCTCCATTATCTTTCATTATTCTAGGTGTTTCTCTCCAACCAATGGGGATTTTAAATTACCATCATGTATGTTAGTAATAGCATGTGTATTAGGCTTCTTAGTTATCTATTCTAGTTCACAAACAATTGCTATTAAAAGATACTATTTATTATCATTCCATGATGTTATTATGCATTTTGGAGAAATTTTCAAGACATGAGAGGTTGTTTTGAAGGAGTACATGGCCATATCTCATTGTAAAGAAGCTTTAGTAACCAACGTTGGTTTTGAAAAGATTTATTGATGAATAATTTGATCTAATCATATTTTCCTATATTTGTATTGTGATATGTTAAATATCCAAATCATGACATATTATATAAAAAGATTAATTTTATAGTCTATCTTGTTCATTCTATTTATATGATTAATCATGTGATGACTTCAATATTGTTTGATTTTTTTAGCATCTTGCCTCAAAGAATAAGAGTGAGTAGGATCTAAAAGGATTTTTTTGATTAACTATAGAGATAAAATCCTCTTGTGGACCATATTATCATTGAGATTATTGTGCGTGTTTTATAACCTCTTGAAACAAAAGATGAACCAATTTCCATTCAACATCCTATCAGAAACCATATATAGATTAGTATCTTTATCATTATCCAGAGTTCCTTTACTAGAATATCTATAATTCTAATTCTCAAACAATCCTCAAGAGGACTAGTATTAGTTAATGAAGATATAAATTTTGTTTCAATTCAGGAAAACACCTGATAAAATTGTGAATAACTATCCCTCCTTGATGATAGAAGAACCTATAAATAGATATTGGGACATGTTGGTGTTAGTGATGATGCATGGGTGTTTATATTTTAGCGATATAAATGTTCTTTTCACTAACCAATTTTCTCCAAATTCATTTTTTCTAGATATAGATACTGATTTTTTCAAACTCATGTAGGTTGATACGACCATGATGGAGTATGTGTCCCAAAATTCAAATCATTTATTGTTTTCAAATGAGATTTTATCAAATGAAAATATGATGATTCAATGATTATATATTGAACATAAATCTAATATCCATTACCATGTTTTCCTGATGATTAACTCTTCATATATTGATGTACTAGATAGTGTGTTGATGGTCATGAATGGCATGGCTGGTAAGTCAGTGTTGATGTGAGTTATTTTTTATCGAAGTGTAAATTTTGTGAGATCACTTAATTTAAAGAGAATTTATGATTAGTATCATGGTATTTTTCAATAAAAGGAATATTAAAAACCTTATATAATGTTTAAAATATTCCCTTTGATTTTCTTCTCTGGTAGAAAGCCTAGGAATTAAAAATATATTTTCACTGAGCCACCCATGATTTGAAGCTCAAGTGGGTGTTTCGGGAACTTTCAGAAATTATGTTATATATTTTCATATTTATGTACTATAATGGGATCATTACCACAAAAAATTACTTCATTTCATTTTCATTCCTTCCAAAAAATATTCCGGAAAAAATAATATGATACGATGCTTCTTCATGTACTAGATGAGTCTCTATAGTATGATGATTTGGGTTAAGTTACTGTAAGAGGAATAATCACTATATATTCATCTTTTGTGACTAATTTATTTAATAATGGAATATCTCATTCATTTATAATGACATGTATTTTGAACTAGGTAGATCATCAAAGTAATTATCTCTCCTATGTGATGGATATTACAATGCCTTTTGTAACTAATATTGAATACGCTATATTTGATGCTAATTTTGTATTCTCCTTATCATAAATTGATATTACATAAGGTTAATTGGTTATTATCATGAATCATATCGATATAATTATTTGGATGAATTGTATTATTTATAATAAGTCATGAAATGACTATTATCATTTAAGGTTATTCATTACTATACCTGATGGGGTCTGGTATATATTTCATGTAGAATGGGACCAAAGGTCATTTAGAGCCAAAAAATCTTATCTCGGTTTCATAAAAGTAATTTTTTTGTTCAATTTTGATATTGAGAGGGAATCATTGAATGAATATCTTCCTCTATTTATCATTGACTCCACTAATGTTTTTACTTTTGACATATCTGATTTACCACTGGTAATAGAGTTGGAGTTTTTCATTGATTTATGATATTGTAATTAGATGTATCAATAAATTTTTTCTGTATGGAAAAAGGTAAAATGAAATATTTTAAGACTATTTTAGATAACATCTGAGAGAAATTATTGATACACTCATGTGTGTCAACTTGGGTGGTTCCTATTCACTTTTCTACGAAATTTAGTTAAATACATCACATTTGTCTTCACTTCCATAATCTTAACCGAGTAATGGTAAATATAATTATATTTTTCCATGTATCAATGATATATTTGATTTTTTATGGGGATAAGTGGTTATCAATTATTGATCATCGATATGTCTATCACTTTTTTAGAAATTTTTTTACATTAAATATATTTTATTAATAATAACGTAATTCCATTATGAGTATCTTTTCTTTCCATTTTCTAAAACCAATTCTTCTAAAAGTTTTATTGATTTGATGTATAGGATCTTCCAGGAGTATCATATAATATTATTGGTGGTATTGTTGGCTGAAATCCTTTTTTACACATTGTATGGGGAGGATCATGTGTGTCATTTGTGAGAAGTTTTGTAAATGTTTATAAATCATAGTTTTATACCATTCTATTGAAATATTATTCCTAGAAATGGGAAGTGAATTTCTGTGGAAATGTGACCATGGAACCAAGTATATCAATTTATCCTCATATGGTGATTTTTTTATTATACGATACAAACTGTGTAATGATTATTAGATTCAAATATGATTTTGTGTAGTAGGGTATTGCCACTTTGTTGTAATATAATTCTCAATGTTAGAATCTATGATGACCTCTACTAATCAAAAAGGATTTATGATTTCATTTGATGATATATTTCATGGTAAGTTTATTGATCTGAAACACCTTTTAACATCTACATCATGGTACATTCCACTAGGGTTCGTGCATGGTTTTGTGTTGTTTTCAGGCACATTAGGTATAAGTTTGTGTTTTATTGTTTTATAGCGTGAACACATGGTAGACTATGTATCATGGGAGCTTATACCATATGAGAATAATTATCAATCCCTTGTATATAAACTTATTTTTGATTCATTCTATTAAAAGTTATAATCATTATATTTTTGGTGAAAGGTTTAACTTATTATATGAACATAAATTTAGGAGTCATATTATTTCTCAAAAAGACTTTAATATCATGAAGAGGAGTTGGGTGGAGGAACTGTAATATTTTTTATTTTTATATTTTTATACCATGGGAAAATTGAATGACATTACCAATTCATTGATTAGTAATCATCTATCCAGGGACAAGAAAAAATCAACAAAATAGTGGATCTCGATGGCCCTCATTGCACATTTTAATTTAGGTGTTCTAAAAATAGAAGTTGTGGTTTTAATGGCTAGTGATTAGTTAAATTTTTCTCTATTAGAGATGAAACATTAAGATATTAATCTTGATAATGAATTTATTATCATAATGACTATCATTATAGTCGGAAGTCTATTAGTGAGTGGTCATTGTATGTGACGATTATTAAATGTTTTTATGATTGTTTGTGGTTCAAATACCAGTGAGGAAATATTTTTTTGGTTATTTCAATAATTCATAGTTGGAAATAAACCTAATTAAAACAAAGTTGTTTTATGATATGTGGGATCAATTTTGGTGTCCAGGTAGGAGATGGGACATTTCTCATTTTTATCTCATTGCAATACATACCAACAATTCATAGTCGAGGACCTGAGACATTTGGCATTTCTTTAGCTAATCTGAGTGCCGATGTGAAATTTGGATGAGATTTATATGAAATTTTGGTTGGGTTCACGTATACCCTTCAAAATAAGAGTTATATTTGGGTCATGATCAATAGGATAATAAAATAGGATCAACATATACACATTCACTATACACCCATAGTTGAGGAGTTGGTAAATAAATTAGTGAAATCTATTATTTGTTTTTATGGAGTTCCAATAGATATATTCTCTTACACATATCCCTATTTTGAATCTCATTTTGGAAAATGTCATCAGGTTGTGATGAGATCTATTGTTTTTTAGTACATGATACCCCAACCAATAGATGGTTTGACAGAGATATCTATATAGATTATTGAGGATGTTATATACTCAATCATTCATTATTTATCAGATATTGGGATGAACATATTGGAATTATTGAGTTCTATTATAAAAATATTTTCAAGTCCACAATCGATATTGATCCTATTGAGGCCTTGTATTTTTGGCTTTGTAAATATCTATTTAGTTCGTCTGAGATCGTTGAAAGTTCCTCAGTTGGACCAAGCATGGTTCAAGAGCAATCAGTATCGATATAGATGATTCATCAGATAATGATTATGTCATAGTAATAGTAAAATCAAATATTTATCATCATTTTAGACCATTGGATTTTTTAGTTGGTGACCGGGTGTTTTTTAATATTTCACCTAATTTAGGTCTTCAACTAATTCGGTGCTTAGTGGGAAGTTTTTACGGTTTTGAGTTGGTGGGGAAAGTGGATTAATATTTATCACCTACACCATAGTTTATGTCAATACATAACATGTTCCATGTATCTCAGTTATCAATATAACTATTGGACACATCTTACCTATTGAGTTTGGGGGATCTTGATGTTGAACCAAATTTATCCATGACTGTGCATCAAATCAAAAAATTTAGTCTTGAGAAAAATTTAATTCATATAATGATGAAACATTTGGTCTATATTTTATGGTATAATAGTTAGGATACACAAGATACATAATAGAGGGAGGCACTAATTAGATAGCATTGGCCTCATTTATTTGATAAGAATTGAGTTTTACTAGATTTATGGGGATATATCATTTTACTATGGGGTGTTAATAACATAATTTTACTATTTTATAGTTACTCCTCAATCTTATTTTAATAATGTTTTGGTATGATATTGTTTAGGGGTTCTTCAGGTGGAAATTTTAAAATTTTGGAGGATCTATGTGTTGTGCATGGTTGGTGCATGGTTTTCCCAAACCATGTGCAACCCCAATTAATACTCTGAAATCCTTGAAAGTGGGATTTTATATTTTTTTACATTACATAAACAAATATGTGGCCATAAAATTTAAACTATTGACCAAAATGTAGAAGTTAATAGTTAGGGAAAACAGTTTTTTCAACCTTGCATCACGACCCACCAAACTATGCCTGCTAGAATTTTCATTTCAAAAAAAGCGATAAAATTTTCCTCAAAACCCATTTAATTTCCAACATGATCCAAAATCAATCTTACTCAATTTTAATGTATTTTTATTCTCTGAATAACAATTTTCTTCACCTCTAAACCTTTTATTTGATTAATTGATGTGTTCGTGGAAGATCGATCCCTCTCTAATAAGTAGATCTCCTCCAAATTTTTCATTTTTTATCTATCATTATTTTATATTTCAAATTTCATAGATCATTGTGTATTTTATGGATATGAACTTCATTTAATTTGATCTTGGTTTTGGGATTTATTTTAATATATAATTCATTGTCATTCTTCATTGTCGTTTCCTACTCTAGACTTTCATGGATTTTGATTCTTTGATTAAATGAAAATGGTTCATTTTTTGTTTTTACATATAATTAACTAAATATTTTCACATTTTTTTTCAATAATATTTCAATTTATTTATAAATAATTGATTTGATGAAAATTGGAATTAAAATTTGATATGGTATGGTTTTTGTGAAAAAATGAAAAATCCAATGGAATTGGAATTTTGGATATAATTTAATATTGATGGAATTGGTGAATTGATTTGTTAATTTTTTTTTGAGAAAATTGATCTAAATTTAAATGATCAAATAAATTTGGTTAATTTTATTTGTATTTAAAATGCATGAAATGATGAAAACCCCATATTTTGGTTTTGAAATTGAATTGGCATATTTTAACTAAAAATCGAGAATATGTTAAAGATCACATCTTTGATTGATGGATTGAGAACATGAAATACTAAGTAGTTAGTGGTTTATATTGGACAATAATACCGGGATTATTTTTCCATATAAATGGAAATTGTTTTATAATTATAACAAAAACCTAGTTAGGAAGATCTTATCTCTAAAGGGATTTTGATGAGTCTCACTCATCCTAAGACTTAGGGACATGTGTAAACATATTTCTAGTATAATCAATATGATATGTGTGAGGATCCTACATCTGGAAACTATTATACCACAGGGAATATAACCATAGTGCTTGATTTAAATACATAGAAATATATTCAATTGATTATAGTACAACATTCCTCATGTTAATTTATTTATAAATTTTTTAGATAAAATGATTATTTTATGAATTATTGAAATGTTATACATCAATTTGAATTGAAATAATGTATTGTTTTAATTAAAAAAATTATTTCTAGCCAATGATTTGATTAAAATTTATGGATTCAATTTGACTATTATTATGGAATCTGTCATGGAACACTAGGTGAGACCCTAATGAGTTTTGTAATTAATATCCTACATTTTCATTTAGGAATTTTTAGATTTTATTTTTTCCAATTCTGGGCATAGGGAAAGATCATCATAGAAGAGTTTTAAGTTCTAGATCCATTGGGCTTTGAGTAAGGTTTCCTTTAATATGTTTATTTTATCTTGTCACATTCTATGTATTATGGTGATGAATGAATTTAGGATTTTTTATACCTATTATATATATATATATATTCATCTTTTTAGAATGTTGAGGATACTGAATTGATTCATTGTGTACCATATTTTTTTTTGAAAATTTATTCTCAACTATATCAATTATTATACCATATGCAAGTCGCCCCCTGTGAGGAACAGAAACTCTATTTTGGTTTTGTTAATTTTAGATCAGGTAGTATGGTACAAATATATCTAGGATAGATCATGAAAATTGATTATAAAAATTTCATTATATTTATATAGTAAGAATTTATTGGAATGATTTTTAATGATAGGATAAAAAACTGAAGTTGAAGGGTAAGTAATACATATATTGAAAAATTGGAGATTCTCTTCAAAATCCATTCATATTGAGGGACCTGATAAAAATTATAAAATATATCGGAAAAAAACCTTATAGGATCTCTAGTTCATGTTATATAAATAATGTTTAAGGTAATTTTGTTTTGATTAAAATGGGTGTAAGAGAGATCATTTCGTAGGTGACGATAGGGTAAAATCAATTGAAAAAATGTTACGTAAGGGGTATAGATTTAATATCATGAAACATTGGTGAGTTTGATCAAGAAATATTGGTGAGATATGTAAGTATGAAATTATGAACAATAAATGGTACTCTAGATGTTCTATGTTTCAAAATGATTTAGTAGTATTTAATGAACATTTCCTGATAGATTTTATGAATTATTATTATTCATTAAAATTTAACCACCACAATTATTTTATCACAAAAATTATATGATAACCCATCTACAAAAATTATGTTATGAATCAATAATTTTTTATAATTTAACATTATTTTATTTCAAAATATGAAGTAATTATCATTTAATTACAAAATTAAAATGGGTGGAAAAACATTTTTTAGAATAATTTCATTTTAATTAGACATTTTTATTATTCATAATTAAAATTAATTACAAATAAATGATATTTTATTTTATGATTAAATATTTTTTACATCATATAAGATTCAATATTTAAAATTTATTAACCTAAAAAAATTGCTAAAAATATTTAGTGAAGTATCATTCTATGAAAAATAACAGTTTTACCACGAAACATTTACACCTATACCATACTTTTTGGTCAAAAAACTAAATCGACCATTATAATTAATTTAAAAAATGATGAAATTAAAAATTCAAAAAAAATATTAAAAAAATATTTTAAATTTACAAATTTGATGATAATGAATTTTATTATAAGACCTTCTAATAATTAAAAACTATTTCAGGAAATATGTATAATCAAACCAAAAATTTTATTTACTACATTCCTAGTAAAAAATATTGGATTAATGATAACTTATTTTACTACATATTTATTAAATATAATCTCCATCTAAAACATCATTTAAAAATAATAAAACAAATTTCATTAGAATTATTTTAGAATAATTTTAAAGATAAAATGATTTTAATTTATATTTCCCTATATTAATTCAATTTTATCAATTTACGAGTTTCAAAAAAGAATTTTATTTTTTATGTGTAACTATGTCAAATAATTTAGTAATATATATATTTAACTTGCAATTCAAATGATTTATTTTTACTATTAAATAATTTTTTTTCTTCCATTTTGGTTTGGTGTTTCTTGTGAATAATGTTATTAAACACGTAAAATTTTAAATAAAATATTAATTTTTAAATGTAGTAGTGTTACATCAAAGGATAAATGACCCCCAATAATAGAAATAAACCCCATTTAATCCATATATATTAATCATTAATTTAATCACCTATTAATAAATGTGGCTTTGAAAAATACTTAATCAACACATGTGAGGCCCGTCAATTACCTAGTGTTGAACCATAGAAGAAGAATAATATGGATGAGTAAAATCTTATTTCATTATCTTGGTGGTATGTACACTATTAGAACATATCCATTTTAATTATTGGGATAACCACAATTATTGTAATTATCTACCCATATAATCTTCTAGATCATAACATGTTGTAAAGTCATCCTATTTTTTAAATTAATGATATAGAAAAAGATGATATTTTGAATACTCCTATTCAATTCTTGTAATAGTTTTTTATGAACAAAGATGAAGTCATATTGGTGAGTCTAGTAATAGAGGAAGACTCAATGGCAATAATAATAAATTATCTTATAAAAATTTATTTAACAGAGATATATGTGTCCAACCATTAGTGGAACTTGTATATGTTTTTATTGAATTACGCAATGATTAACAGAATGGATCACCAACAATATACCATTAATTTGGGTTTAATAGAAACCATCACGTTCATATATATGAACCATATATAATGCATCCAACCAATGATGCCATAGTAGAATAAAATTATGATAATCTAGTAAAAAATAATGTCCATTATGAAATTTCAATACTTGGGATGGCTAGAATAATTTATTCACATTAAGTAAATGCTATTGAAATTTTTATTTTTCGTATATATTATGGATCTAAACCATTTCAATGTAAAAGATAATTTCATAGAATTAATAACTGAACTATTAATCTACCAAACCATATGTATCTATTCCCTATTCATTATAGAAGATGAATCATGATTTAACCAAATCCAAATGGCCATCGATGATGAATAAGAAACAACCTTTATGGAACCCCAAGTGGTAAACTACAACTATGTGATACCCTTTTTCCTAATAAATACCGACACAACTTAAATTTTTTCCATAAGAAATGATTTCAATTACTTGAAAAATAAAACTCTATAATTCTACATGGATGTTTAGAAGTCATGTCTAAAAAATTCTCTTTTCAGAAAAATGAATCCACACACCTTAATGATAAATATCTTGATGGTAATTTTTTTTCACAAGGGATATTCAACTACATTATAGTGCAAAACTGTAACATTTTTGTTCATCCTTGGAATACCATGTTAATAATCAATATGAGTACTTGAATCCAAAATTTTATGAGATGATGTAATGGGTTCCTCCACTACATTAGGTTCCTCAAATGTATTCTCACATATAATTGTGTTCCCTCAATTATGTTAATAAAGAATGGGGTCAAGAACTGTTGGAATAGATATTTTCAATAGTCCAATGATTATCATAAGAAATATCTGCAACACCTAAAAATTTTGTATCATAGTATAGATGGTGTCCTATAATACATATTGTTGATAACATGGAATTATTGATTAGAACACTTTTTTTACTAAATAATTATGTAGGAATTTTAGAATAACTCAATTATCATTGAATGTGAATTTTTTCTATTATGTATTAATATTTAATTATTTAGAAAAACTAAAAATAATTAGTTTTTAAATCATATGTAGAAGAAATTATTTATTAAAACTTATGGTTTACATCATCTATAATTTTTATTTTAACAATTTTATTTCTAAATGATGAAATAATTAAACTTTAAATGATGAATATATATTCTATTTTAATTTTACACCTAGTTCCTTTCTGAAAATAAAATATTTATGTATGCATTAGAACACTTCCTCACAGAATATGTCAACCATGATATGTAGATGGTGGACATATAACTCCCTACCGGAGAGGCATTTTTTATTTGTGAATCCCTATATGAATTAGAAATGTACTTCAAAGGTGAATCTCGATTTCAAACAAGTATAAGGATGATAAATATGATGCTTAAAAAGGTGGAATATATAGTTGTACTTTTTTTTAAATGATGAATTTATTTGTTTAATTACTCATTCCTGATATATGAGGAATATTCCAATAATATAGTTGAATACCATGTTCATATTGAGGGTTTAGAAATATTCCAATTAATTGTAAGGGCCATATTTAGTATCTAATGTTATTAATAATTGGAGATCATGAAAATAAATGTGGAAAATACAATCCAGAAGTTAGAGTTAATTACCTTTATTAATTATATATTTTGGGAGATAGTTTAAATTACCATGAAAATAGAAATATAATAGTTCTGACAAATATATAATTCCTAAGAGGATGTATTGGAAAATAATTTTATAATATTGATATATTTTTACATGGATGAGATAGTAATCAACATAACATGTCATAGTGTAGTATTTTAATTTATCAGTAATGATATAGAGGAAATAAAAATTTAAAAAATCAATGAATGGATTTATCATCAATTGTTGACAAATAAATTAGTTTAATTTCCATAATATTGAGAAATATGTCATAGAAAATTCTATAATAAGGAAAGTACAATAATAAATATGTGGTGTTTGTGGAATAAATCAATATCACGTATGAATGAAATAAATTACATAATGTCTACTAAAAATAAGATCATGATGGATTTATCCTAATGTGAATTAATATAATATAGAACATCCTAATTTTTAAACACTTCCATGTTGATTCTTGTAGATGCAATAAATTAAGAAACAATCACTATTACAAAATCATATCTCTTTGATAAATCTATCACTACATGATAAAAAATGTATATCATTCATTAATAAATATGATTAATAAAAACACTTTCTTTATTTATTCCGTAACCATACATATTTCCATAAAATATATTCTAATGGAAATTTTTGTTTTATGTAATATATTTATTAGATTTTTACAAATATAAATTACAAAATAATTTATTTTTATTTCTCATATGAAAATGTTCTTATCTAATTGGGAAGAGGTTATACCACTTTACAAATTTATAACAAAAACATTTCATCACTTTCATAATTCCTAATATCAATTCCACAACTAGAGGCTTTTAAAAAATTCTAATAAATAATCATACCAATTTATTTTCTGTTAAAAATTTTAGGCATTATGAAGAGTACACTATCATGTATAACTATTAATAATTCTATATTATAGTGTTAAAAATATAATAACAAAGTCCATATGAATAATATGTATATAATATCCATCACAAGATGATAGACAATGAAATTATATATTAGGGAGATAATTCCTTATATTCTTTTTGGGGTAATATCAACATAACCATTAATATTAAAAAGGATAACCCAAAACTATTATATTTTTCAGACAAAGAAATTATATCTCACACATCAAATCAACATATTTGATCAACATATTGAAGATGTGTATAAATATATCTTATTTGATAGATTTGATTTGTTTATGTGAAAATATAGAATAATAATACAAAACTATTATATTTTTTAGACTTATATCACACAAGCATTAGTTATATTCTCAATATACATTGTTATAATTGAATATAATATTTTAGGTTATTCTTTGTGTATATAATTAATTCATCCCCACATCATATAAATATTTCTGTGATTCTTTTTTAGAATATAATGTTTAATAACAACAAACATGGGATCCAAATTGGGACATGAGGATAAGAACCCCTTATAATAAATACCTTTCATGACATCATTTTAGGGACAAGAAATTCTATATAGTATACCCCTAAATTCATTTGATATTTTACTAGTAATATAATAAAAAATGTATTAAGTATGATCTTAATCATAAGAAATTTTACTATAATACATTGTAATCCTAGTTTTTTTTGACATTGTACTACAAGAAATTATAGTCAATTTAAAATGACAATAAAATAGAAGTTATGATGATCAAAGTCTTACATCCATAAAAATAAATTCATTTTGTACATACTAATGAGTGATGGAATATTTGGTATATTTTCCATCCAAAATTAAATTAAACTATTAATATTATTCCACTCCACATGATTTTAAATTTCATAGATAGTTTTATTCAATGTGAATTCAAACTAAAACATTTCCCTTTACGTAAGAGAACAATCATCAAAAGTGTTCTCCTTTTAATGAGAATATAATGGACATGGAAGAACATAATTTAAAAATTAATTCATAAAAAAACAAGAAAAACCCATTTATCATAACTATGATTATATTTATTCTTGTTACTTTATGTTTTTTATTTTTTCATGGATTTTACAAACAAAGTCCCATAATAGATTCAATTGTGTTTCAAAAATTTTATCCAATGATAAGAAATTTACCATCTCACATAATACCTTACCATGAATATTTATTGTGGAATAATTATACACTATCCAAGTTATTAATCCTTTGTAGAATCATGTTTCCACCCATCTTGTTCCATGATAATCATAAATTTCATTATCATGTCACCCATTTATGATGATAATCTATATAGAGACTCATTTATGGTCTTCAAGTGACATAATTATTTTTTTGGGGTATGCAGTTAATCACAAACATTAGTTTTTTGGTCCATCCACAAGTCCCACAATCAATAAGTCTATGGACTTTGATATTACATGCTCTCATTGAGTTGAATTACATAGACTTAAACCATAATAAAGACATTATATTTCCAACTATATGTGAGCTATCTGCACATATAAATTAACAAAAAATATATGTGAATTCATTTCATTTAATAATACCAAAATTCGGACTCCTATATCTCTTATCTTTTTCTGAAATAATAGATCATCATCATATCCAATCTTACGTTCTATAATAAATATAGTTTATCAAATTTTCATAGTGTTTGTTATGAATGCCATTTATTAAGAAAAAAGAACCTAATAACCAAATATTTTTTGTGATTAATTCATATTAACCCATTATATATATTGATTCATTGATATATTTCAAAGGATCATATATAAATTTTCATCCAACTAAATCCTCATTAACTACCATGATGACTTGATTAATCTATCCCTATTTTCATCATAACTCTTTTCACAATTCAAGGGTAAAATAATTCATAGAAACATGACCATAAACTATATATATATATATATATCAATTTTTATGGTTATTTATAAAATAATTAGTCTCTCTAAAAACATCATGTTTACCTTTTACATTTTATATATGTGTTATCTCATATTTTAGTGGATGTTTTAGGACCTTAAAACACAATATACATTGTCCTGGTTGTATGAACCTAATCTTATGTACCCAATTTTGATTCCAAATTGTGTGACCCTAAAATTTAAATTAATGATACACGATGAATTATAAGGTTGAGAACATATAAATTATGTCTTATGAAATATTCATTTACCTAATAAATAATCCATATTATTTTATGATTTAGAAAAAACAAAGGTCTTGAGATAAAAATATATAATGATTTTATTGACCAAAACAGGTTCCTATAAAATGTTAGGTTATTTATCATTATATCAATAAGTTTAGTAAAGTTTTAGAGTAAAACATATTCTCAACATGCATATGATTTAAGATTATTATATGGAAAAATTTATATTCGTAAAAAACCAAATCTTCCAATTTTAAATTATGTCTCTTTTAGTTAATCATTTTCTAACATAATCTTGTAGTATACTCATTTGTGTTGAGAATTTTTGTAATACACAGTGTCATAACATTGATGGTGCTCAAATCCTTCTTATGTATATATTTCTATATAAACATACATCATTAATTTTTTTTGTCAAAATCATTAATGTACTAAATACTTGTTTGGAGATTCCACTCTTGGAATCCCTCATTAATATTTGGTATCATATATATCCCCTCTTATTGTAATTTGTAATGGTTGTATAATTTTTATAATAAAGTTGTATTTTGCCTAATTAATTACATGACACATATTAATCCTTCTTACCTAAGGTTTTATTTCATCATAGGGAGAATCTCATCTAATCCCAAATGATATTTCCTTATCGGGAAGTGGTAGTATCTCCCTTATGCAAAATAAAATTATTCTAAAATATATTTATTTTCCATTTCCTCCAACTATCATTTAATATGATATAATATTTCTATAATCCAACTATACAAGTTGAATTCAATACCATATATCCTTCACATTCTAGAATCATTCCACATGATAATGAATGATTATGAAATCCTATGTTTTTATGCTTTCATATCATGGAATTCATTTTCTTGGACGAACAATTTTTATGGAGTGATTATACTCAACATATTAGATGAAATTCCATCAGTTAACTTACTCCAACTATAATTCTCAAATCCTTTTGTTGTTATTTTCCTCTATAAATTCTTTTGTAGGTAAATGATCTTATTCACATGACACAAAATAGCATAGAAAAATGGTCTATCATTCATTTTCATATATATATATATATATATATATATATATATTATTACTTGAATATATTTGACATGATTTCATTATGTAAGATCCAGAAAAATGTTATATTATATGTTTTTACTACCTCTATTGATTAATTCTTTAACTACCCCACACAATAGTCAAAAATTTTATTTTTCTATTTTAGTATGGATGATTTAAAAAAGAATATTTTTCATAACTATATGTGTCATGATTCATATTATCATAGGATAAAAAGTGACGTTCGAACCTCATATGCCAAGACCAACCACCATACATTATTTTCACCAATATTTGGTGTTGAAACATATACTAATTGATATTTTAATATATTTTAATAATTCAATAGAGTATTTATTGAATCTATTTCATTTTTCCTTTCACATTAGCTATATTTTTAAACAAAATAACAATAAAATTTTTTGTATTTATTCCATTTATTTCATGATATTTCTTTGATAACGGTATTTCATCATAGAGGAATCCATAATGATACATTTTTATAAATCACTTATATTGTATATGTGTCTATATATTAATTAATTTTAATTAGATATTTTTTAATAACAAGTAATGAAGAAAGAAACATTTTAAAATACATTATAAATCATCTATAACCACACAAATCGAACACCGTACAGGTCCCCATCATTTGGCCATAAATTTTAATACATCAGATTTATTACTGCATGATAGTTTATTTAATTGAATGTGGTATACCCTACATATCTATTATAATTAATAGATAAGTCTAGTATATATGACCAAATATCCTCAAATTAAGTCTAAATTAGTTCCTAAATCCTAGATACTTGTTTCCCAATCGACAATCATATTTTTGGATAAATTCCACTATCATTAATAATGGTTATTTCCATGTTATTGTGATTCTTATAATCATATTGGGAATTCTGTAATGTATCATTATAATGGTATAGAAAAACTATTATATATATTATCAAGGACTATACAATGACTGTGAAAGGATAAATTACTCAAATCCCATTATATATATTAAAATACATATCACTTATCATTAACCTATAAATTAAGTGATATTTCATGAAAAATATCTATATTTATGTATTTCATATTCACTTCAGGTTTTCTACATTGGAAACACAGTAAGATAATATTTACAGTTTCCATATATTATATACTTGTTATAACCAAGGAAAAAATTATTATTTTGAACCTATATTACAGGGGATGTTTCCATGATAAGAAATGTATGTGGAATAAATCCTTTTAAGACATGAATCTTTGAATTTTTATGTTTTTAACACAAGTATATATATATATATATAATATATTAATATACATTTTTCATTTAACATCATATAGATTTATAAATCACATATTCTCCTTTAGTGGCTCTGTATTAGGTTGAATATATTATCATTTCCAATAACCATGAACCTAAATGTAATAATTATCATTTCAATGAACTACATGGGGTGGTATTATTTTTATTATAGTATATGAAATGAAATTTTATTCAAATACCCTATACAGAAACCCATATTTTAAACCAACATGTCCTATTATAACATATGTCGTAACATCTATTTTAGGGGTTTCAATATTGGATTCTATTATAAAATGATATATTTTCTTCCTAGAACAACATATGGATAGACTAATACTACTACAGGATATATAGTGAAATCATAAAAATATATCATATGGATTTCCTTAAATTATCATCAATTTCCACTCCCACATTATATTATATAAAAAACCAACTTTTATCAGTATTTAAATTACTATTTTCTGTTCACCATCATAATGAACTCTTTTTATACAAAACACCACATTCGTAGAGTGACTGAAAAACCCACCATCTATACAAAAAACTAGTAAGGAGTTGATTTAATTCAATAGATGACATATATTCTCCATAATGGAATTCATGTCAAACGTCCAATATTCAAAAAATGGCCATGTTTCCAATCAATGGAGTAGATCATTAATTGTCTAATATGATCACTAAAAGGGGGAGGTATAAATCTGTCCTATTTTATTTTTATGTATTTCTTTATTAAAATCAACCATTACCTCATGTTAAATATTTATATGTTTTATGAAAAACATTAATCAAAGAACAAAAAGAATAATATTTTAATTTACATGGTTTTCTAACCCACTTGAGTATCATATCCATGGAATGTTTTTTAAATACTCTAATACTACAAAACCCACTATAAAAAAATTATTTTTCATATTGTTAATAAAGAACATAATATCCATACACTTATGTCTCTCTATTATTAGAACTATAACATATTTGTATACTATATAAATTAGTTATAACAAATATTTTATAGAATATTTAAAGTCCTTTAATAATATGATTTTTATGTTTTACTAATAATATTTTTCATTTTTAAATTTTTCTCAACTTGTTAAAACCTTATTGTTAACATTATTTCCCAACCGTAGGTATGTACATCATGAACATTAGTATGAAAATCCATTTCCCTGAATATATATCTAATTTCATTATTCGATCATCCATCTAAAAAACTATATCTGATGCCCCAAAATAATGGACAAACAATTCATTATAATTTTTCATCTGATCCCCAATATATATGGAGTCATAATTACACATGATATAAATGATTTTCAAATGAAATTTTCTTCATCCATTAATTCTGATTGTAAAACTTTAGATCCAAACTGACCTCTTCTAGGTCTTCTTCATCCATATTCATCCCTGATTCGAATCACCCATAACCAATATTAGACTTCCAAAGTACATAATATATCACTATAAAAAACTAATTCTATAGAAGCTTAAACATTGACCACAAGAACATTAAACCCATTTACATCTTGATTGTACACCACTTTATATATATGTCCTAAAAATAGAAAATGTAGGAAGTAAAATTTATTTTACTTCTTAATGAAAACATAATATTGAAATATTTGGAGAATCCAAGTCCCCTAATGTATTTTAAATTGATATAGATTATTCTCAATTATTATCAAAAAATTTAAAATCCACAATCTTAAAAAATTTCTATAAACATTTTTAGAATAAAAAATTATCATTGTACAATATTTTAATATCTAGAGGATATACATATCATGGTCAATTTTTATATATTTACAAAATCATTTTCATTACTTTTGATGCAAATAATCATCAAACCAAAAAAATTCTTCTTCAGTATTACGTTCTGAAATATATTCTAAAAATAGAATATGGATATGAATCATCATTAAAAATATTCATTACAACAGTTCAAAATACATTCCCCAAATCTTCAACCATATGATGACTTCCACAATATACCTATTTTTGTTGATATTACATTTTATTCAGTATTAGTTGATCTTTATTCATGAATGATAATTCATCCATCATTTAGAAACTTTACCTTTACAAGTACTTAAATATATTTCTCATAGATATGTGTAGAAAAAGTAAATTTTGGGACTTCATTAAATGAATTTGGTTCATTCAATTCCTCATCATATACGTAGCTTGAGTAACATTCATGTAGTTTAAAAACAATAAAAATATTAAAAAAATTGTAGAATTAGAAAATATTTTTTTATGTAATGAAATATTATCAAAGCCCTTTCATTATTGTTTAATAATATATTAACCCAAACACATCATAACTATTTCTTTATTGAGTAGATTATATTTATAGAACATCCATATATATATATTCATAGTTTGAACCAGAACAAATACATCCCCTATTATAATAAACTATTAGATAATGTGTTCTTTTTAAATAATAATGTTGGAAACACAGGAATAAAAAATATTAACCAAATATGATTTTCATCAAATCATTTTAGGATGATTTTGTATGAAAATGATATATAATTAGTAATTTTCCTATTTTATGAAATATTCCTTGGAAAACATTGTTTAATTAGATTTCATTTTCATGAATGTTTATCCATTATCTAATTGTTGAAAATCACACTAATTTCTAATAATTTATGTTTTATTAAAAAATAGAATTATTTTTATTAACACCATTCACAGAAAATTTTATCATCTTTAAAAACACCTCCAAACATTGTAGAACCAAAAATCACCCCATTTTTTATAAGTCCCCAACCTTAATCACTAACTAATATTGAGTTAAGTCTAGAATTTGAAATTGAGTATCTTTTCATGTTTAGAGTTTTTTATAATTGGGCCATAACTATTACATTACATCTCAAAACATACAATGTAGACACTTACACTCTATCCAAATATTTTTCACAATAATAAAACCCCTTAAATAAAACAAGAATTACTTTCTTGACATAAATATTATTTAATCTTACTTTCCCTTAACCTTCCTTATACCCTATGAAAATATTTTCAAAAACATGTTATGATAATCCAATGCTAAGTACAAGATTTTAAATAAAGAAAGAAAATATTTATCTATGAATAAATACAAATAAAATAAATTATATTATTCAATCATAATACTTATGATATTTAACATACCTCATGAAATAATAAGATTTATGAATAACAGATAGAAATAATAAACCATAATGGTAACCTTTGTAATATATAACATACTTTCATTGTAACGTTCACAGCTACATAAGAAGTTACTTTTGGAATACCCATCACAATATATTCCATATATCACATAGAAGAAACATTAACGTTTACCTCTGTCACATTAACCAATTCATTAGAGAGATATATTGGGCACACCCACCTTCAGTTTAACACAAAACCACCCGTATAGTTAAACAATTCCAAATAACCATAACATAATCATATCACATAAAACAAACATAAAGGAATGATAACATTTCCACATTGAAATCACAATATTTCAGTTCAATATATTGATATAATAAATGATTTATAAAAACCATATTCAATAACAAAATATGTAATAAGGGTATATGGTATATAATTTCCTTTAAAAATCATTACATCTTGTTAAAGAATCTAAATATAAATTATTTTTTGGGGCAGCGGAATGCTCGTTGTCACCACATACGTTAAACAATAAAAAATATTTTTGTCATTTAGTAAAAAACATCATAGAAAAATATTCCCTTTTAAAATATTTTAATTAAAATAAATAAAAAAGGGTAAAATTATACACTCTATAAAATAAGGCCGTGTATAAAAAAATATGCCTCAATGAAAGGATATTGAGATGAGTTGTCATACCTTGATTATGACATGTCACGTATGTTTCTTGTTTTTCCTGAATAATAAACCTACATTACTTCCTACATGATTCAGAATCTTTTTAAAGTTTATTATTAATTTTATAAAATATATTACCATGTTATAAATATTACCTAATTATTTAAGTTAATATCAGTCATTTTGTTGATATTCGGTACTTGAGTCGAAAATGAACTTCTTTTTATGTAAATTGTCTGTGTAGTCAAAATTCCATCATCACCAAAATATTATTCAAGATTTAGTTATCATATATACATATATATCCAATATATATGTTTCTATATCCGTTATATATGTATTTATATTATTCCATAACATTTTGAGATAATAAATGAAATATATCATTCATGGAGGTGGTAAATTATATGTACGCATGAGCACTATGTTCATTTAATTTTCATATTTTAGGGAATGAAAAATAAATAATACATAGGAATATTATAATTCTAGTATAATATAATATTTTATACAAATTTCATATTTTCATTAATTATATCCTTTATAAGTTCCATGTATGGAACAAATGAGTGATCTCACTTTCAGGGGGAGATAGTCTGCAATTCCTCAAATGAAATTATCATATTTACACATTATGGAAAGTGTAAAGGTATAAAAAACATAATAATAGAGAAAATATAAATATTATATATATCATATATCAATATAGTTCCATCATAATATCCACCAAGAGTGGTGGTAGAGAAAAATTGAACAATCATTGTTTTGTTAAGTAGTAGTTCGTCGTACACTGAAACAGTATATTCGTATCTATTAGATAGAGGTGAGTGTTAGTGTAGTTTAAATAATTACCATAAAAACATCCAAATATTTTTTTAATTGAGTTTTTTATGTAATAAAATAATAATTAAAGAAATTAGAGTATAGAGGGAAAATAAATGTCATTAACTTGAGATAAGACATTAAGATTAAATCAGGTAACTTCATTTGATTTTAGCCAGAAGTCATTCTAGAAAAGCATTATGGAAAGTTAATTATTAGAGGAGTAAGGGAGGGATATTGGGAGCTCGTTTGAGAAAATTTTGGATGAGATAAGTGGCTTGATAGGTGAGATTAAGTGGGTAGATATGGTGTACTTTTATAAGAGTGAGGAGGGGCACTTTAGGATGGTTGTGAAATATTATTTTATTGTAAATTAAATTTAGAATAAAAATATTCCAAATAATTTTTAATTCGATGATAAGTTGATGATGGTTCTAATTCCCATCCTAAAGTAATTTTTATATAGGTTTTTAATATTGATTTATCCTTATATATTTGTTTTAACCCTTATTTTACACATTATAATCTTATAGTGACATCATGTTATTTACACATTGTGTGTTAATATAATTACCATTTCTTGTCAAACGAACCAAAAGAATGTAATAAATGATATATTTGGACATATATTAAATATTTTTTTGTATATTATATTTTTAGGAATTTATGTCCTTTAATAAACTATTCTATATTTTATATTATGAATTATGTCAGTTTTAGACACTATTCACATATGAGTTTTTTTTAAAATTCATAAAAACATGATTACATTGAACCAAAGGCCTTAACTAAAATATAATATTTCAATATAATCCATAAAATTCGTTTAGGGAATAAAAATATTCAAATTATATTTATTTGAATATAAATAATATCATTTCATTGAATCATTTATTAATGAACCAATCACTACATCATCATTGCGTCATAATTAAATATATTTATTTAATGACTAAACATTACAAATAAAATATAATGACATGTGAAAAAATTTTATGTTTATAATTAAAATATATAGCCGAATATATCACTTTTATAACCCCGCATAAAAATTGGTTTAGTAAAAGATTTATGTTTATTTTATATTTCTCTCAACATTAAATTAATTCTAATAAAATAATATTTTCACACCCATGTTTCCATATGGGGTCCCAAAATCAACCCAAAAATTATAATGGTCAGATATATCTCATATAATAGGATTAGGACATTTTTTAGGGTAGTTTAATATGATTATAATTTTATGTATAACCTTATTTACAATATTTACACTTTTACCATGGTAAATAAAATAATTAGTGAAGTTACTATTCGTAATGTCCAAAATAAAAAAGTATCTATTTAAAAAATTTGAATAATTTGATTCCAAATATTTAATCCATTTTCATAAATTAAAAATAAATATATATGAATAATTAATTTAAAATTAAATCTCATTGTCAAAACCAAAATAACTTTTTTATGTAGTAAAAACTGCCAAAATATTGTCATGTGTTTATGTCCAATCAAAATGTGAAATTACATCCAATTAACAAAATTTTTTTAAATGATAAAAATATAATCCATTTAAACTTTAAAACCAACTAGAAGTAAAATATAACTATATAAATAAATTAGATGAAAAGACATTTTTGACTTAAAATATGTTATTTTTCACTATTTATTAAAAATAAACATTATCAGAAAATGAAAAACAATATCCAAAGATAATATAGATGTACCACATCTATAGAATAATTTTATTTTATAATATATAACATATAAAAGTGAAAATAACTATATTTACAAAGGGTTTTCCATCACAAGTTAGTTAATTGACAATTTAAAAATATTAAAGTATTCAATACATAGAGTAAGATTCATTTTTATTTTAATCATATAAAATTTATTACATTAATGAAAAGTCATTTCAAAATAATGTTTCATAATATTATAGTTAGTTATGTTTATTCCAAAATATATAACGGCTATTCATTAGCTACCATTTAAAATAATTATAATATTATTGTATTTCTTTTTGCTATAACTCATCATTGTGTGTAATGTAAGATTTCAGAAAAACCATTGTTGCGTGTTGAGAATGATATCCGAAAAGAGTAATTTTTAAATAAAATCTATTTCTTATTAATAATTATTAATAGATATGAAAAGCAAAAATTTTATAAATACCTAGGATCCTACATTATTCCCCCTTTGGGATTTACATCCTCGCAATTCAATTCACTTATAAAATACGTGGGGCTGTTTGTCCCTCATAGAATTTTCATATTCCAATGTGTCTTGATAAACCATTTTTTTCACAAAACAATTACCTGATGAATTACCTTATTAAACAACACATTCTCTCTGTGGTCAAGAATCTGGATTGTTTGTTCTTCATAAGAAAAATTCTCTTCCAACTGGACAACCTATGGAATAAAAATAGGAGATGGATTCGGTATATAATTTTTAAACATTGAAACATGAATAAAATTATACCCATGGGATAAAATTGGATGTATAACCACTCTTTATAATATAGATCTCTCATTCTCTAAGATTTCATTGGTCCAATGAATTTGAGACTCAGAATTCCTTTCTTTCCAAAATGAATCACACATTTCCCGGGAGAAACATTGAAAAATACCTAATCACTTACCTCAAAAGAAAGATCATTCATCTGGTTATCTGCATAACTTTACTATCATCTCTAAGCTATCTTAATGTGTTTCTGAATCAACTATACTTTTTCTTCCATTTCTTCTACCCATTCCAGTCCCATCATCTTCCATTCACCAACTTTATCCCAAAAATCTGGAGTTTGAAAATGGTGTCCATATAATGATTCAAATTGATCCATTAGTATAATTGAATGAATACTATTATTATAAGAAAAATAAACCAAAAAAATATGTTGGTCCCAACATCCCTGTTAATCCTTTTAATAGGCACCAAACATATCATCCAATGCATGAATTATTTTTTCTTACCGCCCATCTGATTGCAGTTGAAAAGATTTATTGAAATTTAATTCAATAGATAAGGACTTCTCAATGCCCTTTATAAATATTAAAGTAATACAGGGATCATGAGTAGATACAATGTAGAGGGGAAATCCATGTAACCTATCAATATCTTTTATATAAAATCAAGAAAGTTGATAAAGAAACATATTATCTCGAATAGAAGGAAAATCATCAGATTTAGTATATCGATCAACAATAACCCAAATTTCATTGTTATCTCAATAATACTTTGGTAATCCTACTACAAAATCCATGGACACATATTCCCATTTCCTATCTTGTATTGGAAATGGCTAAAGCATCCCTTTCGGTAACATTAGTTCTGATTTAACCAGTTGACAAGTCAAACACTTCATAGTAATGTCTGAAATATCAATTTTCATCACATTATAACAGTAATACTCTTGAATATCTCATTAAATTTTTTTACTGAAAGGATGTCTTTAAAAAGGAGAACAATGTGCTTCAAATAACAACTCTTTCTTCAATTGTGAATCATATGGAATACATAATATCGTTCCAATCCTCAAAACATAGTCTTTAATAATATAAAATTTAGTTAAATTACTATTCTGAACAAATTCTACCTTTTTTTCCTACTCACCTTCTTCTTTATCTACATGCCTCATTATGTCTGAAAGAGATAATTATACTAAAACCTTAAACAAAACATAGTAAAAATCTTCACCGACATCATCCAATCCAAAATTCATCAAATATGAAACAAAAGGATCTCATTCAGAATGTATCGATGTTAATGGAGTAGTATTCTTTTAACTCAAAGAATGATCCACATTATTTTCTTTTCCTAGATGTTAATGAATTTTGGATTCATAATACATGATAAATTGTATCAATATTCTCTATCTCTTGTACAATTATTTCTAAGTGGGTATATAATTAAGAAATTTTTAATCAATATATAGTTTACATATAAAACCATAAAATTGATGCCTCAAACTTTTTAAAGAAAAAAACAACAGTAGCTAATTCAATATCATGTTTAGGGTAATTTAAATCATGAGATTTCAACTGACATGATTCATAATAAATTTCCTCATCATTCTGAATTAAGATACAACCAAGTCATTTCAATGTATCATCACCATAGATAACAATTTCACCATTTCGGGAAGGCATGGTAAAAACTGGAGCATTCACAAATATAATTTTCAATTCATGAAAACATTTAGCACATTTTTTTTCCCGTTGAACATAATAGCTTTTCGAGTTAACTTATTTACTCGGATAGATAACCATTCAATATTTTCAACAAACCTCTATTAATAACCTTCTAAAATATGAAAACTACAAATATCTGTTCTATTTGTGGGTCTTGGACATTCTTCAACAAGTTTTGTTTTAGTTGGATCAACATTTAAGTCATCCTTAAAAACACTATTACCATGGCTAGAAATTTTTTGTAACAAAAAATCACACTTTATGAATTTACCATATTGATTCTTTTCTTCTATGGTTTGGTATACATCCCATAAATGACATTCATGCTCCTCTTTACTTTTATAATATACCGAAATATCATCAATAAACACAACCAATACCATATCCCACAATTCATAGAAAATTCTACTCAAAAGATCCATGAATACAATAGGTGAATTATTTAACCCCATAGATATAACTACAAATTCATAATGGCCATATCTAGTACAAAACATAGTATTCAGAATGTCTTCATCCATTACATTCAACTGATGGTACCCGACCTATTGTCAATCTTCAAAAATACAAAGCTCCCTAGAGCTAATCTAACAAAACAACGATATGAATCAATGTATTCTTGTTATTAATTGTTATGTTATTCCAGTCTCTATAATTAATGAAATGTAATATTGAACCGTGTTTATTTTAAGAAAACAATATATGAGCTCCCCATGGTGATGTTCTATGTTAAACGAATCCTTTACCTAATAAATCATGTGATTTCTTCTTTTAACTCAAAAATTTCAATTTGAGGCATTCGATAATGGGTTTTGAAATTTTATTAGTATCCGGAACAATGATAACTATAAATTCAACTTCCCTATCTGGTATTATAACAAGAAAATCATCAGTAAAAACATCAGGATTCTCATTTAACACTGGGACATTATTAAACTAAATAGTTCAATTGTTCTCTACAATATGGGAAAGGTTACATTCATTTCCATATTTTAATAGTTTCTTATCCTCTTAATATGTTATTAAAAGTAAGGGCTCATTCTTGTACAAAAACTAAAATTCATTCTAAAAAGAGACCTCTTTAGCTACGCAGCTGATCTTAGCATGATAAATTGAATTTCAATCCATTCCCAAAATAACATCATACTATACTAGATGGAAAATAGTAAGGTTTGGAGGTAGATTCTTTCCCCACACAAGAAAATGATGTTTCTTATAATTTCTTTTTGTCTCAACATTTATTCTATGTAATTTAACCAAATGTTCAGGAATCATTTCTTGATATTTAATTCATAACATAATAGAAAATTTATCAAAAATAAAATAATGTGTAGTCCTAGAATCAAAAAACACATTTTCATAATCTGAATTAACAAAAAAACACTTGATACTACTTCATTTTTTGTCCCAACATCTCATAAAGTTGTTTCAATGAATTTACACAACCATTTCATAGTGTAGTCTGGCTGATTTCCATTATTTGATTTCTTTTTTAGATAATAATTTTCATAATTTCCCATTTCGTTTCACATAATTTATTTTACTAATTATAAATAACATTTCGTCTTACCACTACACTGATATTTTCTAGTAAAATTATGAGCCTTATATACAACATTACAACATCAGAAGCACTTAACATAATTCAAAATTACATCCCTAGTGTGATTTTTACCATAATTTTCACAAACTGTAAACTTAAGTCTCATACCATCAGCCTTTTTTGAATAATTCTTCACTTTCATCTGCCACCTCAACATCTTTTTTTCAGAGAACACCTGATCATCAAAAAACACTATTTCCACCTTCTACGCACATGAAACACCTTTTTTATGACATTTGACCTCAATAGAAGCTAATTCCCTTTGATACATTGGCTTCAATCCTGAGTAAAAATGAATGATTTTACTATCAAAACCCCTTATGAAATTTGGAACATACCATTCTAGTCGAGTGAATTTTTCATCATAAGAAATTACTAAGTCATCCTCCTACCTCAGTTACAAGAATTTTTTTCCATCCTAAGACGAAATTCATATTGAAAAAATTTCTAATGAAACATACATTTGAATGAATCCCAATCAAGGGAATAAGTCCACTCACCATATGTGATACTTTTAACCATTGACCACTAATAATTGGATTCTCCTTCAAAATGGAAAATAGTAAGAGAAACCATTTGATGTTCTGAACAACCCATGAAATCGAAAATCTTTTCTAGTTCTTTAATCCACCCTTCAGCATGCATTGGGTAATATGATCCACTGAATGATGGGTGATGTTGCCTCATGAAATGATCCACTACTGACATGTTTCATTGTGGTTGATCTGGATAACCACATGTATGTATACCACCATAATTTATATCATGATTCAAATGTTCCATCACTACAAAAAACTATTCAGTTCTGATTATGACCATCTTAGGTTGCTGATTTGGAAGTTTGTTTTCTTTTTGATGATTTCCCATCGTTGTTTCCTTGTTTCCACTGCGAAATTCCATTTTGAACACATAAATATCATAGATGAATCAACATGGTAATCTTTAAATTCGATATGATTTAAAAATTACAAAAAAATAATAATTTAGGTTTCTTAATTTAACAATATCCTAACTCCTAAAGTTGTCTAATCCAACATCTTATAACAAATATAAAGCCCCATACATAAAAATTACATAATCTTGAGTTAAATCAACTATTTGACATTGAGGATATTTTCAGTTTTACAGTTTTAGATAATTAGGCCATAATTATTGAATTACAATTATAAAATTACAATATTGACCCTTCTACACTATCAAATTAATTTCCCAATTATAAAACAAATTAAATAAAAAATTTATTTTCTTGATTTAAATATTCATGAATTCTTCCTTTCTCTAACCCTTACTTATACCCTATAAAAAATATTTCAAAATCAAGGGATGACAATAAAAAAGCTCAGTAAGGGATATAAAATAATGTTTGATAACATTAGTCCATGAATACCTACAAATCAATAAAATCATAATTTTCAATCATAAAACATAATCTCTTTAACATACCTCATTAAATCATAATATTTACAAATAACACATAGAAATCATAAATCAAAATGGTAAGTTGTGGAATCCATAACATACACTAATTGTAGCTTTCAAAGCTACTTTGGGTGTTACGTTTGGAATACCCATCACATTATAATCCATAAATTTTATAGTAGAAACATTAACCTTTACATTTTTCACGTTACCCAATGAATTGAAGAGTTATATCCGGCTCACCCGTCCTCAGTTTATCATGGAAGAACCAATATTTGTAATAATTATCCAAGAGACGAAACATAATCATAACACATAAAAATAGAATACAAGAAATATAACATTTCCACATTGCAAAAACAATATATCATTTCAAGATATTGACATAATAAATGATTTGTATATACCATATTCAATACCATAATATGTAAAAATGGTATATGGTATTTATTTTTCTTTTAAAAATTTTACATCTTTTTAAGTAATCCAAATATTAAATAATGATCACAGCAGCAAAAAGGTTGTTGTCACCGCGTACGTTAAAAAGAATCATTCCTATGTTCATTTAGTAAAATGAATCGTTGAAAAAGATTCATTTTTATAATTTTTGAACTAATTTAAATTAAAAATTTTATGATTGTCCAACATATAAAAGAAGGACAATTTTTTGACACCCCATTCCATCAAAGAGTTTCAAAATATGACTATAGGAATCCATTAGAAAGAAAAAGGTGGGAAATACATGAACAAAATTCATGATTTTCCAAGGCATGAGTTTTTTGTTGCCTTAGTCTATTAAAAACTCATTTGGAGTGAAAAATACATGCATGAACCCAATATTCCATGTATCTAACTTTCACGCCACCATATTCCATGCATCCAACTTTCTCACACATTTCCTTTTCACCCTGGGTAGTATATTTTCCTATAAATAGACCCTGGCGGCCCTCATTGTATAGAATAATTTCCATGAATCCAAATTGATGATCTGGTCATCCAAGTATTTCTCCCTAGCCATCCAAAACATTGATGGTAGTTCTTCAACACCATGAGTAGATGATTTATGGGAGGATCATTTGACTTATGTACTTTTATAGATTTAAAACCATAACTATTCCCTGCCGAAAACACCCAACCTCCCCATGTTTGAAATACTTTTGTGTCACCTATTCCTTTTATATGAACATGAATTGCCCAATTCTGGGACCACATGTGAATACTCTTTAAGGCTTGAAAAATGTCTCTCACAAGTATTAACACATAGGCTGTTCATAGATTAAGTGATCATCAAGTCTCCCAAGTCTACTTGTGTTCCCATACTTGAGATCCCCTACCTACATGGGTGCCATTATTTGATTCACTTACTCTATTTAGTTTACAAGCCATCATGACTTCCTTAAATCCATTTATGGAATGGATTCTTCTTCCTTGGTTCCCTTGTCTTAAATTATTTCTATTGAGACCTCCACCAAAACCTCCTAACTTATCAAACCTTTGGGAAAGGCACATCAACGTTTCTCATTTTTGGGTTTGTATTTCCACAGTCAATGGAATCCCAAATTTTTTCACAATGGGGGTAGAATTCATGTAGTGTCTGTGGGATTGTATATCCACAATCCATTGAACAATTCTCTTAGGAACATTATTGGGACGTTCCCAGTTTGGAGGAGAGTTGGGTCTTGGCCTATCCCTTATCGAAGAGATGGCCCTGAACATCGGGTCTCTGGTAGGGGAAGAAACGGTTCATACCTAATCTTCCTTTGGAAAATAAAGGTAAATGATACCTCCCCTACTAGGATCAATTTTAGGGAAACCGTCCTTGCATAAGCCCCTTTTTTTCTTGAAAGTGGTATCATCAATGCTTCTCCATTATTCATCGGTGCCAAATACCAGAGGGGAGATGGGAAGAGGGAATTGTGTTACCATTCCCCTATCATGTTGTGCTTTTTCTCCAGGGCCAACCATCTTGATTTAATCCCCTAACATTAATTCCTTACTCCTTACATTGGACCCTTTTCCAATGTAAATATAACAGAGGGAATGCTCATCACCTCACCCTATTCCATGGATGATGCACCCTATTCCACTGGCGGATGATGAAAATTTCTAATATTTGAATTCCTTTGTTAAATATTTGGAATCATTTTGTTTCTGAAACTAAGCATGACTCACGTGGGCTAAGATATTTATCATGGTCCCAACATTTTCACAACCAAAGGAACTAAAAGAACTCTAATTCCTATTCAAACCAAGATATATAAGGAACCCTTTTAGGGAACGAGCTTACTGTATGTCCTGTTTTGGGGTGCAACCCTCATTCCCTTAATCTGGGCATTCAACTTAAGAGTTATCTCCAAATTAAACCCTCAAGTCACCAAGGAATCCTTTCCAGGAAGTAAGCCAGAACTGATTTCTCTCAAAGAACCATATTCTCCTATGAGACTAATCGAACTATATGGGATTTGATTCTCATCCACATGGTATAGGTTGGAATCTTCCTTGAGGTTCAAACCTAAAACATAAAATCAACCCTGTTCTCCTTGGTCCTTATTACCAACATGGTCAAATCTTGGAAGCCCATATCCTTTCAATGTTCCTAGGGTTTCTTCAACATAAGTCCCACCCCAAACATTGACTAAGAATCCTCTGTTTTGATGTATATACCACATGAAATTAAATTTAACGGCTAGGTCCATATCACTTGACCTTAAAAGGTATGATGTGTCCCATTTAGTGGCCCCAAACTATGAGGGTTTTGATTCATTTTACAAGGATACATAGGTAGCCAATTTTATGGGCATGATCCCAAGATCAAACCAAACCTTTGTCTCCATAGATGTCAATAAATGCCAAAGCACCCAGCAGAGTGGCATAAAAATCAATATCATCATAAAGATTATTAGAAGAATGTTGAAATAGTATATTAGAGGATATCATTAATGGAGAACCTCTAATACATACATATATCTCTATTGATGAAGAACAATGAATATATACTAATGATTTTAAATTTTACACATGTAAAAAGTGATTGAAAATATCAAGGGAAATATATGCAATACTTTTTGAAATAATTTAGGATTCATGAAAATATCTTTAATTTATAATGAGAGTCCCAGAGTAGATAATAATTCCCCTAAAAAGGGTGTGATGAGTCCGACCTACCATCCCCTCGACTAATGTACGTTCCTAAGTATCATAATGTTTAAAATTAACGAACTCCTGCCTTTGGAAAGAAGATTCTATTTGGATAATGAATTACAGGATGTTTCTGGTTTCATAAATAAATCCAATGGAAACCGCCCATAAGCAAAGATTCCTAAAACTAGAATACACATTTTAAAAAACTACAAAAAATGGTAAACCCTACATGAATCCTTAACCAAGTTAAAAATTTTACCAACCTGTTAGGCCCCTATCAAAAAATAAAGGAAGGCCAGAAATAGGAATCAATCACACATGTATCCATCTAAATTAAATGTTTCATTAATGGAGTTCATTATTGTTTCATCTTTTTCTCAAAATTCACTTCACTGCAAAATGGCTTTCTTCAAAACAACATCTATGAAATTTCCAACAACTGCAAAAGCTGGCTCCCCATCCAAGGGAAGGACGTCATCACAATCCTTGCGTCTTCAATGCTGGGTCTCTAACATGCTGGTAAAGAAGTACTGTCAGCATGGTACAATTCCAACATTGTAGGTTGACCGTCCTGCCCTCCAGCTCAATAACAATTCTCGATAATCTAGCGAACGACGACTGATGACCAAGAATAAGATGGTTCCAAATACCGTTTTCAATAGTTCTTGGTCCATATCGTTGGAATGAAACAATAAATCCCTTCCATACTATATATAGGTGGATCAATAAGTCACTCAAGGCCTCAATTCAAAAATTAAAACGTCCTTCCTGATTAATCCCAATAGAAATCACCGCTAGAATCAATAGTCAGTGAACCCCCAACATGATGGGGGTGTTGCATTTAGACGTTCAGCCCAGGTCTCTTAGACCCGATCACAGAAGAGGAAACACCAAGGAAAATTTCAGTTCCATAGAAATCATGTTCTTATCTCTACTCTTTCTGAATAAGCCCATCAGCCTAATATGATGGAAAACAACGAACGAGCACATACACCCATCCATCTTAATTTTTCTACCCAACAGACTCATCTAGTTACAACCTACCAATCCCACCAGATAATCCCTGTGGTGTTCTATGAAAATGAACAAACACCTGATTACAAGTTATCATCTAATCGATAGACTCATCTGATTACAGTTAAAGAAGAACTTCAATCCAAAATGGTGGAACAGGTAGACATGAACATACACCAGTTTACAATCACCAATTCTATCATCAGTCTCATCTACCAGTGTTGAAATAAGTTCGTCAATCATACCTGATGGGAAATATCCAGTAGTCACATACACATGTGAATGATCATCAAGTATTCCAACAGTATCATCTCGTAACACCTGGATATGTCAGTTGGAAAGCTCCGATGACAAATCTGCGGCAGACTCAACTCTCTACCCCCATGTAGAATTATTGTCAATACCCATTGATAGGAAAAGGAGGACATGAGCAAGCACAAACACCTACAATAGATATGGAATGGATGTATATTATCTTTTTGGTCGTTGAAGTCACCAAACACATCTTATCAATGGTGAAAGGGAAGACGCAAATCCTTGCTCATATTCTGGAAGCATGATAGGATATTTTAACAACCCCTTTAGCAGTACTGGGTAAAGAGACACATAAATGTGTCCCCACACATGGGATGCCACTTCAACATTACATCCCAGAACTTATACATAACTCTGTTCTAGTCCAGGAGGGCCATGGGGAATACTCCCCCATATCATACAAACAACAAGACCAGGAACATACACCCTTTCTAATTGGAGATAATTAGTAAGTAATGGTAACTACTCTAAGGTATGCACATACAAGTGTCCATGATAACCAATTTTCTTAGCAAGTGGCCCCAACGAAGTATAATAGAACATCTAAGAAGAAGTATTGTCTGGCACTATTGGAAAATAAAGAGTCGATCCACAATTTTTCTCTTCATAATACTGGGGTTATTGAAGCCCTCAGAAATTTATCTATTGGAGCTCAAAATCCTACCCTCTCATTACCAAATTAGGATAGTAGTAATAGTAATTTGGATGTTCCTCATCAGACACTTCATCACGAAGACAAGCATCATAACAATTAGGTCAATATAGAGTGCTTATCTCTAGATGAGAGCTCTAGAAACCCTCCATGTGTCTCGAAGACCAAAGAGAAAGATGATTTATCACTTTCTTTAATCCATCATGTTGATCCTCCCCATGATTTCATTCACTGCTAAAGTTATCTCTGCACATGTATTTTTCAGTGTCAAAAAATTCTATAATTGAAAATGTAGTGACGAGAAATACCTCCTATGTTGAGGAACTTGAAAACACATGGCCAATCATGTATTATTCCTTTTCATTGACAAGTGAAGCACTTTCACCAACATAAGACATCTTAAGGGAATATTAATTCTCCAAACCTCCCTTGGGGCATTTTTCTTTTAGTACAGAGCATCAACTTTCGTTAGTCCAAGTGGAGAAACCTCTAGTGAAGGATGATGAATATTTGTTAAACATGAGGAATCAATTAGTTAAGGGAGAAGTACCAGTCTTTTTCTGGTCTTAGAAAAAATCCCAGTATAATATTCTTGAATTCATGATAGAAGATTTCATTCCTGATATTCGTCTCAATTTATGGAAGACTCTTTGTCATTTAAAAACCAAAGTATTACCATATGATCAATATCAAAATCATGTAAAGGTAATATATGGGTTGAGGTGCCAAAATGACTTGGCTTCTCTCTTAGTTTTACAATATCCATATGTTGAAAAATAGTAGAGAATCCATCAACGTGCATGCCTCAATTCTCTAAAGAGAATAAAACAGTAAATTTCTAATTCCCCATATAGTGTTCGTATTAGAAGATGGGGTTCACATGGTGTATTTTATTTCATTGCACTCTGAAATCTGTAATGTCCAACAAAATTGGTCTCATGAAATTTTATTTCCCATGTTAATCTACAATCAATATATTTTGTATGTAATTGAATGTATGCTCAAGAACAGTCCTTAGAAAACTATCATCAGAGTCAGGCCCAAATAAAAGAAGTTGTTGAGTAACATTTACATCAAGAATATGAGAATCTTGAGCAGGCCTCCCACATAGTGGATGTTAGGAGTCATAGAATGAAAATGTCTAAAATTGCAAAGTGTTCATCCAAAGTAATAATTTGAGTGGTTTTCAGATAATTTACCCAGCTATTGTATGAACCAAAATTCGCATAATAAGAAGAGAAGTTTCACAAAATTTAGCCATTGTAGTTCAAGAATCACCCAGATTGCAATGATAGGGGATTAATTAATTCAAAATTCAAATTCATTAAATAATATCCAGATATTTGAAGAAGTATTTAACATCCCCAGCCTATAGGGATGGGGGATTTTTCTCATCTGCAATCCCTTCTTCAATAGAGGTCAGTTTTCTCCTGATTAGGGAAGAAGCCAGAAGTAATGCATACAACATAATTATCTATGGATTCCCTTCATGTTATTTTCTACCAAAAATTTCATGGGAATAAATTATACAAGAGAACAGTGTCTCATGGAAGATATAGTGGGAGACGATCTTACAAAAATGCTGACAGAATTCCATTGTTGGATTATGTGTTAGTGAATGTCATTAACATCATTGCAGAAGTTCTTCCAGAAAATGAATCTAGTTCAGAGGAATCATAAGATGATGTTCTTATCCATAATATTGTACCTACTAATGAAAAATGAAGAAGGTGTGCATACCTGAAATCCGTGGCTTACCGAGAATCTAGGAATGCATTCAAATAACCAACTTGCAACCATCCAAAAGGAATCTAAGATGGGGACATGCCAATGTCATGTTGTATCTCAATTTTCAAATGGAAAAGGTAAATCTCTTTTGCTTGAAGAGATATTTGCATAACAAGAAGAAGAAATGGAGGAGTTGAAAAGTCTCAATACAGATATACTTCACAACATCATTTCTGCTAGATGTACTCCCCAATTAGTTCCTCCACTTTCACATCCCATAGGAGCTCCTCAGAGAAGAGTATTTGTAGTAACTAGATATGAAAATAATGAATTCCCTCCAATGGGTACACAATCAATACAGGACTATATATATCTTGATAGTCTTGTACAAGTGGGTTATCCTAAGCAAAGATCAGCACCATCATCCGTGGTTTTTCTGGTCGTTGCAGCAGCTCAAGATCTAGTTTCTATAACTGCACATGTTCTAGTTGATATGAATGTTCCAAAAATGCTTATGAACACAATTGAGGTATTAACAACTTTATTGGATGCAATGGAAAAATTCCATGCACCAGTTCAGCCAAAAAATAGATAATGCCCTGAATAGGTGGATCCAATTATTCCCCCACAAAATTTGGTGAATACCATATTCCAAATCATCAATGGTTCAGGAGATTTGGATCAATAATTAACCCATTTTGTTTCTCATTTTTATCCCATGATGGGAAAAACTCAACAACAAAAGGTAGTTAAGAATAGGGGTTTTGTGCAGTCATTACACGGACCAAATTTTGTATGGTATACAAATTTAAAGTCTCAATCAATTACTGGGTGGGAAGATCTCTATCAGAAATTCCTTCATCAATTTAGCTCAACTATATCAAAGATTACAGTTTATTATCATAACAATTTTAAAAAAAGGTATAATGAAAGAGATTCATATTTTCTTGTGTGATAGAAAGGATTATCATATTCCTTAAATCTAGCACTACCTGATTAATTGTTCCTTCCAATCTATGTGGAAAATATGCTTGAAGAGTTACTCACACCATAGATCCTTGTGAAATACAACGGAGATTTTTGAGACTTTACATCAATGCTCAATAGAAAGAAGAATATATTATATAAATTAAGCCTAAAACTGATATAATTCCATCAAATATGGATATGAGGATAGGAATGGAAAAAGATGTTGCAGTTACACTCATGTAGGTATCTGTACCTACTTCTACTTTAAGACCTTCATCATATAGAAGACATCCTCCTTCTGAGCACCAGTAGCAACGAACGCCTCGTCAGGATGATTGAAAAGATCAAAAGCAAATTTTTTTGAGGAATTAATGAATAATGATTATTATTTCTAGAATAAACAAGTTCCTGATTACTTCATATCAGCTTTGGAAAAAATTGGTTCAGTGTACAAGGCCGAAGAATCAAAATAAATAAGGAGTTGAAGATCTTTCGAATTATTGACCCATTAACTAAATGTTGTGACATCCCATTCAAGAGTGTTTTGGTTTCAAAAACATCTTGCAAAAGATGGTAAACTATGGACAGGTAAAAATGAAAAGTTTATCAGTTCAAGTAGCATCTGTTACTACTACCGATCTAGAGGAAGAAGGATAATGGCAGGAAGTTAATTGTAAAAATGTGAAAAAATATAATGATTGGATTTTCAGAAAAACAATCAACCGTACTAAATATGTTTTACGAACACAGTTGAAACAACCAATTGTGTCTTCTACCACTTCTTCCATAGTAAAACCATCTTCATAAAAAATTCATTCCTCAAATAAGCGAAGTGATCATAAGGACAAAGTGCAGTCAGAAGAAGCTGAACTCTTGTTAAGGCCAAAATTTTCCTAGACCCTAGAATATTTCCTGACATCTATTCCAAAAACATGGGCACCACCCTGCCAAATGGCACAACCAGGATTAACCTGTAAAAAATAATATTCTTCAAATGAAGAATTGATCTTTGGTTTTGTTAATGTTATCCATTTAATAGATCCTTATGTAAATGGTGATTCTGTTTATAATGAGCTAGAATTCTTTTTAACAAATTGGGGAACTAGAGGATGAGGTCAAGGTTGAGGATACATGGGAAGGCATGGGAATTCTAGAAATAACCATGTTAACTATACCCCTAATCGAACCATATATGTGGTAGAATCTCATGGAAGAGACCTTCTGCGGTCTCAACAAGAACAAGGAGTTTCTTTCGGGCAAGACAAGTTTGGTTCTGACACAATTATTTAGGAAGATTGATTAGAAGATACACCATCTTCTTCTCAGCATGTGAATAAACCAAGTCAGTCTAATCTACCAAATCCAGGAGTATTTCAACCTTCTGATCTGACATAGAATATGTCTAAATTAGAAGAATAAATTTCCAAAGCACCTATAAAACTGCATCTCCATTCTAGGAAATGCATCCCTTTGGACAAAATGTATGATGTCTTGATACAATTTACCAATGTACTGTCCAATTTATAAATTCTTCATGCTTTAAATCTATCAAACCATATTTGAGAGGAACTCATTGAGGCTCTATCATGTCATTAAGAGTTTGAAGCCTAAGATGTTGTTGCGGATATTTACTGTACAGTGAATGAGCCTGCACAATGTCATGTAGTTATATCTTTTATAGATGAAGATAAAGATGATGTTGTACATGGACATATCAGACCCTTGTATTTTTCTATCATGATCAAAGTCATAGACATCCGAAGAGCCTTTATTGATAATGGCTCTGGAGTCAACCTCATTCCTGTTCATTCACTTCATCAATTGGTCTTGAATTAACGTGATTTATCTCATTCCATTTTAATGTTATAGGGATATTACAAGAATGATAAAGAACCTCGGGGTGAGATTAAACATAGAACAAAGTTTGTAAATCTTCTGTCTAATTCATATTTCATGGTTGTTCGTCATGATATAGCCTTTAACATTCTACTTGGAAGACCTACGTTGCATGGACATGTAGCCATACCTTCATCATACCAAAAATGTCTTATGAACTATTTCAATGGTCAAATAGGGACGTTGTATGGTGACAAGTCACCATTCAAAACATTTGAATCTCAATACATTGAGGCTGAGTTTTATCACACAAAAAGAATTAAGTCAATGACTAAGAATATAACCATAGTTAATTCTCTGAATGGATTGGAATAGGTCCCAACACATACATTTGTACATTTGAGTACAGATTTTGTGCTACCCATCAATCAAATTGAAAGGGTAAAACCAAATCAAAGAATTTGTACCATAACTTCAATAATGTAAATTGTGGCAACTGATCCTGATTATATGGGAGAAACTATTGAACCACCAAGTAGTAATGAAATCTAAAATGGAGATGTATTCATTTCATCCACTGACCTACAAAAAGACTCTACTTCATCAATAAAAGTATATGAAATTGTGGCAATGAATGTGAATGACAAAGATGTTGATTCTCAATACAACATCTCAATTTTATTACACTATAAAGACCCTTGGTCATTAGTAGGTCCAGATTTGGTGGCCTTTTCTTCAAAATATTCATATACTGACTCCTCATGTAACTCTTGGAGTTTTTCCTTATCATCTATTATGGTATGGAAAACATAAGTGGTAACATCTAATGATGAAGAAGTGGAAGATCTAATAGATTCTCCTCCTACATTTGAGGAAGGGGTCTCTATCACTGAGGATAAGATCAGATAAATAAATATAGGTACACAAGATAATCCACGCCCCACTTTAATTAGTGCGGCCATGACCTGTACAGAGAAAGAGGTGTATTATTGATTTCTAAATGAAAATTAAAACATATTTTCTTGTAATTATACAGAAATTTTAGGTCTTAATCCTGAAGTAGCCACCCATATTTTTGGTTTTCCATAATAAAAACGTGTATTCAAGCAGGAAACAAAAAGAACACACCCAAATCATGCTTCTAAAATCAAAGGTGAATTTGATAAGCCTATAAAGGCTAACTTTGTCATAGAAGTTAAATATCCCAAATTTATGGCCGACATTGTCTCGGTGAAAATGAAAAATTTGGAAAATTAGAGTTTGCATTGATTTTAGATATCATATCCAGAATTATACAAAAGATGATTTTCTAGTTCTGATTTAAGAGATTTTAATTGATGTTATGGATAGATATGATGCACTTTCTTTCATTGATGGAAACTATGGGTATAATCAAATCTATATTTCCCCATAAGATTAAGAATTTACAGCCATCATAGCTCCTCATGGTTTTTTTGCTATCGGGTAATTATTTTGGCTTAAAGAATGCAGGTGAAACATATCTACGTGACATTAATCATATCTTCAAACTATTCATAGGAAATTTTGATGAATGTTATGTGGATGATTTGGTGGTCAAGTATAGAAAAATTTCCAATCACTTAGATGATTTGAAGACAATATTCCACTATATTCGGTAGCACAGTTTGAAGATGAACCCCTTGAAATGTTATTTGGGGGTAACCTCAACAAAATTACATGGCTTCGTTGTATGCCATATTGGTATCGACGTTGATCCTGAGAAAAAAAATCATCTATTGGTATGTCACCTCCTTGAAATTTGAAATAATTAAGAGGACTCAAAGGAAACATGGCCTATATTTAGCTCTTTATCACCAAATTCACAGGAAATGTTTACCCTTCACCTGATTAATGATAAAGGGAGTCACTTACCAATGAACCAAAGACTGCCATGAATGATTTGATACCCTCAAGAAATATCTCATGAGTCCACTTGTATTAATTACACTTGTTGGGGGATGACCACTAATTCTCTATGTGACATCTTTAGTTCAATATCTAGGTGTTATCCTCACCCATAATAATGATATTGGGAATGAAAACAACCTCTATTATCTTAGTTGAACTATGAATGATGCAGAAACTTGATATTAAAGTTTTCAAATGTGATGCCTATCATTAAGATTTTATATTCAGAAATTGAGCCACTACTAGAAATATCTTGAGGTCCAATTGTTATCTCATAATAACCCGATCAAATTTATCCTTAGTCATCCTATTATTACAAGGTGTATGACACGGTGGGAGGTTAATTTGCAATAGTTTGATATCTAATTTGTTCCTTAAATGGAAATAAAAGGCCATGCTATAGATGAATTCCATGCTGAGCATCCATCTGCAGAAGATTCATCATTAAATAATGAACTACCTGATAAAGAAGACATCTCTATTCAGGATCATTCCCAAACACTGGAAATGTATTCTGATGGTGCCTGCAGAATTCCAATAGGGTAGAGGATGGGAAACCATAAACCAAACAATGTTGGGCTTGGAATTGTCCTTATTTACCCAGAAAAAAAGTATTTCCTTATTCCTTCCGATTATCAGAAGGCGGTACCCACAATGAGGCAAAATATCAGGATCTCATCGTAGGTTTGGAAATGGACCTTCGGGTTCAAATGAATCACTTAAAGGTAGAAGGTGATTTAGAATTGTGAATCATGAAAATCAATAGGGAATATTCAATCAGAAAAGAAGAGTTAATATCTATGTGAGATTGAATCATAGGGTTAATGGATGAATTTCACTTAGAGAAAATATTGTCTTATGTCCCATGATCACAAAATTCACAAGAAGATGCAGTAGCTAGTGCAGGTACAGCCATGGAAAATTCAAATTGAGATGAGATAGTCATTAGCATAGGCCATTATCGCGTGGTCTCACAAATTGTTCAAACCGGAGTGGATGAAATTAATGAAATTAACCCTATTTTTTAACCATATGGTCATATGATAGTATTGAGGACATCCATCATGGAATATCTTCAAAATGGGTTACTTCAACAAAATAGGGATGATAACGAATAGATCTGGTGATAGATGGCCAATTTTACCCTTTATGATAGTCCCGACCACAAAAATATCATCTACAAGAAAGGATTTGATGGAATCCTTGTCAGATATATTTATGTATAAGAGACTGCAGATATCATGAAATAAGTACATTCAGGAGCTTGTGGTGCTCACCAGTTGGGGCACAGTATAAGGCCCTGGCCTTAAACCTTACTTAATATTGAATTAAATGAATAATTAACATTGTGGATCTTTTCAAGGTTTAGAGTTTTAGAGAATTAGGACAGAACTATTACATCTCAAAAGAATACAAAGTAGAAACTTCTACTAAGTTTCCATAAAATAAAAACACTTAAAAGGAAACATGTCTAGTTCCATGTTTTAGATAGAATGACTTTACCGTGGTCCCATCCTTGACCCTATTCCACATTAAGTCCTGTTAAAACCATTTCAAAAAAAACTAGGGGTGACCATAAAAATCTTAGTAAGGGATATACAATGAATGAAAACTGTTAGTTTTTCAAAACAACAAGTAAACCATGTATACTTTATCAATGTAATACTTTTCACGTTTATGAAGTAGTAAAAACTATTCACTGAAATAAAAGATCATTACATACCCTTTTGTAACCAAAAATTACCATAAAACCCATATAAAGATCACATAACAAATATAAGTAACTTGGGACATAAACATACTTAAATGGAATAACCATACAGTCAACTTCCACACATTTCACTTAATAGAAGAGCCATATAGCCGAATTCCATACCCAATGCATTGGAGGATATAACGTAACCAGCTGTCCTGGAATTCACGGCACCACCCATCATATGGTTTATCACGTAACCACCCATCAAATGTCCATGTACCATTATAAAATCATAATACATAAAACAAATATAATGGAAAGAAAACATTTCCACACTTTGATCACAATATATCACATAAATATGTTAACATAACAAATCCATTATAAAAACCATTTTCAATACCAAAATACATAAAGAGTATATGGTATTTATTTCATTTTAAAAACATTACGGCTTGTTGAGGAAGCCAAAGACCAAATAATACTCGCGGCAACGAAAAAGTCTGTTTTCACTGCGTACGTTAAAAGAAACATTATTTTTTGTCATTTAGTAAAAAAAATATTAGAAAAATATTACTTTTGTATAAAATTAAATGTCAAAGGGGTTTATACACCATATAAAATAATGTTTTGTATAAAACGAAATATGCCTCAATGAAAAGAGATTGAGACGAAGTCCCTTACAAAGATCATTTTTTTAAATAAAATAGGCCAACTATTTTTATTTAGTATACGTACACAAAAAGTAAGTACAAATAGAAGATAGAACATAATAATATCATGACATAATTTGAAAGTATGATATTAACCCAAAGAACAGAAATTGGGTTAAGAAGTTCCCTTAACATGGGTCCGACTTGACACGATCGTTCTTTAACATCCTGAATAATAAACTTGAGTTAATTTCTACTCTCTTAAGAAGATTTTTCAATTTCTTTATTCCTTTTATATCACTTATTTCCATGTTATAAACATTATGTAATAATTTAAGTTAATAATGTTTTTTGTCCATATTTGGTTCTTATTTCGAAAGTGGACTTCTTACAATTACATGTTGTTCGTGTGGTCAAAGGTTCATTATATCCAGAATGATATTCATGATTTAGATATCATATATATCATATGTATCTAGAATATACATGTATTTATAATATTACATAATCATTTAGAGGTAAGAAATGAAATGCACCGTTCATGGTGACGGTAAGCCGTACGTACGCATGAACGCTACTTCCATTTCTATGTCATATTAATGGAATTAAAACTAAGTGATAGGTATGTATATTTTAATTCCAGAATTATATTCATCATTTATATGTAACATAAATAATATATAATAACTTTAAATCCATCCTTTATACATCCCACATATGGCATTAACGAATCAAATCAATTTGAGGGTGCGGAAGTCCGCACTTCTTAAAATGAAGATATCGTGTATACCCATAATGGAAGCCATAAAGGTGTTCCATAAATGAAAAAATACATAAGATTATGGAAGACATAAACATATTATATATCATATATAAATATAGTGACATCTTAATGGCCACCTATTAAGGTGACAGAAGAATATTGAACAATCATCTTTTCGTGAGGTAAAAATTCGCCATCCACAGAAACAGTATGTTCTTTAACCATTAGATGTATGTGTGTGTAAGTGTAGCTCAAATTATTCTTATAAAAAAATCCTAGTATATTGAATATACTGGAGTTGTTACAGAAGAAATTAATAAAAAGAGTTTAGAGGGTTGGAGAAGCAAAATAAAACAAAAGAACACAAGAGAAAACACTGCCTTTAAAACGGGTAACTCTTTTTGATTTGAGATCAAAGGCTTCCTTGGGAAGAGTTCTGCCCAAAGAGAGGATTCTAAGTGTAATAGAGGGATGTGGAGTGACAATATAAGTAGATCTTGGCCGAACCAACGGCCTTAGAGGTGTGGGTAATGTGGTAGAGGTGGGGGCCTTTTATAAGGGGAGAGGAGGGGCACTCCTAGAAAGTTATAAAATTTTACATTATTATAAAATGATTTTAGGATTTTAAAGGTCCCACATTGATATAATTCGAGGATAAGGTTATAATGGTTCTAAATACACCCATCCAATAGGTTTTTTACATGTTTAGGTTTTATATTTTACATTATCTTTTCATTTTATTTAAATCGTTAAATAATGAGGTAATCATTGCATCATCATGGTGCCATAAATATTTTAATTTATTTAATGTATAAAAATTATAAAACAAATATCATGATTTAGGAAATAGTTTTATATTTCTAATGAATTTTTATAGTAAAAAATTTGACTTGTATAACCCCATTTAAAAATTGTTTTAGTAAAACAACTCATGTTTGTGACATTTTTATTTTAACATTAAATAAAACGTTATTAATGTCATTTTCCTACCAAAGTGGCTCCATGGGGTCCCCAAGTTGATCCATGGATTGTATTGGTTGGCCATGACACATACAAGAAGGGTAGGACATGTGTCACATTCATTTCATATTATTAAAACATTATTGTTACCTTAAACTACACTAATTACCTCTAATCGCGATTAAAAACTTAAAAGTTACTATTCACCAAAAAATTATTTTAATCCCATTAAACCACATTTTACATCTTAATGACAACCATGTATGTCGGATTTTTGATATTCAAAACACAGAGGTGGTAAAATTTCATTTAAATGAAAAATCAGATTTTTATGTACCACTTAGTGGTTTCACTATTCATCAAAAATTTATGTTTTTCAGAAAAATACCAAAAATTCACCCTAAGATATATTTGACATTCAGAATTCAAAAGTGATGTCTATTTTACATAATTCAAAACATATAAGTTGCATTAATTAATTTAATAATTAATTACCACTGTCAAAATAAATAGCGTGTTTTATGAATAAAAAAGTATCAAAAGATTGACACTAGTTTAAGTCTGATTTCAATGTGAAATTAATTCCAGCGACCACTATTGAATTAAAGGGTAAAAATATATTATAATTTCACTTTAAAAACAATTAAAAAGATAATATAATCATATAAATAAATTAGATTAAAAAGAGGTTTTGAATCAAAATACAACATTTTTCACTATTCATTAAAAAAAAGAACTTTATCGGAAAAACACCAAAAATATACAAAAAGTAAATTTTGATGACCTGATTCTAGAGGAGAGTTTTATTTGGTCCAATAGAAAGTATAAGACTGACCAAAACTATATTTAAAGAAGGTTCTCCATGAAAAGGTGATAAGTCGACCTTTAGTGAAAATTAGAGTATATATGATAAAATTGAATTATTTTCATATTTTAAGCCTTTATCCTTTATTGGATAAATTTAAAAACATTTAACAAACATATATAATCATATTTTAGTTATTTCTATTCATTCCTTCCAATACAACGGCTACGTGTTAACTACCACTTAAAATAATAATATTTTATTACTAGTGTGCAACGTAAGATTTCAAAGAAACTCTTTGTTGCATATCGGGTACGCTAACAAACATAGCAAGCCCTTTAAAGTAAAATTAATATTCCATTCTCAAATATTAATAAATATGAAAATGTATTATTCTTTATTTACCTAGGATGTTACATCCTTCCCCCCTTTTGGGAATTGCGTCCTCCCAATTTTATTCACTTATCAAAATAAGTGGGGGTATTTATCCCTCATAGCATTTTTAGATTCCCACGTTGCCTCTTCAACCATATGGTTTTTCTAAAAATCCTTTACCTGGTGAATTAACTTATTTCGCAACACTTTCTATCTTCGGTCATGAATCTGGACTGGTTTTTCTTCATAAGAGAGATTCTCTTCCAGCTGAACTACCTCTGGGCTCAAAAGATGAGATGAATCTTGAATATACATTCTCAACATCGAAACATGAAAGGAATTGTGTACCTGAGATAAATTCAGAGGTAAAGACACTTGGTAAGAAAATGATCCAACTTTCTCCAGAATTTCATATGGTCCAATGAACCTTGGACTCAGCTTTCCTTTCTTACCAAATCGCATCACAATTTCCACAGTGAAACTTTGAGAAAAACATGATCACCTACGGTGATAGATAGATCCTTCTTCCGGTTATCTGCATAACTCTTCTGCCTTCTCTGAGCTGTTCTCATGTGTTTTTGAATCAACTAAACTTTTTCTGCCATCTCTTCTACCAATTATGGTCCCACGAGCTTCCTTTCACCAACTTCATCCCAAAAATCTGGAGTTCGACACCGCTTCCCATATAATGCCTCAAACGGTGCCATCTGTATACTAGAATGAAAACTGTTTTTATATGAAAAGTAAACCAAAGAAAGATGTTGGTTCCAACATCCATGACAATCTATAGAGCATGCTCATAGAATATCCTCCATGGTCTGAATTGTTCGTTCTGACTGCCTATCTGATTGCAGATGAAAAGTTGTACTAAACTTTAATTCAGAACCCAATGACTTCTGAAGGCCTTTCCAAAAGTTAGAAGTAAACTTGGGATCATGATCAGATACAATGGAGAGGGGAACTCCATGCAACCTAACTATCTCTTTAAGATACAACCGAGAAAGTTGATCTAGAGACAAAGTATCTCGAATAGGAAGGAAATGAGCATATTTAGTCAATCGATCACCAATAACATAGATTGCATTATTACCTCTAGATGTCTTCAGTAATCCCACAAAAAATTCCATTGATATATTTTACCATATCCACTCTAGCACTGGTAGAGGCTGAAGCATCCCTTTTGGTAAATGTCTCTCTACTTTAACCTGCTGACAAGTCAAATAATTCACAGTAAAATCAGAAATATCTCTTTTCATTCTATCCCACCAGTAATACACCCACAGATCCGTGTACATCCTAGTACTGCCAAGATGAACTAAAAACGGGGAACTATGAGCCTCACGTAAAAACTAATTCTTTAATTGTGAATCACAAGGAACACATAATATCTTCCCAAACCTCAAAACACAATCATTATCAATGTTAAATTCAGACACCATACCCTTCTGAACCAGCTCGACCTTTTCTTGCAACTCGTTGTCTTGCTTATGTGCTTGCTTAATTCTGTCTGATAGAGAAGATTTAACTGATACCTGATCATTCTGCATAAGGACACAACCAAGTCCCTTTAATGAATCATCACTGTAGATAACAAACTGACCATTCCTGGAATGATGTTCCAAAACTAGAGCATTAACCAATATTCTTTTCAACTCCTGAAAACAATCATCACATTCTTTTTTCCAGATAATCTTAACAACCTTCCGAGTTAGATTAGTCATTGGACTAGATAATTGTGAAAATTTTTCAAAAAACCTTCAGTAGTAACCTTCTAAACCAAGAAAACTATGGATCTCAGTAACTTTTGTGGGTCTTGGCCATTCTTCAACAACTTTTCTCTTAGCAGGATCAACAGTTATGCTATTTTTCTGAAACAATGTGACCAGGGAAAGAAATTTTGTGTAACCAAAACTCACACTTGCTGAATTTTCCATATATGTTCTTTTCTTTTATGGTTTGCAATATAACCCTTAAATAACTTTCATCCTCCTCTTTACATTTAGACAACACCAGAATATCATCAATGAAAACAACCACAAACTTATCCAAGAAGTCATGGAAAATTTTATTCATAAGGTCCATGAATACAGCAGGTGTGTTGGTTAACCCAAAAGGCATAACTACAAATTCATAATGGCCATATCTAGTATGGAACACAGTCTTCGGAATGTCTGCTTCTTTTACATTCAACTGATGGTACCCCGAACTCAAGTCAATCTTTGAAAAATACTGAGCTCCCTTTAGCTGATCAAACAAATCATCGATATGAGGCAACAGATAATTTTCCTTAACAGTAAAATTATTCACGGCTCTATAATCAATGCAAAGTCTCATTGAGACATCTTTCTTTTTAACAAACAAGACAGGAGCACCCCATGGTGATGTGCTAGGTCGAATGAAACCTTTATCTAATAACTCCTGCAATTTCTTCTTTAACTCTAACAGTTCAACTTGCGCCATTTGATAAGGGGGTTTTGAAATTGGCATCGAATCAGGAACTAAGTCAACAATAAATTCAACTTCCCGATCATGAATAATACCAGGCAACTCATCAGAAAAAACATCAAGATACTCATTTACTGCTGGAACATCATTAATCTGAATAGTTCCTTTATTTTCAACAATATGTGCAAGGTAACTTTCATTTATATATTTTACTAGTTTCTCAACTTGCTGATATGTTATCAAAATCAAGGGTTCATTATTGTACACAAACTAAAAATCATTCTAAAAAGAAACCATTTTAGCTCTGTAGTCAATCTTAGAATCATAAAAAGAAAGACAATCCATGACCAAAATAACATCAAACTCTAATAGAGGCAAAGCAATAAGGTTTTCTAGTAGATTCTTTTCGCACAAAAGGATATGAGGGTACTTATAATTCCTTTTTGTCTCAACGTTCCCCCTGGGTGTTTTTACCATAAGTTCAGGATTCATATCTTCAGATGGAATTTCCAATTTACTAGAAAACTTCTTAGAAATGAAAGAATGTGTAGACCCCAAATCAAACAACACATTGGCATAATATGAACAAACAAACAGTGTACCTGATACTACTTCATTCGATGGCCCAACATCTACTGAAGTAGTTGCGAAGGATTTCACCACCCCTTTCCGCTTGTAGTCTGGATTCTTTTCCACAGTTTAGTTCTTAGTTAGGCACTCATTTGCATAATGACCCATTTCATTACACTTAAAACATCATAAAACTGGCTTTTCATTGCCTGCTTGATCTTCTTCCTTATATTTATAAGAAATATGACCAAACTTAGCACACCGAAATCGCTTTCCAGACTTGGATAAACATTCTCCAGGATGAATTTTACCACACTTAACACATGATGGATATTTGGTTTTCTTACCTCATTGCTTCTTTGATTAATTCTTCCCCTTTTCCTTCCAACTGGACCTCTTATTTTGTTGTTTGTCAAAGGACATCTAATCATCGGAAAACACCATTTCCACCTTCTCAGCACATCGAACAAGTTTTTCATAACTTATGAACTCACGAGAAGTTAAAGCCCTTCAATAAATTGGCTTTAACCCTGAGTAAAAACGGTTTATTTTACTATCAATATCTTGTATGATGTTTGGAGTATACCTTACCAATAGAGTGAACTTTGTTTCATAAGAATCCACTGAGTAATCCTCCTGCCTCAATTCTAGGAACTATTTTTCCATCATAAGATGAACCACCATAGGAAAATATTTCTCAAGAAACATACCTTTGAATTCGTCCCAGTGAAGATCATCAATCCCATCACTATCCCTGATATTTTTCACCATCGACCACCACTGATAAGCTTCACCTTCAAAACGGTAAACAACAAGAATAACCTTTTGATGTTCTGAACACCCCATGATATCAAAAATCTTCTCCAGTGCTTTAATCCACCCTTCAGCTTGCACGGGGTTAGATGATCCTCTGAATGATGGAGGATGTTTCCTCATGAAATGTTCCACCACTGACATGTTCCTCTTCCGTTGATCTGGATGATCTCGTGCATGGATACCACCACCATTTATATCCTGAGTCAACTGTTCCATCACTGCAAAAAACTGCTCAGTTCCAATTCCGACCATCTCAGGTTTCTGATTTGGAAGGTTGTCTTCCTCCTGATGTCTTCCCAACATAGCTGCCTTGTTTCCTCTATAGAAAACCATTATGAACTTAGAAATAACTTAGGCGAAGCAACATGGTAATCTTTAAATGCTATATCATTTCAGTCATACCATAAATTAATTTATAATTTAACAATTTTCTAACTCCTAAAGTTGTCTAAACCGACCTCTTATGCCAACTATAAGGCCCCAACCATAAACCTTACTTAATATTGAATTAAATGAATAATTCACATTGAGGATCTTTTCACGGTTTAGATTTTTAGAGAATTATGACATAACTATTACATCTCAAAAGATTACAAAGTATAAACTTCTACTATGTTTCCATAAAATAAAAACTCTTAAAAGGAAACATGTCTAGTTCCATGTTTTAGATAACATGACTTTCCCTTGATCCCATCCTTGACCCTATTCCACATTAAGTCCTGTGAAAAACATTTCAAAAAAAACTTTGGGTGAGCCTAAAAAGCTCAGTAAGGGATACACAATGAATGAGAACTGTTAGTTGTTCAAAATAACAAGTAAACCATGTATACTTTATCAAAGTAATACTTTTCACCTTTAGGAAGTAGTAAAAACTCTTCACTGAAATAAAAGATCATTACTTACCTTTTTTAACCGAAATATTACCATAAAACCCATATAAAGATCACATAACATATATAGGTAACTTGGGACATAAACATACTTAAATGGAATAACCATACGGTCGACTTACACACATATCACTTATAGTAATAGCCATACGGCCGACTTCCATACCCAATGCATTGGAGGTTATAACGTAACCACCCTTCTTGGTATTCACGACACCACCCGTCATATGATTTATCACGTACCCACCCGTCAAATGTCCAACTACCATTATAATATCATAAGACACAAAACAAATATAATGGAAAGAAAAAATTTCCACACTTTGATCACAATATATCACATAAATATGTTGACATAACAAATCTATTATAAAAACCATTTTTAATACCAAAATACATAAAAATTATATGGTATTTATTTCATTTTAAAAACATTACGGCTTGTTGAGGAAGCCAAAGACCAAATAATACTCGCGGCGGTGAAAAAGGTCGTTTCACCGCGTACGTTAAAAGAAACATTAATTTTTGTCATTTAGTAAAATGCTTTGTAGAAAAAGATTCCTTTTTTTATAAATGTGAAATTCAAAGGGGTTTATAGACCGTATAAAAGAAAGTTTTGTATAAAACGAAATATGCCTCAATGAAAGGAGATTGAGAAGAAGTCCCTTACAAAGATCATTTTTTTAAATAAAATAGACCAATTATGTGTATTTACTATAATTTTACAAAATGGAAGTACAAATACAAGATAGAACATAATAATATCATGACATAATTTGAAAGTAGGATATTAACCCACAGAACGGAAATTGGGTTAAGAATTTCCCTTACCTCGGGTCCGACTTGACTCGATCGTTCTTTAACATCCTGAATAATAAACATGAGTTAATTTCTACTCGCTTAAGTACCTTTTTCAAGTTCATTATTACTTTTATATCACTTATTGCCATGTTATAAACATTATGTAATCATTTAAGTTAATAATGTTTGTTTTGTCGATATTTGGTTCTTATGTCGAAAGTGGACTTCTTACAATTACATGTTGTTCGTGTGGTCAAAGGATCATTATATCTGGAATGATATTCATGATTTGGATATCATATATATCATATATATCCAGCATATACATGTATTTATAATATTACATAATCATTTAGAGGTATGAAATGAAATGCACCGTTCATGGAGACGGTAAGCCGTACGTACGTTTGAACGATACTTCCATTTCTATGTCATATTAATGGAATTAAAACTAAATGAGAGGTATGTATATTTTAATTCCAGAATTATATTCATCATTTAGATGTAACATACATCATGTATAAAAACTTTAAATCCATCCTTTATACGTCCCACATATGGCATTAATGAATCAAATCACTTTAAGGGGGCGGTAGTCTGCACTTCCTAAAATGAAGATATCGCGTATACCCATAACGGAATCCATAAATGTGTGCCATAAATGAAAAATACAGAATCTTAAGGAATACATAATCATATTATATATCATATATAAATATAGTGACATCTTAATGGCCACATTTGATGGTGTTGGAAGAATATTGAACAATCATCGTTTCGTGAGGCAGAAATTCACCATCCACAGAAATAGTATGTTCATTAACCATTAGATGTAGGTGTGTGTAATTGTAGCTCAAATTATTATTATAACAACATCCTATTATATTGAAGATACTGGATTTTTTACAAAAGAAATGAATAAAAAGAGTTTAGAGGGTTGGAGAAGCAAAATAAAACAAAAGAACACAAGAGAAAACACTACCTTTAAAACGGGTAACTCTTTTTGATTTGAGCTCAAAGGATTCCTTGGGAAGACTTCTACCCAATGTGAGGCTTCTAGGAGTAATATAGGGATGTGTAGAGACAAAATGGGAAGATATTGGCCGAACCAAATGCTTGAGAGGTGTGGGTAAGGTGGTAGAGTTGGGGGCCTTTTATAAGATGAGAGGAGGGGCACTCTTGGAATGTTATAAAATTTTACTTTATTATAAAATGATTTTCTGATTTTAAAGCTCCCAAATTGATATAATTAGAGGATAAGGTGATAAGTGTTATAAATACACCCATAAAATATGTTTTTTACATGTTTAGGTCTTAGATTTTACATTATCTTTTCATTTTATTTAAATCGTTAAATAATGAGGTAATCGCTGCATCATAATGGTGCCATAAATAATTTAATTTATTTAATGTCTAAAAATTATAAAAAAATACCATGATGTAGGAAATCTTTTTATATTTATAATTAATATTCATAGTAAAAAAAATGACTTGAATAACCCCATTTAAAAATTGTTTTAGTAAAACAACTCATGTTTGTGATATTGTTATTTTAATATTAATTAAAAAGTTATTAATGTCAGTTTCCTACCAAAGTGGATCCATGGGGTCCCAAAGTTGACCCATGGATTGTCTTGGTATTCCATGACACATCCAATAAGGGTAGGACATGTGTCAGGTTCATTTAATATTATTAAAACGTTATTTTTACAATAAACTACACTAATTACCTCTAATCGCGATTAAAAACTTAAAAGTTACTATTCACGAAAAAAATTATTTTAATCCCATTGAACCAAATTTTAATTCTTAATGACTACCATGTATGTCGGATTTTTGAAATTCATAACACAGAGGAGGTAAATTTTATTGAAATGAAAAATCAGTTTTTTTAAGTACAACTTAGTGGTTTCACTATTCATCAAAAATTGACGTTTTTCTGAAAAATACCAAAAATTAACTCTAAGATATATTTGATATTCAGAATTCAAAAATGATTTCTATTTTACAAAATTCAAAACATATCAGTTTCATTGATTAATTTAATAATTAATTTCCACTGTCAAATCAAATAGCGCGTTTTTATGAAACAAAAAGTATCAAAAGATTGACACTAGATTAAGTCCGATTTCAAAGTGAAATTAATTTCAGCAACCACTATTGGATGAAATGGTAAAAATATATTATAATTTCACTTTAAAACCAATTCAAAAGATAACGTAATCATATAAATAAATTATATTAAAAAGTGGGTTTGAATTAAAATACAACATTTTTCACTATTCATTAAGAAAATGAACTTTATCGGAAAAATACCAAAAATCTACAAAAAGTAACTTTTGATGTCCCGATTCTAAAGGAGTGTTTTATTTGGTCCAATAGAAAGTATATGTGTAACCAAAACTATTTTTAAAGAAGGTTCTCCATGAAAAGGCAATAATTCGACCTTTAGTGAAAATTAGAGTATATATGCCCAAAAATGAATTCTTTTCATATTTTAAGCCTTTATCCTTTATTGGATAAATGTAAAAACATTTAACAAACATATATAATCATATTTTAGTTATTTCTATTCATTCCTGCCAATACAACGACTACTTGTTAACTACCAATTAAAATAATATTATTTTATTACTAGTGTGCAACGCAAGATTTCAAAGACACTCTGTTGCGTATCAGGTACGCTATCAAACATAGCAACCACATTAAAGTAAAATTAATATTCAATTCTCAAATATTAATAAATATGAAAATTTATTATTCGTTATTTACCTGGGATGTTACACACATACTCTCTGGCCAGATCTGAAGGCTATGAATCTTTTCGCCTTCAATAAGGTAGGACTGCACAGATTTCACTAAAAAATATCATCCCTAAAAAGTGCATGCCAAATTCATTCATTAACCCCCATAGTTTCTAAATAATGCTAAATACTACTACCCAATTTCCATATGGGGAATGGATATGGAAGGACCTTATCCTCCATCCATAGCTATGAAATTAATATATATTGTTACTGCTATTGACTTCTTCTCTAAATGGGATGAGGTAATACCTCTCAATGAAGTCAGATCCAAATTCATTGTTTGTTTTGTCAAAAATAATATCATCACTAGATTTTGGTGTCCCTATAATATTTTTACAGAAAATGAACCAATTTCTATTCGACTATGGTAAAAACATTGTATTAGGAATGTAATATTAAATCCAACCATTCATCCCACTATCTTGAGGCGGGCAATGGACTGATAGAGGATTTTAAAATACCCTATCAAATATACTCCATAAGATGGTGGATAAAGATAGAAAATCATGGTGTAGTAAAATTTTGAATTCATTATGGGCTTATCAGACCACTACTTGTACTGCAACCCAAACTACTTCGTATTCATTGGAATTTGGAATCAAAGAAGTTTTTCCAATTAAAATGAAATTACCGTAACATAGAGTTGCAATTTCTGATTAGTTTTCTATAGGTGAGAGGTCTCAAAAATGGTTTAATGAACTAGAACTATTAGATGAGAAATGATTTCATACATTTCATCATTTAGATGTCTATCTGAACAGAATAGTGAGAGCTTTTAATAAGAAAGATCACCTCTATTCATTTTTTCTTGGGGAATTGGTGTTGGTCCTTAGAAATCCAATAATACTAGGGAATAAACCTCCAATGTTTGAGCCAATGTGGGATGGAACTTATTCTATACATAAGGTCTATTCAGATGTATATTCTACCTTAATCTCAATGGCTGTAGAGCTTATTACAACTCCAACCAATGTGAGATTTTTAAATAAATACTTTGTGTAATTAAAAAATGGCCTCTCTGTAAGACTAAAACCTACACAGTACAAAGTCCTCAATATAATAAATAAAATTGAACAATACAACATCCTAAATGTAAGACTGAAAACTACACAGTAAAACTTCCTCATTGTAAGACTAAAAACTACACAGTACAACATCCTCACTACAAGATATAAAACTACAAAGTACAATGTCCTTGCACCAAGACTATTAAATGAACATCCCCCATGTCCAAATTTCAACATATTAAATTTCATAAAAACCAAAAGTGTCCATGATGAATGATGTTAAAATGTGTAGCATCTTCGTCCTTATCACATGACATTAAACAACATGACATCATTTGTACAACTAAAGTTTTCTCAATTTGATGTTAGAAGCTTCCATAAGAAAACATCATTGTCATCAATGCCACTCCTTAGTGGCACATGAGTCCCTCTCTTTTCTATGGCTAATTCAGATCTTCATAATGACCTTATTTCATGAAATACATATGTCTTGATTATTATTGTCAATTAGATACATAAAGACATCTAAATCTCAAATTTTTGCCCATCCATATTCGCAAAATCTTATTATTTTCTATTCTACACCTATATATCAATCATATCTATAGAGAGTGTTTCCGTAAGATATATGATTTGGTCCTTATACCATTTTATGTCTTAATATTTAACGTTATCTCAGAACATCTCAAAATCCCACATTCTTAATGTCAAACTCAATTGACGTGAGAAATGAATGTTTCAAGTACTACGTATGTCTTAATTCTCCTTTTCAATGAGATACATAGAGATTTCTAGATCTCTAATTTTAGGCCAAACTGTGATAAAAAATCCCCTTATTCCATATATAAGAATCAAACCTCCATAGGGACTGTTTTAAGAACTATATGTGACTTGATTATTTCCCCAGTAAGACACATAGTGACATTTAGAATTTATCCCTTAATACAGTTACAATATGTCTTTCTTTTTACATTGTTTCATCTTCATTCTTACCACATGATGTTAAATTTCTTGGAAATCTAACACCCTTATTATACATTTAATTCATCTTTACATTATAAAATAAACCCTTACATATCTTTGTTTCTCACACAATGCATAGCTCACGTGGGCATAGGTATTGGGTGAAAAATTATTTTCATAAATAATTTGTTTCAATTATTTATGGGGTTCTTAATTTCCTCACATCATGACATAAAACTACATAGTATAATGTCTTCATTGAATGAGATAAAACTTCACACCACAATACTAATTTAGAAGAAACAAAGAAAGTCTCTATTTTACATATGAGTCAGATCTATTTAAATGATGTAAAACTCATGGCCAATATTGATTCAAATATTTCTCATGTGCACTGAGTAAAATCACCTTCCATATTTAACAATCATAATCTTGAATACTTCCAGATCCACATAATCTTTTTTGTGTATTCTGGGGACCGATTTTCTAATATTTAATAACACTTTTGTTTGACTATGGGGTATTTTACCATTGGTGTCCTCGCATAAGTTGTTTACATAATAGGACTTTTACCCAAAAGACGTCACTCTTTGACTATGTAGAATATACCCTAGTTGGACCTACGTAACACACCCCCACGATGGGTTTGTCAAATAATGTTAACATTATTCTTGATTATAGTATATTTTTTCCCTTCAAACATTAATATCAATATGAATGAATCTATATTTTAAAACAGTCATTCAGGTATATGTGTCCCATTATATTTATCTTCATCTGAAAGTCTCACGACCTTGGATTACACATTTCCTCGCCATGTGTCAATATAATATGAAATCACATTGTAATAACTTGGCCACATATCACATATTGTTTCCATTTATGGTATTAGTATCATGACCTAAAAATATAAACATCATAACTTTTATGTTTGGGTTAAACCTTTTCTGCCTCCAATTATTTGGAAATCTTGGTTGGAAATGTCTTTTCCATACTCAAGTACCTTTCTCTATAAACCAAACACTAGGGTTTGGAAAATCTGAATCCCCATAAACATTCTTTGGTTTTTAGCTATAAAATTCCATATTTTTGAGACTTTTTTTGATTATGCAGAATGTACCATTAGGTGGTCTTGCATATGTTACCTACATAATAGGGTTTTCAGTAAAAAGAAGCCATATTCAGCTACGCGGTAGATTCCCTAGTTGTCTTTTCATAATATAGCCGTTAATACATGTTTGTCAAGTAATTGTAACTTTATTATTGTAAAAAAGACTTCTTGTAATGCCTTTATCTCCACTTCCATATCATTATTTATATTTAGAAATTCCCAAATACCATTTTTCTGTTTTCCCTTCAGTACCTAAATATGATATTTAGTTTCCAAACAAATTATCAAGAAATTGGTTGACTCTTAAACCTTTGGTCAAGGATAAATAATTTAAATTAAAGCCACAAAATGTCCTCACTACATGACATAAAACTGAACAATACTAATGTCTTCAATGCATGACATAAAATTGCACACTACAACCATCCTCACTATATGACTTAAAACTGCACAGTACCAATGTCATCACTGCAAGACTTAAAACTGCATAGTACTAATTTCCACACTACTTGAATTAAAACTGTGCAATATTATCTCATAAATTCCCCCTTCTGATAAATCATAACCATTACTCATACACCAAATTTTTATAGAAATTGTTTTCCAATCCATGACATATGATAGTGTAATATTTCCCTTTCATTATTAAAATTTCTTTCCTTGGAAAATCCACCCACTATGGTCTTGAGACAGCCAAATATTATTTTTCCATGACTATCAATAGAAAAATATTAAATTCATAAGAACTATTTTTCATGATTATGTTGTACATGCTCTAAGGTGGACTTTCAAAAGTTGCCAACATAACACACCTGTCATCCAAAAGATGAAACTATTTGGCTACGCATAATATGCCCTAGTTAGCCCTCCAAAATAAAACCCCCATAATGGGTTTGTCATAATAATGGTAACTTCATTCATGGAGGGGACTCCCCTTATGTTGATACATGATCCCCTAAAAATCATGACTCAATATTCCCGTTGTAAATATTTAATGAATAATTAATGAAATTCATAGCCATAGAGCCTTGTTTGGGATATAATTTAAAAAATTATGGTCAATGATATCCCACCCTAAATACTAGCTAGTTATAGTCTATCATGATTGAATCTAAACTACTAAGAGATGTGGAGCTCACTAGATTGAGATCCCATGAAGGGAACTCTAAACAAAAGTCATGTCCTAGTTCACTAAAAATACATTTTTGTATGGTCTAAGTAATGTTGAGAAATAACAAGTCAAGATATTAAAGACTGTGGGGTTTACCATATAAACCTAGAAAAAATCTATTTATTATTACTAGTCCTATTGGCCTAGGTAAAACAAAATCAGTTAGAGAAATTAAAAAAACACACATATGTCTGAAGACAAAATAATTTTCATTACCGAAAATTTTCACTGAGGAAATTCCACAAAATTGGACTCCCATTCTTATAAAAAATGGAAATTATAGAAAGCTTTCTACATAATTTCTCATATGTTTGAAAGCCTCCTGAGCCCCATCAGATGCCTGTTGAAGCTTGTTGTTTTAACCAGCCTTTCTCTCTTCAGCATGATGAAGTGATTCTTTAGCATCTGTAATTGCATTTTCACCATAATTTTGGACTTCTCTTAAGGATCTATGATGATGGATAAGCTCTCTTGTAATGGTATCCAACTATTATTGGAGTTATAGCTATTGAATTGTATTTTCATTAATTGTTTACTTCAAATAAGTAAACTTTGTAGTATGATTATATTTAGCATGGGACAGTGCTGCTTGGGGCTCTTCCATATTGATTGACAATTTGGATTTTATCAAGTCTTGTTGAATCATTTTTTCTTGCTCCCTACTCTGAATAATATCTTTCACCATTGTATGAATTTCACGATATTAAAACCCACAAAATCCTACCTTGATAAATAGAGATGAAAGTCGTGGAATTCTTGAAGGTAGTTCTTCAAGGGGAATCTATGATATTATCTTCTAGATGTTTTTCCATGCATTACAACAAGTAAGACGAAGAGCCATATGTAGTTCTGGGTCCGATTCAAAATCACTGTCAAAAGGAAGGATATATTCTGGGACTAATGATGTTAAATATGTACCATGTTATGTATTTTCATGAACAATGGATAATCTACATTCAAATATTGTTTGGTCTGATGCATAGTCTTCAACTACATACATAGCCATTGAAGTTGACAGCCCTATATGGTAAATCAATAATTATTGTTATGATTAAATTCAAAATATAACCAAAGTTAATGCAATCACAATATCATTATCTATTACCTAATAGTAGGTCAATTGATTTAGAAGAATCCTCCCCAATGTTCTCAGTTTTAGAAATTTTGAGTGATGTATCTGGATGATGAGTTCTATCTTTAGTATGATCAGTAATTTCAGAGTGAATCTCAGGAAGATCTATAATATAAATATCAACATGAGCCAATGTCTCTAAAATGATGGGGTTGATGTTAATGCCAAAAAATCATTCAGGTACCATTGCAGTAATAGTTTCATTAGATGGAACTGTATATTTCAATCAAATGTGGTTAGCATGTTAATCATAAGATGATTAACAAGACGAATAATTATAAATCACATCCAGTTGATTCAATACAAGGAAATCCACAATCATCTAAATCATTTTATATATTAACATGTTATAATACTTTATCAAAATACATGACAAGGTTTATCATTTTATTTAGTGATATCTCAGATCCCATGTTAGTCTCACCCGTGGGAGTACATGGCGTGTTTGCTTCATAACCTTCCTCTGACAACCTTCGACCCTGAGGATCTTGTTTAGAAACAATTGTGGGGTCAACATCAGCTGATTCAAAATTTTCTGGGGCATGTGATGAACCTAAAATTATCACAAAATGGAAGCTATCTACTATTTCATTTGATGACTTATGATGTGTGATTGATTTTCCAGAAGCTTCCTCTCTTCTGATAGCAGGAATTGGAGTAGTGTTGGGAACATATGTTGGTTCCTTTGGCTTCACTGCATCTTCAAGAACCACTAGATTTATAGTAATATGGTTCATCTCAGCAGAACCTTCTACGTTTCCTTGAATCTTATCAGTAGTTTCTTTGAAATAAGAAATAGAAGAAGCCCCTATAACCAAAAAAAGTTTAAACACTTTTTTTGAATAAAGACTAAAATTCATGATTATCAAGGAGACATACCATTTTTAATAAAGCACTAAACCATGACCTTCATTATTAATTTATTTTTATACTTCACCTATTTAGGTGGTCTCGAATTATCATCTATAAAGTCGGGTATCAGATATTCCAATACTCTCCCGATTTCCTCATTCATGGCCTGTTGGCCCAGAGATATTTACCCCGATTCACGTGGTGATCCAGTAGCTCCATTAGTATTACCTCACGAGATATAATGTGGTGATAACATTAGTTGTTTTTCCTTTACCAAATATTAATTTATGATGATATTTCTTTTTAGTATCATTGATTTGACTAAATTTCATGTTGAAAAATGGAGTAGAATGCAAGAGAAAAAAATTACATCCTCAGGATCTACAATGTCACGCCACTCTTTGTCTAATGAATGATTAATCACTTTAGTGATACAACGATCTATGATTTATTTACCCACTTTGTTGTAGGAATTGATTCATCAGGGGAATAAATGATAATTTATAGCTCTCGAATGTAGTTCCTCACCTAATTAGGATTATCCCTAAAAATAATATTAGATGAGGCCAGTAAATCCCATACTCCTAGAATATGCAGTCCTTCACACAGGTCCATCCACATGGTTTCAGCATCATAGTGTTGATTCTTCCAGGTTCAAATTGCCACTGGTCCTATATATTCAGAATTTATGTCTTATGGTTGTGAGGAGGATCTTACAACCTTGGACTTGAGTTTCATCCCAAAACCCATAGTCACGTATAAAGTATTAGAAAATAGAACTCACCGCTATTTAGAATAATGGAGACCACATCGCCTTGATATGACATTGGTAGGGATTGATGAAGTGTCATTATTAATTATTATAGGAAAGTTATATCTAGCACAAGGTCTCTTCAGTGAATTTGGAGCATCGTCACCTCCATCCTCTGATTCTTCCAAGTTGGCCCCTAATGACGGAAAATTATCTTCCAAATGATGGGGATCTTTCCTGGTACTTTTTTTATCCCCACACAAGGGAGGAAAAGATTTAATACTCCTTCAGGGTATGATGCAACCCAATTTTCAGCGTACCAGATAGTAAATCTGCTTATTGCATCAACGTCGGGTAAGTTATACACTTCCCTAGTCTCCTCTGTAGATGTCAACAAACATAATTTTCTGGAAACTGTTGGTTTTTTCTCTAATCTGACATGAATAGAAGGGTATATAGTATTCTGTTATAGAAATTTTAAATCACACACAAATATATAAGGAGAATAATCCTCACATATAATTTCTTAATTGATTATGGTGGCCAACAAACCATCTCTACAAGGTAGCATATATGCCCTCAATTCCAAACTGGTTGTCCCATTATTAACGAATCGACCTGTAGGTAGATTCCTATAAAGAAAGAAATGGAACACCTTATGCATTCTCATTCAATCCATGATGTCATATGCATTCAAATATGAGGGTGAAATAATAGAAAAAGCATGAACAGATGGTCGGAAAAAACAACCAAAAACATGTACTCTAATTTTTACATCATAAGTTCTAATGTGAGTAGAAATACATCCCCACAACACTTGGAATGGTCCTGATTTTCTATAGGGAGACTTCCCTTTGTAAATATGTAGAAAAATCCTATAAATCATGTCCAAAATAAGAGTATCCGACCCTAACATCCTTTTCTCCTCCAGCATAGATGCAATAACAAAGGTTCCAGGCCTCACGCCTCCTTTAGATTGTTATACTGGTAATAAATACACATAGAGACACATGGACAAGAAACCTTCTAGTTGTATATTTTTAGGAATTTTTGGATTAATTTCTTATCCACGTTTATTAAATTCTCATTTCTCCAATGTCGGCCAAAACATGTAAGGTGTTCCTCTCTTCTCTGCACTTGGATAGTTAGTCGAGCGAGTGTAAGTGGAATCATTTATCTTTTTTTTTTTGTTAAAAACATTTACATCCATTCATCTGGATGAATATCCCTCCTGGTGTGAGTATTCATGGTGATTTAATTCTTGAGTTTATTAAATATTTTCATCATCTAACGATCCTAATATTTTGTCTTCTCTGAGTCATTCCAAGTCGCATTGGGAGAAATAAATTCATCATACATGTCTCCAAGGATTAGACCTCTAGAAATCTTATAAATGGCCCACAAGCTGATACCTACCTCTCCATGTGGTAAATGGAAGGAATTAGTCTCTGGGATCCATAGAAATAATAATTATGACAGGAAATCATCATTCCTGTACACATGGGTTTGACCAACCCAAACAGCCTAATAAATCCCAACGATAGTCAAATCATGTTTAAATTCTATACATGTCATTCTCACCCAGTATGCCCACATTCATTGGGGTTTTACACCTCTTCCTGGGCAGAAGTCCCAAATTTTCTTCCAACCGTTGGAATGATCTATTTGAGAGTCTCTAAAGATGGATAAATATCAATGTGGTTGTAACTCGGATGTATGCGCCTTTAAATCTGGAGCACACGGGCTATGATGCATAATAATATATTTATCTATTGTCCCCACATTATAAAATGACACCCCAATAGAAAAATAGTACAATGAGAAGTTTCTATAATCGTAAAACCAAAAAAGTGGTACATAGTTCATTGGATCTAGAATATTAGCATCCTGCAAATGGACATATCTATACAAAGGGAGATAGGTGATTCAGGGAAAATTATAATGATACTTATTGAAATATTATTCTATGTATAGAAGGGTGGTTTCTCAAATGTCAAAGTAATCATGACCAACAACATTCATCATGTTATCAATACTATTTCCAGGGATCTCATCATCAGTTACAATTAATTTGGGAGCCATTGAACATGAAAAAACGATAGATATCATCTTTTAAACGTAAGTTAATTTTTTTGGTGTATTATATAGAATTGGTAACGACATTAAGGCAAGAATGTTAAAACATGGGATGCAACTATAAGTCGACGCGCAAGTGTGGCACCCCAAATATAGAGCGAACTAAAAAATGTACCGAAGAAGCAGGAAAAATTAGAAGACCCTGAATAAAAAAAGAGTTTCCCTCTAAGATTTGAAAATTCCGATGTTGCTAGATTTTTCATAGAATTGAAGCTGTTATATATAAGTGACATATGTCACCCAAAACACCATATTTCTAATGCATAACTAACTTGTGCGCCCAATTCTACCTGATCACCAAAAATTGTGCACCCCAGTGCTATTTTCTTTCTCTTTCATTAAATTTACTCAGTATAATATCCTCTTTTAATTTAAGATCCAATTCTAAGGGGAGGATTTTTGTTGGCACACCATTCCGTCAAAGAGTCTAAAAATATGAAAAAAATAATCCATTTGAAAAAGGGGGAAAACACATGAATAAAGATCAGGATTTTCAAAGGCATGAGTTTTCGGTCTCCTTAGTCAATCCAAAACTCTGTCGGTGCATGGACTACTATCACTCTCCCAATTGCTACTCTGGTCACCCTAGTACTTCACCCCAATCTTCCGAAACATTTAAGGTAGTCCTTCAACACCTTGAGAAGAGGATTTAAGGGAGGGTATTTAGAATTATTTTCTTTTAGTGTTTGAAAACCATAACACTTGTGCGCCTAAAGTTCCCAACCTCACCAAGTCAGAAATACTTAGGTGTATCTTATTCCATTAATAGGAAGTTGATTGCCCCACCTCTAGGACCACCTGGGAATACTTGTTAATGCTTGAGAAAGGTCTTTCCCAAGCATTAACACACATGTTCTTTGTCTATTACGTGAACATCAGGTCGGCCAAGTCTACTTGTGCACCCATACATGCACCCCCATATCTACATGGGATCGCCTCTTTGATTCACTTACACTAATTAGTTTACAAGCTATAAATCCATACTCAAATCCATTAATTGAAAGAATTCATCTTCCATGGCTCCCTTGTATGAAAGGAATTCTGTTTAGACCTCCACCAGAACCTTGTAAATTATCAAACCATTGGGAAAGGAACATCAGCGTGTCTCCTATTTGGGTTTGTATTTCCATAGTAAATGGTTTCCGACATTTTTTTCACAATGAAGTCATGATTCATGGGGTGTCTATGTGTTTTTATATCCACAGTCACATGGACCTTTCTCCCAGAAACAGTATTGAGATTTTCCTGGTTTGAAGGAAAGTTGGGTTATGGCCTCTCCCTTCTCGAAGTGATGTCCAAGAACCTCTGGTCTCTGGTACAGGAAGATACATTTCATACCTAATTTTTCTTTTTAAAAATAAAGTAGATGTCTCACTTCCCAACCAAGATCAATTTTAGGGAAACCATCCTGGCATAATCCCCTAGATTTTCTTATAGGAGGTTGCATCAATGCTCCTCCTTTCTTCTACAGTGCCAAAGACAAGAGGGGATATGGGCACAATGAATTTCTTTACCCTTTCCCTCTCCCATTATTCTTTTTCACCAAGTGTAGCAATCTTGGTTTAATCCACTAACCTTAATTACTTCCTCCTTACATTGGTACCTTGTACAATTCAAATAGAATAGTGGGAATACTCATTGTCTATCCCTCGTCCACGGTCGATGCACCCTCTTCCATTAGAGGAGGAGGAAAAATTTGAACTTGTGAATGACTTTGTTTAATCTTTTACACCATCTTGTTTCTCACACAGAGCATGAATTGAATGGGATTAGAGACTTTTCTTGGTCACAACATTTTCACAATCAAAGGAACAATGAGAAATCTGATTCCTGTTAAAACTAGGATACCTAGGAATCCCTTTTAGGGCCCGAGCTCACTAGGTGTCATCTTCAAGAGTCCAACTCTAATTATCGTAATCCTTTCATCCTCCATAGAAATTATCCCCAAAATAATCCATCGAGTCACCAAGGCATCCTTTCTAGAATGAAATCCCGAATGGATTTCCCTCAAAGAACCATATTCTCTTATGAGACTAATAGAACATCACTGGCTTTGATTCTCATCCACGTGAGATACGTAGGAAGCCTCCTTGAGGTTCAAACTATAACATCCCATGTAAGTAACGCATAATAGTTATTTTTAGCTATTCCTATTAATGAATTAGATAGTGTTTTAGAGGCTTAAAATGAAAATAAATCCAATCTTAAGCATGAAATACACTAATATTTTTAAAATATTGTTTTACTGCCTTTTTATGGAAAACCATTTTTAAATCTATATTTTGAAAATTTTATAAGCTATTTTTGTCAAAATAAACTTATTCTTTATGATTGGGACATCAAAATTTAATTTGTGTGAATTTATGGTATTTTTCTGATAAAGTTCATTTTTTAATGAATAGTGAAAAAATGTTGTGTTTTAATTCAAAACCTCTTTTTAATCTAATTTATTTATATGATTAGATTATCTTTTGAATTGGTTTTAAATTTAGATTACAATAGATTTTTACCATTTAATCCAATGGTTGTCATTGGAATAAATTTCACTTTGAAATTGGACTTAAACTAGTGTCAATCGTTTGATACTTTTTGTTTCATAAAAACACGCTATTTGTCATGACCGCGGGAATTAATAATTAAATTAATTAATGTGACTTATATGATTTGAATTTTTTAAAATAGATATCATTTTTGAATTCATAATATCAAATATATCTTAGGGTGATGTTTTGGTATTTTTCTGAAAAACTTCAATTTTTGATGAATGGTGAAACCACTAAGTGGTAGTTAAAGAAACAGATTTTTCGTGTAAATGAAACTGTGTCACTTCTGTGATTTGATTTTCAAAAATCCAACATACATGGTTTTCATTAAGAAGTAAAATTTGGATCAATGGGATTAAAATAATTTTTTGGTGAATAGTAACTTATTAAGTTTTTAATCACGATTAGAGGTAATTAGTGTAGTTTAAGGTAAAAATAATGTTTTAATAATATGAGATGATCTTGACACATGTCCTAGCCTCATTGTATGTGTCATGTCAGACCAAGACAATCCATGGGTCAACTTGGGGACCCCATGGAGCCACTTTGGTTGGGAAATGACATAAATAACTTTTTATTTAATGTTAAAGTAAAAATGACACAAACATGAGATGTTTTACTAAAACAATTTTTACATGGAGTTATACAAGTCTGATTTTTGACTATAAATATTAATTAGAAAGATAAAAATATTTCCTACATCATGATATTTTTTTATAATTTTTAGACATTAAATATATTAAATTATTTATGACACCATGATGATGCAACGATTACCCTATTAATAATGGATTTAAATAAAATGAAAAGATAATGTAAAATCTATGACCTATAAATGTCCAAAACCTATTGGATGGGTATATTTATATCTATTATTACCTTAACCTAGAATTATAACAACTTGGGACCTTTTGAATCGGATAATCATTTTAAAATAATGTAACATTTCTTTACTTTCCAAGAGTGCCCCTCCTCTCCTCTTATAAATGGCCCCCACCTCTACCACCTTACCCACACTTCAAAAGCCATTGGCTCGTCCTACCCCTGCCCATTTTGTCTCTCCTCTTCCATCTCTTACTCCTTGAAGCCTCACTTTGGGATGGAGTCTTCCCAAGGAAGCCATTGAGCTCAAACCAACGAGAGTTACACGATTTTAAGGTAATGTCTTCACCTGAGTCCTTTTGTTTTATTTTGTTTCTCCAACCCCCTAAAATCTTTTTATTCATTTCTTTTGTAACAACTCCAGTATCATCAATATACCAGGATTTTGTTATTATAATTATTAGAGCTACACTTACACACACCTACATATAATGGTTAAATGACATACTGTTTCGGTGGTGGGCGAATTTCGGCCTCCCGAAACGAGGATTGTTCAACATTATTTTAACACCATCAAAGATGGACATTAAGATGACACTATAATTATATATGATGTATAATATGTTTATGTTTTCCTTAAGCTTCTGTATTTTTCATTTTGGGAATACCTTTATGGTTTCCATTATGGGTAAACGCGATATCTTCATTTAAGGAAGTACGGACTACCGCCCCCTCAAAGTGATTTGATTTCGTTAATGCCATATGTGGGATTTATAAAGTATTTAATTAATGGTATTATATATGATATTATACTGGAATTATAATATACCTTAATATCATTATGATTCCATTCCATAAAAATATGAAATAGAAATGAAAGTAGCGTTCATGCGTACGTACGACTTACCGTCTCCATGAACGGTGCATTTCATTTCTTATCCCCAAATGTAATGTACTATTATAAGTACATGTATATAATGGATATATATAATGAATGATACATCTAAATGATGAATATAATTCTGGAATTAAAATATACATACCTCTCATTTAGTTTTAATTCCATTAATATGACAATGAAATGAAAGTAGCGTTCATGCGTATGTACCGCTTACCGTCTCCTTGAACGGTGCATTTCACTTCATACCTCTAAATAATTATGTAATTTTATAAATAAATGTATATTCTGGATATATATGATATATATGATATCCAAATCAGGAATTTCATTCTGGATATAAATAACCTTTGACCACACGAACAACATGTAATTGTAAGAAGTCCACTTTCGACTTAAGAACCAAATATCGACAAAACAAACATTATTAACTTAATGATTTCATAATGATTATAACATGGAAATAAGTGATATAAAAGGAATAATAATATTGAAAAAGGATCTTAAGAAATTAGAAATTAACTCAAGTTTATTATTCAGGACGTTAAAGAACGATCGAGTGAAGTCGGACCTGAGGTAAGGGACTTCGTCTCAATCTCCTCTCATTGAGGCATATTTCGTTTTATACACAACTTCCTTTTATACAGTGTATTAACCCTTTTGACTTTTACTTTTATACAAAAGGAATCATTTTCTATGAAGAGTTTTACAAAACGACAAAAAAGAATGTTTCTTTTAACGTACGTGGTGACAACGACCTTTTCTGCCGCTACGAGTATTATTTGGTCTTTGGCTTCCTAAACAAGTCGTAATGTTTTTTTTAAAATGAAATAAATACCATATACTCTTTTATGTATTTTGGAATTGAAAATGGGTTTTTATATTGGATTTGTTTTGTTACTATATTTGAGTGATATATTGTGATCAAAGTGTGGTAATGTTTTCTTTCCATTATATTTGTTTTATGTCTTATGATTTTATAATGGTACTTAGACATTTGATGGGTGGTTAGGAGATAAACCATATGACGGGTGGTGCCGTGAATACCAGAACGGGTGGTTATGTTATAACCTCCAATGAATTGCGTATGGAAGTCGGCCGTATGGCTATTCCATTAAGTATATATGAAAGTTGGCCATATGGCTATTCCATTAAGTGATATGTGTGGAAGTCGACCGTATTGTTATTCCACTTAAGTGTGTTTATGTCCCAAGTTACCTTTATATGTTATGTGTTCTTTATATGGGTTTTATGGTAATCCTTTAGTCACAAAAGGGTAAGTAATGATATTTAATTCAGTGAAGAGTTTTTAATACTTCATGAAGGTGAATGTATTACTCTGATAAAGTATACATGGTTTACTTGATGTTTAAAAAACTAATAGTTTTCATTCTTTGTGTATCCCTTACTGAGCTTTTTATGCTCACCCCAAGTTTTTTAAACTATTTTTCACAGGACTTAATGTGGAATAGGGTCATGTATGGGATCAAGGGAAAGTCATTATATATAAAACATGGAACTGGACATGTTTCTCTTTAAGTGTTTTTTTATTCTATGGAAACTCAGTAGAAGTGTCTACTTTGTAATCTTTTGAGATGTAACAGTTATGTCCTAATTCTCTAATACTCTAAACATGAAAAGATCCTCAATGTGAATTATTCATTTAATTCAATATTAAGTAATGTTTAAGGCCGGGGCCTTATAGTTGGTATCAATGGTCGGTTTAGATAGCTTTAGGAGTTATAATTCAATTAAATGATTATCTAAAAAAAATTATGGTATGATTGAAATGATATAGCATTTAAAGATTACCATGTTGCTTCACCAAAGGTATTTCAGTGTAAAGAATGGTTTTCATAGAGGAATCAATGAAGATTTTTTGGGAAGGCATACTGAGGGAAATGACCTTCCAAATCAGCATACTAAGATGGTCAGAATCAGAATTGAGCAGTTTACTGCAGTGATGGATCAGTTGAATCAGGTGAAAAATGTTGGATGTTTTTATTGATGATATTTTGGTGTTTTCTAAAAGTAAAGTGGAGCATGAAAGTCATTTAAGGGTTATCTTGCAAACCTTAAAATAAAAGAAACAATATGGAAAATTCATCAAGTGTGAGTTTTGGTTACAACAAATTTCTTTCCTGGGTCACATTGTTTCAAAATATGGCATAAGTATTGATCCTGTTAAAACAAAAGTTGTTGAAGAATGTCCAAGACCCACAAATGTAACTGAGATCCGTAGTTTTATTGGTTTGGCAGGTTACTACCGAAGGTTTGTTGAAAATTTTTCATGGTTATCTAGTCCAATGACTAAGATAACTCGTAAGGGTGTTAAGATCATCTGGAAAAAAGAATGTGATGATTGTTTTCAAGAGTTGAAAAGAAGATTGGTGAATGCTAAAGTTTTGGCACTTCCTTCCAGGAATGGTGAGTTTGTTATATACAATGATGCTTCGTTGAAGGGACTTGGCTATGTCCTTATGCAGAATGATCAGGTAATTGCTTATGCTTCACGTCATTTGAAAACTCATGAGGTAAATTACCCTACACATGATTTGGAATTAGCTTCTGTTGTTTTTTCTTTAAAAATTTGGCGGGATCATTTGTATGGAGTAAAGTGTGAAATATATACTGATCACAGAAGTTTAAAGTATATATTCACTCAAAAAGAATTGAACATGAGACAGATGAGATGGATGGAATTAATCAAGGATTATGATTGTACAATTCATTACCATCCGGGAAAAGAAAATAAAGTGGCCGATGCTTTGAGTCGAAAAAGTAATGCTTCATTAACCATGCTACGTTTGGAACGAGATCCTTTGGTTTTTGATTTTATGAACTTTGGCAAGAAGTTGTTGGTGCATGAATTTCTTCTGTTTTGTTTCAGGTATCAGTGAGATCATCCCTATCAGACAGAATTAAGAAAGCACAGAGGGAAGACAGTTAGTTGCAGAAAAAGGTAGAGCTGGTTCAGAAGGGTATGTGGCCTGAATTAAACATTGATAATGGTTGTGTTTTGAGGTTTGGGAAGAGATTATGTGTGCCTTGTGATTCACAGTTGAAGAATGAGTTGTTATGTGAGGCTCATAGTTCCCCGTTTTCAGTTCATCCGGGCAGTACTATGATGTACAGAGATCTGCGGGAGTATTGCTGGTGGGATGGAATGAAAAGGGATATTGCTGATTTTACTGTGAAGAGTTTGACTTGTCAGCAGGTTAAAGCAGATCAGATGTTACCAAAAGGGATGATTAAGCCTTTACCAGTGCCAGAGTGGTAATGGGAGAATATATCCATGGACTTTATTGTGGGATTACTGAAAACATCTCGAGGTAATAATTCAATCTGGGTTATTGTTGATCGGTTGACCAAATGTACTCATTTCCTTGCTATACGATATACTTTTTCACTAGATCAACTTTCCCGTTTGTATCTTAAAGAGATAGTCAGGTTACATGGAGTTCCTCTCTCCATTTTGTCCGATCGTGATCCTAGGATTACTTCTAACTTTTGGAAAGTTCTTCAGAAGTCATTGGGTACTGAAATAAATTTTAGTACAGCTTATCATCCTCAATCAGATGGGCAGTCAGAACGAACAATTTAGACCTTGGAGGATATGCTACGAGCGTGTTCTATGGATTATCAGGGAAGTTGGGACTAACATCTTTCTTTGGTTGAGTTTTCTTATAATAACAGTTTTCATTCCAGTATACAGATGGCACCATTTGAGGCATTATATGGGAAGCAGTGTTGAACTCCAACATTTTGGGATGAAGTGGGTGAATGGAAGCTGATGGGACTAGAATTGGTAGAAGAGATGGCAAAAAAAGTTCATTTGATTCAGAAACACATGAGAACAGTTCAGAGCAGGCAGAAGAGTTATGTAGACGAGAGAAGGAAGGATCTATCTTTTGAGGTAGGTGATCATGTTTTTTCAAAGTCTCACCATGGAAAAGTGTGATGTGATTTGGTAAGAAAGGAAATGTGAGTCCAAGGTTTATTGGACCATATGAAATTCTGGAGAGAGTTGGATCAGTTGCATACAGAGTGGAATTACCTCTGAGTTTATCTCAGGTACACAATGTTTATCATGTTTCGATGCTGAGAAAGTATATTCCAGATCCATCTCATGTTTTGAGTCCAAGGGTAGTTCAGCTGGAATAGAACCTATCTTATGAGGAACAACCGGTCCAGATTCCTGACCATAAAGAGCAGGTGTTACAGAATAAGTTGATTCATCAGGTAAAGGTTTTTTTGGAAAAACCACATCATTGAAGAGGCAACATGGGAATCTGAAAATTCAATGAGGGATAAATACCCCTACTTATTCGATAAGTAAATAAATTGCGAGGACGCAATTTTCTAAAGGGGGGAAGGATGTAACATCCCAAGTAAGTAATGAATAATAGATATTTTATCAATGATTATTAATGAATTAGATAGTGTTTTAGAGGGATAAAATGAAAATAAATCCAATCTTAAGCATGGAATACACTAATATTTTTAAAATATTGTTTTACTACCTTTTTATGGAAAACCATTTTTAAACCTATCTTATGACAATTTTATAAGCTATTTTTGTCAAAATAAATTTAATCTTCATGATTGGGACATCAAAATTTACTTTGTGTGAATTTTTGATATTTTTCCGATAAAGTTCATTTTTAATGAATAGTGAAAAAATGTTGTATTTTAATTCAAAACCTCTTTTTAATCTAATTTATTTATATGATTTGATTATCTTTTGAATTTGTTTTAAAGTTAAATTATAATATATTTTTACCATTTAATCCAATGTTGGTAGTTGGAATCTATTTCACTTTGAAATTGGACTTAAACTAGTGTCAATATTTTGATACTTATAGTTTCACAAAAACACGCTATTTGTCATAACAGCAAGAATTAATTATTAAATTAATTAATATGACTTATATGATTTTCATTATGTAATATAGACATCATTTTTGAATTCAGAATATCAAATATAGCTTAGGGTGAAGTTTTGGTATTTTTCTGAAAAACTTCAATTTTTGATGAATAGTGAAACCACTAAGTGGTAGTTAAAGAAACTGATTTTTCGTTTAAATGAAACTTTGTCACTTTTGTGATTTGATTTTCAAAAAATCCAACAGACATGGTTGCCATTAATAAGTAAAAGGTGGTTCAATGGGATTAAAATAATTTTTTAGTGAATAATAACTTATTAAGTTTTTAATCGTGATTAGAGGTAATTAGTGTAGTTTAAGGTAAAAATAATGTTTTAATAATACGAGATATGCATGACACATGTCTTAACCTCATTTTATGTGTCATGGACGACCAGGAAAATCCATGGGTCAACTTGGGGACCCCATGGAGACACTTTGGTTGGGAAATGACAAAAATAACTTTTTATTTAATGTTAAAGTAAAAATGACACAAACATGAGATGTTTTACTAAAACAATTTTCACATGGGGTTATACAAGTTATATTTTTGACTATAAATATTCATTAGAATGGTAATAATATTTCCTACATCATGATATTTTTTTAATAATTTTTAAAAATTAAATATAGTAAAGTATTTATGACACCATGATGATGCAACGATTACCTCATTAATAAAGGATTTAAATAAAATGAAAAGATAATGTAAACTTAATGACCTACAGAAGTCCAAAACCTATTGGATGGGTATATTTAGAACCCTTATCACCTTAATCTTAAATTATATCAATGTGGGACCTTTTTAATCTGAAATTCATTTTAAAATAAAGTAACATTTTTTTACTGTCCAAGAGTGCCCCTCCTCTCCTCTTATAAAAGGCCCCCACGTCTACCACATTACCCACAATTCAAAAGCCTTTGTCACGGACAACCCCTGCCCATTTTGACTCTCCACTTCCCTCTATTACTCTTTGAAGCCTCACTTTGGGCAGAAGTGTAACAGCCCAAGATTTTATGAAAACTATTCTTTTTAATTTTATTAATGTCTTGTGTTGTACGCTACACCAAAAGGAGCTTGCACAACACGCATCCTTGACTTTCCTTGCATTACACGCAATCGCGACCTTCCTCGATAGCGTGTGTAATACGCAATACCGAGTTTCACTAAACAACGATATGCTATTAAAATATTATTAAAACTAGCCATTATGAATAGTAATAACCACTTTTTAAAATTCTTTAAATCTTATATTTCAAAATGAACTTCATTTTTGGATTCGGAGTATTGAATTTAGCCTAAGGTGAAATTTTGGTACATTTCGGATAACTTTCATATTCTGATGAATAGTGAAAATTACTAAATTATAATTAAAAAACAACTTTTTTAATCGAAATAATTAATAGTGATAAATTATTAATTTGAGTAGTTTTAAAGTATATTTAGAATATATTTTTACAATTTAATACAATGTTGGTCATTGGACGTAATTTCACATTTAAACCAGACATAAACAAGTGTCAATCTTTTGATAGAAATTGTTTCTTTAAAACACGCTATTTGTTTTAATAGCGGGATTTAATTATAAAATTAATTAATTCAACTTCTATGTAATGAATTTGGTAAAATAGACTTCATTTTTGAATTCGGAATATGAAATATAGCTTAGGATGAAATTTTGGCATTGTTCTGAAAAACATCAATTTTTGATGAATAGTGAAACTACTAAGTGGTAGTTAAAAAAACTGAATTTTTCATAAAACTTAATTTTACCGCTTCTGTGAATGGAATTTCAAAAATCCGAGAGACACGGTTGATGTCAGTAAGTAAAATGTGGTTCAATGAGATGAAAATAATTTTTGGTGAATTGTAACTTTTTACTTTTATTTACCACGGTTAAAAGTAAATTGGGTAATTAAGGGTAAAAATGATATTATTATTACCCTAATACATGTCCTAATTCTATTGGACAAGTGTAATTCGACCAAAAACAAGCTTAGGAATAAACTATGACCATTTAGGCCCACTTGGATTAGATTAGGACATATATTATTATTTAATTCAAAGAAGAGTTAAAAGAGTCAAAATCAAAGTTTATTTACTAAAACATTTTTAATATAGGGTTGTGCATAAGATAAATTCGATTGTAAATATTAATTAGAAAGCTAAAACGATATCCTACATGATGGTATTTTAGTTGTAATTTTTATACATCAAATAAGTTAATTTATTTATGACACATAGATGATGCAGTAATTATCTTATTAATGAAATATTGACATAATATATGTTATAAACACCAAAATAAATATAATTTGAGACTTTTTATGAATTCCACTAATTTTCTAGGTTACTATGATATATTAGTGTTGATTTAATCAACTTGGTTCGAACATATAATTCTGTTATGACTTTTAAAAAAATCATGTATCAAATAGTGTCAAAATTGACACAAAATAGTTTTTAAATCAAATATTATATTATTAATTGTTATTTTATTTATAAAAATCTAAGTTTCGGCCAAATGACTTAGATAAGGATATATGTATTAATTATATACAATTTGGAGTTCTTTTGGCATGTTATAGTAAGTTTATTAACCTTATAGTGTAAGAAAAAAAAAAGACACAGTAAAAGTTAAATTATTTAACTTAGAGTTAAATCTAATTGATAAGGTTAAAATAATAACCTAAACTTGTCTAAATCCTATTGGTTGATAGGATTTCGATCCATCCACACTTTATCTTCGAAATAAGACCCTTTGGAACCATTATAAACCGATTTTGACTTTAATATAAAATAATATTTTGAGATATTCCTAACGTGCCCCTCTCCTCCCTTATAAAAGGACACCTCCTCCCTCTCCTCCTCACACCAATTTGAGCACTCAAGCTCGGCCAACCCCTGCCAAAATCTCTTCTCCACTTCCCTAGAAACATACTAGAGGTTCTGGTCTTCCTCAAAGACCAATTTTAGTTCCCTAAGAGGAGGTCTCAAAGAGGCACTTCAAAGAAGAGGTAATTACCGTTACCAATTCTTTCATCTTTATTTCTTCTTCCACTTCTTCTTCTTAGGTTGTTTCATTATGAAGTAATAACATCAGTATCACTCATATACTGATATGTTATTATAAGTATGAAACAACCCTATTTCACCATCTATCCATCCGACGGAAAAAGAAATCCCCGCGTGTGCGTACGTACGGAATACCGTCTCCACGCCGTGGTGTAATCTATTTTCCACCACCACCTTACATGGATGGGTATAATGGTGTAAAGAAATACTATACAAAGTTATTACAACATCATATTGATTCTGATATATTGTATAATCCACACCAATTCAATTCAATATTTATAGAAATGATATCATCGCTCGTGCGTACGTACGGACTACCGTCTCCACGACGCGATGAGATTTATTCTCCATGTTAACCATTTAAAAATGATTATAAATTATATATAAGAAATAATAATGAAATATATGACATTATAAAGCTACTGGATTTATGTATATATATATATATATGTATGTCATCTACTTACTTCCATTTCAAGACAATAAGGAAAGTAAAACAGCGTTCATGCGTACGTACGGACTACCGTCTCCATGAACGGTGTTTTTCATTTTATTTATCTATCTATTATATATATATATATACTGAATATATATGATATATAAATCATATTTTATATTCTGGAAGTAAGTAAATCATGATATAAGTAATAGTGATGTCAAGAACAACAAGTCAAAACACCTAAGATAAATGAAACGATTTTACCCAAAACGCTTCTTTAACATGGAATTTACAAAAAACGGGTAATATAATGTCATAAGTGAACCATATATGATATCATAACAATGAATATGATTCTGGAATAAGTCAATAACATGATTTAAATCATTATACAGGAGTTTTGGACACTTATAAAGCAAGTCGGACATAAGGTAAGGGAAATATCACAATCTCATTTTTATCCGAGATTGTTTATTCGTAAGTATTTACTGGGGTGTATTTTATCATCCACATCCATGTTTCATCAATATGTAATATTATTTCCATCCACCTACAATTTTTTTAAATCCATTTTTACCCTTCGGTGAGTTTTTAGTAATATGTATGAAAGGAATCTTTTGTCGTTCGAGGTACTTTTTGACTTTTCGGACAAAAGCACGAAGAATGTTTTTTTTAACTGATACGGCATGAATGGATTTCTAAAACATTATTTCCAAGAAGCTTCCTTTACATGTTTTAAAGTTTATTTTTAATCAACTTCTTTTATTTTAAAGTTGTATGACATGTTATGAAAGGAAAAATGTTTTTGAAGAAGAAAGGATATTTTCCTCAAGAATGGAGTTCAAGTGTTTTATCAAAATTATTTTCCATATAAGATAATAAAGGGTTCTGTTTTATCCCTATTATTACATGGATTTGATTATGTTGTGATGGAAAGATTTTTATGAATTCCTTTATCTTATATGAATTGTTTTATGATGTCATGTTGTTTAAGAATCCCATTTTTATTACATGGGTTACGTTATGATGTATGGTTTATGATTATGTGGCACACATAAGAAAGGATTCATTATAAGATGGGTGGGACCTATATCTCCCTCCAATGCATTGGGTAAAGATTTTATATCTCATGAGATATACATGGCTGGAATGGTAGGTTATACCGGTTCAGTGAAATAGGACTGAAACGAGGGTTACTCGATTCAGAAAGGGACTTTGTCCACTAAGATAGTCTTGGCAATGAGTCTTGACTAACAAGAAATGATTCTCTATGATTATGTGTGTATGCCACAAAGTTTCTTGTTTTTTGTTATGATTATTGGGATTTCATTTCACTACTATGATTTATCCCATGTTATGAAATTATGCTCTCTTTTGCGTATAGGTACTTTTTGACTTTTCCGACAAAAGTACGAAGAATGTTTTTTTAACTTATACGGCATGAATGGATTTTTAAAACATTATTTCCAAGAAGCTTACTTTACAAGTTTTCAAGTTTATTTTTAATCAACTTATTTTATTTTAAAGTTTTATGACATGTTATGAAAGGAAAAATGTTTTTTAAGAAGAAAGGATATTTTCCTCAAGAATGGAGTTCAAGTGTTTTATCAAAATGATTTTCCATCTAAGATAATAAAGGGTTCTGTTTTTATCCCTATTATTAAATTGATTTTTTTCATGTTGTGATGAAATTATTTTTATGAATTCCTTTATCTTATATGAATTGATTTATGATGTCATGATGTTTCAAGAATCCCATTTTTGTTACATGTGTTATGCGATGATGTATGTTTTATGATTATGTGGCACACATAAGAAAAGATTAATTATAAGATGGGTGGGACCTATATCTCCCTCCAATGCATTGGGTAAAGATTTTATATCTCATGAGATAGACAGGGCTGGAACGGTAGGTTATACCGGTTCAGTGAAACAGGACTGAAACGAGGGTTACTCGATTCAGAAAGGGACTTTGTCCACTAAGATAGTCTTGGCAATGAGTCATGACTAACAAGAAATGATTTTCCATGATTATGTGTGCATGCCACAAAGTTTCAAGTTTCATGTTATGATTATGGTGATCTCATTTTCACTTCTATGATTTGTTCCATGTTAAGAGATTTTGATCTCTTTTGCAGGTTATGATTTTCAAAAAGATATGAAATGATTTTTATTTCTTTTGTATACCCTTACTGAGCATTTGAGCTCACCCTTTTATGTTTTCTTTTCCCTAGGATATAAAGAAAGGTTTTAGGTAAAAAAAAGGAAGATATTTATGGGAGATTTTGAAGATCTTTCACCACGATTAAAAGATTATATTCCGAGTTTCCAAAGACACTAAACTATTACGGTCCTTGTGTGTGTGTTTTTGTTATGTACTAAGTATTCCGCAAAATTAATGTAATATCCATGTACGTCAAGATACGGGCCTCTACAATTGGTATCAGAGGAAAGGTTTAGTCAGCCTTTGGAAACTAGGATGCGAGAACTTTAGTGAGATCCCTAGAGATATTTCTAAGGTATGTCTAGGGATGTCTCTAAGGATAAGTATGCGTATAGGTTATAGTACTAGAATTACGCTAACGATCATAGAATTAAACCTAAGATGTTAGATATTGAAGTTACTCCCCCTTTATTATGATTTTTGCCTCTCACACTATTCTTTTGGGTTTTAGAAAATGGCTGGAAACAAGATGATTCACGATAATGGAGGATATGATGGACAATGGAATGATATTCTTCATAATGAAATGGGATTTGGAAGTTCAAACATCATTATTATGCCGAATCAGCAATCTCATAATATGATCAATAAAGTAAAATTTGGTAAGTTTCCTGAGTCGGCTAATAAGAGAAAGATGGAGTTTCATGATGATCATAGAGGAAATAAAGTTCAATTTCCCCTATGTAAATCATGTGGGACGAGGCATCAAGGAGAATGTTTCAAAGGAACTGGAAGATGCTTTGGGTGTGGAAAAGAAGGACACAAAGCAAGTAAATGCAAAGTAAAAGGTTCAGTTAACAACATGGATGAGGATAATGGTATTGCTACGACATCAACAATGGTTAAATGTTTTAAATGTGGAATGTACGGGCATTATGCAAACCAATGCCCTAAGGGAAAGTCTCATGAAGATAATCAGTATGGTCGTATGGGAAGTATTTATGTGGATGATGATGAAGAGACTACAAATGATATGTGAGATGAAAGAATTGTTGAAGCTCGGTCAATGGTTTAAGAATGTAGTGGAATGATTACATGTTTATCATGTGTAATGTTGTATAAGTAATCTCATGGCACTATGGAATAAAGAGACATGTAAGGATTGTTACATTGTTGTCTGATTAATGTTACCAGTATCCATGAAAGGTTATTCAGATATTTTTGGAATGTAGATGATATGTGCATAATGAAGGGATAAGGAGAAAATAAAATGATTGATAGTATTCATGAGCTCATGACTGATATAAAGAGAAGGATATATCATGGTTTGAGTATATTGAATTTTTGGATTTTGGTATGTGGAAAGAGTTAACTTTTGACAGCATTCATGTTTTCACTATGGTTTAATGGGTATTCATATTTTTCAAGAGAATACATCATTAAAGTATTCACATGATTGGAATGTGACCAACAAGATATATGGGGGATAAATGATGGTATTCACATGCTTGGTTGGCGACATTTCAAGTAATCATTTTCTTTATACTATGAGCTTGGACCGAAGTATTTTAGATAAGCCTAAAGATTGGAATGGATTATGTTAACCATAAGTTAGTATTGTTTAAGTATAGAACTTTTTTTTGATATTATTTATGTGATGTTATAGTAATGTAGTTTTAGAAAAAGGACAACCTGCAGGACGGGCGACAGCCCATCGCTTCAGACAAGGCTGTGGGAATCGAACCCACAACCGAAGTGCGACTGGCCTTTATCGCCTACCACTGGCCTACAGGAAGTCCCTGTTTAGTAGAAACTAGTTTTATTATATTGAGCAGTATGATATATGAAGTATAAGTCCATTTTAGGAACCATATATGATTAATCTCACTATAGATCGACTTATGCATATAATTTTTGCTAACCTTTTGTTTGAGACAGATGGAATGACCCGTCATTCTATCACATGATCTGCTAACACTTCATGAATATAAAATTCAACTTCATTTATTTAAGAGATGAAGTGGAAATTGTTCAAGGCACGAACAACAATGAGATTGTACCAAAATAAAGTAAGTATTTATTCTAATTCAAATTTTCAACTTTAGGGAAATGATCTTGAAAACCAAAAATGTTGTCCTAGTGATCTTATACCTGATGAATCAGATGGTACCTTATATCATCACAAATCTATGGATTTGTGATTACTGGCTTTTCCATAGCCATGTTCTCTACCACTCTCCATCAGAACATGATGGTTAGATTTCTCTTCCATATCCATATTTTCACCTATGTGGAAACCCATTGATTAGTTTATTTGGGTAACCGTTACGTTTCATACTTTTGTTTTTAAAGATTGGTTTTGATATTCCTTTTTACGATGTGGGTTTCTATTAAAGAAACTTTCGAATAGTAAACCATTTATAACCCCGACGAATTTCGAGGGCGAAATTCATTTTAAGGGGGGTAGAATGTAACAGCCCAAGATTTTATAAAAAATATTCTTTTTAATTTTATTAAAGTCTTGTGTTGTACGCTACACCAAAAGGAGCTTTCACAACATGCATCCTTTACTTGCCTTGCATTACACGCAATCACGACCTTCCTCGATAGCGTGTGTAATACGCAATACCGAGTTTCACTAAACAACGATATGCTATTAAAATATTATTAAAACTAGCCGTTATGAATAGTAATAAACACTTTTTAAAACTCTGTAAATCTTATTTTTCAAAATGAACTTCATTTTTGGATTTGGAGTATCGAATTTAGCCTAAGGTGAAATTTTGGTACTTTTCGGATAACTTTCATATTCTGATGAATAGTGAAAATTACTAAATTATAATTAAAAACAACTTTTTTAGTCGAAATAATTAATAGTGATAAATTATTAATTTGAGTGGTTTTAAAGTATATTTAGAATATATTTTTACAATTTAATACAATGTTGGTCATTGGATGTAATTTCACATTTAAACCAGACATAATCAAGTGTCAATCTTTTGATAGATATTGTTTCTTAAAAAAACGCTATTTGTTTTAACAGCGGGATTTAATTATAAAATTAATTAATTCAAATTCTATGATATGAATTTGGTAAAATAGACTTCATTTTTGAATTCGGAATATGAAATATAGCTTAGGATGAAATTTTGGCATTGTTCTGAAAAACATCAATTTTTGATGAATAGTGAAACTACTAAGTGGTAGTTAAAAAAATAATTTCTTCATAAATCTTAATTTCACCGCTTCTGTGAATGGAATTTCAAAAATCCGAGAGACACGGTTGATTTCAGTAAGTAAAATGTGGTTCAATGAGATGAAAATAATTTTTGGTGAATAGTAACTTTTTACTTTTTTTTACCACGGTTAATAGTAAATAGGGTAACTAAGGGTAAATATGATATTAATATTACCCTAACACATGTCCTAATTCTATTGGATAAGTGTAATTCGACCAAAAACAACCTTATGAATATAATATGACCATTTAGGTCCACTTGGATTAGATTATGACATTTAATATTATATTATTTAATGAAAAGTTAAAATAGTTAAAATCAAAGTTTAATAACTAAAACATTTTTAATATGGGTTTATACATAAGATAAATTCGACTATAAATATTCATTAGAAAGCTAAAAATATTTCCTACATAATGATATTTTATTTATAATTTTTAGACTTTAAATAAATTAATTTATCTATGACACAACGAGGATGCAGTAATTACCCTTTTAAGGAAATATTAACATAATTGATGTTATAAATGCTCAAATGAATGTAATTTGAGACTCTTTATGACTTAACCTAATTTTCTAGGTTACTATGATATATTAGTGTTGATTTAATCAACTTGGTTCGAACATATATTTCTGTTATGACTTTCACAAAAATCATATATCAAATAGTGTCAAAATTGACACAAAATAGTTTTTAAATCAAATATTATATTATTAATTGTTATTTTATTCCTAAAAATCTAAGGTTCGGCAAAATGACTTATATAAGGATATATGTATTAATAATATACAATTTGGGGTTCGTTTGGCATGTTATAATAAGTATATTAACCATATAGTGAAAGAAAACAAAAAGACACGGTAAAAGTTAAATTATTTAACTTAGAGTTAAATCTAATTGATAAGGTTAAAATAATAACCTAAACTTGTCTAAATCCTATTGGTTGATAGGATTTCGACCCATCCCCACTTTATCTTCGAAATAATACCCTTTGGAACCATTATAAACCGATTTTGTCTTTAATATAAAATAATATTTTGAGATATTCCTAAGGTGCCCCTCTCCTCCCTTATAAAAGGACACCTCCTCCCCCTCCTCCTCACACCAATTTGAGCACTCAAGCTCGGCCAACCCCTGCCAAAATCTCTTCTCCACTTCCCTAGAAACATACTAGAGGTTCTGGTCTTTCTCAAAGACCAATTTTAGTGCCCTAAGAGGAGGTCTCAAAGAGGCGCTTCAAGGAAGAGGTAATTACCGTTACCAATTCTTTCATCTTTATTTCTTCTTCCACTTCTTCTTCTTAGGTTGTTTCATTATGAAGTAATAACATCAGTATCACTCATATACTGATATGTTATTATAAGTATGAAACAACCCTATTTCACCATCTATCCATCCTACGGAAAAAGAAATCACTGCGCGTGCGTACGTACGGAATACCGTCTCCACGCCGTGGTGTAATCTATTTTCCACCACCACCTTACATGGATGGGTATAATGGTGTAAAGAATAACTATACATAGTTATTAAAACATCATATTGATTCTGATATATTTTATAATCCACTCCGATTCAATTCAATATTTATGAAAATGATATCATCGCTCGTGCGTACGTACAGACTACCGTCTCCACGACGCGATGAGATTCATTCTCCATGTTAACCATTTAAGAATGATTATAAAGTATATATAAGAAATAATAATGAAATACATGACATTATAAAACTACTGGATTATGTATATATATATATGTATGTCATCTACTTACTTCCATTTCAAGACAATAAGGAATGGAAAACAGCGTTCATGCGTACGTACGGACTACCGTCTCCATGAGCGGTGTTTTTCATTTTATTTATCTATCTATTATATATATATATATACTGAATATATATGATATATAAATCAAATTTTATATTCTGGAAGTAAGTAAATCATGATATAAGTAATAATAATGTCAAGAACAACAAGTCAAAACACCTACGATAAATGAAACGATTTTACCCAAAACGCTTCTTTAACATAGAATTTACAAAAGAACGGGTAATATAATGTCATAAGTGAACCATATATGATATCATAACAATGAATATGATTCTATAATAAGTCAATGACATTATTTAAATCATTATACAGGAGGTTCGGACACATACGAAGCAAATCGGACCTAAGGTAAGGGAAATATCACAATCTCATTTTTATTCGAGATTGTTTATACTTTGAAATTTACTGGGGTGTATTTTATCATCCACATCCATGTTTCCTCAACATGTAATATTATTTTCATCCACCTACAATTGTTTAAAACCTATTTTACCCTTTGGTGAGTTTTTAGTAAAAGATATGAAAGGAATCTTTTATCGTTTTTCATACGAGGTACTTTTTGACTTTTCCGACAAAAGTACGAAGAATGTTTTTTTAACTTATACGGCATGAATGGATTTTTAAAACATTATTTCCAAGAAGCTTCCTTTACAAGTTTTCAAGTTTATTTTTAATCAACTTATTTTATTTTAAAGTTGTATGACATGTTATGAAAGGAAAAATGTTTTTTTAAGAAGAAAGGATATTTTCCTCAAGAATGGAGTTCAAGTGTTTTATCAAAATGATTTTCCATCTAAGATAATAAAGGGTTCTGTTTTTATCCCTATTATTAAATTGATTTTATTCATGTTGTGATGAAATTATTTTTATTAATTCCTTTATCTTATATGAATTGATTTAAGATGTCATGATGATTCAAGAATCCCATTTTTGTTACATGTGTTATGCGATGATGTATGTTTTATGATTATGTGGCACACATAAGAAAAGATTCATTATAAGATGGGTGGGACCTATATCTCCCTCCAATGCATTGGGTAAAGATTTTATATCTCATGAGATAGACAGGGCTGGAACGGTAGGTTACACCGGTTCAGTGAAACAGGACTGAAACGAGGGTTACTCGATTCAGAAAGGGACTTTGTCCACTAAGATAGTCTTGGCAATGAGTCATGACTAACAAGAAATGATTATACATGATTATGTGTGCATGCCACAAAGTTTCAAGTTTCATGTTATGATTATGGTGATCTCATTTTCACTTCTATGATTTGTTCCATGTTAAGATATTATGATCTCTTTTGCAGGTTATGATTTTCAAAAAGATATGAAATGATTTTTATTTATGAAATGATTTTTATATCTCTTTGCAGGTTATCATTTTTGTATACCCTTACTAAAAAAGTTCTTTTGTATACAATGGGATATCATTCTTCATACGTACGTATGATTCTGGGGAAAAGAAAACATAAAAGGGAAGATCATACAATGATACCAACTGTAACGCCCCGACCCCAGCTACCCAGAGTCGGTGCATTACTTCGTAACATTGGCATGATCACAATAAAGATCAAATCTCGAAAGACCGATTAGTTTAGTAGCCTTGGAAACACTAGATATAATCATAAAGTTTTACATTACATTTCAAAGTGAAAAACTACAACAACAACAAAGTCTTCATATCCACACTATTAACCCCTCATAATATCCCTGCAAGTCAATCATAATTTACTTCTTCACTAACTGGGAAAATAAAACATAGAAAAGGGGTGAGATCAAATGCCCAGTAAGGATAACAATATAGCGGAACATTCAAAATAAGCGTAAACATTTAAGGCAATGAATTACTAAAACAAAAGCCTTTTAAACTTGAACTTCAACATAGTATGGCAAAAGTAAAATGAAATAATGCCATTTACTTGTTCACATTGATATTCTACTAATCGAATAATCACATGCAAAATCAATAACCACTTTCATAATGTTGGAATGCATAATGCCAGACTATCATAACCACATAGCCAAGGCCTCGTGCCAAGACTACAAATAAGATTTTGTCAAGGCCTTGTTCCAAGACACTAGTTTGTCTCATGAGACCTACCGATGCATCGAGGAGCTATAGCGGGCTCCACCCGTCACTTATTAATTCCAATGCATTCCCATATGAAAAGGTTTAAACATAACATAAACATTCGTATTAAAACTAGCATACGAAATGTCAATAATTTCACCATAAACTATGAATGGTATAAAAATAGCACATCCATAGTCAAACATATCACAAAACCTTCAATACAATATAGAAGTTTTGTATCATAATAAATCAACTTCAAATAATCTTAAAATCCGTCAAAGGATGTTGACATAGATGAAATCAAAATTCTTTTTAAAGAAATATCTCCTTTTATTTTGAAATCATTTAAGATCCATATAAAATAAAACATTTTCTTTGAAAATATTCTTATAAGATTGTAAGGAAAGCTTTGAAGATTTTATAACGGTGTAAAATAACCGCACCCGCCGTATAAGTTAAAAAAAACATTCTTACCTCAATTCTGTCGAAAAGGTTAAAAAGGACCTTGTTTTGAAAACGACGGAAAGATTCCTTTATAAACCTCTTATAAAAAGTCAAACAAGGGTATAAATGACTTTAACCCATATTCTTGTAAATATTAAAAATGTTTTGAAATACATTTTTAAGAAACATGGATGTGGATGATAAAGATATCCCAATAGATTATTACGTATAAACAACCTCGGATAATGAAGAGATTGTGAAGTAAACCCCTACCTTGTACTTTTCCTTGGTTTGGGTAGGTTAACCTCCTGTATAATGGTGAAATAATTGTTATTAAATTATAAAAGAATCATATACATTAATATGATATCATATATGATCTTTTAATATTGATTTGATAATATCTTAGTATTATCGTCGTTTCGGGTGTTAACTTACTCATTTTCTTTTATATGTTTTGTTACATAAGCCATGTTTGTTGTATCTTATTCATATCCAGAATGATATCAAGTCCTTAAAAATCATTTTTAAATCATAAAATGATAATTATACTTGAATGGATACGATGGAGAATGAATCTCATTGCGTTCGTGGAGACGGTAGTCCGTACGTACGCACGAACTCTACTTCCATTTAATTTTTATTTTAAAAGAATCGAATCCAAATGATACATAGGTATATTACTATTCCAGTATAATATAATATTTTATATATGTTACTTAAGTTCATTAACACCATCCTTTATACGTTCCATGTGTGGTATGAACGAGTCATATCATTTTAAGGGGGCGGTAGTCCGCACTTCCTCAAATGAAATTATCGTATGTATATACAACATGAAACGAATAATGGTATGAAATAAAATGGAATTACAGAAGCTTATATATAAAATATATATCATTTATATCATATTTAATTATAATGCCATCATAATGGCCACCATGAGAGGCGGTAAGATGTATTTGAACAATCATCGTTTCGTGAGGCGTTAGTTTGCCATCCACAGAAACATTATGTTCATCATCAATTAGATGGAGTTGTGTGTATGTGTAGTTTTAATCCTTCTTATAAAAACATCCTAGTATATTGAGGATACTGGTGTTGTTACAAAATAAAGGAAATAAAAAGATTTTGGGGGTTGGATAAGCAAAGTAAATGAAAATAATTTAAGAGAAATCGTTACCTTTAATTTAGGTAACTCACTTTGGTTGGAACCAAAGGACTTCTTGAAATGATTTCTGCCTAAGGGGAAGCTTCAAGGAGGAGGAGAGGGATGTGGGGAGCTTAGTTGGGCAGCGTTTGGACGAGCCAAGTGGCTTGAGAGGTGTGAGGAATGAGTATAAGTGGTCTCCTTTTATAAGGGAGAGGAGGGGCTCTTTAGGAAAGAGTGAAAGTATTACTTTATAATATAATTATATTCGGTTTATAATGGTCCAAAAATCATTGAGGTCGAAGATAATATGACTCATATTCTAAATAACATCAACCAATAAGAATTGGACAGGTTTTAGATAATATTTTAATCATTATAATCTTATTTATTTAAATGATTTATTAATGAGGTAAACATTTCATCATTATTGTGTCATTAATAATTTAACTTATTTGATGTCTAAAAATTATAAATAAAATATCATCATATAGGAAATATTTTTAGCTTTCTAATGAATATTTATAATCGAAAATACAACATGTATAACCCTATGTAAAAAGTTTTCTTCTAAAAGATGTAAGCTTATGCCATTTTTATTTTTATTTTAACTTTATTAATATAATGTGTCCCTACCACATACAAGTGGCTCCAAAGGGTCCCCAAATTGACCCAAGGATGCTCCTGGTCGGGTATGTGTCCACCAATAAGGTTAGGACACGTTTTAGGGTAATTTTGTATTATTATAATATTATTTTTTAACCCTTATTTACCGGATTTACCCTTTAACCATGGTAAATAAAATATTTACCACAGTAACTATTCAAAATGTCTAAAAATAAAAGTTACCTATTTACACAATTTGAACATCCTGATTCCAAATATGGAATCCATTTTCCTAAATTCAAAACACAGAAGTGGCAGAAATTAATTTAAAATTAATTCCCGCTGTTCAAAACAAAAAGCGTGTTTTTAAGAGATAATAACTATCAAAAGATTGACACTTGTTTATGTTCGGTTTAATTGTAAAATTATATCCAATGATAAACATTAAATTGAATGGTAAAAATATATTCTAAATATACTTTAAAACCACTCAAATTCATAATTTATCACTATTAATTATTTTGATTAAAAAAGTTGTTTTTAATTAAAATTTAGAAATTTTCACTATTCATCAAAATATGAAAGTTATCCAAAATGTACCAAAATTTCACCCTAGGCTAATTTTGATATTCTGAATCCAAAAATGAAGTCCATTTTGAAATATAGAATATATATGATTTCAAAAAGTAGGTATTACTATTCACAACGGCTAGTTTAATTAGTTGTGGTGTGTGTTAGAACTCGAGGTTGCGTACAACACACGCTATCGCATTATTCGAAGGGAAACGTACCATAAAAGCTTGGGGTGTTACATTCTCCCCTCCTTCAAATAATTGCGTCCTCGCAATTTCTAGGGTATTACTGCATAAAAAGACTCGGGTGGTTCTTTATCATAAGTTCCTCGGGTTCCCACGTTGCCTCTTCCATCTTATGGTTTCTCCACAAAAATTTTACCAGACGCGTCGTCCGGTTTCTCAGTACTTGTTCTCTTGTATCAAGAATCCTAACGGGCTCTTCGCAATAAGACAGATCGGGTTCCAATTCTAATTCCTCATAGGTGAGTACATGCGTTGGGTCAGGCATGTATTTTCTCAACAGAGATACGTGGAACACATTGTGAACTTTGGAGAGACTTGGCGGCATTGCCAATCGGTAAGCTACAGCCCCAATTCGTTCTAGAATTTCGAAAGGTCCGATGTACCTGGGACTCAATTTACCTTTCTTACCAAAACGTATGACTCCCTTCCACGGAGATACCTTTAGGAAAACATGATCACCGACTTGAAATTCCAAATCCTTCCTTCGATTATCGGCATAGCTCTTCTGCATACTTTGAGCTGCTTTGATGTGATTTTGGATTACCTTCACCTTTTCCACCGTTTCCTCCACCAGTTCTGGGCCTACAAGTTTTCTTTCACCAACGTCATCCCAACAGGTTGGTGTACGACATCTCTTTCCGTATAACGCTTCATATCGTGCCATCTGAATACTCGAATGGAAGCTATTGTTATAGAAAAATTCTACTAGTGGTAAATATTGATCCCACATACCCTGAAAATCAAGTGAGAAAGATCTCAACATGTCTTCTAAGGTCTGAATAGTCCGTTCTGATTGTCCGTCTGTCTGAGGGTGGTAAGCAGTGCTCAAATGAAGTTCAGTATCCAGGGATTTCTGAAGACTTGTCTAAATCTTATTGGTTGATAGGATTTCGACCCATCCCCACTTTAGCTTCGAAATAAGACCCTTTGAACCATTATAAACCGATTTTTACATTAATATAAGATAATATTTTGAGGTATTCCTAAGGTGCCCCTCTCCTCCATTATAAAAGGACACCTCCTCCCCCTCCTCCTCACACAAATTTGAGCACTCAAGCTCGGCCAACCCCTGCCAAAATCTCTTCTCCACTTCCCTATAAACATCCTAGAGGTTCTGGTCTTCCTCAAAGACCAATTTTAGTGCCCTAAGAGGAGGTCTCAAAGAGGCGCTTCAAAGAAGAGGTAATTACCGTTACCAATTCTTTCATCTTTATTTCTTCTTCCACTTATTCTTCTTAGATTGTTTCATTATGAAGTAATAACATCAGTATCACTCATATACTGATATGTTATTTGAAGTATGAAACAACCCTATTTCACCATCTATCCATCCTACGGAAAAAGAAATCACCGCGCGTGCGTACGTACGGAATACCGTCTCCACGCCGTGGTGTAATCCATTTTCCGCCACCACCTTAATAGGATGGGTATAATGGTTTAATGAGTAACTATATATGATTATTATAAAGTGATATTGATACTGAAATAATATGCATACATTTTAACACAATTCCACGACCATGGGAACGATATCATCGCTCGTGCGTACGTACGGACTACCGTCTCCACGACGCGATGAGATTCATTCTCCATGTTAACCATTTAAGAATGATTAAAAAGTATATATAAGAAATAATAATGAAATATATGACATTATAAAGATATTGGATTTATGTATATATGTATATGTATGTCATCTACGTACTTCCATTCAAGACAATAAGGAAAGGAATACAGCGTTCATGCGTACGTACGGACTACCGTCTCCATGAACGGTGTTTTTCATTTCATTTATCTATCTTATATATATATATATACTGAATATATATGATATATAAATCATATTTTATATTCTGGAAGTAAGTAAATCATGATATAAGTAATAATAATGTCAAGAACAACAAGTCAAAACACCTACGATAAAATGAAACGATTTTACCCAAAACGCTTCTTTAACGAGGAATTTACAAAAGAACGGGTAATATAAAGTCATAAGTGAACCATATATGATATCATAACAGTGAATATGATTCTTTAATAAGTCAATTACATTATTTAAATCATTATACAGGAGGTTCGGACACATACGAAGCAAATCGGACCTAAGGTAAGGGAAATATCACAATCTCATTCTTATCCGAGATTGTTTGTACTTTGAAATTTACTGGGGTATATTTTATCATCCACATCCATGTTTCCTCAATATGTAATGTTATTTACATCCACCTACAATTGTTTAAATCCAATTTAACCCTTCGGTGAGTTTTTAGTAAAAGATATGAAAGGAATCTTTTATCGTTTTTCATACGAGGTAATTTTTGACTTTTCCGACAAAAGTACGCAGAATGTTTTTTTAACTTATACGGCATGAATGGATTTTTAAAACATTATTTCCAAGATGCTTCCTTTACAAGTTTTCAAGTTTATTTTTTAATCAAATTCTTTTATTTTAAAGTCATATGACATGTTATGAAAGGAAAAATGTTTTTGAAGAAGAAAGGATATTTTCTTCAAGAATGGAGTTCAAGTGTTTTATCAAAAAAAAATTTCATCTAAGTTAATAAAGGGTTCTGTTTTTATCCCTATTATTACATAGATTTGATCATGTTGTTATGGAATTATCTTTATGAATTCCTCTATCTTGTATGAATTGTTTTATGATGTCATGATGTTTAAGATTCCCATTTGTATTACATGGATTATGAAATGATGTATGATTTATGATTTTGTGGGACACATAAGTAAGGATTCATTATAAGATGGGTGGGACCTATATCTCTCTCCAATGCATTGGGTAAAGATTTTATATCTCATGAGACAGACATGGCTGGAATGGTAGGTTATACCGGTTCAGTGAAACAGGACTGAAACGAGGGTTACTCGATTCAGAAAGGGACTTTGTCCACTAAGATAGTCTTGGCAATGAGTCTTGACTCACAAGAAATGATTCTCTATGATTATATGTGAATGCCACAAAGTTTCATGTTTTAATTTATGATTATTGTGATTACATTTCACTACTATGATTTATCCCATGTTATGAAATTATTCTCTCTTTTGCAGGTTAAGATTTCCAAAAGTTATGTTCTTATGAATATGATGTGATTGATTTTTCTTTTGTATACCCTTACTGAGCATTTGAGCTCACCCTTTTATGTTTTCTTTTCCCCAGGATATAAAGAAATGTTTTAGGTAAAAAAAAGGAAGATCTTTAAGGGAGATATTGAAGATCTTTCACCACGATTAGAAGATTACGTTCCGAGTTTCCAAAGACACTAAACTATTACGATCCTTGCGTGTGTGTTTTTTTTGTTATGTACTAAGTATTCCGCAAATGTAATGTAAATTCCATGTAAGTCAATATAATAAGCGTAAACATTCAAAATAAGCGTAAATATTGAATTGAATTGGAGTGGATTATAAAACAAAAGCCTTTTAAATATGAACTTTCAACATGGTATGGCATAAATAAAATGAAATAATGCCATTTACTTATTCACATGGATATTCTACTAATCGAATAATCACGTGAAAAAATCAATAACCACTTTCATACTGTTGGAATGCATAATGCCAGACTATCATAACCACATAGCCAAGGCCTCGTGCCAAGACTACAAATAAGATTTTGTCAAGGCCTTGTGCCAAGACACTAGTTTGTCTCATGAGACCTACCGATGCATCGAGGAGCTATAGCGGGCTCCACCCGTCACTTATTAAGTCCAATGCATTCCCATATGAAAAGGTTTAAACATAACATAAACATTTGTATTAAAACTAGCATACGAAATGTCAATAATTTCACCATAAACTATGAATGGTATAAAAATAGCACATCCATAGTCAAACATATCACAAAACCTTCAATACAATATAGAAGTTTTGTATCATAATAAATCAACTTCAAATAATCTTAAAATCCGTCAAAGGATGTTGACATAGATTAAATCAAAATTCTTTTTAAAAAAATATCTCCTTTTATTTTGAAATCATTTAAGATCCATATAAAATAAAACATTTTCTTTGAAAATATTCTTATAAGCTTGTAAGGAAAGCTTTGAAGATTTTATAACGGCGTAAAATAACCGCACCCGCCATATAAGTTAAAAAAAACATTCTTACCTCAATTTTGTCGAAAAGGTTAAAAAGGACCTTGTTTTGAAAACGACGGAAAGATTCCTTTATAAACCTCTTATAAAAAGTCAAACAAGGGTATAAATGACTTTAACCCATATTCTTGTAAATATTAAAAATGTTTTGAAATACATTTTTAAGAAACATGGATGTGGATGATAAAGATATCCCAGTAGATTATTACGTATAAACAACCTCGGATAATGAAGAGATTGTGAAATAAACCCTTACCTTGTACTTTTCCTTGGTTGGGGTAGGTTAACCTCCTGTATAATGGTGAAATAATTGTTATTAAAATATACAAGAATCATATATATTAATATGATATCATATATTATCTTTTAACATTGATTTGTTAATAATATCTTAGAATTATCGTCGTTTCGGGTGTTAACTTACTCATTTTCTTTTATATGTTTTGTTACATAAGCCATGTTTGTTGTATCTTATTCATATCCAGAATGATATCAAGTCCTTAAACATCATTTTTAAATCATAAAATGATAATTATACTTGAATGGATATGATGGAGAATGAATCTCATCGCGTTCGTGGAGACGGTAGTCCGTAAGGACACTATAAAGACCCGTATTTTCACGTAAAGACCCGTATTTTCACGTACATGGACATTATATTACTTTTGCGGAATACTTAGTACATAACAAAAAAACACACACACAAGGATCGTAATAGTTTAGTGTCTGTGGAAACTCGGAACGTAATCTTCTAATCGTGGTGAATGATCTTCAATATCTCCCATAAAGATCTTCCCTTTTTTTACCTAAAACCATTCTTTATATCTTGGGGAAATGAAAACATAAAAGGGTGAGCTCAAATGCTCAGTAAGGGTAAACAAAAGAAAATCAATCACATCATATTCATAAGAACATAACTTTTGGAAATCTTAACCTGCAAAAGAGAGCATAATTTCATAACATGGGATAAATCATAGTAGTGAAATGAAATCCCAATAATCATAACTTAAAACATGAAACTTTGTGGCATACACACATAATCATAGAGAATAATTTCTTTTTAGTCAAGACTCATTGCCAAGACTATCTTAGTAGACAAAGTCCCTTTCTGAATCGAGTAACCCTCGTTTCAGTCCTGTTTCACTGAACCGGTATAACCTACCATTTCAGCCATGTCTATCTCATGAGATATAAAATCTTTACCCAATGCATTGGAGGGAGATATAGGTCCCACCCATCTTATAATGAATCGTTTCTTATGTGTGCCACATAATCATAAATCATACATCATCGCATAACCCATGTAATAAAAATGGGATTCTTAAACAACATGACATCATAAAACAATTCATATAAGATAAAGGAATTCATAAAAATGTTTCCATCACAACATAATCAAATACATGTAACAATAGGGATAAAAACAGAACCCTTTTTTTATCTTAGATGGAAAATAATTTTGATAAAATACTTGAACTTCATTCTTGAGGAAAATATCCTTTCTACTTCAAAACACTTTTCCTTTCTTAACATGTCATACAATTTTAAACTAAATGAAGTTGATTAAAAATAAACTTTAATACTTGTAAAGTAAGCTTCTTGGAAATAATGTTTTAAAAATCCATTCATGCTGTATAAGTTAAAAAAACTTTTTTCGTACTTTTGTCGGAAAAGTCAAAAAGTACCTCGTACGAAAAACGACAAAAGATTCCTTACATTTCTTTTACAAAAAACATAATGAAGGGTAAAATTGGATATAAACTATTGTAGAAGGATGGAAATAATATTACACATTGAGGGAACATGGATGTGGATAATAAAATACACCCCAGTAAATACTTACGAATAAACAATCTCGGATAAAAATGAGATTGTGATATTTCCCTTACCTTAGGTCTGATTTGCTTCGTATGTGTCCGAACCTCCTGTATAATGATTTAAATAATGTCATTGACTTATTACAGAATCATATTCATTGTTATGATATCATATATGGTTCACTTATGACATTATATTACCCGTTCTTTTTTAAATTCCGTGTTAAAGAAGCATTTTGGGTAAAATCGTTTCATTTATCGTAGGTGTTTTGACTTGTTGTTCTTGACATTATTATTACTTATATCATGATTTAATTACTTCCAGAATATAAAATATGATTTATATATCATATATATATATATATATAATAGATAGATAAATGAAATGAAAAACACCGTTTATGGAGACGGTAGTCCGTACGTACGCATGAACGCTGTTTTCCTTTCCTTATTGTCTTGAATGGAAGTACTTAGATGACATACATATATATATATATACATAAATCCAGTAGCTTTATAATGTCATATATTTCATTATTATTTTTTATAAATACTTTATAATCATTCTTAAATGGTTAACATGGAGAATGAATCTCATCGCGTCGTGGAGACGGTAGTCCGTACGTACGCACGAGCGATGATATCATTTCCATAAATATTGAATTGAATTGGAGTGGATTATACAATATATCAGAATCAATATGATGTTGTAATAACTATGTATAGTTAATCTTTACACCATTATACCCATCCATGTAAGGTGGTGGGGGAAAATAGATTACACCACGGCGTGGAGACGGTATTCCCTACGTACGCACGCACGGTGATTTCTTTTTCCGTAGGATGGATAGATGGTGAAATAGGGTTGTTTCATACTTATAATAACATATCAGTATATGAGTGATATCATCGCTCATATCCTTATATTGTATAACCCACTCCAATTCAATTCAATATTTATAGAAATGATATCATCGCTGGTGCGTACGTACGGACTACCGTCTCCACGACGCGATGAGATTCATTCTCCATGTTAACCATTTAAGATTGATTATAAAGTATATATAAGAAATAATAATGAAATATATGACATTATAAAGCTACTGGATTTATGTATATATATATATATATATGTCATCTACTTACTTCCATTTCAAGACAATAAGGAAAGTAAAACAGCGTTCATGCGTACGTACGGACTACCGTCTCCATGAACGGTGTTTTTCATTTTATTTATCTATCTATTATATATATATATATACTGAATATATATGATATATAAATAATATTTTATATTCTGGAAGTAATTAAATCATGATATAAGTAATAGTGATGTCAAGAACAACAAGTCAAAACACCTAATATAAATGAAACGATTTTACCCAAAACGCTTCTTTAACATGGAATTTACAAAAGAACGGGTAATATAATGTCATAAGTGAACCATATATGATATCATAACAATGAATATGATTCTGGAATAAGTCAATAACATGATTTAAATCATTATACAGGAGGTTTGTACACTTACAAAGCAAGTCGGACATAATGTAAGGGAAATATCACAATCTCATTTTTATCCGAGATTGTTTATTCGTAAGTATTTACTGGGGTGTATTTTATCATCCACATCCATGTTTCATCAATATGTAATATTATTTCCATCCACCTACAATTTTTTTAAATCCATTTTTACCCTTCGGTGAGTTTTTAGTAATATGTATGAAAGGAATCTTTTGTCGTTCGAGGTACTTTTTGACTTTTCCGACAAAAGCACGAAGAATGTTTTTTTTAACTTATACGGCATGAATGGATTTCTAAAACATTATTTCCAAGAAGCTTCCTTTACATGTTTTCAAGTTTATTTTTAATCAACTTCTTTTATTTTAAAGTTGTATGACATGTTATGAAAGGAAAAATGTTTTTGAAGAAGAAAGGATATTTTCCTCAAGAATGGAGTTCAAGTGTTTTATCAAAATTATTTTCCATCTAAGACAATAAAGGGTTCTGTTTTATCCCTATTATTACATGGATTTTACTATGTTGTGATGGAAACATTTTTATGAATTCCTTTATCTTATATGAATTGTTTTATGATGTCATGTTGTTTAAGAATCCCATTTTTTATTACATGGGTTACGTTATGATGTATGGTTTATGATTATGTGGCACACATAAGAAAGGATTCATTATAAGATGGGTGGGACCTATATCTCCCTCCAATGCATTGGGTAAAGATTTTATATCTCATGAGATAGACATGGATGGAATGGTAGGTTATACCGGTTCAGTGAAACAGGACTGAAACGAGGGTTACTCGATTCAGAAAGGGACTTTGTCCACTAAGATAGTCCTGGCAATGAGTCTTGACTAACAAGAAATGATTCTCTATGATTATGTGTGTATGCCACAAAGTTTCATGTTTTATGTTATGATTATTGGGATTTCATTTCACTACTATGATTTATCCCATGTTATGAAATTATGCTCTCTTTTGCAGGTTAAGATTTCCAAAAGTTATGTTCTTATGAATATGATGTGATTGATTTTTCTTTTGTATACCCTTACTGAGCATTTGAGCTCACCCTTTTATGTTTTCTTTTCCCCAGGATATAAAGAAAGGTTTTAGGTAAAAAAAAGGGAAGATCTTTATGGGAGATATTGAAGATCTTTCACCACGATTAGAAGATTACGTTCTGAGTTTCCAAAGACACTAAACTATTACGATCCTTGTGTGTGTGTGTTTTTGTTATGTACTAAGTGTTCTGCAAATGTATTGTAAAGTCTATGTATGTTAGGCTTCGGGTCTCTACAGTTGGTATCAGAGGAAAGGTTTAGTCAACCTTTGGAAACTAGGATACGAGAACTTTAGTGAGATCCCTAGAGATATTTCTAAGGTATGTCTAGGGATGTCCCTAAGGTTAAGTATACGTATAGGTTATAGTTTTAGAATTACGCTAACGATCATAGAATTTAACCTAAGATGTTAGATATTAAGGGTAATCACCCTTTACTATGTTGTTTTCCTTAGCATTATTTTGCCTCTCACACTATTCTTTTTGGGTTTTAGAATATGGCTGGAAACAAGATGATTCACGATAATGGAGGATATGATGGACAATGGAATGATATTCTTTATGAGCAACCAAATGAAATGGGATTTGGAAGTCCAAACATCATTATTATGCCGAATCAGCAATCTCATAATATGATCAATAAAGTAAAATTTGGTAAGTTTCCTGACTCGGCTAATAAGAGAAAGATGGAGTTTCATGATGATCATAGAGGAAAGAAAGTTCAATTTCCCCTATGTAAATCATGTGGGAAAAGGCATCAAGGAGAATGTTTCAAGGGAACTGGAAGATGCTTTGGGTGTGGAAAAGAAGGACACAAAGCAAGTAAGTGCAAAGGAAAAGGTTCAGTTAACACCATGGATGAGGATAATGGTATTGCTACGACATCAAAAATGGTTAAGTGTTTTAAATGTGGAATGTATGGGCATTATGCAAACCAATTCCCTAAGGGAAAGACTCATGAAGAGAATCTGTATGGTCGTATGGGAAGTATTTATGTGGATGATGATGAAGAGACTACAAATGATATGTGAGATGAAATAATTGTTGAAGCTCGGTCAATGGATTAAGAATGTAGTGGAATGATTACATGTTTATCATGTGTAATGTTGTATAAGTAATCTCATGGTACTATGGATTAAAGAGACATGTAAGGATTGTTACACTGTTGTCTGATTAATGTTACCAGTATCCATGAAAGGTTATTCAGATATTTTTGGAATGTAGATGATATGTGCATAATGAAGGAATAATAAGATAATGAGGTATTTGATTGTATTCATGAGCTCATGACTGATATAAGGAGAAGGTTATATCATGGTTTGAGTATATAGAATTTTTGGATTTTAGTATGTGGAAAGAGGTAACTTTTAACCGCATTCATGTTTTCACTAAGGTTCAATGGGTATTCAAGAGAATACGTGATTAAGGCCTTTGAATGTTTGGAATGTGACCAAAAAGACATATCTTATGATATATGGGGATCAACGACAGTATTAAATCTCTGGTAATCGTTTTCACTATATTATGAGAGTGGACTGCAGTATTATGGACAAGCCTAAAGATTAAAATGGATTATGTTGGACATAAGATAGTATTGTTTAAGGATACAAGATTTTCGATTTTATTGATGGGATGTTATAGTAATGTAGTTTTAGAAAAAGGACAACCTACAGGACGGGCGACAACCCATCGCATCGGACAAGGCTGTAGGAATCGAACCCACAACCGAAGTGCGACTGGCCTTTATCGCCTACCACTGACCTACAGGAAGTCCCTGTTTAGTAGAAACTAGTGTTATTATATTAAGAAGTATGATATATGAAGTATAAGCCCATTTTAGGAACCATATATGATTAATCCCACTATAGATCGACTTATGTATATAAATTTTGCTAACCTTTTGAGTCAGATGGAATGACCCGTCATTCTATCACATGATCTGCTAACACTTCACGAATAACAAATTCAACTTCATTTATTTATGAGATGAAGTGGAAATTGTTAAAGGCACGAACAACAGTGAGATTGTACCAAAATAATGTAAGTATTTATTCTAATTCAAATTCTTTAACTTTAGGGAAATGATCTTGAAAACCAAAAATGTTGTCCTAGTTCTCTTATACCTGATTATTCAGATGGTACCTTAGATCGTCACAAATTTATGGATTTGTGATTACTGTCTTTTCCATAGCCATGTTCTCTACCACTCTCCATCAGAACATGATGGTTAGATTTCTCTTCTATATCCATATTTTCACCTATGTGGAAACTCAGTGATTAGTTTATTTGGGTAATCATTACATTTCATACTTTAGTTTTTTAAAGCCAAGTTTTGGTATTCCTTTTTACGATGTGGGTTTCTATTAAAGAAACTTTCGAATAGTAAACCATTTATAACCCCGACGAATTTCGAGGGCGAAATTAATTTTAAGGGGGGTAGAATGTAACAGCCCGAGATTTTATGAAAACTATTCTTTTTAATTTTATTAATGTCGTGTGTTGTACGCTACACCAAAAGGATCTTGCACAACACGCATCCTTGACTTGCCTTGCATTACACGCAATCACGACCTTCCTCGATAGCGTGTGTAATACGCAATACCGAGTTTCACTAAACAACGATATGCTATTAAAATATTATTAAAACTAGCCGTTATGAATAGTACTAACCACTTTTTAAAATTCTGTAAATCTTATATTTCAAAATGAACTTCATTTTTGGATTCGGAGTATCGAATTTAGCATAAGGTGAAATTTTGGTACATTTCGGATAACTTTCATATTCTGATGAATAGTGAAAATTACTAAATTATAATTAAAAAACAACTTTTTTAATCGAAATAATTAATAGTGATAAATTATTAATTTGAGTAGTTTTAAAGTATATTTAGAATATATTTTTAAAATTTAATACAATGTTGGTCATTGGACGTAATTTCACATTTAAACCATACATAAACAAGTGTCAATCTTTTGATAGAAATTGTTTCTTAAAAACACGCTATTTGTTTTAATAGCGGGATTTAATTATAAAATTAATTAATTCAACTTCTATGTTATGAATTTGGTAAAATAGACTTCATTTTTGAATTCGGAATATGAAATATAGCTTAGGATGAAATTTTGGCATTGTTCTGAAAAACATCAATTTTTGATGAATAGTGAAACTACTAAGTGGTAGTTAAAAAAACTGAATTTTTCATAATACTTAATTTTACCGCTTCTGTGAATGGAATTTCAAAAATCCGAGAGACACGGTTGATGTCAGTAAGTAAAATGTGGTTCAATGAGATGAAAATAATTTTTGGTGAATAGTAACTTTTTAATTTTATTTACCACGGTTAAAAGTAAATAGGGTAATTAAGGGTAAAAATGATATTATTATTACCCTAACACATGTCCTTATTCAATTGTACAAGTGTAATTAGACCAAAAACAAGCTTAGGAATAAAATATGACCATTTAGGCCCACTTGGATTAGATTAGGACATATATTATTATTTAATTCAAAGAAGAGTTAAAAGAGTCAAAATCAAAGTTTATTTACTAAAACATTTTTAATATAGGGTTGTACATAAGATAAATTCGATTGTAAATATTCATTAGAAAGATAATACTATTTTCTACATGATGGTATTTTATTTGTAATTTTTAGACATCAAATAAGTTAATTTATTTATGACACAAAGATGATGCAGTAATTATCTTATTAATGAAATATTGACATAATTGATGTTATAAACACCAAACTAAATATAATTTTAGACTTTTTATGAATTCCACTAATTTTCTAGGTTAATATGATATATTAGTGTTGATTTAATCAACTGGGTTCGAACATATAATTCTGTTATGACTTTCAAAAAAATCATGTATCAAATAGTGTCAAAATTGACACAAAATAGTTTTTAAATCAAATATTATATTATTAATTGTTATTTTATTCCTAAAAATCTAAGGTTCGGCCAAATGACTTAGATAAGGATATATGTATTAATAATATTCAATTTGGGGTTCTTTTGGCATGTTATAGTAAGTTTATTAACCATATAGTGAAAGAAAACAAAAAGACATGGTAAAAGTTAAATTATTTAACTTAGAGTTAAATCTAATTGATAAGGTTAAAATAATAACCTAAACTTGTCTAAATCCTATTGGTTGATAGGATTTCGATCCATCCCCACTTTATCTTCGAAATAAGACCCTTTGGAACCATTATAAACCGATTTTGACTTTAATATAAAATAATATTTTGAGATATTCCTAAGGTGCCCCTCTCCTCCCTTATAAAAGGACACCTCCTCCCTCTCCTCCTCACACCAATTTGAGCACTCAAGCTCGGCCAAACCCTGCCAAAATCTCTTCACCACTTCCCTAGAAACATCCTAGAGGTTCTGGTCTTCCTCAAAGACCAATTTTAGTGCCCTAAGAGGAGGTCTCAAAGATGCACTTCAAAGAAGAGGTAATTACCGTTACCAATTCTTTCATCTTTATTTCTTCTTCCACTTCTTCTTCTTAGGTTGTTTCATTATGAAGTAATAACATCAGTATCACTAATATACTGATATGTTATTATAAGTATGAAACAACCCTATTTCACCATCTATCCATCCGACGGAAAAAGAAATCACCGCGCGTGCGTACGTACGGAATACCGTCTCCACGCCGTGGTGTAATCTATTTTCCACCACCACCTTACATGGATGGGTATAATGGTGTAAAGAATAACTATACAAAGTTATTACAACATCATATTGATTCTGATATATTGTATAATCCACTCCAATTCAATTCAATATTTATAGAAATGATATCATCGCTCGTGCGTACGTACGGACTACCGTCTCCACGACGCGATGAGATTCATTCTCCATGTTAACCATTTAAGAATGATTATAAAGTATATATAAGAAATAATAATGACATATATGACATTATAAAGCTACTGGATTTATGTATATATATATATATATGTATGTCATCTACTTACTTCCATTTCAAGACAATAAGGAAAGTAAAACAGCGTTCATGCGTACGTACGGACTACCGTCTCCATGAACGGTGTTTTTCATTTTATTTATCTATCTATTATATATATTTATATATACTGAATATATATGATATATAAATCATATTTTATATTCTGGAAGTAAGTAAATCATGATATAAGTAATAGTGATGTCAAGAACAACAAGTCAAAACACCTAAGATAAATGAAACGATTTTACCCAAAACGCTTCTTTAACATGGAATTTACAAAAGAACGGGTAATATAATGTCATAAGTGAACCATATATGATATCATAACAATGAATATGATTCTGGAATAAGTCAATAACATGATTTAAATCATTATACAGGAGGTTTGGAAACTTACAAAGCAAGTCGGACATAAGGTAAGGGAAATATCACAATCTCATTTTTATCCGAGATTGTTTATTCGTAAGTATTTACTGGGGTGTATTTTATCATCCACATCCATGTTTCATCAATATGTAATATTATTTCCATCCACCTACAATTTTTTTAAATCCATTTTTACCCTTCGGTGAGTTTTTAGTAATATGTATGAAAGGAATCTTTTGTCGTTCGAGGTACTTTTTGACTTTTCCGACAAAAGCACGAAGAATGTTTTTTTTAACTTATACGGCATGAATGGACTTCTTAAACATTATTTCCAAGAAGCTTCCTTTACATGTTTTCAAGTTTATTTTTAATCAACTTCTTTTATTTTAAAGTTTTATGACATGTTATGAAAGGAAAAATGTTTTTGAAGAAGAAAGGATATTTTCCTCAAGAATGGAGTTCAAGTGTTTTATCAAAATTATTTTCCATATAAGATAATAAAGGGTTATGTTTTATCCCTATTATTACATGGATTTGATTATGTTGTGATGGAAACATTTTTATGAATTCCTTTATCTTATATGAATTGTTTTATGATGTCATGTTGTTTAAGAATCCCATTTTTATTACATGGGTTACGTTATGATGTATGGTTTATGATTATGTGGCACACATAAGAAAGGATTCATTATAAGATGGGTGGGACCTATATATCCCTCCAATTCATTGGGTAAAGATTTTATATCTCATGAAATAGACATGGCTGGAATGGTAGGTTATACCGGTTCAGTGAAACAGGACTGAAACGAGGGTTACTCGATTCAGAAAGGGACTTTGTCCACTAAGATAGTCTTGGCAATGAGTCTTGACTAACAAGAAATGATTCTCTATGATTATGTGTGTATTCCACAAAGTTTCATGTTTTATGTTATGATTATTGGGATTTCATTTCACTACTATGATTTATCCCATGTTATGAAATTATGCTCTCTTTTGCAGGTTAAGATTTCCAAAAGTTATGTTCTTATGTATATGATGTGATTGATTTTTCTTTTGTATACCCTTACTGAGCATTTTAGCTCACCCTTTTATGTTTTCTTTTCCCCAGGATATAAAGAAAGGTTTTAGGTAAAAAAAAGGGAAGATCTTTATGGGAGATATTGAAGATCTTTCACCACGATTAGAAGATTACGTTCCGAGTTTCCAAAGACACTAAACTATTACGATCCTTGTGTGTGTGTGTTTTTGTTATGTACTAAGTATTCCGCAAAAGTATTGTAAAGTCTATGTATGTCAGGCTTCGGGTCTCTACAAGAAGGCGTCCCATGGAAGCCTTTGAACTCAACCCAAAGGGAGTTACCCGATTTTAAGGTAATGTCTTCACTTGAGTCCTTTTGTTTTATTTTCCTTCTCCAACCCCCTAAACTCTTTTTATTCATTTCTTTTGTAACAAATCCAGTATCATAAATACACTAGGATGTTTTTATAAGAAGGATTCGAGCTACACTTACACACACCTACGTCTTATGGTTAAAGAACATACTGTTTCTGTGGATGGCGAATTTCGGCCTCCCGAAACGATGATTGTTCAACATTCTTTTACCACCTTAAAAGGTGGCCATTAAGATGATACTATAATTATATATGATATATAATATGTTTATGTTTTCCTTAATCTTCTTTATTTTTCATTTTGGTAATACCTTTATGGTTTCCATTATGGGTAAACGCGATATCTTCATTTAAGGAAGTGTGAACTACCGCCCCCTCAAAGTGATTTGATTTCGTTAATTCCATATGTGGGATTTATAAAGTATATAATTAATGGTATTATATATGATATTATACTGGAATTATAACATACCTTTATATCATTATGATTCCATTACATAAAAATATGAAATAGAAATGAAAGTAGCGTTCATGCGTACGTACGGCTTACCGTCTCCATGAACGGTGCATTTCATTTCTTATCCCCAAATGTAATGTACTATTATAAGTACATGTATATAATGGATATATATGATTAATGATACATCTAAATGATGAATATAATTCTGGAATAAAAATATACATACCTCTCATTTAGTTTTAATTCCATTAATATAACAATGAAATGAAAGTAGCGTTCATGCGTACGTACCGCTTACCGTCTCCTTGAACGGTGCATTTCACTTCATACCTCTAAATAATTATGTAATATTATAAATACATGTATATTCTGGATATATATGATATATATGATATCCAAATCAGTAATGCATTCTGGATATAATGAACCTTTGACCACACAAACAACATGTAATTGTAAGAAGTCCACTTTCAACTTAAGAACCAAATATCGACAAAACAAACATTATTACCTTAATGATTACATAATGTTTATAACATGGAAATAAGTGATATAAAAGGAATAATAAGATTGAAAAAGGTTCATAAGCAAGTATAAACTAACTCAAGTTTATTATTCAGGATGTTGAAGAACGATCGAGTCAAGTCGGACCCGAGGTAAGGGACTTTGTCTCAATCTCCTTTCATTGATGCATATTTCGTTTTATACACAATGTTCTTTTATACAGTGTTTAAACCCTTTTAAATTTTACTTTTATAAAAAAGGAATATTTTTCTACGATGCATTTTACAAAATGAAAAAAAGGAATGTTTCTTTTAATGTACGCGGTGACAACGACCTTTTCTGCCGCAGTGAGTATTATTTGGTCTTTGGCTTCCTGAACAATCTGTAATGTTTTTTTAAAATGAAATAAATACCATATACGCTTTTATGTATTTTGGTAGTGAAAATGTTTTTTTATAATGGATTTGTTACGTCAATATATTTGAGTGATATATTGTGATCAATGTGTGGAAATGTTTTCTTTACATTATATTTGTTTTATGTCTTATGATTTTATAATGGTACTTGGACATTTGACGGGTGGTTACGTGATAAACCATATGACGGGTGGTGCCGTGAATACTAGGATGGGTGGTTACGTTATAACCTCCAATGAATTGGGTATGGAAGTCGGCCGTATGGCTATTCCATTAAGTATGAATGGAAGTTGGCCATATGGCTATTCCATTAAGTGATATGTGTGGAAGTCGGCCGTATGGTTATTCCACTTAAGTATGTTTATGTCACAAGTAACATTTATATGTTATGTGTTCTTTATATGGGTTTTATTGTAATCCTTTGGTTACAAAAGGGTAAGTAATGATATTTTATTCAGTGAAGAGTTTTTACTACTTCATGAAGGTGAAGGTATTACTTTGTTAATGTATACGTGGTTTACTTGATGTTTGAAAAACTACCAGTTTTCATTCTTTTTGTATCCCTTACTGAGCTTTTTATGCTCACCCCAAGTTTTTTTGAAATGTTTTTCACAGGACTTAATGTGGAATAGGGTCAAGGATGGGATCAAGGGAAAGTCATGCTATATAAAACATGTAAATAGACATGTTTCTTTTTAAGACTTTTTTTATTCGATGGAAACTCAGTAGAAATGTCTACTTTGTAATCTTTTGAGATGTAACAGTTATGTCCTATTTATCTAAAACTCTAAACCTGAAAAGATCCTCAATGTGAATTATTCATTTAATTCAATATTAAGTAATGTTTAAGGTCGGGGACTTATACAAACCTATAACTAAAATCAACCCTATTCTCCATGTATATTATTCCCAATAGGGTCTAATCATATTTGGAAACCAATATCCATTCAAAGTGCAATGGGTTCCTTCAACATAAGTGCCACAACAAACATTAACTAGGCATCTTCTACTTAGATGCCCATACCACATAATGTTAAACTGCATGGCTAGGTCCTTATCAATTGACCTTAAAAGGTATGATGTGGCCCATTCAGTGGAACCAAACTATGAGGTTTATAATTTATTTTACAAGGATATGTAAGGTACACATTTTATGGGTACAATCACAAGATCAAACCAAACATTCATCTCCCTGGAAGACAATATATTCCATAGTACCCCGATGAGTGGCTTAAAACCCATTATTATCATAATGATTATTTAAAGATACATGAAATAGTATATTATAGGATACCGTTGATTGAGAACCTTGAATGCATACATATATATTCATTGAGGAAGATCCTTGAATAGATACTGATGATTCTAAATTTTACACACTTTAATAAGTGATTGCAAATTCCAATGGAAACTTATGCCATAGTTGGTGGATTAATAAATATTAATTAAAATATCATAAAATTATAGAGTTTCCTAGAGTATAAAATAATTCCCCTAAAAAGGTTTTGATGAGTTCGACCACCGATCATCTCTACCAATGTACGTTCTTAAGTATTGTATAGTTTAAACATAATGATCGTCTACCTTTAAAAAGCATGTCCTTTTTTGATAAAGAACTATTGGATGTTTCTGGTTCCATAAATAAATCCAATGGAAACCTCCAAGATTAAATGATTCATAAAACTAGAATAAATGTTTCAGTGAACTATTAAACACATGTATAAACAAAAATATGCTTCAATGAAAGGATATTGAGACGAAGTCCCCTATAATGATTTTAGCTTATTACATATGTTCCTTGTTCTTCTTGAATAATAAACATAAGTAAATTTCTACTTACTTAAGAATGTTTTTCATGTTTATTATTCTTTTTTATATCAATTATTTCAACATTATAAACATTACATTATTATTAATGTTAATATCAGTTGTTTTGTCGATATCCGGTACTTGAGTCGAAAATGAACATGTTTTGATTTTAATTTTCCCTGTAGTAAAAAGTCTCTCATCCATAGAATGATATTCCTGATTTGAGTATCATATATACCTCTTATATATGTATTTATATCCATTATATATGTATTTAGAATAGTCCATAACATTTGGAGATAAGAAATGAAATGCACCAATCCTGGAGACTGTAAGATGTACGTACACATGAATGTTACTTTCATTTATTTATCATATTTAAATGAATTATAACTAAATGATATGAATGTATATTATTATTCCATTACAATATCATATTTTATATACATTACATATGTTCATTAATGTCATAGTTATATATACCATGTATGGGATGAATGATTCATATCACCTTGAGTGGGCGGTCGTCCACACTTCCTTATATGAAATTATCATATTTACAAATTATGGAAAAGATAAAGATATAAAAAACAAAAGAATTGAGAGACTGTAATTATAATATATATCATATATGAATATATTTAAATCATAATGGCCACCATGAATGTTGGTAGAGTAAAATTGAATAATCATCATTTCACGAGGCATTAGTTCTATGTACATAGAAACAGTAGGTTTGTATCCATTAGATGGAGGAGTGTGTAAGTGTACCTAAAATAATTCCCATAACAACATACTAGTATATTGAGGATACTTATGTATCTATGTAATCAATGTGTAAAAATTCATAGGCATTTGAGATGGAAAATAAAGGAATGTAGATTGAGAGAAGACATTACTTCTATATCGGGTAACATCATTTTATTTGAGCCAAAAGGATTTCTTGAATTTACTTATCCCCAAGGTATGGATTTTAGGAGGAATGTAAAAATTTTGGGAGCATATTTCATTAGATTCTAGTTGATTCATGGGGCTTGAGAGGTATGACTAAGTGGGTAGAGGAGGTGGCCTTTTATAAGAGGTAGGATGTGTACTTTTGGAAGATCTGGAAATATTATTTTATTATAAAATAAACATTTCATTGAAATAGTAAAAAACTCATTTAATTAGAATATAACATGATTTTTTTAAATAACTATCATTAAATAATTTTAATACAGGTTTTGAATTATTTTTATCCTTATATTTTTTGTTAAACCATTATTGGACACTCTATAATCTTATAGTGACATCTTGTTATTTACACATTGTGGGATAATGTAAATTACTATATCATGAAAACAAAAAAAAAAGTAGTAATTAATGATATATTCGGAAATTTATTTACCATTTTGATAAATAATTTATTTTTGTGATTTTAATATCATATAATATACTATATTATATTTTTTGTTACAAATTATTTCAATTTTGGGCACTATTCATACATGAATTTTTAAAAAATTCATTACTACTTGATTCCTTAGAGAAAAGGAATCAAATCAAATTTAATTTTTCTATGTCATCCATAAAATTCATCGATGGAATAAAAATAATAAAATTACATTTATTTTAAAATTTAGGATATCATTATTTGGAATCCTTTATTAATGAAACAATCAATGCTTCATCATTGTGTCACAATTAAATTTATTTATTTAATGTCTAAAAATTATAAATAAAATATTAGGATATTAGAAATAGTTTTAGATTTATAATAAAAATTTATAGTTGAAGATATCACTTTTATAAAATGACATAAAAATTGGTATTGTAAATGATTCATGTTTATATAATATTTCTCTTTACATGAAATTAATTCTTTTAAAATGTAATTTTCACACCATGTGGCTTCATGGGGCCCCAAAATCAACCTAATGATTCCCATGGTCGAAAATATCTTATCCAGTAGTATTAAAACTCGTGTTATGGTATTTTAATATTATTATAATATTATTTTTTAAATTTATTTAACAAATTTACCTTTTAAACATGGTAAATAATATAATTAAAGAAGATACTATTTATAATGTCCCAAAATAAAAGGTACCTATTTACACAATTTGAAAAATCCGATTCCAAATATGGAATTAATTTTTCCAAATAAAAAACATAGAAATTAATGGAATTAATTTAAAATTAATTCCCATTGTCCAAACAAAGAAGCGTGTTTTTAAAAAGTAATAACTACCAAAAGATTGACTTTTGATTATGCCAAATTAAAATTTGAAATTACGTCTATTGTAAAAAATTGGATTAAATTATAAAAACATAATCCAATGAAACTTGAAAACCAATTAAAATGGTAATCTAACAATATAAATAAATTAGATGAAAAGGCAGTTTTGACATAAAATGTTGTATTTTCAATATTCATTAAACAATGACCTTTATCATAAAATTAAAAAAAAATATCCAAACTAAAATTTGATGTCCTGCTTCGATTGAAGAATTTTATTGTGTAAAATATAACATTTAAAAGTTGAAAAACTAGATTTACAATGTATTCTCCATCAGAAGTCAATAAATTGACAATTTAAAAATATTAAATTATTTCATGCTTAAAATCATATTCTTTCTTAATTTTATGCCTCAAAAATTTATTGGATAAATATAAAATGATTTAACAATCAAATGTAATCATATTTTAGTTAGTTATGTTTATTTTTTCCAATATAACGACTAGCCGTTAACAACCATTTAAATTAACAATATTATAATTGTATTATTTTTAGGTATAACTCAACAATGTGTGAAACATAAGATTACAGATTAACACGTTGTTGCATGTTGAGTATTCTATAAAAAAATGTTCTATTTAACATAAAATAAATATCTTATTCATAAATATTAGTATATATGAAAAGGTATTATTTTATAAATACAATGGATCCTATATTTTTATTTTTTTGTCAACCACAGAACATAAATTAATGAATCCATTCAACTCATTTAATGAAATATTTTTTACACTATTCTAATCCTATGTGATGGAAATAGGGTGAAGGAAAAAATTACAATTTAACAACTTTACTATGTCATACATAATTAAGTACATTATAATAGTTTTTTTACACCACATCTTATAAAAGAAATATTTTACAAAAACATTCCTTCAAGAGAAAAATTTCTATATATACTTCAATAAACTGTATAAATTATACACAATTGCAAAAATCATAGTTTAACACTTTTACGTATTCAACAAAAATGAATAATTTTTAGTAAAATGGTTATGATCATAAAAATGGACAGATTATTTTTACAATCATTTTTACCCCTTGAAAAAAATATTCAAAAAGTTTATGTAGAGGGGATGTATATCACATACCACAACCATGATCAGAGGTAGGATGAACATCCATTATTGACCATATCATATGAAATGATTCATTTTATAGTGTTTTTGTAAATATATTAGCATTTTAATATATTATATTAATAATCTTCAACATTTGTTCATTATTCTCTACATGTTCACTGATGAAGTAAAATTTAATATCATTTTACATAGTAAAAGAATGTTTTAATAAAAATTTACTATTATTTATATAACTATTATTATCAAAACCCATGTGAAGGAGAAAAATCATTCCAATAAATATTAAATAAAAATATGTATTCATCCACATGATTTGTGTTTATTCTTAATAAGAATCATCATACGTAGAATAATTTATATATAGTGTTATTAATAAATTATTATTTTTATTCCAATTCAAAAATATTTATGCAAATAAAAATACTCCATCAGATGTTTTTTTCAACGATCAACACAACCATTATAATCTAGGTCAGGTAATAAAACATATATATCTTTACCGTATTGAAATATTTCAATCCAAAATCATGGGATACATTAATATATCTGAGGATGAATTTTCATTCTAGGAGATTCTTTTATTTTAGATAATATTCATGTTAGTATGAATGTGTATCATTATGTAGTATATGTTGTCATAAATCCATTATATACAACAAACATTCTACGGAATTACTAAATTCAATTGCATATATTTTATTTATATCACTACCTTTGGAATATTTCTTTTCATATTGAAATTTTTTTGGGAAATTTTTTTGAGTCTTCTATTGTAATAATCCTTGGATATTACATAGTATACATATTAGGCGATAGGAAAATATTATTCTTCATTTTCTAGATAGGAATTCTAATAAAGTATTTTATTTCCCCCAAAATGGAAATACTTATGAGGTTCATAATATCATCATAAACTTTTCACAATTTACTTCACCATTCCTTATAAATATGATATCATCAATATAAATAGTAAAAATTAAGAAAATCCAATTTTTTTTTTGGATGAGTATAATATAAATCATTATTTTTTTGATATTTATATTCTATAAGAAGGTATCCAATATATATTATCAATATCTTATATCACTGTTTATGAAATAAAAGCATTTTTTCAAATTGAACAATAAACATTTAAATTTCCCAATAATGATGATAGACTATTAATTAAAATAAAATTCTTTATCGAGCACTAAACAAAGAAACTATGGATTTAAATTCATAAAGAATATTTTATATCTCTATTATATAGAAATAGAGAAAATTATTCTTATTGTTTCTAATCCTACTATTGGGGAAAATGACTTTTATTAATCAATTCCATTAATTTTTGAGTAGGATTTACAAATAATTCATCACTATTTTCATATAAATTCTTTTTTTTCCTTAAACATGTTTCAATAAACAACATTGTAACAACCACAATTTTATTTTTTGGTTTTGGTATCACATACCAAGTATATGTTTTTCAAATATGTTATTTCTAATTATTAATATCATTAATGCACTCCTCATGATCACATTAATCATTGAAATATTTTCTACCAAACTCATAATAAATGGATGTATGATAAACTACATTGAGGACCTAATAGTTGATCATGTTATTATTGATCTGTAATTATAATTTTTACTTCCAAATACATTCTAAAATGAGGATGATATGTATAAATTTAATAATCATGACATGATATAGATTAGTATTAATCCTTTTCTAGATAATTTAAAGAATTTATAATATCATTTTTATATTTTTTCACATCATTCAACTCCAAATAACTCATCATAAATTTTATCTATATCTATGACTGTTTAAGAAGCTTTATTATTACACAATATAAGAACATTCATATCTATGATGTTGACCATATCTATTTTCACTTAATTATTAAACATATATCATATATGATTATTTGGGTGTCCATGAAATATTTTATCAATAACTCGTTGATGAAAATTCCAGAGTCTTTCACCCGCGACATTAATAACAAATGGACTTCCAAACAACATAAGGGACTAAAATCTGGGGATGTTTTTTATCACATCCTGAAAGGAGTCATATCTTATTTTGGACTATTTAATCATTGATTATAAATATAAAATGATTATCTGATATATTTACTAAAAAATAATTAAGAAGTGTAATGTATGAACAACATTGTTTATATATCTCACTTAATATTTTAATTATTATTTATAATTCACCATTATTATGTAGTATCTATGATGTAAAAAGGCATGATTAATCCCATGTATTTTATGATAATATCTGAACTCCAATATTTTGTATTCTTCTCCATTATTAGGTCATATCAACATCATAGTATATATAAAAACTTTTTTGATCATCACATAAATATCATAAATAATTTTAGATCCCTTGATTTATGTTTTAAAATTATAATGAATGAACTGTGACTAAATTAGAAAATAAAATAACTAATGTATTTATTTCAATTTTTTGATTATATAATTATTTCCCCAAAATTATCAGAATCTATCATATCCAAAATATTAGTTGAATATATATCTATATTGAAATGAAATGTGATAGTAATCTTTACTTTTTGAATTGTGGATCAACACCAATATATTATTATTTTCATATTAATAAAATACCAAAAAATAAATCTTTTTATAATATTATTCATATTCTAATAGCATATATATACCATTAGTTAATGGAAAAGAGGATTTTCATTCATCATACTCATAATACATGAAAATTATACAACACTATTTTTAAAACGTTTCCATTTTTACAATGGACTCTTTTATAACAATTCCATCATTTACTATATGAAAAAATATTCTCTTTTTCATAAATCAACATTGTTATATTCATCATATAATTGTTATAAAAATGAATTTTTTTGTTTCATACCATTATTAAAAATCCACATTTGGGGTTGAACTTTTCTTCCCTAATGATAATAGAACCACCACCTTTGTTTCTAAGTGATTCATCATTTAAAAAAGTTGTCATCAATTATTTAAAATATACCACATTTTTATAAGACATCAAATATATTGTCATATGTCAAGAAAAAAACTATCCAAAATTAAGGGACATTCTTATTTTGTAGCACTATGTGAAGTTTCAAGAAGTAATTATTTTTACAATCCATTTTATTTCATCCCTTTCATCATCTGATATTTTGTATCATACCAGGTAAATAAATAATAAAACATTTTCATATCTATTAATATTTTTTATTTAAATATTAATTTTAATTTAAATTGGATTATATGTTCGATGGCGTACCCTATACGCAACAACAGGTCTCTTTGAAATCTTATGCTCCACACAACGTTGGGTTATACTGAAAAATAATAATATAATATCTATATATTTACTATAGAAGGATTTTCTCCTACTGATGTGTCACCACCTCATCCCTCCACATCTACCATCCCCCAACCATTTATTGGTTTCCTCCATCCATACCACCCCTCGCCCAGGATTTCCCTCCATGCTATTAGGGTTTCAGATGATTTCCATACCCTACTCCGCTTGCATCATGCTCTACCTCTTCCTGTTCATCCTCAGTCACCGTTAGCTTTCTCTGCATATGGCTCCTCCACTTTGGTTTCTAGGGTTCCTGGCCGCGAAAACCCTCCACTCTTCTAACAGTTTCCACATAACACCTACGACGACCTCCATATGTCGATAATCTTCAACTTCGGTTCCTCCTAGAGATTTCTGTCATGATGTCCAATGTTTCCTGTATAGAAACACCGACATTCTACTCCAGGTAACTCATTCGAGGTAAACCTTTATCCATTTCAATATAGTCTGATCCCATTGCATCGAACCCCCTATGTCTCACAATTTTTTTCTAGTCTTCCTTTGGTACCCACTAATATTTTTTCGGGTGTATCCTCCACATCCAAAAACATGGTCAGTAATTTCATCATACTCAACATACTCCAGAATCTGCAGCATCCATCTCTTTTTTCAAAAATACTTTCGTTTGATATGCTACTCGCCCTTAAATAAATTCTCTAGATTCACTTCAACTGTTCTGGCACATCCAATATCATTCAACATAGTAAGCTTCTATTCTTACGTAGAAATTGTGATGAGAACATACAGTAATTTGTTTTTACATACAAGTATATACTTGGAATTTTATGAATTGGTTTTATCTCTCCCAAATATTTTATATCTATCTCAAGTAATTTATTATCCCACTCAATATCAACTATATTTTGAAGTAGTTATTTATGGTCTATGTCTCGACGGTCAACTGTCTGAAGCTTTTACTGTATTTGTTGAAATAAAAAGTTGTGGAATATCCCCGGATGCTTATAGCCACATCATTTTTATTGAATGGATTTTCTATAATTGGGATCTTCGGTATCTTGACAAAGGTATGTTCTTAATTTCATATAATAGTTTGGATCATTGGGTCATTTTATTTTGATGCAAGTTCTACTAAATTCAATGTTATCAATGGTTTTTACATTGGTTGTATGTTTCATGATAATTATAATGGTTCCCAATATCCATACATGTATTCATTAATTTAGGTGTATTTATCACCATCACCAATTTTTGAATACAATTGTATCAATGAATCAAGGTAATTCTCCAGATAACTTTTTCTATTAATTAAATTTTTAATTTTTGTCACTTATGTTGCTTACTTAGATATGTGACATGCAATAATTATGTTTTCATGGAGGTGAGGCATAAAAAATGTGTAAATATTGTGGTTAAAAGATACACTATATTCTCGATGGTATGGGTAAATCCTTCTAAAATGATTGATTGCAAATAATTTATTATTTTTATTTCCATGAATTATTTTTTTAGAATGATATTGATGATCGTGTTTTCAAGAATTCTTTTTGTTTTTGAAACCCATTTAGAAATGGTCGTGATCATGTTTTGAATCAATTTTTAAATCTAATGTGATCTTCATCCATTTTAATTCAACCATTTTATGATGAAATTTATTCACATTTAATGTAATTTTTTACATTATATTTTCCATCATTTCTGCTTTCAAAAGTAGTTCATTAGTTTTATATTTGTTTTTAGATCTGTTAGTTAATTATGTTATTTGAGTTGGAATATAACAAATGGTGATATGTGATTCTTAATTTTTTTATCATTGTACTATCATTTATATTTTGGCTTCCATAAATCATGAGAGATATGTGTATTGAGAGTGGATTGATTGATGCGATTGAGAAAAATTTCGATTATTAAGCAGATACCTTTCCATTTCCATTTCCTTTTTCATTTCAATTTTCCATTTTTTTGTGAAACATAGATTTATTTGTTTATTAAATTATGATTTTAAATCATATTTCAATATATTATGTAAGCTCTACCATCTCTTAACACCATCTTCTTTCCTTCACCACTGTTGCCGCATAATATAGGGAAGCTATAAAATTTAATCAACATAATCTTATTAATGGTCTATGTTGATAATAAATTAGTTATTTATATTAATTTTTTATTTAAAATATTTTATTTTTTAAATTTCATGTTTTGTATTCTTTCTATTATTTTACATTTTTAATTTTATTACAAATATTTTACAATTTTATAGGTATTTTTGGATCATCGTTTCATGCCTCATAATAGGTATGTTTGAAATTTCATTTTACCATCATCATGATTTGAATGAATCTTTTATTTAGAGGGGATTAATGTTATTTTTGCAGGTTATTGTGGCCCATAAAAATGTTGAACCAATTATTGGTGGCAATGTGTTTTTCACTTTTAATTATGTATACTTTTTAGAATGAGTTCCTTGAAGGTTAATTTTATATTTGTATTCATAAACTCATATTTTGTATTACTATTTATATTTTATTTATTTTAGTACAACTAATTCCCAATTACTAAATGCTCAGACACTGTAAACTAATTAAATATGAGAGAACTCTTATATCGTCTTTCTAAAACTGCATATCAAATTTTCATATTTTCATGATAGAAATGATGATTTTATGTCATATATAACTATCATATAAATTGGTTAGAAATTTTTATTCTAAGATTATAAATTTATTAGTGACATTCCAGTTGATATTGCTATTATTTAAATAGTCATTCTTGATTTAATGACATATAATTTGTATAAGCTATTCTCATTCTCCATGATACTAATACATCTTTCTCGATTAAAGGGAATGCATACAACATTAATAGTTTTATGTTTTTATGTGACTTTAGTAGGCTATTGTCATTTAGGGGAATCTTCTTAATTAGGAAGATTCAAGTATTCATTGAATCGGCTGTGAAACATTTTGAAAAAATGGATGTACTTATGAATACTGCAGTTTGTAATTTTCTTATGTCACCAGAATTTTTATCTCCAAATGGCTTTGGAGAAGGTTATGTAATCATATAAATATTTTTTTTGGTTAAAAAAATCACACTGATATTTTTATAGGATGAACCATTTCCAATATCAAATAAAAATAGTGAAACATTAAAATGTTTTTAGTTTCTACTTTGATAGTAAATTCATTTTTTGAAGAAGAATGATTCAACTGGATTTGGGATTTAATATAGATATCAGTTGATACATAAATTTATTCCATTGTATTACCACCTAAAATAAATATTTCTAGTTGTGCTTTTATGGGGATACAAGATGTTATGATGTTTATAGTCATATTTCTTTCCAGGATGGAGTTGCTGTTTTTTAATTAATATTAATTTCCTTGCATCATTGTCAATATTCTGAAACCAGTAGTTCAGATTAGAATACAAAGGCATTACTACATTTTCAGGCTGCCTCTTAATTCTCAAATTTCCCCAAAGATCAAAGCTATTGAACCAGATTTCGAGAAACCAGTCATGTGGTCCAAGTATTCAACTACTCAATGAAATAAAAGGGGTGCCCCTAATCCATGATTCAATCACCGTGTCCCTTGCCCCCTAAATAGAGATGACTAATGAAGTTACCAAGAACATATTAGCAACATAGGGCCCGATATTCAACTCACTATATAAAGTATCATTACATATTCTTCCATTCATTTTTATAGATATAAAATATTGTATTACATTTCATTATATGTTTCTGTATATTATTTTGTGTGTTTTTATACAACAAGTTCAATTAATATTCCCATATGCATGACTCTTCCTCTTTATTTTCATATCTTGAAGGTGGGTGGACATTTATGAATCAGGAATATTGAACGTACTCTGAACACATCCATAATCAGGTGAGTTTTAGTACAAAACTTTCTCTATTCATTTCCTATACATTTAAGTATTATATACCCTAGTATCTTCATAAAAATTCTTAAAACTGTATTTCAATACATTTCCCTTCAAGAATCTGTAATTAGGGATCCATTAGGTTCAATCGGGAACCAAATATGTTCAATTAAAATGTTTTATTCTTCCCTTCAGTCCATATATAAATATTTACATTTACACATGATCTTTTGAAGCATTAATACTATACATTTCCAATTAGGATCCTCCACTTACACCCTGTCCTTATTTTGTTTTCTCAATGCTACTTTTTTTATTATTTTAACCATGGTTGTTATAAATTTCCACTACTGCACTCATTAGAGCACAAGGATATTTCGTTATGTCTATTGGATTTCACTCAACACAATTCTTTCTTAAAATTTAATTCATGAATATTATCTTTAATTTTCATAATTTTTTTCTTCATTGTCTTTGGTATAATTAATAGTTGACTTAATGATTTTTCTTTACAAGAAATATTTCATGTATCATGCTCATAATTGTGCCTATCATGAATTTTTTTCATTTTTTCATTTATTTGTGTCATTGCACTTGTGTTTTAAAAACTTTGTTGGTTATCACATATCAACCTATTAGTTGTTATGATTCCAGATTAATTAAATAACAATTTTAATGTTAACAGTTGTCTTTCCCCATTCATATATCATTAACTTCTGAGTTTAACCACTATACCTTGTGTTTATACATTATTGGCTATTGTGCTTTATGTTGGGGTTAGACCATTGAGATTTGTCAAGGGATAACATCATTTTTCACTTTATATATACTACTAGATCCATTATAGTATAATGTTCTATTAGAATCTCCTTCAACTCACTGATTTCTCTTCAATTGTTAAAGAATTATATAATTCCAAAAATATATTTTCTTCATGATAATTCTCAAGATATACTTAATAATAATAGGATGTTTGTTGCATTGGAAATGTAAGACTGTTATTTTTATTACATTACACTGCATGAATGGTCGAAATTTCTATTTAAATGCCTTAAAAATGGATGGTGTTCTTAAAAATTCTTGTTATTTTCATCTACAGTTTTATTATATATATTTCACTATTTTTTATGATATATAATGAAATAGAATATATAATAATGTTTAATTTATTATACTGTAAATATCTTGATTTTATATACATTTATGTAAAATTGACAATTTGATGATTCTATTATTTATTAGGGATAAAAATTCACCAAACAAAATGATGTGAAAAGGTTTTTACACCTATTGTGAACCCTATTTATAGTTACTGTAACTTCAATTTACCTAATGTGATGTGTATTATCAGAACCAAGGTGGTAACATTATTTTTTTATAGTTATTAAATTATTGTTTTTTAGTTACCAATAGTTATGCTACTTCATGAAGTGAGAACAAGTATTTTTAAACCTAATACATGTTATTTTTATAGGATATTACTTGTAGTGAGTGGAGGACTTCACTGAACATGATATTGGAAACACCTAAAACTATTTATGTAGAATGACTTTTCCCCTTCCATGGATTCACCTTCTCAGAACATAAAAAAAATCTAAAGCTTACATGAGAAGTACTTGTATCCTCTCATACTGTACACAAAAATAAAATATTTCACATATATTATGCATTGTAAAATATTTTGATTTGTTTCATTTTTTTAGATTTTTATATTTCTCATGTTTCATCATGTAAAACCAAAAGAGAATGAAAATGGTTGAATATTAAATGGAGAATCAAGGTATTTATAGATACTATATGATGCTATTTTCTACTGACCATGCATTCAAGGTTTTTATACCCACTCCATGTTAAATCAAATGTCTACAAGCTATGTCTACCTCATGGACAATACAGTTAGCACATAATATGTTTTTTACAAGGTATCTATCATTTTATAGTTATTTAATTTTTGTTTTTTAGTTACCAGGACTTATGCTACTTTATGAAGTTAGAATAAGTTGTTTTTAAAACTAATGCATGCTGTCTTTATAGGCTACTACTTTCAGTGAGTGGAGGCCTTCACTGAACATGATATTGGATACACCTAAAAACATTTTTATAGCATGAACTATCCCCTTCAATGGATTCAACTACTCAGATATTGAAAAAACACTGAAGCCTACATCAAATAGGATTTTTATCCTCTCATAATCCACCAATTTTGGATATTTCACATATATTCTGAATTCTAATATATTTCAATCTGTTTCCCTTTTTTATATGGTTATTACACTCATGTTTCTTCATGTAAAACCAAATGCGCATACAATGGTTGAAGATTCAATGGAGAATCAAGGTATCTAGAGTTATTATATGATGATATTTTCTATTAACCATGCATTCATGGTTAGTATACCCACTCCATGTTAAATCTAGTGTCCACACACTATGTCTACCTAATGGTCAATATAGTTACCAAATAATATGATTATTTACAAGGAAATTATCATTATATAGTTATTGAATTACTATTTTTATGTTACCAATAGTTATTCTACTTTATGAATTGATCACAAGTTATTTTTAAACCTATTGCGTGTTTTTTATAGGCTTCTTTTTTTACAATGCATGTCATATTTCTTGATTTCATTTTTTCTCTAATGGGAATTTACTATTATTTTTTACTTTTTTTGATTTTTTATGTGCATATTCCATTGAATTTAGGAGTTTTGTTTCCATAAAATAACATGTTCTTTTATGGTAAGCTTTCAGTTTGGATGAAGTTAATACATTGGAATTTTTCTCTTCTTTCTACGTAAGCTTATCCAACTTATCAGTCTAATTATTTTCTTGAGCTATTCATCTACCTATACACTGGATTCAATCATACAATTTATTTTTGGGAAAGTGGGATGGGTCTCTAAAATGGGTTTGGTTATATTATTACATGGGTTTCATTTCTATTTTCAGTTGGATGCTCATATATTCTGATCTGGTTATAGGTACAATCTTATGATAGGGGATATCATGGTAGAGCATGTTATTAAGGAAATGTAGCATGACTAAACTAAGAAATTAGGGAATTCATTTAATATTTGTGATTAATTTATATTTTTTAATGATTTTTCAATCAATAATCATCAAACCTTAGGGATTTTAATATCCTATAATTAGTTTGAAAGTTCTTATTGATAATGATGTCATGATTTATTCTTCTAAATTATTTTATTGTAATATTGTAGGTTTCTCTAAAAAAATAAGTTTGAAATGGTTTTTTATCCAGGAAACATTTACGTTCTCACTTTTTTGATACATGTGTGATGTCATTAAAATTAATTTAATACATTTTATTACATTTCATAAAGTAGTTATTGATTTTTATAGGGGGTGTTTCATTTTTCACATCATCTTTCCAATTTTACTTGACAATTAAAAAAACAACCTAGGAAATTTTATAGTAGTAGTAATTTCCTTGTTCTTCGATTTATTCCATCACATCTGTCTATTATAAAATGAATTTCTACATAAGTTGATTTAATAATAAATCATTACTGTCATTTTACACAATGTTATGAAAGCATGTTCTTAAAAAATTAATATTTCTTTTAACACTCTATAACGATTTACCTATTTACATTTATTCATTTATTATGCACATCGGTACAATCTTCTAATATATCATCAAATTTAATGTTCATAAAAATTAACTAACTTTGACACGTGTGATGCATTTTTTTCACACTAAAATATAAAATACACACATACTATAAAGACTTTCCAAAAATAAAATACACAATATATGTTCAGAAAATTATGCTCAAAGATATTTATCATTTAGAATACCCTAGAAGAGGAAGCAATGGAACACCTTTGAATTGTTAAATCTCACAATACTATGATGTTCAATTACAAGTAGCAACTTCTTACATTTCATGGAAAATGAAGTTGGATAAGATACAACAACTCCCTTTTCCATAAAAGTAATGCATCTAGATTTATCTTCAAGAAATTTCATGTTCATAATAACATCAAATTATATATTTCATATTACATTCAAAATATTATTTATTTTCCACTGTTGTCTACTGAACTGTTGATGGTTTTTTAGTATTTTTGTGCTACGATTTATTAATGGTTGATTTGTTAGTATGTAACACAACATGATGGGTATTATACATTTACCCTCATGTTGTAGGTGGGTCCATTTCTGGAGTCCAGTGGATTGAAACTGAAGAGATTTCATTCATGGGTGAGTATTTTTGGTTAATATGGTTTTTCCTTCCATTAATTTTACTCAGTTTTGTAGCTGTGTATTGTGGCTTTTTTTATTGGAGTTTTAGTGCTCCTACAATTAGCACTACTTTGGTTACCTTTAATATTTTTCTAGTTATGTTCGAAATGAGGCTGATTGAAATTAGGGTAAGATTTAAATGGTTTAATGGTTTGGTTTGTTTAATTTTCAGGAGCATTTTGGTTGTCTATGTTTGCTTGGTGGTGTTCTTTTTCAATCATAATAGTGGATAAATTTGGTTCTATTGTGTATGTTTGATATTGAAAAATCTAGTCTGCATTTTTATTTGTATGCTCTTTCTATTCTTTCAAATGTGATGTTTTAGTTGGTTTCCTCTTTTCATATTGGTTTTGTAATGGTTCCCACATCACCACAAAGGGGATTTAATTAGATAATACATAAAAGGGATTCTCTTTAAAACATTGTATAGAGAAACAATAAAAAATTATTTTTATTTTGTTTTCTAAATATTTCATTTATATTAAGATTCATATTATTTGTTTTGAAAATTAATTATTGTATTTTTATTTTTAAATAGTTCTTTTATGCATAAAATAATGTTCAAAGCTTTTGAAATTAATATTTGTATAATGTGACATGATTTTTGGGTGACATCCTACAACTTCATGTTACATTAAATAATTGATACAGTTCTTTAAATGGAGACATTACTACTTTGCAATGTATTTTGTCACAAAAAATAGATGTTTGCTAAGTGGTGAGTAAACTCTTTAAGAATTGAATGATATACTAATAATCCCCCTCCCCTTGCACATCCTCATCATCGTCCTCCACCTCATCCTCTTCATTTGCCATCAAATTTGCCTCAACCTCCACCTTTTCCTCCTCTTATTCCTATACCTCTTCCCCCACCGCTCCTCCAATACAGTTCTGGGGCCACTATTCATCCCTTCATTTAAATCATTCACTGATTTCTTACTTTCATCTATTTTTACTTCCAATTTCATCCTCATCTCCAATAATAAAGTGAACTTTACGTATGATGATGAAATATCAAAAATATTAACTCTCTACTACATTACCTTTTTAAGGCACCAAATCATATTCTTAATGTTACTTCAAGTTTTCATGTACCTTTTGACATTAGGTTATTTCTTTTTCCTTCATTTTCAAATATATTTTCAAATTCATGTTCTTGTTTTTCATTCATTTTCATTATTATCTATCACTAAATCTATAATTTTATCATATTTTAAATAATCTTCATTATTAACTTCTCAAACTATTAATTCAATTTTGAAAATTAGATTTGAATTATAGCGTCCTATGTATGCACGGGTGTGGTACTAGTTATTTTAAATGGAAGTTAACTCTTAGTCGTTGTATTGGAAATAATGGACATAACAAAATACAATATTAATATACATTTTTTTAATTTTTTTTACATTTATCCAATAACTTTTAGTGGGTTAAAATAATAATGATTCCGATTATAAGCATAAATACACTAATATTCATTAAAAGGTTGATTTACTACCTTTTGATGGAGAACCCACTTTACATCTAATTTTGGTAACTTTTATATGTTATATTTGACAAAATAAAGTTTTTATATAGACTTGTGACATCAAAATTTAGATTTGATTTTATTTGGTATTTGTTTGATAAAATTAATTTTTTATGAATAGTGAAAATTCCGGTATTTTAATTCAAGACTACATTTTAATATAATTTATTTATTTTGATATATTTTAATTTTATTTTTTAAAAGTATAATTAGATTATATTTTTACCATTCAATATAATTTTGGTCATTGGACGTAATTTCACTATGAAATTGGACATAAAGAAGTGTCAATCTTTTGATATTTATTATTTTAAAAAAATAATTTTGTTTTGAGAGAAGAAATTAATTTTAAATTAATTTTTGCCACTTTTTTTTTTGAATTTGAAGAAATGGATTCTGTATTTGGAATCAAGAGGTATAAATTTTGTAAATATGTAACTTTTATTTTAATCCATTATGAATATTTACTATAGAAATTATTTTATTTACCATGGTTTAAGGGTACATCTGGTAATTAAGGGTAAAAAATAATATTATATTATTAATAAATTACCCTAACATGTGTTCCAATCCAATTATTTGATACATTTACTACCATGGGCATCCATGGGTCAATTTGGGGACCCCATAGAGCCACATGGGAGTGATAATGGCACATTATATTAATTAATATAAATTAAAGACAAAAATGGAATAAATATATATCTTTTAGTAAATCAATTTTTACATGGGGTTATATTAGTTATCTCTTAAAATATAAATTTACAATTGTAATATGAAAATATTTTCTATATATATTATTTTTTACTATTTTTAGTCATCAAATAAATAAAAATATTTATGACACAATAATGATGTAGTGTTTATCTCATTAATGAAGGATTTAAATAAATAAGATTAAAAATATTAAAACAATAACCAAAACCCTTACAATTCATATTGTATGATTTTATTTTGAACTTTATTCATGTTATCTTATACTTTAATATGTTATGGACCTTTATAAACTGAAATTCCTTATATAATAAAATAATATTTTTAAACATTCTTAAAGAGCCTCTCCTCCCCTTATAAAAACCCCTCACTTATAACCCATTACTCACACTTATCAAGCCCCTTGGATAATCAAACATGTTCAAAATTATTCTCTCTACATCCTTATCCTCCTCTTAGATGCATTCCCATAAGAAAATGGTAATTCATTTAATCCTTTTGGTTCAAACCAAAGGGAGATACCCAATTTAAAGGTAACATCTTCTCTTATGTTATTTTGTTTTATTTTACTTATCTAACCCCATAAACACTTTTTATTACAAATAAAGTATCATAAATATACTAGGTTGTTGTTATAAGAAGGATTCTAACTATACATACACATAACTTTGTCTAATGGGTATGGAACATACTGTTTCTGTGGACAGTGAACTACTACCTCACGAATCGATGTTTGTTCAATCTTCTCCTACCACCTCTTACGGTGGCCATTAAGATGGAATTGTATTTATATGTGACATATATTATATTTATATTGTTTATATTCCTCTTTATTTATAATTTATATAATACCTTTATGATTTTCCGTAGTGGTTAAATACGATATTTTCATTTGAGAAAGTGCAGACTACCGCCCCCTCAAAGTGATATGACTCGTTCACGCCATATGAAAACGTATAAAGGATGGAGTTAATGATATTATATATGATATATTAGTAGAACTTTAATATACCTATTTATCTTTGTGTTATCATTTCATTAAATACGAAAAAAAATTAAAGTAGAGTTCATACGTACGTATGACTTACCATCTCCATGAACGGTGCATTTCATTTCTTACCTCAAAATGTTATGTACTATTATAAATAAATAAATATATTATATTATATTATATAAATTATATCTAAATCATGAATATCATTCTAGATATAATCGAATTTTGACCACATGAACTAATTATATTTATAACAAGTTCATTTTTAACTCATATTCTGAACATCGACAAAATGTCTGAAATGAGCTCAAATAATCAAAAAATTGTTTTTTTCAAGGTAATAATTGATATAAAAAGAATAATAAACTTTATAACTATTCCTAAGAAAGAAGAAATTAGCATTATTTTATTATTCAAGAGATTAAATAATGATCTAGTCAAGTCGGACATGAGGTAAGGGACTTCGTCTCACTCTCCATTCATTGAGGAATATTTTGTTTTATACATGACATTATTTTATACGGTGTATAAAAAAAACTGACTTCTCATTTCATTAAAAAGGAATCTTTTTCAAAAAAATTGTTTTACTAAATGACAAATAGAATGCTTCTTTTTAACTTATGCTATGATAATGACCTTTTCCGCCGCTGTGAGTATTATTTGACCTATGGATTCCTTAACAAGCTGCACAATTTTTAAAATGAAAATAAATACGATATACTATTTTACATATTTTGTTAAGGGAAATGGTTTTGATAATAAATTTTTTATGTCAATATATCCAAATGAGATATTGTGATTTGAATGCGGAAATATTATCTTTCCTTTATGTTTGTTTTATGTGTTTTTAATTTGTTATGGATCTTTTGAATTGTTTACCTATATGAGTTGTTCCATGATAAAACTATGGGAGGTGAGCTCAAGATATATCTCCAATGCATTGGGTAATGTGACTGAGGTAAACTTGAATGTTTCTCCTCAGAGATTTAGGGAATATATTGTGATGGGTATTCCAAATGTAACTCCCTACATGGATGTGAAAGATAAAACATAAGTATGTTATGTATAACACAGTTTACTTTTATGTTTAACGATTTCTATGTATATTTTATAAATATATTGATTTCATGAGGCATGTTAAAGATCTTCTTTTATGTATGTATTGATGAACTTCTATTTTATTTCATTTTTTTATAACCCTTAATGAGCTTTTTATGCTCATCCCATGTTTTTGAAATGTTTTTCACAGGACTTAAAGATGAAAAGGATTGAGGATGGGATCAAGGGAATATCATGCTATCTAAAACATGGAACTAGAAATTAATTTTTTTCAATATTTTTATTTTATGACAAACTGGAAACTGAGTAGAATTGCTTTCTTTGTAATTTTTGAGATGTAATGTAATAGTTATGGCCTATTTCTCTAAAACTCTAAACCTGAAAAGATCCTCCATGTAAATTTTTCATTTAATTCATGATTATGAAATGTTTTATGGAAAGGTCCTTATATTTGTACGAGAGGTCGGTTTAAAAAACATCAGGAGTTTGGATATTGTTAAATTAATATCCTTAATTTTTTTTAAATTATGTTATGATTGAAATGATATAGAATTTATAGATTATCATGTTGTTTCCCCTAAGATATTATTGTGTTCAGAATGGTTTTCTGTAGAGGAAACATAGAAGCTATGATGAGAAGCCATCAGGAGGAAGACAATCTTCTAAATGAGCAACCTGAGATGGTTATAATCAGAACTAAATAGTTTGTTGCAATGATGTCATAATTGAAAATTTCTATTAATGGTGGTTCTATCCATGCACGAGATCATCCAGATCAACTGTAGAGGAACATGTCAATAATGGAGCATGTCATGAGGAAACATCTCCTATCATTCATGGGATCATCTGACCCTGTTCTAGATGAAGGGTAGATTAAGTCACTAGAGAATATTTATGATGTCATAGGGTGTTCAGAAAATCAAAAGGTTTGTCTCATTTTTTACCATTTTAAAGGTGAAGGTGATCAGTGATGTTCGTTGGTGAAAAATATCAGGGATAATGAAGAGATTGAAGATATTTATTGGGAAGAATTCAAAGGTTTGTTTCTGGAGAAATATTTTCCTAAAGGGGTTCATCTTAGGATGGGAAACATATCCTGAAATTGAGTTAGCAGGATGACTCAGTGGATGCTTATGAAGCAAATTTCACTTTACTGGAAAGGTATGCTCAAAATTTCATACGAGATCATGATAGTAAAATCAATTGTATTTTACTCAGGATTAAAGCCATAGTATGGAAGGGCTATAGCTTTATGAAAAACATGTTTTATGTGTGGAGAAGTTGGAAATGGAGTTTTCCAATGATCATGTGTTCTTTATTAAAGAACAGAATAAGAGGTCAAGGTGGAAGATGAAAGGGAATAACTCTTCAAAAAAGAATGATTTTAAGACACATATGTTAACAGTTTGTGAAAATTGTGGTAAAAATCATGTGAGAGAATGTCTTTTGAATTCTAGTAAGTGCTACCGATGTGGTAAAATGGGACATAAGGTTCGTAATTTCACTGATAAAGATCAGGGTAATTTTAAGACATAATATGATTTACAGTCAATAAATTTTTTTAAGTGGAATGAAATGGGTCATTATGCAAATGAGTGTCCAATGAATAACACAACTAAGGGAAAGCAGCTAGAATAAAAATAGAAAGGGGTTGTGAATTACTTTGCAACTACATCAGCAGATGTTGGGACATAAACAGATGTAGTATCAGGTACATTTTTTGTTTGTTAAGATTATGAAAAAGTGTTGTTTGATTCGAGGTCTACACATTTGTTACTTTTTGAGAAGTATTCTAGAAAATTGGGAATTCCATCTCATGATTTGAATCCTACGCGTTGGTAAACACACCCTGGGGAAATTTTGAGACAAAAAATTATAAGAACCTCCTTGTCCTGGTATGTAGAAAGATTCTACCTATAAAATTTATTGTTTTTCCTCTTCTAGAGTTTGATGTTATTTTGGGAATAAATTGAATTTCTATTTATTATTCTAAGATTGACTGCAGAATTAAAGAAGTTTCTTTTAACAATGGTTTTTAGTTTTTTGAACAAGAATGAACCATTACTTTAGATAACATATCAGAAAGATATGAAACTAGTAAAATATGGAAATGAATATTATCTTGCACATATTTTTGAAAACAAAGGAACTGTTCAGATTAATGGCATTCTAGTGGTAAATGAGTAGGTTAACATTTTTCCTAATGAGTTTCCTTGTATTATACCTTATCGGGAAGTTGAAATTACTGTTGACTTAGTTCCTGATGCTATTCCAATTTCAAAACCCCCTTATTGAATATCTTATATTGAACTTTTAGAGTTAAAGAAGAAATTTCAAGAGTTATTAGATAAAGGTTTCATTTGACCTAGAACATCACCATGGTGTGCTCTAGTCATGTTTGTTAAAAATAAATATAATTCAACGAGACTTTTTATTGATTATAGAGAATTTAATAACATCACTGTTTAGAACACGTATCCTTTGCCTCATATCGATGATTTGTTTGATCAGTTTGATGGAGCTCAGTATTTTTGAATGATTGATTTGAGGTTGGGGTATCATCAGTTGAATGTAAATGAGGAGGACATTCTAAAAACTACATTTATTACAAGATATGACCATTATGAATTTTTAGTTATGGCTTATGGGTTAACCAATGTACGTACTATATTCAAGGATCTTATAAACAAAATTTTCTATGAGTTCTTGGATATGATTTTGGTTGTGTTAATTGATGATATTTTAGTTTATTCTAAAAGTAATAAGAATCATGAAAGTCATTTAAGTGTTTTCTTCAAAACCTTAAAAGAAAAGAAACTTTATGAGAAATATATAAAGTGAATGTTTTGGTTACAAAAAAATTATTTCCTTGGTCGCATAGTTTCAAAAAATGGCATAACTATTGATCCTGTTAAAACAAATGTTCTTGATGAATGGACAAGTCCCACAAATATAACTGTGATTTGTAGTTTTCTTGGATTAGAGGGTTATTACTGGAGGTTTGTGGAAAAAATTCATGGCTATCTATCCCAATGACTAAGTTAACTTGAAATGGTGTTAAGTTCATCTAGACAAAAGAATGTGTGATTTTTTATGGAATTGAAAAGAAGATTGATGAATGCTACGGTTTTGGAACTGCCTTCCAAAAATGGTGATTTTTTTATCTACTGTGATGCTTCATGGAAAGGAATTGGTTGTGTCCTTATGCAGAATGATTAGGTAATTTCTTATTCTTCAAATTAGTTGAAACCTAATGAGTTAAAATACCCAACGCATGATTTGGAATTAGATATAGTTGTTTTTGCTTTAAAAATTTGGAGGCGTCATCTGTATGGAGTAAAATGTGAATAAATATTGGCCAAAAAATATTAAAGTATATATTCACTCAGAAATAATTAATCATGAGATAGAAGAGATGGTTGGAATTAATCAATGATTATGATTTCATGATCCATTACCATTTGGGAAAAGTAAATAAAGTGGAATATGCTTTGAGTAGAAAAAATAATGATTCATTAACCATGCTACATTTGGAACAAGATCCTTTGGTGTTTAGTTTGATGAAAATATTAATAGAAGTTGTTGTTGTAGGAAATTCCTCTGTTTTGTTTTTGGGGTCAGTGAAATCATCACTATCAGACAGAATTATGAATGTGAATAAGGAAGACAATGAGTTTCAGAAAAAGGTAAATTTGGATCATAAGGGCATGTTACTTGATTTTAATATTGATAATGATTGGGTTTTGATGTTTAGGAAAATATTTTGTGTGGATTGTGATTGAAAGTTTAAGAATGAGTTATTTATTGAAGATCATAGTTCATTGTTTTCAGTTCATCCTGGAAGTGCTATGATGTACAAAGATCATCAATAGAATTACTGGTGGGATGGAATGAAAAGAAATATTACTGAATTTATAGTGATGTGATTGAGATGTCAGTAGGTCAAAGCAGATAGGTAGTTACCGAAAGGGAAACTTCAGTCATTACCGATGCTAGAGTAGAAGTGGAAAATATATCCATTGACATCGTTGTGGGATTACCAAGGACATATCAAGGTAACAATACAATATGGGTTATTGTTGATCAATTGATTAAATCTTCTTATTTCATTACTTATTAAGATACTTTTTGCTCTAGTTCAACTTTCTCGGTTGTATGTTAAATAGATAGTCAGGTTTCATGGTGTTCCCCTCTCCATTGTATCTAATCGTGATCCCATGTTTATTTTTTAACTTTGGTAATGGATTTCAGAATTATTTTGGTACTGAATTATATTTTAGTACAACATTTAATCCAAAATTAGATGGAGAGTCAGAACAAACAATTTAGTCCTTGGAATATATGTTACGTCCTTGGTCTATGTATTACCCGGGAAGTTTGGACGAACATCTTTCTTTGGATGAATTTTTTATAATATAAATTTTCATTATAGTATAATGGCTCCATTTGAGGAATTATATGAGAATCAGTGTCACGCTCCAACTTTTTTGGCATGAAGTAGGTGAAAGGAAATCTATGGGGCTAGAAATTATAGAAGAGATGGGGAAAATGTTCAGCTTATTCGGAAGCACATGAGAATAGATCAGAGCAGGTTGAAAGGTTATGCGGATAATCGGAGGAAGGATCTTTTTTTGGTAGGTGATCATGTATTTCCCAATGTTTCTTTATTGAAAAGTGTGATGTGTTTTGGTAAGAAGGGATAGTTGAGTCTGAGGATCATTGGACCTTATGAAATCTGGGAGAAAGTTGGATTAGTTGTGTACAGAGTGGATTTTCCACCAATTTTATCCCAGGTACACAATGTTTATAATGTTTCAATGATGATAAAGTATATTCCAGATTAATCTCATGTTTTTAGCCCATAGGTAGTTCCATTAGAAATAAATCAATATTTTGTTGAACAACCAGTCCAAATTATGGACCGAAGAGAGCAAGTGTTGAGGAATAAGGAAATTAATCAGATCAAGGTTTTTTGGAAAAAACATATTGTTTAAGAGGAAATGTTGGAATCTGAAAATTCAACGAGGGATAAATACCCTGACTTATTTGATAAGTGAATAGAATTGTGGGGATGCAATTCCCCAATGTGGGGAAGGATGTAACATCCTAGGAAAATAAAAATAAAAAAATTTCATATTTATTAATATTTGGGATTTGAATATTATTTTTAATTTAGACGTGCTACTATGTTCAATGGCATACCCAATACGCAACAATGATTTTGTTTGAAATATTAAGTTTCACACAACATTGGGTCATTCTGAAAAATAATAATATAATATTACATTAAATGGTAGTTAACGCCTAGCCATTGTATTGGAAGGAATGGACAAAACTAACTACAATATGAATAAACATGTTTTTTAAATGTTTTAACATTTATCCAATAAATTTTAGAGGCATAAAATAAGAAAAAATATCTTTTAATTCATAAATACTCTAATATTCATTAAAAGGTCGATTTAATGCCTTTTGATGGAGAATATTCATAAAATATAGTTTTGGTCACTTTTATATGTTCTATTCACAAATTTTTTTATTTATTTATTATCAGGATATCAAATTTAATTTGGGTAAATTTTTGGTATTTTTTCTGATAAAATTCATTAATTATGAATAGTGAAAAATATTGTATTTTAAATCCAGGCTACATTTTAATATAATTTATTTATATGGTTAGATTATATTTTTTAATTGGTTTTGAAGTATAATTATTTTATAGTTTTACCATTTAATCCACTGTTGGTCATTGGATGAAATTTTCACCATGAAATTAGATATAAATAAGTGTCTATCATTTTATAATTATTATTTCTTAAAAACACACTCGTTGTTTTGACAGTGGGAATTAATTTAAAATTATTTTCTTCCATTTCTGTGTTTTGAATTCGGAAAAATGGAATCCAAATTGGGAATCAAGAGTTCCAAATTTTGTAAATAGTTAGCTTTTATTTTTAGACATTACGTATATGTACTTCAGTAAATATTTTATTTACCATGGTTAATGGGTAAATATGGTAAATAAGGGTAAAAAATAATAGTATAATAATATTAAATTACCCTAACTTGTGTCCTAATAATATTGGTTGATTCATTTTACACCATGGGAAAACATGGGTTAATATTTTTACTCAATGACGCCAATTGGGAGTGATAATGACATATAATATTAATTAATTTAAAGTAACGAAAAAAATGAGATAAACATATATCTTTTAGTAAATAAATTATTACATGGGGTTATATAAGATATCTATTTAGATATAAATATTCATTTGGAAGATAAAATTATTTTCTATATAATTATATTTGGTTTATAATTTTTATAAATCATTTAAATGAATATATTTATAACAAAATAATAATGGATTGTTTACCTCATTAATGAATGATTTAAATAGATATTATTATAAAGATTAAAACAATATCCAAAAGTTATAAAATTGTTTTTGGATGATTTTATTTGGAAGATGAGTCATTTTATATTAGTCTTTAATAATTTTTTGACCTTTAGAAACCGAAAATCATTACATAATAAAATAATATTTTTAAACATTCATAATGAGCCCCTCCTCCCCCTTATAAATGGACTTCACTTATAACCCATTCCTCACACTTCTCATTCCTCTTGGCTCATCCAAACTCACTCAATTAAGCTCTCAATATCTCACTCCTCCTCCTAGATGCATTTCCATAGGTATAAGTCTATTCAATAAAATATTTTGGTTCAAACCATAGGGAGATAACCGATTTAAAGGTAACACCTTATCTAAAGTTCTTTTATATTATTTTACTTCTCCAACCCCATAAACTTTTATTATTTGGTTATTTTATTACTGAAAATGTATCATCAATATAAAAGGTTGCTTTTATGAGAGGTATTAGAACTAAACTTACACACATCCCCGTCTAACGGGTAAAGAACATACTGTTTCTGTGGATAGCGAACTACTACCTCATGGAACGATGATTTTTCAATCTTCCCCTAGCACCTATTATGGTGGGAATTAAGATGGAAATATATTTATATCTGATATATATTATATTTATATTGTTTTTATGCTTCCTTATTTTTTATTTATAGAATAATTTTATGGTTTTCTATAGTTGGTAAATACGATAATTTTATTTGAGGAAGTGAGGACTACCACATCCTCAAACTGATATGACTCGTTCATGCCATACATGGAACATATAATAGAAGGAGTTAATGAACATATATATGATATTATACAAGAATTATAATATAACTATTTATCATTATGTTTTAATTCCATTAAATACTAAATAGAAATGAAAGTAGCGTTCATGCGTACGTACAGCTAACTGTCTCCATGCACTACTGGAAATTTATGGTATACCAACAACTGAAAACCATTGGTATAGGGTGGAGAAACATTGGTATAAATTATACCAACGGTTTTAGAAAATGTAGCCCAGTAATCCATTACAATAGAAATATTCCAACGGTTTGTGATAAACCATTATTATATGTGAAGAAATCTATGCTATATGAAATATTTAATAAAACCACTGGCATTGAGTTCTTATACAACACATATGCCAATGGTTTAAAGATCGTTGGAATATCTTATTTAGTATTACATTCACCCCTATACCAGAGTCTAAAACCATTGGTAAAGTTATTGTACCAATGGTTCAGATCCACTGGTAAAACAAAAACATACAAAACCTATACCAATGGATTAAAACCATTGGTATAGGATTTCTTGTACAATTCAAAGAATAGCCTGTTCTGTGTGCTACTGTGTGAGTTGTACAGAACACATACAATGCAATACATAATAAGGATAAATAATTAAAAATTGATAATTATAAGGATACATAATTTAATAATCAATTATTAAAAAAATACATTAAAAATCGAATACGTAATTATATGTGATATAGAATTAAGAATACATAAAAAATTTCATTTTTTATAACACAGACACGATTGAATTCAGAAATTAGTAGCTAATAACCAAAAATAAGGAAATGAATAAATTAATTCCACCAAATTCAAATATAATTTCATGGTTTAGGGCAGGTGTCTTTGAACATAGTGATGATGATAATGGGTGTGAATCAATGAGCTTGTGTGACTTAGGGAATATAGTTGTCCTTGGCATATTAAATGTCTTGTGTTTTAGAATCAGGGTAGGATTACCTCACACAAGAAGTGTACTGTGTGAGGATGGACCATAGATCGTTATGCCAAAGCATCAACATAATCCGAATACGTTTGTTTGGTTATCCATATGCCAATTGCTTTTACATAAAATGATGTTCATTTAAAACAAAAGAGTGATAGTTAGAGTGATACCGGCCACACCGTGCCATAGACTGAGGTGGGGTTGACTCATACACGTCACATATGACCCATGGATTTTCATCCTAATGTATCAATTCAATCTGAATGCGTTTAGTTGGTTTTCCATATTCCAGTTGTTGTTTTCACTTAAAATGTTGTCCATTTCCAATAAAAGAGAGACACTTTGATTGGTACTGGCCACACCGCAACTTTTATTGAGGCTCGGTTGACTCGTACAAGTCATAAATGGCGCATGTATTGTTGTTCTAAAGTATCAACACAATCCAAATACATTTGGTCGGTTTTTCATATGTTGGTTTTTTTACCAAAAACGGTGTCCATTTTAAATAAAAGAGAGACACATAGAGTTCTATCAGCCACACTATGCCTCAGATTGAGGCGAGGTGGACTTATACATGTCATAAATGACCAATGGATCGTTTTCCTGTGTTATTGACACAATCCAAATGCATTTGGTCAAGTTCCCATATGCCAGTTGTAGTTTTCATTTAGAATGTTGATCATTTCAAATAAAGGTTAGACATTTTGAGTGGTACCGGCCACACCACACCTTGGATTGAGGCGGGTTTGACTTGCACACATCACAAATTACACATGGATCATTTTCATAAATTATCAACAGAAATCAAATACGTTTGGTCTGTTTTCCGTATGCTAGTTTTTGTTTTCACATAAAATGTTGTCAATTTTAAAGAAAAGAGAGACATTTAGAGTGGTACTGGCAACACCATTTCTTGGATTGATGTAGGGTTGACTCGTACACGTCAAAAATATCCAATGTATCATTTTCCTAAAGTATCAACAAACTCCAAATTCATTTGGTTGGTTTTCTGTATGCCAGTTGTTGTTTTCACTTAAAATGTTGTCCATCTCAAATAAAAGTGAGACACATTGAGTTGTACCAGACACACCGTGCCTCTGATAGATGAAGGGTTGAGTCGTACACATCACATATTACCAATGGATCATTTTACTGATGTATCACTAGAATCCTAATACGTTTGGTTTCTGTATTCCGGTTGTTTTTAATAAAAACAATGTCCATTTTAAACAAAAGAGTGACACTTTGAGTGATATCAACCACATCATGCCTCATATTGAGGAGGGGTTGACTCGTACACACCATATATGGCTCATGGATCATTTTCCTAAAGTTTCAACACAATAAGAATGCCTTTGGTCGGTTTTCCGTATGCCAGTTTTTGTTTTCCCTTAAAATGATGTCCATTTAAACAAAAGAGAGACATTTAGAGTGGTACTGGTCACACCATTCCTCGGATTGATGCGAGGTTGACTCGTACACATCAGAAATGTCCATTGGATTGTTTTAACAAAGTATAAACACAATATAAATGCGTTTGGATGGTTTTTTGTATGCCAGTTTTTGTTTTCACTTAAAATGATGTCCATTTTAAACAAAAGTGAGACATTTAGAGTGGTACCGGCCACACCGCGCCTCAGATTGATGAAGGGTTGACTCCTACACATCATAAATGTTCCATGGATCATTTTCCTAAAGTATAAACACAATTCGAATACTTTTGGTCGGTTTTCCGTATGCCGGTTGTTTTTACTTAAAACATTGTCCATTTTAAACTAAAGAGAGACACTTAGAGCGGTACCAGCCACTCCGTACCTTAGATTGATGCGGGGTTTACATATATACATTAAAAATGTCTCATTGATTGTTTTAATAAAGTATCAACACAATACGAATGAATTTGGTTGGTTATCTGTATGCAAGTTGTTGTTTTCACTTAAAATGTTGATCATTTAAAATAAAGGTGAGACACTTTGAGTGGTACCGGCCAAACCATGCCCCAGATTAATACGGCGTTGACTCCTCCATGTTAAAAATGTCCAATGTGTCATTGTGATAAGGTATCAATAGAATCTTAATAATTTTGGTCTATTTTCCATTTGTCCGTTGTTTTTTTCACTTAAAATGTTGTCCATTTCAAATAAAAGTGACACACTTTTAATGGTACCGGCCACAACGTGCCTCAGATTAAGACGAGGCTGAGTCCTGCACATAAAATATGAACCCTGGATCTTTTTCCTAATTTATCAACACAATATAAATACGTTTGGTCCGTTTTCCGTATTCCAGTTGTTTTTACTAAAAAGGGTGTCCATTTTAAACAAAAGAGAGACATCTTGAGTGATACCGACCACACTGTGCCTCAGATTGAGGTGGGGTTGACTCTTTCACCTCACATATTACTCATGGATCGTTTCCCTAAAGTATCAACACAATAATAATGCATTTGGTCGGCTTTCCATAAGAATGTTTTTGTTGTCACTTAAAATGATGTGCATTTTAAACAAAAGAGAGACATTTAGAGTGGTACTGGCCACACCATGCCTTGTATTTATGCGGGGTTGACACATACATGTCACAAATGACCCATAGATCATTTTCCTAAATTATCAACACAATCAGAATGCATTTGGTTGGTTTTCTGTATACCAGACGTTATTTTCACTTGAAATGATGTCCATTTTAAACAAAAGAGAGAAATTTAGAGTGGTACAGACCACACCGCGCCTCGGATTAATGCGGGGTTGACTCCAACACCTCAAAAATGTCCCATGGATCGTTTTCCTAAAGTATCAACACAATATGAGTAAGTTAGGTTGGTTTTCCATTTGCTAGTTGTTTTTACTTAAAACATTGTCCATTTTAAACAAAAGAGAGACACTTAGAGTGGTAACAGCCACACCATGCCTATGATTGATGCGGGGTTGACTCATTAATTTCAAAAATTTCCCATGGATTGTGTTCATAATTTATCAACACAATCCAAATGCGTTTGGTTGGTATTCCGTATGAAAGTTGTTGTTTTCACTTAAAATGTTGATCATTTCAAATAATGGTGAGACACTTTGAAAGGTACCGTCCACATGCTACCATAGATTGATGCGGGGTTGACACCTAAACGTCTAAAATGTACCATAGATCATTGTTCTAAAGTATCAACAGAATCTGAATACATTTGGTCTGTATTCCATATGTTAGTTGTTGTTTTCACTTAAAATGTTGTCCATTTCAAATAAAAGTGAGACACTTTGTGTGGGACCAGCCAAACCATGCCTCAGATTGAGGTGGGGTTGAGTCTTACACATCACATATGACCCATGGATCGCTTTACTAATGTATCAGCACAATACAAATATGCTTGGTTGGTTTTCCATATTCTAGTTGTTTTTACTTGAAAGGGTGTCCATTTTAAACAAAAGAGAGACACTTTGAGTGATACAGGCCACAACGTGCCTCAAATTGAGGCAGATATGACCCGTACACGTCACATATGACTCATGATTTTTTCCTAATGTATCAACACAATCCGAATGAATTTGTTCGGTTTTCTGTATGCCAATTAGGCAAATCGTGCAACAACAATGATAATATCTTATACTAAAACTATAGACATTGTTCATGATGTGCATCCCCTAGTGCATTGTTAGGCAAAATAATACACATTTCATTTAATATATATCCCTATATGGTTGGACGATACCTTGTGGGATGGACTTAATTTTTCTACTAACCGTGAGGCATAGTGTTTTTCTACGCCGACCTGGGTTCTGAGTTCCGAACAAGCCCCAGAATCCCCATGAACCATTATAACGTCATTATAATTCCATATTTGGTCAAAAATAAAGAGTTATACTGAATTCAAAAATATCCATACCAGAATGAAAAACCAGGCTAAAAAATAAAGAGTTGTACTGAATTCAAAACTGTAATTGATCAATTTTCCCCTGCTCACCATCACCATTACCACTGTCATCAGAAAACTCATCCTCACCACTATATATTTCCTCATTGTCTTCCGCATCATCGTACCCATGCTCATCCTCGGCCCCATCCTCGCCCTCATCCCCATCCTCGCCCTCGTCCTCATCCTCATCCTCTCCCTCACCCTCTTCAACATCCTCGTCATCACCAGGAACGTCATCATCTTGACCACCACTAGAACTATTGCCTGCTGCATTGGATAATGCGCCCATCAACAAAATATATGACTGACAAGCTGTGCTGGCCTCTGGTGGAAGTGATGAAGATAAATCTTTGATCGGTTTCAAAAATTCTTTCTCCCTCATTTGAACCTGTTCTTCTAACTCCGTGACCCTTTTATCAAATTTTCCTGCATTTTCATTGACTTGTTCCAACTCGGTGGTACTAGAATGGATACCTGGAGAGGACCAATACCTCATCGAGACTATATTCTTACCAGATCGGCAACGTACCTGAATGAAGTTCTCATCTCCCAAAACCTGATATAAATGACCATGTGGACCTAAATTGTTAGGATCTTGGGCATCAAGGGCCTCTAAAGTAGCCTGTTAAAAATATTAATATCTTATTAAATTTCAAAATAGATATTAACCTTCAAAATAAACAAATTAAAACTTACAATCTTTTATTGTGTCAGTTCATTAACCACAGTTCTATCTTTTTTATTTCTACTTGAGAAAAACAACTTTTCTCGAGAGAGATGTCCTTTAATATTATATTTGTTCTAATTTAATGACATTGATACAATATAAAGTGCAAGTATAATCATTTATTAAATATACAATAAATCACATAATTTATGTAGGAAACAATAAAAAGGGAAATTCCTCAAGAAAAATTATAAACAACTATATCGTACTAGCTGCCTTTCATGATCTGACATAGTAGTGCACCCAAAAGTGTGGAGGTATTACTTTGAATCAATGTTATTTTCTTGAATATTACTAAAAAATGTTTAATAATAAATAAGATAATATTAATGAAAAATATGAAAACTGTCATTTAAATACCTCAAATGGGATTAATACCTTAAATTTGGCAGTCACCCAATGGGTAATCGTTTGGAGATATTTCCCTATCGGTCAGTCATCCATGATAGGAACTTTCTCCAACTCCGTGGCCACTCTATCACACCAGCCAATAGACGACTCATGCTTATAAGCTCTCCAAAGCTCTCCTAGATCCTTTAAATGTGTTGGTCATGCACCTTCTCTATAAGGGATGTTAAACCGAAGATGACATCCAATAGATTAATTCATATAAATACAAAAAAAATAATACATTAAATCCAATAGATGCTTTACCCATATTTGTGCCCACACATTATCCTTGACTTTATGTGACAGATGTCTCCAGGGAAGAGGGCTGACTGGAATGATGTCAGAGTATTTGCCTAGAATCTCCAAAAAACCTCGACATTTCTGCCCAGATTTATCAATCATCTGTCCATCATAATTGTATTCAACCAACAATTGTGACTAGCAGTTCCATACCAGACACCAACAAGTACGCCCCCTCCCCCGCCTCCTAACACTAGATGAATATGTTATTAAAGAAAAACAAATACCAGTAAAATTAATAATAAAAATAAATTTTGGTATATAAATTTGTTAGTGTTATATATATTTACCTATGGTAGTCAGATCAATGGGCATCACTAGATGTGCATAAACTGAAGGAATATCTTGTATAGAAGGAGTGTCCTTTTGTGTGTGCTCTTCATCCACATACTGTGTCGGAGATGAAGTTGATGAAGTTGGAATATAATAGCTCATAGATAATTAACCAGAAGAAAAAGATGATGGCACAAACGTCTGGCCAACTTGTAGTGTAATCATCGGAGGCCTAAATATCTCCTGTGTCCCTAAAGACACACCATGATAAAAATGCGATGTAGAAGATATGTCTGTGGTAGGGGCATAGTTCAATCAGGTACAACCACTGGATCGTCTAACTCTCTCACAACGAGCCATCGTACCACCAGCCTCAGTACCGGGACCACTATATAATCATCTAACTCTAACACCACCCCCTCCTGCCACCATCCTCTATACTGGGAGCAATATCAGGCTCCTCTTCAGATATCTCTCATCTTGGGGGTGGATCCTGAAAAAAAGTTTAACACAAAATTAAACAGATGATATTATAAGTTATTGAAATATATATATTTCAAATAAAATAATCACAACAAGGTTGAGTGGAGGAAGACCCATCTGTGCCATACAATGATTATTTTCTATCATCTTTTTCCACCGCATCTCTTCAATGAGTGTCATTTTATGCAACAGAAACAAATTTGGAAGTAATTAGAAACATATAACTAATGTATAATCCAAAAAACAAAATATTGAAAAACCATTCTGATAAAAAAACGTAATGAAATAGAAGATTTATAGTGGTTTAAAGGTATGAACTAGGATACACACTCTGACTGATTTAGGTGAAACATGTAGGTGAGAACACGACTCTATGATTCTATATATTTCCCACCACAACCTCGGGTTCATGATAAACACTGAAAATTGAGCTATTGGAGTCATCATAAGTAATAAACGAATTTCTTCCAATTGCATTCGGGATAGTGTCAACTTCATCATAACCATCATCAAAAAACATGTCTGAGATTTACTTCAATAATTACACTGTATTTAGGATGATGATGATCTTTGACATAAAAAACTTGTTTCACCATTGATGCCAATACATATGGTTCATCAGTGGAAAGAGTGCGAGTCATGTCAATAACATGAAATACACAATCATCAATAAAGGTGCCTTGCCTCATAATTAAATAAAAACATTTACATTTCATCGTCGTGACTCAACCATGCGAGTAATAATCCAAAATTATTATTTCTGCTATGACTCCATAATAAGCTATATTTTCAGAACAAGGTCTATTATCTGATGAACTGGAATAACAGTCTGTTGTGGTAGTTAGTATAACACAATCATGTTGTGTTCTCATTTTCTTTTGCGTTCAGTGATAATAAATTTGTATCCATTGATCACAAGTGATTTACAAACATGAACCATGGTCTTAAAAACAAAATAAAAAGCTCTTATTTCTTAAAAAAAAGATTCTGCAGGCAAAATCGATAACTGAAAAATAAACAAATAGTAAACTTTATTAAATATTATCTTTATTTAGTTATTACAGAAATATTTTTACCTTCAATTTAAACCATGATGAACAGCCTTTGCTATGAAAAGTATTTTTCCTTCTCAAAGATAAAGAATGATGCATTCTATATATCAATTCTTTATGTTCCCTATGGATAAAAATAATAATAGTTTAACAGATATTTAAAATTAGAAGAGATAAGATAATATATATATGTACAGTTTACATACTTGATATACGCATCGAACAAATCACAATTGAACAACACTATGTGATGTGCCATCTCTCTCTCTTCAATGATTAATGTCATCAATGTATATGATCAATGAATTCCTCCTTTCTGATGATGTGATGGAAAATTGGGTTAAATTTCCTCATACTTTTGTTCTTCATTTCACATTGGTCTGTTTATTATCATAGTAAGATCAGACAAATACATTGACTAGAAATCCATACATTCTTGATCCAAGTAACCATTCACAATAAATCCTTTGGGATAATTACTGTTCGAACATATGATTTCAATGTGTACATGTTTCTTTCTGTTGGATACATCCAGCTGAATGCAATGGGTCCTCCATGAAGTATTCTGGTAAGAAGATGGACAGATAGATGCAACACGCATGTAAAAAACGATGAAGGAAATATTTTCTCTAAATCACACAAAATTAATGGTGTCTCTCCCAAAAGGTTTTTCAAGAATGATTTGGAAAACATCTTAGGAAAAATATATCTAAACAAATAGAATAACCCAATAACTGATACTCTTACATTTTTTAACAAGAGATGACAGATTGTTATTGGAATCAACTCATTTAAAAGGACGGGATAATCATGAGTCTTCAAATATTTTAGCTTTAACTCTTTTTTGTTGACCCATTTTGATATATTTATTAAATAGCCATCAGGAACATTAATATTATCTAGCACTTCCAGAAATTGATTTTATTTCAGTAGGTGTCATCATATAAGAAGCACATGGAAATTTCCATTTATTATCACTGATACAGAAAATATGCAATTATGGTCTAATCCCCCAATCTACTAAGTCACACTGAGATCATAAATCATCTTTTGTCTTCCCCTTGACATTTAGAAGAATAAAAAGCAACATTTCACATATATTCTTTTCAATGTTCATTACATCTATGCAATGACGTAAAACGTTGGTTGACCAATACGACAACTCAAATAATATAATCTTCTTCTTCCAATCATAAAACGTATAATTGGAAACATTTTTACTCTTTATAGGTTTCATTAAACCCCTCCTAAATGAATAAATAAAATCTTTCAATTCAATAATCACATAAGTTCCAGATATACACTGAGGTGGATCATCAGTCTCTATTGTATTTTCAAATATTTGATGATTGTTTCTATATGTATGGTTCATTGGAAAGAATCATCGATGTCCTATAAAACATAAACTAAAATGATATTTTAGTCCTATCCATTGATTATTCATCATACAAACAAGACATGAAATTTTTTCTTTTGTGCTCCATCAGGACATCATTACATAAGCATGAAAATCATTGATCGTCCACATACGTGCAACACGCATATGAAATATGTCTTTTAAACATGCATCGTATGTGGGTACACCCACATACCAAATAATTTTCAACTCTTTTATTAAAGTTTGCATGCATAAATCTATATCATTGTTGGGGTCAGAAGGGCCAGATATCAGTATACTCAATAAAGTGTAAGGAATTTTTCATAAACAACCCTAGGGGAAGGTTATAAATGTGTATTAAAACTGGCCATGTGTTGTGCGAAGTAAGTATCGGCCCTAATGGATTAAAACTATCACATGAATGACCCAGTCTCACATTACACACATCAGCTACAAATTCAGGTTATCGAACATCATGTGTCTACCATGAAAATCCATCTGTAAGGTGAACAAACTCTTTACTATTCTTTTTTCTCTCTGTGTTATGCCATCAAATTTTTACTGATATTTCATCAGACATGAAAAGGTTCTGTAATCTGGGTATAAATGGAAAGTTCCACATTAATTTTTGTCGCACAGGATATGGTGTTCCATCATTTTTTGGCTTCCATCTGGAGGTTCCATATTTGATTCAATCATTTCTTTCACCGTTTTCCTCCCAAAATAAGAAGCAGTCATTCAGGAAAGCATGACATTTTTTTTTTGAGAATATATGTTCATCAACTAACTTCCATTCCATTTATTGGTTTGAGAGAATATCTAAATCATCTGGAAGTAATTCCTCTATGAATGTAAGAATATAATGGATTTTAGTATTTGAAATCCAATACATTGTTTTCCCACGAAACAATCAGATTAAAAAGACCAACTTTTTCATTTTACCACATTGCCGATATATTGGAGTCATCGTAGCATCATTCAATTTTTTCACCCTATCAACATCATCATTTTCATTGGACGCATAATGTGTTCATGTATCGAAATCTTGTTGGATGGACATCCTTTCCTTCTCATGATGCCGAATAGATGGAAACTGATAATATATCAAACTCTCCAATTCAATCGTGTCATTTGCATCTTCAAGATTTTGAGATTCCATTTTCTCTCTATTGAGATACCACACATAATAGTTTGTTTGGAAATCATAGTTGGTTATATGATAGCTAAATTCTTCACGACTCAACCAAGGTCTTCCAACAAAATTAGAACATGGGCAGTGGGTGTGACCACTATCTGAAGCCTTGTCAAATACAAAATCTAAAAAGCTATTAAAATTATTTTGAAAATCGTTTGAAATCTGATCAGTTTCATAGATCCAAATTCTATCCATTCTGTAAAAAATTTCAATAAGTCATTTCAAATAAATTCAATAATATTGAATTTCAATCAAAAAAATATTTAGTTAAATGAATTTTTTTTTACCTTATATAAAAGAATAACTGGCACATTACTATCTATGAGAATCATATAAAGAAACCCAACAAAATATACTTTATATAAGAAATAATGATACAAAATTTCTGATGCCTATATTCAAGGACTTCCCAGTAAGTTATTGGAATTGGATCAGGGAATACATAATCCATAAGGGTCTTGTTGGGAGTACATGAGTTTTATACTTTAACTTCTTCAGGGATATCAGGATGAGGAGAAGGTTGAGGATCACATCAAAAGTAGTTATGGCCTCATCAAGTTTCACCTTAACCATGGATTAAAGGATCCTAGGTTTGGGGCCATAAATCATAGGTTGGTAGGGTGTATTCATTGAATCATGTCCCAATTGATTTTGGAGAGCGACCTTCAATAGTTATAGGTATGGATTTGATTATAAACACCTATAAAAAGGATATCCAGGAATTGTGACGTCCCAAACTAGGATGCCACTCATTAGTGACTCAAACCCATATGACCACATGACCTCAAGCACATCTACCAAAATTCAAATGTTTTTGACTAATAGTGAGAGCCTTTGATGTGTCTGGGGAAGACTATTCCCTCATTACCTAAGTTTCAAAATTTTAATATTATCAGTTAAAGAGTAGAAGAAAGATAATAATGGGAAAATATTGGAAATGGAAGAAAATAACCAAATCAAAAATACCAACTAATAACAGAATCATAAATCTAATAATGGTAATGTATATCATGTATCAAGAAGAAAAACATAGTTACAACTAGTACGAAGTAGTACTGTGCAAGAGGATCCATAAATTATAAAATTCAACCTATCTTCTTGAGCTACAACTCAATCATCTTCTACATGATCCATCCTATGTCATGTGAGTAGTAATGCATCTATAAAATGGTGATTCCACTTATCTAAACATATAATCATGTAGTTTATCTAGGTACACAATGGCATCTCGAAAAATGTGTGAGATACATTTCGTGTAGTTGACCACCGAGAGGTCTATAACTATCCAGTATATTTATATAACATCTTAATATAATGATATGATAAATTAAAGCAACAACTAAAAAATCTAAAAGGGTTTTCTATGGTTCCAGAGAAAAAATATAAAAGGGTTTTCTAGGTTAAATCAAAATATAAAAAAAAACAAAAACACATCAAAACAAAAACATAAAACTGAAATATTCGATAGATAACAATAAAAATTAGGTACCAATTAAGAAAATACCTGATTTGGGATGGTTCAGATAAAGATTCAGCAGCTTGGATGGGGAAATCAGAAATTCCAACCATTCAGATGGAGGAACCAAGATGAACCCAAGAGAGATGTTGTCCGAATGGGGGATAGGTGCTCGATCGTGGGGGAGAGGTACTTTCAAATTAGGGTTCTGTCCAAATGGGAGAGAGGAGAAGGGCCGCGCAGGATTATTGTGGCAAACCTTTACCAACAGTTTTTAAGAACCGTTGGTAAAGGGGGGGAAATTTAGACCCCTTTACCAAAAGTTCTAGTGAGCTGTTGGTAAAGGGTGCCCTGAACCAATTTTTACCAACGGTTTAAGATAACTGTGAGTAAAAATCTTATATACCAACCGTTTAAGCAAATTGTTGGTATATAAGTGTTGGGAAGTCCCCTATTCCAGTAGTGATGAAAAGTGCATTTTATTTCTTACCTCCAAATGTTATATACATTTATAAACACATATGTAGACATGATATATATTATATAAACTATATCTAAATCATGAATATCATTCTATATATATTGGAATTTCGACCACATGGATAATTTATATTTATAACAAGTTCATTTTGAACTAAACTTCCAAACATCTACAAAATGTCCGATATGAACTCAAATAATTAACTAATTGTAATAACAAGGTAATAATTGATATAAAAGGAATAAAAATATTGAAAAAGTATTTTAAGCATGTAGAAATTATCTTTAGTTTATTATTTAGTATATTAAATAACGATCGAGTCATGTCTGACACCAGTTAAGGGACTTCGTCTCAATCTCCTTTCATTTTGGCATATTTTGTTTTATACATGAATTTATATTATATGGTGTATGAAAACATTTTTCTTCTCATTTCATTAAAAAGGAATATTTTTCTACAAGGAATTTTACTAAAAGTGAAAAAAAATCTTTCTTTCTAAAGTACGTGGTGACAACAACCTTTTCTATCGCCGCATGTATTATTTGATCTATAGCTTCCTGAACAAGTCGTAATGTTTTTAAATGGAAAATAAATAACATATACTATTTTATGTATTTTGGTATTGAAAATTGATTTGATAATGGATATATAATGTTAATAGATTCAAATTATATATTGTGATTGAAATGTTGAAATGATATCTTTCCATTTAGTTTGTCTTATGTGTTATGAATATGTTATGGTTCTTTTGAATTGTTTATGTATATGGGTGGTTCCATGATAAACCTAGGGTGGTTGGGACTAAGATAGATCTCTAATGCATTAGGTAATATGATGGAGGAAAATGTTAATGCTTATTTAGGGAATATACTTTGATGGGTATTCCAAATATAACTCTCTACAAAGATGTGAAAGCTACAATGTTAGTATGTTATGTATGCCACGAGTTACCTTTATGATTTATGATTTCTATGTATATTTCATAAATATAATGATTTAATGAGGTATTTCAAATAGATTATGTTATTTATGTATTTATGATATAATTTTTTCTTTCATTGTTTTATAACTCTTACTGATCTTTATATGCTCATCCCCTGTTTTTGAAATGTTTTTCACATGACATAAATATGAATAGGGTCAAGGATGTGATCAAGGGAATGTAAAGATGTCTAAAACATGGAACTATACAAGACTCTTTTTTCAATAGTATTATTTCATTAAAAAATGGAAACTGATTAGAATTGTCTACTTTGTATTTTTTGAGATGTAATGTAATAGTTATGGCAGAATTTTATAAAACTCTAAACCTGAAAAGATCCTCATTGTGAATTATTCATTTAATTCAAGATTATGTAATTTTTTAAGGCCTTGTCATTATAGTTGGTATCAAATTTCAATGTAGACAACTTTAAGAGTTAGGATATTGTTAAATTAATATCCCAATATTATTTCTATTCTATGTTATGATGGAAATGATATAGCATTTAAATTTTACCATGTTGATTCCCCAATGATAATTATGTGTTCAGAATGGTTTTCTATAGAGGAAGCTGAGCATCTATTATGGGATGACATCAGTAGGATGGCATCCTTCCAATTCATCAATGAAAGATAGTCGGAATCAGAATTGAATAGGTTGATTTAGTGATGGAATTGTTCACTCAAGCTATACTTGGTGGTGGAATCCATGCACAAGATCATCCAGATAAACCACATAGGAACACATTAATAGTGGAGAATTTCACGAGGCATCATCCCCCATTATATAGAGGATCATATGACCGTGTTCAAGCTGATGTGTGTATTAGAGTATTGGAAAAGATTTTTGATGTCATGGGGTGTTCAGAAAATTAAAAGTAGTGTCTCTCTTTTTACCATTTTGATGGTGAGGCTAATCAGTAGTGGTCGATGGTGAAAAATATCAGTTATAGAGAGGAGAATGATTCTCTTGATTGTGATGAGTACAAAGGTATGTTTCTTGCAAAATAATTTCCTAATGTGGTTCTTCTTTGGTAAGAAAATAATTCCGGAAATTGAGGTAGGAGGATGACTCAGTGACTGCTTTGAAGAAAAATTAACTCGATTGGAATGGTATCCTCTAAATTTCATATGAGATCTTGATAGTAAAATAAATAATTTTTACTCAGGATTAAATCCAAATTATTGAAGGTATTTAGCTTCTCAAGAGTTCATAAGTTATGAAAAACTTGTTCGATGTGAGGAGACGGTGGAAATGGTGTTTGTCGATGATCATGTGTTCTTTAAAAAACAACAGAATATGAGGTTCAGGTGGCAGACGAAAGGGAAGAAATCTTAAAAAAAAACTAATTGTAAGAAACATTAATTTACAATTTGTGAAAATTAGTGTCAAAATCCTGATGGGGAATGTCTTTTGAATTCTGGTATGTGCTACTAATGTAGAAAAATTGGACATAATGATCGTAATTACACTGAAAAAGAATAGGGCAATGGTAAGACAAAATCTGATTTCCAGTCAGTAAAATGGTTTAAGTGCAATGAAATGGGTTATTATTCAAATGAGTGTCCATGAAGAACTCATCTGAGATAAAGTTGACATTCTAAAAGCAGAAAGAGGTGGGGGAATCCTTTGCAACTACTTCAACAGATGTTGGGCCATCAAATGGTGTAGTATTAGGTACACTATTTTTTTGTTCAGATTATGCCAATGTGTTTTTTGATTCAAGGTCTAAACCGTACTTAATTTCTAATAAGTATTATATTAAATTGGTAATTCCTTTTTATGATATTAATCCTCAGCATACAGTAAAAACACAAGGGGGATGCTGGGACAAAAAGAAATTATAAGAACCTTCATGTCCTGGTGTGTGGAAAGAATGTACCTCCAAACCTTATTGTTTTTTCTTTAGTAGATTTTGATGTTATTATGGGTATATATTGGATTTCTGTTTATCAAACTAATATTGAATATAGAGTTTAAGAGGTTTCTTTTAAAAAATATTTGCTGTTTGTGTACATGAATGAACCCTTAGTTTTAATAACATATCAGGAAGCTGAGAAACTAGTGAAATTTGGAAATAAATGTTATCTTTCTCAAATTGTTGAAAACAAAGAAAATATTCAGAATAATTATGTGCCATTAGTAAATGAGTACATTGATGTTTTTTTTTGATTAGTTTCCTCGTATCATACCTTATCGGGAAGTTGAATTTACTGTATACTTAGTTCCTGATGATAATCTAATTTCAAAACCCCCTTATCGAATGTCTCAAATTGAACTTTTATAGTCAAAGAAGCAATTGTTGAAGTTATTTTAAAATGGTTTCATTTGATATAGCACATAACCATGGTGTACTCCTGTCTTGTTTGTTAAAAATAATGATTGTTCAATGAGACTTTGTATTGATTATTGAGCATTGAATAACATCATTGTTAAGATCAAGTATCATTTTCCTCATATCGATTATTTGTTCGATCAACTCCAGGGAGCATAGTATTTTTTTGAAGATTGATTTGAGTTCGGGGTACCATCAGTTGAATGTAAACGAAGAAGATATTCCAAAGACAACATTTATTACTACATATGGCCATAATGAATTTGTTGTTATTCCTTTTCGGGTAACTAATGCACCAGATTTATTCATGTATCTTATGAATAGAATTTTCTGTGAGTTTTTGAATGAGTTTTTGGTTGTGTTCATTGATGATATTTTAGTTTATTCTGAAAGTAAAGAGTATCACGGAAGTAATTTAATGGTTGTCTTTCAAACATTAAAAGAAAATAATCTGTATGGGAAATTTTCAAGTTTGAGTTTTGGTTACAAAATATTTCTTTCCATGGTCTCATTGTTTCAAAAAATGGCATAACTATTGATCCTTCTAAAAAAAGTTGTTTAATAATGGACAAGAACCACAAATATAACCGAGATTTGTAGCATTGCTAGATTATCATGATATCACAAGAGGTTTTTTGAAAAATTTTCACGATTATCTATCCCAATGACTACATTAACTTGAAATGGTGTAAAGTTCATCTAGACAAAATAATGTGATGATTGTTTTTAGGAATTGAAAAGAGTATTGGTGAATGCACCAGTTTTGGCAATGCTTTCTTTAGATGGGTATTTTGTTATCTACAATGATGCTTCATTGAAAGGACTTGGTTGTGTCCATCAGCAGAATGATCAGGTAATTGCTTATGCTTCAGGTAAAATAAAACCTCATGAGTTAAATTACCATACATATGGTTTGGAATTAGCTAATAATGTTTTGGATTTAAAAATATTGAAGAATCATATGTATAGAGTGAAATGTGAAATATATACTGACCACAAAAGCATAAATTATATATTCACTAAGAAATAATTAAACATGAGATAGAGGATATGGTAGAAATTAATCAAGGATTATGATTTCACGATCAATTTCCATCCTGGAAAATCAAATAATGTGGTAGATGTTTTGAGTCAAAAAAATAATGCTTCATTATCCATGATACATTGGAATGAGATCCTTTGGTTATTGATTTGATGAAATTTGGCATAGAATTTGTTAGTGTAGGATATTCCTATTTTTGTTTTAGGTGTCAATGAAATCATCTCCATCTGACAGAATTAAGAAAGTGCAGATGTAAGATAGTGAGTTGAATAAAAATGTAGAGTTAGTTAATAAGGGTAAGTAACCTGATTTTAACATTGATAATGATTGTTTTTTGAGGTTTGGTAAGTTATTATGTGTTCCTTGATATTCATAGTTGAAGAATGAGTTGTTATGTGAACCTCATAGTTTTTATTTTCAGTTCATCCTCGAAGTACTTAGATGTACAAAGATCTTCAGGAGTATTACTGGTGGGGTTAAATAAAAAGAGATATTGCTGATTTTACTATGAAGTGTTTGAATTTTCGACATGTTAAAGAAGAATAGAAGTAACCATTATGGATGCTTCAGTCTTTACCAGTGCCAGAGTGGAAATGGTAAAATATATCCATGTAATTTTTTGTTGTATTACCATATACATCTTGAGGTAATAATGAAATCTAGATTATTTTTTATTGATTGAATAAATATGATAATTTCCTTCCTATTCAAGATACATTTTTCCTAGTTCAACTTTCTCGGTTGTGTGTTAATGATATAGTCAAGTTTCATGGTGTTTCTCTCTCTATTTTATCTTATCTTGATCCCATGTTTACATCTAACTTTTGGAAAGGCCTTCAGAAGTCATTGGGGACTGAATTAAATTTTAGCACATATTTTCATCCTCAATCATTTCAGATGTTAGAACAAAAAAATTGGACCTTGGAGGATATGTTATGTTCTTTCTCGATGGATTACCAGGGAGTTTGAGACCAAAATTTTTATTTGGTTGAATTTTCTTTTAATAACAGTTTTCATTCAAGTAAACAGATGGATCCATTTGAGGCATTATATGGGAAGAGGTGTCGAACTCTATCTTTTTGGGATGAATTATGTGAAAGTAAACTGATGGGACTAGATATTGTAGAAGAGATGGCAGAAAAAGGTTAGTTGATTCGGATTCACATGAGAGAAGCTTAGAGAATGAATAAAAGTTATACGGATAACAGGAAGACATATCTTTGTTTTGAGGTTGTTGATCATGCCATATTCAATTTTTCTCCATGGAAAAGTGTGTTGTGTTATGGTAAGAAGGGAATGTTGAGTATGAGGTTCCATAGAACTTATGAAATCCCAGTGAAAGATAGATTTGTAGCGTATAGAGAGGATTTAAATCCATGTTTATCCCATGTGCACAATGTTTTTCATGTTTCGATGTTGAAAATGTATATACCAGATCCATCTCATGTTTTGAGCCCATATGTTGTTCAGTTAAAAAAATTATCTCTTATAAGGAAAAACCAGTCTAGATTCTTAACCGAAGTGAGAAAGTGTTATGAAATAAGGTAACTAATTAGGTAAAGGTTTTGTGGAAAAACCATATTTTTGAAGAGGCAACATGGGATTATGAAAATGCTATGAGGTATAAATACCCCCATTTATTTGATAAGTGAATAAAATTTCGGGGACGCAATTCCCAAAAGGAGGGAAGGATGTAACATCTTAGGTAAATAAAGAATAAGACATTTTCATATTTATTAATATATTTTATTTAAATATTAATTTTAATTTAATAGGTATGTTATGTTTGACGAGGTACCCTACATGCAACAATAGGTATCATTTAAATCTTACGTTTCACACGACATTGAGTCATTCTAAAAAATAATAATATAATATTTTTTAAATGGTACATATCATCAAGCCATTCTATTTGAGGGAATGGAAATAACTAACAACAATATTAACATACATGTTTTTAATTTTTTATACATTTATCAAATAAATTTTAGAGTCGTAAAATAAGAAATAATCCATTTTAAGCATAAATACTCTAATATTCATTAAAAGGTCCATTTATCACATTTTGATGGAGAACCCTCATTAAATCAAGTTTTGGTCACTTTTATATGTTATATTTGACATAATAATATTCTTCTATAGAATCGGGACAACAAAATTTAATATGGGTAATTTTTTTGTATTTTTCGGATAAAATTCATTTTATTTTGAATTATGAAAAATACCATATTTTAATTAAAAACATCCTTTTAATATAATATCTTTATATTGTTACATATTCTTTTTAATTAGTTTTAAAGTATAATTAGAATATATTTTTACCATTTAATCCAATTTTGGTCATTCGAAGTAATTTCACATTGAAATTGGGCATTAATAAGTGTCAATCTTTTGTTAGTTATTATTTCTTAAAAACACGCTTTTTGTTTTGATGGAAGGAATAAATTTTAAATTAATTTCTGCCACTTATATTTTATGAATTTGGAAAAATGGATTCTTTATTTGGAATCATGAGTTCCATATTGTGTTAATAGGTATCGTTTATTTTTAGACAATATGAATATTTACTTCAGTAAATATTTTATTTAACATGGATAATGTGTAAATATGGTAAATACGTGTAAAAAATAATATTTTAATAATGTTAAATTACCCTAACATGTTTTCTTATCCTATTGGTTGATACAGTTTCGACAATGGGCATCCTTGGGTCTATTTTGGGACCCCATGAAGCCAATTAGGAGTGATAATGATAATTTATATTAATTAATTTAAAGTAAAGGAAAAAATGACATAAACATATATATTTTTGTAAATAAATTTTTGTATGGGTTTATATAATTTATCTCTTCGACTATAAATATTAATTTCAATGTTAAATAAAATTTCCTACATCATGATATTTTTAAATAATTTTTATAAAACAAATAAGTTAAAACAATTATGACACAAAAATGATGTAGTGTTTACCTCGTTAATTAATGATTTAAATAAACAAGATTATAATGATAAAAACAATATTCAAAACCTATAAAATTCTTGTTGTATGATTTTATTTATAACATGTGTCATCTTATATTCTAATTTAATAATTTTTGTACCTTTATAAACCAAAAATAATTCTACAATGAAAAAATATTTTTAAACATTCTTAAAGATCCCCTCCTCCCCCTTATAAAAATTTCTCAATTATAACCCATTACTCACACTTCTCAAGTGACTTGGCTCATCCCAAATCTTCCCAATTAACCTTTATACATCTGTCTCTTCCTCCTAGAATCCTTACCCTAGTATGAATGAAATTTATTTAAACATATTCATTCAAACCAAAGGGTGATACCTGATTTAAAGGTAACTTCTTCTTTTAAGTTATTTTGTTTTATTTTACTTCTCCAACCCCATAAAAAATTATTATTCCATTATTTTATAACAACAAAAATATCCTAAATATACTATTTTTTTCTATGAGAAGGATTCTAACTACAATTACACACACCAATGTCTAATGGATAATGAAAATAATGTTTCTGTGGATGACAAACTACTGCCTTACGAAACCATGATTGTTCATTATTCTACTACATCATCTTATAGTGGCCATTAAGATTGAATTTGATTTATATGTGACATATATTGTATTTATATTGTTTCTATTCTTATGTAAATTTCATTTATATAATACCTTTATTGTTTTATATAGTCAGTAAATATGATAATTTCATTTGAGGAAATGCGGACTACCGCCATCTCAAAGTGATATGACTAGTTCATGCCATATGTGGAACATACAGAGGATTGAGTTAATGAAATTATAAATGATATTATACTAGAATTAAAATATACTTATTTATCATTATTTTCTATTTACATTAAATAAAAAAAAGAAATGAAACTAGCGTTCATGCGTACGTTCGACTTACCGTCTCTATGAACAGTGCATTTCATTTCTTACTCCCAAATGATATGTACTATTATAAATAAATATATATACAGAATATATATGATATAAATGATATCTAAATCATAATTATCATTCTGGATATAATGGAATTTCTTCCAGATTGACAATTTATCTTTATAAAAACATCATTTTTAACCTATGTTCCGAACATCATCAAAATGTCCAATAAGAACTCAAATAATATACTAGTTCTTATATGAAGGTAATAATTGATATAAAATGAATAATAAAATAGAAATTTTTTCCTAATCAAGTAGAATTTAACATTAATTTATTGTTACAGAGATTAAATAACGATCGAGTAAAGTCGGACATGAGGTAAGGGACTTCGTCTCAATCTCCTTTCATTGAGGAATATTTTGTTTTATACATGAATTTCTTTTATATGGTGTATAAAAAAATTTTTAATTCTCATTTCATTCAAAAGGAATCTTTTTTAACAAGGAATTTTACTAAACAACCAAAATAATGTTTCTTTTTAACATACGCGGTGACAACAACCTTTTTCGCTACTAGGAGTATTATTTGATCTATGGCGTCCTTAACAAGGCATAATGTTTTTAAAATGAATATAAATACCATATACTCTTTTACGTATTTTGGTATTAAATTTTTTTATGATAATGGTTTTTTATGTCAATAAATTCAAATCATATATTGTGATTGAAATGTGGAAATTATATCATTCCTTTATGTTTAGTATGTGTTATGAATATGTTAAGGTTCTTGTGCATTATTTACATATACTGGGGGTTCCATGATAAAATTAGTGAGGGTGAGCCCGAGTTTCCTCTCCAATGCATTGAGTAATATAACAGTGGTAAACATGAATTTTTCTCCTCAGAGATTTAGGGAATATTATAATATGGGTATTCCAAATGTAACTCCCTACGTAGCTGTGAAAGATACAATGTAAGTATGTTTTGTACTCCACAAGTTATGTTTATTATTTAATATTTCTATGTATATTTAATAAATCTTATGATTTCATGAGGTATGTTAAAGATCTTATGTTATGTATGTATATAGATGATCTAATGTTTTATTTCTTTGTTTTGTAACCCTTACTGTGCTTTTATGCATATCCCATGTTTTTTAAATGCTTTTCACAGGACTTAAATATGAATAGGGTCAAATATGGGATCAAGGGAATGCCATGCTGTCTAAAACATGGATCTAGACATGAATCTTTTTTCAGGAGTTTTATTTTATGAAAAAATGGAAATTGAGTAGAATTGTCTACATTATAATTTTTTAGATGTAATGTAATAGGTATGCATTAATTCTTAAAAAATATAAACCTGTTAAGATCCTCAATGTGAATTAGTCATTTAATTCAACATTATTTAATGTTTTATGGTTGGGTCCCTATATATTTTCTATAAACATTAATGTATTTTTTATATCGTGACAATATAACCATTCATAATATTTCTGGGTTGTCAACATATTTTAAATATAGTTTCTATTAGTCAAAATCTAGTTTAATATTCAAATTAAATATCTCCATTAGCCAATTTCATTAAAGTCCCCCATATCCAAAAATTCCTCAAAATTACCAAGGATCTTCATAATGATGATGAATAAACCGAAACATATAATTTTTATTTTTAAAGACTCCCCAACACTATCAATTACCATAAAATTAATACTACCCTTCATATATTGAAAATTTTATGCAGTTTGTAACATAATTTTCTTCAAAATTATTACAATTATTTGTAGTTTTTTAGTAATCGATATTTTGATTTCTACCTAAATATTTGTACATCTTAATAGATTTCATCTTATAATTAACATATTTAACATTATTATAACCATATTTTTAATAAATAGTAACTAGAGAATCATCATGATTTTCTTATAATAATTGTTTTATATATATAAGTATGTATTCTTATCCATTTTATTGTTTTTATCCTCATTCATAATATCAAAATTTTAGGACTACATTTTTTATCTTAAGTAAGATAGATCATTTAAAATCATTACATAATTCTATTACTTGTTATTTTAATTTAAATTTCAATTCTCATATTTATAATGTTGTTTTTGAGTAATTTATAACTATTATTCTATTACCATAAAATTCTATTCGTGATCTATATTTTCATTTTTAAAATCATCATATTCATTCATAAAAATGTAAATCTATTTATTAAACATTTATTTTTTCTTCAAGAAAATAATCTTCATCATTTGATAATATATTATCTTTCTTCAACTATTTATTCTTTTATTAATTACATGAAATTTATCAATTATGCCTCTCAATTCATGATATAGCATAAACTAAAACCAACTATATTCTTTTTCTAACTACTTCATTCATTACTATTGAATTTATCCACATTTGTTTTTCTGTAAAATGTTTTTTAGACGAATGGTCACTGATGTTATGAAAATCTTTTTCATTATCATAATCATATTAATAACACATAAGAAAGTGATAATACTTCTGTATTTATAGAACATATTATCTTTTCCTATTGAATTGGATTTGTATTTATAATTATTTTTCCTAGATAATTTTCTTTTATTTCTTCAACCTTTATCACTTTATTATTCTTCCATTATCTATTTAAAATTTTCAACAATATACGTAAAATATTTTTAGAAAATATTGTATACTTATAACATATCACTGATCATTCATGTTGATATTTTTACCTTTTTAGAAATAAAAAAATAATTTCCAAAATCTTTTAATTAACATTATCATTGATTTCAGAGTCTCTATATTCTTTTTCATCATGATTATTCTTATATATATTTTTTCATACCATCCTTAATGGAAATTTATCAATCTTACACTTTTCTTTTCTATTTATAATTTTCTCCTATCATGTCACATGTGTTGACAGTGTTATATAGATCATCGAGAGAATGTGTTTCGACATATTTATCTTATAAGGAGGATAAATTGAAATCAATATTGTCTGGAATAATTGGAATTACTTTTTTAAAAAGTTTTTGAATCTTGCAAGATCATTCAAATTTTTTTATGGTTCTTATAATTACATTCACTCTTCTAAAGAGATCACATGTAGATTTATAATCACCCATCATAATTTATTTATACATTATCTTATAAATTTGATCCACCTCTTTCTTAAAATTAATATATCATTTGTATATGTTATTTAAAATTTCCATTACTCTATTAGCTACTCTAACTATAATAACTCTATGATATTTGCATTCATAGAGCGAGTATTGTATTCCATTTTTGGCTAACCCATCATTCATTAAATTCATATTATCTAAATATGTTATTAGAAATCTCCCAGAACATGGTGGGAAACGATCTATATAAACTTCGTGAGCATCATAATAGTGGGAAATTAGATAAAGATGAAATCTATTTTTGAAAAGACAATAGTTCTCTCCATAAAAAACCAGAATCCCATTATTTTAACAAAATACATATTATACATGGAATTTTATATTTTCATTCATATTAATTAGTGAGAAAATAAATAGGTCCTTACCTCCGATAGAAAATGAAAGGACCAATGTGACACCTCATAGGGGGAGGTGTGAATCATTGATATTTTAATTTTATGTTTTTTTCTCTTGAAACAAAACTTTCCTACTGTTAAAGCGCTTTAAAATTAAGGGTCAATTATAAAAAAAGAAAATAAATAAGAATAAAATAGATCACATGGTTTAATATTCAAAAATTTATATACTCCCATGCATCATTTGAAAAAAATCCAATACCACAAAATAAAATAGAAAATAATAAATTTTATGATGTTATAACATCCAGGGAATATCCTTAGACATTTGTTTCAATATTATCAAATCATTTGTGAATGTTATTCATTAAAATATTATATATAATAATGATTTAATAACATCATTAGGTTCCATCTCTAATAATTTCAATATACATTCATTATTCTATATGTAATTATTCACTATTTCTTTTCCAGAAAAAATCATCATCTTCAATTTCTCACTAAGCAGTAGGAAGGTACATTTTTAATGAAAATCATTTTCAAACTCCATCCATTACACTATTAATCATATATTTTTGACCTTGTTTTTGAAAAATTGAAAATGGTGCCTTAAAATAATCTACAAAAAATCTTCTGTGTTGTACTTATAAGAAAAGCTTTAAAAAAACTCAAAATTCCCCAGATATAAAATTTTATCCAGTGAAATTTTATTTATATGTTTCTTCTTATTTTAACAAAAATTATATTTACCAACTTCTTCATTTCTTTTTTATTAATCCATGAAATTTTGTGTTTAGAAACATCTCTTAAAAAATTCAGGCATATTAAAGCTTGTTTTGTATATATAAACATACAAAATTACATAGCACTTTCAATTTTCATCACATTAATTGTAAATTTTTTTTCCAATTGATCTTACAACACCTTCAAATAGGTGTGGTCAAACATGAAAATATGGGAAGTCTAATTTATTTTAAAACGTAATGAAAATATAAATTTCAAATCCCTCACTCCACTCATTGGATTTCCCCAAAATCAACTCAGAACATTTAGAATATTCTTAAATAATCTCTGAAATTATAGAATCTAAAATCATCAACAAACATCCATCAACCTTGCTTTGAATAATATATTCTACCTAAATGTTAATTAGAAAATTGAATGATTAGAACAATATAATAACTTTTTTTATCTATATGAATACATCATATAGTCTTTTGAATTGGTAAATTATTATACTAGTGAAACTTTTTCTCATAATACATTATAAAAAATGTTCCACCCAGATAATATACACAAAATTCTTATTTAAAAATCCTTATACGAACTTCTCTAAAGACTTTCCAAAACTATTCCTTTTTCTGATGACATGTGATAGATATCTCCACTCCTTTAATTAATACACCATCCCTTATCATGTGATCATTAAACACTGATTTTTTTCATACCATCATCCAGTAACTTGAGCTTAACATGATCATAACTTCCTAAATTTTTGAAAGATAAATTCTTTTATATAATTTATGTCTAATGGAATTCATATATAGTTTTTCTGATTCATTATTCATTAGAATAATATACACAGAAACATCCATCTACATAAACAAATCAAAAATATTCCCTAAAACATCATATAATCAATAAATAATATATATACATTACTAAATATTCGATAAACCATTTCTTAGTGCTTCAACAAATTATAAAAATGAACTCTTCTAAGACAAAACATTGTTTAGTAGATTCTTTCTATGGAACAACTGCTCAACTTCATAGAGTGAAGCTTAAATAGTATATCTCCCTTTCAAATAAATTCTTGTATCATGTTATCTATTATATATCATGATCTGAAATCCTAAAAAATCAAAATAATTGAAATAGTTTTATTTTAATCAAAATCCATGTTTGAGGATTTTTAATGAAAAATATAGACATTCAACAACTATCCAATTCCATGATAACATTATCCCAAAAACAATAGTAATATTATATATTGATATGATATGTTAATGAATTTTAAAATTTTTCTAATTAATACCAAACATCAACGATCATTATTTGAATAATAAAAGACAATATATTCACAAGAAAAATTAATAAAACTTATACTATCATTTAAAAACATCCAAAATGTTTGGCCCTAGTAGATCATATAACTCTATGCCCCCCCCAAATGTATTAATGTAATCCATCATTAAAATTTTGATATATTTCATCCTGATAGTGATTATTCCAATTTATTAATTATTTACTCTAATAGATCATGAATATATTTATATAAGTATCATCAATTTTTTGGGGAGTTTATACACTCCTATTATTATGGATTGGTTATGTTGTTGACCTATACTGTCGTTGAAGTCAGTCAGAGTTTAAAATTTCAATCATACTAACTACTGTATATGTGGCATGCAGAGTCGAAACCACATGGATGGTCATTTTGAGCACTAGTCTTCTAAAAACTGACAAAAGATCCTACTGTTGTTAGAATTAGAATTGATTTTCTATTTATTTTATGTTTTTTTAAAAAATTGTACACTAACGAAACAGTACATTCTTTATGAATTTTTGTTCTAAACTATTTTGAAAAAAGAACATACTAAGAACAGTGAGAATGAGATATATTAAATGATGATAAGTTAACAATCAAGAAAAATTCCCGGGGAAAAGTCTTTATTCTACTGTTTTTATAAATATTCTGATTCACTTTAAAGTTACTGATTTTCACAACCATAAATAGAGTGACTGTAACGCCCCGACACTAGTTACCCAGAGTCGGTGCATTAATTTGTAACATTGGCATGATCACAATTGATCAAGTCTCAAAAGAACGATTAGTTTAGTAGCCTTGGAAACACTAGATACATTCATAAATGTTACATTACATCACAAAGAGAAAAATCACAATAACATAGTCTCCATATTCAACACTTCTATCCCCTTCAGACTATCCCTATTGTTCAGTCATAATATATTTCTTCACATCATGGGAAAAATAAAACATTGAAAGGGGTGAGCTCAGATGGTTAGTAAGGATAACAATATAGCGGAAGCTTTCAAAAATAAACATTAACATTTAAGGAAATGTATGACTAAAACAAAATCCCTTTAAACTTGAACATCAACATAATATGTCCAAAGTAAAATGAGATAATTCCATTTAATTATTCACATGGATATTCTACTGGTCGAATAATCACATGCAATATCAATAACCACTTTCATAATGATGGAATGCATAATGCCAGACTATCATAACCACGTAGCCAAGGCCTCGTGCCAAGACCAAAAATAGGATTTTGTCAAGGCCTCATGCCAAGACACTAGTTTGTCTCACGAGACTTACCAATGCATCGAGCAGCTGTTGCGGGCTCCACCTGTCACTTATTAAGTCCAATGAATTCCTCATATGAATAGGTTTAATCAAATCATAAACCATAACATAATCATATCACATAAAAAATGCATAAAGGAAACATAACATTTCAACATTTCAATCACAAGATATCAATACAACACATTGATATAATACAAACCTTATCAAAACCATTTTCATTACCAAAATAAAAGAAAATTAAAACATGGTATTTATTTTTCATTTAAAAAAAGTTATGACTTGCAGAGGAACCCGAAACTCAAATAATGGTCACAACGGTGGAGAAGTCATTGTCACCGCATACATACGACAATAAAATCATTCATTTTTTTCGTTTAGTAAAACTCTTCATATAAAAATATTCCTTTTGAATAAATTTCAAAGTCAAAGGGGTTTATACACTGTATAAAAGAAATTTCTGTATAAAACAAAATATGCCTCAATGAATGGTGATTGAGACAAAGTCCCTTAATAAGATCATTTTTTAAATATAATAGGTCTATTATGTGTATTAACTATAGTTACACATAAATAAACTAAAAATACAAGATATGATATAATAATATCATGACATAATTTGAAAGTAGGAGATTAACCCAAAGAATAGAAATTGGGTTAAGAAGTTCCCTTACCTCATGTCCGACTTGACTCAACTGATCTTTAACCTCCTGAATAATAAACTAGAGTAAATATCTAATTTTTTAAGAACCTTTTTCAAGTTTATTATAACATTTATGTCACTTATTACAATGTTACGAAAATTATGTAGTCATTTAAGTTAATCACGGTCTTTTTGTCGATCTTTGGTACTTGAGTAAACAATAAACTTCTTATAATTACAAGTTATTTATGTGGTAGAATATCCATTATCTACAGAATTATATCCATGATTTAGATATCATATATATCATATATATCCAATATATACATTCATTCATAATATTACATAACATTTAGAGGTACGAAATGAAATGCACCGTTCATGGAGACGGTAAGCCGTACGTACGCATGAACACTACTTTCATTTCAATTTCATATTTAATGGAATGAAGTTGTAATTATATAAATTTATAATATAATTCCATTATAATATAATGTATAATACCATTTACTCCATCCTTTATACATCCCACATATGGCATTAACGATTCAAATCACTTTGAGGGGGCGGTAGTCCGCACTTCCTAAATGAAATTATCGTGTTTACCCATAATGGAAATCGTAAAGGTATTCCATAAATGAAAAATACATAATCCTAAGGAAAACAAAAGCATAATATATATCATATATAAAAATAGTTTCATCATAATTTCCACCATGAGAGGTGTTAAACGAAAATTGAAAAATCATCGTTTCGTGAGGCATAAATTTTCCAACCACAGAAACGGTATGTTATTTAACCATTAGACGAAGGTGTGTGTAAGTTTAAATCAAATAATTCTAATAAAAACATACTAGTATATTGAATACACTGGTTTTGTTTCAAAATAATGGAATAAAAAGAGTTTAAGGGGTTTGAGAAACAAAATAAAACAAAATAATATAAGATAAGACATTACCTTAAAATCGGGAAACTCTTTTTTGGATTTGAGTCAAAGGCTACCTTGGGAAGAATTATTACCAATGTGAGGCTTCTAGGAGTAATAGAGGAAAGTTTAGAGACTATTTGGGCAGAGTTTGGCCGATCCAAAAGGCTTTTATGGTGTGAATAAGGTGGTAGTGGTGGGGGCCTTTTATAAGAGGAGAGGAGGGGCACTCTTGGAAATTAATGAAATGTTACATTATTATATAACGAGTTTCGGATTTTATATGTCCCAAACTAATATATTTCTAGGATAAGGTGATAATTGTTCTAAATATACTCATACAATAGGCTTTGGAATGTTTAATTCTTATATTTTACCTTATACTTCAATTTTATTAAAATCGTTAATTAACGAGATAATTGCTGTATCATCATGGTGTCAATAAAAATATAATTTATTTAATGTCTAAAAATTATAAAAAAATTACCATGATTTAGGAAATCATTTTATATTTCTAATTAATATTTATATTAAAAAATATGACTTTTATAACCCTATGTAAAAACTGTTTTAGTATAACAACTCATGTTTGTGAAATTTTTATTTTAACATTAAATAAAAAGTTTTTAATGTAATTTTCCTACCAATGTGGCTTCATGGGGTCCCCAAGATGACCCATGGGTTTTCTTGGTCTTCCATGACTCATAAAATAGGGTTAGGACATGTTTCATGGTCATTTAATATTTTTATAACATTATCTTTACATTAAATTTCACTAATTACCTTTAATCACGATTAATTAAACTTAAAAGTTACTATTTACCAAAAAATTATTTTAATACCATTGAACGACATTTTACTTCTTAATGACAACCATGTTTGTAGTATTTTTGAAAATCAAATCACAGAAGTGGTAATGTTTCATTTAATCAAAAAATCAATTGTTTAACTTGCACTTAGTGGTTTCACTATTCATCAAAAATTGATGTTTTTCATAACAATGACAGAATTTCAACCTAAGCTATAATTGATATTCCGAATTCAAAAATGATTTCTATTTAACAAAATTCCAAACATATAAGTTTCATTAATTAATTTGATAATTAATTCCCGCTGTCACAACAAATAGCATGTTTTTAAGAAACAATATATATCAAAAGATTGACAATTGTTTATGTCAAAATTCAAAGTGAAATTAGATGTAATGACCACCATTGGATAAAATGGTAAAAATATATTCTAATTATACTTTAAAACCACTGAATAGTATGATTTATCACTATAAAATATTTTTATTAAAAATGTTGTTTTTAAGTATTTTTCACTATTCATAACAAATTGGAAGTTCTCAGAAAAATACCAAAAATTAAACATAGGATAATTTCAATATTCTGAATCCAAAAATGAAGTCCATTTTGAAATATAATATATATATAATTTCAAAAAGTGGGTATTAATATTCATAATGGCTATTTTGATTGGTCGCGGTGTGTTAGAATCTTAAACTTGCATACAATGCAAGCTATTGCATTATTGATTGAGAAGCATATCATGGAAGCTTGGGGTGTTACATTATCCTCTCCTATAATAATTTGCGTCCTCAAAATTTTGAATTTTTTTGAATATAAATTGTTGAAAATAGAAAATACCTTTGTGGAAAACCCACATCGGAAATATGGTTAATAAAAATATAACTTTAAAAGATAGAATGAGAAGTACAAAGGTCACCCGAGATAGCCCATACTAGGATCCTATAAAAATATGTATATGGAGGAAAAAAAATCATCAAGGTCTGATGGAGAGTTATAGAAAACAGGATTTGGAGAAATTTAACTACAAGAAAATCACAAACTTGTGATTGGCTAAACAGTCATTGATTCCCCAATTGGAAAAGTTAACTGACAACATTTTTTTTGTAAGTTACCTTTCATAAAGTTGAGGAATTTGATTAGGATATTTACTAATAACGTAAGGTAATATACTTACTTGTCATGTAGAATTTCATTTTTTAATAAATTTTTACCACAAACCCATCATTCACTAAAAAATATAATATAACTCAAAAATATTATATTTATCCTAATCGTACAGGGTTCAAATATTAACACATACCATTTAGATTAAGAAAACTATTTTTTAATAACTAGGGACTTCATGTAGTCTAGTGGTAGGTAATAAAGGCCTGTCACACTATGGTTGTGGGTTCGATTCCTGCAGCTTTGTCCGACGCGACGGGTTATCCCCCGACCTACAGGTTGTCCTTTTCCTAAAAATATAGTATTATAATATTCCAAAAGCAATCTTCAGAAATGTTTTGACCTTAAACAATACTAGCCAAGGTTCTACTTAATCCATTCCAACCATTATAGTTATCCAAAATACCTCTATCCAGACTTTCTGTAAAAGGTCTCTAAATTCCTAAATCAATTGTAACATCAGATTCCCCCCCAAAAAATAAATTTTCTCTTATTGTCACATACTAAAAATATGATTACCTTCATCATATTATAACCATAATGAAAAAAACAAGTACTGCAGTACAATCCTTATATATATCACATTATTCTTATAACCCGAATATAATCCTTAATTCCAAAAGCACTAATACATTAATTATTCCACTTCAACTGTAGTAACAACATATAATTTTCCGTGAACCCTTGGCCTTTTCTGAGGTAAGTTTCCCTTACTCTTAGGACATTCATTTGTATAATGCCCCACTTCCCTAAAATTGTAGCATTCAACATTGATAGCCTCTTTCTTTCCCTTGCAATCACGAGCCTGGTGACCTTTTTCTCCACATTTATAACAAAATCACATTCCTTTCAGGCAAGTACCGGGATTATTCTTCCCACAATTATCACATAATGCAAAATCCTTCTTTCCCTTTTTTCCTCTATCTGTCTTTTGTTCCACCGTTCTCTTCTTCTCGTGCTTTACTTTGTTGTCATAAGACTTAGAGAATTCCATTTCTGTCTGGATAAAACATGAATCTATATCATCGTATGTTGATAAATATGGTGATACTAAATCTAGATGGATAAATGGTTTTAACCCATCAAAGAAACGGTCAATCTTACTTCTTGGGTAATGTATATAATTTGCAGTATGCCTCACTAACCTTGTAAAGTTAGCCTCATAATTTGCGACATTCTCATCCTCCTTTTGTCCCAGACTCAGAAATTTCCTTTCCATATCTACTCGATGGTCACGAGGGAAGTATTTTTCTAAGAAAATCTCTTTTAACTCCCTCCATTCCATATTTGATACTTCATTATATTCCTTTGTATTTTGATTCAACGACCACCATTGATCAACATCTCTAGTGAGGCGGTAAACTACCATGACAACCTTTTCCCTTTTGCTACTCCCTAAGGGATGGAATATTTTCTTTAAGGAGATTACTCATTGTTCAGCTAATAATGGATTTGTACCCCCATTAAATGTTGGCGGTTTCTACCTCATGAAGCGGTCTAACATTGATCCTCCACATTGTGTATCAGCGTGTTCCATATGTGTAAGGTTATTATTCATAACCTGAGTGAGTAGTCCCAGTATGGTGCTAAGTTGATCACCACCAGTTGTATCTCCAGCTCCACAATATTTATCTTGAGCAGGAGGAAAATCCCTACACGAAGTGCGTGCATTGATACGGTTTCCATTCCTCCAACAAGGCACCATTTCTTAACAATTTCATAAACTATATTAGTTTATGAATCAAAATACGTAATTTCATACTTGTAAACCAGTTAACATAAATTTGACAGTTTATGGATACAATCCATAATCATAAAAATGTTTTTATTTGAGATGTATATACTCCTAAACCCTTCATAATGGTTGGTAAAGAAAATGAGAATTATCCTAAGCATATCCCTCGGGAGTGTCGTAACCAAGAGTGCAGCAAGGCTTGTTGTCGTGCAGTAGTACTCGTTTGAGTCTAGCTCAAAGCTGTGTTTTCGGGTTTTACCCCTAGGTGAATCTGTGCCAGAGCCGCCTCTACCTGCTCATATCCAGACATGGATGTATTGCTCAGAAAACTCACAAAATCTCTATAATACCAAAATTCTAGTAAGTTCTTCTATACTAATCCTCAAAGTCTATCTTAGGTCTATGTGATCTAATCAGAGTTTATCTAAATCTAGCTTCCAAGGTTAGTACTAAACTGCCTCTAATACCAACTATAACGCCCCGACCCCAGTTACCCAGAGTCGGTGCATTACTTCGTAACATTGGCATGATCAGAAAAGATCAAGTCTCGAAAGACTGATTAGTTTAGTAGCCTTGGAAACACTAGATACATTCATAAATGATACATTACATCATAAAGTGAAAAATCAAAATAACATAATCTCCATAATCCACACTTCTATCCCCTTCAGACTATCCCTGTAGGTCAGTCATAAAATATTTCTTCACATCGTGGGAAAAATAAAAATTTGATAGGGGTGAGCTTAGATGCTCAGTAAGGATAACAATATAGCGGAAGCTTTCAAAAATAAAAATAAACATTTAAGGCAGTGTATGACTAAAACAAAAGCCTTTTAAAGTTGAAATTCAACATAATATGGCCAATGTAAAATGAGATAATGCCATTTACTTATTCACATGGATATTCTACTGGTTGAATAATCACATGCAATATCAATAACCACTTTCATAATGATGGAATGCATAATGCAAGACTATCATAAACATGTAGCCAAGGCCTCGTGCCAAGCCCACAAATTGGATTTTGTCAAGGCCTCGTGCCAAGACACTAGTTTGTGTCCTGAGACCAGTCGATGCATCTAGGAGCTATAGCGGGCTCCACCCGTCACTTATTAAGTCCAATGCATTCCTCTTATGAACAGGTTTAAACAAATCATAAACCATAACTTAATCGTATCACATAAAACATGAATAAAGGATACATCACATGTCCACATTTCAATCACAAGATATCAAAACAACACATTGATATAATAAAAACCTTATCAAAATCATTCTCAATACCAAAATACAATAAAATTTAAACTTGGTATTTATTTTTAATTTAAAAATAGTTATGACTTGCAGAGGAACCCGAAACTCAAATAATGGTCACAGCGGCAGAGAAGTCGTTGTCGCCGCATATGTACAAAAATAAATACATTCATTTTTTTCATTTAGTAAAACGCTTCATATAAAAATATTCCTTTTGAATAAACGTAAAAGTCATAGTGGTTTATACACTGTATGAATCAAATTTGTGTATAAAACAAAATATGCCTCAATGAATGGTGATTGACAATAAGTCCCTTAAAAAGATCATTTTTTAAATATAATAGGACTATTATGTGTATTCACTATATGTACACACAAATAAAGAAAAACATACAAGATAGTACATAATAATATCATGACATAATTTGAAAGTAGGAGATTAACCCAAAGAATAGAAATTGGGTTAAGAAGATCCCTTACCTCATGTCCGACTTGACTCGACCGCTCATTAACCTTCTGAATAATAAACTAGAGTTAATCTCTACTTGATTAAGAACATTTTTCAAGTTCTTTATCCCTTTTATATCACTTATTACAATGTTACAAAAATTATGTAGTCATTTATGTTAATAACGGTCGTTTTGTCGATCTTTGGTAGTTGAGTCAACAATAAACTTCTTATAATTACAAGTTGTTTATGTGGTAGAATATCCATTATCTCCAGAATTATATCCTTGATGTAGATATCCTATATATCATATATATCCAATATATACATTAATTCATAGTATTACGTAACATTAAGAGGTAAGAAATGAAATGCACCGTTCATGGAGACGGTAATCCATACGTACGCATGGATGCTACATTCATTTCTATTTCATATTTAATGGAATGAAGTTATAATTATATAAAGGTATAATATAATTCCAGTATAATATAATGTATAATAACATTTACTCCATCCTTATACATCCCAGATATGGAATTAACGATTCAAATCACTTTGAGGGGGCGGTAGTCCGCACTTCCTAAAATGAAATTATAGCGTTTACCCATAATGGAAATCGTAAAGGTATGCCATAAATGAAAAATAAAGAATAATAAGGAAAACAAAAACTTTATATATATCATATATAAAAATTGTGTCATAAAAATGGCCCCCATGAGAGGTTTTAAAAGAAGATTGAACAATCATCGTTGCGTGAGGCAGAAATTTGCCAACCACAGAAATAGTATGTTCTTTAACCATTAGATGAAGGTGTGTGGAAGTTTAAATCAAATAATTCTCATAAAAAAATCCTAGTATATTGAAGATAATGGTTTTGTTACAAAATAAATGAATAAAAAGATTTTAAGGGGTTGTATAAGCAAAATAAAACAAAATAACATAAGAGAAGACATTAGCTTAGAATCGGGAAACTCTTTTTCTGATTTGAGCCAAAGGCTTCCTTGGGAAGATTTATTCCCAAAGTGAGGCTTCTTGGAGTAAGATAGGTATGTTGAGAGAGTATTTGGGTAGAGTTTGGCCGATCCAAAAGGCATTGATGGTGTGAATATGGTGGTAGTGGTGGGGGCCTTTTATAAGAGAAGAGGAGGGGCACTCTTGGAAAGTAATAAAATGTTACTTTATTATATAATGAGTTTCAGATTTTAAAGGTCCCACACTTATATATTTAGAGGATAAGGTGATAAGGGTTATAAATCTACTCATCCAATAAGCTTTGGACAAGTGTAATTCTTATACTTTACATTATCCTTCCATTTTATTAAAATCGTTAATTAATGAGGTAATCGTTGCATCATCATGGTGTCATTAAAAATTTAATTTAATTAATGTCTAAAAAATATAAAAAAATTACCATGGTGTAGGAAATATTTTTAGATTTCTATTAAATATTTAGAGTAAAAAATATGACTTGTATAACCCCATGGAAAAATTGTTTTAGTAAAATAACTCATGTTTGTGACATTTTTATTTTAACATAAAATAAAAAGTTTTTAATGTCATTTTCCTAACAAAGTGGCTCCATGGGGTCCCCAAGTTGACACATGGATTGTCTTGGTCGGCCATGACTCATACAATAGGGGTAGGACATGTGTCATGGTCATTTCATATTATTATAACATTATCTTTACCTTAAATTTCACTAATTACCTTTAATCGCGATTAATTAAACATAAAAGTTACTATTCACAAAAAAATTATTTTAATCCCATTGAACAACATTTTAATTCTTAATGAAAACAATGTATGTAGGATTTTTGAAAATCAAATCACAGAAGTGGCAATGTTTTAACTACCACTTAGTGGTTTCACTATTCATCAAAATTGAAGTTTTTCAGAACAATGCCAAAATTTCACCCTAAGCTATAATTGATATTCCAAATTCAAAAATGGTGTCTATTTTACAAAATTCTAAACATATAAGTTTCATTAATTAATTTTATAATTAATTCCCGCTGTCACAACTAATATTGTGTTTTTAAGAAACAATATATATCAAAAGATTGACAATTGTTTATGTCCAATTTCAAAGTGAAATTAATTCTAATGACAACCATTGGATAAAATGGTAAAAATATATTCTAATTATACTTTAAAACCACTAAATAGTATAATTTATCACTATAAATTTTTTTGATTAAAAAAGTTGTTTTAAGTATTTTTCACTATTCCTAAAAAATTGGATGTTCTCAGAGAAATACCAAAAATTCAACATAGGATAATTTCGATATTCTGAATCAAAAAATGAAGTCCATTTTGAAATATAAAATATATATAATTTCAAAATGTGGGTATTACTATTCATAATGGCTATTTTGATTAGTCGCGGTGTGTTAGAATCTCGAACATGCGTATAATGCAATCTATTGCATTATTTATTGAGAAGCGTATCGTGGAAGCTTGGGGTGTTACAGTGACTTATCTCCCTCTCCAAGAGTTAAATCACACAATCTGATTGATTTCAGAGTTCGGCACTCCAAAACAAATCAACTGTGAAATGTTCGAAAAGATAATGACGACCGGACGCACTTTCCGTAAGTCCCGATGTAATTGTGATTTGATTATTTTTAAAACATTCTTCCACGATCAATATCTCTAATTTGATTGTGGAGTTTTGAAAATTATGTTTTAGTGGTGAAATGAAATTGAATGAACTCAGCATCAATAATGTCGATTGATACTGAATACATTAATGTATGAAGTAGAAAGGAAGAAATGTAACAAGTAGAAGTTGTAATTCCTCGAGATCAAAGGTTTAGCCTATTAATTTGTTCATTATAAATATAGGAAATGAAGTCATACTAGAAGAGAGTACAATAATTCCAAATTGAATGAAGAAGAACTCCCCTAATACTACTCTGAACTCGGGCTCCAAGGCCTCCAGCTCGTCTCTAGTGTTGTCCTGCTCTCACGTCTGGTGTTTTTTTCGAATTATTGACTGAGCATCCCCCGGATCTGCAGATTTATCTTCTTTATATATCAACTATCATCTGCTTCTTGTCACTGGTCGATCGCACTGACTCCAAAAAGTCCTTCACTTTTTCCCCGCACATGTTTGGTTTATCCGCGACATGAACATCACACTAGTTTTGCCCTCGTAAAGAACTCCAGATGAGTTAGTTGGATGCACTTAGACGTGTTTCCGCCTCTTGAATGAACCTCATCCAGCATGACACAACAACTATCATCAGCTTCGGCTCAACCTCCATTCACAGCAGTAGAGTGGCTCCCTGCAACATGGACCTCCTCCTTTAATCCAGTAGTGACGACTAACTCCTCCACTCTAGCGTAGACCTCCTTGCAGCGACAGACAACATCGGTTGATGGGGAAGCTTCAGCAGGGAATACCCACGGTGGAACCGAGACCAACAGAACGCCCTCCTCCTTCAATCATCTTGGTGTCCTGACCATCAGCTCTTCAATGAACCCTCCATGCGGCATGGAATTAGTATCACTCCTGTAGATGCTTGACTCGAACTCCTCACAGCAGCGTGGCTCTTCGGTGGACAGCTCCTGCGACGACGCACATCCAACAGGTGTAGCGGCCTCCTTCTCACAACCGCCTTATCTACTCAATATACCCTCGGTGGGTGCATGGCTAAACTCTACCTACCAAAAACATCAACCCAGTGCTATGACTATTGTAAGTTTAACCATGTGCTGGCGTGATAGTGTGATATGGGGGTGTGTAGGTGGAGAAACGGTGAGGACGAAAATGCCTAACAGTGAGAAAATAAAATAACGGTGAGGTTTGGGTATGGACAGTAATGGTGAGGAGGGATAAATACTAATGGTGAGTTTGGAGGTGTATTAGTGAGGTGGTAACTGTTATTAATAAATAAAGGTTACCGATAAAATTAATAAAATCAAAGTCTACCGGTCGAAATAAATGAAAGGTAACTATTACGCACAAAGAAAAACTACCCGATTTAGAAAAAATGAACTTATGGAGGGTCACCGGTAGAAAACAAAATCTCTCAGTTAGACTAAATAAGAAGTCACCAATGTAATAAAATAGTCATCATTACGTTTATAAAGAACATATTACCATTACAAAATAAATTAATAGTAGCGACAAAGGTGGGTCTATCGGTAAGGTGGGGAGCAGAGGTCACTGATAGATAGGGAAGCTCACCGTTAATTAAAATAAAAGGTCACCAGTATTTTTTTTTAAATAAGGGTCACCGATACAGCAAAGTATAAGGGAGGTGTAGGGGTCACGAGAAAAATTTACTAACGGTGACCCTTGTAAAAAATAACGTTAATAAAAATTAAAAATTATTTTATTTTTTTATACAAGGAATGAAAATAAATAATTACAAGAAATAAAAACACCAAAATTTAAAACAATAATTTAATTTACCTGTAAAACATTAAAATTATTAATTGAGAAAACTATAATTATAAACTGAATAATTATTAAACTAAATTAATAAAAGACTTAAATTACAGTAACTAAACACGCTAATTACAAAGTATTAATGAGTAAGAAAAATTAACATCGATGACCCAAATAAATCACCGTAAACTATTATCTACCTCATTAGTAGACTAAAAAAATTTCCAACTTAATAAATAATATGCATACATAAAATAATATAATAAATGTTTAAAAAATCTTAATTAATTAATTAATTAACTAATTCAATACATAAAATTTTAAAAAGAACTACTTAATTTAATTAAAAACACATATTATTTACTTAAATGACTAGCATGAAGACATAACACATTAATTAACATTGTTAACATATTCTAATGAATCTAAATTAAGATATAAAATATTAAAATAAAGACTAACTTAATTAAAAATAATTACATCAATTAAATAATTATTTTTAAAAAATAGATATTAACTTATTAAAATGTCAAGCATATTTAAATTATCCAAACTAATTAAGACATATATAAGGTAGATAAGTAAAGTAAAATTAAAATGATTAATTTAATAACTAAGAATACATAATTAATTAAAAAAATTTATTAATTAAGAAAGATTACTATAAAAATACAAAATTACAATTATTTAGTAATAAGTGATTAAATAATTAATTATATCATTAAAAATTAAGTAAAAAGATGTATAAAAACTATGAAAAAATAGACCCACATAAAATTCCCCACACATAAGCATTATTTGTCCTAAAAAAATCTCATGTTTTATTTTCGTTGAAAAAAAGGATGGTATTAATGATTTTTCTCAAAATGTAACTTGTCCAGCACTCAAAACATAGGACAATACATAACTGTAGACTTAAAAAAATGAGTTACTCATATGGGTCTTGTCTATAACAAATACTCAAGGGTGATTAAGAACACAAAGATCATCCATCAACGAAAATTTCATGCTCAATATCTGACAAAACTTATTGACTCACTTCTATCCAGGCTTAAGTTCTATGTCCAAGAATGACATGAGATAAAATATCAATGGAATTATGATCTATATCAATGGACATTGTACTTTGAATTTTTCACCTAGGTTCCAAAAGTAATTTTTTGTGAATCACCTCAATTACACTACCTAAATGACTTCCATATAAACAAATTGGTCCCTTCTTTATCTAGGATTCATCATTCCACTCACCTTAATGTGCTCATTTTTGACCCTAGACACTTTATTTATTTATACTAAGACATATATCATTGTGCTATGAACTGTGCAATGCACTTATTCAAAGTGTACAGTGTAAATTTAGTAAACAAAAATGCACCCAGCATGCAGGGTCTCAGAGACTCACCGTGGGATCCCAGATGCCCAAATTAATCCAGTTTCAAAAGATTTATATAAAACTTATTTAAATTGGATCATTAAAGCAATTAATTTTAATTATTAAAAAATAAATGAGGCCCTTAGAATCAGAATTAAACTTCCAGTTCCAAGGGTTATGATCATAGATCCATAAACATGTAACTCATATCGCTTCCAAAAATAGACACTAAACAAGATTTCCATGAAACCACTAAACAAGACTACTCAGCAATCATCCAACCCAATCAATTTCAGACTCAAAGCAGTTCTTAATTACCAGCAAGGGGAATTTCCTAAAGCAAGACACAATTGAATACAGTGTAAATCCTAATATTATGAAAGAATTTTGAAAAGATTTATCTATTTTTTACAAAAAATTTGAAGTTGCAGTGGGAATTAATGGGATTTCAATTAATAACAGTTTAGCACAGTCAATAATTGACCCCTCCCCCACACCTAAAACCCAAAATTGTCTCCAAAGTGGACTTCTAAAATAGAGAAGAACAATTAATCAATTAATGTTCAAACCAGATTTTTAATTAAGTAGATAAATGACATGTATAAAGGGTCTCAATGAAGTTCAAAAATCTAGTTTTCCACAATAAATAAATAATAAGCATGTTCCTATCCTAACACGGACATTAAAGTGACATGTATTTTCAATATAGCTCAAAAGAAGTATATAAGGTGTGATTGCACAATTAATTGGGTATAAAAGCAAGTTAAGCAGAATTTATTTTGTTAGATATTCAATAAAGAAGAAAAAGTTCATGCTAAACACCCCAACATTAATCAGATTAAAAAACCATCATCATGTACCCCTCCACACTTAATTTCATGTAGTGAATGGTTTTAATAACAATGAAATTCAAATTTTCTACAATGAAGTACATGCAGAATTTGTGTACAACATAGTGACATATAACAAAATTTTCCGGCAACAATAATAATATTTTTAAAAAAAAATCAAGAAACTGATTTTATCCTTAAAGTCAATAGGAGCAGAAAAATGAAACAAACAATAATATTAAGATACTTCCCTGACTAGGTTTTCCATTACTCTTTTAGCATGGGAATTACACTCTATAAATAAAAAATCAACATCATCCTAGAAACACAGAGTATGTAAACTAGGAACAAAAATATAGCAAAGTCATAACAAAAAGTTGGCAGAAAATCTTTACATTATTCAGTACAAAACAGTTCAAAAATGATAATAAAGAAAGATCATGGGTTGACTCCCATGAAGTACTGATTTTAACATCTTCAGTTAGACTTTATTCAATCACAACTTTTTTATTTATTAACACAACACAAACCATGGGTTGCCTCCTATGCAGAGTTAGGTTTAAATACCCCAACTAGACTCAATTTCCCAAGATATTTCTATCCATGATCATTTAATGGAAATTAATTATTAATTATGCAAACAACACTATTATCCAAATATTGAAAAATACGATCAACAAATACATTCTCATATACAGTTCCAAACAATATTCTCAAAAGTACATTCAATGAAATAGTATCTAATATACAGTCCAGCCTATTTTTGGCTTTAAAGACAACATCATCAGCTCTAAAAACGTTCACCAACTTCCTATGAAAATCACATATTTGACCGGTTATACTGACATGGCTTCCCCATACTTAGAGTTCAGCTCCAACCTAGAATCAGAAGAAAAAAAATCAATAAAATATTTAGAATTTTCGTTGAATATTCCCAGCACATCTTGTACAAAAGATTATTTAGAAAACTCTCAGAAGAAGAATTCATATTCATGTTCCAACATGTGGTACCAAATGTCCACATAAGACTCAAACGCAGTGAATCATTTAAGTTTAGGTTGGAAGTCATCAAAAACAACACAAAACTGATCAATAAAAGATGTTCAGAGAAAATACACTTTCTCATAATGAGTACAATTTAGTTTATCATCAAGACTCAGAATATAACATTACCCAACTTCAAAAACCCTTAGATAGTCGACATCATAAGGAAAAAAAATTCAAAAACGGGGTGAGATATTTCTAGACAATAATGTGATTCACTCCCCAGAATGGGTTCTAGGGAAGGATTAATGTCATATAGAGGAAGGAGTGGGACTGGAATAGACGCTTGAAGAAAAGATTCAATAGGCTGGGGAATCAAAATCTCTGTAACCTCAAGATGAAAATAACCATATTCATCTCAAAACTCAATTTTAAAAAATTGTTTCTCAACAAAATCTATCAAATCCCAACTGACCACATATTGAGGATTTTCAAACCCTAAAAACTCCTCCACAACATCAATGGCATGGACAGTGAGTTTTCCCTTGGACACATCTATGACAACACCAGTTGTACTAAGAAAATATCTCCCAAACATGATTGGGACTTTATCATCACAATCCATATCTAAGATAAGGATGTATGTGGGTAGTGTCAGTTTTCCTACACTCACTAATAGATCATCCACCCTCCATGAAGGGTGTGTGAGTGACTTGTCAGCAAGTTGAAGACAAATTGAAGTTGGTTGAAAAGGAAACAAAATTCTAAACAGGGAATAAGGAATAATATTGATGCATGACCCTAAGTCACACAAAAAATTATGTTGCTCACTTCTACCAATTTTTTATTGAATAATAAAGCTACCAGTATCCTACAATTTTGGAGGCAACTTCTTCAAAAAGATTGCACGACATTCCTTATTGAGATTAACGTTATCCAAATTCTTCGAATCATTTTTGGTTTTTTGAAACCATTTGGTAAAATCAACATATGAAGGGATTTTATCTAAGGCTTCTACAAATGGCATGTTGATACTAAATTTTTGAATCATTTTATGAAACCTCAAATAGTCAGGTTCATTATTCTTCATAACTTTTTCAGGGAAGGGAATGGGAGGGGCATAATTTTTAAGAACATATTGATTATTCTACTTCTACTCAATTAATTTTTTTTTCTTTTCATCTTTAATTAATTCTCACTTCATTTTCTGGGGATCCATAACTTTTTTAGGTGAAAATTAAACATTCTGTTCATGTTGAACAAAGGTGTCCAGATTCCTGGATTCTGTTTCACGCATTTTTTCCTTTCTAGATTCAGTTTTTTCATCAGTTTTAGTTTTCCCAGAGTGTTTCTTAACTTGTTCTTGGGTTTGATGGCCAGATCTAGTGGTTATAACCATTATTTTCTCTCTTAGATTAATAATTAAAGTGTTGGTTAGCTTTTCCTTTTCCTTATCACCTTGATCCTTATCCATTTGAATTAGTTGATGTTCTAAATTGTGAATCTTACCATCTGTTTCCTTCCTAAAAGAAATGATTTCTCCCAAAATGTGCTGTAACATCCCCTTTAACTCCCCTTGAGAATTAAAAGATTTTGACTCTTATTGATTTGAGTTAAAAATATTAGACTATGATTGGTAGTTAGGGGTAGTGGTCTGTTTAATGATAAATTGTTCTTTCTAGGATAATTTTGGGTGAATTTGATAGTTAGAAGTGTACTTATTGGAGTATTGATCATTTATCCCTTGGTTCCTAGTTTTAAAATCAATAAATTTGGTACTCTCATCAAATAGGACATGGAGATCAAAATTAGGACAACATGTATGAGTTTGACCAAACATCCCACAATGATTACATTGCTCACGTAGGAACCTTTCACTAACAACAGCAGCCTGAGAATTGTCTTCACCTCTATGGATGAACCTCTTATCTAGAGAATTTGTGCTGAGATTTTTGAGCATGCTTTTCATACACATGTTTTATCTCATCAGCAATGGAGTCAGAAAATTCACCCCCACAGAATTGATCAACTAACGTTTGGTTGTAAGGGGTAAGAGCATTATAGATAGTCTCCAGGAGTAGATGGGGAACAAAATAGTGATTGAGACTTTGTCTAATAATACTTCTAATACTATCCCATGACTCATGAAATAAATCTCCCTCATCCTAGAAAAACCTAGATATTTTGTGCCTAATCTCAAAGGTGGTGTTCCTAGGATAGAATTTTCATATAAATGTAGTAAGCACCTCATCCCAGGTCTCAAAAATTTCTTTATCTAAGATTTGAAACCAAGTACCAGCCATCCTCTTCATACAAAATTGAAACATCCTCAATCTCAACTCCTCCTCACAAATCTCTCTCAGACGTAATTGTTGTACAGAACTAAATAACTCTCTAATGATATCAAGTGAATAATCTCCGAGAATACCACTGAATGAAGGAAGTTCAGAATGGTTAGATGGTTTAATTTCAAAGTTCATAGACCTAGGGGTCAACCTAATACAAGATGGGTTACTTGATACTATTGGAATTTAAAACTCCCTAAGTCTAAGTAACTAATGGGATGGAACTACGGGATATGGAACATTCATGTATTGAACAACTCTATTATCCTCATTCTCCATTACAATGTTTTTAGGAGTAGTCAATTTTTTGACTAATTATGAGTTTGAAGACTCTAATGTAACAATGAATTATCTTGTGCAAATTCAATGTGTAATAATAGTTCAAAATAGAACTATAATAGAACTGAAATAAGTTCAACAATACTAGAAACAATAGCAATTCAGTAGTAAATGAAGAAGATTTTTTTTATAGTTTTAATTTTTTTTAGTTTTTTTGTGTTTTTTATATGTTTTTTAAGAAAAATAATGGATCGTGCCTTCCACGGAAACAGCGAAAAAAAGACATGTACTGTTATTGAATCCAGTTAAAGTTTAATATTTATAATCCTACTAACTACTGTATATGTGGCAAGAAGGGTCGAACCCATAGGGAAGCCTATTTTGACCAAAAGTCCTCTAAAAACTAACTAAAGATCCCACTATTGTCAGCACTTGAATAGATTTTATATTTCTTTTTTGTTTTTTTAAATTGAATACTAATGAAACACTAAATTCATTATGAGTTTTTGTTCTAAACTATTATGAAACAAGAACAAACTAAGAACAGGGAGAAATAGATATATTATATACTGATAAGTTAACAATCAAGAAAAATGCTCGAGGAAAAGTCTTTAGTCTACTGGTTTTATAAGTATTCTGATTCACTTTTAAGTTACTGCTTTCCACCACCATAATGAGAGTGACTTATCTCCCTCTCTGAGAGTTAAATCACATAGGCAGATTGATTTCAGAGTTCACCACTCCAAAAAAAATCAACTGTGAAAAGAATGAAAAGATAATGATAACAGGACAAACTTTCTGTAAGTCCCGAAGTAATTTTGATTTTTTTATTTTTAAAATATGCTTCCACGATCAATCTCGCCGATTTGATTGAGGGGTTATGAAAATTAAGTTCTAGTGGTGAAAAACAATTGAATGAACTCAGCATCAATCTCGCTGATTGATACTGAACACATTAATGTATGAAGCAGAAAGGAAGAAATGTAACTAGTAGAAGTTGTAATTCCCCGAGCTCAGTGGTTTAGCCAATTAATTTTTTCATTATCAATACATGAAATGAAGGCATACTAGAATAGAGTACAAGAATTTCAACTCAAATGAAGAATAACTCCCCTAATACTACTCTACACTCGGGCTCCATGGCCTCCAACTCGTCTTAAGTGTTTCCTTGCTCTCACGTCTGGTGTGTTTTTAGAATGAATGATTGAGCGTCCCCCGGATTAGCTGCTTTATTTGATTTATATATCAACTATCATTTTCTTCATGTCACCGGTCAGTTACACTGACTCCAAAAATTCCTTCACTTTAGCACCGCACCTGTGCATTTTATCCATGATAGGCATGTCACACTAGTTATTCCCATAAAACTAACTCTATATGAGTTAGTTGGAATCACTTGGAAATGTTTCCGCCTCTTGAATGAACCTCCTCCAGCACGACACAACAACCTCAATCAGCTTCGGCTCGTCCTCTCTTCATAGTAGTGGTGCGGCTCCCTGCAGCATGGACCTCCTCCTTTAATCCAGCATTGGCAGGAAACTCTTCCACTCCAGTGCGAAACTCTTTGTAGCGACAGACAACAGCGGCTAATGGGGAGGCATCAGTAGCGAACACCCATGGTGGTACCAAGACAAGAAGAATGCCCTCCTCCTTCAATCATATTGGTTGCATGACCATCAGCACTGCATTGAACCCTCCTTGTGTCTTGGAATTAGAGGCACTCCTATAGCATCTTGACTCGAACTACTCGCAGTAGTACAACTCTTCGGTGGACACCTCCTTTGACAGCGCGCTTCCAGTAGGTGTAGCGGCCTCCTGCTCATAGTCTTTTTCACTACTCAATAGACCCTCAACACTTGCATGGCTAAACTCTACCTCCCAACAACTTGAACCTCGTGTGACAACTGATCCATGTTTAACCATGTGCTGGCGTGATAGTGTGAGATGGGGGTGTGTAGGTGGAGAAACAGTGAGGACGAAAATGCCTAATAGTGAGAAAATAAAATAACAGTGAGGTTTGGGTATGGGAAGTAACGGTGAGTAGGTAGAAATATTAATGGTGAGGTTGGAGGTGTATCAATGAGGTGGTAAAAGTTAGGGATAAATAAAGGTTATCGATAAAAATAATAAAAGAAAAGTCTACCGATCGAAATAAATGAAAAGTAACTATTACACACAAAGAAAAACTACCCGATTTAAAAAAAATTAACTTAAGGAGGGTCACCGGTAGAATACAAAAGCTCACCGTTAGAAAAAATAAGATGTCACCAGTGGAATAAAATAGTCACCGGTACATTTAAAGAGAACATATTACCATTATAAAATAAATTAAGAGTAACAGCAAAGGAGGGTCTATCGGTAAGGTGGGGTGCGGAGGTCACCGATAGACAGGGAAGCTCACCTTTAATTAAAAGAATAGGTCACTGGTTATTTTTTTTTAAAATAAAGGTCACCGATACAGCGATGTATCAGTGAGGTGTGGGGGTCACCTGTATAATTTACAAATGGTGACCCCTGTAATAAAGAACTTTAAATAAAATTAAAACTTAAGTTATTTTTTTAAACAACGAATTAAAATAATTAATTACAAGAAAGATAAACACCATAATTTAAAACAAGAATTTAATTTACCGTTAAAACATAGAAATTATTAATTTACAACACTAAAATTATAAACTGAATAATTATTAATCTAAATTAATAAAATACTTAAATTATAATTACTACACACTCTAATTACAAAGTAGTAGTTAATAATGAAAATTAGCATCGGTGAACCAAATAAATCACCGCAAACTATTATCTACCTCACCAGTAGACTAAAATTAAAATTTGGTGACTTAATAAATAATTTTCATACATCAAATAATATAATTAATGTTTAAAAACTCTTAATTAATTAATTAATTAACTAATTGAATACATAAAATTAAATCGAGGACTACTTAATTTAATTAAAAACACATATTATTTACTTAAACGACTATCAGGAAGACTTAACACATTAATTAACATTGTCAAACTATGATAATGAAACTAAATAAAAAGATAAAATATTAAAATAAATACTAACTTAATTAAAAAGAATTAAATCAATTAAATAACTATTAAAAAATAGATATTAACTTATTAAAAAGTCATGCCGATTTAAATTAACCAAACTAATTAAGACATAATTAATGTAGATAAGTAAATTAAAAATAAAATTATTAGTTAAAAGACTAAAAATACATAATTAAATATAATAATTGATTAATTAAAAAAATTTACTATAAAAAAACAAATGTACAATTATTTAGTATAAACTGATTAAATAATTAATTAAAGCATTAAAAATTTAGTAAAAAGATGTGGCAAAACTATGAAAAAATAGAGCCACATCAGTTATCGTAACACTCCATACATTTGTATAAACACTGTGATTATATAAAAATTACCCCTATAAATGAGGTTATCTATACTAGTATACGACTCATTAACATTCATTTGTTGTAATCACATTTCAAACATAGATAAATAAATCAACTCTTTTTTGTCTGAATGTTTAGATATTTCTCTATTGGAAGATAATCATGGTATAATCCATATTATAATCACAATAATTATTTATACAATTATATGACCCCACAATTTTTAAATAGACTAAGTCAACATTTCATAAAATTAATTTATCTTTAAACATCATTTTCATTGGACAACATTGTAGTACCATAAATTTAAAAAGGGAAATGGAAAAAATTCACTTTGAAACCCCATAAAGAAAATATTAATAAATAATGGAGTATACATTCATTATGAATGATCTCTATATAGAAGTTGTTCAATAAGACAATACAAAAGAAAATAAAAGAGAGAAATATTTTTATGGATAAATCCCAAATTTATTGGTTGTAACAATAGAGGTTTCCTATTATAAAATCATATCCACATTCATATGATATGGGAAAATAAATCCTTAAAAATTTAAAAAATTGATTATAGGGAATATTTTTAGTCCATAAATAGTTAGGATTTTATCATGTGTTCCATATTCAATAAAATGTTATGTAACACTATTTATCTTTTATATATTGGTGTAGATGTTTTTTATAGAATTCCTGAAATTGCAATTCTATGGATGTTTTGAAAATTTTATTGTAAACATTATAATTCAAAACACTCAACCATAAATTTCATTAAACTGAGAAATTCTCATTTATTATATAAAAATAGAATAATATTTTAATATCATGACTATAAATGTTATTCATAACTAAATTGAAAATATATATATAATAGTACATTTCTTAGGGATGTAAAATAAATGGACTAATCTAGAACCATGATGAGGGTAAATGTGTCATATATCTATCCCACTAATATCTATCTAAAATTTAATCACCACGAGGAAACAACTTTTTATAGTCCTTTTTAATATTGATTTCACATGCCTTATGATAAATACATATATGTTTAATATCATGATCCAACATATTAATTTTAGGGAACATGTATAAAATATAATTGGTTTATTCATTCAATTCATAATTGACTCATGTTTTTGTAATTCACTAAATTTTTTAGAAACCTCATGATGGTTCAAGGAAGAAAAAATTTTCATTCATAATAATGAATATTTTAGAATTCATATGACATTGACTCTATTTTAATTTCTTAAATAGTTATATAAGTTTTCCTTTAGTATAATTTAATCACTATTGATGTTAATATTTGATCAATCTATCACATGGGTACATTGATGATGCATTAATTTTTATAGAAATTTTTATCATTATCATAAACTACCTGACATAATTTACCTAATCTGTGGTTGCTAGCATTTTTACACACTCTTCACATCATCATGTTGTAATTGGTGTTCTAGCAGTATTCCTTCCTTTTCAGGAAATTCATGAAATATACATATAATTAGGGTAAAAACCATATTATCCAAACATTTATTGTCTATCTTTTTTTTTGCGTAATGAGGTTATTGATGAAGTAATTCAATGTTTAAACTCATATAATGTTCTTATATTTTGACTTGATATATTAAAAATTATGATGTTCAATCAATCGCTCATTAATATATTAATACAATAATAAAATTATATATAGTATGTTAGTCAAACCAAAAATATCCAATGGCCTATAAAAATTAGCGAACCCTATGAATTTTGGTTCATTAAATTCCCTTGTAATCCTATGTATCAATATCAAAATTCAACTCCAAAATTATGTCAATGATGTTAGAATAAACTTATGGACTCATATTTTAACACAATAATAATCTAATAGAAAAAATTTTCTTTGAAGTCTATTCACTCATAGAGGTTATATTTTCATCAAAACATATTTCATTTCCACATTAATAACAACAAATTTAATACTATATGGATTCCAATGGGTTGAGATGATATCCTCTCTGACATATTCATCCACTAAAGAGTGAAATACTACAAATGAAATAGATAGTACAAGTATAATCTTTTGAGTTTCAATGTCATTCATATTCATTATTGATATTCTCTTAAATATATTGTAACATTAAGTCTACAATGATGGCCATATCTAATAGTATACTGGAATAATAATTCTCTATAATTACTACTTATCCACCATTTATTACATGATGTTAAATCTCAATGATGTCCCATTTTATGTAACTAAGATAACATCCAATCCTATTATCATAGCATTACATATTGAATTAATCAATAAACTTCCAATGATAGTAACAATAATGAATTTTAAGATATAGATATCATTTTGATGAAAATCCTCCAAGGGAAATTAATAGTTTACTTATTTATTGTTGAATTAGATATTATATCTTGTTCAGGGTCCACACATTATTGTACCCAAAAGGGGAATAATAGTTGTGAGATCCCTATGGTGGATCAAAATTGTGATATTTAAATAAGGAAAACCCATATATATTGGATTCCAATTCAACAAGAAATGCATAAAGAAAACTATGGATACATAATCATTCAAGACTCATGTCCCTTTGGTTCCATAAAATAAGACACTATGTTTATTGAGACTTGTGGGTATGTTTATAATTTAGAGAATATTATCTACTGTATTGGAGGCTTAAATAGGTGATATAATCCCCACAATAAAAAATTATACATATATAAATTAATATTTTGATATTAAATAATTTAATTATTCTCTTAGAAACACTTATCTTATCCACTCCTTTAATATTAAAAATTATTTATATAGGTATTTTCAATGCCCTATGTATCATTAGAAGAACCCATTCATCAATTGAATTTAGGGGCACATCATGAGATTCCAAATTATAATTCATGGGGATTATATCATTATGAACCCTTTTAAATAGATGAATTTTACAATAACACGATTTTAAATTTCATCATCAAATTAATTAGATAAGGTTGAATCATGAAGACTAAAAAAATTATCTAAAGATAATATTTTTGGTTAATAATACATATTCTTTTTAGATCGTAATTAGATATTAGGGATTATTTAACACTATATTTGGTATATTCTATCGATAAATAGAGTTTGTATAATGTGGTTCGCACCACTCTGTCTCTATCATTCGTCTTTGGATAAGAAAAACTACATCTCACTCAAGGATGAACATACCAATATTAAATCTTATCTGAGTCCCACATTAAGCATACTCATAAATGATGGTATATGCATCCAGAATCATCGTCTTCTATAATAAGAAAAATTTTATATGTTCATAATAATTTTTTGATTAAATTTATGTATTTTAAATGAATATTTTATATGGATATTCATGAATGAATAGATTATCCCTCGCCTCTTTGATATACTAAATAGTCACCACTTTGCGGTGTCATGGTTATCATATCATACACCTAGATCATTATAGGAATCTAGTCACATGTAAATTGAACAATAATCTATATTTCCAAATAATATATTTAAAAATATTTTTATTTTTTTCAATGTTTAAATATTAAGTTATAATGAATTTTAAAAATTGTTAAATGAAGTTGTAAATGTAAAGGGGTGTTTATAAACAAATAAATTTTTTATCCAATGGACAATTTTACCAAATATGGGATTACCTAGGATACATATTGTATGGATTTGGATTGGAAGGATATCATATAGAGTTTAAATATGATATTTATATATATTTAATTTCTTACCAGGAAAATTATCATCAATCAGGTTATTTCATTCATATTATTAGATGGGGAATTTATTCCACACATCAAAAAGCATAATATTATTGAATAAAATATGAAATGATTATTTATTATAGGTATTATTCAAATTCATTGGATACTCATTGATAACACCCTTCAAGTAAGAAAACAAAATAGCCATCATTCAGTTCTATATGTATAATTATATAGTAACCATAGCGAAAATTATTGCAGGTGTCATACAGTTATATGATGAAATCATATAATGATCATAAAAATGCATCATTTTAATGAATCCACATATAGATGATACTATATTCTCAAATTTAGTCTCCACTTGATCTATTTAAACCTATATCTATCATAATACCTTTAATATTACTATATTATAGAAAATATTATTGGTTCCACAAAAAATTGTTTTATATATAATAATATATGTAAAAATATATATGGATTATTGAACTCATTAATAATTTCATAATAAATTTGAGGAAATAGGGATAAGTATCTTTAAAATATTTTAATTTACAAAAATTATAGGCACCAAAACCATCATCTATGGTTTTACGTATAGTAGGGTGTCCATATGGATAAAAATTACTCTATATTTACATAATAATGTGTTTCAATTCCTTTTAACCCTTTAATGACAATGTACAAATATTAGAATCAAAATGGATTAATTGTTTTAGTATATATCTTGTAAATTTTAATTAAATGTATATATCATGCATTTAAATTTTTAGTTATCCAGTCCCCTTGAACTTGAAATGTAATTTGGTTATAGAATTTATACTTTTCTTTTTAATATATTACAAATTTGTTTATATAAAGTCCACCATAATTTCTATAAATACAACAATATTATCATATACTAGCATAACTACCATCACATAAGTAATCTTCTATATGAATGGGTGTGTGTAAGGGACCCATAACATATATCCATTAATCCAAATGATGTGGAATATACTAACATAATTTTCTCAGGTGAGGGTGGGGTGGAATATCTAGATTGATATCATAAACACATTTCCCCAAGTTATTTACATACCATTAAATCTGGTATCTTCAAAAATGCATCCCTATTTCTCATAGTGTTTCATTCCATTAGTAATTTTGGAGTTGGTTTATCTTAATGAGAGATTGATAAAATATCTATCCTTAGGATTTAGTTTTCCCGGAATAGGTATCATTCCATACAGAATCGATGGCCTCTTATAGTAGTTATTAATAAAATTATGTTACAATCTAAGTGTCTCCTTAGGAAGCCTTTAGTAGAGATAACTCATAATACATGTTCCGGGGAATGGATTACTAAGAGTCCTTAAATAAATATAAATAAATATATATATATATATCTCATCCATTTTTATCACATATCCATATATCTTATTGAATAATCATTATAGTGGAATCTAGAGGCCCAATAGTTATGGAATGAACATAGATCCCTTATATACATATAATTATTATTTACTGAAATCATTATATAGTGAAGATTCAGTTCAATAATTTTCCAAACACGGTGCACATGTATAAAACACATTATGACAACATCCATTTTTGTTTGAAAAATCATTAATGCATAGTCCCACATCTTCAATATACAATTATGTTATTAAGAAGATGATATTTAATTCCTGGAAAATGAATAATGATCCAATTAACCTTAAATATATTATTGATTGTTTCGTGAATACATAGGATGATATATATATATATATATATTAAAGGAAAAATTTTCCGAGATTTATATACTCAATAGACCATAAACTAATATATTCATCCCTATCATTGAGAAATCAATATGTATCCTGAGTCCATTTAAATATTGTGGTATATAAGATGTTACTGGAAATCTTGAAAAGTGAAACAACATATCTTGTTAGATAACTTATTGATAAAAAATAAATTAAGAGTATTTTGTTTGTTTAATGTATTGATTCAGTCATGTTTCATGGAAAAACATTATTGTGTATAATAGGGTTAAAAACACAGGTCATTTTTAGAAAATTATAATTCAAAATATTTTGGTTAAAATGGTAATATCTGAATGATGAAGATAATTGATGGTGGGAATTTCAAAATGGGAAAATCTCATCACCTGTTATTTTTCCTAGAACCCTCCACCTATGTAGATTGAACTAATTGGGGTTCCATGTTAATTTCTCATACTAATCCATTAAAAAAAATTTAAAATCATCTAAATGATAAAATATAATAAGAAAACATATATGAAACATCAATATGAAATAAAATGTTAAGATATTTTTCAAACAACCATGGGTAAAGTCAAAATCAATTGAAAATATATTATTTATTATTCCAAATTCACTAGGACCCTGTTAGACACGCTCGTTAATGAAATTCCCTTTAAGTAACCATTTTTTAGTTAGTGTAGAATAACATTCCTAAGAAATGTTTCATTGAGAATTTAACAATATTAAATTTTATATTCATTGGTTGAATGTATGGGAGAAATATATCATCACACCCCTTTTTGGAATTTTAACACACACCAAAATTAACATAATGATTAAGGATTTATTCATGAGTCGTTAATAATAATAATAATAATATTAGTTTTTCCTTGTACATTTTTAGTAGAATATATGCATTAATGTAAACATATGTATGAATTAGTGGTTCATTTTATTCTATATTACTTTTTACTATAATATGATATTATGGAAAAGTAATGGAAGATATAGAAATCATTACATTATTGAAAGGTGCTAGGTTTTGTAGATTCAGAATTAGCCTGGTGATATGTTCTTCCTATGTATCTTCATTAAGGCTATCATAACTCATAGAGTTTTATATTTCATAACCTATAAACCAATACCATGTTGTGTAATATCATATTTATTGACATGGTGCCTTTTAAGGTCATGAAACCACTATTATTCCAAGTGTATTTTTTTCTCACACCACAAGACCTAGTGATTTTTTGAGTTATTAATAAAATATATAATTCACATTTCCTAACAAACAAGAAGAAAATCTTTCATAATTTTTTATTTAGAATTTAATTTCATGTGAAGCAACTAATACATCTAGTTTAATGTCATTCCATTAGGATATGTATAGTAAAATGTGAAGAAAAATAATATTGAATGAGATTTATATAAGGGATACTATTTCCAGTTCATCATGATAGTTGGTGAATACATTAGTGAAGATATGGTATAACACATAGTGGATAAGGCCTTGTGATAAATTTATAATCGGAGAGAATATGAGATATTCAGCTATTTCATGACAGACAATGAATTTTGACCATTGAGTAAGTTATTATTATAGGATATGTGGACCATTTATAAATAAATTTTTTAATGAAAAAATCACATTGATGAAAGGTTTTTGGTAGAGAAAGTGGACCAATATGGGATAATTTGTCTTAAAGGGAAAATATCTCATTTAAAATAGTTTCTTTCAAAGTAAACGACCTATATGGGATGTTTTTACACACCTAGAATTTAAATTATTTTATAATAGTTTCTTATAAGGAATAAATAAAATTAGGAAGATTTAACATCAAGCGATTATTTTCCATTGTAAAAAACATGATGTACAGGGTAAATAAGGGGATCAAATATGGATTATTGTTTGAGTCTTTGAGTGAGGATAACTGGAATATTTGGTATTCTTGATAATGATCATAATCGGATGTAGTTTCACCGTTAACTTAGCCATATTGACCATCATTATTAATAGAATGAATTATTTTTCCCCATTAGGGTCGTATCAATTTGGGTGAAAAACAATTTAAATGACCCTTATGATATGTATAATCCCTTTCATCAATGAAAAATATGATTAATACAGAGCACACAGATTTAATTTTCCTAATAATATATCATAGAATTTATTTCTGGAAACCATCATGGGTAGGTCACTTAGTAAAATAACTTTTTTATGTGGTTCCATGTATGGTTATCTGAAGGGGTGGCACATGTGTATGATATTAAGATATGTCAACACTCATAAATGGTATTAAATAAGACATTCCTCCCTAAAAATAAAAAATGGTGATGTTTCACACTATTATATGTTTCAATGAGATGTATTGAGTATTTGTGATGGCATAAGAAACGTGTATCCCATGTATGGAGCTATATATAATGTGCCACAAATATATCAAGGCACATGCAATGTGTCTATCATGTATGGGGCCTATGGGATGAGTTACGTTCCCAATATTCTAATACGACATTGGTTTGATGTTTTATTTTACCCAAGTTCATATAGAGCACGTGGATGTGATATTTCATGAATATTGTATTGTTAATTTCATTTTTTAAAATAATTTTACTTAATTTCCAAAATTATTACTCGATATTAACTAAATAATTCAATTGATGATGTTTACATGGGTTGGGAGCATGTGGATTCTCTATGGCTAGTTTGGACTCTCCTTATGTGTATTATATTTTAAAATGGGGTATATCTGATCTATTAATATGAAATAATAGACTAGTTTTTTATATGATATTGGTAACCATCCATCTTATACATATTGATGGGTTCCACATGCAAGTTTATCTGATCATCGTATTCATGAATTAATGTTTTGATTAATTATTATTCAATAGAATATACTTGAAAAAAATATTAGGTTATAAGTTGAGGAGATAATGTGAAAAGTTTTTAATTAATGGAATTTGAAATATATTTATAAACTGGGAATTATACTATTATATTGAATAACTCATGTTCCTTATCAATGTAATTTTCCCCAACTTCGTATCTTCATTAATCATAAAAAACATATAAAGAAAAAATACCCACTCTATTGAATTGGATCTGATTTCAATAAGTTGGTTAATTTTTTGAGGTCAATAAAATTTTTTTTATGGTAGAATCAAAGATGAATTATTTCACATTGGATCAAGACTATATATCTTGATATGGTTATTCAAAGTGCTACATATGAATTAATATATAATCATGTGATTCATTCAATCCCCATGGATGATAACACAAATATAACTTTTCAAATCGTGTGTGTTACACACTAAAATGTTATACAATTAAATGGATAAATGATTTTTGTCATTTAGTAAAGGTGAAAATTTATTTTTTAGATCATACATGATTATAAATACGTAGTGAAACATGTGTGTATTAGATTTATGATTAGGATCGGTTTCTTTCTAGGATGTTTTATACGGTGTGTACAAGTAAGAAACAAGGACACTGAAATAAACATGTGTTTGTCTTTAGGGAAATCATTATTCTAATGACAAGTTCAGGCATGTGGGTTAGCCCTAAGAAGGTGCTTGTATGTCTGTGCAAGAGATAATGGTACCTGGTGGTCCGTAACACGATGGACATGTTAATGTGGTGTGTTTGTACTGTCAGCAGGGCCCATTTGTTATATTGGAATCAGAGTAGGAACCCCTCTATAGTTGTGGTGGCACTACATGGGTTGAGATGTTGAGTCCCAAACATGGATGGTGATCTATAAATATGTTTTAATGTTACACCTGAAAATGTTAATGAGTTAAAAGGATAAATGATATGACTCATGTCCGCAAGGTTCACTTTTATTTTCATGAGCCTACTTGATTGTAACTCCATAGTTAATAATGCAAGGCATGGAGTATTGATCATGGTTGGGAACTATCTATGATGTTTACTAGGGTGTATACAAGTGAAGAAAAATAACACTAGAAAGAAAATGGCTTGGAATATTGGTAAGTCATTAGTCGAATGACCCATTCTAGTACAGTGGTGGGACCTTGGGAGGGGGCCATGTGTCTGTAGGGAAACTAGTGCTTCCATGCTTGTAGTGACCTCATTGCCATGTTTAGGTGGGGGTTTTTGAAGTCAGTCTGTCCCCAATGATACAATGGGGATCACTCCATGTCTATAAATCTATTTAATTATATTTAAACTTGAATAATTACATTCATTTTTAACTTATATAGATAGAGGAACTAATAGTGAGAACACGCATCCCTATTTCACACTGGATTTAGCATTATATGTTTGGGTGTGACCAAGTTTAGAAACAAATATCAATATTATTGGAAATAATAGGTTAATTGGGGTCGATATAATATATTAGAGAAATGTTATATGTTCAAAGAGGCCTATGTAAACAAAATTTAAAATTCAATTATTTTAGTTTCCTTATGGTTTATATTGTATTTATAGTCAAATAAAATGTTACACCCAAATCATTATGCATTCGAAAAATGTTAATGATTTCTATTTTTAATAAGATATTTTTAGTGTTTCTATTATATATTAAAACATTGAATTTTATTATTATGTGAAAATACAATTATGATATGTTGAAAAAGGTTTCCTCCAAATATTATTTGTTACAACTCTATAAATTCACTATGGTCAAGTATTTTCTCCCCAGTAATGTGCCTATAATCAAATTTTATTTGATGATATGAAATTATACCTCTACATTATGATTATGTACCATTGGTAACTGATATCCTACCCAAATCATAGTTTACATAGTATTAAAATTTTGGCAGAGAGAGCATCACATAAAAAGTTTATTATATGAAATAGGGTGCGGGATGCTAGGGATGCATAATCATTCATTAAATGTTTTCCTCATAGTTTTATGTTAAAAAACCAAATAATTATATGCACAACTACTAGTTTAACCTTTATATTTTTTTGGTTGGACAACTCTAAAGAGTGAAAAAATACGAGATCTTTTATGGAGGCGGTGGTTTCATTCCCAAAAATGTGTGGTCATATTTTTTGAATCATATCTAAAACGATTCAAAAATAAACTGATAGAAATGGTGAATTATGAGGTATCATAGGTAACATAGTTATATATATATATTCATGTTATATTATATCATCCATTAATAACTATATCATTTGAAATTATATTCAATCATTTTACGTATAGAGTGTGGGGAATTGGGAATCCATTTAGTGGTTGTTTATAAATTATTTTGGGTTTCAATACCTTAAGATACATAAAATGACTCCCTCCTCTAATGGATTGTTATAATGATGTATGATGAACTCAATAGAAATCTTGATTACTACATAGAGCGGTTGATTATGGTTTGGAGAAGGATAAAATTGAATAGATAGGAACTGGATAAAATAAATGGATGATTTTTTTTTCATTCTAAATAATGATGGTAGAACTTATATATATTAATCATGGAGAACTTACTTGTTGAAAAAGGTAATTTAGATCATGAATTTACAAGAGATATATTGAGAACACTATTAATAGTGGGTCTCTATCATTAGCCTAATGATCAAACATCAAACCAATTTATCTAAATTTCTCTCAATGTGATCAAGAGTCTACTAAATTACATTTCATGACACATATAATTGTATCATTAGTCATTCATTGGTAAAGGTGTCCATAACAGAATATGGGAGGTATATGAGACATGAAATAAATACCTTTGATTAATAAGTCCCAATTATATGTGTATAATATAATATGACTATTTATAGATAAGGCATATTCCAGGTATTCTGTTTATTTATGTTAGGTCACATTAATTTTCATAGTAATCATGAGAATTATCTATACCCATGTTGTCAATTTTTTCATTCGGTCAGGATATTTGTTGCGTCAAATACCTTTATTGATGAATAACAAGGACTTGAAATGAAAATGACAATATATTAGATTCAATTTTATCCCATATAATTCCCATATTATTTATAAATTGTATATTAAATCCATGGTCACTATGAAGAGTGGTTATATATGATAGTCACGAGAGATTGCATCAAATAATCCAACGTTTATGATGTCATCAATGAATATTATATGATTTACAATTTTTCAAAAACAATACTGTGGTTTGAAACATTATTTCATATATCCATATATATATATATATAAATCATTATCCACTTATGGATCACTAGATGTAGGTGATGATTCCACAAGTGAACACTCAAGATGAAGTCATGTTTTCTTTGCAAAAAACATTCATTATGTTGATGATTGGATAAACCCATTATATGATATCAACATTTCCTCTAAGATCAAATTTTATTAGAGTTTCTTGGGAACAAAATACACTTGATATAGAGAATTATAATTAATATAGTAGAAAATAATGAAATATCATAATGAATAATGTGGTTCCCATGCACGTAGAACATATATACTTGGAAGTCTCTTATCGCCTCATGATTGATTCATTGTCACTTTTTGAGTTATAGAGAATACAGTCCAAATATATAAAACGAGTTTATTTTTAGCCATTGGAAGATATCTTTGGTACGTATCCAAATATAATGGACTATGAGTTTTATTCTATAATCAATTGGTGGGGTGGGGGGGCATTACACAACATCAATGTACTACTCGACAAAATAGATCTTTTTTTTTGGATAGAGAGGTCTACATAATATAATCAGGGGTTATTTTTTCATTATCCCTTATAGAATAAATATTACCTAATTTATTATCTTGATCTTCACAAAATTATAAAATTTTATAATTTTCTGAAATAGTTCAAAATTTATATTAGAGAGTTGGATATATTTATATTTTTCACAAAAAACAGAATACACATTACATGATTGTTGTATGATATAGTGATGTAAGGTATCAAGTATGTGTTAATAAATATTTTTGTTAATGAGTGGTGGGATAACCTCTTAAATATATAAAATTAATGGAATCATATTTTAAGTGAAGTGATCATAAAATTTAAATGCATTTCTTACATACAAAACCATTTTTTCATAAGGTGGATATAGAAAAGTACAAGATAAGTTTCAATAGTATACAAGATGTGGAACCCCAATTGAACGAACATTGTAGTCAGTTATCCAAGATTACGAAGATCTATCTATGAGATATTTAATGTAACTCTTGGTAGAGGGAAAACACACCTATTACTCTATCTATGTCTTAAGACTAGGTCACCTATAGATAATTTCACTTATTACATAGTAAATAATTATAAGTCATTATGATAATAAAATGATAGATTATAAACATTATATTATTGAATGTCGTTGGCCTTATTTTTTGATGAATTGGTTTTATTTACACCCCATAGTTTGACCCATTGAACTAACATCCTTTATCTAAATACTATGTGTCACATTTATTTCATAAACATGGAAAATACTTGGTTCTTTATCCAAATTCTCACATGAGGAATTGAGATTTGATGTGTATTATATATATCATAATTTAAATTTCACTGATGATGAATCCTTTTAATTATTTTTTTATATGTGAAATACCAATATTGTTATCGATTAGGAGTAGAAATTCAATCAAATGATATCAATGTGTAGAATTATCTTCAACTCACTGTCATAACATGATTATTTAGATTATTATACCCTATAATGTTTTGACCACACAATATCTTACGACATTGGATTAACCTCCCACCCTCTATTTTTTGGAAAATATTTCAATCCTAGAAAAATTGAATGCATAGGATCCATATTCTAAGTCACTCATTAGGTGATGTTATTTTCACATGTTGAGTATATATTTGTATGGGGAATACTCCCAAATCATGTTTCCTTTAAAAAACATTTGGGAGGAACACCCAAAGTAGATAGTATCACATCTATGGAGAATTAATGTCCTATAAGAAACATTTAATAATATTACATTCGTTAATATATTTAATCTATAAATTTAGAAATTATATAATATCCTTATTTATGTATTTATAATCAATTAAAATTATAATTATTATAGATCTCTTCCCTTTATAATTCTACCACCTTGAATGGAAAACAATTTTTTATTAATGTTCAAATTACCGTAAATTTAGATATTGGGAGATATTCAATTAATGTTATAGATGTGTGATGGTGTAATTATCCACCCATTTTATATTAATGTGTTTCCCAAGTATTTATGGGTAGTTAGGATTGAATCAACTTCAATAAAAAAATATAAGTTAAACTATTCATATAAGGAAAATTAATACCTTAAATGATTGTAGAGATTTAAATATTGTCAAAGATAACTGTTCGTGATGAATATTCTACCTTTAGTATTTTAGATTTTTATTTAAGGGAACCTTACTTACAAGGATATTAATGAGTAATTATTCATGTATTTAGATAATCTAATATATTTTTGAATCAATCATATATTTTCTAGTGTATTTGTTATTGAAATCATTTTGAAGAAACACATAGATGATGGTGGAAATGATTAGAATTGAAGCTCAAATAATATATATTTTAATATATTCAACATAATATACTAGATTATTAACAATATAACATGCACTATAGAAATATTTATGAATATTTTGGTATTATATTCATATTTCTTCTAATTATTTATACATGTTCCTTGATAATTTCAATATTCCTATAATGTTCAGTGATTGTTTGAACTAGTCTTTGAGTTTTTGTAGTAGAATTTAATTTTTTAGAATATGTTAATATTTTATGAGTTTTAAAAATATAATAAATCTCTTGGATTTTTATTGAATACTAAATCCATATTACTTAATATACATGGGTATTAATTTGGATGATTGGCATAAGGCATTATAAAAAACCAGATTGAATTTATCTATACACCAATATTATGAGATAATTGAAATCTAAAAAAGGAAAAATTAATTAATTAAACATATGAATTTTTTTTGCCCAATAAAATTTCATAAGAACATCATACTATATATTATTATTATTTTTGACAATACTTGGTCCTATAAAATTTACAGTGTCCATGTACGTTATTTGAAGTCCAAAAGCATGAATCTTTTATATGAATAATTGTTTTATTAATGTAAAAATTTAATGCTAATCTTGTAAATTTTCAAACATTATACATCATTCTTTGAATCAGATACTACATTATGTCTTAAACATAAAACCTCATTGGACTACATTGGACTTTGGGTAAAATATGATACTTTTTAGTTTTCATGGCAATGTAAATGAATTGATTAGATCCTAAGAGTATAAGACATAATTATGTTCAAAGCATGATTTCTATTAGAATTTAATATAACATATCCTGAAAAAACTCATAAGAAAAAATATTTAGTCAATGTATCCCATTTTTTATATTGAACTTTTTCAAAATATCTGTAGAAGAAAAATCACAAATTAAATAAATAAATTTCCAATGAAGAATATATTTGGGTAATTAAAAGTCCATGTATTCATGTTGAATGAATATTTAATCTATGACTTCCAATTTGAATATTTGGTTATAGAATATGGAATGATATTAATTTCTATAATGTTGTGAATTTAAAATAATATTATATGAATATCAACAAATATGAAGAAAATAATATTAAAATACAATTATTCATCCACTATAATATAATAATTTGAAAAAATATAATTAATTGATACTTTCTAATATAAAATGAGGAAGTAAAAAATATAAAATCTAGTCTTACTATCATGTATGAGCCTAAAAAAATAATTTTTTACCATTATCTTGTTTTTTTATCTTTTTAGATGGTTAAGGGAATGGATGTTGACTATTTTTAGCTGGGTAAAGTTAGAATGGGATTATTAAAGGCTATAAATAGAAGTTATATAGTATGTTAGAGGCACCATCTAACTATTGGTTTACTATATAATTTAATTTCTTATAATTACAGCACCAACTAGCTGGTATAAATACATCATGAATACTCCATTTTCATGGAATGATCTTATAATCCATGGTATCTAGTTCCTTTCCAGTTCCATCTTGATGGTATAACTTAACAAGGGGAATATTATTCATTTATAACAAAAAAGAACCAATTTATCACCTAAAATTACTCTATTCGTCCCAAATTCCACTGTTGTCAATGCATGGGATCTCTAAGGATTCCTATCTAATTTATGTGGTGTACTTTTGTATGGTTGATCTATTATACCACCCCTTTTGTATATTTTTTCAATAACTCACTCTTCCCTTATTTCCCGTATAATTATACACTGTTCTAGTATTCATTAAGAAAATAGTTATATCATTTTTTTAATCACTCCTGGCCCCTTACACATTTTTTGTAAGTCTATCTAAAGGATTTAAACTGACTTTTCATTTGTGGTGATAATCATGAGACTTTGTGGTTTGGGTTTCTCAATCATTTCATCCACCAATGTTGATATTCAAAATCAATTAAAATATTTTGGAATCAGTTTTTTGTGCCACTAATTAATTAGTCTATTTTTCTAATTCCTTTTGATGTGTGTATCCCATTGTGTTATCCGGTAACAAAATCATGAGGTAAGTGGTTCCCTCTATAGTATTTGGTTGGGGAAATGTGCATGCTCTTGATTTTCAATGTTTTTTATATTGTTGTTGGGAACAATTATTATTATATATAATACCTTTATAAATATCGTTTGATAAAATATGTTTTTACCATTATTTTAGAATGAAATATAATTTTGAATGATATTTTAGTGGTTTATGTTTTTGTTTTGAAAGAATTATTCTATTGAAACATTTTTTTTACAAATTGTTATTGATACTTGATAATCTCTCATAAGTTGTAAATAACAAGACATATGATTTAAATTAGTTCCTTAGTTTCCTATGAGAAATATTCAGTGTTGGTACTTTCCCGTATTTCCATAGGGGGTCCACCCATATTGTGTTCCTCCATTACATAGATTATGAACAAAGACGTGATTATATGACATAATAGGTTGTTCACTATTTAGATGATCCTATATTTTATATAATTTATTTCCTACGGACTTTTCAAATTTCAAATACTCATGATTGATTATTGTGGTATGGGTTATTGAGCTATCTAGGATATATGTTTTTTCTTGGGGAAATATCTATTGATATTTAAATTTTCAGTATTTATACTTAATATTAAAATTGGTGCAATATTAGATAATGGTAATTTTTTTAATTTGAAATTCAATTGAAAATAGTATTATCTTGATTTTTGTATTAATTATGAAATTGGGACATGTTTTAAATTGATTATAATGTATGTGTTGAAGCTTCCTAATCATGATTTTTTTATATTTATATTATCTAGATTATTTAACATATATATGTTTTGGAAGACATGGGTGGGGACTTATTGATAATGTTTATCTTTCACACTCAAATCACGACTAGGCTTGTGAAGATCTCAGTTTTTATGATATATGAAAGTGAATATTTCCAATGGACAGTGAGGAGAATTATGTCTACTAGGAATGGTAAATAGGTGTTGATATGGTGTAATGTATCCCATATATGACACATATTAGTTATTCCAATATTGGGTTGTTATTTTTTTGGACATGTACCTTGGTTTTCTCTGTCCAACTTGGTTGTATATCTACCACTATTTATCATTTTGACACTAGATTGTTTCATTTCCTATTATATTTCTTTATATTAATTTTATGTATCTTGGTTCGTGTTGGGAAAATTATTTCCTATGGTTTTATGGAATTCATCAATGCTAGTCGCTAGCACATGGTGATTAGAAACTTCCTTATATTCATACAACTGTGTAATTGGGAGCCTAATTTAATTTTTATATTATGTTATTTATTGATAATTCATTATCAAATAAATATATTATAGGTCATGGGATGTCAGTAGATAATTGATTGGATTTTTGGGAATTAATATGATTTTTTCAATAAATTTATTGCCCAGTACAGATCATCACAAGCCTTAAAAAACCACATGATGTTGTGTTTTGTTATCCAATAATGGGATTTAAAATAAATATCAATTTCTATAAATTTTATTTTGAAATTTTATTAGGAACTACTATTTATTTGATGATTTTATAACATTATATATATAATATCACCTCTATGATAGTGTATTGTAATTCATTAAGAGGGTGTAGTGCGGGATGCTCCTCTTGAGTGTCCACTTCTTGATCAAAATACTAGGGAGGTTATATTGTTGGTATTTTGTACCATATACAAGAATGTGTCTCATATTTATAACCATTAAAGATATTCATAAATATTAGTTGTATAATTCAAGGATTTGGAGAAATATTTCTTGTGCTAGAAGAAACCAAAATTTGTAGGTACTAATTAACCTCAATATCACTGAAACTAGCGAGAAAAAAATTATCAATTCATTCTTTTCATTTGGAAAATTCAATCACTAATGGAGAATATCAAGAATTTTATGCTTGATATTCTGAGAAATGGCTATGGGACTCTATCATTATATAGAATTGAAATTTTTTATTAAAATTTAAATAATTCCCAAAAATCAACTATTAGAAATTATTCCTATAATCATATATGATGAAAATATCATTTGAAATATTCTCCATTCAATATGGAGATAATTTAGTGCTATAGATAACTAACATTATTATATATATGGTCCATTTTTCTCATGTGGAAGTAATGAATAACATACTAAAAGGCGTTAAAAAAGTATAAGTGTTTGGAAAAGGCATTTTATCATATGTATAAATTATGATGATCATCATCTATGATAATGTTTTTGATAGATCAATAATGGAAGATTTTTATTTGGTGTGATTGAAAGGCTTTACTGGACCTCCCTTTCCACCTAGTGGTAGTTCTAATTGTACACATGTGATTAAATTTTAGTAAAAATGTAGTTGTAATGGTAATGTAATTAGTTCATAAATGTGTTATTTTTTACATTAATGAAAATTTTACAAAGTGTATCCATTATTCGATAGATGTGTGGTATGGTTGTGTATTACTATTCGAATTGAAATAAATTTTTAATGAACTACATTGCTTATGGTCTCTGGGTATATATATACAGATATTTTAAAACTAAATCTACACCTTGGGATATTTATGTATCTTAAAATCCCAAGGGAACTATCACATTTTTAGATTCTTCATTGTCAAATAAATATCAATCTACTGGCCTCTCGAGTGATACAATTTATTATAGTATAAGATTTTCAAAGTTATGATTTTATGTTCTTAGATACTGTGATATGTACCATATTGTTTCTACATCTATAACAACTATATTGATTTATCATGGTTTCAGCAAATCATTTTGACCTCCCATTTTTTGTGTGTTTCAAAACATATAATATATATCATGTCATATGTTTTGCATCAAGTGATTATTTTTAACAAGAAGAAGGTAGAGGGGTTACACTTTCTTTCAGGTTCCCATTTAGAAGACAATGTTTACTTAGTCATGGAATTTTGAGTTCAATATATAGATATATTTGAAACAGTGATCAATATGGATTGAATGGTTTCTCCCTGATCTTACACTGATAGTTATCGTCAGCATGTTTCATTATATACATTGAATCAATACTTTCCTGGGTTCAAAGGTGATTTGGATTTGATGTCCAACCATTCTAGTATACCTCACTCTGAGTTAATGAGTATTTTTTTCTTCAGCTTTAATGGATCTTGATGAGGTATTCACAATTATACAATTTTCTTATTGCCATAGTCGAAAACCCTGGAAATAGGGCCCAAATCCATGGTCACAATCATTGTGTCAATAGGATTTGATATATTTCCAAGGTATTAACCATATAAATAGGTCTTATTATTTTTCAACCATGGTAGTTGACCTATATCCACCGTTTAAACTGTGGCCCTATGAGTTATTTCCACGGTTGAAATCTATCTCTATAGCCCCCGAAAACCATGGGAAGGACCCAAATATAATATGTCACTGGTGGGATTCAATATTTATACCTCAATAAAAGTATTATACCTCATAAGATCTACATCAAAACAAGATTGAGATATATATATATATATAATATGATATATATAATATTATTGAATGTGGAAGTATCATACAAAATGTGGAAATAGAGCTTCCCACTCTCTTTTTTTGCGGGGAATTTTTTTTCTCTGGCACTAGTATGGGAGACCTATAACCACAGCATTGAAAACCATGGATTTAAACTACCTATATCCCTAGTTTTAAATATATGTCTATTGGTACATGTCAATTTCCATATATTGTAATTGTGATAATTTCCTGTTGATCTTCCCATGATTTTTTTATGTTTCCCCTAGGATTTCCACGACAATATTTATGGTTATCATCCAGAAATGGAGTTATATTTATTTATCTATTTGGAGTGATTTATAAAATGTATTTCTATTATATCTTATCATATGAAACTATCAATGTTGAATGATCTTAATATCAAGTGGGATAATGTATTAATAAGGGATTTTATCAATCTATTGTTTCAAAATGGGTGGTTGTTTTTAACTTTTCCATGATATTAGATGGTTCTCTTCATCTCTACAATGAAAATCAGATGTTGAAAAGGGAAATGGTTAAGAATAAATGACTTTATACCAGTGTATATGATTTTATGTATCAATTAAAGGGTCAAATAAGTTATTAGAATATAACAATATGGTCTAGTTGTATTCATTCAATAGTTAAATAATCATAAAACATGAAGAACTCTATCAGGACATGGTATAGACACTATAAATATCTATTGATCCATTTTATCCAAATTCTCTTATTCTGTTACGTATTTTATGATCCAAATATACTATGATGACTTTTTTTTCATTATTATTATATTATTTATGATATCCTGGTTTACCAATGAAATGATAAATATCACAAGCTCCATATGATTATAATTTTAGAACATTGAGGAGCTACTAACATTATTAAATATCTTCAATATAAATTTTTTAAATCTATTAGGTGATGTTGATTGTGGAAATTATTTCTAAACATGGAATCTCATTAAATCCAAAAAATGTGAAGGATGTATTTTCATTGTTTATGTGGAATAGATTTTAGATATTGATCATAATAGACATAAATGTGTTTTAGTAGGGGTTAATTAAATATTTCTTGAAGATTGTATCACCCTTGACATCTATATCCATGAATGGGGGGATATTTTCTTGGGATATTATATGCTAAAACACTTATGATGAGTTTATTCAATGTGTAACATCGTATCCTATTCAAAAGATATAGGATCCTAGTAATGGAATTTTAGTTTATTATCATTCTTTTAGTGATATCCTATGATGTGTGCATGTGAGTGATTAACATGTTTTAAAATATATTTCTCACTGATTTTGACAGCATGAGAAGAATCTTCCATATAATGAAATTAATTTCAAAATTTATATGCATGCTATTAAGGGTAGAAAATAATATCATTTTGGGGAGAGATTTATATCATATTTTGATCACAACCCCTTGAGTTATATATTATTATAAAGGACCTAAACCATAGATAAAGTAAGTTGGTGTACCAACATCTATTTGACAATGACATTTCCTATAAAAAAATAGAGGGTAATGTGGTACAATGACTCTCAATAGGAAATTCTATTCCCATTTCTTTATAGACATTAAAAAATATTAGAATTTGATGGTGTAATTTTATAAAATGAACTAGGATGAATATGAATATGATTCATGTATATTACAGACCACTGGTCGATTTTTATAATATTTCATTGATTTTATTCTTCATTAACAATTTTATGATGAAATTCGAAGAGAAATAAAAGAATCATTAAATATTGGAGAGATAATTATTCATTACTTACTACCCTTATATAAAATTATCCACTTCAAGAATCACTACATTATCCATCAATCCATTAATAATTTAGTGATAAATTATTTACATATTTATCCATAGATCTTACATCCCATAAATATGAATATGTATTTTGATATGAAATGTATTTTTCGATGACCTGTTTCAAAGAATGATTTTAATGATTCTTTATCTCATTGTTACAGTTGTCTAAAAATCAGATAGAATCACCTAATTTTAATTGTTTTTATCAAAAAATATCCAGTTCTTTTATGGAAATCATATGAATAATCCATGAACATAATTATTAGACTAACATACTCTCTTAGGGGAAATAATATTATCTTGTTAGCAATTGATGAGTTAAGGAACGAGGCCCATTATATTTGGAATAGACACACCACTATGAATGAATATATTGGTAAGCTACACATGTATAAAATTGTGACATCTCATGGGGACCCCTCTCATGTTGCCTTAGACCAGGATCCCAATTTTACATAAATGTTCTAGATTAGTCTCTATGTGATAATGGGGTTATTGGTATGATTTAGTAAACTTAACAATCTACAGAACGTTAAAAAATTAGTGTATCCTTTTATGATTCAAGATAATATAGTATATTATTATTTCGTGGAAATTGAATGATCTTGGAATACAAAACTAAGAATACTAATGTTTTATTATGAAAATTGTTATGAATCGTCGATCGTAATTTCTCTTCTAGAGGGATTGTATGGTTTCCCAAGAGGGACAACTATTTAATGGTCATAAGTGTATGAGGCATCACATTTGGGACTGAGTATCATTAAAGAGATTTAAACTGGAATTCATGATATAAATAAATTATTGGTTATATTTTATATTTGAAGAAATATTGGGTGGATCATTGTGACCATACGTAGGAGTTCTCTATTGGTTATTGTGCCCTTTAATTTTTTTTCTCCTCATTTTTTCCACAACCTGATTTTGAAATTGGGGAAGATGGATTCAAAATATATGGGCCAATTTGAAACCACATAGTGGGCCAGATAAGCTTCATATCCATGTGAATTAAAAGCATGTATATAATAATTTTGTTTTCAACATATCATAACTTATGTGGTATAATAATAATCCTTCCCATGATATGAATTTGGGGGAGTATGAGTTGGAGTCAGATTTTTCTGTTATTGAGTTGGAAGTGAATATCAATTAATCTAAAAAATCTTTATGGTATGAATATTATATGGTAATGGATCTATGAAATTGTCGATCAGGTTTTTGTGAGATATGGGATCATAAATCATCGTTGAAGGGGAATTAACCTCATCTTTTTTCAAATGAGTACATCTTATTGGTGATATTATTTTCATAATAAGTACCATGATAGTTATAATTTTTTTATAATAGGTTATCAACAATTAAATGATCAATAAAATTCTAGTTTTTCATCTTCCCCATGTATTTGATATTTTCAGTTGTTATAGGAATTGGAGTTGGGTGTTCAAATGGGGGAAGAAATAAGTGGGAAAACATGTGGCTTTAGGAGACCACCATCCATAGGTTGATATATTATATAATTAAAATTTTTGTATGTACTCAAATTTCATTTATGTGGGACTTCAATAGGTACATTCACTTTCCCATACACCAAAAGATAACATGTGGTAGCCTACCTCTATATTGTGTTCATGGGTTTTGACAAATTAATTGGGGAAATAGTAGTATTAATGCTATAAAAATAGATCATTATCTCCTCTAATAACCTCATTCAACCAAATTTTAGATTGTAATATCTAGGGGATTTCTATTATTATATCGGGATCTCTCCATTTTCATTGTGAGGTGTTTTTCTATATGGTTGTTCGGTTGATCCTAAGAGAGTAATTTTTTCAATTAATTTTTCTTTCCATATTTTTTCATGGATGTTTAACAAATTATATTCTTCCATTTCATAATATATTAATCATGTTATGAGATCTCGATAAACATTATTGGTTTTTTATTTATTTCCCAGTGGATGAAAGACTTTTTTGATTTGGTATGGTGTTTTTGACATTTCTGATACTCATTGATCCTAATTTTCTTCCAACATTTTTCATATATAAAAAAAATTCTAGGATTTTCGAATCAATTTTTTCTTACTCCCCTTGATTGATTATAGATCCTTTTCATTTTGGTGTGCAGATTTGGTTGTGGTTGGCATGAAATCCAGGTGTTAGGTTGATTGTTCCATAATTATCCAATGATTGGTGATTTATATAAGGAATATTATTGATAACTATTTTTCTAAAATATCATTGGTACGATAGATAATGTATTTAAATGTTTATTTAATTTTGTTTTAATAAAAAAAGGTTCTTTAAATGTTTTTTTAAAGGAAATATGGTTTATGAAAAACTATGAAATGTTTTGTGAAATTGGTTTTCATAGTAATATTATGATATAAAAGGGTTGTTTTTTATTTATTTTGGAAATGCGATAATACCTTGGATAGATAACTTTATTAGACATGTGATCATTGGGTTCCTCAGAAGGGTTTTCTATATCTGAACTTTTCCTTGATTCAATAGAGTATTCATTTAATTGTCGTTCCACTATACAGTAGGCCTTATGTCTTTGAGACATAATGATCTGACATCATAGTGATTTCCCTCATGGTAAGTTCATTTATTTTCAAAGAAATATGTCTTAGTGACTAGTTTATTGTGGGATACAATTGAATTATTTTTGATGTACAAGTGACCTATCTTTCTTTTACCAATGTTATGATCGGGGGATATCCATTGTTCCTTATCATTTCATTGATTATATTTTCAATTATTGTTGATTCAAGGATTTATAATGGTTAAATTTATAATTTTAATTGTTTTAGATACTATATTATCTAAATACACTTTTTTATTCATTAAAAGAACAATTATTTTTTCAATAATTTTTCTACAAATTTAAAATTTAACTTATAATTCCATGTTTTTCAAATTCAATCATTAGTTTTTTATTTTATAAATTCTTTTTTTGGAACAATTGTGTGGTATCCTACTAATCTCAATTATATAATACGATAAACCATACCTTAGATGTATATTAACCTATTATATATATATATATATATAATTAAATGATTTGAAATTCAAATGGGAATGATTATTCATGTTGGGTATGGTTAGTGGGTGGGTAAAAGGTGTTATGTTCCTCCACATAATACACAGAGTAGCTGCTGATAGATTGGTTAGTCCTTTTTTGGTGTTTTTGGACATGTACATTAGTATTTTCTTATTACCTTGTATGTATGACTACACATGTTATTAATTTTTTCAATGGAATATTTATTTATTGGGATATATTTATATTTATGTATTTCATTTATCTTGCTCTATGTTGGTTTGATCATTACCTATGTAGATTTTTGAATTTCATAGTGGTAGTCACAATCCCATGGGGATCAATAATACCCTGAAAGTAATTCCATGGTACGATTTGGAGCCTATTTTGATGGGTTTTCCAAGATGGGTATGAAAATATATTAATGAAAAAAAATTTATGATTAGGGATAAGATTAATATGTTTAAAATTAAATAATGTGATTTTTTTATTAAAAATAATGTATTCTACAAATGATAAAATTAAATAATTACTTTATTAAGTTGATTATATATATAAATATGAATGAGATTATTATTCTGTAAGAAGATGATGGTTTTGATATGACATCTTATGTTTAGATATTTTTTATGTAATGTGTATGAGTTTTTTTTTTTGAATCAGTCATTCTGTGATTAAAATTATCTGGTCACTATAATTGTAACTGTATGATTTTCATATTTATTTTATTGAAAGGATTATTATTTATTACTTGGGTATAGTATAGTGGTTAATGTAAATGTATATAAATGATATAAAATATATATTTAATGAAATTTTCTGATATTAAGGTAACCAAAACAAATAAAAAATTTACCCTCATAATATTACAAGTGGTAGTTGTATAAGAATAACATGACGAGGTAAAATGTAAGATTTGTTACATAAATTGGACAATTGATTGGATCACATGATATTTATATGAAATTTAGAATATTTAAAGCGAATAGAACATCATAAAAAAAGAGTATAGGGAAACATTTGAAACAAATTTGTGGAAGACTTTCCAGAAATGTGTTAACTCTTATCGAATAAAATAACACATAATAAAGAGAATTTTGTGGGCTAGAAATATAAGAGGAAATTATCTCTCAATAAATAACACATTAATATTAATGAACCAACAGGGAACACATGTTCCGTATCAAAAATAACTAATGTGAAATAGTCTTTTTGATTTTATTATTTTAAAGAATAATGAATAAAATTAAAAGGTAGTGTGAATAAAAGAATTGCATATGAACATATATGAAATGTATATTCATAATTGATGACCTTTGAGTTTGACTGTGGTTTTTTGATATAATATTTATATAACTGATCTTGAATTCATTCAGTTTTAGTTAGACCATATTGGATGTATGGATTCTTAAATGAAAAATGTTTTTAATAAATCATTATGAAGAATAAAATCTAATTATTTTAATTCATTTTTATCAGCTGTTGACCAAAAAATATAAAAAAATATGTTATTGTTTACTAGTGGGATTCCAGTGTAATGACATCATTCAATTTCATACTCATTCACTTATTTAACACTGTGATATCAAATGCTTCAATAATATCTACTAAATGGCGGAGCATGTTATATAAATACCCATTTATTTGATGATAATTTTATATTGTAAAATATTCCACATTTTAAAACCCCGATCACATCATGTAGTAGAGTTCACACATTATGGGAAAACATAGTAAAAAAACATGAGGCCTATATTAATTAATTCAATCATTGAATTTGTTGTTTTGTATTAATTAAAAATAAACAGATACATTATTTTGTTATCTGAAATGGGGGATAAAATACCAATGGGGGTTAAAGGATAAAATAAAATTTGAAATTTGATAAAACATTTCCAACAAATTATTCACAACACCTAATAGGTGTTGACATCAATCATATAAGGAATTTAAATTGGTATTAATGAAAATGTTATATTTTTGTAGTTCATATTTTATTATGCCCAATTTATTTTGTAAATTATATACAATGAATACTTTTAAAAAATATATTCAGAATGAGTAGTATGTTTCCATCCATGATAAAATAGATATTTGTTTTTTGTCTAATACTAATTGTTAGAAAATGAAAATGAAGGTTAAATAGGATTAAAAAAATATCTGACTAAATGGAGGATCAATAATTAAGTAATGGTAATTATAATTGGATTTTATTCCTAAATTTATTCATTATTTTTCCTTTATTGGGGAAGGAAATGGTTTTGATAATGATTATATCAATGAGTTAGTTTATGAATTATACATTGAAATCAATGACTATAAAATGATGGTCAAATTTTCATTTTAACATATATATTTTCATTGAATAAGTATTTTAAAGATAAAAATTCATATCTAGAACATGCAAATCATGAAATGAAAAATTATTGGGTTCAATTGTTGAAAAAATTCAATAATCACACCAAAGATGTCAATGTAAAGGATGAATCAATTTAATTTTTCAATGATTGATATTTTCATGTTTATATTTAATTGAGAGTATTTTTAGTTAAAATAATTTGTTATCAATGGGGTATCATAACTCGTCCAGTTGTTTTAAGATATATAGAGTGTTCTATGGATTAAAAAAGTATATAATTCAATATAAAAAAAAAGATAATCATTTAGAAAGAAATCATTATGTAGGAGACAAATAATAAACATATTGATTATTTCAAAAGGTGAATAAATATTAATAATAATGGTTGATAGAAAATGTATTATGATAATTCAATTTTCATTCTATATTTATATATTTATTGTTTAATAAGAAAGGTCATGAAAAATACATGGAGAGACACTAAATATTGAAAAAAAATTATATTTTTCTTATGAAGATTCAAATGGGAATCATGTATCTATTTAGTCACAAAATGGTATCATTAAGGTCTTGTAATAAGCATTTTTATCATCCTATAAACATATAATATGTGATATTGTCCATATATCTAGTTATATATATTGGAATAAATTATATTTTAATGTACAATGAACTAGAAAACATTAAAATAAAAAACATTTGGAGTCAAAAATAAGTAAAATTTTAATGAAAGTTTCTACAGTGTATGAGATATTATCCAAGAAAATAATCTCCTTAAATGTATTGTGAATTAATTGTGATACTATATAAATACCACCACTATTACATTTTGGTCAACCTAAACAAAATAATTAATGGAAGTGGTTTATCAGATACTATTGGTTATTTTGGTGGTTTGGACACATGTATATAGAAAAATAGTATAAGGATATAGTTTTTTATCTTAAATAATATAAATAAAGGTCTTCCATAGATAAAAACAAAGAAAAAAATTCCATACAAAATTAAACAAAAGAGAAAAGATATATATATATATTATAAAAATAGATTGATTATTATGATATATATTTTATTTTTAAAACATAAAGGGTAACTCTGATGAAAAATCTAGTTATATAAAATCCAAAAAATACATATATTAATAAGAAGAAGATAACAAAACAACGGGTCACTATGTAAAATTAATATGAAATCACGTATTCTACAGGAGTTAAACAGGTAGTTCATAATGAAAAACATATATCTCTCAATAATTTAATATAAAATCATAAATCTCATTCTATTACAATGTGGAGATACTATTATTTTTAAATTATTACCATAGAAAGGATCATTGAAAATTTATCATGAGTCTCAAAATGACTGGGAGAAATCTAGATCAAAAATGAATCCATTCAAGTATGTGATTTTAGAATTTGAATAGTTTTTTAAGTTCAATATATTCATTATGAATTATATGATACAACCATAAGAAAATTTATTATAATGATCATTGAATATGTGAATAGATGGATCATTTTTTCTAGACACATATACACTCAGAGAATTACATATCTTATTAAATATAATAAAATTTTGAAAATTAAGGGAAAATAACTAATTAATACTTATATAAATAACATTATTTTGAATATAGACTCCAAATAGAAAAGGATAATGGTAATTTTTCAAATAAATATTTAGTCATATGACTAGATATGTGTAATGGTGATAATAAAACGTAGAAAACTAAAAAAGACGAATATGTCTTGGTAGCATTCCAAAATCCATTTATATCTTAGATGTTTTTGAAATATTGTAGTGATACCCTAATACGTAAATATTTTCATATCGCATAAGGCCATAGAAAAGCAACAATGAAGTGTATTAGACCTTTTTAGCATCAATAAAAGTAGTTTATATGATCTTAAATAAGTCCCATCATGATTTATCTTAACAATTAATCTATAATGTTATTTTTTATTCACATGCATATCTGTTTTCAGTTTATTGAAATTGGAATTGAAGGTGACACATGAAAAAGGGAAACATAGAGTGTTTTAATGTATATACAATACGATGAATGCTTATCCATCATAGAGAAATTTCAATTGATGTTAATATGTTTCCTTAAAATTAAGTAAAATCCATACAACAATTTGTTTTATATATAAATCAATATCAAACATGATTAATGAATATGTATGGATGATGTATCAACGATGGAGAATTATAGAGAGCATCCCCTATTATGGATCTATAGAAACATAACTAATCAAATTATTTATTGATTTAGTTATTAATTCAATATTTTGAATATTACCTATGAAAAATATAATATATTTTATGATTTTATGTCTATAATATGTATTTTATTTCAATAGAAATAAATTTGTAATGATTAGTGATAACATATACATAAAACAATATGGAATAAATGTGAAAATAGATGATATTTACAAGACACTCCAAAACATAAGTGTGTTTGAATCTAGATCATGTGTAAAATCTATTACATTGAGAGTGGCCAACTTTTTATTTCATATTTTATGAGTTATTAAAGGATGTAGGTCTTCTCCACATACGATGTGAAAAATCATCCTATGCAATTTTTAATTCATTGAATTTTTATTATTATAAACTTTTTGTTGCAAAACAATGATATTTATTCATTATTTCTTTTGAATATTATTAATCTATTAAGATTTATATAAATCCCCTATTTATTTTCTTTTTATTATTATCAACCCTTTAATTTGCACTTAATTGAAATGTATTATATTGCACTATGTAGATTCAATGTTTATAATATAAAAAATTCTCCTTTAGATCACTGCCCCTATAATTAATCTATATCATTTTGTATGTACAAAAAATAGAAAAACACATGGTCTAAAATATGATCATGTTGATCCTCATTGGTTTTAAGGAAGAAAAAATTTCATAATAGTATTATCATGACCCAATTTCCATTTATTTTTTCATTCATTTCTATATATAGAACTACCATTCATTTTCCTCACAATTGAAATAATCTTTACTACCCTTTACTTTTATATTTCCCCCATGAAATTTTCTCTCTTACTTTTATAAATGATACAGTTTCCAATGGATTAGGTATCTTGTAGTTGTACTTTATCACAATATTATTAAGGAATTACTTACCGATTTACACCTCGAGTTAGAACCACCATTCATTGCATTCCCCACTGATTATTTGAAGATGTTATATATATATCATTTAAATTCAAACTTACATATATGATTATGAAAAGTTATCATTAGCATGTGCATTATAATATGATGTTTCAGATCCATTTCATTGCTAATTTTCATATATTTCATTGTTTTTTTCCATTTATACTTAAAAATACGTTCATTCCTAAATTTTGAAAATCATTACCTATGGTGTGGATGCCTATGATCTAAAAACTCTTCAATCGAACTAAAACCGAAGCATTTTACTCCATAAAATATCATAAACACGATAAAAATCTTATCCATTGATTCTATTCATCTATCACCTCCATAATCCATATTTAAAATAATATATCATTATTATTTAGATCAACATGAATAGTTTTATATTGAAATATAGAAACCCTTATTATTATACATGGGTGATGGATCCTCTAAACAGGTACCCAACCATAGCATAACATGTGTAGCCTCACTAATTATTATTGATATACCATCCCAATATCCTTCATTTGATACTCTGATCAATAATGGTTATACCAAAATATTTTAAACCATATTCTTAGGTGTAGGACTACATAAAAAATAGTCATTTAAAAAAACCCATTCCTCCCATAGGAATCAAAACATCACCCAATTAAGAATTACCCACAAAGATAGGGGTGGAGGTAACATTACATATCTTATTACCCATAATAATAGAATCCATAATTTCTTAATTAAACACTATCTGACACACTAGACTTTATCAGTAGTCCTATTAAGGGGTCCCAATTGAAAGTACCATGAGTATAAGTAAAAAAATACTAGATGTGACCTACCTAAATAAACATATATTCCCTTATAAAATATATCAATACAAAATATAGTAGAACCTTATAATAATATAAATCAATTGAAATTTTTGGTGAAATAGGTTGAAAAAAATATCTTGTACTACATGATGAATTCAATAATATACGTACCAAATTTCCCTATAATTTTAAAATTGATGGGACTGATATTGGATCGATGAATTCAAATGAATGACCAAGTGTGCCTAGATATAACATCCCATCTCATGTGAAAGTGACATGATCATCATAAAAGAAAAAACTAATCATCATAAATAATGTTATTGTCCTCAAAATAAGGATGGGTGAGATCATCTTTAACCAAAAAACAAATTAGTATGTGCACGGAATCAAAATGTATATTAATAATAATCAACTAAAAAGAAAATTAAATTTTGGATAATAAATAAAAAAAATTCACAAATGGATATCCCTCATAGAAATAGGCATTATGATAAATTCCACGAATCGATGAAATGTTAGAAAAATCCATCAGTTAAACATGATTTTGTGTAATCCCTATGAAAAGTGAATTAGAATTATGGACATGGGATGAATAGTCGAATCTAATATCATATAAGTATTGGTGAAAGTGATAATGTACATTGATTGATTTTAATAGTGATGACCCTTCCCCCTATCCAAAGAGTGGATTTGAGAAGTTCTCACCATAATCATGATATATTATCATCATTGAGAGCGGGATAATACTGAGGAAATTAAAATGTAATATAGATAATTTCTACACTGATAGTTCTATTTTGATCTCTATTGATTCCTCATTTGACTGGGTAGTTTTTATACTGAGAAATTAAGTATAAAAATACATTTCATTGTAATTTAATGATATTTTATATTAATATTCATGTTTTATATTCAATTTTATTGAAAATATTTTTTATAACCCCTATGAATGTGAATATGAAGTTGATTCTGTAAATATTGATTGATTATGGATATCATTATTGTTTATATTAATCGGGGTTATATTATATACAATTATTATCTAATTATATATACAGTAAATTCGTTTATGAATCATTTCTTTGAAATATATGGCACCACCAAACCCTCATGAAAAATGATTTAATCTATAATCAGTAAGAATAAAACCTGAAAGTGAAAAAGTTATTTTTCTTAATTTTTAAAGTGGTTAGCGATGATGCTTTTTTCATTAACAATAAAATTGTATATTTTAATATATTATCATTATTTTGTAAAAAATAAGCATTAACATTTTTTTAAATATGTAAAAATGGTATTAGAAATCATATTTACATTTTAAAAGTATTTGGTTATTTCAAAATATTAAAAAGGAGATATTAAAGTTCACTTTTTTATTATAGTCGTATTTTCAATTGATAATGATTCTAAAATGAGTTCAATATGTTTTGAAGAAAGGTTTTGGATTATGAAACCAAAAACTGATTATGATGATTCTGACAATAAATTGATGGTCATATAGAAGTCTATATATGTCTAAAATTAATTGAAAATGATATGTTTCTTGAAATGAGACCCCATTCCTAGAATGATATGAGATCTGGTTCACATTTCAAAGATAGGTGTTCAAGAAAATGTTTTCTTATTGAATTTAGTTAATATTATATCATGGAATTCATCTATATTGGTGATTTATGGGGAATTATTACATAGTGAAGGATAATTAATTTTCATGAGTAACCATCCAATTTTCATCAATCATAATGGAAAATGAAAGTAATGAGAAATAAAACATTGATGGTTACTAGAATTATTGTGGCTAATAATGGATTGATAATAATATATAATCATATTAAATAATAACAATACTATTTACAAGATACTAATTACCCAAAAAATTATTATCAAAGTGTTAAGATTATTATGATATTTTGTAACATTATTTGATGTATTTTAGAGATTTTATTGATGACATTGAGAATAGTCATAGTATATTTGAATATTTCTGAGAGTAATTTGAATTTTTAATGAAATTATTAAATTATGGTGATAATTTTATATGTACTAAATATGTCATAATTCCAATGGATTATTTGTGGATTTAGAGTTCATAAAAAATTATATGACAATATAATACTCTTGATGACTAGGGTAATACATTAGGTGAAATGACTATGTCTTTCTCTATGTGTGAAACATTTTATATAGTTAATAATTGACTAAGAATGAGTTATCCCTTCGTTCAAATTAAATTACATGTTGAATATGAATTTTAATGAGTGGGTTAGACCTTTAAATTTTTAATACTCTGTCAGTTGATATTCTATAAGGAAATACAATGATTATCAAAGAATTTGGAAAACTATGGGTAAATTTAATAATGTGAATAAAGATTTGAGTTTACCATTATAGAAATTCATTTTGATTATATGAATTTGTATATTGTGTATGAATTTGAGTGATGGAAATTTTACTTTCTTACATCATGTATGACATCCTTGACCGACCTAAGTCTTCAGGTTAAATATCAATTTTTAGTTTTCTGATATTTAAAAAAGGAATTGGATTAATCCAAATATTATAAGATTTATTGCTATGTTATGTATGAATTATAGAATAATGTCATATTAATTATTTATCATTATTAATAATCGGATATTCTACTATTAGTGAATGAAATTATAGTTAGATAATTGTTTTGAAATGATCCAATAAAGATGTTTCTTCTTCTCTAAATTTAGGAACAAAATTAATATTTATTTTTTTATGATTCCATAGAAAATATTTCATGATCAAAACATATTAATGGAATTATTATCTATCATTTTATCTTGAGATAAAGATTATTAAAAATGATTAAAATGGGGGGATATATTTTTTTTAAATAATTAATATTAAAATTAAGATATTAAAAATTGATATGTGCAATCAAAATCAGATAAAAATCTGACGTTACTATGTGTTTTATTCAATTGTTAAAAAAATAAAAATAAAAAAAAGGTAAAATGAGAACGACGATAATATTAAGGATATGAAAATCAAGATTAGGGATGGGAAAATTCACCAAAAATTTAGATGAAATAATGTGAAGATAATCTAGAATAAAATATTCATTAAATGATATAAAATATAATGAACCTTATGTCATATGGTATTAAAAAAATCATATATTATTTTTAATAATAATATCAAGAGGAAAAAATTTTATCTTATGATCTCAAATTCTTTCTGGAATTAGTATGAATTTTTAATGAAGCTCTCATTATGTTTATGAAACTATAATGACGACATTACAATTACTATATGTAATTCATACATATTTTGAAGAAATTATTAATTTAAATTACCAATATGATATATTTTTGTTAATGGAAATGTCTCAAGAATAATGATATATATATATATATGATCATTTTTGGTTCATGAATAATTATAAAAGTATAAATAAATTAATATGAAATTATTTTACTAAATATAGATATTTTTTAAACAATATTTGGATGAAATTTTTTAAATTTTCCTTGAAAATGTATATTTGTGGATTTCTTGATTTTTTTAATGATTATTTTAGTTATATAAATTCAATAATTTACCCAAAATATGTGTATTAGGAAGAGAATCAAAAAAATATTTCCTAGAATTTTAAGATATATGTTCTCTCTAATATAATTAAATAAATCTCAAGAAATAAATTTTAGTGTGATAAAAATAGAGAGGAAAATAAAGGAAATTATAAATTAGGTGTCCAATGTATAACCACGTGGAAAAAACTAGAGTGCATTGAATTTGATTGTGGTCAGTGAGTTTTATCGTTTAGATTTTATTGAAGGGTTAAAATAATTACGATGAAGAGTAACCTATGATGAAGTGAATGAATTATTAGAGAGAATATAATAGAATTAGACAACCATTGAAATTTTAATAGTGTTCCCACTGAAAATATTATATAAAATATTAATAATAAATGTATTTTTTATATAAATTTTTTATTCACGCGTTTATGAAAACGTAAAAAAGAATTCAATAATATTTATTTAAGAATTAAGTCTTTTTTATTCAATAAGACTATTTTACTTATAATAGATTCACATTAATGGTTGAATGTTGTTTAAAACTAGTAGGATTATATGATAATAAAACATTTGATTTTGGTACTCATTCTAGTATATAATATATTGAACTCACACACACATAGATATATATATATATATATATATATTATCTTGGGTTGAGAATATATCATTTTTCTTAATGGCCCACTTTATTTACTGATTAAATTATAGTTTAAAATATACTACTTAGTGAAAATATTATCTATGAAGAGATAATATATATAGCACATTGATACGAAAACATTATGAAACATGTGTTCCATATATTACATTATTTTATGAATTTAATGTGGTTTATGTGATTAGTTTAAATCTAAATAGTTCATTATGGTCATAAAAACATTCAGGAATCATGTACCAAATGTTGATAAAGGTACGAAGTGTAATTTTAATTAATTTAAAATATAGTAACACATATGTTACCCCACATATAAGTCCACATAGATCATTTATGTAATTTCACATCAAATTCATCATAATTTCTACAGTTAAATGACAACACCAAATATCATTTATTGAATAATCCCACATTACTAAGAGAAGATATTTCAATATTACTTGAGAAGGTTAAGATATGGATTCTCATAATGTTATTACACAATTTAATAATGAAATATGTGCACCAATGGTTGATGTTATATCAGCATCATCAATATGGATCACCTCTTCTAAGAAGGAATGGTGGAATTAGGTATAATTAGTGAGAATGATTATGTTATTGTATATATATCTATTTTTATTTCATCTTATAGTTGGATCATCATTATAGTTCAATATAAAACTATAAATATTTCATATTAGTAAGTACTGATTTCCCTGATAGTTTTTCATTGCATTTTGAGTCTTCTTGAAGGATTTATATGGGCTTTAAATTCCATTAAATATTCTTCATAAATGATTTCTCTTCAATTAATCGTGATTTTAACACTTAATTCATTGATATAATTATGGAATAAATATTTCCATGTTGATTAAGTAGCATAGTATTATAAAAATATCACATATTTGGTTAAATAAATCAATGCCACATGAATTTGAATAGTTGGACAAGCTTTTCTAAGAGAAAGTGACTCCCAATGTTCGTCAAGATGGATCACCTCATTAGGATATATAATAAATAAAAATATATAATTTTATGATCAATTTGTGTTTTCATGGATTAATTCTCAATTATACCATGGAAAAATAGATTATTTGACCATAACATTGAATATTGGGATAGAGATGGTCAGATACTTTGATACCATACTGGATGAAGTATAAATCACGAGAGATGATTTCCTTGTGTCACTTAATGGCGGTGTAGATACCTGTGAAGATGATTATTATTTGATCGATGTGGATTAATCTATATAATACCTTATATACAAAATTATATAAAATGGAATAATTGTGAACTCTGCCTGGAAACTAATAATGATTTTAGAAAAATGGATTATTTGATGTCAATTTTATATAAATTACTTAGTTACTAGAGTAAACAACGATTGGGGTTGAAGCTTTTTTTTCCATATTGATGCGTGATTAACATATTATCCCATTTGGTGGTCTTTTATAAGAGTATATTTCAATTTTTTGGGGGAAATTGAGTCAAATTTGGGGTCTTGTTATTTCAAAAATACTTCATTATTGCATGTATATAAGGATATCTATATATTAACCTATGAAACCCATTTTGATGGTATATAAAATAAAATTCATAAACTTCAACACATGTTAACTACCTTGGGTAATGAGTACATCCACTAATGATCTATCTATTATTCTATGAATGGAATTTTATGTTATGGATTAATGAAATTTATGCCTAAAATGTTCCACAATACATTGAAATTGGAATCACATTCTATGGATTTTAGATATACAATATTCATGGAGTGATCTCACAATTGGAAGTTGGGGTTGGGGAAATAAGGTCTAATTGATGATTAAGAAAGATATATAATCCTTATCCAGTATGAATTGAATGCAACTGATGAAATGAAAATAGAACACTATATACAGGCTGCAAATTTCAAAAGAGAATAGAAAATTATATGGGTTTGAATTATTCACTATATACTATAAAAACTTAATAATCGATATATATATCTATATTTACATAAATTAAAATTATATTATTCACAATAATACATAGGTGAACAAAAATATCCGAAAGAGGGTAATATTTAAAGAACTCCACTTTATAACTTATCATTTATATTAAAAGTGGTTGAGACACTCTAATTTATACTTGTTTCTCTCCATATATAATTAAGTGAAAAATAAATTTCAATCAAATGGTTCCTTATTTATTTGTGAATGTTCTTAAAATCTTATAAATTTATGACAATATTATAAAATCAAAATGGATTATATTATGTACAATAATATGATCCAAACATTATATAAATTTACACACACAGATATATATATATATCATTCAAATTATAATTTTGAAATGTTTAAGCCACTGATGAAATATGGATCAAATTTATTCAGTTTAGGAATATTTCTATGGATGGATACAAATAAGAAATATTATGAATGAAATTAACCTTAACTATAATATTTGGTGAGTCCTTGTGATATAGGGCATAAAAATTTGGTTTCCATATAATTATCATTACTAACATAGAAACATTATTTTCAGATTTGGGATCAACATTGAGGATAAGATATTTTTATTATTTAAATATATATAGATATAATGTTAGATATGTTGTTTCCATTATAACATATAAATCTTATATTGAATAATTTTTTTTGATCTGTGGATTAAATATATTTTTTTCGTTTACTTTTTTGGTCAACACATATATCAATTTCAAATCCACATTATATAATTGATAATATGTTAAATAAATGAATTTTGGAAGTATATAAGTGTTTTTAGTTTTTAGATGTTGTTTGGAGACTATAGTAATTGATTCCGACAATACATGCATGAAAACTAAAAAAACATTAATTCAATATTCCATGTATGACATAACATATACATATATATGTAATAGGATACACATCTATTATTGATATATTTAATTCTGGAAACTTTTCATTAGATATATTTAAGGTTATATATATCATATAATGGCACCAATGAAATATATTGGGATCTATGTAAGAGTTTCATTCAACATAATCCAATCCAATTAAGAGAGAATCAAAATGTATGAGGATTATCATAACAAATTTTCATCCAATGATATAGTTCCATGTAAGGATATTTATATCCAAATATATTATCTCGAAAGATTATATATTTATAATTTTTATATATGTTAGAAAAATTATTAAAATTTTCATAATGATATCTTAAGAAGTTGTAAACATTACAAAAAGGTTTTTTGATTATAGAATTATTAAAAATGGTTATACATATAATGACATTATTATGGTTAAGGAATAAAAAGAAATATATTTTTTAACTTCTTAGGTTCAACTAAACAAGTATAATAAAATAATGTTGACCATGGATGGGGATTGGCAAGAATAACATGTATCATGAAGAATAATTAGTTAAGAAAATATCGAATGATGTCATTAAATTTAATTTTATTGGGAATTTAAAAATCAAAATGACTCATTTATTTTATATAGGTTCGTGAATAAAGATAATGAAATTGGGTTTTTAATGAATATATAGTGCATGGAAAAAAATAATGTCTAATTAATCATATAGAAACCTTTCATTAAATTAAGTGAAATTAATTGAAAGTAACATTTGATAAAGTAAGAATCGTGATATCTATGATTCTATAAAAAATTTCAATAATATGGAAAATGTAAAAGTGTAAAGTGTAGTATCAGTAGTGAAAGGGAAGAAGAAAAATAGAAATTGGGAAGAGTATGTGAGTATAATTTTGAAACGAAAGTAATTGAATTTGAAGATTATTAGAATAAGAGATTATGTATGTGAAAATAATTACATTGATGTGTTGTGAAGAAGAATATAATTAAGAGGCACAAGATCTAAAAACAACATGTGTTGGAGAACATTATATTTTCATTAGAGACTAATTAGAGTGGAATAATACTATGTATATTAATGATACATGAATGTGATGAACTTTTTAGAGAGGAATATTAGTAGAAAATAAATATAGATTATTCATATAACAGAATTTTTTTTATTACTTTCTTATTTGTATGAATGGAATGACAGTAGTGATTTATGTGATCATGGTAAATTTTATATAACTACAAGTATTAACATTATTTTTCAGAGGTTATCATTGTAAAATTAGTGTTATTATTTGATTCACTCCACACTATGTGCATGTGATATTTCTATTGGGCTATGAGATATATCACAAAAAAAGTGAATGTGGATGTTTTCATGTGAAATCATGAATGTAAAAATAGATATTTATATTGAATCATTCCCATATTTCTGAATCAATCATTATTAGTTTTTCCTTAATTTGTATACATGTTAATGGGATTTCCCTCTTAATATCAAGATGTATATAGTTAACTATATTTTATAAATTTTTTCTCATCAAATGATGTTTGATTTCATTAAAATATTCATTCTAAATAGATGATGTTTTGGTAACTAAAGACGAGGTGTTAATATTGGAAATATCTATTTGATGAATAGTATGGGGATTCCGACATTTTATTTGATAAGTCACTATATATGGAATGATCGTAAGAAACCAATTTTACTTTTCTATATTTTTAATGTTTTTTATGCTGCAACAAGATGGATTATTCCTCAAGATGAAGGTAATATAATGACATTGATTTATATGAATAATTTCATGAATGATGGTGGAGATCATCATTAAATATTATTATCGATAAAATAAAAAGTGATTCATTATGTTAGGGAACTATTGATATCAATTTCCATTTGGTTTAATATGAAAAAAAATAAATGAATGTAATGAAAAGTTAATAAAACCAATAGTATATGTTTTCTGATCATGACATAAAATTTTAATGAAAACATATTCTATTTTTTTGTTTAATTTTAAATAAGAGTAAATGAGATTGGGAGCACCATATATAATTTTGAATATCTTTTTGATGAAACTATGTTTGTTTATAAGATAACAAATATAATGTGATATATATTAAAAAAAATCTTGAAATATAATTATACATTCATTGAATGTTTTTATTTTTAAAATTTACATATCATTGTTATGTATTATGATATGCCGGTGAAATGATCATTCAATATTTATTCCAAGTAGATTATGGAAATACCCATAAATGATTAGAATAAATAACATAGTATTATTGAATTTTTATATAGTGATTCAAACTGATATATTGATACATGAACCAGAACAATATATTTTATCGGGAGAGATGGAAGAGCATGGGTAAACCAATTGTTTATGGTGGAGTAAAATTGTGAATGGTTTTGGAATCCACGGAAGACATTCTAGATAAATTATAACGGGATATCAATGAAGGGAAGACGTTATGAGCATGGTTAATGAGATACCATTTTAGAGATGAATGGAGAGAGTGTCCAATTAGGGAACAAATATTTTTATTACTTCAATGGAGTATGATTGTGAATCTTGAAAACCTGAAATGAAAATTTTTATGGGTTTTGGGAAGTGTAAAGATACACATTTTTGAGGAGTACAAGGCGTGCCACTGCCTCCTTTTTATGAGATATCCAGTATCGAAAATTTCATTTAGATATGAATTTTTTATGGCCTTTTTAAACACAACCCTTTACCACCATAAAAATACTATCCTTGATATTATTACTTTGATAGATGAACCTGGACGATTTTCCGTTATAGTATTATAATTTAATAAATTATATATAATGATCTATTGTGAGAGGATAAATACAATTTGAATAACTGATTATGGATTGTTGATAATATAGTGAAAATCTATCCCTTAAAAAAAATGATCTCACATGTTTGGATATTGAGAAACCAAGACTAAACTATAGACGATAATGTACAAAATAAGGGGATCGATCATGCTTCCCATTGCGGGTGTTGTTCTTATTTGACCCATGAAATAACTAGGCATATGTTTCCCAAAGGGGACTGATCAGCTGGTATTTAGAGTATTTTGGAAACAATTCAGTGATTATATTGATATTAGGATGATATACTACTGTTTCTGGAATAGTGGATTCATGGTAATGATCAAAATGGTTCTGAATTTACATAATGAGGCATGGTGTTTACTACGACATGTTTCATTTTCTGTGAGGTGTGAAACAAATCAATGGACGGAGATTTTTAATCCTTTCGTTTCATATAGGTTTATGTGGGATCTATGGTGGATGAACTACGGTCCCCCATTCCTAGTATAGTTAACTCATTCTCTCTATATAATATTGTCCCTAGGGTACTGTTTCCTTCAAATAAAAGTTGAAATAATAGAATATCAACATGGGTAAGATGGAATACTCAATGATGGGTATGAAAAACACTATTTATGGATTCTCTCTAGATGGTTATTTGAAAGGATGTGTATGAGTATAGGATAATAGAGTCTCAGTCATATTCATATTAATATTTTATTATGTCACATGAGTCTGTTTGGGTGCTTATGATGGGGTTATGGTTAGTTTCCATTCCATGTGTCATCTATTCAATATTATTATTAGGGAGGACAAATTGTATTCCATTTTAATGGATGAGCTTATCCATACAAAATATAGTCCATCCGGATATTTCTAATACCTTATGAGGATGTGTGAAATAATTGTTGATCAATTTATTAAGGTCAGTAATACCTAGAGGGAATGTAGATTTGGTGCAGATTCGTTACCCACCAAGGGGGGTCTTCATGAGCACACCATTATTAAATATAGTACCCTATATCCACCATATAATTATAACATCATTTTCAACAGACATTCCCTCAACCTCAACCACTTTTTACACCTTAATATATGGCTATATAAGGATGATATTTTCCTATTTATTCAACAAAATGGTAATTTTCATTCAAATATTAATATATTGATGATAGATTTATTTTAATTATTTTGAAATATATTTCACACATATCATGATTGGTTAAAATAAGAAAATTTAATGTCTATGTTAAATTATATATTATTTGTTTTTTATGGTAGAATTTTATACTTGGATACTAATAATCCATGATTGAAAGAAAATAACTATAAGTAGAGCCAGGATGAAGATCTGTACCCAAAATTGACCATTAAGTGAGAATGAATTAAAAAAATTATTTATAATGGTAATAATATTTCTAATTTTTATAAGATACATCCATTATCATTTCATGATAGATTTAATGTTTTTAAAGAACAATTGGAATTATTAATATATAGTAAAGAAAATGAAGATATGTATTTATAAATGAAAATTAATAGTGGTTAACATGTGAAAATACTAATTTTGATGAATGTAAGGATGATAAATATATGATTTTCAAGGTAAAAATGTAACATAAATACTTTATAATGAATATTTATGACTAAAAGAAGGATAATAAGAACTAGAACATGCGTTGTAAACCATTTACCAACAATAATTATTGTTATTCTGATTTTTTATAGTTTACCAAATATATTGATTTATTGGATATATTTATTTATTAATAGAAGAAGTTATATATTGATATGGAAATATAATTCAATTGGAATGGTAATTTGATTTATATTTCGCAATAATAATTTATATACATACAATAAATGTTAAAAAATTTAAATCCATATTTTCAATTATATTCATGATGTCAGATAAAACTCTTTGGTGATGGAAGATTAATTAGTTATAGTCATAAATAGAAGTCCATATACACATTCTATGGAATTATTATAAAAGTAGCGGGGGGTACATTTCGAATTTGAAAAAAATAATGATGAATTTTTTTTATCAAAATAGTAAATTAAATAAAAATGAAAATTATAGGAACTCTAACATGAAATAAAAAAAATCATCATCTTGTAAACGCATAATTTTAATAAATATATAATTTAGGGAGTATAAGGATTTTTGATTCTAATAAAATTTGTTCTCAAAAATGACTTGTGATTTATTATTAGTGATTGTAATATTAACATGTTATTTAAATATGACAATAATATATTTTTTGTTGAATTTTTCCCTTTTTTGATATTAATGTATCTATTCAAGATTTGGGAGCCTAAAAAAGTGTCTTATTAATTATTAATATAATTTTGAGTCTAAATTTTATGAGTGGTAGAAATTAATGTGGATATATCTCCCTTAGATATATAGTTTTAATAATAATTCTAAAAATTTATGCATAAAATATTCAAAATATATTTCATGGAATGAAATAATTTTTTGGAACAATAGGCCAACTGAGAATATATAGTGTAAATTTTTTCAAAATAATACTATTAAAAATGCATGTGTTTTGAAATACAGGACATTCTTAATATAATAAGGCTAATAAATTAAAAAAATTCCAGAATAATTATTATTTCATTAAAATATTAAAAAATAATATCCATGGAACTAAGGTAGTGAATTCTACTCTTATGTAATAGGGTACTTGATTATATTAATGAATTTTGGGTTTTCAGAAATCTATTTTAGAAATTTGATAATGATTTTTCATTATATAAAAAGAGGTACTAGATAAAAAAGAATATTATATAGAATGATGAAATTGAAAAATTTATTATTTATATATGGGTTGTGACCCAATTTGTATGTGTGCGCCATATTTATGAATAATACAATAATTATTTTTTAGATAAATTAAATATTAAATTGAATTTTAATTTTGATTTTTTTGAGAAGAGAAATAAATAAGGAAACATTTATCATGTTAATTAAACTGTGAAGATAAATATGTCTGGTACGAAGAATATAAAATATGTTGACATGTATTTAATGATTTTTGAATCATTAAATTTTAGTGAACATTGAATACTATTAATAAAATATAATGGATTGACCTCATGATATGATATTAGTGAAACAATTAAGTATATGGAACTACACATTCAACATAAAAATATAATTAGATTGTAAACAAACAAAATAAGGGATATATATTGAAAAAAATAGTTATACGACTGATGTTATGAAGATGATGTATACACATAATCCTTAATGGTACATGAGGAGGACTAATATTAAAATAAGTGTTATATATAAATGGGGGGGGAGGGTTGAGTAACCAAATATAGATTTTAATGAATAATTCAATTCATTCAACCATAAATGGATAAGGTATGAAAATACAATTGCACATCTAAATACATACTATGGATTAATATTATCAAATTAGAATAAAATTAAATGATAAAAAATATATTTACTCTTTTATTTATTTGAAAATATTATTTATAATGTAGGAGTGACCTATTTTTTATATGAATCAATTGATATATGTTTTATTAATGAATGAGGGCTCCTTTATAGGGTCATTTTGGCACATTGAGTGACTTTTTACAGGGTGTATGTTATGAATTTATTGTTTTCATGATTGAATATATCAACATTTAAATTGAGCTATAGTAATTAATTTATACATATCATATTCTACTCATGAATTTTTCATAATGATTTTTGAATTTATGTGATTATAATGTATTGATTTATGATGATATATATTCCCATACAACTATCATGGGTGTCATTCTATCATGTTAAACCAAGAGGATTTGTGTTAATGAATATTAATGTAATTTATTGGGTTTATTTATATCATGATATATTTATTCAATGATTTTTACCTACACTGTATTCCAATAATTCGGTGTCAAATTTATAATAAATATTTGTTTCTATGTTAATTATTTTTATTATATTTTTAGTTAATTTGATTCTAATAAATTCCCTAAGAGGATAATATAGAGCCCATAATCAATTGTGATGTTCTGGAATACATGTAGAGATTAATGAGATGATTAGTTTCCAATAAATCAATCATAATATCTATATACAATATTTTGGAAAATTATAATTTGAATAATATTATTCTATTCTCCTTTTTCACAAGATATAAATATAGTAAAATCAATAATTATTTTAAGAATAATATTTGAGTTGAAGGTATTGTGTATGTTAGTATCTAATTTTCTTTTTCTGAAAAGGTACCAAGATAACAACAATTATCTTTGAGATGATTTGAATAAAATGTAAAAAACATTCTATGTCCATATTTCATGTAATTATATCAAACATCACATATCAGGATATACACAATGGGATCTAAATCGAAGTTTGGAATACATGAATCCAGAACTATATTGGAAAATTTATTAAAGGGGTTTCTAATCATGTGCGGGGATTCAAGCTATATATGGAGATTGATGTATGAGTGGTGTCAACCCTATGTAGATCCATGAGGATATGGTTAGTGGTCGTTCCATGTGTCATATTTTCTACATTAATATTGGGGAGGTAATATTGGATTCCATTTCGATGGATGAGATTATCCATGGTAAATCTAGTCCATCATGAGATTTGTAATACCTTATTAGGATGTGTAGAATGTTCTTTGTTCAAGTTATTAAGGTCTGTCTGACATAGAGGGAAGGTAGATTTAGTGCGTTTTCATTATTCAACATGGGGGATCATGATGATCAACCCATTATTAAATATTTGAATCTATATCCCCTAAATAATTATAACATCATTTTCAATAGGCATTCCCTCTACCTACACCTCTTCTGAACCCTTAATGTATGGATATATAAGGATGTTATTTTCTTTTTATTCAATAAAATGGGAATTTTCAATCAAATATTAATATATTGATGACAGTTTTATTATAATTATCTATAATTATATTTCACATATATCATGATTTGTTCAAATATTAAAATTTCATATTCATGTCAAATTATATTTTATATGTTTTTTTGTGGGGGGATTTTAAATTTGGATACTACTATTCCATGATTGATAGAAAATAATGATAGGTAGAGTGAGGATGAATATGTGCACCCAAAATATACCCTTAATTGATAATTAATTAACCTATTTTTCTAATTATAATAGTAATAATATTTATAAATTTTATAAGATATATCTATTATCTTTTCATGATATATGAAAAAGTTGTGAAGAATAAGTAAAATTATTTATATTTAGTAACGAAGATGTAGAAATGTTTTTATAAATGTAAATGAATAGGGATTAACATGTGAAAATAGAAATATTGATGAATTTAAGGATGATAAAAATATGATTTTCATGATACAAATGGAAGATAAATACTTTATAATGAATATCTATGAATTAGATAAGGAGAACAAGAACAAGGACATGTGTTGTACACCATCTATCAACAATAATTATTATAATTTTGACATTTTTCTATAATTGAATAATGAGATTGATTTATTAGAGAATTTTTTATGAAATAAAGAAGTTATTTATTGACATGGAAATTTAATTCAATGTAAATAGGAATTTGATTTATATTTCTCAATAAAAATTTATATAGGTACAAAAATGTGAACTTTTTTCAATCTAATTTTAAAATTATTTTCTTGATGACAAACAAAGATCATTGATGATGGAAGAGTAGGGAGTTTTATTCATAAATATAAGAATATATACACATGTTTTTTATCGATCATAAAAGATACAATGTCTATATTTTGAATCAGAATAAATTTATGATGACAAAAATTCTCAAAAAAAGTAAATTACATAAAAATGAAATTTACAGGAACTCTAACATAAAATATAAAACCTAAACATATTGTGAACCCATAATGTTAATAAATATATAATGTATAATGTATAAGATTTTTTTATTCTATAAGAAATAGTATTGAAAGAAGACTCCATATTTTTTATTGGGGATTTAAAGATTAACATAATATTTAAACATGACTGTAATATATTTTTTGATGAGTTTATTCCTTTTATTGATATCAATGTGTCTATGAAATATTTGGGAGCATAGAAAAACGTGTCTTATTAATTAATAATTTAATTTGGATTCTAAATAGTATGATTGGTAAAAATTAATGTCGATATATCTCCCGTATATATATATATATATATATAATTATATGAATAATTAAAAACAATTATGTATAAAATAGACAAAATATATTTCATTGATTGGGAGAATTTTTTGGAACATAAGTCCCACAGTGAATCTATGGTGAAAACTATATCGAAATAATACTATAAAAATTCATGTGTTTTAAAATATTGGATATTCCTACGATAATAAGGCTAATATATTATAAATTTATTGGATAATTAATTTTTCATTATAATGTTAAAAAATAATATCCATGGAACTGAAGCAGTGCATTCTCCTTCTATGTAAGAGGGTATTTTAAGCTCTTAATGAATTTTTGTTTTGAGAAAACTATCAATGAAATTTGATAATGATGTGTCATTAAAAAAATAGGTACTAGATAAGAAATAATATTATAGAGAATGATGAAATTGAATAAATAATTATATATTAATGGGTTGTGACATAATTTGTATTTGTGTCCCATATTTATGAATATTAAAGTAATTTTTTTAGGTAAATTAATTAATTTTAATTAATTTTAATTTTGAATGATTTTTTGAGAGGAAAAATACACCAAGAAACATTTATCATATTAAATAAACTTTTAAGATGAATATGTCTGGTACGAATAATTTAAAATATGATGATATGTATTTAATGATTTTTTAATTATTAAATTTTAGTTAACATTGAATACTATTAATAAAATATAATAGAGTGAACTCAAGAATATGGTATTAGAAAAAAAATATTAATATGGAACTAAATATTCAACATTTAAATAATATTATTCAAAAAAATTAAGAGATAGATTCTGAAAAAATAGTTATATGGTTGATGTTATGAAGATGACGTATAAAACTAATCTATAAGGGGACATTAGAAGGGATAATATTAAAATAATTGTTTTCTATGAAGGGGGGGATTGAGTAATCTAATATAGTGTTTAATGTATAATTCAACGCATTCAAGCATAAAGGTATAAGTTATGAAAAATTCAATCCCATCTCTAAATACGTACTATGGATTAATATTATCAAAGTAGAATAAAATTATATGATAGGAAATATATTTACGTCATTATTTATTTGAAAATTTTACTTATAATGTTGGAGTGAAATAATTTTAATATGAATCAATTTATATATGTTTGGATAATGATTGATGACTCTTATATATAGGAATTTTGGTATATTGAGTGAGTTTTTATAAGGGTTATGTTAAGAATTTATTGTTTTTCATGATTGAACATTTCTACTTTTAAATTGAGCTATAGTAATTAATTTATATATAACATATTCTACTCATATATTTTTCATAATGATTTATAAATTAATGAGGTCATAATGTATTGATTGATAAACGTATATATTCCCATATAAATTATCATGGGAATCATTCTATCATGTTAAACCAAGTGGATTGCTATTAATGAATATTAATGTAATTTATTGTGCTTATTTATATCATGATATACTTTTTCAATGATTTTTTCCTAAACTGTATTCCAATAATTCTATATATAATTTATAAGAGTGATTCATTTCTATCTTAATTATTTTTTATACTAATATTGGTTCCTTTGATTCCAAGAACATCCAAAACATGATATTGTGGAGCCCGTGATCTATTGTGATGTTCTGGAATACACGTGGAGACTTCTAAGATGATATGTTTCCTATAAAATAGTAAAATTATATAAATATATTATTTTGGAAAATTTTAATTTGAATATATGAGGTTAAGGCATTCTGTATGTTAGTATCTAGTTTTATTTTTTTAAAGGTTCCAACATAATAATAATTATCTTTGAAATGATCTGAATAAAATGCGAACAAATTTCAATTTCCATATTTCTTGTAATTAGCTCCATCATCACATATGGGGATATACACAATGTTATCTAAATATGAGTTTGGAATTCGGGAATCTGGAACTATATTGCAGGATATATTAAAGGGGATACACATCATGTGGAAGGATTCAAGATATATATAGGGATTGATTTTTGAGTGGTGTCCACCCTATGTAGATCTATGTATGATAGAAATTTGACATAAGAATATTAAAATCATTTATAGATATTCAAATATTTATATTAATGTTATGATATTTATATCCCTACATCATGATTAAGAAAGATAACAGTTTCAAAATTATTATTTTTGAATGAAAAAATAAGTGGGATAATTATATATAAATTTCATCAGTGTTTATTATAAATAATATAATATTTGATACAATAAATAGAAAAGAATTTTTCTCCCCATAAATGAAGAATTTATGTTTTGGGTCATTATGGTATTAATATTGTAATATCTTTGTCACAACAAAACCTATGTCATGATAGAGTAGTGACTTGGAACTAATTTTTAAATGATTTATAAGATGTTATAATAACGAGTTTAAATGAAATTGATAAAAAAATATTTACATTAATATTAATTTCAATTATAATATTTTAATAGTGCAATATCTGATACTAAAATGTATTAGGATGTTGGATATATATTTTATCTATGAAAAAGATTTCAAATATGAATTATATTATATTAATCTTATAACCATTAATGCAAGAAAATTATTTTTCTAAAGGGATGTAAGTATTTATTTAAGAAACTTTATGAAAAAAATAATGAAATGTGGATGATGTCATTATATAAAATGTGGTTCACATTGTTAAATATAATAAGAATAAGGTAACATGAGAATATGAATATATCACCTAAATGTATATGGTGCATGTAAAAATTGTGCAGTAGTTTCAAAATTATTTTATTATAAAAATAGTTATGTGTGGTTAAAATATTTAAATAAAGTCACAACTTTTCTAATTGTTATGAATAATATTTTAAAAATTTTATTATCATGATATAACTATTATAACTGACTCATAAAATATAACATAAGAATACAATAATGTTTTTTAATATTAGGTTAGTTTTTTGGGAGACCAAACATTTTATTATTATTATAACAAAATAATTGGATACAAAATTATTTTCAGTACTCATTTGTTGATAATACTAGGTTGTTTGAACATTTAAAATTTGGAAAAACAATAATTATTCACTTCCTAATTGTAGTCATTTAAATTATTCAATGATTTTCCTTGTTTGTTGACATCCTTGATGTGTCTGTTTCTTGGTGAGATTGATCACTCTAGTATTGAATATACAATTATTTCATAATAAATAATAATAATAATGAAAATAAATTTAGTTGATGATCCCTCCTCCCATTGAACTTATCCTTCTAATATCCAAATAAAACATATACAACATTACAATAATCCAAACCTATCTTATTTGTATTTTTTATTTATCTTCACTTCTGATATTTTCACATGGATAAATAAATATAGGATAGATGTAATAAAACATATTTTCATGATGATACAACTCATTTTAATTCAATTTATAATCATTTTTTTGATATTGGATAACATGCACTATGGAGTATAGACGGTCATCGAAGCATCCAGGGTTTTGTTAGTGTGTGGAGTTATAGAAAATTGTAATACAGGGATGGATTAATGATTACCGCATAGTTATTATCAACCATGCATGATGTAAGTGGAAGGATCTCAGTGGCAGGTTGGAGGTGACATGGATCTATAAAACTTTTTGGTCATAGGTACACATCTATAAAAATTGTCTAAAAGAAATTACAAAGGTAATTTTATTGGGATATGGTTACCCAAACCATTCCCCTAAACCATATGGGATACTCATTGTGAAGTGGTGTCGCACATGGTTGGCACATATATTGACCAACCTGGTGGTTATGCTATGTGACCCTGTCCATGTGAGTAAAATTCTTATTTATCCATTGATATTTCTAAAATAAACTCCCTTATTCTTCATTTCATCTGTAGCTGATGAAACTCATCTCCCTCTATGACAATCTCCCCTCACAAATATTCTATTTCCATTAGATATCATATATCAGATATCTAAATCATGATCTTTTTGAATCATCGGATAGCCATATTTATGCTCTCTGGTGCCCTCTTCCTTATTTTATATGTTTATCTTCTAATATGTTGTGATATTTAGGTTAAAACTCATATGTACTATTTTCTAGTAATTGGACCATTCTCCATTTTAATTCCAACATATATAGAATCTGACATTAATATAAGATAAGGATTCATCTAGAAACCTATGATAGGTGGTCTAGTTGGATTCCTAAAATTACCTGTTGTTTTCATAGCCTCACTATTGTAAACCACGTCATCTACTATCACAAATTTCCAAAAAATGAGATCATTGATTCTAAATATTTTTTTCATGGTATTACACCCATGTTGATCCTTTCAAGGTAATTAGAAGATTCCATCCATGATCACAGAAACTCCCAAGTGTGTGATATTGGAATGACCACTTTATATTTAATTTTATAAATAACTGTGAAACCCTATACATTGATGGCTTGGATTGGAAATGGAATTACGCTTGTATTTAATAGATTAATTTCTAACAGTAATATATAAGTGATCGGTAAAAAATTATAACTGAATTTATATAAAATATTTGATTAAATGGATAAATAAATTTTGAAATACTTACCATCAAGATGGTTTTCATTACTTAAATGGATTAAATGGATTATTAATAATTAATGATATTGAGAGGAGAGTCCACACCCACTGATGAATGTTATATATAATTCGATTAAATGATTTTTTAGAACAATTTGGATACCAGTATTGATGATTATAAATTTTATGAGGTGATTTTTAAACATATTATTATTATTATGATTACTCAATTGTGATTGGATGTGTAACAGTGGGATTTGTTGAGTATGGTTTTTCACTCTCCCTAACATCTAGTGTTGGGCATGAAATCTCACACCTTTATACTATAACCAGGGATATGGGCATGAAATTCCACAGTCCACTATCAAGGGTGTCAAGAATGAATTTTCAACCAACCTATCTCGAGTTTTTAGCATGATGTCTCATATTCATATTCTGATTCTGGGCATTTACCCTCTATTTATGCCAATAATCTCATTTAGACATGTTATGTATGTGTGAGGTATTCCCTAGGCCATCCAACACCTAGTATCTAGATATATTGATAATTTAATGCCCATATAGATAGTCTATATAGGTGGATATAGTATATAAGTATACAATATATGTATTTATACTATTTATACAAATGGTTACCGATCGAACTCATTACATCCTACGCTGATGTAGGCAATGTTCACCAGGTGTCCTATTATAACCTAATATGATGGTTATGTATTTGAATCTATCCTTCCATATGAGTTTATATTAACTTCCCACTCTTTAGTTACGTAAATTACATGGATTACATATAAAAACTTTTGGTGGTGGCCTTCTAGTATTTTATCTAACACCCTACTCCTTCCACCTTTCGTACAAAAGTATATTACTTGTCTATAGTCATGGAAAAAGGAAGGATCCCTTCTATAGGTTCTTGATATGATTTTATAATATTATAGATCCTATGAGTAGAGGAATGATCATATTTTTGATAAAATTTTGAAGTAGTCTCTTATTGTTTCTGTAATTTTATATTTTTTTATTGCATGATGTATATGCGGGTACCCAGTTTCCAATTTTGTTTATATCTTCATTCAATGAAAAATGGGGGTATATAAATCAAATCGTTGAAATTTTTTATAATTATAATTAATGATTATCTATTCTTTTATAGTTTATTATTATATCTTTTATATTCTAATTTCAACTACAGAGGGTTATTAGTCCATTGTTCATAGTGTTTGATTATATTTTTCTTCTACTTTTTCAACAATCTATTTTATCCATTCTCTCAATTTGATATGAGGGTATAGTCTCCCCCATTGTACCATCTTAATAATCTGGCTTTCATTCGGTATCCTCTAACATATAGGGAGTCACACTTGATAAAACAACCAATAATTTTATCAATGGTGTCACCCTTATCATAATTATTCAATATAGTAAAAATCCCATATAAATCCCGTATGTAATGTATTAAAAACATTTTAAATGAAGAATGAATGGAAGAAGATGTATTTTTAGATGATTAAGAACCTATACCAATTGAATAATGTCTTCACCATTAGAAGAGTAATGTGACCATTGAGAACAATAATCGGGCCAATAGATTGTAATCCTTAAATATTAAAGTATAAATAAAACATAGGTATATTATAAATGAATTTATGATATATTTATGTATAGTGTAAATAAATAAATGTTTTAAAAAGGAAAAATTAAATTTTTCATTTTTTTAAGACATATATTTATACTTAATTTTACAAATTGTTATAATTATTTAAAATAAAAATTATTTTCTAAAAATTTATTAATAAATTAATATTTTTTCATTTTATTATTATAATATCATTTTATTATCCTTTTTTATTTTAAAAAGTTTCATAAAATAAGATATAATTTTAAAATCAGTATATTTATAATAAATGATTATTTTATTTAAAAAAATTCTCATTATTAGAAAATTATTTTAATAAAATACATTCTAATTTTGAATTCTACATGTTGAAAAACGGGATAGGATATTTTTTGGGGTTTTTCTAAAATAGTTGAACATGTGGTGAATAGCGAAATATAATAATACATAGTATTTAAAAAATACCTGAAGTATTGTGTCATATATGATTTATAGATAATTTAGTACCATAATATAAAAAAATACTTCATTATTTCAATATATTTATTGACAAGTAACAAAATATTTATAGTCTTGAGCCAAAATAATGAAATAATGAATAAAATAGTGGGAAAATGCCATTTTCCTCCCCTCTAATTACCACCGATAACAACCTCTTCTCCTCGAAAATTTAAATATTTTATCAATGTCCAAATTATGACCAATAATCATCCCAATCTTATCCTATGGGTATATGATTCCTCGGTCTCAAAAAAATCCAAACCCTTTACCACATAGAGGTTCTCAAGGAGGATAAATTCAAGATGAAAAATCCTCTTCCAATTTCTTTTAATTTATTTTCAAATATATTTTCTTCTATAATTACCTCATCAAATAACCATATCAAAGTGACATTAAAACACTATTATATTATATAAAATATACTTTTACCATCATAATGGAATAATTCACCATCAAAACTCTTATGCTCTCCCTTTTATTCAAAAAAAATGAAGACAACATTCATGAGTTTTCGATTCACCACATTGGTGGATGACATGTTTTCATTTTTCATTACCTAAATCAGAGATAGCCATAAAATTGTTATAATGGTTGATAATATTAAAAAATATATTCTATATTTTTTTATTTTACATAACTAAATTATATAAATAATTTTAAATAATCTAACAAAATTAGTTCGTAATGATAAAAAAGATACTGAAAAAATCTGAATGATTATCACAATTATATTATATAATGATTCTTTCTCACCTAATTTATCCACATAGAAATATATAATAATTTTATATTCTGTATGATTATTAATAACATATAATTTCATATTTATAAAATTAATCTCATTTTATATGAACCTCCGTACTCTTATAAAAGTGACCCAATCATAAAACCCAAAAAAAATTATCACTCTAATGCAACGAAATTGAATTTTATAACTCATCAAAATTTAAACAATTGAAGTTAATAAAATTATATTATATAAAATAAATCTATAAATATATCTTAATTAATATATTAATTGAAATAATTTTTTTATCCAGGATATTAAGATCACGTGCAAAATCATTTTCGATATATGGTAAGAGATTCTCTACGAACCCCCAATTCTCATTCGGTTACACTTAATCAATCATTACATTAATGTAATAATTAATTCTTATTTTGTAATTTTCATATATTATATATTTAACTTCCAAACATATTTACTTATCCAATACTACCTTATATAATGTGAAAATATATGTTTTATTAGATTCCCTTTTCAATTCCTCCTAATAAGAAAACCTCATTAAAGGGAGATTCCCAATGTAATAACCACATTAAAGAAGAATGAAATATGTATTATAAGAAACAAATTTTATCCATAAATCACTAATTATATCATGAAAAACTATATTGGTTGACATATTATTTTATACAAACAATTAATCTTTTTTCATCTATTAATTAATCTAGGATATTTCTCCTTAAACCGCATAATTGTGGCTCATTTATAATGATTTGTGAAGTCCTTTTTCAAATTTTCACACATAATATTTACATATAATATCATGATATATGCCTATTTTTTCTTATTAAGTTTCATTTATGTTTTAAATCAATTAATCTATGTGAACCTTTAATACATGATCATTTATTATTCCATATTACCCGATTACGATACCCATTTCATTCTATGGGTAACTCATATATTTTTGTTTGACTAGTCATTTGGAACAAACATTAATGATCATGATATGATGAGTGAAACCAAAAATCACTGAAATTTATTGGGTAATGTTTAGACTCATGAGATATCATGTTTTGATAAATATTGAACCTAATTACATTATGGGACATTGTCTACTATGTGATATAGTCTTGATAATTATCCTTAAATAATGTATATTATATATTATATTTTGATTTTATATTCCAATAATGACATTATTTTATGTTTCCACGTTTTTTATATAACTTTTACATGATTTTATTCATGTTTAATTCCATTTATTCCATCATTTCGTCCCTTCTAACATATTTTATAGGTTTTATTCTTCTGATTATTCCATAAATGGGTTTTTTATCTCATCCATTTGTTCATGTATTCGCTATCTTCTACTATGTATACGTAATATATAAATGGATGTTCTAAACAAATTATGGATATTAAATAAAATATTTTTCTATTTGGGCTTCATATTTTCTATGTATGTACATAATCTTACAATAAGACTGAACATTAATACCCTTTGTTGTATTTGTTGGATAAATATGTTTAAAATTATGTTATAATATGTTAAAATAGTTATCCCATTATATTTGTTGTCATAGGAAATGTCTAGCGATTTTCTTGATATTTTTACTAGAATACTTTAGTAAAAACCATATGGATGATTCTATCACCAAGGAAAATCTAGATAGGAACATAAGGAATTATAAGTTCGGATATTCTTTTCATTTGATTTTTTTTCTTTCTATTTAATATTTTTCAATTTTATATTCTATTTAGAAAAGTATATATTCCTTCCATTATTATAGTATTTTCTTAGTTAATTGATTGATATAGAATAACCCATTCCAATAATCATTGTGATAGAAAATTCAACAATTTCCCTAATGAAATACCAAATTTTATTGAAACAAGATCTTAAAACTTCATTAAAATATTAGCATAAATTGATCATGTTATGATTAATATCTTGTATCATATAGATCACCCTCATTCCCATATATATGATAAAGGATTAGTTGAATCTATTATATGATAATGACCTCCCATAATTAGTGAATATTTTGATCCCCTCCCCACAAAACAATTGATTAAATCAATTGAGAAGTTATTATCAATACTAATATTCTCAGTAGAATAGAATTTTGGGTTTGTGTTATATCATTTTGATGTGGTAGTAGATCTGTGGTAGAAAATGATCATCAAAATTAAGTACAAGGAGGATATTGATTCCTTATAATTTGAATATTTAATGAAAATATTGTTTCAATAAATATTTTCCCAGAACTCTCCATCATAATATGAAGAGGGAGTTCTTTATATTGAAGCAAAACAAAGATGAGACTATCAGGGTGTATGATGACAATATCAAAATAATTTAAATACAAAGCTGTGAATTTTTAATTAACACCAAAAGAATGGTGGCATGATTCATTATCCAGGTAAAACAATGTTTATAAAAATCATTTGTGATTCTAGAAATAGAAATCTATGAGGATATTTTTTTATATTATGATATGATTGAAATATATTTTGGTGATTATAATTGGTTTCATTGTCCAAGATAGCAAAATAGTAAAATAATGTTAAATATGGGAGGATAAATAGATAAATTATATCATGGAATTAAAACCCAACATCCCACATGTTTAATATTTGGGAAGAATCATACTGTAAAGTACCTAAGGGTAAATAAGAGATGCTTCAAATGTGGAAGATAGTGTAAAATATCTAATAACTACGAAATGGATATGATGAATCCCACTAGAGTGGAAGAATAGAGGATGGTTTGGATCAACATTAATCATGTAGTGATTTTTTTGAAATCTCACAGAAAATGTTAATTTTTAAATCCATTTTTCAAAACTAAGAGTTTCCATAGGTAATCATTGATGAAAACTTCCTAGGTTACAAGGAAGGGCACACATTAACACTACTGTTGAGGTAGATCCTGATAATTATTTAGTTTTAGGTACACTGGTTATTCATTCACGAATAGATAACATCATATTTGATTCTATTTATACATATTCTTTCATACCGTTCAAGAGTAGTATTATTATTTAATCACCATATAAAAACATGGAGGTTGAGTTACCTTTGAGAAAAAATGGGGAAATTATTTCATCGTACATATATAACTACTCCATGGTTAATATTTTTAAAATGAACTACCCAAAAAAAATCACAATTCCTTTGGTGGAGTCTGATTCTATATTGGGCCTGTATTTTCTATCTTAATACAAATAAAACATCAGCTCTTGGGAAATTTATATCACTCATCGCATCCTGAAGCATCATTCAATTCTGTAAAAGTGTAAGGACAATGATGATTCTTTGATTGGATTCATAATCTCATGTTTGGATATTATTTCCTTATTATAAAGCATATCTAGCTCAAATTATTGAGTCAATAGAAGGAATAATGATCTAAGTCATACCTATGGCAAGGGACTACACTTATTTGTTCTAAATTGAATTTTTTAGCGTTAATTTTTAATGGAAAGTTGAGTTCTCAATTAAAATTATTAATGGATCTTCGTTTACGTCAAAGTCACCTTATATTATGGAAATGACAGAGTTTTAAGAACTTATGAATCAATTACATGAGAATATAGACAAGGGTTTTATAAGTCCATGTGCTTCACCATGGCATGTGCCATTAGTCTACATAAATGTGAAGGATAAATCAAATCACCACAACAATGATTACAATGAGCCCTAACAAATCAAAATAAAAAATAATAATCCCCATCCATGGATATATTACTTGTTCGATAAACTATGTGGGGACAATTATTTCTCTAAGGAGGATCGTTGTTCAGGATATCACTAATTAACGATAATGAAGGAAGATACTCCGATAATTTTTTTTAAATGGTGTATGGATACTATGATTTTATAATAATTCCCTTTAGACTCAATAATTATCCATCAATTTTCATGGATTTAATTAATACATTCATTATATATTACCTTGAAAAAATTTTGGTAGTCCTTTTTTATGATATTCTAATATACTCCAAAAGTATGTATGAACATGAGTAGCATTTGAATACTTTGATAAATTCATTGCGATGGAATAATTATTATGTTATGTATGATAAATTTGAGTTCTTGATGGAGGAATTATCATTCTTGGGTCATATATCTCCAGTATATGAATATATATGGATCCTTCAATGTCAAAGGAAACATAACTGTGTCTTAGAAAAACATATATAAAAAATATTTATAGCCTCCTTGGTCTATCCTGGTATTACCTATAACTTGTGAATAAAATATTCTCAATGTAAAAACCACTAACCAAGCGTACATGAATGAGAGTGATGATTTTCTAGGCCAATGAATATTATGTTTTAATCAATGAGTTCTAAAAAGGCCTATCACTACACCAATACTCACACTACCAATATGTGGGGACCTAATTATGGCATACAAAAATAATTAAATAAATTTATTAGGATTTGTAGTAATGAAAAATGATAAATTGATAACCTAATCCTCAATGAAGATGAAAATTCATGAGAAGAGAAATCTTATGCATGATTTGAAGATATAAAATGCGATATTTGTGTTGAATATAGAGTAGAAATATATATATAGGAAGAAGTGTGAGACATGTACTGATCATAAAATCCTAATATATATATATAGAGAGAGAGAGAGAATAATATGTTCTGGATAATATAGTTGGATCTCATAACGTATCAGGACTGGTTTATCCAATTCCATCATGGTAAAGAAAATAAGGCGGATGATTCTCTAAGGATAAATATCCTGCAACATTATAAATTTTTAGAATTGAAAATGGTCCAATCATTATATACCTTCAAATGATGGACATGTGAATCATTATAGAAGTAAAATCATTAAACCTTTTTCAAATTATTTCTTAATAATACCATATATAGAAAATAAGGGTTTATCAATGAAATGATGGGGATATTTTATAACAAGAGGAATCTATCAGAAATGAAACATCCTCAGATATCATAATAGATGATGAAGGAGTTACGAGATTTTATTCCTGATTATATGTATCATATGATCCATATATAAAGAAGGATATTCTAAACTATGCACATAGCTCAACTTTCTCCATTCACCCAAGAATCATAAATATGTATCGAGATATATGAGATCACTATAATTGTGACATTATAATGAAGGATATCAATAAATATACATCGAAATTTCTAGGTTGGAAACAGGAGATGTTTGAAAGTAAAAATTATAAGGGGATAATGAAATCATTACCCATACCAATATTGAAGTGGAAAACCATCACCAAAACCATTTTCACCAAACATCCAATGACATCCAGATAAAATAATTCTATTTGGGTCACTGTAGATCATCTTACAATGATATGTCACATAGTCCCTATTTGAGAGAACATATCACAAGAAAAAGTTTTATTAATATGAATTAGAGAAGTGGTAAGTCTATATAGAGTACCAATATACATTGTATCATATAAAAATCTATTATTCACCTCACAGTTAAAAAAAATATATATTGAATTCTCTAAACAATGAGCTAATCATTATTACGTCTTACCATAATAAAACTAATGGCCAAACAGATAGGATTATTAAAAAAATGGAAAAAGTGTTGAGTGAGTTTTAAAAAAAACTACAATGGAGTATGGGACAACCATCTTCCTCAGGATGACATATCCTACAATAATAGTTTTCACTAGAGCATCAAATTGGCTCCATATGAATCTCTTTATCAGAAATGACGTATACCACCAACATGTTGGGATGATGTTTGTGAATGAAACCTTATTGGACATCAAATGGTCAATTAAATGGTAGAGAAGTTGAACTCCATTCAATATCACATCATGGAAACCCAAAGTTGATTGAAGAGCTATGCTGGAAATTGTGAATGGGACCTAAAGATTGAGGATGGAGACATAGTATAACTCTATTTATATGCATTGAATAGGATCACGAGATTTCGGAATAATGGAATGCTAAGTCCCATGTACATTAAAAAATTTATGATTCCTGATAATGTTGGATTTTTGTACTATCAAACTTCACCTATACCTACCATGTCTGAAGTACATTATGTATTTCATGTATCACTTTTAAGGAAATACATACCATATCCATCACATTTACTGAATCCTGAGGTGGTTTGGTTGGAAAATGATATCTCTTACAAGGTGTAGTCAATGATGATTTTAGACCATAATTATAATGTTATATTCAATAATACTTCTCACCTAGTTGAAATACAATGGTGAAACCATTTGTATAGTGACACAATATGTGAACCCAAGGAAGCGGTGAAGGAGATGTTCCTTTACTTGATTTCACTATATTTTGTAAAATAAAATTTTGAGGGAGAAATTTCATAAGTGGACAAGAATGTAACAATGCATAATTTTATCAATTGAAAATCCCTTCTTATAATTATTACATATAGTGTAAATCACATAATAATCACATTGAGAACACAATAAATACTATTATGTGATGAATTATGAGAATGAAAGGTTGTTCCAGAAGTTAAGGATCATAAATTAATGGAATAGTAACTTGAACATAAGAATTTTAATGGGACTATAAGGATTAGTATTCAGGTCAATATAATAGTATCATCTCAAATTAAAGTAGAATGCAATTTTAGGTATATATTTAATTAAAATGTGATATATTTATTTCATAGTTTATGTAAATTTCTTAAAAATTATAAATTATGCATTGATATTTTTATAAAAACATAAATGATTATATATATTTTAATAAATAATATAATGATTTAAAAGAAAATTTTTTTTTGAAAAATTTATTACAAAATGAATATTTCATATATTTGTGAATATACGACAATTTTATGAGATATTATGTACTTTTCCAAAGTTTCATAAAATAAATTATAATTTTAAAATCATTATTTTTCATTTTATTGATTATTTTATTTAAAAATTAATTTTTCATAATTAGAATAATATTTTAACGAAATTGAGTCCATTTTAAAATTGTACATGTTGAAAAAGGGATATATTGAATTGGTTTTATAATAATTGTTCAATTATTGTGAATTTTTAGATGCAATAATTTACTGTATGTAACAAATACCTAAATAATTTAGTCATTAATGATTTATGGCTTATATATTCCCAAAATTTATAACGCTCCATCGTTATTTTAATATATTTTGTGATAATGTTCATAATATTGATAGTATTTTTTCAAAATGATAAATTTTGAATAAAATAAGGATAAAAAATCCCCCCCCTCCTATAAATACCACCTTTACCACATATTCTCATCACACATTTCATCCATGTAGATATGTCCAAATTCTGCCCAATTATCTTAGAAAAAATCTCCCCTCCATCTCGGAGCCATTGGTCACAAAGAACACCAAACCCCATTCCTATTTCATTTTATTTAAATCTCTTTTCAAATTTATTTTATTTTATTAGTATCTATCACTTCACATTATACTGGTTAAAATAAACTATATTTTCTTATATATACTGTAATTTTTGACATTTTAATGGAAAAAATCATTTTCAAACCAATTCTACACTCCATTTGTTTTTCATAAACTGAAATCATCATATGTGAGGTTTTGATTCACTAACTTTGTGGACAACATGTTTTTTTCTTACCACTTTTAGGGATTTTCATAAAAACATTATAATGGAAGAAAACGTTTGTAAAATGTATATTATATTTTTTATGTTATGGAGATAACATATATACATGATATTAAATAATAAAACAGAAATATATCGAAAATACTGAAATGGAACAGAAATAATCTAAACAATAATAATTATTTTCTTATCTAATGATTGATAATCTCCCCATATAAATAAATGAATTATATGACCATTTTATCTTCTGTATTATCATTAACAATATATAATCATAATTAAATAAACTTATTATCATTTTATATTAACCATCGTACTCTTATACTAGTGCACAGATCATGAATGTATGATATATTTATATCAGAGTGTAAATAAATAAATGTTTCAAAAATGAAAAATTAAATGTTGCATTTTCATAAGACATATATTTTTATTTACATTTTAAAAATTGTTATAATTATTTAAAATAAATATTATTTTCCAAAAATTTATTAATAAGTTAATATTTTTTCGTATTATTATTATTATATCATTTTATTATGCTTTTTATTTTAAAAAGTGTCATAAAATAATCTATAATTTTAAAATCAAAATTTTTATAATAAATGATTATTTTATTTAAAATAAAAATGTCTCATCAATAGAAAATTATTTTAATAAAATTCATTCTCATTTTAAATTCTACATGTTCAAAAAATGGATAGGATATTTTTTGGGTTTTTCTAAAATAGTTGAACATTTGGTCAATAGTGAAATATCATAATAAATAGTATTTAAAAAATACTTGTAGTATTGTGTCATATATGATTTATAGATAATTTAATACCATAATATAAAACAATACTTCATTATTTAAATATATTTAGTGACAAGTAACAAAATATTTATAGTCTTGATCCAAAATAATGAAATAATGAATAAAATAGTGAGAAAATTCCATTTTCCACCCCTCTAATTACCACTGATAACAACCTCTTCTCCTCACAAATTTCAATATTTTATCAATGTACAAATTAAGACCAATAATCTTCCCAATCCTATCCCCCGGGTATATGATTCTTTGGTCTCAAAAAAATCCAATCCCTTTACCACATAGAAGTTCTCAAGGAGGATAAATTCAAGATGAAAAATCCTCTTCCAATTTCATTTAATTTATTTTCAAAAATATTTACTTCTATAATTATCATTTCACATAACCATATTAAAGTGACATTAAAACACTATTATATTATATATAATATACTTTTACCATCATAATGGAATAATTCACGATCAAAACTATTCTCCTCTCCCTTATATTCAAAAAAATGAAGACAACATTCATGAGTTGTCGATTCACCACATTGGTGGATGACATGTTTTCATTTTTCATTAACTAAATCAAAGATAGCCATAAAATTGTTATAATGGTTGAAAATATTGAAAAATATATTCTATATTTTTTTTATTTTACATAACTAAATTATATAAATAATTTTAAATAATATAACAATATTAGTTCATAATGATAAAAAAGATGCCGAAATAATCTGAATGATTATCACTTTTATATTATATAATGATTCTTTCTCACCTAATTTATCCAAAATGTCATATATAATGATTTTACATTCTGTATGATTATTAATAACATATAATTTCATTTTTATAAAATTAATCTCATTTTATATGAACCTCTGTAATCTTATAAAAGTAAACCAATCATGAAACCCAAGAAAATGATCACTCTAATGCAATGAAATTAAATTTTATAACTCATCAAAATTAAAACAATTAAATTTAATAAAATTATATTATATAAAATAAATCTAGAAATCTATCTTAATTAATATATTATTTGAAATAATTTTTTTATTCAGGATATTAAAATCACGTGCAAAATCATTTTCGATATATGGTAAGAGATTCTTACCGAACCCCCAATTCTCCTTCGGTTACACTTAATCAATCATTACATTAATTTAATACTTAATTATTATTATATACTTTTCATATTCTATATATTTAACTTCCAAACATATTTACCTATCCAATACTACCTTATATAATGGGAAAATACATGTTTATTAGATTCCCTTTTTAATTCCTCCTAATAAGAAAGCCTCATTAAAGGGAGATTCCCAATGTATTAACCACTATAAATAAGCATGAAATATGTATTATAAGAAAAAAATTTATCCTGAAATTACTAATTATATCATGAAAAAATATATTTTTTGATATATTATTTTATAAAAACAATAAATCTTTTTTCATCTATTACTTACTCTATGATATTTCTCCTTAAACCCCATAAGAGTGACTCATTTATAATGATTCGTGAAGTCCTTTTTCACATTTTCACACATAATATTTACATATAATATCATGATATATTCCTATTTTTGCTTATTAAGTTCCCTTTATGTTTTAAATAAATTAATTCATGTGAACCTTTAAGACCTGATCATTTATTATTCCACATTACCTGATTAAGATACCCATTTCATTCCATAGGTAACTCATATATTTTTGTTTGATTAGTGATTTGGAACAAAAATTAATGATCATGATATGATGATTGAAAAAAATCACTGAATTTTTTTGGGTAATGTTTTGTCTCATGATATATCTTTTTTTGATAAATATTGAACCTTATTACATTATGGGACTTTGTCCACTATGTGATATAGTCTTGATAGTTAGCCTTAACTAATGTATATTACATATTATATTTTTATTCCATATTCCAATAATGACATTATTTTATGTTTCCAGGTTATTGATATAACTATTACACGATTTTATTCATGTTTTATTCCTTTTATGCCATCATTTAGTCTGTTCTAACAAATTTTATAGGTTTAATTATTCTGATTATTCCATTAATGGGTTTTTTAGCTCATCCGATTGTTCATGTATTCACTGTCTTCTACTTTGTATATGTAAGATATCAATGGATGGTCTGAACAAATTATGGAGATTAAATAAAATATTTTTCTTTTTGGGCTTCATATTTTTTATGTATGTACATAATCTTATAATAAGTCTGAACCTTAAGATCCTTTGTTGTATTTATTGGAAAATTATGTTTAAAATTATGTTATAATATGTTAAAATAGTTAGGCCATTATATTTGTTTTCATATGAAATGTCTCGTTATTTTCATGATATTTTTACTAAAATACTTTAGTAAGAACCATAAGGATGATTCTATCACCATGGAAAATCTAGATATGAACATAAGTAATTATATGTTCGGATATACATTTCAATTGCATCCTTTTCTTTCTATTTTATATTTTTCATTTTTATATTCTTGTCAGAAAAGTATCTATTCCTGCCATTATTATGCTATTTTCTTAGTTAATTTATTGATATATTATAACTCATTCTAATATTCATTTTAATAGAAATTGAAACGATTTCCCTAATGAAATACCAAATTTGATTGAAACATGATCCTAAAACATCATTAAAATATTAGCATAATTAGATCATGTTATGATTAATATCTTGTATCATGTAGAGCACCCTCATTCCCCTATATATGATAAAGGATTAGTTGAATCTATTATATGATAATGAACTCCCATAATTAGTGGATATTTTGATCCCCTCCCCAAAAAACAATTGATTAAATCCATTGAGAAGTTATTATCAGTACTAATATTCTCAGTAGAATTGAATTTTTGGTTGGTGTTATATCATTTTGATGTGGTAGTAGATCTGTGGTAGAAAATGATCATGAAAATTAAGTACAAGGAGGATATTGATTCCTTAGAATTTGAATATTTAATGAAAATATTGTTTCAATAAATATTTTCCCAGAAATCTCCATCATAATATGGAGAGGGAGTTATTTATATTGAAGCAAAAGAAATATGAGACTATGATGGTTTATGATGAAAATATCAAAAGAATATAAATACAAAGCTGCGAATTTTTAATTAACACCAAAAGAAAGGTAGCCAGATTCATTATCCAGGTAAATCCAAGTCTATAAAAATCATTTTTTATTCTAGAAATAGAAATCTATGAGGATATTTTTTTCTATTATGATATTATTGAAATAGATTTTTGTGATTATAATTGGTTTCATTGTCCTAGATACAAAAAGATTAAAATAATGTTTAATATGGGAGGATAAATAGATAAATCATATGATGGAATTAAAACCCAACGTCCCACATGTTTAATGATTGGGTAGAATCATACTAAAAAGTACCTAAGGGTAAATAAGGGATTCTTAAAATGTGGAAGATAGTGTAAAATATCTAATTACTACGAAAGGGATATGATGAATTCTACAAGAGTGGAAGAATAGAGGATGGTTTAGATCAACATTCATCATGTAGTGATGTTTTTGAAATATCGTAGAAAATGTTAATTTTTAAATCCATTTTCTTAAACTAAGAGTTTCCATAGGTAATCATTGATGAAAACCTCCTAGGTAACAAGGAAGGGCACACATTAATACTACTGTTGAGGTGGATCTTGATAATTATATAGTTATAGGTACACTGGTTATTCATTCACGAATAGAAAACATCCTACTTCATTATATTTATACAAATTATTTCATATCGTTAAAGAGTAGTAGTATTATTTAAACACCATCTAAAAACATGGAGGTTGAGTTACCTTTGAGAAAAAATGAGGAATTATTTCATCCAATATGTATAACTACTCCCTGGTTAATATTTGTAAAATGAACTTCCCAAAAAACAATCACATTTCCTTTGGTAGAGTCTCATGCTATATTCGGAATTTATATTCTATCATAATACAAATAAAACATCATCTCTTGGGAAATTGATATCACTCATTGCATCCTGAAGCATCTATCAATTCTATAAAAGTGTAAGGAAAATGATGATTCTTTGATTGGATTCATAATCACATGTTTGGATATTATTTCCTTATTACAAAGCATTCCTAGCTCATATTATTGAGGCAATAGATGGAATAATTATATAAGTCATACCTATGGCAAGGGACTACACATATTTGTTAAAAATTGAATTTTTTAGCATTTATTTTTAAAGGGAAGTTGATTTCTCAATTAAAATTACTAATAGATCTTCGTTTACGTCAATGTCACTTTATATAATGGAAACCACATAGTTTAAAGAACATATGAATCAATTACAGGAGAAAATAGACAAGGGTTTTAAAAGGCCAGGTGCTTCACCTTGGGGTGTTCCATTATTCTACATCAATGTGAAGGATAAATCAAATTACCACAACATTGATTACAATGAGCTCTCACAAATCACAATAAAAAATAATAATCCCCATCCATGGATATAATATTGGTTCGATAAACTATGTGGGGACAATTATTTCTCTAAGGAGGATCGTTGTTCATGGATATTACTAATTAATGATAAAGAAGGAAGATACTCCCATGAATTCTTTTTAAATGGTGTATGGATACTATGAGTTTATAATAATTCCCATTAGACTCAATAATTATCCATCCATTTTCATGGATTTAATTAATACTTTAATTATAGATTACCTTGAAAAAAATTTGGTAGTCCTTTTGTCGGATATTCTAATATACTCAAAAAGTATGTATGAACATGAGTAGCATTTTAATACTGTGATAAATTCATTGCGATGGAATAATTATTATGGGATGTATAGTAAATTTGAGTTCTTGATGGAGGATGTATCCTTCTTGGGTCATATATCTCCAGTATATGAATATATATGGACCCTTCAATGACAAAGGAAACATAGCCGTGTCTTAGAAAAACATATATAAAAAATATTTATAGCATCATTGGCCTATATCGGTATTACCTATAACATGTGAATAATAACTTATAAATGTAAAAACCACTAACCAAGTTTACGTGAATGGGAGTGATGATTTTCTAAACCGATGAATATGATTTTTTAATCAATGAGTTAAAAAAATGCCTTTCACTACACCAATACTCACACTACCAACATGTGGGGAACTCATTATGGAATAAAAAAATGATTAAATAAAGTTATTAGGATTTTTAGTAATAGTAAATGATAAAGTTATAACTTAAGCCTCAATGAAGATGAAAATTCATGAGAAGAGAAATCTTATGCATGATCTGAAGGTATAAAATGCGATATTGATGTTGAATATAGAGCGAAAATATATATATAGGAAGAAGTGTGAGACATGTACTAATAATAAAAGCCTATAATATATATATAAATTGAAAGAGAATAATATGATCTGGATAATATAGTTGGATCTCATAACGTATCAGGACTGGTTAATACAATTACATCATGGTAAAGAAAATAAGGCGGATGATTCTCTAAGGAGAAAGATCCTGCAACATTATCAATTTTTAGAATTGAAAATGGTCCAATCATTTTATACCTTCAAATGATGGACATGTGAATCACTATATAAGTAAGATCATTAATCCTTTCTCAAATTATTTCTCAATAATCCCATATATAGAAATTAATGGTTTATCAAATAAATGATGGGGATATTTTATAAGAAGAGGAAGCTACCAGAAATGAAACATCCTCAGATATCATAATAGATGATGAAGGAGTTATTAGATTTTATTCCTGATTATATGTATCGTATGATCCATATATAAAGAATGATATTATAAATTATGCACATAGCTCAGATTTCTCCATTCACCCAAGAATCATAAATATATTTCGAGATATCTGATAGCACTATAACTGTGACAATATAAAGAAGGATATCAATAAATATACATCGAAATTTCTAGGTTGTAAACAAGTTATGTTTGAATGTAAAAATTATATGGGGATAATGAAATCATTACCCATACCAATATTGAAGTAGAAAACCATCACCACAACCATTGTCACCAAACAACCAATGACATCCAGATAAAATAATTCTATTTGGGTCACTATAGATCATATTACAAAGATATGTCACATAATACCTATTTGAGAGAACATATCACAAGTGAAATTTTTTACGAATATGCATTAGAGAAGTTGTAAGGCTATATAGAGTACCACTATACATTGTATCATATCAAAATCTATTATTCACCTCCCAGTTATAAAAAATATCTTGAATTCTCAAAACTATGAGATAATCATTATTACATCCTATCATAATAAAACTAATTTCCAAAACAGAGAGGATTATTAAAAAATTTGAAAAAGTGTTGAGTGAGTTTTCAAAAAACTACAATGGAGTATGGGACCACCATCTTCCTCTATCTGGCATATCCTACAACAATAGTTTTCACTAGAGCATCAAATTGGATCCATATGAATCCCTTTATCATAAATGACGTATACCACTAACATGTTGGGATGATGTTTGTGAATGAAACCTGATTGGACATCAAATGGTCAATTAAATGGTAGAGAAGCTGAACTTTATTCAATAGCACATCATGGAAACCCAAATTTGATTGAAGAGTAATGATGGAAATTGTGAATGGGACCTACTACTTGAGGATGGAAACATAGTATAACTTTATTTTTATGCATTGAATAGGATCACAAGATTTCATAATAATGGAATGCTAAGTCCCATGTACATAAAAAAAATTATGATTCTTGATCATGTGGGATTTTTGTACTATCAACCTTCACCTATACCTACCATGTCTGAAGTACATGATTTATTTCATGTATCAATTTTAAGGAAATACATAATAGATCCATCACATTTACTAAATCCTAAGGTGGTTTGGTTGGAAAATGATATGTCTTACAAGGTGTAGTCAATGATAATTTTAGACCATAAGGATAACGTTATATGCAATAAGACTGCTCACCTGGTTGAAATACAATGGTGAAACCATGTGTATAGTGACACAATATGTGAACCCAAGTAAGTGATGAAGGAGATTTTCCCCTACTTCAATTCACAATATTTTGTAAAATAAAATTTTGAGGGAGAAATTTCATAAGTGGATAAGAATGTAACAATGCATAATTTTATCAATCGAAAATCCCTTCTTATAATTATTCCATATAGTGTAAATCACATAAAAATATCATTGAGAACACAATAAATAATTTTAGGTGAATAATTAAGTGAATAAATGGTATTTCTAGAAGTTAAGGATCATAAAATAATGGAATAGTAACTTGAACATAAGAATTTTTATGGGACTATAAGGATTAGTAATCAGGTCAATATAATAGTATCATCTCAAATTAAAGTGGAATGAAATTTTAGGTGTATATTAAATAAAAATGTTATATATTTATGTCATAGTTTATCTAAATTTCTTAAAAATGATAAATTATGCATTGAGATTTTTATAAAACATAAATAATTATTTATAGCTTAATAAAAAATATAATTAATTAAAATAAAATTTGTTTTCAAAAAATTTATTAAAAAATAAATATTTCATATTCTTGTGAATATACAACAATTTTCTGAGATATTAAGTAATTTTCCAAAGTTTCATAAAAAAAATTATAATTTTAAAATCATTATTTCTCATTTTGTTGATTATTTTATTTAAAAAATAATTTTTCATAATTAGAATAATATTTTAACAAAATTGAGTCCATTTTACTATTGTACATGTTGAAAAGCTGTTATATTGAATTGGTTTTATAAAAATTGTTCAATTTTTGTGAATTATTAAATCCAATAATTTAATGTATGTAACAAATACATAAATAATTGAGCCATTAATGATTTATGGCTTATATATTCCCATAATGTATAACTCTCCTTTTTTATTTGAATATATTTTGTGATAATGTTCATAATATTGATAGTATTTTTTCAAAATATTAAATTGTGAATAAAATAGGGATAAAACCCCCTCCCATCTTATAAATACCAACTTTTACAACATATTCTCATCACACATTTCATCCATGTAGACATGTCCAAATTCATCCCAATTATCTTCCAAGAAATATCCCCACCATCTAGAATCCATTGGTCACAAAAACACCAAACCCCATTCCCCATGTAGGTTCTCCAGTAGATAAATTCAAGAAGTAATTCCTCTTTTATTTTCTTTAAATCAATTTTCAAATTTATTTTATTTTATTAGTATTTATCACTTCCCATTATACAAGTTAAAATAAATTATATTATCTTATATATACTGAAATTTTTGACATTTTAATGGAACAAATAATTTTTAAACCAATTCTACACTATATTTAATTCAAAAAATGAAATCATCATATGTGAGGTTTTGATTCACTACCTTTGTCGAGAACATGTTTTTGTTTTTCCATACCACTTTTAGATATTTTCATAAAAATATTATAATGGATGAAAAAGTTTGTAAAATGTATGTTATATTTTTTATGTTATGGAGATAACATATGTACATAATATTAAATAATAAAACAAAAATATACCGAAAATACTGAAATGGAATAGAATTAATCTAAACAATAATAATTATTGTCTTATCTAATGATTGATAATCTCCCCATATAAATAAATGAATTATATGACCATTTTACCTTCTATATTATCATTAACAATATATAATCATAATTAAATAAAATTATTATCATTTTATATTAACCTTCGTACTGTTATAATAGTGCACAGATCATGAATGCCAAGAAAATAAACTCTCACATTGGACGAAATAGAATCTTACAACTAAAAAAAATAAGAGAACAGAATAAAATTAATGTAAATAAAATACTTGAATAAAAGGTTCTAAACTAATTATTTAAGGGGTGAAATTTTATTATCAATGACAATAAGATCCAGGGAAGTGTCGTTTTGTACATAAGGTAAGAGATTCTCCTTGATCCTTCTTTTATCCATTCGGTAATTCTTAATATATCATTAAGTTAATCATTATTGTAATTATTCTTTCTACTCTTAATATGTTATATAATTATTTTCCAAAAATATTTACAAATCCCAATCATTTTTTGATTGTGGGGGAAATACATGTTTCATATGATTTCCATTACAATTTCTCTCGATAAGAAAACTCGATTAAAGGGATATTCCCAATCTATCACCCACTATAAATCACCAAACATAATTTTTTTAACCAACCATTTTTATTATAAAATCATTCATTTTATCATGAAATAAATACTTTGTTCATTAATGGTTTTATAAAAAGAATTATTCTTTTTTTTCATCATTAAAGACTCTTTAATACTACACCTTAAATAGTATTAATGTGGCTCATTTATAATGTCTATTAGACACATAATTTATATGTTTACACTTAATATTGACATAAATTTTGATTATCTATGCCTATTTTACCTTTTTACTAAACATTTTTTTGTTTAAAACACTATTACCTAGATACCATTTTGATATGATCATTTTAATGCCAGCTAACATGGTTACGATACCCATTTCATTCCATGGGTATCCATTGTGTTTCTATAAGATTAATTAGGTGGAACACATATGCTTAAACATGTTTTTATGGGTTTTCTCATGTCTCTCTTCAATTAATTTATTAATGTTATGTCTCATGATACATCATGTTTTGACTAGGAGTGAACCTGATTCCTTTATAGGACATTTTCCACGAAGTGATATAGCCTTGAAACTTATATTTGAATCTTGTTTCTGCCATGTTAAACATTGTTGTAACATTCATATGATTCAATGACTACATTTTACCTTATTATAAATGTTATTCTTACTTATTTTTATTCATGTTCTATTCCATTTATGTCATCATGTTTTCATTCTTACCCATGATCAATGTTTAATTCATATGATTATTTCAATACTATGATTTTTAATTAATCTGAAACTTAATGTATTCCCCATATTATAATATGTAGATATAAGAGTGTAATGGAAGTTGGAAGTCATTACGGAGATTAAATAAAATATTTTTTATGTTTAGTTTTATTATTTCTGATTATGTACTTAATCATCCAATGACCCTAGACTATAAGATCCTTAGTTGTAGTTATTTCATAAATATGATAAAAATCATGTAATAATTTGTATAAAAGTATTGGGACATTATACTTGAGGCTATGTGACCCACGGGCTCAGAGCTCAATTTAAGGGGATTATTGGGGGGGGGGGGGTTAGAAAGTGTTGTTTAAGGGTTCTTATATTATTTAATGTTACATTTGGGATATTAGATAGCATACTATAGTATTATGGAATTTAAAATGATACTATGTTTGGGAGAAGCATACCAACATACGGAGGAATCCAAAGTAACCTGTAATGGGTAATTCCTGTTATTCATTATGCCTATTAAAAATAATAAGGATTCACCATTGATTGATACACATGTCATTTTATGATTCTCTTATTGGGGTTATTATTATATCATTTATATTACATATGCCCAATGAAATTTTGTTTTTCATTATGAGAATCATTATAAGAACAACATGACTAATATATATTTATTTATTCTATTTATGATTACTTATATTATGAATTTCTTTTCAGAAATTATTAGTGCCTAGATTATTATATATTAAAATGTTATAATGTTTCTCGATGGTTTGATAAAACATAATTCACCCTTTACATGTCTACCTTATCTAAACATATTTTCTATATATATGATAAGACAACCACCGTGAGTATTCTATTTTGAAAGTTTTACCCATAGTCCATTGATCACTTATGCTGGAATGTGTTATAGTTCAGATAAATTAGATATGAAAATTTAATTTAAATGGATCATGGGAACATAAAAAATTGGAAATAGTGATCCACATAATTATTCCATTTAATGTGATTTAAATATATAAATGATCACATATTTAAAATTAATTTAACGTTTAATTTAATTCAATAATCATTTAGGATTGATATGAGACCAATACCTAGACCCAGATTTAGTAGTAGGTAGTTGGGAGTCAATGACAATATTATGGATTGTTATAGTCTTTATTCATCACCAATAGTAGGATTATAGATCACGAGGAGTGAAATTATGTACTTATAGAAAGGAATTTTCCATTCATATTTATCTACCTACAACCTCTATGTTGATAAATAGTTTTATGTGATATTCATTTTTCAGTATAGAATCACACCATAATGAAATCCTCTAGTTATAGACTATGAAAGTATTGACCACCAAGAATCTAATGGGGTGGTTATTATTACCCAATAATATCGTAATAAATACATGGTTTGGGAATAATTCCATTCAATTTTCTATGAATACATCTTCACAAATAGTTTCAAAGAAGACTATTCTATAATCATTATGAACTTACAACAAGGATACATGTATGCCATTGAGTATTATACTTGGTTTAATGATCTAAAATGTTTAGTACTAAGTGTAGTAGGTGAATCTTCTATGAAAACAAGATGATTCTAGGATATGAAGGTATACTCTATCTTATCGTTAGTAAAATTTTTTAGGCTTACTAATATTATTGACTTAAGAAACCATAACCATATTACTGAGAGGGATCTAAGGGATGCTAATGGTGTGATATAGGATAGTTCAACACCTAGAATTATCAAGGTATCTATTATAAGATATAATCATCACTTAGAGGATTTTCATGGGGTAGAATTTGGAAGACTCCATATAATGAATTTTCCCTTATATGTGACCAGTACCAGTATCTAGTAAATTAAAACCCTCAATGATTACAATATATAATTAAATGTTGAGGATATAAAAATAAAGGGAATATCCACCTATTCTATATGACTTTTCCATCATTTCATAGTGGGAATGGATAAAAAAAGAATCCATGTTGTGGAGATGGTCCAGCAGTATCTCTCTAGGTAGGAAACTGATAAACCCTCAGACTCTTAGAATGAGGAGGTAGTCAAGGAAGTCATAGTAAGAATCATGATTCTTAGTGCTAGAATATAAGGATTTCTTTGGCTATTCCGGATATGAATTAGGGCCTTAGCCCATGCCAATTACATGTTGTGCAGCCTGAACTAGTAGAACAGTGTTCTAAGCCTTCTATATTTAGGGAAACTACTCTACTGTACTCTACATTAGAATCTCAATTGTTTGAAAATTGATTGACACATTTATTAATATATGATATAATTATATAGAGTCTATCCATTAATATGGAACACTACAATGGATTTATAATGATCGATGCCCCCATTGGTTATCTAATCTGAGAGAATATGACATTGTCTGGACTATCCCCTTGAGAATTAATGATATCACTTTCAATTGAATCCATTCATCCATGAAATTAATTTTATTGATGTAGTCATTGGGTTGAACTGTTATTTCCACATTAAAATCAGATAAACTACTGTCATAATAGGTTTTCAATTACATCACCATAGGGAAGTAGGTTTGTATATAAGGGAGAAAATATTATATTTGGACTCAAGAAGAACCAAAATAAGAAGATTTTGGGTAGTGTTGGAAAAAAATATTCTATTCTTTTCATGGATGATCACCTATTGAGACATGTTTTTTACACTCATATAGAAGATATCTACATTAATGCCTTCCCTAATGACTTTTTTAGGATACCTCTAGTGTGGGAGATTTATCATTCCATCGATTTATATCCATGAGCTACACCAGTGACCATTCCTCCTTATAAGTAGGAACCAATTACGCCTTTTGAGAAAAAGAAATTATTTTTGGATAAATAGGTTAAAAGATTCATTTTCTCCAAAAAATCATTGTGGGGTTTACCAATACATTTTTCAAAGAAGGTGGGAAGTACCCTTAGTATTTGGATGTATTTTTATCAATTAAACCATAGTATTGTTAAGAATAGATATCTAAATCCTTTGATAGATTCCCTATTTCATTAGCATCGAGTATACTGAATGTTTTAATACATTTAGTTGTGGTTGGGTTATCATCAGGTTCTTGTTAGGTCATTAGAAATACCTTGTGCAACCCTCATTAGATGGTATGGTATTCATAACAACCTGGCTATATAGTTCGGTCTCATGAATGAAAATGTCATTTTTATGTCTCTAATCACTTAGGTTTTCCACCTATACTTATATTCCTTCCTAATATCCACTATGGATGCCATAATAGTGTATTAGCACACTCGAAACAACCATTCAAACCATCTTTATATCATGTTGAATACACAAAGGGATCATCAGATTAATTCTAATATTAGTAAATGGATCATTAGATCGATAAATCCACCTTTATGGGTCACATTTTCTTAGAGTTATGAGTTCATGTATACTTATTAGAATTTTGACCTATAATTCATGGGAAAATACCAAGAACACCATTTAGATACATTGTTTCTTAACTCCATCTGGAAATTACAGAAATTTTGTCTAGGATTTCTCACACCATGTAGTGCCTCTTACTATCATGACTAATAAGTCATTAAAATTCATATGGTGGGAACCTTATAAATAATCCATTCATGAGTTGAATGGATGATTAAACTTAGAACCAATCCGAATTATTCTATAACTAGGAAGGTGTTATATAGTCTACTATGATTATTCATGTATCGCACATTTAGTTGTTCTGATGTAAGACAAGTGAGTCATTATGTACAGGTATCGTCATTTGATGTTTTGTGAGTAGAAAGACTCAATACACATCTTCGACCTAGATGTTGTATCTAATTCTCTATGTTGTTGGGGACACATCCTACTTGGAATTCATTTTCTTGGTATTAATTGATCAAGAAATCCTTATATAAAATCCCAACATAGAGTGAACTGAATCTGAGGAATAATGAAAGGGATGAGTAAATAAAACCCTTGGATTTGAATCTTACATATATAAATGAAAAATAGTTATTTGGTAGCTAAAAATTTGAGTTGGAAGTCTCAAACACAGACTATTCAATAGGATTGATCAGAATGGATGTTCATGTGATTGTATTCAATGATTCATTTTGAGGTACAATAGGATCTTGAGAGTTCTATCCTCTATTACTTAGCAACGAACTATACCATTCTTGAATGGCTAAAATAAAAAAACATTCTAGTCCTGATGTCTTAGTTTTAAGGGAAAGTATCTCATATAAAAATTCATCTTCTAATTGAAAAAATAATGTGGATGAGAGCATATGATTTCATGGATGTTTGTCGGTCCCATCTTCTATTATAGAGGATATGAAGCAGTAATTTCATGAGTCATGTTGGGAAATTCATCAGGATGATACCAAGATGTTTCGAGACATACATTTATAGTATTGGTGACCTAGTTTTAAATGGGTGGTTGTTGGATTTATCACTCAGTTTTCCAGTTGATAATATTTCAGTGTGAAACAACAGATTTTGGAATGAATTTTGCTTCATTTTTCCATTGTAGAGTGAAAATGGGAAAAATATTCCCTAGATTTCATCACAATTTTACACATATTTCCTTGTAAAAATGATAAGGTTTTAGTATTCATTGGTTGTTTTATGAAGGTCACGCACTTTTTACTTATGTGAGAGACTTTCTTGAATGATGAGTTTGGGAGGATATAATTCAGAGGGGATTTACATATTAATGGATCTAGATGGTCATTTTTTAATAGAGACATTGACTACAAACTCACATTTTGACAGATTTTGGAAAGAAACACATGGTACAAGAGAAATCACCGGGGTTGAAAAAAGTGTAGTCCCAGAGAATAATTAATAACAAAATTCATCCCATAATGAAGAAAAGAGCCTATGCTGAGGAATGTGGACATAATTTGATTTGGAAATTCCATGGACCCCATGAAATCTTCCACCTGGTTCCCCTCTTTCCATGTGTGGGTGATCTTAATGTGATTAACCATGATCTATTTCAATTTCCTGATCAGATAAGCATTATTCCATGTAACTCATCCTATACGTGATAGTGCAATAAAAATAATTAAAGAGTATTTTTACACCTCCTTAAGCATGATGTGTTGCTTCCCACACAACTCAAAAAATATGAGAATCACCTAAGCTTAAGCCTGTAGGACGTCTCCCCTATCATTGAAGGTGTAAAATGATGCTACTATAGACCCCTCTGTTTTCCTAATGACACCTTCCACATTCATATCCCCTTATATTAGAGACCCATCTGTGTTGAGAATGATCCCAAGGAGAGAGGGTGACAAATTACCCAAGGCCTCTGTCCCAGATCAACATCATGATTGTAAAAAATCTAGTTTTAGAGGATGGATTTAATAGACGATGCCTCTTGGAAATCTGAACATAACCAGACCAGATCCTGAAACAAGTTCTATAGTTTGAAGAGAATTATATCTTGATAACCTCACAGGATTTTGAGTCTCACATCATATCTATCCCTCAAAATGGACCAACATCCTGCCAATATGATATCAGACCTCACCTTCTGATCAGGACCATGGTCACTTGCTCCGTGAAACCATGCACTAAGAAAAGTTTCATGAATAACTCTATAACTATTCCAACTAGTAAAATCAATAAAGGCCTTCCAAAGCCCACTATCCCATTTACAATAAAAAGATAGATTCCCCACTTTTACAGGCATGGGATCACATCAACACCCATACCTAGTGGTGATGCTCACACCCATGCGTTGAATGTTATCAATAGTGGGAAAAGATTGATTAATCACCTGGAACCACAAGAATTAAAATTTTGAGGAACCTCATAGAACCACAATGTCTTCCCCCATAGTTCATCACGGGTTACCTCTTTCCTCACATGGGAAATTACATTTAATGAAAAAACACTTTACGGGAATCCTAAAAAATACGGTAATAAGGTTCTTCATTAGTAACAATGTTATTAAAAATAGAATGTTGATTCTCATAAAAAATTGTTAGAATAAAACTGTGGTGTCCCCTACCCTCTCATAATGAAATATTCACTATGGGGAATATCAGGAACCACAACCTGCCACCCCCCAATCATGAAGCCATAACTTGATGTCTCTAATTCCCACCGTCCACCTAGTGTGCTGATGCAAGAACTCCCTGTATGGGTGAATCAGATTTCAAATCATAGAGGTCCACATTCTATGATCATTCACATTTAGTACATACATATCATGAATTGTCCTACTCCATACTCTTCATCCATGTATAGTCTCCCATTCTAGTTTAGCATGGATCCCTTTTATGGTCAATGAAAAACCCCCCAAATTAATTCCACCTTTAGGGAGTTTTCTTGAATGATGCTTCCCTGACACCCTATGATGTTTTCCTTCCACATGTCCATCCCATATTAAGTACACCATAATCTTTTACATGATGGTGATAATTCTGCTGGAGACCATCAAGGTGGACATTATGTGCATGGTAATGTAAACAAAACACAATAAAAATGATTTATAAGACCTCCAAAAAAAGAAGAATATGTTTATTCAAATGTAGATGCGCCATGTGATCTTGCTATCCATCTTATCAAAATGATGGTTTCTAAGACAGAAAGAACTAACTGGTTCCCTGAGAAACTCCATAGAGAATTATCATATACTCATATACAATCTATTATCAAGGATCCTTACCCTTCTCATAGAGATATTATTTGTTATATAATACATTATTTTTCCACTATTCACCACCTACCCACTCAACATAAAATAATATCCTAGAATCCCATTCATCCCCTGTGTTGACCGCTTACTGCCATTGATAAATAAAATTGTGTCATCTACAAACATCAAATGCAAGATACCCCTTTTGGTATTCCTATTCTGGTATTGTTGGACTTTCCCTGTGAGGAGACCCTGGTTTATATAGTAGACAAACACATTTTGAGAGATAATGAAGAGAGTGGGGGAGGGAGGGTTTCCTTTCCTAATGAATCTACATGCCTTGAAGAACCCAATATTCTTGCCTTTAAATGAGGTTGATACCCATGTTAAGAAAAATAAATATAATATTAGATCACTTGTCTAGTTTGATAACCCCATACAAGACATCAACAATAAGATGAAAACCCATACCAATCTATCTTATTCCATGATCATGTCTAATTTGATCACCAAGTTACCGCAAAAATACATGTTGTTTATGTCACAAACCATTTATTTAGCCAATCCAATATCCCATTGTATTGACTTCCCTTTAATAAAACCATGTTGCTCTAAAGACACCCAGGTGTTAAAGTGAGGAGCCATCCTTTTGTTGGGAATTCTAGTTGAAACCTTGTACGGAATATTAAACATGATTATGGGCCAATACTGTTTAATAGACTGTGGGTTTCATATCTTATGAATTGTAACCATCATAGTAGCACATGAAATACATGGAAAATTCCCTCCCTATACGAATTCATGAACTACACTTACTAAGTATTCTTTATTAGTGTCTTAAGATGCCCGATAAAAGGATCCTGTAATACCATCGTGCCCTGGTGTGCTCTCTAGGATCAAAATCTAGACCTCCTCATGCAATTAATCCTCCTCTAGAGTCCTCCTTAAAAATTCATTAGCTTCCACTGAAACACATTGTTGGAGTTCTTAATGAATATTATAATCACCCCATGGATAAGCACCATCTAAGACAGGATATGGGACTTCTAGTAATGATTTGATACAGTCATTGTCCAGGGCTCCAAAATCATCATTATCACTAGAATAAGAACCATCCTCCCTAAGAATATTCAGTCTCTGAATGCGTCGACGCTCCTTCATGCAAGGATTGAAAAAACCCGTGTTCTGGTCCCCCTATCGAAGACAAGGAACTCTTAATCCTTATCTATCCAACCATCATGCCTCATGAGGCATTCATCTAGAATATATTTTTTAAACATTAACATAGTAAATAGTTTTTCATACTATTTCTGTTCAAGACCCTCCTCCATTCGAGTGACCTCCTTGTTGATCTCTACGAAGTCCTTATCCCGTGTAAGAATATCCTTTCTCCAACGACATAAAAGATGATTAAGACACCCAATCTTATTATGGATTGTGATCCGTGGGTTTCCTATATATTGGTGGCTCATGGTCTCTCAAACCACATCATTGAAGCCTGGTTCCTCTACCAAGGTATTAGAAAACTGATACTACTCCCCTCTTGATGACGATGAATCTAAGGAAACGTGAAGTATAGAGTGATCCAAGAGGCAACACACTATGTAATATACTTTGGTGTTAGAGAAAATAGAAAATGTCTCCCCATTCCTCAAGCAATGATCATGATGAATCCAGGTCTATCTTCATCTTCATTAGTTATTACACTAAGTGAAGTTATGTCCTTCATACCATGCATCCAAAAGTATGTTTCTCACCATGAATGAGACAAAATAATAGAAGAGATCATAATAAATTCACCACCCCTACTTCTCATCTAGTCTTTCTATATTGTTACAATCACCCCTAAGGATCAAAATATCACAATATTTGTTGATACCATCTAAATCCCTCCACATCATCTAATTTTATTGAGAGTTTCACATTTAATAAATGAACGAAAACTGAAATGAGTGAGACCCATCAAAAATATTCATGTACATAAATTGATCTGACAAACTATGCAGATCGACCATGATGTGGTCCTTCCATGACAAACATATTTTAGAGTTTATTGGATCCATGTGCATGAATCCATGCACTAAAATCCTCTGAGAATACTCCTTGATCTCACCGGGCACCTTCTTTGGTTCGAGGAACAAAACCATAGAGACAAATTTGTTACAAAGTTCATGGAATATGAAATCTAACATTTTCCAATCCACAAGACAATGAGTATTCGATATAAGGATTCTAAAAATTGAACTAAGAAGACCTGTATTTTTTCCCAAAAACATGGCCCTTGACATGATGAAATAAAACCTGGGATACAACCTTCCAATTCTAGATTGAGACTGGGTGTGGATAGTACTATGCAACTTCGAGCGAACTGACATAGGAGAGTGCATGCATTGGACATCACCCTGAAAATTTTCTCTGGAGAGATGAAGCATGTATTTATTAACTTTATCCGATCAACCCCAGATGACACTATAGGTTATTTTGTTGGATATGAATTTACTTTCATAGTAGGTGATGCCAGGGGGGAGACACCACTCTCTAAAGAGAGGTCTCCGTAGGTGAATAATACAATGTCATTTCAAATTCATCATAGCCCAGTTAAATTGGGATAATCATCTAAATGAAAATGAGGGACAGAACCCAAGGATTATGAGATGATAGATCATTCCAATTTCTTAACAAATTTCACTTCATTTGATATATTGATTTAGGGTGAATGTATTTCAGGTATCTTAGCTTCATTAATATCATATGATATAGTGCATGTATTTAAACCCGATGAGGTTGAGCTGGAAGTAGATTCATTTATCGATGAGTATCTTGTATATATTGTTGATCGGAGTGTGAGGACACAATGATTTAGGTAATTTCCTTTGGTATGGGTAATATGTTAGAAAAGACGAGTACCTGATGATATATTGGTGTGAGAAGCTAATAAATGATCTCAAGGATGGATTTATTCTATAATGATTTCTCTTTAACATTAGAAGGAAAAATTGGGGATGATATGATTTAAGGAGGAAAGGTTGTAATAACCAATATTCTTATGATGGTACAAATTTTTGTTCAATATAATTTCATTTTTCAAATCATGGAAAGTGTTCACTATGTCCTATGGAATTTCCTAGGAATGTATTTGTATTTTACGAAGAAAATGGTTCATGTAAATCAATAAATATGGATGGATATAGGGTTACCACATGGTTAGTACCAACAATAGTTGGATACCATGCATTTATATTAATGGACTATAGAAGGCCGTATAAGTTTCGGAAACCATGCAGGTCTGTGTACACAACCATGCTATTTTACTTTTAAAAATTGTACTGTGAATTTTTATTTGTTATGAATGGATTCCCATACCCTGTACCTTTCCAATCATATCCTCCTTAAGTAGTGGTGCGGTGAATTATTGGCACATGGTGTGTCCAACTGTTAATCCCAAATGTGTTCCCAAGTCTATGTGGAAGAAATTCAAATTTACCACTCAAAATTTTAATAACATAAACCCCCTTATTCATAAATTATTTTACAGAGGATTAAAATCATCTCCCTCTCTTGTAATATGTCATTGGGAATATTATAGGTTACATGATATGACTTAGATCAGATCTGAAAACAATGATCTATCAAATTCATCTAATACATAGAGGAATACATTGAAGTCATGTTCATTGTATTAATTGTTTATCTTCTAATGTGTTGTGTTTTTTAGGTGCATGCTCATATAACCTAGTTTAAGGTATTGGATTGTTCATCATTTTCATTAATTACTCTTCAAATTTGAAAAAACTATCTGATAAAGATTCATCCACAACCATATGGTAGGTGTTTTTTTGTTTTACCTAAAATTCATGTTCTCTTCAAAACCTCATTTGTGTACTGCACTAGGTCCATTATTGAACATTGACATAATATGTTTTCATTTAGTCAAAATAAATATTTTTATTTTATAATAGTATTTTTGAGACTGCCTAGGAAATTTCAGGATAAAAACCTTGATTATGGAAACCCCTTTCCCAAGACATCTTCAAATTCCACCTTTATAATTAATTTATTAAATGACCGAAATTCCTTTTATGAGTTCATCTTGGCTATAAATGGGAATTACCTTGTAGGTATATTCCTATTTGATAATAGATCCATCTATGCACATGGTTAAAACATATAATTTATATTTAATTATCTTGAAAAATTAAATAGATATTTTAATTTTTCATGAATTAGCGTCAAGATGGTTTACATTAGATTAATGAACTAAATTAATTAATTATTATGAATATTAACTGGTGGTAAGTCCAATCCTACTAATGCATTATATATATACATGGATTACATGATTGTGAAATATATTTGTTTAATGTGCATGGTGATTATAATGGAAATGAGGTGTTAAATCCACTTATTAATATTATATTTCTTATTCCCTTGATATTGGATATGAAATGGTGGTTACTGTATTTTTTGAGAATATTTTTTCACTCTCCCATAAATAGGTATTTGAGAATGACATCTCTCACCATTATAAAATTATCTAAGTGACGTGAATGGTGTTTGATGACCATATAATTATTCAAAAAATTTCGTATCATTATTTATTAACATTATAAATATTAGTTATGTTCAATTAATGTATTAATTCTATACACTTTTGTTATTGGTCTATTGGTATTTTATTTACACCATACAGAAGCCACATTTTGACCTATTGTATGTTACTTAACTATAATTATGGACAAGGGAATGAAGCCTGTTACGGGTTCATAATATGATTTACATATAATATGGATCATGAGAGTAGGGTAATGATAAAATTCTCAAGATACTAGTTCATAAGTCTTTAATCATCTTGTATTTTCTAATTTTTGTATATCATAATGTAAATCCATGTCCCTTGTTTCCCCGTTTTGTATATCCGCATGCAACGAAATAAAATTTTATATTATTGAGCAAGATATGTTTTGTTATTATTATAGTTAATTATTTTCTGTGCTTCTTTAGTTTATTATTACATCTATTATGTTCCTATTTCTACTAAAGTCGGTCAGTTGAACATTGGTCATACAACCTATTTATATTATGCTTATTTAATTATCTCTTATCAGATGTGTCAACTATTACACTCTGATTGTATGGTACAATCTACCCACTATATCACTCTTTCACCCACACTTTGAGTTAATAGTATCTGGAATATGAGGATAGGCGCTTGAGTCCACATGACTTATTGTATTGTGGAATGATTTAATTAGATATCGGGTCTGAATGTTTTGGTAGTTAATGATGATAACACCGTATCACTATATGTGATGGCTATTCCATTCCAATATTTGAGGGTGAAATCGCCCTTCATATAAAAATCTTGTATGAGTATTCTTGAAATTAGAATGAATTAATAATATTCAACAGTTTCAATCAAATAATTTGTACTTGTATGTGGGTAATAAAATGGTAATAATGATTTTTCTAATTTAAGTCATTTTATCATGAATAATTAGTCAATTTTGGTACATACCATTTGTCACGACCCGCCTTCACCAAAAGGAGGGAAGGGTTAGCAGATTTCTATGACCTTCCTTCTTTAAGTTGAAGGAGAGATAATGACCCACAAGACTCGCCTTCAATAGGTCCCGGAGTGGCGACTAGCACCAATGGTATAGAAATTTCTCACAAATGAAAGGCATTACCCCTTTTTGTTTTATAAGATCGAGAGATAAAATGATGAAACTCAACAACACCAAGGTAAAATAAAAGTAAAGACAAAAAAATAAACCATTCCCACATGCATGTTCCAAAAGTAAAGATACAAAGTACAAAAGGTGACTACAAAGGTAAGTACCAAAGAGGAAAAGAAACAACTACAACTGCCCCAAAGGTCCGAGCTAGTATGGTCCTGTGTGATCCCTGAAGTCCTCCTGGAAACTTGAAAGCAGTTTTATATACGTAGGGTGAGCATACAAGTACACTCAGTAGGGAAAACCCAATACTCTCGTGCACAAGTGGGGGAACGTGCTAAAGTCCCGTGAGAAAAAGGAGTAAACCAAACACCTATCAAGGTAAAATATCCACCCGAGGCCTCACCAAGGCACACTCCCCAAATAAGGCAAGTCAAGTAATATATAGATAATCAGAGCACATCGATGTTTGGGTACCCCGCGCCACTTTCCCACTGGTTATTGAGACATCCTATGCATCAGACCAATCCTGCCATTCTGTCACCGCAGTCCCACTACCACACCCGCCCGCACACACCTGGGCCACAACCAGACTCAGTCCCACTGCCAAAATATCTCCCACACACACCTGGGCCACAACTGGCACACGTAACCATGCATGCAATCACCTAGGCCATAACAACCACCACCACACTCGAAGACACCTGGGCCTCATCCCGAAGATGCTTGGGAAACCACCTGCCACACACACCTAGCCAACCATCACACTATCCCGCCTGAAGGTTCTTGTGGTAATAATGGACCTCAGGACATCACAGCCTGCCCGAAGATACTTGGGCTATCCAGGAAAGGGTTCAGAAAAGGAGCTAATAACCAGCCACTTAGAATAGTGTTGGGAAAAGCACCCTCCCCTATGAAATGGGGGTGCTTGGCACTAAGTGATCAACTGGGGTGGGACGCGAATAAGAAACACAAAGCTACAAGTATAGATATAGGTAACAAACACTCACCCAAAGCTTAGGTTTTCCTAACAAGCCTACAGAACACAACACCAATGAGTCCAAGTCACAAGTCACGACTCTCACCATCAAAACCAATTTGTCCCATTCTTGTTTCATGTTCAGTAATAATGTTTAATTACATTTAAGAACTACTGGGAAACTAGTAGGAATAGGCACAAGTCCAGGAAAGTAACATTCAAGCATCAACCGTAACGACCACACCGGGTTCTCAACAACAGAGGATCCCACCCCAATTCATGATATAAACAAGTACCCACCCAGTCTTAAAACTGAAAACCACCGAGAGTAAAAAGACAGGGGATCCCATACCCTCCTACATCTCCAGAAATCGGCCCGAAAAAGAAAATAACCATCTACCACCATCAACACATGTTCGGGTAATGCCGGTATTTTCAGATTTAAATGACTTAACACACTCCATGATTTCAATTTTTGTGTGTTTTAACCGGGGTTATCACAGAAGGATTGATCATATTGCCTCAACTTTTTTGGCTGGATATACGTGATTAACCAATTTACTTTTCACAGCAGGAGTTTACAACCACAACAATCCATTTAAAACATTAGCATGGGTTCATTAGTGCACTAACAACGACCACCAATGGCCTCGATTTTCAGAAGACATAAGCCAACACGACTCAACAAGATAGTCATAATATAAACAACATCAACGATCACAGCCCCCCCTTTCTTTATAAAATCCAGTTCATTATCTTCATTTAGGTCTGGTTTGTCCAATTCTACAGAACAAAAGCACGCCCACCCCGCATGATACACAAAAGAGAGAGGCTAAGAAGAAATTCCCTACTTGTTGATAGATGATCGACGTTTAGGCCGGGCGCAGAACTTTATGGTTAACGATGCGGCGCGCCTGATGCACCAGAAGCTGTTTGTGAAAAGCCGCAATCGAGGAAAGGTGAAACAACGGTGAACCCTTAGTTTATAAGAGTCGCGGACGGTTGAGGTTAGAACGCGAAACCGCGTAAGGCGCGGGGGTCGAGGGTAGATCACGCGGCTCAACTCTTCATTAAAGGGGTTATGGTGGTTTAAACCGACTCATTAATTGATTCATTATTTAATTAAAACTCTTATGCTCGTTACGGGTCTTTAAAAAACGCTCAAACAGGTCAAAATAGGGTTTAAAACCCTATTTGCGCAAAAAGGAGTGCTACTGGAAATAACCCGCGGGGGGTAGGCCAGAGCCACCGGTAGCTGAGAGCTACCGGTGGGTGACATCTACCTGTAGCTGAGCTACTGGTAGGCTGCAGCGACCGGTAGGCCGAGCTACCGGTAGGCTGCAGCTACTGGTAGGCCGAGATTCTGGTAGACTGCAGCTACCGGTAGGCCGCAGCTACCGGTAGGCCGCGCTACCTGTAGGCTGCAGCTACCGGTAGGTCGAGCTACCGGTAGGCCTGCTACCGGTAGGCTAAGGCCACCGGTAGGCCTACACTACTGTGATTACCAGACCCAAAAACCCAAAACGAGATTTTCACAAAGTAATGGACCCCAAAAACCCGGGCCATTACATTAGATACCTCTTAAAGGATTCTCGTCCTTGAGAATCAAAACAAAACCAGAAGGGAAGAGAGGGTCCGAACAACCACCTCGAACGATACCTCTTAGGAGTGATCCCATGGTAACTAAAACATTTCCCTGTCAAGAACCAAGAAACATATCATGCCAAACTGCCCGAGCTAGTGGGTTGGGGAGTCTCCTCCCCCATGACAAGATATTATACACTTTGGGCGGCACTGAATCACCCGCACAGGTTTGATAGCATCCACATTAATGCGTCTTTATTAGGGTCTGAGTTCTCTCCTCCCCATAGACAGGGCTTTTCACACACAAACAGAGGAACGAAAACCATTACATTTTATAGCCAAAAGACAAAACGTTCTACCACAATAGGTACAACAAGGAACAAACTCAAAACAACTCTGGGTACTGGGTACGCATCTGTGCTTCCATCTCTCACGTACTCTCCTCAAGCCCACCATGTCTCCACAACACACGAACCAAGGGGATGGTTTGCCCACGAAGCATCTTCTCTTTGTGATTCATCGATGACATCCTTGTCTACTCATGATCGTAGGAGGAGCATGCGGAGCACCTGAGGATGACCACGAACCGATCCAGGTACTCTCGGAAGATGGAGTTCATAATCCTCATGAACACAGCTGGGGCATTCGTAACGCCGAAGGGCATGACTACGAACTCGAAGTGTCCATACCTGCATCTGAATGCCATCTTCGGGATGTCGCCCTCCTTCACTCTTAGCTGGTGATACCCAGACCACAGGTCGATCTTTGAGAACCACCCTGCCCCTTTCATCTGGTCGAAGAGATTGTATATCCTTGGAAGAGGGTAGAGATTCTTGATCGTCACCTAATTCAACCTCCTGTAGTCGATGCACAACCTGAGACCACCATTTTCCTTCTTTGCGAACAAGACTGGAGTTCCCCACGATGACGCACTTGGGTGAACATAACCCCTCTTCATCAGATCGTCAATCTCGATCCGCAACTCCTGTAGCTCGGAAGGTTCTATCCGGTAAGGAGCCATCGATATCAGACGAGCTCCAGGCTGCAAGTCTATCCCAAACTCTATATCACACCGAGAGGGTAGAGTCATCACCTCCTGAGGGAAGACGTTCATAAACTCACGAACGATCTCTACCACTTCCACCATTTCAGCATCTACAGATTCCACTATCATCTCGGCCAACAAGGAGAGGAGGGGTTCCTCTCGTCTTTTTCCCTTCCGACCGCCCCACTCGCCGGTGAAGGTAACACGCTGGCCGCCCCAGTCTGAGAACATGACCCTTCTTCATAAACAGTTGATGATGGAACACACAAGAAATAGCCAGTCGATGCCTAGGATGACATCGTATAGATGTATATGTAGTAGGAGAAGATCCCTAACCGAGTGATGTGTCCCTATCATTAGTCTACATCCCCGACAAACAAATATCAAGTTGGTCTGACCTCCGAATGGTGTGCTCAACACCAGGGGCTCTGTAAGTCTCTCTACATCTAAACCCAAGGCACGGGTTAGACATGGTGCAACAAAGGAGTGGGAAGCTCCGGTATCGAACAAGGCATAAGCAAGAGTGCTAAACAGACTGATCATACCTCGAAAAACCTCTGGCCCTGCTGGAACTGCTTCCTCTCCAGCGTGTAACTGTCCACGCCTAGCTCCCCTTCCCCTCGGCTATCGACCACCCCCTCGACCATGCCCCGGTCGAGGTCCATGAGGTGTGCCCTGAGGTCGGCCTCCTCCTCCTACATATGTCCTCGGAGGAGCGAGAGCTCGCTGTCCCTACTGCTCTTGGAAAGGTCTGGCTGGAAGCTACTGCTGGGGCGGGTGCGGGAGGTGTCCACCACCGTCGTACTGCACCCGGTCCGGGAACTGACTCCGGAGATGTTCAGGGCTCCCAAAGACGAAGCACTGCGGTCTCGGTCCCGAAGGGAAAGGGCGAGGGTCGGGCGATAGAAACTAAAACTGCTACGGTATGATCCCTGCTGGTCGGAACCTGGAGGGTCCTGAAGCTGGAGTCCTGGTGCTGACGGCCTTTCCCTTCAATGGTCCTAGCTGGATCCCCTCTCATGACACTCCTCCTAGAGCATGCATCCTATCCACCACTTTTGCCTTCTTCTGGACCTCCAAGTACGTCGGCAGGGTAAAGAGGGTAACAACATACTGGAGGGAGGGTCGGAGGGCCTCCTCTAAACATCTTGCCCGAGACTCATCGTCGGGAAAGAGGTACGGAACAAAACATAGGAGGTCATTGAACTTGATCCCTAACACCCTCACGGATATACTCCCCTGCTGGAGGGAGAGTAGCTCCTCTCTCTTTTCTGCTTTCATCGTCGAGGAGAGGAATTCCGCCCGGAACTCCCTCTAGAAATCCGCCCAAGCCTCCTCAGACTCTCTCTCCTCTCCCCCAGGTAAAGCGTCAACCACTGACGCGCCGCTCCCCGCATCTGGCTGATGGCCAGAGGAACCCAGTACTCGGATGAGGCCCGAATCAGGCCGAAAGCTATAACTAGCTCCTCTAGCCATCCTTCTGTCTTCTTGTCGTAGGTGTCGCCCTCATACTTCTCAAGGGCCTGTCGCTGGAAGGCCCGAAGAGTCTTCAGCCACTGGTCATCCTCTTCCTCTCGATCAGCTCTCTGCCGATCGGCCAAAGTAGTCTCTGGGGACTCGATCGCCTGTACCACATGTGGTCGCCTTCCAGGTGCCATAGCTGTAAGGTAATCAAGGAATTCCTAAGCCCAAGTAGTGCAGAATATCATTCTTAAAACTTCTTAAAATTTTAATTTATTCTTAATTCCAAAGACATCCCAGAAACACAAGAACACAAGTCATTATGATGCATGTACCATTCCTAGGGTCTCTACCCTACAATCAGTGTGGCCTCACTTGGTCGTTCGGTAGGTCCAGAGTCCTTACATAGGATCACGAGGGCCCCTAAAATCCCATGTCCTAGCCGGTCTTCCCTGGCCTAATTCACGCGCCATGTTCACCCAACACTGTTGTCTTACCATCCCATGCAATCGTATGTGTGCCTAAATCCAGAATCTATCCTATCTCTCAACCATCACCTTTAATATCATTCTCTCGTGACCCGACATCACCAAAAGGAGTGATGTGTCCGCAGATTTCTAGGCCCTTACTTCTTTAAGTTGAAGAAGAGATAATGACCCCCCGAGACCCGCCTTCAATAGGTCCCGGAGTGGAAACTAGCACCAAGGGTATAGAAATTTCTCACAAATGGAAGGAATTACCCCTTTTTGTTTTATAAGATCGAGAGATAAGATTATGAAACTCAACAACACCGAGGTAAAAGAAAAGTAAATCCAAAAAAATAAACCATTCCCACATGCTAGTTCCAAAAGTAAAGCCACAAAGTACAAAAGGTGACTAAAAAGGTAAGTACCAATGAGGAAAAGCAACAACTACAACTGCCCAAACGGTCCGAGCTAGTATGGTCCGGCGTGATCCCCGAAGTCCTCATGGAAACCTGAAAGATGTTTTATATACGTAGGGTGAGAATACAAGTACACTCAGTAGGGAAAACCAAAGACTCTCGTGCACAAGTGGGGGAACATGCTAAAGTCCTGTGAGAAAAAGGAGTAAACCAAACACCTATCAAGGTAAACTATCCACCCCAGGCCTCACCAAGGCACACTCCCCAAATAATGAAATTAAAGTAATATATATATAATCAGAGCACATCGATGTTTGGGTACCCCATTCCACATTGCCACTGGTTATTGAGACATCCTACGCATCGGACCAATCCCGCCATTCTGTCACCGTAGTCCCACTGCCACACCTACCCGCACACACCTGGGCCACAACCACACGCAGTCCCATTGCCGAAATCCCGCCCGCACACACCTGGGCCACAACTGTCACATGTAAACACGCCTACAAACACCTAGGCCATAACAACCACCACCACGCCCTATGACACTTGGGCCAGAAGATCCACTGCCACGCCCGAAGACACATGGGCCTCATCCCGAAGATGCTTGGGAAACCACCTTCCACACACACCTAGCCAACCGTCACACTTCCCCACCCGAAGGTTATTGGGATAATAATGGACCTCAGGAAATCACAGCCTGCCCGACGATAATTGGGCTATCCGGGAAAGGGAGCAGAAAAGGAGCTAATAACCAGCCACTAAGAATAGTGTTGGGAAAAACACCCTCCCCCATGAAATGGGGGTGTTCGGCACTAAGTGCTCAACTTGGGTGGGGCGTGGATAAGAAACACAAAGCTACAAGTATAGATATAGGTAACACACACTCACCCAAAGCTTAGGTTTTCCTAACCAACCTACAGAACACAAAACCACTGCATCAAAGTCACAAGTCACGACTCTCGCCCACAAAACCCATTTGTCCCATTCTTGTTTCATGTTCGGTAATAATGTATCATTATCTTTAAGGACGAATAGGCAACTAGTATGCATAGAAACAATTCCAGGAAATTAAACAGTCAAGCATCAACCATAACGCCCACACCGGGTTCTCAACAACAGAGGATCCCACCCCAATTCGTGATATAAACAAGTACCCACCCGGTCTTAAACTCACAACCATTGACAGTATAAAAACAGGGGATCCCATCCCCTCCCACATCTCCAAAAATCGGCCCGAAAAAGAAAACAACCAATGACCACCATCAACACAAGTCTGGGTCATGCCAGTATTTTCAGATTTAAATGACTTAACACACTCCATGATTTCAATTTTCGTGTGTCTTAACTGGGGTTATCACAGAAGGATTGATCATGTTGCTTCAATTTATTTGGACGGATATACGTGATTAACCAATTTAATTTTCACAGAAGGAGTTTACAACCAAAACAATCCATTTAAAACATCAGTAGGGGTTCATTAGTGCACAAACAAAGACCACCAATGGCCTCGATTTTTAGAAGACATAAGCCAGCACGAATCAACAAGATGGTCATAATATAAACAACTTAAACGATCACAGTCCCCCACTTTTGTTTATAGAATCCATTTCATTATCTTCATTTAGGTCTGGTTTGTCCAATTCTACCGAACAGAAGCACACCCACCCCGCATGATACACAATAGAGAGAGGCGAAGGAGAAATTCCCTACTTGTTGATAGATGACCGACGTTTAGGACGGGCGTGGAACTTTACGGATAACGATGTGGCACGACCAATGCACCAGAAGTTTTTTTGTGAAAATCCATGATCGAGGAAAGGAGAAACCACTGCTAACCCTTTGTTTATAAGATCTGCATATGGTTGAGGAGAGAACACGAAACCGCATAAGGCGCGGGGGTCGTGGGTTGATCACGCGACTCCACTCATCATTAAAGGGGTTCAGGTGGTTTAAAATGACTCATTAATTGACCAAGTATTTAATTAAAACTCTTATGCGCATTATGGGTCTTTAAAACATGCTAAAACAGGTCAAAATAGGGTTTAAAACCCTATTTGCGCAAATAGGAGCGCTACTGGAAATAACCCGCGGGGGGTATGCCAGAGCCACCGGTAGCTGAGAGATACCAGTGGGTGACATTGACCGGTAGCTGAGCTACCGGTTGGCTGCATAGACCGATAGGCCGAGCTACCGGTAGGCTGGAGCGACTGGTAGGCTGAGCTACCGGTAGGCTGCAGCTACCGGTAGGCCGTAGCAACCGACAGGCCGAGCTACCGGTAGGCTGGGGCTACCAGTAGGCGGAGCTACCTATAGGCCGAGCTACCGGTAGGCTGCAGCTACCGGTAGGCCGAGCTACGGGTAGGCTGCACCTACCGGTAGGCTGGGCTACCGATAGGCTACAGCTACCGGTAGGCCGGGCTACCGCTAGGCCCGCTACTGGTAGGCTAAGGCTACCGGTAGGCCTACACCACCATGATTCCCAAACCCGAAAACCCAAAACGCGATTTTCACAAAGTAATGGACACCAAAAACCCGAGCCATTACACAATTGTCCCCTAATTGTTTATGTATTTTCATATTATTATATCCATGAAATTTACCAATGCCTCTAAAGGGGGAGGGTAAATAGGTGTGAAATCACCTTTTTATAATGATGGAATTTTTGGGCGTGTAACTTGAAATGTTTTATGCTTTCTATTATATCTAAATTATAAAAATAAAAACAAATGTTATTTTAATACTTAGTGAGTAGAGACTAAATATCATACATGGGATTCATTTTTTTTCTAACATAGTGAGTACAATGTCGTTTTCAATTATTATTTTATATTCATGATTTTATAGTAAAGAATAAAATATTTATCATTGGCCTATTTTGAAAAACATTACACCAATGAGAAAGTCTATATAAGATAAATTATCTTGCTAACCTAATGTGAAATAATTTAAAATGTTATTTAGGTATACAATACCATTAGTTGGTGAAATATTCATTATTTCAAAGTTTGTAAACTATATATTTCTATAGTTTAAGAATTTTATATAAATTAAAAATGGTTAAAATAGATTTTCTATCATTGGAAACGTAAACCATATATGAATTTGAAGTCCAAATCTAATTTCATAAATCTTAAGATGGGGTTAATGTAGTTTAGGATTGTGATACATGAACAAATTTTATGAGGGTGTGACCACACAATTTTTTATTCATATTATAATGGTATTATTTTATATTATAAATAAAGACGGAACAAAATGTAAATCCTAACTAAGGCTATAGAATTTTGAACTGATAATGCTACAATGGAATACTGATGATGACCACTAAAAATAATGATTAATGGGATTCAATATAATGTTTTTATAAGAAGATAAAAATAGAGGAAATTTTTCTTGGGATTAAAATGTCAGTCCAATCCCTAGATATAATATGGTGTTACATAAATCATTACACTTTAGTGGGCTCCATTTATGTCAAGTTCCGTAACTAACATTATACATGAATTTTTGATGAAAGCCCAACATACGTGGTTTGAATTATGGTACATTGGAGATGGTTATTCAAATGAAATGGGGACACAGTAGTCCCAAAATAAATACATGTGGGAGTTTTGGGGAATTAAAATCGTGATGTGAACCAAATGATGATATACTATTATGTACAATATATTTAACACATATGTCACTACATATTCTTTTATATCCAGAATCTTGCAATTTTTTATTCTATGATTCTTTCAATATAACTACCTCATGTCGTGACATTATTTCACTATATGTTAATACCTACATATGATGAGGATTCAGTCATTGGATTTCATATCCATTATTTGTTAGTAGGAAAATTCACAAGTCCATGGCATTTATTGTATTTGAATTTTTATTAGAAACCTCAATTTTCAAAAAAAATATTTTTTGTTGATGATTACATTTCATTTAAAAGGTAAAATTATGAAAATTATAGTTTTAATTTCACAAATTATATGTAATTTTCGAATTCCACATATCATCATTAGCTTATGTTTTTTTTAAATTTGCCAAAAATTAATTATTTTTAAATGAATAGTGAAAAAATTCATTTCAAATAAATTTAGATATTAGGTGTTCATCATGAATTGTCAAATATAAAAAATATAAAACTTATATCTTGATTTAAAATTTAAACCTTTTAATATATTTTATATTTTATTTTTAAATTTTTAATTTTTAAAAATAATTTCTATCAACATAAGAAATATTTTCCAATAAAAAATTATTTTAAATGTTTTCCTTAAATTGAATAATATTCTAGTTATTTTATATTTATTAATTAATTTAACTCCACATAAATATTTTATATTTTATAATGACAAATTTATATAATTAATATCTTATACATATATACTTTTATACAAAACATAATAATTTTGTTTAAAAATAATCTTTTTCTAAAATAGGATATTTATATATTACATGCACTAATGTTGATATTAATGTTTTATATACACATAACCTTTTATATTAAAATTTATTGGATATTATCACCCATTAGTTCCAAAACATTTGAATTTGGAAAATTATATTTTATGGAATAAATGTAAATTATTTTGGTAATATTTTATTACCATGATATATTATAAAACATTAAATGTATAAATAATAAGTTTAAAGAACTAGAAAATATGAATAAAAATTGGATTGAATTTATTTTTTAAGGGTTTATCAAACATATCACATCACCACTAAACTAATTTTACATTTATTGACTTCATAAAAAGTGAAACTTGTTCTTTAATTATAATATGTTTTCATGTTTAAAACAATCTATAATCACCACTTAAAAATTTAATCTATCACCACAAATTCAAGACCACACACTAATTTTAGTTTCCTCATTAATAACTTTTCATATTGCCAAAATTTTATTCCCTTCCACATTTACTATTCAGTATGGTCCTCTGATAATGTCTGACTAACAATAATTTAAAGTAGTCTTCCATGATAAATCCCTTGTATTATATGTGGTTGATTTTTTCATAATTTATTTTCATTAAATTGAGAAAATCAGATGTATAATTTTATAATTCATATATGTCGAAATAAATATTGATTTAATAATGAATATTATTATGTTAATGGATTAAATATATAAAACATTACCTCTTTTCAATAATGAAAAATAAAAATTTCGTTCGTGCATTGTGGGGAATGCCACTTTAACAAAGAAACACCATGAATTATTTCACTTCCAACTGTATTTAGTTAATAAAAAATTGATAAATAAATATGAAAATATAATATAATTATCAATTTGATTATAAAAATTATCATTTTTTTATATCACCCATATTCTTCAAAAAATGAATACATTAACCATGCGATTTGCGGGATTTCGCATCCATGAATTAACATTTCTCATTTTACAAACATATTTCTTATTATTTATTAAACTATATTAAAATATGATTCACCCCATATAATCAAATAAATAATATCATTATGAATGAAGTATAATGTTATCATTTAAATAAACATTAAAAATACTAATAATATATTATTTATGGGTTTTATTTGTTTGGGCATGTATAACACCAATATTGAAAATTTCTTCAAAATAATATCATTGATGAGTAAGAGAACTTAATTAATGATCATATATGATATAAAGAAATAATTTTTTATATTTTTTATTTAATTTTATTGGTTAATCTAAATCCTATTAATTAGGAAAACATAGTTCCATTATAATATATGATTTAATCATTAATCTCACTAGTTTTTTCTACATGAAGTTTGATTAAAAAATGCAAATAATAATATTTTAACCATATAAACTATCACGAAAATATATATTATATATTATTATAATCAATTTTTAATCTTTATGATAATAATGAATAATAACACGGTATAATGAAATTATGAGTAAACACGCAAATAGAAATATTATAACTGTATAAACTATCCCGAAAAAAATTATAGTATATATTATTATAATCAATTTATAATAATTGTGATAATAATTAATAATAACCATACTATTATGAAACTCATTCAAGTAAATCAATATTACTCACAACCGAGATTGAAAATAGATAATTTTAGTCAAATTATTTATGTAGAATATTTAAAAATAATGTTAATATAAATTAAATGTTATGAATAAGATTATAATATACATAATTAATATTGTTATTTATAAATGAAATATATATTATTAATTAAGTGTGTGTCAGAAATTATAATAAGTGGTTCTTTATCTCAAATTTTAATTTTTGAGACATATTTCATATTATGAACAAAAATATATATGGGGTGGTGTGATTAACTCATATTGGATTTTTTATCATATTAATTTAATAAATCTGATTTTACAATCCATATCATTTTAATTATTTAAATGTACAAGATTTGATATTATTCCAATGTAGTAATGATGTTTGTTAACTTAACATTCATCTTATAGTTTCAAGAATTAATCTTGAAATTATTTATTTGATTATTGGTCTCATAAATTATAATATTTTATTTTATATTACATTAAATTTTACTCTTTAGAAAATGAAATGTTTTATTCAAATAATGTTTTTTTGATGAAATTTATTCCACATAAAATAATTTCATTTTTAGAATAATTTGCATCCCCTTTAATGAATGATTCCCTCTTTGACTAATTTTTACATTCATATCAACAATCGACATTATATTTATAACAAATGTTTTGTATTATATATTGTATCCTTCATATTTATATTCTTGTATTTTCAATAAGAAAAAATGATACTCTTTTTAATAGATTAGTTTTAAAAAAAATATTTCAAAATATAAAAAAGGGTTTTCCTCATTGGAGAATAATATTTTATTTTCATAATGTAAATTTTTTTGTTATCCACTATATATTCTCAAAATTTTATTTATTTAAAATTATTATCTAAATTATGTTTTTACATTCAATTAATATTTCTGAAATCATTATATCTTTTTATAGTATACATCGTTCAATATTATTTTTAAAATTAAATATTCTAATAATGTTTTCACTTTACCACATTCAAAATGTATTTTTATTTTTCAAGGATCCTTTATGGATGATTTTTAGTCAAATTTAAATGTTTTAAAATACTATCACTTCACCTTTTTCGATTATTTTTATATTTTTTTAGTGTCACCTATTTATATTATTTTTTAATTAATTTTATTGAAAATGATGGAGTATCATCTTTTTTAATTCAATATGTATTTTCGAGGAATAATTATTAGGATTTATTTTCAAATATTTATTTTTATAAATCAATTAAAATTCATTAGAATTTAAATTTTGAAAAATAGCTATTTAATTTGACTACAAATTAATTATTTTCAATAATGAATTGTTTTACAAAAAAACGTTATTTTTCACGTATATTTTTTTATGTACAATGTACTTAGTTCCTAAGTAGTTATTTTTACTTATTAAACTTCTATGATTTCTCAAAAAAATAGTCATTTCACGTGATAGAGTTATCGGTATGACCCATTTACATTCTTGAGGTCAATTTGGATGATTCCATCATGAAATAATATGCATACTATTTTTCCCTCATGTACTTTATGATATGAAAATTCAAACCCATTATTTCCAATGAGTATTCATGATATTTTAAATGAATCATGTATAATAGAACACATAAATATATATTTTTTTGATTATTTGGTGGTCAGGGAATATAGAATCCTTTAATTAATTATTTACTATAATATAAATCTTATGATAGTTGGGAAGTATTTCCGATAATAGACCCATCAAGAGATATATGTTTGTGAAGTTTGATCCTCCCTGGAAAACTAGTAAGACAAGTAATTGAATCCCTATCCACTAATGGAAATTGGTTATTGGATCATAATCCACTAAGTGAAATAGGTTTTGATGCCTTATCCAATATATTATGAATCATATACTATTTTTTCTATATTCATGTTTTAATAAATTTTATTATGTTATTATTTCTCATATATTATTCTCTATTATTAATCTAGTTCTTTTTATATAATTTCATATTCAATGATCATTAAAACTGTGTGATAAACATAAACATATCTTTTATATAATTAATATCATTATTGGTTATATTTATTATTATCCTTAATTATCTTATGTGGTCACCCCTTTCATATAATTTCATTCCCACTCATATGAATATGGTTATAACCTTGATATTTATTTAACGGGGTCATCTAATACATGACTGTGGATATATCTTTAAAAGTGTGGTAATATAAGTTTCCCTTGTGAATTTTAAACTATACAATTAAACTGAAAATGTTTATTCAGTTTTGTGACTTTACTATGATATTTATTACTAATTTAAAATTTTTAAATGTTTAATTTAGGTAATCTAAAATGATATCAATGTTATCATTTATGATTACAAATTTTTACAAATAGACCCTAAAATGTTGGTCTGGGATCCATAGTTTTTTTCAAAAAATGGTTTTGTTATATTTTAGTAATAGTATAATTACTATTTTGACTAGGATAATGGATAATTTTTTTAAAAAATTTGTATTAGTATAATGGATAATTCTACATGTATACTAATATCATGAAATTTTGGCGATTCTTGGAATATGTAGTCTTTTTCCTGCTAAATCCCTATCTAGATTCCAAAAGTGGATGAAACACTAATTTGTTTAACTAGATGTTATAACCATACAAAAAGTATATTGGTTATTAACATTATTCTATGTTTGTGGATCAAAAATAGGCATAGTCTCAAAATATATATGATACACATATTAGATATGATTTGGTTAAAAACATTTTCTTTATGTACTATTCTAATGGATTTGATTATGATGTCACCAAAATAGGTTAGAGAACATTATATGAAAAATTACCATGGATAACTATGTATTCATCTAGAATAGTAATAGGTTAAATATAATGTATCATATGTCAAACACCAAGGTTCCATATGGGAAGTCATCATTGTATTGACATGTTAAAACTCATATTTTTTATATTACCATTACCATTATAATTTTGGTATTTTTATAATAAAGAATAATGAAAATAATGTATATAATGATATTTATCTTGAATAAAATATGTGGAAGCATAAAAAATTGTAAATAATCTTATAATATTTTTTCCATCATGAAAATGGTGAGTTCCCTAGTTATACAGAATTTTCTATGGTTATATCAAAATAGAAATAAATTTATTATACACATAACTATTTTCAATAATTAGTGATATTATTAAATGGAATTATAGTATATTGTATATGTTTTGGGTATTATATAAGAAATATATTGATTATTCTTCATTATTTATATTATAATGTTTTACAAACATATATAAAATGTTATCATTCAGTTAAAAAATTTATTTCTAGTTCAGGATATATATTTATGGATATTGAAGAACAGAATATTTAGGAATCGATAAATCATAGGTTTAATATTAAAATAAAGTTATGGTATTATGTAATTGATTAATTTCGATAAACGAGATATAACTATTACTGATAGTTTTCAAATTTATTATGGATTTAATGAAATGGTGATTCATGATTTTATTTATTTATTCATGTTTTAGGGTTATGTTATAGTCTAAATAAAGTGAGACTTTATGACAACATTTTTATTAAATTTTATTGTTAAATAAAGTGTTAATTTTTTAAAGGATAGCATGAATTCAATGTTTTTTTAATTTATTATATATTCACATGGTCTTGGAAAAGGTATATTTTATAGAACATTTGATTAGGGTACATGAATACTTAAATTTATGATTATATAAATGATTCATGTTGTCTGAGGAATTATAAGAAGTAGATAAGGGTTGAATGAAATTTTAATATGTCATATTGGAAGATATATGTTGAATGATAAATTGTTAGAAATATAATCAAACACTATTATCAGTGAGTAATAAAAAAATGTTTGAGGGCACTCTTTCATTAATGGACCATACTTTTGGAATATATTATTTTTCTCAAGATTATTACTATACAAAATATCAATCTAGACACACACAAAAAACAAAAATGAGCTACAATATACTACATAAAAATTAAAAAAAAATCAGCTATAAAATATTTATTATATTAAATTATAATAATCAATTAAAAAAATTTATTTATCTAATAAATAATTAAAATTATTTAATTTTTATTTCTCAAGTATCATTTTATTGTGTTAATAAATTAAATTGAAATAATTTAAGCCAAATAATATATTATATTTAAATATTGGAACTAGTATATTAAAATTCATTAAATAATTAATTTATATGAAATAATATTCACAACACTTTTTATTTAAAAATACCAATTTTCGGAAAATGTAGTTTCCACTATATTTATAATATTCACATAAAAATGAAAATAATAAACTTTTAAATGATAATTTTACAAAATATAAATTGTTCTATTTTTTAATCACATAAATATTATAGAAATATGAATATAGGAGATTTTTCTAAAATAATTGACATTTCAGAATAGGGAAAATTACAGTTTTTATGAAACACACAACGTTTATGATTTTAAAAACAAGTATGTGTTACATAAAAAAATATAAAAATATTTAATGATAAATATATGTTTTATAGAGAAAATTAATATGTTCTGAAATACAATTATGATGTTTAATAACTTATTTTTAATGAATAGGATATTTTTCTATTAAAAGAATTTTTTTAGTATTTTCATTTATTTAAAGAGAATTTTTTCAAAATTATTCTTTTTCTTAATTAGAAATAAAAAACAATTTTTGGTATTATATTAATATATTTTATGAGATTTAAATGAAACAAACTAATAATTTTGTCCTATGTATTAATTTTTAACCTAAAGGACAATTTTTTTCAAAATAAGATTACAATTATCCGAAGCACTAATGTTAAATATTACTATTCAAAATCATAAAAAAATTATAGTAAAATAGATTTTATTGTTTTTATCAACATGTGTAAATTATTAAATAAGGACAATTTTTAGGTAATGAAATTAAATTACTATTTTAATAATTAGTTACTACTATAAAAATATTTGTATTCGAAAATTTATATTGATAGAATTAAAAAATTTATTTACATTCATTGTTAAAAAAATATTTTTGAGTGTTTCTAGACTGTATCGCATCCTCCAATAAAGTATTTCCCATTTTTTTAACTTTTTAATATTTTTAGCTTCTGATCTTTTTTTAAAATTGATTCATTTAATAAAATTTCATTCTCATCCCATAAAGGAGGCCGCTCACATCCCATTCATGATCCCCCACAAAATTTGGTTTTCCCATAAACATATGACCTTTATACATAGAGTACATAAATATTCATTTACTTTTATCTTCTATTCATATGATAATTACATATCCAATCCGTTTTAATGTATTCTTCCATGGGAAATCCAAAGTTTCCAATATTTTTACTTTTTTCTATATTATTTTACATTATATAATACTTTTTCAAATGTAATTTAATAATTTGAATATAATGAAATCTATATTTTTTAAACATATTATTTATTAGTTCATTGAATAAAAAATTACTACATTACCATTTTTATATTCTAAAAAATGATTCTATCATTCATGGATTGTGCGGACTGCTGCCTCTTCAAATTAGTGACATGTGTTTATTCATCACTACACCAGCTCAATAATTATAAAATTCTAATTGATGATTAAATGTTTCACATGATATATAATTATGAATATTAGTAAATAAATTATTATACAACATCAGTCGTTATAATTATTCTAAAAATTTAATCGTTAACCATTAATTTTACAGACAACCAGCTCCACAATGTATCATTTAACATTATTCACCTAGTTTCATTAATTCTAATTAAAGAGTTGTGAAATATGATTCCAAAAATTAAATAATTCTATATAATATAATTATTATCCTATAAAAATTATACTATCTAAAATGGAACCATTTTTTATCAACATAATATATAATTACTTATTATATGACCATGTTTTTGTAGGATTAACAACCTACTGTATCATTCGCATAAAATAGTTTCATTTTTTACTGTGATAACATACATACTAATTATAAGTTAAACAAATAACTATATAATGATTTTATTTCTATCCATTAATGGTATCATTAATATTAATGTCCTTAATTACGATTCCATCATTTTTTTCGATAAAGATATATAAAACAAGTTGGTCCCCAATTTATTCTACATGATATATGAATAAGAATATAATTAAATGAAAATATAAAATTATAAAATTCCATTAGTATTAATTTATATTATAGGCTATGATATTTAAGTAATGATAGTTTGACCAATAATGAACAACATCAATTCTATTATGAATGTTGTTCAAGACGACTATGATTACTCAGATTTCATATTTAATAGTGACGAGGACTAATATATATACGAATAATAAATAACTATAAATAATGTTTTCTTAATGATATATGTGTGAATAAGGTTATTAAATTTCTTTTAATAAAAATAATTTTTTATATAGTGGAGATTCAGGTTCATTAATTGGTGTCTATAATTATTGCAAGGAGTTTATTGTCTATCATTTATTTTCAGAAGACATAATTAATATTAACACCACTATATCAACGAGAATGATTTATTACTACATAATGGAATTATTTTAAAATTTTAATTTAATTTATCGTGATATAATTATTACCCAACAATATATATCCTAATATTTAACATATATATCTAATAAATAAAAACAAACTATTGAGATGTCTAGTTTTCTAAGAAGACAAGGTCCATAAATCATCAATGTGAAATTAAAAGTAAATTAATTTTTTTATATGGGAAATGAGATACTGAATCACTTTTATATCCTAAAAATATATTTTATGGCATGGTAAATACATAAAAATAATGTGTACTTAAAATATCAGAAATTAAATATTTATTGCAATAAAGAATTACATATGTGTCAAAATTTAAATTTGTGAATCTAAAAAGAAAATTATCAATAATGTTTATATGTGAGTTTAACATAAAATACAGAATAATAATATTATTATAATATATTAATATGGAAAAAAAGAGGAACAAAAAAAATATATAATTCGGGCGAAATTACAAAGATGACATCAATAGAGTCCGAATATGGATTAGGTTTACCACCTAATCTTTGAAACATAATCTCAAGAGGGATAATAATTACCTAATACATTAGTTTTATATCAGGTTTCAACCATCATAATATGTACATTATTATATGAACCAAAAAATAAAATCAATCATACGGTATAAACATAATAATTATGGGTTGTATAATATTTGCTCACATCATAATCAGAAGAGAAATCAGAATGATTACAAAGAGAATAATGAAATAAATATATTCAGAAATAATTTTTAAATCAATAAATAAAATGTGTCTATTTTTCATTTTAAAAAATATATTTTCAATGTTAATTGAATTGTTTATAGAAACTAACTATCATGATGGTGTTTTAAATAACCAATTTAATATCTTTGAAGAGGTAATAAACAAGTAGTTATCAATAAAACAAGTGGTTAACTATAATGGATAACACTAATATATTACATTTTTTATCTAAATAATCAATGGGAATAAATAAATAAAATGAGTGCTATATTATATTCTTAGATTATTAAAAAGATCATTGTAATCTAGATTGATTTTTGAAGAATGATATTGAGAAATAAAATTAATTTATATTTAACTCCAAGAATGTATGGGATGATAACTAAGGAATTTATTTAATATATATATACACAGAATATATAAGTATTTTATAACATACAAGAGACATATAATGTTAGTTTGATATAGAAGGTCATAACCAAATGGTAATATGATGATTCAATGAGATCCCATAACATATGACATGATTCATTTCAAAGCACTATTTAATGTATCAAATAATGAAATAATATTCATAAATAACATAATTAAAAATTTAAAATAAAAAATTTATTTGTATAGTTATTATAATGTTTATTTAAAAAACTATCATTGATATATAATGATTAATTCTTTATATTTATGGTGTTCATTTCATGGAACCATAGTTAGATAACATTTGGATAATTGTTTCAGTTCTTCTGAAATATGAATATAACTCTATATGTGAAATAAAATGTATTCATGTCCTTAATTAAAGTAAAATAGTAATAAATTTCCATTTATTTTCTAACATTGGTTTTACTCATTCTATATGAATTATTTCATTATACTGATTGACCATTTAAGATGTTTTATCCACCAAAATGAACAAGAATATTTATATATTGTTAAATGGATTATAATAAATTTGTCAATCCTGAATGTTGTTATAATATACCAATTATAATCATATTTAATAACAATTATATTTATATAAAAATGCATGAAGGTTGAATAAATTTACAATGTACATTTTTCATGGAGGTGTCACATCCACCACCTTAAGATAAACACTTTTTAATAATGAGTAACGAAGTTATGATCATGAATGATATATAGAATAGTAGAATTATAAAAATATATTATATTAATAATAATGGAGTCATTGTTTCGTATTATATGGGAGCTATTAGAACGTGGTTTTATAAAAAATGAATTTAAATAGAATAGATTTTTGATATTTCATCTTAGATGTTTAATGTTGAAATAATCTTTATTAAACATTAGATTTACCTTTTTTGAGACCATAACTATTTGGAAGTGTGGGATACAATTAGGAATATAATAATATTGAAACCTTTAAATCTATAGAGTAAAAAAGATGTGAGGGTAAGTGTAATTGATGTGTATTATTAATATGGGGATGAAGGGTGGGTTTGAATATAATAATCATTAAAAATTTCTATTTTCTCATGTATACCAATAATTATAAATCAAGTAAAAATACATTGTAAACGATTCATGAATGTTCAAACATGTGGGTAGTTAACTTAGTTATGAGTCATAATTTTTTAAATTTATTTGAAAATTTTGAATATCATATTTTTTCTTATTTCCCTTTTCATAACATTCATCTATTGTAGAAAAATAAAAAAATCATTATATAAATTTTAATGTTTCCAAGGGAAATAATGTTATTCTTGAATTAACATTTTAATGGTTATATTTGTTTTGTATAATATATAAATACTACATAATTTATTGATTGTTTAATAACTTTTATTTCATCTCATGGTTATATTTATTTTATTTTTCAAGGTGAAAATTATGAAACTAATATTCTTCATATTTTTTATAGTTTTTATGCGAGTTTTATTATTATAGGTGATCGAGTAGATCCAAATTTAAATAATTTTTTATATTATTCTATATGATTATACATTTGAATAGTTTTCTTTATTATGTCTATATGTGTTATCTAAAGGAAAATTTATAATTCATATAGTGAAATATTTTTGATTTTATCATTTCGTTCATGTACATTATGTTATAAAACATTAGTAAATATTAAAAATTTAAATAAGTTGGGGATTTTCATTTATAAAATAACATGTCACTAAATTTACACCATTTATGATATTTTATCCATTAATATATTCTATACATACTATGGTGATAATATTTCATGATACATATTAGTAATTTATTCATATTTTTCTAATGATGCCTCATCACTCAAGGGGTTCAACAATATTAATTTGACTATGTGAGATGTCTTGTTTCATAGAACATTTTCTATATGGAGTAAGATGTTCATTGGTTTCTCCTTATATGTCTGATAATTTTCTATATGAGCCACCTCAATATTCCGTACATGTGAAAGATTTGTTGTATACATCCTCAAGAGGGATACATGGAAGACTTCATATAGACCATAAAATGTTTTTCAATGTTCCAGTTAATAGGACATGGCTCTGAATAAATTAATAATTGAAATTTGTGTGATTTACCTTAGATATAACCATATTTTATTTGAAAGTCTCCTCAATCTCATCTATGGAGTTATGTGATGAAACAAATTATCTCCAACATTATACTCTAGGTATCTCTTATGGGTTTTAAAATTGATTTTTTTCTACTCTAAGCTAGCATGATGCACTACTGAATAGTCTTAGACTTTTATAAAATTCCCTCAAACATTTTATATCCCACTATATTTTGTTAAACAAATACATCCCAACGTAAAATAGTTCTATATATGATCTCATAAATAAATTCATTGGGATCATTTTGGTTTCATGAGTGAAATATTTTACATTATGAAATTTAAAAATGATGAATTTTATAATCAGATATTCAATTAAATTACATCAATAATGCTCTCATCATTTACTCGTTTATGTGGAATGTATGATTTTATAGAACAACATTTTCTACAATAAAATTCATAATGAAGTTGAACATAGTATTAAAGGTTTATTGGAGAATCTTCTAGAATGTTGAGGTAAATATAATATTTCTATTCAATAAAATTGATAGCGGTGTTACATTAAGCCTCACCAATTATCACATGGATATCTTTTCATGTTGGTTAAATGAGATATCCCCTGAAAATTAGAATTAACTGATAAGCCATTCTTGGATTATCCACCACAACATATATAAAATTATTTAATTTATATTTATTTGGATTACTTGTGACATAATATATATTGATGTTCTCACTTTTATATGTGGTTATTGGTAATGTTTTTATATTCCCCATTTAATTTTTCATTTCATCCATCACCTAATGAAATCATGCCTGTTGATCTATATTTTGTTATCTATATATTTATAATTTCCTACCAATATTGATCTTAGACATCTCGATAAATCCTCATTCTCTATTGGTGGATGGAGATGGTTGATCTAAGTTCATCAGTCAACCTCTCATTCTATATATTAGGAATTTATTATAAAAATTTTCATCCCAAATCATACATATCGTTATTTATCATTTTTGAACTATAGGGATTTTCCATTTCATATAGCTACAAACTTCTTCTTTATTTCCATATCATCCAATTAAAAATAAATTATCTTCCTTAATAAAGATAGTTTAGTAATCATTTGTGAATGATGTGATGATATTCCTTCTTTTATAGCCACTATTCCCATCCTTTTCATGTCTATCATGATTATATCCTTTTCTAACCTCATTATGGATATTGATACATGAACATTTATACATAGAATTTCTATAACATTATTCACCTTCTCTAGTTAGTAGTATATTTTTATGTAATAATCCTTGATAACCAATAACCATATCCACTAGCTCATTTTACTCTCACTATATGTGAATGTATATTTTACAGTCTTGTGATCCATAAATATTTCACACTTTTCACCAAAGAGTTATCTTTTAAAAATCATTAATGTGGGTATCACTACATCAAAATATATGTCATGTTTTGGGTATTTCCTCTCAAAAAATTTCAACAAAATTAGGTTTTAGGTTATCACATTATCACAATGAATCAGTGCATATCCAATTCCCTTATTTTAATAATTATTTTATACCATTAAAATTTTCCTACAAGTGGGTAGTGTCGGAACTATTATAGATATAAGCCAATTTTTTTCATTCATTAATGTTATTTTCATATATATTTTTCCAAACTAATATCAAACCCTATCATCTTATCCTAGTTATTGGATTAAAAAATAAATAGTTTTTTTCCCAAAAGTAGTTGTTAATACATAACTAGTTCATATAAAATATGGACATCTGTTATAAAATTTATTATATTTCATTTGTAAATCATTATATAGTTCAATGGGTAAAATTATTTCCCTTTTCTAGAAATTGAATTCACCAAGAGTGATAATCCTTATATACATAGTATCATTTAGTATAAATTTCATATATATTCTCTTTTCACATAGTTATTAGCATAATATTGGAATAATTCTAATGATTTTTATTATTTTAGATTATTTCAGAATATAATCAATAAATATTACCAAATTTTTTAACATAAATCATTAATTACTATATTCATTATTTCTATCATGATTTTTTAATCATTAATGAGAATGTAGGTAATTACTTTAAACTCATATTATCCATACCATATTTAAAAATTATTTATGGAATTATCTTATTTCTTAAACATTAGCTAATTATTTTCTAATATAAGGATTACATTATAGAATTATTAAGACACGCATAGTTTTTTGAACAAATAAACAATATATGGAACCTGACAGTTTTTAATTATTGTTATTTTTTTGAGTTCACAATATTCAATGTAGTGGTTTATTGAACTACTTTTATTATTGATTAATTGGATAGTCACCTGCCATGGTGTAACACTCAAGCATAAAAACCATTTTCTAGATTTTCTATTAAATCCTTTAGTTATTGTATCTCAATAGTGTAAATTCAATAATATGTCTTGGATATTTATTTTGATCTATGTATATGTTTAATTGATAAATATTCATTTTTTTTATGTGTAATGGAATGAAACATTCTATAAAATACATTATTATAGTCCCTCAAAATGATCATGTATTCTTTTATAATTAACTTTTTTTGTCAATATTTTGAGCTATATATGATTGAATATTCAGTAATAGTATCTATTATTGATAATAATATTCCAAATGATATTAATTATTTTATGTACTATTTTATTTAATTTCAGTATGACTCACAAAGTAAGGTATGAACCCATACTACTGTAAGGTGATATTGGATTTATATATAGACATCCAACCTATTCCAAAAATATAATCAAACTTCTCTTATATATATGGAATGATTTTGTTTTAGTCTTAGTCCATAAAAATATATGGGGAGGATTTATATTCATAATAGGTAATAATTTCCCCATTTATTATTCTCATAGAAAACCCGACCGCACTATTTTTATGTGGATTTTGAATAGTTCAAGTGAAGATGAAAGTTATGAAAGACTGAATATAACTATAATCAAATAGTTTGTTCAATATTATTTAATAAATAACCATTAATCATATTAAAACATATATTCCACTTCTATATTATGTAGAAGTTATATCATATGCTTTTCCATTCCCTCTTGGATGTGCTCATTGTTGACATTGATTGTCTATAACTCCCCTTTTCTCATTGAATTTAAATTAATATTGATTTTTCTACATATAACTAAAACATTGGACAACATTATGACAATTTATCTAAAAATTATGTTATTATAATTAATTAGTGGGATTCTTTATATACCTTTGATATTGATTAGATTTATTCGGTTCTTTTCTACCCTTGATGTAATATATTGTTCCCTTGATGCTGTTTTTGGGATAATTCTTCCCAAATTTTTAACACATGAAAAGTTGGGTTTTATTTTAAATATTTTATTTATCTATACATTAGTTTATAATAAACTCCATTTTTTTGATATATCTCCCCTGAATGACTAAAATTATCCAATAATTATCCCAACCATATGCGATTAATAAAAAATAGCATTGTATATTTGAAATCCTAAAATTTATAATGTTTTTATACTAAAAATTAATCATTAATGAATTAGTAAACAATACATTTATTATTCATGAATAAGTCTAAGTCATACCACATATGTTTTGTGAGGTTTTCCTCATAGTCTTATCTATACACAACATCCTTTTTCATATTTCTAAGGAATTTCATAGCCATTTTATGAAAATCTATTAGGGGAAAGTATTTTTTAAAAAATGGGTTGTTGAAAACCTCTCTTTATATGGAATATCAATATTCTTATTACATGATGTTCTTTATAAGTTTTGAACAACAATCAACTTCCTAATCCATGCCATAAATGATAGTACGACTTTATCTTATTACATGTATTGTAAGAAAATTTATATATTCTCAATGGAGTTAATATATTGTTACATTATGGGGAGATTATAATATCCACTAACAATAGGATCATTGTTTTTTAAAATATTACTAAAAGGGATCTTTCCCTTTCAAATTATAATTAGTGAGTTCCCCATGATTCATGTTATTTTTTTATAAAAGAAATCATTTCAACCATTACATCCAAGATTTTCTCAACTACAACATTCATATGTTTGGGTGCCTTGTTAGTGATATAATAAAATTAACTATAAAATTGGTTGTTGATGTGATTCGACATATTTCCAAACATTAACTAAAATAATGGAATATATATTTTTTCTGAGGATTATAAAACTAAAAAATCATAAAAGGGAAACTAAAAAATATAATTAAAATTAATATTCAATGTTAATAGTATCTAGTTTCATTCTTCTTAATCCATGGTAATTTCCCCATTATGTTTTCTAAAATAACAATCAACTTTTAAAAAAAATAACATTCCAGAATTTCCATTGAAAGATAATAACATATATTAAGACTAAATTCAGTTTTACTAGAGGTAAAATAGTCAAAAATGAAAAATAACACATAATTATAAACCATAGTTATAACAATATAACATATGTTCAGTACTAAGTGATGTAGATTTCATAATGGTGTTTAAAGTGTTTTATAATTTTACAAATCTTATCTTCCAGGTATGTCAAACCATGTGTGCAACAAGGAATTATTTTACCTTGTGTGTAGTTTTGGATAGTACCAAACATTATTTATTAGGGTTATTACTCCTTGGTACAGCTCTTCTAGATCCACATCAACTTGTAGAATCCATTATGGTGTGTTATTTCCTAGAAACTACTCACCTCATAAATCACAAAAATTCCAAGATATTTTCTTATATTGAGACAAATCCGTAGGGTTTCTTATAATTTATAAAAATCCTAATCCAAATTTATAACTAACCTTTTATCTAAATCCATATATAGTTATCCAAGTCTCTTATACAAAAAATAAAAAACATATTATAAATATATGATAAATAAAACCCATAGATTAGGATTGATAGTTTCTTGTGAGAAGTAGATTAATAATACATCAAAGAAAAAATAAAATAAACGAAAATATTATTATATCAATTATGAAATCTACAATGACATATAAAATCCCTTTTATTCATAGATCTTAATTATAAAATGTAGGGAAAATATAAATAATACTTGTGATCTAAAAATCATTGTATGGGAGTAACCATGATATCATAGAATACATTTTGAGTAAAAAGTTCAATGTTGTTATCAAAAAAGGAAAAGTGAATGAATAATTATAATGTATCACAACATAAAAATCATGGAATAATATTACCATATTTTCTTTCCTTCGAGCCATTTAATTGGGCCAACACCGTAAAAGGACTTCATTCCACATTTTTAATTCAGGCCATCGGGCCTCTCGGCCACCTAAATCCTCTAGGACATGGGATTTCAACCATGAGGACCATCATGATGGACAAGAAGTACACACAATAGGATTACCAAAAATTTAATTCAATTAATATAAAATCTACTATATTAAATCTAAAATTATTTTAAGATTGATAGGGTATGAGAATCACCCTCAGTACCATGCACAATACATCTCTACATGATGAAACACTTACCGATGCGCCATGTGATGTAGGGAGTTAAGAACCATTAATGATACATATGTTTTTATGGTATTTTCTAGTGTATCTAGGGATTTGGACCATCAAGATATTATTGTTACTTGGCCTTTGAGAATTTGGGTCATGTATTGGGCCTAGTGCCTCTTACCCCATGGGTTATGTAATAGTTCCCTCTCAAGCTAACTAACAAAATTTATTATATAAAAATAAAATTAAAACTAATAGAAAATTAGGTTGGATCATAAAATAGCATAATTCTATGTAATTAATGATATTTTTAATCAATATAAAACATGGCATATAAATATGTCTTGCCTAATAACCAATACCCATGCACACCATGGAATAATCCCACCATGGATTAGGATTACTCCTTAATCATATTAAAATTGTATCATGTGACATAAATATTGCCCCAAAAATTGGATCTCTATCTAGGAACACCCATAATTACATGTTAATTCATATATGTTCCTAAAATAGAATTCATATATAAGTGAAAAACATAAAAAGTACTCATTCAAATAAATGGGCTACACAATCTTTCCTCATATCATAATAAAAGGTTATTTCACAAAGATTTCAATGATAATATTTAATTAAATATTTTGGACATTAATTTATAAAATACATAACCATATATATCTATTTTTTTTGTTAAAATAAAAGACATAATGTGAAATGATATAAAACTAAGGATAGAAAGGCATTTTCCAATGTTGTTTTATAGAATAATATTAATAAATTAAAATAAATATTAAATGTTGAATTATCATAAAATACCCATGATGGAATATAATGATTACCCATTAAATATGAATTCATTAAATATAATCTTGAATTTGATGAAAAAATTTAAATGTGTGTTACCTTAAATAATTAGGGGCCTGATAATGTTCTTATAATCATGTTTTATTCAAAGAAGGAATTTGAAAAAACATTTTAATGTGTTTATAACCCTATAAAATGAATGAATGATAATAAATTTGTATATTTAAGAGACATATATAATGATTTTTTAGTATTACACAACATCCAATTCATAGATATAATTATTTATCGTGAAAAAAATTTATAAACCACATAAAGCTAGGTTGTTTGGAGAGATCCCTTACCATTGGAACACATTTTTAAATACATGTACATAATGAACTGAATTATACAATTAGATTTATTATTTACTAAATTCATATCTATTCCCATATATAGATGAATTAGTATATTTTTATTAGTCTTTTCCATAACCATTCTATTGTGAAATAATGGTTAATTTCATTTTCCTGTTGATGTATGTTTTGGGGTTCCTTAGCGAGATCAGTTGTTTATAACTATTGGGATACAATTAAAATGATATTTTAACTCAAAATGTGAAATTAAATTATATTATTGTATTATTATAAATTATAAAGGTATTAACTATATATTTTTATCCTAAAACAAGTATGAAATATTTTGTATAATGGTTTTTATTAGATGATATCTTAATTTATGTGATTTTACAAATAATGATGAACTATATTAGTTTAACATATTTATGTTTCTTTAATTCAAACCATTATCATTTTATAAGTAATTGTACAATTTTTATCATCGTATTCTACAAATAGACTATATCTATAACCCTCCATGAATGTGGTTGTGAAAAACTATGTACATTGTCGATCATGGTGTGGAATCCCCCCAAATATATAGATCATTACAATTTTTTGAATAAAGTGAGAAAAGAGGGAAAAAGGATGATAGATATTACATTAAAAAATTAATATTATATTATATGTGTAATATTGGAGTCATAATGATAGTAGGATGGGGGATTTGAGAAATTGTTATAAGAAAAAATGAATTTAAATGGAATAGATTTAGAATATTACGTCTTAAACATCTTATCATGAAGTACAATATAAGGGACTTTGGTTTTTCATTTTTGTGAGGCCATAAATATTTTATGATATTTATGATAGTATTTTAATGATAAGTGGAATGATGATTATAATGATATGGGACTTTGAAGGTGTGATGATTAATGGTCGTAAGGGGTGGTATTTGTATGGGCAGTAGAGGGGTGATTTTAGATATTTTAATCATTAAATTATTATATTCGATTTGGAAAACCACTAGTGATGATGTTTATAACCATATAATTTAAATAGTGAATGTCTGTTCAAAATATTGGGTTCCTAATTAATTAATTAGGAATAAATTATTTATTTTGCTTATAATGTTAAATATAGTATTTTACTATGTTGTACTATTCAAAAAAATCATCTATTTTAGAAAAGTATCAAAAATTCACCTGGCCCAGTATATGGAAATTCGAAAAGGGTGTTCCCTATCCTTTCAGGATGGGACTAGTTCCTAGGTAACATAAATAATGGTTTTGGAATAATTTACATAAGTTTATATGCATTAAACAACCAGTAACAATAAATAAATTTAATTTGAAAATTTAATCCAAACAAGCCTTTATTAAATTCAGAATAGAAATACATAGTTTTTTAAAAAATAATTTATCGGTCACAACTAAAAAGTTTTAGAAACTCTCAATCAAGAACCAACACACTACTAGGGTACGTCTTCCCAAAACCTTCTTCACAACACCACACTCGTAAAAGAATCTAACACCCCGAACAACTATATCCAAGGACCTTACCCTTACCTTTGTCAAACATTATCAACTCTACTTACACCCAAAGGTGTATGTAGGGTTTGTTCCTTATACATTTAAAATGTCTTCCAAAATATTCCAAGTGATTAACATTTTAAGAAAAAATATATTTCATGTTTTTATAAACATGAAGTTATAGATCAATTTCTAACAGGTGGAACATTTAATGAAAAATGTTTTCAAGAGTGAATCTATGAAAAAGTAAAAATTTTAAATACAACACATATTATAATTAATTCTACAAACAAACTCATTGTATTACAACAGTAAGTGTAATATTTCCATTGATCACTAAAAAACAAGAAAACCCCTTGGAAATAGCAAGGTTTGGGGCCCTTGGTACATCATATATTGGTGTATAAGTAACCATAACCAATATCCTTATCATGAATGATACACTGGGTGGGGAAACCACAATGACCATGTGTAAACCAAAAATTATCAATTTTTATTTATTTTTTTCATCCTCCAAATTTAATTGTGAAATAGGGATGGTATCACTACCAGATCACAAGGACACTAGTCATAGTCTGCCCACCTAGACACCCATGTTTCCCTATTTGTGATCAGACAAGTTCCAGATGTAATAAAATACCATTTTCACATAATTATATAATTTTTGTATCATAAACAAACCAAAAATTACCCTTTTTGTTTTTCACCCTTTCTTCAACTCAATAAACCATTTAAAAGTTTCATAAAACAATTACATGAAGTAAAAAAAGTCTTTTCACAAAAAACAATTTCAAAACCCGCATTCAAAGGGAAATGAACGCCAATACTATACAAAAATAAAATTGGAATCTATAGTAGCATTTAATAATCCATTTTCATATAACGTATAATTATCTCAAATGATACCACATGATTTACACATGAAAAACAAAAAATTTGAAGCAAAAAATGACACTTTAGAATCAAACGCTTATCCAATTAAATAAAAAAATAATTATTTCACCATAAAAATATGTAATAATCATTATTTGATGGTCAGGAAAGAAAGATAAATCATCAAGGAATGATTATACATGGAAACCCATTACTTATATGTAAAACTCTAGAAATATTGGTTAAAAAATTCATCTGCACCACTACCGCACCACAAGGGCCTGAAAAAGAACCCTAATCCAAAAGATTCAACCATGAATCAAAAAATTATACGCTAGGCCCGAATCCCTAGTTTTTGGAAACATGGAACTTCATGATGGTGTAAATACAGAATATGTAAAATTGAATGAACAACAATGAAATTCACTTTCTTAAAATATATTGAAGTTACACCACAAAAAACCCTTCAAAAATGTATTCTAAAAAAATTTAGGGCTATTGAGTTCCTTCCATGACTGTCTAGGGAGAATGGGGGACACCAGGGTTAATATCATAATGGAAAACATTGAATAAAAAATAATCTTTTTAACTTGGAATCCTATGCATGAGTTTTTTCACTTTTAAAAAATCATGCAGCCAGACCGGGCATCCTATTCTTTCCACTCAATAGTAGTCCATTTTCTACAAATTTCAAGGGTGTTATAGAGGGATACATGGGGAAAAATAATGTCAAAGAATATAATATAAGAAATACATGAAATTAAGGACATTGATGTGAAAATTCTCTCCACCATGAAAACATTCGAGCCTAAAAATTCAACCTAAAGAATGATCAGAAAACAAGAATGGGAACTCTTTCTCAACCCATGACTTCATATCCCATGTATCATGTACATCATACCCATTCTTCCAAAATACCTGGACCAGTGGAATATAATTTCTCCAAAGAAACATCTCTTTGTAATCTACTATTCACATAAGACGCTAAAACACTATTAAATTAAACTCATTCTTCTACTATCCAAAATTAAAAACATGGGACATATCTGAATAGTAATTCATTAATTGAGAGACATGTAATATGTTTTGAATATATGTCAACATGTATGGAAAATATAACACTAATTCCTCATTTCTAATCTACTCTTTGATCACAAATGGTCTGAAATAACATAGCGTTAGATTTTCCCTGCTTCCCCCAATGACGATGGGCCATACTAAGGGCCACATTAAAGAATAACTGATCACCCACATTGAAATCATGATCTCAATGCCCATAATCATGTGAATATTTGTGGCTAATTTGGGGTGTCAATAACCACTACTTGATCAATATGAACATCTCATATGTCTTTGGTAAAGGCTCGACCCCCACAGTGAGGTCTCACCTACCTCAGCCCATCACAGGGGCACCAACAATGATGAACATATAGAATCTCTAAAATAACCATTTGAATCAAGTTTTGGTAAAAATTATTATAAGAAAACTTGACCAATCCCAAATGGATATCCCACAATCCTCTAAAGTCAAAGACACCTGGATGGAGTTTGTCTTCTAGAATATAGATTTCCCGATCTCTCTGTCCATCCTTTTATGGATGATATGTAATTCTCATCTTGCTATATAACCCAAAGGTCTTTCTAAGGCCTTCCCAAATCTGAGAGGTGAAATATGGTAATTTATCGAAAACAACTACTGAGAGAGCACCATTAAGCCTTGCCACCTCATAAATACACAATCGGCCCAACTCACCCAATTTGTTTGTATCAATAGTCAGAAAAAAGTTGGATGATTTGTTCAGATGATAAATAACTACCCAAATAGTGTTCTTTTCCTGAGGTGAATGACGCAACCCAACAAAAAAATCCAAGGCAAACTCATCCCACTTTTAGTGAAGAATGGGCATTAGATGAAGAAAACAAGAGATCCATTGATGCTCTACATTTACCTACAAACACATATAGAATCTGGGTACAAAGTCAGATACATATCTTATCATACATGGTCACTAGAACTACCGATGAATATCATAATTCATTTTGGTATCCCAATGATGAATTTCCCACTAAGATTGTTGTCTATATGACCTCACCACCTCCCACAGAGATAGTGACACCATTGAATGTCCCAAGAAGCACATAATCCCCTTTCGAGATAAAGACCAATAAAAATATATCTCCCCACCCTGAAGATACAACATCGACCACTGACCGAGCTCATCAGTGGGTTGTTCATGCTGAATCAACCATAAATGAGGAGTCCACTAAACTCATTCCATGAACGCACCTCAACTATTATCCTTGGAATCCATGTGCATCTATGAAAATAACCACAATAGTGTCAACTCATCATTGTTCTTTCATAAATCTAACAACGGACCTTTTCTAACCAATTAATCTTCCACCACATTACCCTTTTTCAGGATATAGACAATATCAAATTTGAACCCCTTTAAATACTTGATCCCACAGTACTGCCTCAAATTGAGATCATTCTATGTGAATATGTGGGTTAATATCTTATGATCTTAGTACACCAAAAAATTATACCCAATGAGGTTGTTAATCCATGTCTTCAAAGCACATATCACCATTGCCAACTCCTAGTCACCGGTTAGGTAATTCCATTCATGTGGTCAGAGATGGTGAGAGCCATTCATTACAATGTGTTCACCATGAAAAACCACACACTCGGGACCAATACCTGAAGTGTCATAATACAACAAATATCCATTTCATGTGTCTGGATATATTAACTTGGTGGTTGTATTCAACAACTACTTCAACTCCTCAGAGGATTCTGGATTTTCTGGTCCCCATTCAAATTTCACCCCTTTTCGGGTGGGTGTAGTCACGTGTGAAGAAAGATGAGAGAAATCCCAAACAAACTACCTATTATATATTACCTGTCTAAGTATACTGCTGATATCAAACACATTCTTCAGCATCTACAACGACATAACATCACTAATCTTCATGTGGTCCAGTAAAACCCCCTGTTCTGAGATAACATTACTTAGAAACATCACCCCCTTGATACAAAAAGTGCACTTATACAACTTTTCATAAATGGGTTGATCCTATAGAGTTTCCAGTATGAACTGCATATAATCATCATGGTCTTCCTCAAATCTTGAGTAAACCCGGATGGAATCCATGAATAGAAAAATAGAAGATTCAAAATATTGTTGGAACACAATATTCACGAGTTATATAAATATAGTTGGAGCATTGGTCAATCTAAAAGTCATGAAGAAGTACTCAATTTGGTCGTACCTACATTCCAAGGTTGTATTTGTGATATCTTCCTTCCTCACCCTAGCTTGGTGGAAACCTAAAAAAATACAATCATGGATAATCACTTTGACACCCATAAATTTATCACAAAATTCATCTATTTGGGGAAAATAATTTTTGTTATGGTTTCATTTTTCATCTTCTGGTAGTCAATGCACAACTGGAAGAATCCATCATCCTTCTACTCAAAAAGAAGATAAGTGAACCAAGGAGATACGCTGAGGAGATTGAATATTTTTGACTCTAAATCATCCAATTGTAACATTAATTTCCTTAACTCGATGGGGCCCATATGATATGGGGGAAGAGATTGCATTTGTTCTCCTGGTGCAAAATTAATCAATAACTCCATGTCCTGGTCTGGGGGAAATCATAAAAATAATCTAGAAATACCTCCCAAAACTCTTCCAATATATGATTTAATCCAATAACAAGATCATGAAAATCATCCTCTATCGCAATATAACATAACTTGGTGATAGGTGTTCCCATTTCATGAAGTAGAGGTCCAAGAAGACCCAACTGAGGATTCCATTACCCAAGAAAAACCTATGGACACCCATCAATTTCCACTAAACTCAGTGATCGCCTATACTAATAAATATGTTCTTGCAAAACCACTAGACAATCCAATCAAATTATTTCTTTGAAACGATTCATATCCAACACAATGAGGTCTCATTCCATCTCAACACCTAATATAGAAAGCACACAAGATGGGCAATGGAGACCTTACTCCTTCTTCATACACAACAGTGTCACAGACTCCATCAAAAAAGAAAAAAACTTGGTTGGAAAATTCAGTAGATTCATAAGACAAGCGAGATAAAAGAAATAGTAGCACCATTATCAAGGAAAATAGAAGCTAATGAATATGCAATCATGATGTTACCTTGAACTATCGAAGGCCCTTCATCTGATCCCACTAGTTCCGGATCCACTGATGATGATTCATTGTCTCTTCCTGAAAATGTCTACTCACCTATGGATTTACCATAAATAGGTTATACCTAGAATACTACTCGTTCCTACACTGTGGCAAAAAAATAATGATCCCACTATTCAAGAAGTCTCTGTATGATCTAACACTCCTCGAGAATCCACTGATCCTTACCTACTCTATAGTTGATGCATCACCCTGAAAAATTAAAGAAAGTTCCAAATTTTTCCTAACTAATAAAAATGCCTCAGAGGAAATGTAAATATTGTCTTTGTGTGACCTATCCCCAAATTTTTGTGGTATATGAAATACCTCACATCAGAAGAAACATACAATAACTGCCTCATAAGATTGATGGAACTACCACCTACCTTCTTCACCTTCTCCTCCCTCATCCTTTTATTCTCAGATGAACTACCATTTCCCATCACTGATACCATCCTAGTGAAACCAGACCTTCTATTTCAATCAATCCCAGCAATAAAATCCCAATCGACCACCTCTTCATAGGTCTTAATATTAAAGTAGAATATCAGAGAATAGATATCTGGCTGTAAACCTTTCTCAAACTAATGGGCCTTTATATGGTCATTGGAGTCCATTTCATGTAAATATCACACAAGCTCATAGAAGCGGTTTTCATACCAATCACTGGATGCTCCCTCTTGATGACTTCCATAATCTCTTTGGATCTAGGATAAACCAAGACTTCCTGATATTACTGTTCCATGAAGGTAACCTTGATGTCCATCCATCTCATCTTCTCATGATTCCCAGTATAAATAATTTATTCACACCACCTATGTATGAGAACCTCTATCAAAAGGGAGGGAACATTTCACCCTGACCTCCTCTAGTGGGTCAAGGAACTAAAACATAGACTCAATCTTCTCATTCCACTCCTCTACTTATTTGGGTTTGGTGCTACCATAAAAGGTAGGAGGATTGTTCTTTAAAAACTATTCGTATTTGTCCATATGAGATCTATACTCTTCATCTCTAGATGAATTAGGAGAAGGATCATGAGCCTCTCTCTATCCAACATCATGGACAAACCCGACCACATCTTATACAAACTCTTGCTAAATCCGTGTGGGAGAACATTCTTCAGCTTCCTCTTGTGGGTGTTGGGGAGCATTCCGGGGAAAAATTTTCATCAAAAAGAAATAATCATGGGAGAAAAAATTAGTAAAACAATTTTTAATAACTTTAGTAATAACATCAATGTTAAATGATTCATACACATTTCAATAATGAAATAAACATCCACTTCACCCCCACCTAATGTCCACGAGCATTCAGCAACCTATTTATCTAACTTGAATGTGACGTTAAACAATCTCCAAAAACAGATATGGTGACTCATTGTCTATCCTGAGAGGTATACCCCAAGAACCCTACTCACAACTAGTTCTCTGAGTACTGGCTGTCCTAGATCTTTTCTGACCAGACTCATCTCAAATAATATGACTCAAAGAGCTTAACCATGATCTGAAAACATTTTTTAACATAACATATATGGTCTTCATCCATACCCGAACTTGAACCAGTATAAGGAAAGTCCCAAAGGGTGTTCCCTATCCCCACTGTCTGAAACAAGTTCCCAAGAATAAGAAATAATGGTTGGGGATCGATTTACCCTATAATAGAAACATTAAAAAACCAACAATAATAAATAACTAATTTGAAAATTTAATCAAAATAAGCTATTAATAAAATTAAAAATATAAATACATAGTTTCAAAATATACCCCAAGAGGGAATAAACTCAAAAGGATCTGCAAGTCTGACTCAAGAACTAGAACACGAAAAGGTTTCATCACCCACAAACCTTCTCCCCAACTCCACACCAAGATTGTGGCTAACATCCTGAATCATCGAGTCCAAGAAAATTACCCCTAGCTATGTAAGAAATTATCAGGTCTACTTACAACCAATAGTTTATCTAGGGTGTAAGACAAAAAACAATAGTATAAAACCAAAAAATTTCATGACCCATCCTCTGGGGCTCATACTGTTACAACCCCATGCCCACCTCCCGAAGGACAGGGGGTGGAGACTAGTGCTGAAGGAGTCAACCTACAAGTGGAAGGAATTATCCTACATACCAGTACACACCCACATGCGCAACCAACTATGATCTCATAAATGGAAAAACATAATGCTGAATAAACTAAGTGCAAGTATAATAGAAAGATAGTGGACCCGAATACAAAACCATGAAAAATCACTGAAAACTGTAAAGTATGAAAAGTTCTCGGATATCCATAACCTGCAAAACCCACCAGATCTTGATATTTGTGATGCTACTAGAATATGATGTCATATGTCAGGTCTACCCAGTCCTACTGGGCCCTGCCTGGTCCTTGGCCACTATTTACACCGTCATTGCATCTGTTCGTCCCATCTCCCTAACCACCCTTATCAAAACGTCAGTTGTATACCCTAGACACAACATGTGTAGAAAGAGTTCATTTAGGGGTGAGTATGAAAATACATAGTAGGGTCATAAAAAACTAATGCATAGAAATCCTTAAAATGAAAGAACAAGACACATGGAATCTCACACGAGGTATATTCTAGGGTAGTAATAGCATCATCATCAGTCACAAACGTTGAACTCCTCAGCTTCTAGAGAAATACTCTTCTATCAAATATATATGGACTTCCAGGTCACACAGATACACATCCCACTAACCTTGAACTTTTGTGGTACTCATCTCTGATGAGTATCATGGGTATTCAAAGTCACACAAAGACACTCCTCACTATGGGACTACCGGGTTACACAGAGCCACTTCCCCCCTTATCCAAACTGAGGTACTCATAATGTCGAGTACCATGGGGTTATTGGGTCACACAGTTCCACTCCCCACCATAGTCATTTAGGGTCACACAGAGCCTCTTCCCACTGGCCGACCCTCGAGCATTTTCCAGGTCTCAGCTAACTGTAGAGTTCCGTACGTAGAGTGCTTGGGAGAACCTCATCTCAAGACATTCTTGCTTCTTGAAATCCATTAATTTAAACAAAACGAATTCTAAAAAATATTTCTCCACGAGAGGGTCCCAAATCTGCAAACGACCCAAAAATCAGACTAGTAGTTTTCTAGATACTGTCATTTTAGTAACCAGGGTGCCGGTTGCAATGGGGCCCAGTCCGACACGGTAGGACCAACTGACCAACCCAACTCAAGGGTTCTACAAACCATGGTTCATTCTGAAGGACCTGATCTGACATAGTGTGGGTCGGGGTCGATATTTTCTGGAATGGCTCCTGGGCTTGGCCCAATTGACCTTGCTGGACCAGGCCCGATTGGCAGAGGGTCCAGCCTATAGAGTCGCCTGGCGACTCGGCCTAGTCCGGACCAGCCTAGACCGGCCTGCTAGATGTGGTCAGTCCGGCTAGGTGTAGTCCAGCTTGAAAAGCAGTGGGACTAACCCGACCAAGTGAGAACCATGTCCGGCCCTCTGGGGGTTCATGTCCCATCTGGTCCACAAGAGGCAGACCGGTCCGCCATGTTGGATGTGGCTTGGATCCACGTCTGTGCCATTCCATCACTCCGAGGGTCGTTGTGGGGAACCTCTTCTACCACGGTCAAAAGACTGCATCTTATCACAGGGGACACAGATCGGTGAAGTGTCTACTTCCCTCCAACGCGGTCAAGCGACCTCATATGCCACCTCTAACTGGAGGCTTCTCCTGTTGTGTTGTGTCCCGGTGTGGCCGTAGAATTTCGTTCGGTGTGACCTTGTGGTGCACCACCTCCCACCCATGGCCACCACCATTTTCTATATCTGGACATCTCTGGTGCTATCGCAGGCATTGGCACACCAGTGGATTCTTCGATGGTCTATCAAGTCTACACCGGTGGTCCATTCTTTGTGCCAGTTATGCTTGCATGTTCCTGAGGTTATCCTCTCCACTATGATGGTTTCAAAACTGCATTGTCAACGATTCAAATGTTTTTCCATAAATAACACCCACAACGTTGGGGTTAGGGACTTTTTTGTTTTGGCCCAAAACCTTCGCATTATATGTTTACAAAATAAGGGATGTCTTGGGATTTTAATATTCCCAATAATGATTATTAAATCCTAAATAAACAAACCACAAAGAAGTCACTCTCCTACAAGAATGCACGGTCTGAAGATTAACCTGTTCTTTGGCTAATCTGTGTTCGTCATTTAAAAATGGATGGGGAAGATCAACGAATAAAAAACCACAAACTTTTTAAATATCATTTCTCCATGTTCTTATTTGAGGGGTTAAGACATTGACGTCGATTCTTGGCTCCGATCTTTGAAAGGTGTGATGAAGAAGATGAAGTGTTGCTGACGTTCTTCATTCTTTGCTGAGATAGAAGTCCATCAGAGGTTCTCCAGAGAATCCTCCAATTTCCTTAATCCATATTTTCCCAACGCATCAATTTATAAATATGATTAATCACATCGTTCCCATTGTGATGTGACGTCGCATCGTTATGCTATTTTATTTAAGAAATAGTTTTTCCATTATACGTCATTAATGTGTCGTTAAGCTGTGAGTTGAACAAGACATTAATGAGATCCATTACATTAAATCGCCTTCACCCTGTAGCTATCTCTTAGCTTCACTGTCATCCACTACAAATGTGAGAATGAAAATAAAATAATTTCCCTATATAATTTTATTTTTTTTCTAAAAAATTATTAAAAATATTTTTTTTATCGTCCCTTGTCGGCTCAAGTTAATTCATTTCTAGGTGAATCTCAGTATTCTCTATTCAATGAAGTGCTCAAATTTTTGATCACAGAAATGGTTCAAAATATAATAAATCACACTCACACATTTGCTGAATGTAAAATAAAAAAAGATAAAATTTCTCTCAGAGCTCTCCAGACATCGGAATTATGTGATTTTGAATTTCACAGCCTCAAAATAATTCCTTATAAATAATAATTTACTCATAAATTCCAAGACATTAAATTATCCACACCTTAGGACTTTACATCCCCAAAATCCAAAACAATAACTAAACAAAAAATGTGGGTACTGAGCACGAATAAGAGCCTCCCACTCCCATGTTCTCTCCAATATATTCTCATGCTGCCATCAAACACACACTATAGGAATCGACCATCCGAGTCGCACCTGCTCCTGTTGATACTCTATCTCCACCAGGAAATCCACTATCGTCACCCCAACGTCAATTTGCAGCTATCCCTAGTCGATGATGTGCGATGGATAATGCACGTACCCCCTTCTACTGTAAAACATAAAAAATATCATTCACCTAGTGTATTTATGGGGGGAGAGCTAAGAGATACACCACCTCGCTATCTCTGCTCAGGATTTGAAAAGGACAGATGAACCTCAGAGATAGCATACCACCCCAATAAAATCTATGCAATTATCATTAGGGTGAGACCAGATAGAACACATGATCTCTCTCCATAAACTCCAAGGGTGTCTGTCTCTTATTAGCATAAGACATATGCCTGCTATTTGTAGTCCCCATCCACTCATGGATGATTTCACCTTCCCGGTGATAGATCATACCAAATATGGGTTTATCACCCTGACCCTAGTTACCCAGAGTCGGTGCATTATTACATCACATTAGAATGATCACAAGAGGTCATGTCTCGAATGACCAATTTGTTCAGTAGCCTTGGAAGTACTAGATACAAACATAAGTTTTTCATTACATCATGAAATAGAAGAAAAACAACATTTTTTACCCTTTGAACAAACACATATCCTTTGGACTATCCATGTAGGTTAATCATAATATACTACTTCACATCATGGGAAAATGAAAACATAAGAAAGGGGTGAACTCAAATTCTCAGTTGGGATAACAATATTTTGGAAATTGTCATAAATACGTATAAACATTTAAGGCAATGTAAAAGATTAAAACACAAGCCTTTTAAATATAAAATTCTGCAAAATATGTCAATGATAAATCAAGTAATGGAATATACTTATTCACATGGTTATTATAGTAGTTGAATGATCACATTTAATATCATTAGATAATTTTATAATGATGGAATGCATAATTCAAGACATCATAACCCCATAGTGAAGGCCTCATGTGATGACTACAAATAATGTTTTTTTAAAGGTCTTGTGAAAAGACACTAGTTTATCCCATGAGACCTACTGACGCAACAAGGATCTATAGAAGCCTCCACCTGTGACTTACTAATCCCAATTCATTCATCATATGAAAAGTATGTAACATAATCTAAACATTCGTATTAAAAGATTCATATGAAATGTCAATATTTTAACCACAAACCATGAATGATTTAAAAATAGCACATCCACAGTCAAACATAACTAATTCAATACAATATTGATGATTGTATTATAATACATAAACCTCAATCATGAATAATGAAGGATATTGACATATATGAAAATAATCAGTAAAATAATTTGAGAGAAATATCCCTTTTTTCTTGAAAACATTTAAAAGTATCATTATTTATCAAGAAGCCATTTAAAATATATTTTTGAATCAAAGTGTCCCATATTACTTTGAATCATTTAAATTGAATTTTAATATAAATATTTATGTCCACAAAAATAAATCCTTAAACCCATTTTTAAAACATGGACAGTAATGAGATTGATTTTAAAAAATAAATCTTTTATATATTTAAAATGATTTTTCGTTAGAGTTCCTAAAGAAATGAGAGATGCTTGAATAAGAATAATTGAGGTAATCAAAACCTTATAATATCATGATAATAATGTGATTCAAGATATACTATGTCAAAGTACAGTATATACACCATATAAACTATAATTGGTGCATAACAACAAAGAAGATTCAATAGAATGTAAATTGAGATGAAATCGCTAAAAATATCATACACATAGGTCAAAAATAAATCAATGAAATAATTATTTATGAAAATATAAATAAACTCAATATGATTGGATATTTAGTTTAAATCAATTAGTGGACATTCACACATATTCTTGTAAAAACAACACCAATGATTTGTATGTTTTACTCAATGAAAAGAAATTGAGATAGGATTAATCTTATCAATTTCATATCCCTGACATGAAGATTAATCAATGTAGTGATTATGTGTAGAAAAAGTATATCCGCACAATGGTGAGTGTAAATTACTATATATATAAATAAATAGTTATTTCAAACATAATCGTTGAGTAAAATAATCAATGTAGTATGAGTAAAAATAAATTACTGTAAATAAAAATTTGAAATTCACTTACTGATTTGGTAACTTACAAAAAATAGACCCCATGATATATGGATGATAAAATATATATGAATATTTCCATAAATTAAATTATATTACATAAATTATAAAATCATGAGTAGTACATACACCACACAAATGGAAATAGTTGAAATATAGAATGAATCTCAACGGAATAAGAAGTTAAATGAAACCCATTACCTTGTATTTTTTCTTTGTAGATGGTAGGTTAACCTTCTATATAATGGTGAAATCATTTTCATTAAATTCTAAAAGAACCAGATACATAAATACTATTACATATATGATCTAATAATATTTCATTGTTACTGATATTTTAGTAGTATCATTGTTTGGGTTGTTACTGATTCATTTAGATTTACATATTTTATTATATATGTCATGTTTTTTATCGATAGTATGTATTTGATTCATATAAATAATGATATTATGTTTTTTTTTAAAATAATCATCAAATTAAAAGTATTCATGAATAGTTATAATGGGGAATTAAATCTCATTGCGTCATGGAGACGGTAAGCCGTACGTACGCACGAGCGACAATATAATTATATTAGTGGTGAAATCGTGTGTAATTGGATGGTATATTATATAAAAATAATAATTAACATGTTATATTTATTATTTTAAAATTATATACTCATTATTATATCCATCCCAAAAATTAATTGTTGAATAACAAACTACACCACGACGTGGAGATGATAAGCCATGTGTACGCACGAATGATGACTTTATCATTCATTGGATGGATAGAATATGGAATATGGTTATACCATATTTATAATAACAACATAGTATATATAAGGTATGGTATTTGTTAGTTTTTATGGAAACTACAATGATATAGGAAGTTAAAGATGAAAAGAACTTTGAATGTGTTGATGAAATTATTTATTCTTCTTTGGGTGCTTCCTTTTGATTTGATCAAAAGGGATGCCTAGGTGGAATTTATGATCATTTTAAGTCCTCTAGGTCTAATTGAGGGTTGTTGTGTGGATATTTATGTAGGGTTTAGCCGAGTCAGATGGACTTTTAGGTGTGATTTTGTGATTTGGGGAAGTACCCTTTTATAAGAGAGTTGAGGTTCACTTTAGAAAAAACTTGAAATATTATTTTAATATAAAATTTGATTTAGTTTATAATGGCTTGAAATGAATATATTTCAAGGAAAATGTGGTTATGGGTCGAAATCCTTTCAACCAATAGGTTTTAGAAACGTTTAGGTCACCATATTAACATTATCATTTAGATTTAATTCTTTGTTAAATAAGTTAACTTTTACCATTTCTTCATGTTTTTATATTACATGGTTAATAAACATACTATAAAATACAAAGATAACCTCAAATGGATCATTAATGACATATATATCAATATATATGTCCTTTGGGAGAATAGAATATTTTTATGAATATTATATCATTTAATAATGTAATATTTAATTTGAATACTCATTTATGTCAATTTTGACACTATTTTTGTATTTGGATTTTGTGAAAGTAAAAAACTTGATTACTTCAATAAAGTACCTAATATAAACCCAAAAATTTCATATTAACCTATAAAATTCATGGAATTCATCAAAAGTCTCAAGTTACATTTATTTTGATATTTATAATATCAATTAATTTAATCATTCATTAATAAGGTAATTACTACATCATAATTTTGTCATAAATAAATTTAATTATTTAATGTATAAAAAGTATAAATAAAATATAATGATGTAGGAAATAATTTTATATTTGTAATGAATATTTATAGTAGAAAATATCTTCTAAATAACCCTATATTTAAATTTTTTATTTATTAAACTTTGAATTTAACACTTTTAACTCTTCTTTAAATAAAATAAAATTTAATGTCTTAATCTAATCCAATATGATCAAAAGGATCCTATATTATTCATGTGGTTTATTTTGTTCTAAATACACGTATAAAATAGAATTAGGAAATGTGTTAGGGTAATTATAATATCATTTTGACATTTAACTATACTATTTACTTTTAATCATGGTAAATAAGATTCAAGAATTACTATTCACCAAAAAAAATATTTACATCCTATTTAAAAATATTTTACATTCTGATTTCATTTATTAAATTCAGTTCATAGAAGTGTTACAATTTTATTTTATACAAATTTTCAAATTTTCAAATGTGCTTAAGAAGGTGGGTAAAAGACGTTATAAAGTTCAATAAAATATTATATATATAATCTTTTTATAAAATGGATTAAATTAATTAAATTGAACTAATATAGTTATTATGTACATATGTTTACATTAAATTAAATTAAAATTAAATTTTTTTAATAAAAGGACGGGTTTAAACAAGAACGCAGTGTTTTTCACTATTCATCAAAAATTCAAAGTATTTAAAAAAATACAAAATATTCACCAAAATTAAATTTTGATATTCCAAATTAAAAAATTATTTCTATTTTACCAAATTAAAAACATAGAAATTGTTTTAATTAATATTAAAAAAATTATCGCTATCAAAACAAGATAGTGGGTTTTTTGAGAAGTAAAAACTATGAAAATATTGATATGTGTTTATGTCCAATTTTGATGTAAAATTAAATACAATGACCAAAGTTGTACTAAATGATAAAAATATAATATAATTATACTTCATAACCATTCATATGTATAATTTAAAACTCTAAATTGTTTTGATTAAAAAAGTCGATTTCAAATAAAATTTAGTATTTTAACTATTCATCAATATATGAAAGTTATTTGAAAATCACTGAAAATTTAATCAAACGAAATTATTATGTCCCACTTATAAAAAATATGTTTATTTTATCAAATTTTATATATATAAGCATCATTTATTGGATTTCAAAAGTGTTCTCCATTAATAGGTGATACAACTTCATTTTTTAAAAAATTATTCTTTTATCTAAAAAATTAAATTTGTTCTTATATTATGTCTATGAAACACATAATATGGATATTAAAATTATATGGAATATATATAAGTATAAATGATTTTAATAACATTCATAAACTTTTTTTGAATGGCTAGTTTGGCAAGTTGTGGTATGCTCGAACTCAGTGTTGCGTGTAGTGGAAACAATTTAATTAATTCAAAGAAAATAACATACTATAAAATATTGTGTTGTTAAATTCATCCCCCCTTTTGGAAATTGTGTCCACTCAAGTATAAAATTGGTCATTGGATCTTTATTAAAATTCCGACATTGATAAAACTATCACTTTAAAATAAAAAAAGTGAAGTACAAAGGACACCCAAGATAACCCATACATGGATTCAATGTAGGAAAACATGCATATGGATGATAAACTATGTGTCATGTTATGATGGAGAGTGATATAAAACATGATTACGAGAATTCAAACAACATGAAAACCACAAACATGTGCTGAGTTAAATGGTTATTAGTTACCCAGTAGAAAAGGTAAATGGGCCACATTTTATTTGTTTTATGTTTGATTTCATAATGTTGTGGAATTTATTTATGAGATTGACTATGAATATAAAGAGATATACTTATTTTTTATATATAGTTTCATCCTTTAATAAATTTATACTACTAACTCATCTTTTCTCCAAATGGTAAGTATTCAAGATGAATTGTTCACACCTAACGCACTATAATCAACATCTACAGAATCACATAATCCACAAAGGATTACCTATATATTTCCATTGTCATTGCTGATTAACAAGAACCAACTGGTTAGTAAAATATCATATGATCCCCAAAATGGATAATCCATTATAGAATGAAATATTAATATTAATTTTCAAAATTAAACAAACAATATCCAATGCTAACTAAAGACGTTTCAGTAAACAATTTCCATTAAAATCATTCAATACAATCCATCAATGATTGAAACCCAAAACACAAAAGAATTTAATTGCATATTCTTTTATAGTAAATCTTAACATTTATCTCCAAATATCATCAAATACTCTTAATGCCTCATACATAAGTGTAATTAAACAAATCAAATATTCTCTATTATAGGTTAATCAATATCATTAATAAACTAAATAACTATAAAAAACATATATTCTTCCAAATATAAAATATCCACCATTACCCATCAAATGAAATCACATAGTCATATATTTTAAGTAGGCATTATTGTTCCCAACAGAGGGAACGTCTTCTAAAATAAATTTTATCCATTTATCACCAAATCATTTTCCAATATTAAGGAGATTTATTTGATATAACATAAGATAACAAATCACCTATTTATTGACCAATAAATTCATTTAACTAAAATGATTTACTCTCACTAATCGGGGACATCATGTGGTCCAGTGGTAGGTGATAAATCACAGCCGCACATTGGTTGTGGGATCGATTCATACAGCTTTATCTGATACAACGGGTTGTCACACAGTCTATGTGTTGTCCTTTTTCAAAAAAATTATTTTATTACATGACCAAAATAATATTAATTCCTAAAAATGGACATTACCTAATTTAACAAAAAATGTTATCTCATACCTCACATTTTCATCGCAAAAATTAATAACATAAAATTTCCGCAAATTCAAGGATCATTTTTACCCAAATGGTTCTTTATAATTATATCCAGAAAAGAAAAGATAAATCATACTCAAATTAGATTTTCACATAACAAACTACAGGGTTATACATACAAGAGAAATGTATTCCAAAGTAATCCCATCAACCATGATCATTAATACTTTTAAACATTTCTCCATCCATTAATTTCCGCATACATTCTTCCTTGACCTAGTGGTTATCCTATATAATTGGTAACTGAATCAGGTAATTCCTAGGTCCCCTAAATTTTTGAGAAATGTCTATAAATGGAATCTTATGATCATTTATTTCTTCCATAGTACTCTCCATTTTCACTCGGCGATTCTTTACATTATGTCCTTTTTCCCACACAAAAATCATTTTTTTGTTCTATTGAGACACATTACACGGTGTCTCCTTCCACATTTTCAGCATGATGGAAATTAATATTTCTTTTATTTACATTCTCCACTAATAGATATTTTATTAGTATTCTCCTTTATCTTCTTTGTTAGTTTGGGTGTTGGTTAATGTATATATTGTTGATCATATTTTTGGAAACTTGATTCATCACGAACATGATATCTTTTTCACCTATCAACATTCCATTTAGTTGGTCATCTCCACCAACATTCCCACCTTGTAAATCATTTTAATGGTTACTATGACTTCCTCGGTATCTAGCAATTGACTAAAAACAAAAAAATCATAGTGTGAGTATAAATAGTCATAAAATGTTTTAGAGAATATCATGACACATTATTTTGAATTTAAAACACCTTAGGATTAACCATGGTTATGTATTCTCAAATTATATTAAATTCTTTCAAATATATTTTTATTGTAAATTTGAATTTTCGTAAGCATATCTTTTGAAGTGTCATAACAAATAGTGCAACAAGGCCTGTTGTCGTGCAGAAATTTCCATTTGAGTCTAGCTCAAAGCAGTATTTTTCCAGTTTTACCTCTAGGTAGATCTGTGCTAGAGCCATCTCTACCAGCTCGTATCCAGACAGGGATGTATTTTTTGGAAAACCTATATAATATTTACATTACCAAAATTTTTGTAAGTTATTCTATACTAATACTCAAAGTCTATCATATGGAATTGTTTTCTAATAAGAGTTTTCCTACATCTAGCATCCACATGATTTACTAATATATCTATGATATGAACAGTAACACCAAGAACCTAGTTACCCATAGTTGGTTCATTATTAAATAACATTGGTATAATCTAAAGATATCATGTCTCGAATGACTTATTAGTTTTGTAACCCTAGAATTACTAGTTACAAACAGAATTTTTACAATACATCATGAAATAAAGAAAACAAATATAATGCCCCATTTGAACAGAAACATATTCTTTGGAATATTCCTACATGTTAATCATAATATACTTCATCAACTCCTCAGAGAAAGAAAACAGATTAATGGGTAAAGCTCAAATGCCCAGTTGGCATAACAATATAGTGGAAACAATCATAAATATACATAAAGATTTAAGGAAATGTATAAGACTAAAAGACAATCATTTCACACTTAAACATCAGCATAATATGGAAAAGATAAATCAAATAATCCCATTTCTTTATTCACATGGATATTATACTAGTCGATTGATCACATGTATTATTAACAACTAATTTCATAACGGTGGAATGCATAACACCGGACATCATAACCACATAATCAAGGACTCATTCCAAGACTATAAATAAATATTTTTTCAAGGCCTTTGTCCAAGACACTAATTCATCTAATGAGACCTACTAGTGCATCAAGATGATATAGTGGGCTTCACCCATCACTTATTATGTATAGTGTAGACCTCATATGAAATGGTTGGCACATAATCTAATCCATCATATTAAAACTAGCATACGAAATGTCAATATTTTATCCACAAACCATGAATGGTATTAAAAAAGAACATACATAGTCAAACATAACTCATTCAGTAAAATATGAATGATTTTATTATAATACATCAACATCAATCATTAATAATTAGGATATTGACCTATATAAAAATAATTAGTAATAATATTTGAGAGAAATGTCCTTTTTTTGAAAACATTTTAAAGTATATCACATTATGAAGATGCCATTTAAAAGTGATTTTTCAATAAAAGTGTCCCATTCCCCTTTGAAACATTTAAAAGGAATTTTAATTTTAAATCCTTTATGTCCATATAAATAATTTCTTAAAACAAAATTTTAAAACATTGACATTAATGAGAATAATATAGAAGAATAATTCTTTAAAACATTTAAATGATTTTTTATTTAGAGATCATAACCAAATGAGAGATGATTTAATACAAATAATTAAGGTAATAAAAATATAATAATATCATGAGAATAAAGGGATTAATGATATACTATGTCAAAGTACAGTCTATACACCATATAAATGTGAATATTTACATAACAACCATGAAGTCTCAATGTAATGTAAATTGAGAAAAATCCTTTATAAAGTAGGTATACCTATGTTAAGGATAAATAAATGAAATAATTATGGGTGAAAATATAAATAAACTCTATATTATGGGATATTCATTGTAAATATACTAGAGGACATTCACACATATTCTTATAAAAACAACAGTAATGAATTGGATGTTAAACATAATGAATTGAAACTGAGTTACGATTACTCTTACGAAGTTCATATCGATGACTAGATAATTTTTTAATGGATTTATTATGTGTATCATAAGTACACACACACAAATGGGAGTAAAATTTTATTAATAAATTAATAAATATTTATTACCCACATAATCTTTTAGTGAAATAATCAATGAAGTTTGTGTAAAACCCAATGAGTTGAAATCGAAATTAGAAATTCCCTTACTGAATTGGAAACAAATAAACCATACGCCACCTGAAAGAAGGGTCATACAATGAAAATATAAATAACCATAAATTAAATTATATTACACAATGAATACAATCATGGACAGTACATACAACACACAAAAGAAAATAGGACAAATATTGTATGAATCTCACCAGAATAAAAAATTAGATGAAAGCCCCTTACATTGTACTTTTCCTTGGAAGAGGGAAAGTTAACCTCATATATAATAGTGAATTAAATATTATTAAATTATAAAATAACCACAAACAAAAATATGATATCATATATGATCTTTTAATATTTCATTTTTAATGATATTTCAGTAGTATCATTGTTTTTGGTGTAAATTGATTCATTTTACTTAATATGTTTTGTTATATAAGTTATGTTTTTTGTATATTATGGACTTCATTAATCATTAGATTGATATTAACTTATTTAACATTATTTTTAATCATAAAATGAAAATTACTCTTGAATGGTTATGATGGGGAATGAAATCTCATCGGGTTGTGGAAACAGTAAGCCGTACGTACACACGAGCAAAAATATCATTCTATTAGTGATCATATTTTGTGTAATTGGAAAGTATATTATATATAAAGAATAATATAAATGTTATATTTATTATTTACCTAATTTATACTCATTATTATACCCATCCAAATAATGAAGTGTTGAATAACAAACAAAACCACGACATAGAGATTGTAAGCCGTGCGTACACACGTTAGGTTACTTTGTCATTCATAAGATGGGTAGAATAATGAATATAGTTGTACAATATTTATAATAACATAACAGTATGTAGAAGGTACCATAGTTATTATTTTGGGATGGAAACAACAATGAAATAGGATGTAGAAGAACAAAAGAACTTTTGAATAGGTGATTAAATTATTACCTCTCCTTCAGGTGTTTCTTTTTGATTTGATTAAACGTGGTCTGTAGGTTGGATTTATGACAAATGTATGTACTCTAATATCATTTGAGGGTAATTTGGAGGATATTTGAGTAGGGTTTGGATAATCCAAATCGCTTTTTAAGTGATATTTTGATAGAAGGGTAAGTACCTAATATAAGAGAGGTGATAGTCTCTTTTGGAAATGCTTGAAATAATATTTTATTATAAAATAATTTTTGGTTAATAATATCTCAAAACAGATTTATTGCAAGGATAATGGGGTATGTGTAAAAATACTATTAACCAATAGTTTTTAGGTATGTTCAGGTCAACATATTAACCTTATATTTTAGATTTAATTCTTAGTTAAATAGTTTTACTTTTATCATGCTTCTTGTATTTTTTTATTATCTGGTTAATAAAAGTAAAATAAAATTCTAAGAGAACATAATGTGGCTAATTAATGAAATATCTAAAATTATATAACTCATTCATCCAATACTTATATTTTTAAAAATATTATATCCTTTAATAATTTAATATTTGTTTTAAATACTCATTTATGTCAATTTTGACACTATTTAGTAATTTGTTTTTGTGAAAGTAAAACAAATGATTAAATAGAAAAAAATACACTAAATCAACCCTAAAATGTAATATTAACCTAGAAAAATCATGGAATGCATAAAAAGTTTTAATTTTAATATTTTTAGATATTTATAATATCAATTAGTTTAGTAATTCATTAATACGTTATTACTACATCATCATTGTGTCATAAATAAATTCAATTATTTAATTTATATATATTATAAACAAAATACCATGATGTGGGATATATTTTAATCATTCTAATGAATATTTATAATCTAAATTATTTTTTTAGAATCAAATGTTAAATGGTTTAGTTATTAAACTTTGAATTTAACATTTTCAACTCTTCTTTAAAAGAAATTAAAAAATGTCCAAATCTATTAAAAGTGGATAAAAAAGATCATATTTTATTCATAATGTTGTTTTTTGGTCGAAATACAATTATCCAATAGAAATAGTACATTTTTTGGGTAATTATAATATCATTTTAACCTTCAATTACACTTTTTTTGTTTTCACGGTGGTAAATAAAAATCAAAAGTTACTATTCTCCAAAAATTATTTTCATCTTATTGAACCACATTTTACTTATTTATGTCAACTGTGTATCATGGATTTTTTAAATTCAATTCATAGATGTGGTAATATTACATTTTATGCAAATTTGCAAATGTGCCTAGAAAGTGGGTAAAAGACGTTAAAAAGCTCAATGAGATTTTATTTTTCTAATAGTATTATAAAATAAAATAAATTATTTAATTTGGAATAAAATAGTAATTATATATCTATTTTTACTTTGAAATAAATTTAAATTAATAATCATTATTTAAATAATATGTCTGCTTTAAACAAAAACACAATGTTTTATTCAATTCATAAAAAAATTGATTGTTTTTAGAAAAAAACCAAAAAAAAAACCAAATATATTTTCTATATTCCAAATTCAAAAATGATTTATATTTAACCAAACTAAACACATATATTTTTTATTATATAATTTTTAAAAAAAAATTGAATTACCAATAAGCGGGTTTTTGAGAAGTAAAAACTATCAAAGTTTGATTCATGTTTATGTCCAATTTAAATGTAAAATTGCTTCCAATGATAAAGTATGTCCTCCAAGGTTTGTATACTCTTCTCCATCTGACCATCTATCTACGCTTGAGCACTGGATCCTGGGGCTTGACCTTCACTTGCTGACATGTCATGCATCATGAAATGAACTCAACCACTCCTTTCTTCATCCATGGACACCTATACTGATGATGTAGGTTGTAGTATATCTTTTTCACTACATTATGTACCTCTTGAGGGGAAGTATGGAACTACCTCAATACCACATACCGCGACGCCACTGGTACTAAGGTGCACCCTCTGAAATCGCTGATATGCTCCACACCTATCAAAAAACAATCAGAATTAGGTTTTTAGGATATCTAAGTACAACAGGCCTCGTAGTCAACATCTCACAATGATTAATCTCTCACTTTATGTATGAGTTTGGGAATAATAACTATCGACTTAAGGTAAACATCTTCACCATCATCTACGAGAGAAACCTACATCACGATAACTGCTCTGTCACCTCACTAATCAGTTACAACCCAATCCTCCTAATGAGTGCGTCTGCCATCAATTTCCCATTTTACGGAGAATATTCTATCTCAAAATCATAGTCTTGGAGGAACTCCATCCATCACCGTTGTCTCAGGTTCTTGTCTTTCAAGGAGAATATATATCTGAGAAAAATGTAGTCGATGTAATATGTTAACTGCTCGCCCATCATGTACTTCTGCCACATCATCAACACAAATACCACAACTTCCAACTCCATGTCATGGGTCTCATAGTTCTTCCCATGCTACATCAAATATTGTGATCCATAAGTGATCCCCTCTTTTTTCTACATTAGGAAACAACTGAGCCCGGTATCTGATGTGTTCTAGTAAACTACATACCCAACGTCCTCCTCTAGTAGTCTCTTTATGGGGTAACTAGTTAGTCAACGCCTCGTCTCCTAGAAACTCTACAGTAATTTCTCTATCCGCACAAAGGGATGTCCATTCTGGTTCAATGCCGATAATGGTAATAATACCATGGAAAACTCAAGCATGAACCTCTGATAGTAACCTTCCATCCCCATGAAGTTATACACCTTATTCATGCTCTTGGGCATCTCCCAAATACAAACTACCTCTATCAATACTGGATCTACTACAACTCCATCCTCCAAGATGATGTGACATAGAAAGTGGACCTCATATATCCAGAACTGACACATAGATAGATTACCAAAATGAGGGTTCACTCGGAGTTAACCAAGAATATCCATATGTGTGTATCTTGATGATCCTCTAAATCTAAATACACAAAGAGGTCATCAATGAATTCAACGACAACCTAGTCAAGGTAGGGCTGACATATCCTATTCATGAGGCCCATGGACACTGTTATGGTGTTGGTAATGCTGAAAGGAATCATCAGAAACCCATTGTGGCTATACCTGCACCTGAGGCATATCTTCGATTCATCCTTCTCCCATAGCTGATGCAGTTGATAGCATGATCTGAGGTATATCTTTGAGAACCCCTTCGTTCCCTTCAGATGGTCGAAGAAGTCCTCATTTCTCAGTATTGTGTAGGTTTTCAACAATTTCATTGGGTTCAGGAGCCATAATTCCACGTACAACCTCAAACTCCCATATTCCTTCTTATAAAAAAGAACAGGGGTTTCCCATGGTGAAAGGATGTGCCATATTAACCCCTTCTCCTACAATTCCACCAATTGTACCCTCAACATGTGAAGATATGTTAGATCCATTTGATATTCCATTGTGGATATCTATACTGTCATGGGGTACAAGTCGATTACGAATTCTACCTACCTACAATGTGGTATCCCTAAAACCTCAGTAGGAATAACATCCTCGTAGTCATCCCACAATACAAGGATACTTGGACTCCTCTCATCCACTGCACTAAGGGTAAGGTTAGCCAACTGCTGAATGATAGGCTACACCATCCTCTGAGAGAGTATGTCCTACACTGCAAGGGTTTCTTGCTCCCCGGTGAGTGAAAACCTAGTCCCATATTCATCGACACAACATATTGTTTTCCTAAAATAGTTTATTTGAGCTTGTACTATGGATAACCATTCTATAACCAAGACAACCACTAATGGCATTGGCGCTGCTACTAGAAGATCGGAGCCGAAGCTCTCGCCTCATTGGTTAAGCTCACACTACTGATGCCAATGTGTCATTGTAAAATAGTCTCTTGTAAGAGTATCATGCTGTAAGGATCAGGCCAAAGGCTCCAACAGAATCTTTGAACATCGCCAGAAAGCTGTGGAATGGAAGGATTAACTTTCACCTATGTCTATAAGTACTATATCTACGGCGGAGATGACACATATCATACCTCAAATCAACTATAGAGCGTCGTGGTCATAATCCTCTTCTACATGAAGCTGAGCTCCCCCTATCCACCTACTCCTTGTGGTCTAGGTGGACCAGCTGATGGTGGTGACAGTAACATCTCAATCTCTCTCCCACCACGTGCTATTGGGCTAGATCCCATGCCACATCCGCCTCCCTTTCGACCTCATCATTTGAACCACTCCCGCTGCCTTGGAGGCCCCATGGCCTTTTTTGGTCACCTTTACGCTGGGATGAGAATTCACCTACCATATGTCCCTTCCCGCCACATATGTAGCACTACCCGACTACCTACCGACTCCCTCCAGATTGGGAGCCCCTCACCACTGACCTTGAATCCTAGGATCGTCCTCTAAAATACCTAGACCACATTGGACCATGTGTCTGATCTATGGTACCTGTCGAAGACTCCACCGCATGGGTTCTATTGGTACCTCTAGATGTGGGCACCTTTTCAGCCAAGATACTCTCCATCAGAAGGGCTCTCTCTAGCACCCCATCCTAGTTAGTGATACTGAGAGACACCACAAAATCCCTAATGTCCCTCCCGAGTCCCTGCTAAAATGATCGAGCCTTGAATAATGTTTCTCGCACCATATCGATGGAGTAACGGGAAAGCTCCGTGAACCTGGCCAAGTAATCAGCCATCATCATGTTGTCCTTCTGCATGTGAAGCAGCTCTTAGATGTTCCCATAGCACATCTTCTCGAGGATAATCTCTTCCCGAAAAATCTCTCGAAGTCAAACCAAGTGAGGGTTGCTTAATCATGATTCTGGATGATTAAACTCCAATATCTCCCAATAAATCATTATATAAGGCTCTCTTCCATGATCTACATCTGTTTGGGTTGTGTCCTCACTATGCGGAAGACCCGCATCACAGCCTCCATCCATTCCTTAACGACTTGAGGATCCGTCTCTCCCCTAAAAAATGGAGGTCTCTGAATCTGAGAGTCATATAGAGAAATGAGCCTCTAAAAATCCACTTCAGGAACCCCGAAAATTATATGATGTCCATCTGGTGGTTGTAGCACTATTAGACCACCCGATGGGGAAATCTCTAGAATTGTTCCTTTATTGGATGCCTCGTCGTTAGGTGGGATATCCTCACAACCTCGTATCAGGATCCTGGCTGGTCATCCAAAAGGAAGCATCCTGAGATAGATTAAGATGTTCCACAGTTATAAGGTTATACCTGGTGAGAAGACTCTTATTCAAAAATAAATTGACACATATAAAACCAGTGTTTTCAAGTATTTAGTTGAAAGTAGAATTTAAGGTCCTGCGGTATGGATATGTCGGCCACCACACCAACACTAGACTCCCCAAATCTGAAAGTCGAACTTGAAACACCTAATAATTTTTCCCCAAAACAAAAAATCAGACTTTCGGTCATTGATGGTGAACTAACCTCCCTCTAATACCACTTTTTCAAAACCCATCCCCCAGGGACCATGTCATGAATACCCCTAGACCACCACCCTTTGACCAGGTGCTGGCAACTAGCGTGAAAGGCCTCAACCTACAAGTGTGAGAATTGGCCTGGAAACCTGTACACACACACACACGCCGAACCAAATCCCAAGTAACTAAAGGGAAACAACGTACCATTGAATAAACGGAGTGCATGTACATTTGAAAGAAAGTGGGAAAGAATACAATCCCATGAAAAAGAACTCCAAACTGTAAAGTATGAAAAGTGATCTAATGTCCATTTATAGTAAAATCTACATGATCATGAGAGTAGTGAAGCTACTGGAAGCGGATTTAGTATTTCATGTCCACTGGGTCCTTCTGGGCCCCACCTAGTTCGAGGCCACCAATTCCACCATCGTTATATCCATTTATCCCATCTCCTAGAGCACCCCTGTCTAAACATCGATCGTCTGCACCAAAAACACCACATGTTGGTAGAGCCTGTGAAGGGGGGAGTAACATAGTACACAGTAGGGAACTAAATAAAAAATGAATGAAAACACAACAATCCATTAATGTAATGCACAAAACACAAGGAATCTCACAACAGGTATATTCTAGGGTAGTTAAAATATCATCGTCAGTCACAAACATCGAACATCTCGGACGCTGTAGAACTGTTCCTCTATTGAGTATAGTGGGCCTTCCAGGTCACACAGAGTTGCTTCCAATTAATCCTGAACTGATGTGGTTCTCATCTCTTATAGGTATCTTGGTTATAATGGGTCACACACAGCCACATCCCAACGTGGGTCTTCCTGGTCAAACAGAGACGTTTCCCACCTTTTCCAAACTAAGGTACCCCTCCTAACGAGTATCGTGGTCCTTCCAATTCACCCAGATCCCCTCCCCACTATGGGCCTAGTGGGCACAGAGAGCTACTTCCCAATACCACATCCTCAAGTAGTCTTTAAGTGTCAGCCAACTGTAGGGTTCTGTAAGTAGCGTGCTTGGGAGAACCTCTCCCTAATCCATTACTCACTTCTTGACATCCATGAAAGACGCCAAAAAGCATTCCAAACGAAATTCCTCCTCGAGAGGGTACCAGCGATGAAAATGTCCAGTCGATCATATGAACTATTTGCATGATATGTGTGTATTAGTAACCAGGGGGCCCGTTACGATGGTGCCTGGTCCGACCCATTCGAACTGACCCATCCAACTCAACTCTGGGGTTCCACATACCTCAATTAAATCTGAAATAACCGACATTACCTAGTGCGGGTCAGGGTCATTCTGGTTCAGTATGGCTAGTGGGCCATGCCTAATAGGCCACACTGGACTCTGCCCGGTTAGACGAGGGTCCAGCCTGTCGAGTCAGCCGGCAACCTGGCCTAGTCCATCCTAACCCAAATAGGGAGTGTGTCGGGCCTGGTAGGTTCATTTTGGCCTACTAGACTTGGGTCCGGCCCACATGGAAGTGGCACCAACCTGTCTCAGTGAGCGATGGGTCTGGCCAGCTGTCAGGGTCCGACCCACAGTGGGTTCTCTCCCTATCTAGTCCACATGAGGTGGACTGGTTTTCCCGTCTATAGGTGGCCATGATTCACCCTCGTGATCCACCATCACCCCGTGGGCCGCCACAAGGTTCCTTCTCTATCACGGTCATGAGACGGTGGCCCGTCGCATGGGGTGCAGCTCGGTGCCGCATTTGCTGCCTTCCAACATCGTCATGTGTCCGCATCCAGCACTTCCATCCAATGGCTTCTCATATTGTGCTGCGGCGCAGTCCAGCGCGCCACAATGGCATGCCACAGACCACCCACGAACATCGTCATAGGCCCCTGCTGGCAGTCGCTGGTGCCACCGCTGGTGCTGGCACGTGACCAGATTCTACCGTGGACCACCAGTTCTACACTGGTTGTCAGTTCTTCATTCCGCTTGGGCATGTGATTTCATGGGAACTTCTAATCCACTACGATAGTCTCAAAACATCTTTTTCATTGATTCAAATTTTTTTACATGAAAAACACCAATGGAGGAGGGGCTGGGGCCTTGTTCATGTTGGCTGGGGCCCTCTACATTAAATGTTTAAAAAACAAGGGAGGTCTGGAAATTTTAATTTGAACAACAAATATAATTAAATCCTAGATAATGAAACCCCAATTAAGTCCCCTTCTAGCAAGAATGCATGGTCCACAGATTAACATTTTCATTTGTTCATTCACATTACTTTTTTACAAATGGATGGGGTAGAAAAATGAATGAAAAACCTCATAACTCATTGACTTTTTTTGTCGCATGTTAATCCTCGAGGGGTTATGATTTTAACATCGCTTCTCACCTCCAATCATTGAAAGGTGTGAAAAAATGAAGTTCTTCCAATGTTCTTCATTATTTTCTAGGGTGGAAGTCCATCCAAGGTTCACCAGAGAATCCTCCAATTTATTTATTCCATATTTTCGTAGTGTGTAAAATTATAAATAGGATCATCTCATAGTGTTTCCATTATGATAAGACGTCACATCATTACATTGTTTTTTTAATAAACACGGTCAGTGTTATGATTTATTAAAGCATCATTTTGAAGTTATTTTACTGAACCGTTAATGATACCTGTTGATGCACATCATCGCTACCGAGTCACTGCACCGCAACGTCACTGTCTGCCACTCCGAAGTGATACTGATAATAAATAAATTCATCTAAATAATTTTAATAATTTTCATGAAAATTTCAATAAAATATGTTTCCTCTCAAACATTATTGGAAGAAGTTTTGAAATTTCTAGGAGAATTTCAAATTTCTAAGTTCAACGGTGCCCTCATATTTTTGATCCGAGTGACGGTTTAAAAGATAAAAAACCATACTCACATGTTTACTGAACATACCATAAAGAAGTTCAAAATTATAATCTTGGCTCTCCAGACCTCAGAATTAAGTGCAATCGAATTTCGCTGTCTCCAAATAATATCATAAAAATAAAAAAATTACATGAAAATTCTGATACATTTAAAAAATATTCCATGTGTTAATAATTTTAAGATAAAAAGAAAGAATATTTTATAAATAAGAAATTCTAGAACAATTTATATATGGTTCAACTTGTAATGAAAATATTTTTCAAGAGGAAAAAATTATAAAAAGTAAATGTATAAGAAAACACACATGATACCTAATATTGCAACAAAACAAACTATATGTTAATGGTACATGCAATATAGCCTATCATAACTAGTCATGGGAACACCCCAAGGAACAGACTTATTATGGGGCCCAAGGAACATCTTATCTCAGTGTATAAGTAACCATATCCAATATACATATCAGGAAATATCCTCTAGGAGGAGAAAAACCTAATTTCTAGTGGTCCCCAAACATCAATAATGTTAGTTTGTATTGTCATCTTAAAACATTCTATGTGAAATAGTAACACTACTGAATCACTAGCATACTAGTCCTAGTCCACCCTCCAAGATACTCTAGTTTCCCACTCTGTGATCAAACAAGTTCCAAATGTTATAAAATACCATATTCACATAAGAATACCATTTCTAAATCCTACATAAACCAAATAGTACCATACACGTTTTTATCCCTTTTTGTAAATCAAAAAACCAATTAAAATTTTTATTAAACATTTTTAAGAAGTAAAATAAGGCTTCGGATGCAAAATAAATTTAAAAACCAAAGTTCATGACCATATTCATCCCAATAACATTCCAAAATCAAATTTTGAGCCCTATAAACAATAAATTATCCATCTTTATATATTTTAGAATTCCCCCAAATGATTCCACATGAGTTACACATGATAAACACAAAATTTAAAGAAAAAATAAAACATTATAATCAAATTTTTACTTAGTTATATCAAAAATAATTTTCTCACCACACACTATAGGAAAGAAACATGCTAGGAAGGTCATGCAAGACAGATAACTCATCAAAAAATTATTACACAAGGAAACACCTATCTTAGATGTAAATATCCCCAAATCTATGTATGAAATTTCAACAACACCATGACCTCACAACAAGGGGATGAAATATAAGCCTAATCCACATGATTGAACCATGTAACCAAACATTATACACTAGGTAAGAAACCCCATTATTTGTAAATTTCGAACATCAAGATGGAGGGATGTAACCCTATGGAAATTGTAAGGAACAAGAGAGGAATTCACATACTTGAAGAATCGTGCAGTTCCAGCACCAAAAAACCCTTCTATAGTTGGTTCGAAAAGATCTTGAGGGGGATTTTCAGCAATCCATGGATGTAAGGGTCGAATGATGGATGAAAGGGGCAGACTAGGGTTATTCCTAGAAAGAATGAATGTGGAATAATAATTAAATTTATATGACCTGGACACATGTGCACATTTTGACTACACAGTTTAGTATACCGTACAACGAAACCGTGCGTGCTTTTTTGGACACCCAAAACTTATTCATTTTCATCAAAATTCAAGGGGGTTAATCAGGGATCTTATGGGGAAATGATAAGCTAATAATATAAGAGACAAATACCTATGAAGATGTACATGGATGTATCTTTGGGATCACACATAATTAATTACATATAATTAATTTATTTTTCATGTAATGATAAATATATTATTTTAAAATATTGAACTATTACAAAAAAGTAATGTATTTTAGAAAAAATATCAAAAATCCACCTTACCATTTATTCACATGTTGATTAAAAAATAAACCCATATTTTTAAAAAAATTCCAAGAATGAGTAATTTAAAATATAAATAATTACATTTTAACTCAATAAATAACAGTTTTTATATTATCATCTAATTTATGACGCATTGAAAACATTTTTAGGGTCCTATAACAATAAATTATAATTATAATGTGAATAATATATTTATTACAAAAAAATTAATAATATTTTATTTTATTTTAAATGAAAATATTTTCTTAAAAAATAATAATAAAAACATATATATGTTTTACAAAATTATTAACTCTAATATTGTTTATGTTAGATCATTTATTTAATTATATTAATGTATAAATGTTTCATATGTTCAATTTATAATATAAATAATATTATATTAAATTACCAGAGTTTTGGATACTATACTATATGTCTGCTTAAAATTCATAACCATTAGATTAATATTTTAATAGTAATATTTCTAATCTAATGATTATATTTTTAAAATTCATTTGATAATCCAACAATCTATAAATACCTTTAATTTAATTTACTATTTTTTCAGTTATATGATCTCTTAATGTTATATTTAAATTCATTATCATGATAAATATCACATTACATATATTTTCTTAATTTATATAGTTGTGTTAATTAGTATGATTGTTCTAGGGGATCACGATGCTAAAAATCTTAATATTTTAGTTATTTTGTTTAATATTTTTATAAAAGTATTAATATTTTAAATTCTAATTTCTATATTTATTCCATGAATGTAATTTTTAAATTTATATGACAATTTTTTGGTTATATCCTATGGTCCACGGGCTTTATAAAATACTACAATATTAATTATTGAACATTTTAATAATTATATTACATTTGATGATAATCGTTTAGGTCATTAAATCTGAAGTGAAATATTATGCTCTTTGTTTAAATGACCTTCAATTCATAAGATACAAATATTTTAAGGTTAGTTATTATCTCAACACTATTTTTGAGTTTTTATGTATATTATTGAACATAATTATTATAATATTTGTTCCAACCATCCTATGAATTTATTTCGTGGTACATTAGCCTTTTATCTTTTAGAAATGACACTTTTGAATTAAATTATGCACCACTATGAATTTACTCGCATAAAAAAGATTATCATTGTAAAGAATAGCTCACAACAACTTTTTAGATAGTATATCAACCTTTTTTATATTTTCCATTCCCAATAATGATCTGCATTATATTTGGAAACGCAATTATTTCTTTTCTAATGTATCGATTAAATTCCCCTTGTCCTATATTCAAAAGTATGTTTTGTTAATTATTTTATGATTTGGATTTTCAATAATGATATTTCTTTATATTAATATATATTTCAATAATTTAAAAATAAATTTAAACATTATATCAATCATATAATATGTTTTCAAAATCATATTAACTTTTAATGATCTATAATGGAATATAATTTTTAATGTCAATAATTTTTAAATGTTTACTATTAACATTTTATATCATTTATGTATTTATTAATGATTAATGATTGAGGATTATTTTAAAATTTTAATGTATTCCTAAAAATTGTAATTATACTTTTTTAAACCATTATAAATTTTCAAGGTTCCTTTTTATGATTATTTTTCCATTGTAAATGTTTTCACAACACCTTATACATAAAATATGTATTTCTCAAGGACAAAATATTAAATATTCATTTTAATATATAGATTATTTTAAGGTGATTTAAATTATTCTTTTATAAATCACTAGGTCTATTAAAGGATCTAATATTTATATTTCCTTAAAGATATTTATTTTTAAAATTTCTACTATTATGTGTCTAAAAAAATTTCTAAAATTTTTGTTTTAATGTGACTGAAAATTAATATTTTCTATAAAATATGAAAACATTTTATAAAAAATATTTTATAATTTCACTACAATTTGCACTGAATATAATGTTTTATTTCTATAAATGTTATTTTTCATAAATCAACCACAAATCATTCCTATAAAATGATCATTCCCTATCATTGAGTTATGGTTGTTACTTATTTTCATTATGGAGTAAAGTTTTTATAATTTCATTTAGAAATACTATAGAAACGTTTTTTTATTTCATGTATTTTTATGATATTATAAACGAGAAACATTTTCTATATTTTGGTTTCATGATATGTTTAGTGATTTATAACATATGGAAGACAATTTTTTTAATTTTTCATTATGTGATGGTTGGGTACAATTTATCCCTACAATGAATTGGGAAATGGATTATATAAAATTAAATAATTGGAAAAAAATTTATTATCATTCATCAATGAAAATATATGAGTGAAACGTGATCCCACATGAAAAATTTGTTAGAGAAGCATGATTTACCATGATAAATATACGAGTAATTCCTAATCCACAATGGGAACAATGTTAGTGATGCTATATCAACTATAAAAACCATTTTTGATACCTAATCAAACTATTTTAAAATTAAAATTTTCATTTATGGTCTATATTATAGTGATTTAAAAAGATATGTTATCACAACTAATGTATTATAGTGAATATTATATCATTGTATGTTTTTGAAATTTATGATTATAGATCATGATTTTTATCTTATAACCAAGAATATATCTTTTGATAACATATGATCACCGTTGGTTCACACTTATATTTCTCTTACTACGAATCTAATATCACCCCTTTTAAATATTTCCATTCTCCATGTTATGAAGATGACTGTGAGTTATGAGAAGTATAGAATAATGTCTACTATGGATCAATTATGAAGAAATGATCAAAATTTTTGTAATGTTAATTTTCATTATAATTAGTTCACAATTAGACTAAAATAATAGTATTTCCATGTTGTGTGAGATTATTATGAGATTTAATTTTATTCAATTTTTATTAAACTTTTATCTTGGACAATATAAGTTGGAGTCATACATAATTTTAAAACATAATACTTCTTAGCACTGGATTTAGGCATGCAGGTGCGGGAGGGGGGGGGGGGGTTGATTCTTGATGAAAAATAAATATTTTATAGATAATATTTGATTCATGGAATTTTTGAGAACCATAATATTTACACCTTTATGTAATGAACATGTTCTCATAGAAAATTTTTTTGAATAGACTGGGATCAAACACTAGTATGGAAAATAAGTATTGATTAAAATTATATCTGGAATCATTTTATTACCAAATAGGTTAATAATATGAAAACTCATTTTATTATTATTATTTATAAATTAGATTTTTATGTTCATTATTAATGTATTATGTTTTTTAAACAATAGTTTAAATTCATATTATAACCTCTTTTTTATTTATTTTCATCAAATTGTTTACTAACAAAATTATATAATTTCAATTTTGTGGAATGAAATTAATTTTTTGAGTCCGAATATCAAAATTAATTTATGATGAATATATTATATTATTTTTAAAGTAATGTTTTTCTAGTGAATATGAAAAAATACAAATTCGTAAAAAACTACGAAATTTTTTATAAGGATAAAATTAAATTTTACATTATTCATTGATTTTTATTTAGTTTAATATAAGCATTATTTATCAATAAATAAAAAAATTATATTTTATTCATATATTTATTATATTTTATTCTAAGTTAATTTTTTTGATAGCAAGATATTTTTTCTGATATATCCTTTAAACCTTATATTCTTTCTCTATTTTAATCAACTAAAATAGCCCTAATGATGAATGATGCAGATATAATTTATAGATTATATATTTCTAAATATTAATTTAAGTACATGTAATCATGAATATTAGTTATAGAGTTAATAAAAGATTATCAAATGTTTGAAAATACATTTCTAGAAAACCAAATTTTTCATTCCCTATACGTGTAATATATTTTTTTTAAAATTCGGAAACATATATGAATTTAATAAGGTAAAATTAATTAAATAATTGGAATTATAATAAATTATATTATATAATACGGTCAACATAATTTTTCATCATAGAAAAAGTGAATAAAAAATATATTTTACCATGTTTTATGTGGAAACGACTATATAGGGGGTTAAACTAAAATGATATGTGTTAAAATGACCTAAATACATGTTAATATTACAATTTTTTCCCATATTTCATCCTTATATAAAATATGCCTTTATAATTGTCCATTTTTTTCTTTATATAAGTTGAAAATATTTGTCATGATTTATTATTTAAAACATTTAATATTTTATCCCTAATACAAATTATTAAATTCCAACCCAGTCCTCTCTTATTCACAAATCCAAATCCATTTGGATCAGAATATAAGAACCTAAATCCTTAAATAACATCTGTTCCCACCTCCCAAGCGAATTTTATTGATAAAAACTAAATTCTAATTAGGATTTATGTATTATCTTAAAGAGGTGGTCTAAAAAATATGTAACATTCTTAACCGAGCATTTTTGATATTTTTATTCTTTCACCTCATTGAAATATTACTCAACATTTATTAAATAATAAAACTAGTTCCTACCATATTCATTTGTATTATTTTTATTATTAAAAACCTATAACCATATCATATTCTATAAATTGGAAATCAAACCCATCATTCATGTATAAAACAGTCCATCCCCTTATGTAATGATATAAAAAACATTTCATCATCAAATATCCTAGTTGATTTAATGGGAGATATAATAATTATATATGATACTCATAAAATTATAATTATTCATAATAGATGATGAATATTTTTTTCATACCACTCCCCTCCGAAAAAAATACAACATCATTCACCTGTATTTGTGGAGTGTCGCCTCCATGAAGTGATGTAAATCATTTTTTCAACTACACATCACATGGATGATATATATAATTATGTTTGAACAAAGTAAATAGTATTTATGATATTATTATAATTATTTATAGAAAAAATATTATTTATGTTCTTTAAATAATAATCTTTGAAAAATAGAAATGTAATTTATTCATATGTACGACTAACCATCTCTGTTATTGCATCATCATCCATTTTTTGTGAAAACATTTAATTATTGTCTATAAAAGTATATTTGATAATTTTTTATGTTAAATACATCCTTATTTTCATTTTACTAAAGATAGAATAATGTAATCATTTACTATAGTAAACCTATAAAAGACATTTTTGACTTATAATACGAATACATTCAAAATTTACAATGTAGTGGAAAATGATTAATTAAATGTTTATATTATTGTAATAGATAATATTTATTTAATTACATTCATGAATAATTTTTTTATTAAAGTATATAATTATGATGTTTTAATTATTTCAGATGATTAATAATATACGTAACATGTCAGACTCAAGGTTGGGGAGACATTAACATGAAACACTGATTCAAATGTTTCAGAGACTTAATTTCGTAAACTCTAAATAAATTTATGTTTTATTGAATTAATTTTTTAACATTTTATATATGGACATACGTATATTATGAAGATCTTTTTTAATAATTTTCACTTTATTTCTATTTTATTTTAAAAATAATCTTTTTATGAAATGTTTTGAATTTATTTCGAAAATATAAAAGGAATTTTCAATTTTAATTTATATATCATCAATTGAATCTATTTTAGTTACCAATATTATTTGAATACTACATTCCTTTACAGTATTTCATGATTTATTTAACAAAAAACCATCATTCAATTTTTCAGTGTTTTTTTCTTTTGAAAATGGTATTTGAAAATATAATTGTATTTAAATATCTAAAAGAATAATGTACATTATTTTAAAAATGGATATAAATGTTTTTATGTTGAGAAATAAATTTATAGAATATTTACTTCATGATGCGTAACATGAGAATAATTGATAATCATGGGTAAGGAATATATATCTTACATGATGTTGGCACCTAGATAGTGTTGGGTGAGCCCTATATAGATTTTAGGATTAATGGGTCTATGGAGATCTCTAATTCATTATTTAATATTCATTTTCATTAAAATAGCAAAGTAGGGAGTTACTAGAGAGTTTCTCTATTGAAATTAACTATGATCTAGTTATTTTTAAAAAAAATTAAAAAAAATTAGGTATGTGATTCTCTACATTTCCTTATTTTTTTTAATTTTATTACTTTGGGATTTAAATGTATAATTTAAGAAAAACTTGTGTCTGATGTTCATGATGAAATGATTTATTCCTATAACACAGTGAAAATCTAGATAAAGGTTAAAATTTCATGAGACATCATGTTTTTTGGGGGACAAACATATTTCTTCTTTTTTACTATGTTTTTTCTGTTAACACCATTTTTTAGAATGATTCACATTGGAATAATAGATTCATAATAGAATTGAATATGTCAGTTTTAAATTCATGATTATTTATAATGATAATAAAACATGATTATTTTAAAATTAATGACATTCTAGAAATCTAGACAATGATCAAAAGTGACCACTTTGTACAAATAGTATTTTTGTATATGAGATATGACCAAACATTCTAGAACATTTAACCTGAAAATATCATCAATTTAAATAGAATTAATTCTCCAATCAAAACTAAAAAATATATAATTTCATTCTATGGGTATTTATATATTGAATCACAGTAAGTATTTAGATAATTGTTGTTAATATGAAAATGGTAATAATATGACATTGAAATATTTTACCATATGGTTATACAAATTAAAGTGAATCAACATTTTCTACATCCGAAAATAAATATTGTGAGACAACTTCATCCAGATTTTAGTGGAACATCAAATCTAATGGTAGTCGAAAGTTTGACCAATTACCTGGAGAATATATTTGATTTCATAAGGTGTTCAGTACATAAAACGTAAACTATTTATATGTATCGGTTTATGATCAATTAAATCAATGATGGTATCTGGATAGGAATATTGAAGAAAATTCTTATCTTGATTCCATGTAATGGGAAAAATTTTAGAATAATTTTTAGGGGATTTATTTTAGAAATTTTTTTGGCATATAATAGAGAATCAATTATTGGAATTGAGTCAAAAAGTATTTTTTTATATATCTACATATAAATCTAATTTTACAAGGACAATTGAGTATGTACTGTATTTTATGTAGGGAATTGATAGTAAAATTAAAATATTGGACTTTGCAAATACTTGGAAATTACATGTAATTTTTTTAATTATATGATAATTTTATCAGTTCGTAAAAATTAATGGTGTGTAATTTCAAAGCCTGGTGTGCCCAGAAGGAATTTCTGAACTTTTTAAGTACATTCAGTAAGCATGTGAGCAGGTTTTTGTATCTTTTGAATCAGTCTCGGAATTGAAATCCAAGGAAACCGTTGAACTCGCAACGCCAATATATGATTAAAGGGATCTTCACCTTAACCATAGTAGGTCGATGGGGAATGTATGTTTTAGTATTTTTCGTGGAAATAAAAATATAATAAAGAATAATTTTTATTTTATTTTTTTAACCTCTATTTTTAAATTATAGAGGTGGGGAGCACCCGAGCTAGAAAACACCCCAATTTAAATTCTTGGTGGTAGGGACCACCCTGAGCCCTCTAAATGGGGGAAAGCCTCTTAACTATCCAATTAATAAATTGAGCCAACTACAATTAATTAAAATTTTCAACTTTAATTAATTTTTAGACTTATTTTTAATAAGTTTTCTCTTCATTTTTTTGGTTTGGATGATTTCGTTGGAAAAGGATCCTGGGAGAATATGGAGAAACACTCTCTCCAACGACGAACTATTCCTCTCTAACGAAGAATGAGGAACCGACCAGGAGCTCAGATCGGAAGCGGTTGCGGATGAAACTAATGAAAATATTCTTCAACGACTTCATTTTATACCTCTCGACTCCTCCAATGAATGACAATGTAGGGTTTTTTATTTTGAATACCCCTTACCCGTTCATGAGATTCTTCATGATTCAAGAAAAAATAAGTTGATTGTTACCATTCTAACGTGGGGGGTTCATTCCAAACAAACACAGAACGACCTATCTACAACATTTGTGGATTGTGGTGGTTTTAAAATAATGGAGACATCCCGAGATGAGTGCGGAAGTCTATGGAATGAATAACGGGCCACTAGGGCACCCTTGGTGACCTGAGGAATGTCGCCAGGGACTCGTACCGGCATCCAGCACAGGTGGGGCTCAGGAGTGGTAGTAGGAACTCCGAACGGCCGTGAAGACAGTGGTAGAGAAACCTCACCGCTGGAGAAGGGTCACAGTGGAGCGAGGGTGGAGGCCGGTGCACGGCCAGCCGTGTGACGGTGGTGGAAGTGAACGTTCGCACCACCCGGCTTGCAGGGCCCGTGACACAAGGCCCCAATGGCGATGGTGGGGTGGTTGTCTAGCTAGTAGTGAACTAGGAGGACCGCACAGGGGGCCACCATCCTGGGCCACCCATCACGGGCTGGGTCGGGTCAGGTCGGACCAGACCCGGACCTGCTTCGACCCATTTCGCTCTTTTATCCATATCTTGAGCTAGGTGGATCTTTTTGAATAACCGTTTACGGATCCAGAATCCTTGGTTCAAGACGGACCTTTTGATATATCCCACATGAGTTTTGGATCAATTTGTGGTACATCCAGGTTGGATCGGACACAAATCTATCTAAACCCTCAGGACTAAATGGCCAATAACTTACAGAACGGGAGTCCTATTGATGTACCATCTATTGCGTTGGGACCCCTATTACATGTATTTCCTTTAGGATACTACATCATGGGACATTCCAACAGCTGGAGTATCGACCTGTGGCATGATGATTAGATCCTCCTGAAATCAAGTGAGCTTAGTGTGGGAATCTTGTTGCTTGCAGTAACATGAGAATGAGATCCTGTGTGGGTCAGTGTTTTGGGTTCCTAAATGGGTATATGTTCTAGTATCTCTGATGGATCTTATATAGAAATACAAGTGGGACTACTCTAAGATCCTACGTGGGTCTGCTGTACTAGGATCCTTTGTGGGTCTGATGATCTAGGATCATATGTGGGTCTGATGATTTAGGATCCTACCTGGGTCTTCCTTTTAACTAATTAAGATGATTCAGTAGTTAAATCGATTCATCTTTACTACCATACCTATATTATACATGGTTTGAAATGAATCTTTACCATTGTAGAAATCTTTTGTGTGGCATACCTTTGTGCTAGTTACCTTAGTGGTGATACCTTTGTGGTATTCTTTTATGTGGCTTTACCTATGTGGTACTTACCTTTGTGGTGTATCCTTCACGGTACTTATCCTAGTGGTGATTCCTTTGTGGTATTATTATGTGTGGCTTTAAATTTGTGGTACTTACCTTTGTGGTGTTACCTTCGTGGTATAAATTCTTTCGTGGAACAGTTTTACTTTGACTAAGGATTTGGGCATTCAGTTTTCTCATGAATGAGATGGGTATACTTAATAACATAGGTATATGTATGGCCATATAGCTAATTATGGTTTTTAGTTGTATTCATGATTTGTGGTTTATCGTTTTGGGATTTTGTGAGACCTTTGAGGGTCTATGGGTCCATACTGAGTGTCGTTACAAGCACCATTGCACGGGCTACACCTACATCTTATTGAGTTTTTTGTAGAAGATAGGCAACGCTGACTAAGGATGAGGGTACCAGGACTGTAGGTAGCTCTGATGTGGTCCTTAGACGATGCGTACTGAAGAGATGACTGTTCGAGAGTTGTACCTACCCTTCAGGTAGGATCATTTGTGGGTGTTCATAGGAGTTGTTTCAGTTTACTTGTACTATCCATTTTTCATGTACTCTCTAGTTGGTCTTGTATTCTAGACCATTTTACATACTGTACACACTCTTTTAACTATACAGATTTATTGTTTTCGTATCTTGCGGTGTGCATGGTTGACTGTGTTTATAAAATATAAAGGAAATTCCTTCCCGGTTTTGTGAAATAAGACTTTTGGTGCTAGTCTCCAACCCCAGGCCTATGGAAGGCGGGCTTGGGGTAGTCCCGACATGGACCCTGGGGTACGGGTCGTGAGAAATTGGTATTAGATGAGTCATTTATTCAATAGAAAATTGGACTCTAATCTTTTTAACGGTAATAATGTTATGTGCAGTGAGTTTGGTAATAAGTTTAGGAAATCTAGTTTCGGTGCGGTGGCCGATGTATCCATACACCATGACTCTGACTTCTGATTTCTGACATAGTTCATGAAAACACTGATTTCATGTGTATTGTGAAATGTTTTCTTTGTGAACTCTTTTAGTCATCTCGCTAGTTATAACTTATTTACTGTGTAACACCTGTTTCTTTCAGGATGCCTCCATGCATAGAGCCAGCCATGGTTCTAGGTAGAGTATGTGATGATAGCCCACCGAGTGACGAGGCCTCAATGCACGACCCTTTATCAGCAGAGGCAACAACGGAGGAACCGGCGGTACCGTTACCCATTGTGCCACTGATGCCACCAGCCCTGGCATTAGAGGGTGCGCACTACATGAACATGATTCACAATTTCTAGTTCTAGAGGACACCCTGGTTGATGGGTGAGATGGACCTACAACTGGCTGAGGATTGTCTGGAGGCCATGGTGATAGTCTTCCAACAAGTAGGGACACCATCTGATCTCATGGTGATATTTGCTGCTAGTATTCTATAGGGAGCATCAGGAAGATGGTGGAGCTTGATGATTCTGGTTCTCAATGAGGTGAGACATCTCTAGGCAGAATTTGAGAGCCTGTTTTGGGTAGATTTTGTCCTAGCGACCCTTTGTGCAGTGCGCATTCAGAAGATTCTTCATCTCTAACTAGACAGCATGACTGGGGCTCAGTACTTAGCGAGGTTCACCGACCTCTCATGCTACTCCAATGATATGGTTTCGGACCCATTATTCAGGGCTCAGACCTTAGATCAGGGAATCATAAGGGAGATCAGGGATTCAATGATTTCTCTCAGCATCCGACACAAGTGGGGGTATTAGAGAGAGACCTCTTAGTAGAGTGTTCTTGCTGAGCAGTTGCAAGCAGCGATACCCACCACCAGGAATCACGTAGCTGGGTCTTCTGTAGTTGGCAATAGAAAAATGTCACAGAGGTCCAACATGATCAGACCTACAAGTGGATGACTGCAGGATTCAGGGTCAGCTATGCGGGGCACTGGAGCCAGAGCCAGTCATGCAAGGAGCAGGCAGTGTAATACATGCGGCGGGTAGGGTCACAAGGAATGTGACTGCCTGAACTGTTGTATGGATAATCAAAATATGGTTGAAGGAGCACCTAGGTATAGACAATGGTTCGACCAAGGAGGTCCGCAGGGAGTATGAAGACATGGTAGAAGAGATGTCTATTTAGCTGGCGATGGGAAATGATTTGAGTTGTTACCAGCACCACCAGGTGGTGCACCCCGACCACAGGGAGTAGGTGGACAGGGGAAAGCTTAGCTCTAAGAAGATTATACCTACAATCAAGGCACTCTTGAGATGATACGAGGTACTATATGTGTCTACTCAACCTTAGCTGCAATACTTTTAGACACATGTTCTAGTCAATATTTTATTTCCACTACCCTCATTCGGAGCTCAGAGATTCTGGTGGTGTCTTTGGCTCGATCCTTATGGCTAGAGACTAATACGAGAGGGGATTTGATGATTACACACTGGTTCTAGCAGTGTGAGCTTACTCTAGGAGAAGAGATCTTTGGGTGGGATCTCTTAGTAGCGGCGTTGAGGCCTAATGATGTTATCTTTGGTATGGACATTTTATCTACAGTCCATTCCTAGATTGATTGTTTTAGGAGTAAAGTGTGGTGTGTCTGCACTAATGGGACTATGTTTTCCTTCACCGATGAGAAGAGATCCTTTGAAGAACATGATGGACCTACCTAGAAGAGAATTCAGCCGATCACTCATTATTTGGCTTGCCATACCCTCAGAGCGGTTGATGTGGAGAGTCTGAGCTATCCTGTAGTGGTAGACCAGTACACGGATGTCATCCCTAGTGATCTTTTGGGTCTACCTCCGCATATAGAGGTGAAATTTTACATTGACTTGTACCCTGGTATGGCTTCTATATCTACACCAGCCTATCAGATGGCTCTCGTGGAGCTTTTTGAGCTGCGGGTGCAGCTGGAGTACTTACAAGGGAAGGGTTTCATCTGGCCTAGCGGTTCTCCTTGGGTAGCCCCAATGTTTTTCTACAAGAAGGAAGATAGGATCTTGAGACTTTGTGTTGAATATCATTCCCTAAACCTGGTGACCGAGAAGAACAAGTACCCACTACCGAGAATTGACAACCTCTTTGATCTGCTGGATGGAGCACAATGGTTATCAAAGATAGACCTCAGATCAGGCTATCACCAGCTCAGAGTACGAGAGGAGGATGTTCAGAAGATGGATTTCAGCTATTGGTATAGACATTATGAGTTTTTGGTTAGGACTTTCAGCATGAACAATGCTCCAAAAATGTTATTGGGACTCATGAATAGGATCTTTCAGCCATACCATGATCATTTTGTAGTAGTCTGCATCGATGAAATTATACACTACTCAGCTACCGAGGAGGAGCATGATTATCATTTGCAGATAATTTTGGACACACATAGAGAGAACTATATTAATGGTAAACTCTCGAAGTTCCATTTCTTGATTCGAGAGGTTCACTTTCTGGGTTATGTCATCTCAGCGGTTGGAGTTATGGTAGATCCATTGAAAATTGAGGCGACACTTGCTTGGGAGCTACCCTGGAGTGTGACAGAGGTAATGTGTTTCTTGGGGTTGGCCGAATACTACCTGAGATTTGTACCAGATTTCTCCAGAGTTGTAGCACATTTATTGGCATTGACGAAGAAGGGGAATCCCATCATGTGGTTGGAGAGATGCCAGCGGAGTTTTCAGGAGTTGAGACAGAGAATGAAAAGTGCCCCCATCTTGCGGGTTTTTAAGGGGGCATTGGGTATGTAGTCTACTGAGATGCATCAGGGACCATGATCGGATGTTTCATGATGTTGGAGTGAGCAGTTATCATATATGGTTCTCAATAGTTGAGATAACATGATCATAATTACGCTACCCATGAACTGGAATTAGAAGCATTGGTCTTCACCTTGAAAATGGGGCGACATTACATGATGTGAGAATATTTTATAGTCTACTCTGATCACATGAGCCTCAGGTATATCTTATCTCAGAAGGACCTTATCTTAAGGAAGTGGTGTTCGCTTGGGTTCCTCCAGGACTATGACTTCGAGATAGTCTATACTCCTAGGAAGGGGAACATTGTAGTAGATACACTCATCTAGATATCTAGTACATATCTTATAGGGGAGGTGATAGAGCATTTTACCGCTTTATAGATATCCTTTGTGGAATAAGATTGAGAATATTTTCTTCAGTCTTACAGTCACATTCCCACATCTTCAGCGATTAAGGGAGGTGAAATGTGGGGACACTGACTATTAGGCTCGACGTTCTCAGATATCCACAGGACATGCACCTTATTTATTTTCTGAAGGTGGGGAGTACATCATCCTTTTCAGAGGACATACAATGGTACCAGTGTCACTTCATGAGGAATTGTTTCTGGAGTTCCACACATCCCCTCTAGCGGTACATCTAGGAGTGGCGAAGATGTAAAAGGATCTTCGACGAAAGTAGTAGTAGAGTTTGTATCTCGGTACCACATTTTTCAACAAGTGAAGGCGGAGCATCAGGTAGCTAAAGTATTAGTGCATCATTTAGAGGACCCAAAGTGAAAGTGGGATGGAATATCCATGGACTTCGTGACATGACTTCCATGTACATCCAGAGTTCATGATCCTATATGGGTGATCGTCGAAAGACTCACCAAGTCGTCCCACTTCTTATTGATTAGAGAGCAGGGTTAAGTAGAGAGCTTGAGATGCCTCTCTGTGAAAGAGATTATGCGGCTACATGGAGTACCCTCGACGATTGTCTCCAATTGTGATGCACATTTCACTTCCCGGCTATGGAAGGGATTGCATGATGTTTTCATGATGCAACTTTGATTGAGCACCACCTTCCATCCTCAGATGGATGGCCTGACTGAGTGGACCATTCAGACCCTTGAGTACATGATGCATGCTTGTGTCCTCACCTTTGGTTGTAGGTGGGAGGATCACATGCCCTTGGTAGAGTTTTCTTACAACAATAACTATCACTCCACCATTGGTATTAAACCTTTCGAGGCATTGTACGACTGACAATGTAGATCACCATTGTACTGGACTGACCCTTGGGAGTCAACACTCATGGGACCGGATATGGTAGGAGCTACCACAAAGAAGGTGCAGATCATCCAGGTGTAGATGAAGACTACACAGAGTTGGCATATTTCTTATGATGACAAGAGATGGAGACCTTTGGTGTTCAAGGATGGTGACCATGTATTTCTACGGGTCTCGCCCCAATGAGGTTTGCAGAGATTTGGATGAGGAAACAAGTAATCTCCGAGGTTTATCAGACCCTTTATGGTCCTTATTAGATTTAGCGAGGTAGATTACCACTTATCTTCCACCTTAACTACATCGGGTGCACGTTGTCTTCCACATATCCCAAACGAGGAGATACATTTATGACCCTTTACACATCATTGAGTGGGGCGAGCTAGATATCGATGATGGGGAATCATTTATGGAGGTACCAGTGGAAATTGAGTATCTACAGGAGAGATTCCTTCAAGAGTGATCGATACCTTTGGTGCATGTACATTGGTAACACATGAACCTCCAGGATAAAACATGTGAGCGAGAGGATTAGATTCGTGCTCTGTACCCCCACTATTTTTCCTAGTTTTTTTGATGTGGCATTTGGGGACGCAAAGCCCTAAGGTGGGGAGAATGTAAAGACCCAAAAAGACTATGTAATTTTATTTAATTATATGGAATTTTATGAGTCCGCTGAAATTTACGGCGTGTGATTCCGAGGCCTGGTATGCCCAGAAGTAATTTCTAATCATTTTTATGTACGTTCAATAAGGGTGTGATCGGGTTTTTGTAACTTTTTAATTGGAGCTCAGAATTGAAATCAAAGGACACTGTTGAACTCACATCGCCAATATACGATTAAAGAGATCTTCACCTCAACCACAATAGGTCAAGGATGAATGCTTGTTTTAGTGTTTTCCATTGAAATACAAATAAAATAACGAACAAATTTTATTTTATTTTTATAACCTATATTTTTAAATTATGCAGGTGAGGACCACCCGAGATAGAAAACCCACAATTTAAATTCATGGTCGTGAAGACCACCCATACCCCTCTTAATGGGGGAAAGCCTCTCAACTATACAATTAATAAATTGAGCCAACTTAAATTAATTAAATGTGAAAATTTAATTAATTATTAGATTTATTTTCAATAATTTTCCTCTTAATTTTTGTTGGGTTGGAGGATTTTGTTGGAAAATGAGATTTGGAAAATTGTGGAGATACATTCTCTCCAACGAAGAACGAGGAAGTGACCTTGAGCATAGATAGGAAGCGCTTTGCGGAAGCAACAAACACTGACTTTCTTTAATGAATTCATCTTCTACCTTTCGACTCCTCCAATGAACGACATGGTAGGGTTTGTTATTTTGAATACCCCTTACCTATTATTGACGTTCTTCCCGATTCATGAACTAATAAGCCACTTGTTACCATTATAACATGGAGGGTTTGGGCCAAACAAACACGGCCTAACCTCTTATCAACCTTTGTATATTGTGGTGGTTTTAATTCAACATGGTCGTCCCGATGCAAGTGCGAATGTCTATGGAATGAAGAACGGGCCACCAGGGCATGCCCGACGCCCCAAGGAATGTCGCCGGTGATCGGAACCGGTGGGGCTCGGGAGCATCAGACGGCACTCCGAACGGCCGCGAATGCGCCACTGTAGAAGAGCCATTTCCCATTGGCTGCGATAGATCGAGGGAGGCGTCCAATGCAATGATGACATCATAATGTTGGTGGTGGCGCGCGTCCATACCTCCTGGTGTGCAGGAGCCACAACAGCGATGGAGGGATAGTCGGCTCGCTGCCGTCCACCAGAGATGGTGCGACGTGTGACTGCGCCACATGGAGGAGGGATGGTCGTCCGACCAGCCTTGAGCCGAGTAAACCACCCCTTAGGCCACCATCATGGGCCGCCATCACGGGCCACCCATCGCGAGCCTGGCTAGATCCAAAAAGTCATGTCAGACCGAGGGCTAGACCAGGGTTGGGCCGGGTCACCCGAACTGGGTGGGGCGGCCTAGGCCATGTCGGGCTTGGTCAGTCTGACTAGTTCGAACCAGACCCAGACCAGCTTCGAAGCTTTTCGCTCTATCGACCATATCTTGAGATACATGAATCTGTTTGATGAAATGTCTATGAACCGGAATCCTTGTATCGATACAGACATTTTGACATACCCCACATGAGTTTTGGATTATGTTGGGGTATGTCTGGGTTGGATCGAACACGAATCCATCCGGGCACTTTGGACTAAAAGGGAGATTACTTACAGACTGGGCATCCGATTGACGCAATGTATGTTGAATTGAGACTGCTATTACATGGAATTACATTTGGATAATTCATCTTGGGAGATCGTGGTAGTTGGAGTATCGACATGTGGCTTGAGGAGTGGATCCTCCTGGAATCAAGCGAGCTAAGTGCGGGAACCCTGTAGTTAGCTGAAACATGGGAAAGGGATCCAATGTATGTTGGTTTTCTGGGATCCTACGTGGGTCTGTGTTCTAGTATCTCTCTTGGATACACTCTCAGAATCCATGTGGGACAACTTTGGGATTTTATGTGGGTCTTCAGTACTAGGATCCTATGTGGGTATGATAATCTAGGATCCTACGTGGGTCTGATAATTTATGATCCTATGTGGGTCTGCCATTAAAATGAGTAATATGATTCAGTTTTTATATGTAATCATATTTACTACCATACCTATATTATACTTGGTGTGAGATGAGTATTTAACATTTTTTAAATCTTCTTTGTGGCATACTTTTGTGGTACTTACCTTCGTGGTGATACCTTTGTGGTATTCTTCTGTGTGGCGTTACTTATGTGGTAATTACATTTTTGGTGTCACCATCATGGTATTTACCTTCATGGGGATACCTTTTTTCTATTCTTATGTTTGTAGTAACCTTTTTGGTACTTACCTTTGTGGGTTTATCTTTGTGTTATTCTTTCTTTCGTGGAACAGTTGTACTTTTGCTAAAGATTTGGGCCTTGATTTTCCTCATGAATGAGATGGGTATACTTGATAACTTAGGTATATGTATGGTCATATACCTAAGTAGGGTTGTCAGTTGTCTTTATTATTTTTGGTTTATCCTTTGGGGATTTTGTGAGACCTTTGAGGGTATCAGGGTCCCAACTTAGTATCATTATACTCACCCCTGAACGGGCTACACCCACACCATGTTGTATTTTGTGCAGACAAGGGACAACGCTGACTGAGGACGAGGGTACCTAGACTGGAGGTAGCTCGAAGGTGGACCATAGATGAGGCGTACCACATAGACGTCCATTCTATAAATGTACCTACCCTTCAGGTAGGATCTTGGGGGGTGGGGTGTTCACAGGAGCTGTTTCCTTTTAGTTGTAGTTTCACGATTTTTTTTGTACTTTCAAGTTCGGATTGTATTCTGCCCCCTTTTACTTACTGTACACAAGAATTTTACCATATATTTTACTTGTGTTATTATCTTTTTGTGTGCTTGGTTGAGTGTCTTTACATGATATAAAGGAAATACCTTCACGGTTTTCGGGAATACGCATTTTGGTGCTAGTTCCCAACCCCTAACCTATGGAAGGAGGGCTTGGGGGTAGTCACGACACGGGCCCCGGGGGAGGGGTCATGACAGACTCCATTAAATTTTATTTTTGTAATTAAATTTTTGTATAATATAATTTATAATAAATAAATGAATATTATATTCAGGCGAAATGGTTGATAATTATTTTTTGGACACATATATGACTTGCAATGATAAGATTAAAAGGTGGGCAATGTTGTAGGTAAATCCAAATAGTCTAATTTTAAATAATATTAGTAATCCCCCAATATGATCCGTATAATGTAAAATACATTTCAAGGTATTGTTGATATGGTATAGAAGGTTTTACTAGTGGGTTTAGTTTAATAATGGTGTCATTAAAACATTGAAAATTGTCCAAAACAATCAATGAATGGGGTATCATAGAGCCACAAAATAGTGAGATGTTTTAGTAGTAATGAGTTCTGACAATATGATATTATGTGTTTGAGGATAGTTACATTGAAGGTGAATCATTAAGATCATAAATATACATGTGTTGAAAAATACCTTCCAAATATAATATTTAATGATAAACCATCAAATGAAGCGTTCACAATATTGTGAGTTTTCTATATTAAATATGCCAATTCCCTATTTTACTATATATCAACTCATTCAATTATTTAAGATAAATTTTCACATTATATGGGAATATAAAAGTCGGAAATGAATATATTTTTTTTTCAAAACATATAGTAGAAATATTAATGAGAGAAAGGTTTATAGTAATATTATTGTAGTTGTTATTTAAATGGTCTTCTGTATAAATCTTGTAGAACTGCCTATAAAAGAGATTCATATAATTTTGTCTATGGATTGGAATTAAATTTATCAAAATAATATTTATTAAAGTGATAATAAATTTTTAAAAAATTATTTAAAACCTTTTATCACATACTAATAAGCTGATAAATTGATAAGCAATGATTATGAATTTTACCAGCCTAATTTTTCTTAAAATAAGTAAACAATAAAAATTTGATAATTTCCGGTATTGAATAAATGTATAGGAAATTTTGATAATGATTCAAAATGTTTTATTCTAAACGGTATGGTTATGATTTCTATTGAATAATTAAATTATTTAAGTCACATTTCAATACCTTTTTATCAAATGGATCCAGATGAACATTTCTAATTAAAAACAAAATTATAGGAGTCTGTATAAAATGTTTTCAATAAACATATCACATTACGATGAGGTTATACAATTTTATTTTCTATAAATAATAATTGTTCGATGAGACTTTCCATTGATTATTTACCCTCTAATAATATCACTATTTCAATCATGTACCCTCCTCATTATATCAGTGATTTATTCTATTAGCTCTCTAGAGAACCATATATTTATATGTTTTTTCACAGGTCGGGGTACCAACAGTTGTATGCAATGAAGTAATATAAGTTATAAAAATCATTATTGGATAAGTATTTCCAAGATTCTTTTGTATTTATTCTCTTTGTTTTGTCTAATAAGCCTTTTGTATTAATAGGCCTTATGAGGTGATTTTTCCATTAGTTAATGGATAAGTTTGTAGTTTTGTTTTATAAAAATATTTTAATATATTATAAAATATAATATGTATTTAAAAGAAACCTCATCACTGGTTTTCATTCATTAAATGAAAATAAGAAATATGAAAAATTATTTTTTTGTGAATTTTTCTTGAAAAAAATTATTTCCTTGTTAATATTGTTTTTAAGAGGTATAAGAACCATTAATATAACATAGATTTAAATTTTTATCTGAATATAGGGATATAATTTGAGGTTTAATGAAAAACTTTCTAAATTTTCAATCCTAATAATTTGGTAAAACCAAAAGTATTTTACATTATCTAGAATAATGATTATAAAGATTTATATTCGGACTATATAGAAAATTGGTGATTTTTATAGTATTATTCCTACCTTCTAGAAATTATTAATTTTGTAATTATATTGGTGGTTCATTTAAGATTCTTAGTTGTTTCTTGTTGTAGAATAATTTTTAATTTATTATTCTTTATTTCAAATAAAGAATCATTAATTAATGCATTCTACACATGATATTCAACTCATTACAATTGTTATTCATTAAAAATATATAGGAATAATTTATATGGAATAGATTGGGAGATATACCAATAAAATTATTTTATGAAAATATTCATTTATATATAATTTAACATGTGTCAATGAATATATAAGGAACTAATCAAGGATTATTATTTGATGATTAATTTTTATCCAAGGAAGGAAAAAAATTTAGATGAGGGCTTAATTGGGAAAAATAATGTAACTTTAACCAAATTATATTTGAAACATGACCAATTGTTTAATGATTTTATGAATTTTGACAATGATGTTGGGAATATAGGATCCTTCGTCGTTTTTTTCACGTGTTAGTACAAAATTATCTATCATAAGGAATAAAAAAGGATGAGATAGAAAATATAGTTTTATAATAAACTATATACATGTTTAATAATATAAAGATTATTAAATTTAATATAGATAAAAAATACTTTTTTTATTTGTAAGGGGATTTTGTGTGCCATCTAATTCTTAGTTTAAGAGATGATTATCGGGTGAACTCATAGTTCCCCATTTTATGTTTATCCTAGTAGAACTATTATATATGGATACCATTTGATGTATTACTTATGGGAATTAATGAAATGATAAAATTTATAAAATTATCATTATATGGTTTAATTTTCAATAGGTTTAGGAAGAATGATAATGAGTGACGTGAATGCATGAACAATTTATAGTGTAATAGTAGAAATTGGAAAATTTATCATTATATGGATTTATTATCAAAAGTTTATGGAAGAATGAAAATTAATGTAATTAATACATTCACAATTTATAGAGGAATAATGGATATTAGAAAATTTATCAATGGATTTTGTGGATGGTTTCTGGAAAATGATTACCAGAAAAAAATGATATTCATGTTATTGATCATTGATTAACAAAATCTATACATTTATTTTCCATTATATATATTATGTATTTGCATCAGATAATCTAATATATCTCATGAATATAGTCTTGTTATATTTATTATCGGCCTCAATTGTATCATAGTGTTATTCTAGGTTCATATATAAATTTTTTTAAGGCTATCATAAATAATTATGTACTAAATTAAATTTCTATAAATATTTTCATCCTAAATAAGGTGAATAATCCAAGAATATTAATAATACCATAGATTATATAATTAATTATAGTTAAATGGATGATTTAGGGATAATCGTATTTTATTTCTAGTTTTTTTATACAATTATAGTTTTCATTTTGTTATATATATATAACCATTTAATAAATTATTTGGAAATCGATGTTAAAAACTATCATTTTGGGATTATTTAGGATAAAGGCAGTTGATGAGACTAGTGACAATAGAAGAAATGTATATGAAGTATAATCAAAATAAAAAACAAATGATTATGGATTCATGTTGAAAGAAAGATAATATATGTAACTGTTGTTAGGATCATTATTTACGTGTAGGTGATCATATCCTTATGAAAGTATATTAGTGGAAAATTGTTATAAAAAATCATAAAAAAGTCAATTTATATCAGTGGTTCATTGGACCATATAAAATCACAAATATTATTGGATAAATTTTCTACCATGTGATTTACCTATGAGTTTACCCTAGGTACACAATGTATATCATAATTTAATGTTAATGAAATCTGTTTCGCATTCATATCTTATTTTATACTATAATATATTTTTGATAGAAATGAATATTTCTATTGAGAAATATGTATTCATATTCATTTCAATAGATATAATGATTTTTTGGATTGTGGTATCTCATAATGTGATAGTTTTATGGAGAAAGCATACGGTTGAATAAAAAATACGAGAATATAAAAATAATATAATGGAAAGAGATAACAACTTTTTTAGTAAGAGAATAAAATTGTGATGAAGAAAATTATAAAATGGGGTATGTACCTAACGATTTAGGTAATAAGAGAATAAATAATTTTCATTTATATTAGTGTTTATGAATTTTTTACTTATAATCATTATTAAAATATTATTGAATTTATAAATCAATAAATTAAATACATTTATTAATCTAATTTCATATATGGTTTAATCAAAAATTATATTTCTAAATTAAAGATTATAAAACTCATTAAATTAATTTAGTTATTTAAATCATCATATCAAAACTTCAATATGGTAAAATTTATGTATTTCTAGGATTATTTTGAATTGTAGTGAATTGTAAAAGATATGAATTTTTATAAAACTATAATTTCTTATCAATAAATTATATAATTTAAAATTTCAATTATATTTATCAATAATTACCAAATATTTTTTTATTATTTAGGTATTTTTAATCTATATAATTACCTTTTCATTATCATTATACAATATTTAACTTATGTTTATTTATTGAGTTAAAACAAATTTGCCCAAAAATTGTTATAATGTTCAAAAAGAATATCTATATTATTTAATTAAAATAAACCCCTATGAGTAATTATTTAAATTATATTTATATATTATATATCTATATATATTCATTTATATTTATATAATTATGTATACAAGTAACAGAGATAATATAATGACATATTATGCTTGAGAATTGAAAATATTGGAAGAAAACTTTTACATCGTCTCTCTGATTTTATTTTCAAATTAAATTCCTCCACTTATGTGATTTAATATTATAAAATATTCATTTGATATTTTTAATCATCATTATATTTATTATATAATAAGTTAAACTAATTTTTTATCATAATGAATTGTGAATACAGAAAAAACATTTTTCTAAGGTTATGGTGAGGAAGTGTTTATCTACAGTCTGATTAAAAACATAAAAGTTAAAATAAAAAAAATAAATAAATAAAATTTTATATTAAAATTTATAATTTTCCACATGTAAATTTTAGTAAATTCAATTTAGGGGCATTTGAAATTTTTTAAATTGTGGGAATGATTTATTATTTTCAAAAACTAAAAAATTTCCCCCACACACTTATAAAAAAACCCACAATCCTCACCCCATGAAATGTCCAACGTATTTATATTTGGTATCTTTTTAATGAAATCAGTATTATTAATTTACCTTTTCACATAATAGAAATTGTTTATTATAAATAATCTCTATGTTGGTTTTTGGTATAATCCTATGGTGGTTTTATGAATAATATGTATTATTGTTAATCGAGAATTTTTATTTTGTTTCATATTCCGCCACCTTTAAACATTTTTAATGAACAACTGATATAATATCAGTAATATCTAGTAAATTATTTTTTTCCTTTCAACCAATAGAATATAAGAAATTAATCTCTTATTCAATCAAAATTAAAATGAAACCATCATTATTTTGTACAGAATACTATTTTCAAGAGAAATTATGTAATTCATTTTTCATCATCCCATATCACATATTGGTATAAAAAATATTATGGTTCTTATATGGTAATTATGATATATTTTTTATTATTAAAATATAATATAATATATTATTTCTTACAATTCCACTCACTAAAACATGATATCATCGTTAGTGCATACATGTGGACTACAAAATCCAAATATCTAGGTAACTTTAATTAATATCTACATTTCATGGTCGATATATTCATTTAAATAAATAATATGGTATGTATGACATTATTATCATCAAATAAATATAAAATATTACATACCCTATTTCCAAAATGATCATTGAATAAAAAATATCACTCATGCGAATGTAGGACATATAATCTCTATTATCCAAATGTTGTAATTTTTTCATATCCATAAATCAAGATTTGTTTTGAAATTTTAATTGATTTAACAAAAATTATAATTATTTAAAAATTAGTTTTCTATAGATTATGTAATAACAACCTATTTGACCATATCAAATCATCTAATGACATTTTTGACATATAAGCTCGATACTATCAAAATTCCAAATTTCAACTGAAATTATATAATAATTATGAATAGAATGCAGAGAGATAAAATAATATTAATAATTATTATGAAAAATATAATTAATAAATTATATATTTATCATTATTTTATTATTAATAGAGATAAATAACTTACAAGAAAAGTCAGACTCAATGTAAGAAACAGTTTAACTTGAATGATTATTGTATATGTTATAATGATTTATTTTTTAATTGTTTCTTAAATTTTAATTTTCCATAAAATATATTATGTATATTTCTATATATATCAATGAAATATTTACATAGTAAATTTTCTATCTCTTTTTTCATTCATTCAAAGGTTCCCTAAAAGAATATTTTTATGTAATGTTTTGACTATCCTTACAAAATCTAGAAGGAATGCTATATTTTATGATACAATGGATCAATATATTATTTTTTCACTATAACATTTACTTTATGTTTATATTCCTTTAAAATATTTCATGTTTTATTTATTTAAAAACACTCATTCAATATTTTCCATCATTTGGACTGAAAATGGGTTTTTAATATAAAAAAAATCTCAATATCTGATTTTTTTCATATGGGTTATGATTTGTTTTTAAAAGGTTTTATGATGAAAAATGTTAATATTAATTTCATAATTATATGGTACATGATAAATATGAATTATAACAGGTAACTATGAAATAGCTTATATGATGGGTTTTCCAAGATAACACCAGGTGATCATGATATAGAATATATGATTGTTGTGTCCATATTTTCTACCAGTCATTAGTTAATGGTTATTGGATTAATATAAAATTTGGAGGGTTTTACCATATTTTGTCTCGAATAGATTGAATAAGTATCCTGGTACTTTTAACAAGGGTATAAAACTGAATATGAATGTGACGATCTATGTCTATTGAAAAGGTTTTTATTTATTCCCTATGGATCTTGATGCATTAATTTGAGTAAAAGTTTGGTTTTATTTTAATATGAATATGATTTTTTATTCTTTTGTTCAATTCAAATTGTTATAATGGGAAACATTTTAATGGTTTTCATAATTTTCACTATAAAAAAAGTATTATTTTTTTATGTTGGGAATGGGTATTTTTCTGTTCATCTCATTTTTTAACGATTTTCAGAATGTTAAGGATGGGTAATGAAACAGACTAATTCAATATGAATTTCATAAATATATTTATTGAAATAATATATGATTAAATTTAAATTATTTTTTATATGATAAAATAAATACATATCAAAATAGTTCATTCTATATATTTTGGTTTGGTTATGTATTCGGTATGAACTAATTATATAAAACATTAATCCTGAAAGAATTATTAAATGGAAGATAATTATTTATTGAAATAAAACTCTATATGATGTAATTTTTAATACTGGTTCCCTAAATATTTATTAACTAAAATATTTATTATTAATTTTTTATATTGTATTCTTTATATTAATTAAACGTAATGTCTTAGGTGGTAAAGATGTGACTCATGTGAAATAATCCATTCAAGAGTGTTCAAACATATAAAATGTTTTTCCTAATTTATGATCAATGTATATTAATTTTAATAACCAGTGGATAATTCTTGTAGTCACGTATATTTTTGTCAAAATATTAGGGTATCCATATAGTGATTTCATTGAACCAAACATACCATTCTTATGAACTCCCATTCTATTATGCTAAATATATTCTACATGAAATATGAATCCAAACATTAATTTCCACAAAATATAATATGATATTATGAATGAATCCACATGATGTTCTTAGGATATCTCACAATATATATAGCATTGGTACTAATGGGTTGGAGGTTTATTCCCTTATAGGGACATGCTATGATTGGGAAAATGATATTCAAAGTATAATGGTTTAGAAATATATACCATGTAATTTTTGGAATGGTACATTTTATTATAGCATGAGACTATTAAAAATAAATATAAGTCTCTGATTCATACATTTTTATGGATTTAATATTAATTAATTCGTTCAAATAAGTTAGATAAATCTAAAATATTTTCTTCTATTATGGTAGAGCATATGTTGTGAAGTTAATTTTATATCAAAATGAAAAATATATTCAATATATTACATTTATAGGGATACAACCTGTATCCTAGATCCCTAACTTGGCTAGGTCTCTTCATAGATTCTCTAGTTGTCTCATCCCTGGTGTCTCTTTATGGAAATCCAGTGAACACCCAACTGTTATCAATTATATTTTGATCCATAAACAAAATAATCTTTTCCACATCATCCATTTTATTGAGATCCACCAGCTCTGTGTTTTTACCTTCTCTTCATCAAGAGATTTATTTTCAATTGATTGTTATTATCTTATGTGTGGAAATTTGATAAAATATGCATGGGGGTGCATCCTTTAATGTAATGATATTCCTCAAAAATTTAATATGTGGGTTTTCAGATACAAAACCATATTGTTCCCATGTATGATGTTGTTAAATCCAAGGTAATCTGGTTAGAGTTATGTTGCACCTACTGCATACCCAGATGAGAAGAAAAATACACATCTTCCATTCAAAGGCAGTTGGAAAAATTCTGTCATGTGAGTGTTCAATGAATTTTATCGAAATTAGCCTCATGTTTTTATGTAGAATTCTTTTCTACTGATCTGGTTCAATGGTGGTATAGGAAATATACCCAAGAGGATGGCATGTATGATCATATTAGTGTCTCGTTGATGGTGTTTATGGTAAGTATGGAACAAAACCCATCACGAGGGTATTTTAAACTCGTTTCAATCCTTGGAAGCTCAAACCAAATATGTGGTGCTCGATATGGATCCCTTTTTTATATAGAAATAAAGTGATCTAAATATATTATTGTTTTACCAAGGTCACAAACCCACTCTTTCTAGGGTGAATGTGTGCACAGAAGGACACATGATTTGATGGATCCCCAATCCTTCATAGACCTCAAAATAAATATCAATGAGTCTTTCTTCCTGGGTTTTATGTAAAAATATTTTGTAATTATTGATCATATTTTTTAGGGATTATATCCTTTAGTATTTTTTTTGGTCCTAGGGATTTTATCCTAGTGTAAGCAACTACCATGCGGGATGGGAAGTAAACATTTATAAGGGGAAACATTTATCTATCTTCAGTAGGCATTGACTCTACAATCATGAAAAACTCACAGTAAGGTTATGTCTAGGTTAATAGTTTTTTTTTCTTAACTTATCTGACATTAAAAATCATTAATTTGACGATGTACAACCTTAAGACACAGATGTTGTGAATTAAACCAAGACTCTTGTTCATTGGATTTAAGAATCCACAATGATAAATCATGTATTTTTTTCAAGTCTTGTCTTTATTCCCCCATGATGTGTGGATATTATTATGTGTAATGCACTCATGTTCCATCATTTTAGTCCCTCATGATCATTTCTAGTTTCATATTTTATTATGAATAATTAGTAAGTTTTTTTCTATAAAAAATAAGTGGTTGTTTAATTTGAGAAAACATTCATTGGTTTTAATATTAAAAAACATGGTCTTTTACATATCATGAACAAAAATTAATCAATAATTACACAGTTTTAGAATGGAAAACATTGAATACCAAAGATATGTTGTTGAGGGAAACTACATGCATGATTAACATAATATATTATGTCGGAGGGGGATGTTATTATGAAAGTTTTTTAGTTTTATCCATGGTTAATAGGTTATAAAATCACCATTTTTCCTTATGTTATAATAGGAATAAAGATACATGTACTTATTTAAAATAGATATTTTATTAATGGTATGAAATAAAATCCCTAAATGTTTTTATTTATATACTATTTTTTTAGATTTTTCATTTTTCATATAATTTATGTTTATATGGATACGGTTATATCCCAACATAAATATTTGATTATTTATTTCTATGCTGTGACTCAGATTAATATGAAAATTTAATCCTTGTTTACTATTATTGAAAAATAAAAAATACTAAGAAGCATTTAATGGTAATGGATTTTATGGGGGTATATAATTCCATATTTTATGGATCACTCTAATAAGTCTATAGTTTTGTATGGGGTCCCATATGTTGTGTAGTTTAATGTCATATAACCAAGGATGTGATGTAATTATATATAAGGTCCCAGGAATAAGTGTAATTATATTGATTTTATATTAATTTGGATTGGAATATGATATTAGCCTATTTATTAAAATTATATGAGGAAATATATACAGAAGTTAATATATAGATTTGGATATTCTTTTTTAAATTTTGTTTCATAATAATTTAAATATAATGAAAATATACAAAGGATTTGTGAGGACATAGATATCTAGATGAAAAAAGGGTTTAATCTGGATAAACGATATTGTCGAATCCATAATATATAATATATATGTTGATATATATCAAAGTATAAAATATAATTATACCATACATACTTCAGTTTTAATATCTTCCATATAGATCATGCAAAATTTTTCTTAATAACATGGTTCCAATGAAAAAAATATTCATGAATTACTATATTCCTTTTTATGAAAATATAGTTAAAGATTATTGGATTTGGTTCTGGGCCATGGAAATTAGATACAAGCACCACAATATATCATGAACGATATAAGAATTAGGCCACATGATGATGTTGATAAATAATATCCCCATAGATATATATCTTATGTATAAGAGGGAAAGGGATAAATGTACATTTTCATTATTTTCAGAAGAGGATGAAATTTAATGAAAACATGCCACATCATAAAAGTAAAAATTTAATATGGTAGAATAATCTATGACTATCCATTGGATAAAAAATAATTTTTCACAATTTATATAATGATAACATGAATGAACCACACATAAATATAGTAGGGGTAATTTTTCATTGGATAGGATATCCCTGACATTATGGTTGGAGACTATATATATTTTCATCAACACCCTTATAAAATAAAACTGTCATATAGATAGAGTCTTACATAATGTTTATTCAATGAATTGGGGTCACATGTTGTAGGATAATTAAATTTTATTGATATTCATACATGATTGACCAATAATAATTATTCAATTTAATGTTTTAATGGAATATATGTTATGGGGATTAACATAAATTGGCAACTAATTTATGTTATTTTATTTGTATTTGCAACACTAGATCATTCAGGTTATATATATTATGGTAATTCAACTAGCACCCATTTATGGATATTTTCATTGATTGAGATCATGTGAAAAATGGAATAGAATTATCCTAGTACAAAAAATATTGGTGTAAAAGAATGAAATCCTTGTAAAAAGTCATTTTTAGGTGGCTCCATCTCAATTTTGTGCCATCAAAATATTGAAAATAAATTATAGGGATAACAACCAATACATAAATCTTAAAAATGGAGGATATATTCTATAAGGATATTTTCATGGGTAAGGGGATATATGATAGTAATTATTATGTACTAAAACTCTTATATAATGGATTTTTACCTCTGGGAATAGATCACTCAATAATGTTTTTTGGGTTCCAAATTGAATCTTAACCTTCAATTTTAACATTTTCGGACCTATAAATTAACATTTCTCTGTTTAATGTCATGTAATAATTAATTATAATGTTTATTTCGTAGATAAAAAAGGACATGTTTCACCTTTTTTGAAAATTGTAATGGAATTTCTTAAGGAATGATGATTTATTATTATTATTCTTTTATTATAATAAAAATTTAATGTTATTGGAAATTTACATTTTTATATACGAACTATTATTATTATTATATTATATCAATTAACATTTAATTCTGTGTTAATATTTTATATATAGAAAAAAATTCATCATCATTAATCAATTTTATATTTATTTTCTAAATTTAAAAATATATATCTAATGAAGTTGTAATTTTTTTTAATTTTATTAAAATAAAACATATTATACTTATTATATAGATACTAATAAATATTGATATTAATTATTTTTTATCTATGTAAGATTCATCAAAAACATTATTTAGATGTGATTATTTTTATATAAAAAAGAATTAGAAAAATTGTTAGTTTAATAGTTCTCCTTTTATATTAAAATTTATTAATGAAAAAAAATAATTATGTATTTAAAATATAATGTTTGATTTATATTTCTAAATTTCTATAAAAGTATATTTTTGAAATTGTATGATATCAAAATTGGATAATATTATTTTTATGATATAAATATATATTTAAAATATGATATATTTGTTAAATATTAAATTTTATTCATAATATATTATATATAAATCATAATATTTAAATATATAACTATTAGTTAAAAAATACATTATATTAATTGGATAAATTTATATCCAATGAATATAATTCCAATGACCACATTCTGAACGTCCATTTTGATAATGGTTAGAATTCTTTATTATATATAGACTTAAAAAATTGAACCATTTCATTATCAATTATTATGTTACACATCTCCTTCCATGATTAAGATAATTCTTTCCCGATTAATGGGTTTATTTTAAATTTGTTTGTTATATTAATAGTTCTTCTTAAGGGTAATGATGTGTTTTGGGCTATATTGGATTTAATTATATTATTTTCCTTTTTTATTATGCAACATTAAAATATATGTTTTTGAGAGATATAATCAGCCATAATATGTACTAAATTTACTTATATACTATTTTGTACAGTGTTCTTGTATGATTTATTAATCTATCATTATATTAATCATGCGGTGTTTCATTCTCTCCCTCATGAATAATAATAGCCTAGAAATTTGAATTTTCACATTCTAGGAAAACAACAATGGAATGAATAAGAAAACATAAATGAATATATATTTCCTAGTAAGATACCAAGATGATAATAATATATATGACCATGTAACTCAAATTTTACCTCATATTAATTATATTTCTAATTTTTTATTTATCAACCCAATGTGTCACAAATATTCTTCCTTAGTTGGTTTATAAAAATAATGGATTTATAAGGACCTACCAATCACACCGTTAATTTTTTGATCAAAATTCCAACAATATACTAAAACTATAATTATTATTTTAATATAAAAGAAAATAATCATAAGTGGTCATACGAATATTTAAAATCATTCATAATATTTTCTCTAATATGAAATCATCATTTTTTCCTTTGATTCGTTATGTTTTGTTATTATATAATTGGATCACATATAAATCTTTATTTTAACAATGGTTGTCAGTTGAGGTATTCTTGTTATGACCTCTAATGTGTATTTTTATACATTACAACCTAATATTCAATTTTAAATATGCCACAATTGTTCTTGATGTTCATCTCAAAAAAATATACCATATACCCCTAGAGTATAAATCTATGTTTACTGTTTAATCAACTAGATGTTCATAAAATGAATATATTTTTAATGGTTAGTCAATTTTTTATAGGGCTATTATACCATGGTTAATCTATGTTAGATCTTGTATCCACATGTTTTTATCCTCTGAGGTAATATATTTATATTAAATTGAACGTCCAACATATTACCTGAATTTTAGAATCTTTTACTACATTTTTTCTTATTAATTTCATTTTCAATATTATATTCCTGTACAAACCCCTTAAAATAATTAAAATAATCGCAATAAATATATATTCCCAAATATGATAACAATTTAAGAAGCAAAGAATATCACTGTCATGTTTATCAAAGAAAAATTACTATTTACATACCTTGATAAAAATTGACGCAACCAAATCTAAAAGTTTCATTATTTTACATAATTTCAATAAGTAAACAATTAAATCTCACAATATTATAAAAAACTGAACTGATTAGATATTTACCATTGGGAGATGATATAATAGTGATGAATTATATATATGTGACAAATAATAAGTTTGATAGATTTAAGAATAATCTTGATAGGGATTCAAACATTATAATAGATAAAGATTTTATTTCATACATTAAAAAATATTTCCCATATACAAATAATAGGAGTGTGTAGGCTATGTTCACCTCCTCTATTTTATTTATTTCAATTATAAGGGATAATGAGGCTGATCATCAAAATCCCTTGAAAATGTATAGATAGTATGACCTTCATAATGTAACGCATAATAGTCCTGGACACCTAGAAGATGAGAAGCGGGAATATACTGATTCTGAATGAGTTGTGGAGCCTTATAATCATACTATAGTAGAATATGAGTAGGATATAGTATCCCAGTGTATAAATTAGATATGTAAAATGTTTATATAATGATAATAATGTAATTCTCATTCCAAATAGAAACCACATGTTTTGAGGGTTATGTAACTAAATTGATAACATAAATGGAATCAGAGAATAATATTTCCCATAACAAAGGATATAATGGAAGTTCATCTAGTAAATATTCCAACATGGAAAATGACGGCCAATGTATAAATTTCAATCAAATTTCATTGTTAATATTCACACAGAATTGTTTTGAACTTCATGACATGGATTGAAGGGTTGATAATGGAAACAACAACAAGGATGTTCCATGTGTAAATGATGTTAGAGATTGCATTGATGATGAGATTATGTATAATTGATTTCAAAAAATTTAGATATTAACCACATTGAGTGGGATTCTATATCATTGTGGTCATTATCTCGGGTTTTATTGGCATATATTGAGTCCTTCCACCATGAAATAAATCAATGAATGTCTTGGTCTTCAACATATATTTTATACATTTTTGGGGGTTTTACTCTAATTGATCAATAATTATTATTTTATATGAGAGGTTGATATGGAATATCTAATGATCAGTTAAAAAATGAGAAGGGAGAATCAGTGGTATACTATTATTACAAGTTCTTTTAAATTTTATTAAACTTTATACCTCATTAATGTCTCAATCCCTCATATTTAATACCTAGACTCAACATAAAATTAACCACTACAATGAACACAAAAAATAATTAATTTAAAATGATTTAGAAAAATAAATCATTGTTGTCATGTTAGTTATTCCCTCTAAAATAGAATCTCCACTATATTAGAGATTGATAAAAAATAGTAATTGGTAAGACACATTAATTTAAAAACTGTTATACCCCCTAGTTACAATAAACCATTGATAGTTGGTTAGACCCACCATTTTTACCTTATTCACATTGATTCATTTGAACCCCCAAAAAAATCTTCTAGAAACTGGTTAGATCCCCAGTTGTAGACATAAATTTATGATTTCAGGTCCAATATAAAATGACAAATTAAATATATTCTTTCACAATCTTGTTACAAACAAAAATCTAATGTGCAATTACATGTAGCCTCCCACAATTAATATACTTTCTCAAATAATAAATAATCACTGTAAATAATCTTATAACTCATTAAAAAAATCATGGGAAAGAATTATTGTTTCTACTAAATATTTTCTCTCACTGTTATTTGAAACCTCAGAAATGAGTATCTTCTGAATCCCTAATAGAAATAATATCCTAGATTTATTCATAAATAATTTCACACTAATAGAGGAACATATATTACGTGTGCACATCTTCAATATTCATTCCCTAACAAAAAATCATGGATGTCTCACTATGTATGGATTTGTGAACATAGCATGATCTTCATAACAAAATATAATAATGTACATGGAAAGGATACACAAATTTCATGCCGGCATTAGAACATGTACAAGAATACTTACACATATACACCATTTTCCAATGATCTTGTATTACAATTTCGATACTCCCAATGATTATGTATTATCATTTGTATGTCAAAACTCACCACCAAGTAAAAAAATTTAACACTATACCTTTCACTCTCATATCAACCAATTTTCACCCAAAAATAATATATGCGCACTTAATGTGATCTATATGACTCTATCAATCGTGTGCATATTCATTGTGCATTGATTTTTATTGTTTCACAAAACTCCTTGTAAGAAATTGTATTATCATTATTAGTTTTAGTATTTTAAATAGTTAAAACTCATTCACACAATATTCTAAAATAATTGCTGCAAGGGTCTTACCTTCATTCACAAACACTATTTCTCAAACCTTCAGGCACACAAACCCAATGCATGAAATAATTTTTTGTTGATTAAACATGGTGTAAAAATAAATGGTCATATTTAAAAAAACACATCTTGAATGGTAAGAAAAAACTAGTTCACAGTGTCATTTAATCGAGATAGATATACATGAATGCATATTGTGTAATCTGAGATACTTAATAGATCTTAGTTAATCATTAATTAAATCTAGTGTGAAATGGATTTTTATATATACTACCTAATAACATATTTACAATATAGAAATAGAATTTAAATATCTTATTCTTGCGAATCGAAGGAATTCACAGTTATATTTTTATACAGAAAAGGTGGTTATCAATATTGTAAACATCTAATGAGGGTTTGCCTCATTATTTAAAATAAACAATGCACCAAACTAGCATCAACACACTACCTTAATATTGAGAATCCCAGAATAAATGTCTCAGATAAAATCACAATTTTCCCCTAATAGAGCTTTAGTTTGATATTAATTTTCATGAAAATTATGTTTCATGTAATTTAGAACATTCTAAAATTTTCAAAACATTAATATGATGATGAGATGTCTCGTATTGAGCATTAGATGATGTTGTATAGAGATCCTAGAACAAACATAACTTATTTGACCCCTTTTTGGAGAATAAGATGTGGATGAAGAGATCAGACAATAATTTAAAATATATTAAACAAATTGTATGGAATGATTTACTTCCAAGCTAAAGTAATAGATCTCACATCAAACCAATTGGATTTTCCTTCTCTCCTATAATAAAATATTGGTTGATATCATTCTTGAAATAAGTTACTAGATATATAGTTATCCCACTGGAATCATCATGTACCGACGACCACCTCTATTTCTAGGGATCTATAAATGACGACCCATCAATATTCATGTGCCTACCATTGAGGCCTCCTGTGTACACTATACTACTAGCTGTCTTGGTTGAGAGGTAACACCCTCCCACCACATCAGCAGTGTATGTCACACATGAATGGCTAATATGGTTGGATTTAATTATATAGAACACATTAAAAATTGTTTGAAAAATTCCATATATTCTTATCCAACCAACACAAACAACATAAAAATATAATCATGAAATTTAAATAAATTCTCATGGAATTGTCTAAAATTTTTTAAAACAAAGTTCCAAATCATTTCAACTATTGACACATGTCATTAAGAACATCAGATCAATTCAACCATCATATTCTTTTAAAACATAAAAATGTATTTAAATCATTCACCAAACACTCATTGGAAAAAATAAAATTGACTAGGATCAGGAGCCTTTCCCTTTATATTTTCTTTCAATACTAAATCTATGTAAATTTATTTACTTTTCATTTCCCACCATATAGGAAATGAAAAAAAAAATTAATTTATTACTCAAAACATAATGAGAATTCTTCCCCACTTCAGTTTTTATGTTTAATGAAACCTCACACAAAAAAGAATTAAAAATTTAGTTAACCAAATATAATTATACAAAAGGAGACCTGGTTTATTAAAGAATAGATATGAAACCTACAAATCAATGATTTTAAAAAACTATAATGTGACAGCATTCTCAAAGTCATTCTAATAGCATTTTCATATGGAAAATGTTGAATAACATTCCTCTGTGTTTTTCTGGACACATCTCAACCAATGATCGTATTGTTCTTGTGAAAAAAAACATCCCTTTTCCAATTCAGATTAAAATATTTAGAGAGATTAATATTATCAAAATATTGTTAATATTTTAAATAATAAAATCACCCCTAATCCTCATCATGGGATGAATCTATATCTTTAAATTCCCTTCATATTGGCACAAAATCATTTATAGAAGGGAATAAGTGGAAACCTGTTTGTTCCTTAGAAATAGCACTATGTCTGAGAGTTGCCTATCATATTTTCATTTACATTCTTCAATATAAATTGTGATTTGGGAGAGTTTACATTCATATATTAGGATTTTAGAAGTATCATGCAATGTTATGTTTCATTATCAATTTGGTTTCATCTTTCACACTTCAGAATTATGATGTCATCATTTGTATATTATTTCCCATAGTCATTAAATGTTTTGTATGTCACTATTATATTTTCTTTTTCTATTAAAATATTCATAAAATTTTTAAAATTGTATCATCATCTCAAAAAATTAACTAGTTGATATTACATTCATTAATGTCTAACTTCTATTCTCATTCTCATTATGGGGATTATCACTTGATAAAAGAAGTATTAATTTCTAATCTTTTTATCCTTCTTGACCATATCTACCACATATGACATGCAAACATTCATATAAGTTCTAAATTGATAATTTTTATTAAGTTGTGATAACATGATTCTCTTTGATATAATATAATCTCATATTCTCATCATTAATCCCACAAGATTCATGCATAATATTTATTAGTGACATGTCATAACAGCATGAAGATTTTTTATCACTAAAAGCTCTACAAAATCAATTGTATCTTTTGAACCATGATCTTATAGGATGATAGAAATTTGGATCTAATTATTTTAGTTGTTTATTTTTCACAAAATGTAAAATTACCTTCTTAGTAGAAAATCTTATGGATGAATTAGTACATTCAAGTATAATTGAAAATATTTTATTTTTTGTTCTTTTACTCCAATTTGATTAAATATGCTCTTTCATAACCTCATTATTAGAATTTAAAAATATAAATTGAGATTCATTTGGTTTAAAATCAAACATTTTATCTAAAACCATTTTCACAGCAGCGTTATAAAATTCATTTTGAATGTTAAGATGTTTGGTGAAGAAATAATTCATCATATTTAATTCAATATTATCTACAAGTCATATAGATTATATCTCAGATTATTATTCCTCATTTTTAATAAGCCTTTATTCAATATCATTCAATATTTTATGAAATTTAGATAATTTACATTGGTTTGGTTTATTATATTCTATAAATACCAATTCATCCTTTTCAACATATATTTGTCAAACTGTTTTCAGTTTCCTTTTTCCTCATCTATCTGTATCATATTTTCTCTTATTTAATAAATATGATTCTCATATTTCCTCACATGTTCGTTATTATAAAAGTGGATTATCTCTTTTTCTTTATCCATATTTTTTATTTCCTTCATAATCATAAAATTTTCCCCAAGAGTTTCTTCCATAATCTAAATTAACATCTATTCTAAATTGGGTCTCTCGTTACCTTTATCTCCATCAAATGTGTCTATATATTTCATGAGTTAACTCATATAGATTTTTTTTCTTAAAATATCTTTCATCTTGTAGCTCGCTACGTGGTAATTTAAATTAATCCATTTGAATAATAATCATATTTATCTTCATGGAAGTAAAAATCTTCATATAATTCATCCACTTACTTTTTTAAAACTTCATGTCCTCTTCATCCAAGTTGGAGTAATTAGCCTTTTTTGGGAAATAGTGAATATAATGACCATTGATGTGATAATTACACCACTTTGGTGGTAGTTTTCTATTTCCATTCCAGTTTCCAATTTGGAACATTTTTGTAAATAAGATAATCATTTGAATGAAGTCATGTTCAGCCCGCTCTACATCAGAGTAACTTGACTCTAGTTCTTTTATAATTCTTTGTTTCCCATTTATCATGGATTCAAAGGCCATATCATATCTTATATTTTTTCATTAATGTTGTAACTTTTATAATTTCATTTTACATAAGATTATTATGATGTTAATCCAATGTTTGATCTTATCAATCTTCAAATAAAGAGATGTTTGAGTCAAATCTATCTAGGAAATTTCTCAAAAGATTTTTCACATTTGTAAAATCAACCAGATTCCCTAAAATACATCTAACATTGTTGAAAATTTCCATTTTTTAATATATTCATAAATACATTCATCAATAGCCATTTTGATATCTTATAACTTTCTTCTCCAGAATCTCAACATGGCTTATTTGACTGTAATATTTCTTCATCAATGCTTTTCAGTTTATCTCAAACCCCTTTGGTAGTTTAAAGAGCCATCACATTAGTGAAATATTCTTCTTATAAATCCATTAATATTAGATTTTGGGCTTTTCTATCAACTTATAGACTTCCCGTGTTAACACAATTCATAAGAAAAGAATCATTAATAGAAGGTAAACCCACTATTGTTTCATCTATCACTTCTTGGAAAAGAGATAATAAGTAATGAATAATCCAATTCTTCCAACTATGTTCATTCTTTAAATCATATGTTACAATTCCTTAGCTATTGACTAAATTAAAATTCTTGATTTTTAAGAATGGGTTTTGTATATAAAGAAGGTAACATATTCTCTATTACCAATTATAATATCTATGTATTAGTTATATACCACTGAGGGGGGGGGGGGTGATATGATGTTATACTATTTTTAAATATTTTTTTCTTTTGATTGATCCTTTCTGTTAGATTAATGTCTGGAACCCTCATCTTTATTACTCAGCCACACCTGACATGTAATTACAACAATGAATGAACAAAACATAGCGATTTACAAGGTTCGTTTAAAATACCAACAACTTTCCTAGTTTGTAATCCCCCATTATAGAATCATTACTATATCATAAGTTTATTACAATAGTTATTGGTTTTACCCCCTAATTACAAACTATTTATTCCCAAAATAAATTCAAATCATCCTTAAACACTGGGTTAGATCCCCCACCACAAAATGCACCTTATTCATAGTTATTTGTTAGATCCCCCAATCAAAAATATCAAAAAACTACTAAGACCACCAACTACAACCTTAAATTTTAGATGGCTACATCCACTATAGAATGATCAATCAAAGATCCTCCCTTACAAGCTCATTGGATCACACTTATTCATTGTGTAAAAATGAATGTACCTTTTTACTAATGTTTTAAATGATTATGTAATATGTTATTAGTATAAATAAATAGATACCTCAATTCAACACCACTCAAGAAAATAATTCTTTCCTCTAATAAATAATCAGCCTTATTTGTGAATACAATCACTGATATGAAATTCTATAAAATCATTGATAGAAATATTGTCCCCGCTTTAGTCTCAAATCACTACACAATAATTGACCAAAATATATTTCACATGAACTTATTGAATATTCCTTTATGAAAAAAATAATGGATTTATCACTCAACATGCATGTGAATATTTTTCAGGATCTTCTCAAAACCATGAAACAAGAAAGAGACACAATCTACAAAAATTGTAGTAATGAATTGGAACATGCACGTGCATACAACCACATTTTTTTCTCTTTACAATGATATTGTACTACCTTGAAACTTACTCAATTGATTATGTAATCAATTAAGATAGTAGAAAATCACCTTCATGTGCACACTTTTAACTATATAACTTTAAATCCTTCTCATTCTATGTTCACCCAAAAAAATACACACACACCCTTTATTATATGAAGGGGTATCAAGTATGTTCATATGAATTATTACTTTCTTTTTAATCTTTCTCACAAATTCATGGAAAAAAACTGGATTTTCACTACTAAATTAAAGAGGTTCTTGATATGTATACTCCTTCACACATGTTTCAATATTTATAAAAAAAATATGTTTCCTTCACTCACACACACTATAAAAAACACCTATTTCTGAAACATTAATCCAAAAAAATTAGATTCATGTAATATTTTTATGTTTAGTCAACATAGTGTAAATATTTACAATTAATATTTTTAAAAACACTATTCATACAATATGAATTTATAGGTTCACAGCGTCCTTCACTCATTCCAGTGACAAAAAAAGTGTATATCACTTTCTCAGAAACTTCGTGTAACTCACTTCAACATGATCGAAAACAATTTTCTAATAAACATGTAATTTTACCGTATAATAACATATTATTCATACAAATAGAGGTTTCAAATATCTCTATTTTGTAAACCATAGTGATTTAAAAATATCCCATTTTCTGGAAGTGAGGGTACCAAAAAATCTAATAATTATCATAGGTGTAATATATTGTATTGATATGAAATGAAAGATAGACCTTGAATAAATGCGCTACCTCACATATGAATATTATAGGAAAAATTATTAAATAAAATAACATTTTATAAATAATTAAAATAATTTTTTTGATCTTAATATCTCATGAAACATATGTTTAATTTGATTTTGATCATCCTAGAATATAAGAACAATGAAACAATGATGAAAAGTCTCAGATCAATATTTGGAAGACGAAAGATATAGATCCTCTAATTGAAAAAACTCCTTTGATGGATTACTGGAGAAGATGATGTGGCTAAATAAATTGTATGGCATGGAAAAACTTATCTCACAAGTCTGTACTGTGGTAGTTCATTCCGAGCTACTGTAATATATCCAAAAAAGAAACACCACGTTTTTCACTCTCCCTTATAATATAAATTCATTAATAGCATTCCATAAATCAGATATTCGAAATAATCTTCTCCCGTGAGCCTCGGATGATGTCGGCATCAGCATCCGCCACCATTCCATCCCACACAATGGCTCACAGCCTCTCACGTTCCTCCCAGTTGTGCCCCTTATGAAAACATTGCAACCTACTTGAAAGAACGAGAGATGTCACCTTCCCACCCCAGTAATTGTTTGAATCCCTCATGGATGGATATTATGGTCGTCTGTATATTTATTAATGTACCATTAAAAATTATAATAATGACTCTATATAAGAATAACCAACCAACTCAGACAAAAACAAAACCTCTATATGAAAATTAAATTATTTTTTCATGGATTATTCATAAATATATGTAAATAGTATGTCAATTCATTTCAACCAATGAAACATATTCATAAGAACATAAGAACACTTAAACAATCATTACACTTAAATCCTTAAAACCAACTGAAATACGTCAGCACAAAATCATTGAAAAAAATGAAATTTACCAGACACATCATGATGTTTCTTGTCTAACTGTATCTTTCACTGTTAATTTTTTATTTCATTAACAATGGTACATTGATCCCATCTTCTTCAATAAAATTCATGTCATTTATTTTATATTATCATCATATACTATTTTTGATTTTTTTATTTCACAGATATATTAAGTTAATTATAGGAATATATTTTATTTCATTGCATGATCATCATTAATAATTTATCCATGTTTATTGAAATTTATTCTTTATAATTATTTTAATTTTTTTACATTGATTCCCTGAGAATTTAATTCACAATTCATGAAGAAACAATAATGAAGATGATTGTTTTATAATTTTTTTATGAACAAAAATGGATATATTAATAACAATTAAAATATTTATAAATCATAAATAAATCAATATTTTTTTATATTTTTTTTGATTAATTTAATTAAACATTATAATAATCAATATTTTTTGGTGATGGAAAATAACATTTTCCATGGATATACCAGTCTTCACATACAAACATATGTTATTTTCATTTTCCAATAATCAAAAAGATTTTAAAAATTAAATAATAATAATAACTCATGAATAATTTATTAATATAATATTTAGTCATTAAATATATCATTTTAACCATCCACATAAGATAAATATGAAATAATAAAACATGGAATTATTCATTGTTGTTGTAGTATACAAGTATATATGCATGAAATTTACATTTTTATAAGGACATGGGGTGAAGGTAGATAATGATTTTTCTATCAATATAATCGCAATTCAGTATAAGAATAATGCTTATTTATTTTTTTAGGCTTATATAATATTATTTTGTGAGAAGAGAAGGGTATATGATATATAATTGAATAACTGTAATTTGGGGAATTATACATTGCATCTTTGAATAAATCCATTAAAAATTTGATTAATCTATTGGGGGAGGTATTTTGAAGGCATAAATCCAATAATATTTTCATAGCATTGTCGGTGATTGATTTTGGAAGCTTATTGTATAAAAAAAAATCTGTTGTGTTGATGATAAATTAGGTGGTGAAATTACCCTTAAATATGTTTTAGGTATGACATATTTCTTATAAGAGTGAAACTATTCATATAATATGTCTCTATAGTGTAAAGTCATAGAGAGAATGACATTTGGGGTTGATCGTGGTTCGAAACACTCATTTGAAGACTTGTTTTGGTCTTTTATCCCATAATTCAACCATTTTACCAATTTAACTTTTTTTGTGGTAACTAAGTTTTTCCAATGAAATTTAATTTCCAAACCGAAAAATAAATAGAAAATTAATACAAAGATTAACCTTATGATTTATAATATTAAATAATATTTGATAAATAAAACATGAAAATGTGATTAAAAGATATCCTAAATTGAAAAATCTGTAACACATTAACAAAAATTGAGAAAAAATATAGTTTATTTTAAAAATGATCAAATGTATGTTTATAAATTAAAAATATTATTTTTAAATGAATAATTATTTGTAAAATACATATTTTGTCATGAAAAAGATTTTATAAAATTTATATTGTTATTATACAAATTATTCCATATAATTCAATGTATTGGTAAAAATAGGAATTTCCAGTATTAACCCAAAATTCAAACATTCCAGAAATATCTCAAAACTTTAGTTTAGGATAATATTTTCTTAAGAAATTTTAAAATTAATATATTATTTTTTAATTATAATTATAATATTAATTAATTTATTATTCAGATGGAAATATAAAATACAATGGAACACTATTTTTATTAGAAAATGACATGTTTCATAAATGAACTACTCTTATTCATATTAATTATCACATATTAATTAAAATAAAAGTAATATATTATTCATATAAATAATATATTTTATAGATGTATTACTATATTATATATAGTTTTATGAAAAAATTGTAAACCATATAAAAATAATTTTTTTGTAAACTATTGTTTTATGCCTGAAATGTATTTCTGCTTATAACATACCTAGTAATAACCATCGAGACATTATTAATTTCATTAACTATATACATATCATTTTACGTTTTCTGTAATAATTATTAATTTAGTTAAGATAAAAATACGAAACAATTGTAGATAAATTGTTCTTTTAGAAATATACCATTTATACTAAATGATTTGAACTGAACTAAATTAAATTTAATATTTTTATTGTCATTATTATTTTTCCCAGTATATTGATAAAAAAATATTTATATCCATTTTATCATATATTTAATAGAAAATATAACATTAAGAGATTAATTTTTTGATATAAAATATATTAATTAAATATTAATTTTTTTTGTTTTTATTTGTCACTTATAAAACATAATATTAATATTTATTTATAATAGTAAAAATATGACTATACATTTTTATATATATGTCTAATGACCATATAAACGATGATAATATTTTAAAAACCCATATTTAAAATGGTTATATATATGTATTGTATATAGACATACTTAAATTATTCATTTTATTCATAATTATTTAGAAACACTTTTCATGTAATATATAAAATAATTATTTATTCTTTAGTGATTTTAATTCTTATTACATGTTTATTTCAACTAATTTTTATTATCATGAGTGAGGATAATCCATGGGATCTATTTTTTAATGATCTTTTTTCTTTCTATTTATTCTCCCCTTTTAATGTATGGAGTATTAAGAGATGTAATCATTCATCAAATTTAGTAATACAATTCATGTAATACAATTAATTATATACTCATTATTATAAAATTTCTACATGAATTTATAAAATGTTATTAGTTATATATATATATTTTATAGCATTTATTCTACTCATGTTAAATTCTTTTAAATATAGTAAAAATACCTCAATGATTTTATATATAGATTAATAAAGAAAAATTGTTTACTAAATTCCATGTTGATAAAATTTTCATTCAAATGTAAATATTACCACTAAAAAATTGTCAAATGGCACATATATACAATTCAATATAAACAATTTCTCGAGAACAATCCCTCCCCCACATGTCAAAACCCCATTAAAAAACAAAAAATATATTGGGTGGATAAAAAAACATATATGGGTTATTAAATGGAGAGGGATCACGTTCACCCTCGATAAAATATAAAAACCTCAGAATATTATTTCCCCTTAAATAAATATAAATTTTTTCTTGTATAAATTGTACCTTTAAAGTAAAATTTATAATTATTTTATTTAAAATTATTCATATAAACTTTTCATAATGTATTATAGAGGAAAATAATACTCATGATATTTTCTTTTATGATACATTAAAATATTTAAATTATTTTCTTTGATATTACCCTTAATATAATTTATTATCATAAACTACTACATTTGAAATGTTTTTAATTTCTTCTTATAATATGAATTATTTTTTAATTAAAATCTTAATATTTTCATGAAATATTTTTATATGATTAGAAAATCCACAACACATCCTAAAATATATTCAAAAATATCCATCCATTATATATAACATCCCAATAATATTATGTATTTATTTTACATCATTATCGTTAGTGAATCATTACATATATGAAAACAAACTCTTCATCCAATGAAAAGAAGGTAAATTTTCATTAATGAATAGATACATAGACAATTAATTATACAATACATGCGACCATTTATCCATAATCAAGACACATTAATATTTATACTATACTTCTTATATGATATACGAAACTTTAAAACACTGAGAATGGAAGCAAAATAAGGGGTTATATCAAACGCTCGTCAACGAAAAAACCATGGAAAATGTATTAAATAGATATATAATATAAATTTAATAACATTTTATCATGGAATAAGTATAATTTTAATATATTCCATGGAATAATAATATTTTTACATAATTTGGGATAGTATAAAATTGAATCTAAAATGAAAACAATAAACCATAGTACCTGAGTGAGGGATATGAATAGAAACATGTCCTTGGGAATTGATATAATAAAAACATGGAATAATAATCATGTGAAAACAACATGAAACAATGAATTTTAATCATTTGTTATGTATCATCTCTATGGGAACATAACATTGTAATATTTGGATAATCACTCATGCCACATATTTAATGATAACCACAAATAAAATAGAACATATTTTTCATAAGCGATATTTTAATGAACTATACATGGTATCAATTGATATAAAAGAATAATATAATTTTTTGGTTTGATATTGGGGTGATCATTTAATATTCATAACATGTACTTGAATATTCAGGTCATAACAAGAAACTAATCCATACATAATACATAGAAATTGTAAAACTCAAGCGTAGTATATGGGGATCATAATTTTCATTAAAATAATATCATAAGGCTATATTATAAGGATACTATGTATAATATCTAATTAAATTATTTTTGATGTTCATACTTTAGAAATAAAAAGTTTCCAGGAACATTGGGTTTTTGTACATAAGAAATCACAAGGAATTATGATGAATTATGAATAGAAATGAGCCACACAAGTGATGTTTGAGAAAATGATATCTTTAAATATGTAATTTTTATATATTTTCCAATTTGAAATTAATTAAACCTATACCTATTTCTATAATTGTTTTTGTCTTTTTAAAATATATTATTGAGTAAAAATACTTTTTTGGGGGTTATACATGTCATAAAATAAGTAATTTATATAATTTTTAATTCAGGTATACTTTTAAGTGAGAATCATAGTGTGAAAATAAAACATTTATAATCCCCATAAAATAATTAAAATTATCGTAAGGTTTATATTTATGTAACGATATATAGAATATATACGAATTAAAACTGTAGATATAAAGTAATATAGTGAAAAAAATTGAATGTGTAATTCTAAAATAATAGTGTTCATTACTAAAATCCCATAAAATGTTTTAAAATTATATGTTTGAAATACAATATCAATAAAATAAAAATTAAATCATTCTTATGAATGGTGTAGAAATTAATATAATTTTCCAATGAGTTGAAAAAAAATTAATTTCCCTATATAATGTAAATTATTTATAGGAATAAAACATTTATTGATATGGATGAAAAAAAATATTTATTGATAGAGGGAAATATTCTCAGTAATGGTATTGTTTTTTGGGAAGATATTAATCAACATAAAATATTTTAATTTAAAAATTAGTTTTACATATTTATGGAGAAAAGTTATAATAAAATTATATCTTATAGTGGACTCGACCAATAATAAAATATTGCAGTTCAAGATGAAACATAAAAACTCAAATAATAAGGGATTGAGTTTAAAAACCATATAGAATCATAATAAATCTACTTAATTATTCCTAGGTAGTGGAAATGGGATATATTTTTAATACCTTTGTCATCATGAAAATTTTATGAAAATTATCCATATCCAATAAATTGACCACAAAAAGGAAAAATATTAGTGAATATGAATCATATTTCAATGAAATAATATCTGTACACAAAAACTATAAACTTGGGTTTGGATTTAATTTACAGATACACGTAATTTACAAAAACAACTAATTTATTTTAATTAATAATAGTACTAAATTTTTAATATTCGATAATTTACATCATATTTTTATTTTATTTTTATATGATATAATTTTTTAAATGGAAATCACAAATAGAGATAATTATAGATCGTTCGATTAATTTTCTAGCAACCGTTTTGTATACTCACCATGGAAATATGTGTTGTATAATAGATTAATAATAAACATAATTAAATAGTTTAATTTATTTTATTGTTTTATTTGAATTAAATTTACTTAGTTCCACTTGATTTCACAAATTGCAGTAAATGTTTGATACGTGCCTTTATTTTTTTTATTATTGTATATAATGTTTATCATGTCCATTTATTGTTTTCATATCACTTTTATAATATATAATATTATATTTTTAAAATAGTAACAGTTTCAGATATATTATTATTATATATTATGTTTTTCTAATGTGATACAACTTTTGTTTTAATGAAAAAATTATGTATATCGTTTCACGTAGGTGGTAGTCTGAACATACAATGGAGACACATTAATTTGTCATATATGGTAACAGGGGATGAAAAAAATAATCATCATTTTATATTTAAAATAATTTTATACTTATTATATTAGCCCAATAAATAACACTTTTTTACTGTCCAAGTAAGGTGGTTGTGAAAAAAATGACATATCAATTATAGAGGAGTTAATATGAACAAACACATAACTATGTCTTAATATTTGAATTAGTTAAAGAAGAAGAAAGAAATATGATAATACATTTTTATAATAAAAATTCAGTATACTAATTTTATTACTTTTAATATATTCATGTATAGATAATATATGTGGTCAAAAATTAGTAATGTACTATGATATCCTGATAGTGAGATTTACATCTCTCCTGGGATATTATCCCATGGGTAAAACCATAAAGTTCCTTGGCATGCTATTTTTGGATTTTCAAAGAATATAAAATATAGGGAGACATTTTAAGTGATACATGATTATATTATTCTAAGGTAAAATAATTTAATGGGCTGAGTAATGTGGTTAAAGTTAATAATTTGTTGAGGTTGAAAAAAACAATAATGAATTTCCATTCTATTTTAATTGATGGAATGATCATTTTCAAAGGTAAAAATTTAGAAAATGAAATATTATTAATTGGATAATTATTAATGTCATATAATTCCACAAAAAATTATTTATTTCCATAGCTTAATAATTTAGTTTCTTTTAGTATTTAGTTTTCTAATTTTACCTTTTTGATTTGAATAATTATATCCAGTTTTCAGTAAACTAATTTATACATTGATAAAAATAGTATTGGATTATTAAAACTCCTAAAATATTTTATACATAAAAAATAATTTTTTTATGTTTATAATGAATATAATTTTTATGATAGTAATTTATTATCTAGCTATATTGGGAAAATTGAAATTATCTTTATTTACAATCTCCATACATTCTTATCTGAATGATTAACCACTCTATGATAATATCATATAAAAAAGATTTCAAAAGATTAAATTTGTGACTTGTATGTTATATTTTCAAGTTACTCTACCATTGAGGGGAGCTACAACCACTACCTAGAACATATACTATTAGATGCTTCGTCCATAACTTGGTGCCACTACTATTACAATAGTGAAACATCCATATATTTTTACCATATTGTATAGAAAAATGTTGGTATTTATACCCCTAATACCAAAAAAACAACCATTTATTTGATTTTACCTTATAGTTTAAATTCCTCTTATAATGACCCTATTTTTCTTACATGACTGTTATATAATTTTTATGATATAAATAATAATATAGATACAAATTCATGACGAAAATGTTTACATTCCTATGAATATTAAGCTCATACATAACTTGTCGATAAAAAATATAAACATGTATTTAAATATTTATTCAATATCAATATAGAATCTATCATTCTATATTGTACATGAAATAACATGAGGATATACATCATATAAATGGGTGACATAAAATTCTAGTATGAGGATGAATAAGATAAATGAATCAATATGACATGGGTGAAAATAATAATAATCATCGCATCCTATGAAAATTATTATCATCTATGTTATGATGGAAAAATCTATTAATGTTGTGGAATGTGTAAATGTATAAAAATGAAACATATGGTCATAGTGGTTAAGTACGACACATATATGTGAACAAATCATTTATCATGTTCAGACATAACATATGTTTATAATCATAACATAAGATTTGTAAAAAATGTTATCATATTGTTCAATCATATAACACATTTTATCATGAGATACAAATCATTAACCAGTGCATCATAAATCTATATTATTTTGGAGTCATCCATCACATCGTAATATTTATATAATCATGCAAGCCACATATAACATATATTTATCAGGATCATGAATTATAGCATAGAAAGGAATGGGTTTCAAGAGGATTTCATAATTTCATGAATAATCATGTGGTTCCATATTTAAAAATGGATAAAATATTTGGCATAATATGCATCATTCTCGAGTGAAGAAGATGAAAATAAAGGGGAGTAACAGATGTGTTTTGGAAATTACTATTTCTAATCCTTGTATTTCGAATATTAATCAAGGAGGAAGATTTTATATCCTGGAAAATAAATGTGAGAAATTTTGAAATGATGTTTTAAAAATAATATGGGAATATCAATTCCAAATATGATAACACATTAGTATAACCCCAAAAAATGTGTGGGGTTTTAGAATCCCATTAATTTAAAGTCCACTTTATGTAGTCACTTTTATGGCTCTAGAATAATAAAAGAAACATTATTAAAAAAACACAAAATATAATAATTTCAAATTTTAATACTATATATCAATTTCAGTATTTTAATTATATTTATTATTTTCTTTTGTTATAGTTTAGTATTTTTTAAATAATATATTACATAAAAATTTATATTTTTCATCAATTTCTCCATTTTTTCTTTTTAATTTATAAATTAATAGAATAAATTAAAAAGATTATAATATATTAAATTTCATGTATATATATTATATATAATTTATAATATCCAACAATTATGATTCATATAAATGTTGAAAAGGAATTGTCTCTTTAGTTTTTTTAATTTCCCTCTAGATTGGACAATGTCTGGAGATCATGAAATAAAAGATTGAAATTTATATGTATTGTAAATATGAATCATACACTAGGATAAAATCATTAATATAATAGTGAAATAGATACATATTAATCATATATGGTTTTTTGTTGATGTTATGATGATAAAATAGTTGGACGGAGAAGAAATATTAAAAAAATAATTGTTGATCTAATGTTACTTAATACTCAGTATAGGTTATTTTATATAAAAATAAAAATCACATGATGTGTGGTGTATTATTACTCTATAAAGACCGTATGAATTATTAAAGTCATTATTGGATATATTTTGTCATTTAATATGCTTTGGATAGTGGTGGATAAATTGTTTTCCAAGGGCAATAAGTGGGGTTCTTTATATAAGAGGGGATGTATATTTTAAGAATAAAATAATAAATAAATTATTATTTTAAATGTAAAACATCTAATAGTGATCTTTTTAAAATATAAGTCATATATTAATATAATATAATTATTATTATGACATTAAAATTATCTTAAATTAAAATTCACATTTAGTTAATAATTTATGTGGGAAAAATAAAAAAAAATCGAATTTTATGCAAACATATAACTTTAGGTTTGGAATGTAATTTTTTGTTTGGAATTTATGTTTATTTTATATTAATGACTCAATTATAAAATAAAATATATAATGGAAGATCCTATTTTTTTTAAATTTATTAGGTCATTATTACATCAAATGTGATATAATTTAAGATACACCAATTATGTGAAAACTATATTTTAACTATTTACTTTGAGAAAAATATTTCAAAATTACCAAAAATATCATGTGTATAATTTATTCATAAGGATTTAATAAATGATATTAATTTAGTAAATATATATTTTTACAATATGTAATTTTATATTTTGATATTTAAAATTTTACCATATTGTAATACGTTAAAAAATTTGTATTAAAATATTTTTTATATTTTATGTGTGGTTTTTGTCATCATAAATGTTTTTTGTTTTATAATATATATATTTATATAAATTAATCAAGATAAATATTATTTATATCAAAAATTTAAATTTTGGGGTAGAATTAATGTTTTAATGACCAGGTTGCTATTATCAATGGTCATCTGACTATTAATAATGTGTTTCACAATATTCTAATGGTCACATTACAATTAAAAAAGTCAGGTTACCTATTATATATAAGTCCACCTTCATCAATTAAATTCCACTCATGGTTATATATATGAATTTTCTATAATGATGAATGGTTTTCTAAAATTTGCTCTTATTTCTATAATGTTGGACATGGGGGAGATTATCCTCGATGAATTGGTTGATCCATATCTTCTCATTATAGCTTTTCCATTTTAAATTTAATTCTAGTTTTAGTGATTGAAATTTTAATTACTTTTGATTATAATAATCCAAACAATATTTATTAGTGAAAAATGTTTTTATCTGTTTATTTATGTTTAAAACACTATATAATATATTATATCACATATTTATTTCTAGGAAAAAATTTATTTCAGAAACTTGTGGTTTTTACAGTCTTCCCCCATTTAAAAATTTAATCTTCTAAATTTCAACTCATATTCTCGATTGATAATAGTTGAAGGTACATATATTTTAGTATTTATTCTTTTCCCCAAGTTGCCTCTTTATATTTATGATTTATCCATCAAAAATTGAACATTTGAATTGGGTTATTGTGTAGAAAAATCACACAATGATATAAGATCATCAATGGATGATTCTTATATGACAGTTCATTCTCATGTCTAACAACATCTTGATTCAGTGCATTTGAGGGACTAAGCATGTGCTTTCTCAGGATTGAAATGTGGAACATATCTTGAATGTAAGACATAATCGGGGGATGTGTATGTAAATATGAAACCTCTCTTATGTGATCAAGGTTATAAAATGGGAGAATAAATCTTGGGATAAGAACCCCTTTCTTACCAAAACACATGACTCTCTTCCATGGTGATATTCGAAGGAAAATATAGCATGAAAATTCAAAATACTTTCACCATAAATGGTTGTCAACATAGGTCTTGTTATAAATCTAAAGAAGATTTTATATTTATTTTTATGGATTTATCCTTCTCTATTATCTCTTATACAAGGTTTGGTCAATGTATCTTTTTTTCACCAACTTCAGTTAACAGTATGGATTTCAACATCGCTTCCTAACACAAGAATCATTTTTAGCCATTTGAATACATTATGGGAATATATTATTATATGACAACTCATCTAATTAGAGATTTTGATCCAATCAAAAATTGAATTAAATTATGATACCTTTTATAATATACTTGATCAATTGAGTAGTGATTTTTGTTTTTTAATTAGTTTTTTGGTTATAATCCAAAATAAAATTCAATTCAGTACTCATGTAATACTGAATAAATATATTGAAATTAGAGGTCAACCTGGGAGCATTATAATAAATTATTAATAGTGGAACTCTATTATGCATCACTACATTCTTCATATATATCATTTCCGGCTGCTGATGTGATATATCAGCTTAAATAGTTCAAAAGTGGGATGTCTTGGTGGGTCAATCCACCAAAAAATGTATTGAATTATTTACTTTGGATATTGTTGGGATACCAATGTAAAATTCCATAGTGAAATTATCTTATTTACTGCTAGGTATATGAAATTATTTCATCATCCCTTTGTAATTTTATTGCACTCAAATAACCTGAAGACAGAACACTAACCTTGGGATACACTTCACAATCCCCTTCATGGTGTTTTCTTACCATAAGTGCAATCGAAGATCACTGAACTTATAGGTACTTCCATGATGGATATAGACATGTGAGATATGTGAATTATATAATATAATATTCATTATCTTAGGTGATGGATGAATACAAATCCTTATTCAAAACTAGATAACTCGAACCTCATAAATATGGAACACATGGTTCTTCCCTTCTATTATAACATTCAACTTATTTTGTATCTTTGTATAATCTAGGTTTACCTCAACTATATTATTTTATAATTATTGTTGGGAATTCGTTTATGCATGATGTGATGTATTTCCTGGCATTATTATTTCAATATCTATCCTTTACATATCCAAGATGATATGGTATATGTCAATCAGCTTCATGGAATGTGTAGCATGTTATTTTCATCAAAGGGGATGGATTAACATATTTTCGATCCTCAAATGGTAGTGAATGGATTAAATGTAGTCCTATATTAGCTATAACCATCTTATTTGATCCATATTGACCTCCATCCGTGGGAATATATTTTTTAATCTTATTATTGTTATGTATTTGTAACTTCTAACCACGCAGATAGTGCCATCAAATCATTAAAATAGAGGTTTTAGCTTCTAACTTGTCATCATGAGTTTGATAGTTCTTCTCAAGTATATTTTACTTTTTTGAGGTGTAGGCTCTCAATTTTTCATTCTTCATGAGTACATATAAAAATTCATTATTTGAAGAATTAATGTATATGAAAAAACCTTCTACACTGGTTGATCCACTTTATTATGGACATGGTCTAGTTTTATGGCCTCTTTGTTCAGAATATGTGAGTTATCAGATATACAAATCCAAATGATAGAAAAATATAATCTATCATTGTCCTGATGGAGGTATGGTGGAAACATCAATAGATATGTTATAATATCTGTATGATGAGTAGTTTTTAACACCGCAATATTCCAATAGATTGTTTTTCCGTTCATTAAAATATCAATACCTTAATGTAACACCCCAAGCTTCCACGGTACACATCTCTTTGAATAATACAGCAGCGTGTGTTGTACGCAACTTCGAGTTCTAACACACACCACAACAAATCAAACTAGCCGTTATGAATAGTAATACCCAATTTTTGACTGTATATAAATTTTATCATTCAAAATGGACTTCATTTTTGGATTCAGAATACGGAAATTAACTTAGGGTGAAGTTTTGGTATTTTTCAGAAAACATTCAATTTTTGATGAATAGTGAAAAAACACTGGGTTATAGTTTAAAACCGAATTTTATTTTAAATAATTATTTATTTTATTTAAATTGAATTAAGGTCAAAATAGATACATAATACATATTTAAGTTCAATTTAATTCATTGGATTGAGTTTACATTAATTTTAGATATATTAAAATTTTATTTTACTTTTCACCGTCTTCTACCCACCTCCTAGTAGAATTTGGAAATTCACATAAAACATAATTTTACAGCTTTTGTGAGTGGGATTTCAAAAATCCTAGATACATGGTTTATATGAAGGAGTTAAATTTGGTTTATAAGATAAAAATAATTTTTGGTGAATAGTAACTTTTTACTTTTATTTACCACATTAAAAAGTAAATAGGGTAATTAAGGGTAAAAATGATATTAATATTAACCTAACACATGTCCAAATTATATTGGACTAGTTTATCATGACCAAAAACAACCTTATGAATTATGTATTATCATTTAGGTCCACTTGGATTAGATTAGGACATTTATTATTCTTTAATTCAATGAAGAGTTAAACGCGTAAAATTCAATGTTTATTAACTAAAAAAAATTTAGTGTAGGGTTATAAATAAGATAAATTTGATTATAAATAATCATTATAAAGATAAAAATATTTCATACACAATGGTATTTTATTTATAATTTTTATACATTGAATTATTTAATTAAAGTATGACACAATGGTGATGCAGTAATTACCAAATTAATGAAATATTAAAATAATTGATAATATAAATACCCAAATAAATGTAATTTGAGACATTTTATGAATTACACTAATTTTATAGCTTAATATAACATTTTAGTATTTATTTAATTATGTTTTTTTGATGTAATCATGCTGTTATGATTTTCAAAATAATCAAATACAAAATAGTGTCCAAATAGACATAAAAGGGTTTTTAGAAAAATATTATATTATTAATTGATATTCAATTCCTAAAAATCTAAGGCTAGGCCAAGAGTCTTATATAATGATAGGTGTATCATTAATGGACCACTTGGGTTTCTCTTGGATGTATATGTAACATTTATTAACCATTTAATATAAAAATACAAAAAGACATGGTAAATGTAAATCTATTTAACTAAGAGTTAAATATAAATGATAAGGTTAATTTAGTGACACAAACCTATCTAAAATCTATTGTTTGAAAGTAATTCTACCCATACCCACCTTATACGTTTAATAATCCACTTTTGATCCATTATAAGCCGAATATAACTTTATTAAAAATTAATACACTATGTTTTTTTCTAAAGTGCCCCTCCTCCCCCTTATAAATGGACACCACTTCTATACAATTCTTCATACCTTCAAAGCCATTTGGTTCGGCCAAACTCTGCCCAAAATACACTTTAAACTATTCTCCCTTAATCCTAGAGGCCTTCCTTTAGTCAGAAAGACAACCTAAAGATCCCTTTCGATGGAATCAAAAGGAAGAACCCGAAGAAGAAGTAATGTTTTCACCACCCTTTTTCATGTTCCTTTCTTATTCAACTTCTTCTTTCTTTGTTGTTTCCATTCTAAAATAACAAATCCGGTGTATTCTATATAATGTGATGTTATTATAAATATATTACAACCATATTAAGTATTATATCCATCCTTTGAATGACATGTCACCATACGTGCCTTCGTACGGACTACCGTCTCCACATCGTGGTGTAATTGTTATTCAATACATTATTATTTGGATGGGTATAATAATGATGTTTAATTAATGTAAATAATAAATATAACATGATAATTATTATTTATATATGATATAACATCCAATTATATATTATTTTAATATCAAAAGAATGATATTGTCGCTCGTGCGTATGTACAGACTAGCTTCTCCACAAATGCGATGAGATTCATTCCCCATCATATACATTCATTAATAATTCTAAATTGATGATTAAAAATAATTTTTAATCACTTGATATCATTCTGGATATGAATACAATAAAACCTATACATAACAACCACAACTTATGTAACAAAACATATAAAAGAAAACGAGTAAGTTAACACCCAAAACAACTATAATACTACGATATTATTAACAAAGAAATGTTACAAGATCATATAAGATATCATATTAATGTATATTATTCATGTATAATTTAAAAAAATTATCTCACCATTATACAGGAGGTTAACCTACCCTCAAAAAAAGAAAAAGTACAATGTAAGGGTTTATTTCACAATCTTTTCATTATCCGAGGTTCTTTATACGTAATTATATACTAGGACCTCATATCATCCACATCCATGTTTCGTAAAAATGTATTTCAATTAATTTTTAATATTTAATAGAAAATGGGATAAATTCATTTATACCCTTATGTGTTTTGAAAGGAATCTTTCCATCATTTTGCAAATAAGGTACTTTTTAACCATTTCGACAAAATTAAGGTTCGGATGTATTTTTAACATATATGGCGGGTGAGGCTATTTTATACCATTATAAACTAGTAAAAACTTCCCATACAATATTATAACAATATTTTCAAAGTAAATGTTATATTTTATAATTATGTGACTCATAAATGATTTCAAAATAGAAAGATATATTTCTCAAAAAAGATTTTTGATTTCATCTATGTCATCATAGTTTGATGGATTTTAAGTTTATTTGGTGTTGATTTATTATGATACAAAACATCCATATTTTATTGAAGGTTTTGTGATATGTCTGACAGTGGATGTGCTAATTTTATACCATTCATGATTTATGGTTAATGTATTGACATTTCATATACAAGTTTTAATTTGAATGTTTATGATATGTTTAAAACCTTTCATATGTGGAATGTATTGGACTTAGTAAGTGAAGGGTGGACCCCACTACAGCTCCTCGATGCATCGGTAGGTCTCATGATACAACTAGATGTGGAATTGGTCGAGGCCCTTTCCCAATTTGATTTATGGTTTTGGCCGAGGCCTTAATCATTTTTAGACGTCTTGGTTGAGGTCTTGACCAAATGATTCAGAATGTCTGGCATTATACATTCCCTAATTATGGAAATAATATTGATGGTTCATGTGGTCATTTGACTAGTAGAATACCGATGATTATGTTTTATTATGGATTTATTTACTCAGCTTATATTCTTTTTATAAAAGTATACATGTTTATTATTTGTAAAGGCATTTTGTTTCAATTATTCACCATGCTTAATATTTATGTCATTTACCAACGTATTGCATACCCTTATTGAGCGTTTGAGATCACCCCTTTCTTATGTTTCATTCTCATAGGATATGAATAAGTTAGTTTTGATTGACCTACATGCATAATCTAGGAGTCTTGGATGGTTCTAATGAAATATATTTGTGTTGTATTTCTCTTCAACTAGTAATGTTGAACATATGTATGAATCTTGTTTCCAATAATACTAAAATGATAGGCCATTCGAGACATGATTTCCTTGTGATCATGCAAATGTTATGTAACAATGCACAGACTCTAGGTAACTAGGGTCTGGGAATTAAAGTTTCTATCAGAGGAAGTTTAGTACAAACATTAGAAACACGATTTAGATAATCTCTGATTAGAGGACATAGCCCTAAGATAGACTTTGAGGATTAGTATATAAGAACTTCCTAGAATTTTGGTATTGTATGGATTTTGTGAGTTTTCCGAGCAATACATCCCTGTCTAGATACGACCAGGTAGAGGCGGCATTGGCACATATGTACCTAGGGGTAAATCCCAAAAACACCTCTTTGAGGTAGAATAGAATGGTAACTAGTGCACGAAAACGGGCCTTGCTGCACTCTTGGTTAGGACACTCCTGGGGGATATGCGTAGGATAATTCTCATTTTCGTTAAAAACCATTATGAAGCATTTATGAGTATATACATCTTCAATGAAAACATTTTTTTATGATTATGGGTTATATCTATAAACTGTTGAATTTATGTTAAGTGGGTTAGAATTTGGAATTATATATTTTGATTCATAAACTAATCTACTTTATGTCCTTGTTCATAAATGGCACCTAGGGGAAGGAATGGAAACTGTATCAATGAACGCACTCCCTGTAGGGATTTTCCCTCATGCTCAAGAGAATTATTGTGGAGCTAGTGATGCAACTGGTGCTGAATAGCTAATCACCATACTGGGAAAAATCACTCAGGTTATGAATAATAACCTTACACGTATGGAGCTCCCTGGTCCACAGTGTGGAGGATCAATTTTAGATCTCTTCATGAGGCAAAAACAACCAATATTCAATGGGAGTACAAATAAATTAGTGGTTGAGAAATGGATAAACTCCTTAGATAAATTATTCCATGCTTTGGGGAGTAGCAAAAGAGAAAAAGTTGTCATGGATGTTTACCGACTCACTAGATATGCTGATCAGTGGTGGTCCTTGATCAAAAACACAAAGGATGACGAGGAAGTATCAAATATGGAATGGTGGGAATTTAATGAAATTTTCTTTGAAAAATACTTTCGTCAGGACCATCGAGCGGATATGGAAAGACAATTTCGGAGTCTGAGGAAAAAGGAGGATGAGAATGTTGCAAAGTATGAGGATAACTTTACATGGTTAGCGAGGCATGCTGCAGATTATATACATAACCCAAGAAGTATGAATGATCGTTTCATTGATGGGTTAAAACCATTTCTCAGTCGACTATTGGTATCACAATCCTTCTCATCGTATGAAGATATTGTCTTATGTTCTATCAATACAGAAAAGAAATTTTCTAAGTCTTATGACTTTAAATGAAAGCAAGAGAAGAAGAGAGATGCTGAACACTCTGGGAAAGGAAATAAAAAAACATGGAAAAAGGGTAGAATTGAATTTCCACCCTGTGATAATTGTTGAAGGAAGCACCCTGGTGCCTGTCTAAATGGAAAAGGAGTATGCTACAAATGTGGACAGTAGGGCCATCTAGCCTGTGATTGTAATGGAATGAAAGATGCTACCAATGTTTAATGGTATAATTGCATGGAGATGGGATATTATGCAGATGAATTTCCTAAGTGTTAGGGAAACATACCTCAAAAAATGCCAAGGTACCAAGGCTAAGCTTATGCAATCACTACTGCTGAGGTTGAAGCCCCGAAAGACGTGGTGGAAGGTAATTTAACGGTTTCCTCAATTTTAGAAAATGCTTTATTTGATTTTGGATCATCGAATTGTTTCTTATCGTCCCAGTTTGCTAGGAAAATTAGATATTCCCAGTTTTATTTAATAAGGGAGTTGTCAGTTAAAACTCCAAAGGGAAGTATCATTGCTACAAAATTATGTGGATCTGTTCCCATTATGGAAGATAACTGTTCTTTATCTGCTGATCACATCGTCATACCCATGACTAAATTTGATATAATTCTAGGTATGGATTAGTTATCGGACCATGATGCAAAAATATATTGTAAGAAGAAGGAGGTTACGATTTTTGATGATGATGATAAATAGAACCTTATGTTTAGAGTAGAATCTTCAAAACATAATTCTTATCTAGATCCACCCCCAGTAGCTCAAATAAATTCAATTATTGGGGAAGAAGAGAATGAAATAACTGTGGGTGAGTAAATGAATGTTAAAATAGAGGATGTACCTATTATGAGAGGATATGTTGATGTGTTTCCAGATGATTTACCTGGTCATCCTCCAGAATAAGAAATTGAGTTTTCCATTGATTTAATTCCTAGTTCAAGGCCTATATCAGAGACCCCTTATAGAATGGCCACGGTGGAATTAGTTTAACTAAAGAAAAAACTAGAGGAATTGAGTAATAAGGTATTTATTCTCGCTAGGGACTCTCCATGGGGATCCCCTATCCTTTTTGTTAAGAAGAAAGATGGATCTACGAGGTTAAGTATCAACTATAGGAAAATCAATGCCATTACAATAAAGAACAAGTATCTCCTACCTCGCATTAGTGATTTATTTGATCAACTGCATGGAGCTCAATACTTTTCAAATATTGACCTTCGATCTGGATACCATCAGTTGTGTGTGAAGAAGGAATACACTCCGAAGACAACATTTCAAACCAGGTATGTGCATTACAAGTTTATAGTAATGCATTTTGGATTGTCTAATGTACCCTCTATATTCATGGATCTAATGAATAGTGTTTTCAAGGAATATATTGATGATTTTGTGGTGGTATTTATTGATGATATCTTCGTATACTCTAAAAGATACAATAATCATGAAAATTACTTGTGCATTATCCTGAAGACTCCTATAAGACATGAATTATATGGAATGTTTAGTAAGTGTCAATTCTGGATTCCAGAGATTTCTTTTCTTGGCCATATTGTCTCTAAGGATGGAATCTCTATCGATCCTTCTATGACAAGATAAATACAGGAATGGCCTGAACCGATGATTATAACTGAGGTACACAATTTTATTGGTTTAGTAAGGTATTATCGACATTTCATCCATAACTTTTTCTGATTGGATAACCCATTAACGAAGCTCACACGTAAATGGGTTAAATTTGTATGGAAGAAAGAGTGTGAAGAATGTTTTGATGAACTGAAGTGAAGATTATTCAATGCTTTTATTTTGACCCTACCATCTTGAAATGACGGGTTTGTAATTTATAGTGATGCATCAAAGAAAGGACTTGGTTGTGTCCTTATAAAGAATGATATGGTTATTCCCTATGCATCATAACAGCTGAAAATTCATGAGCAAAACTATCCTACTCATGATCTTCAGTTACCTGCTATAATATTTTCTTTGAATATTTGGAGACACTATCTGTAGAATGAAAAATGTGAGATTTATACCGATCACAAGAGTTTAAAGTATATTTTCTCACAGAAAGAACTCAACATGAAGAAAAGGATATGACTTTAACTACTCAAGGATTATGATTGTACGATACACTACCACGCGGGGAAGGAAAATAAAGTGGTAGATACTTTAAGTAGAAAGGATCATGGAGTTTTTAATAAGATGAGAGTTGAAAATGAGCCTATATACATGGATCTAGTAAAGATGGATATGGGAATCACCATGGAAGGTGAATCCTCAATACTTTTTCAAATGGTCTCTAAACCATCTTTACTAGAAAGGATAAATAGTTCTATGACCGGTGATACATAGTTTCAAAAGAAGATTATAGCTGTGAATGATGGGTTATTGAGTGGATTTGTGTATGAAGATGGAATTTTGATATTTGGGAAGAGACATCTTGTTCCCAATATACCTGATCTAAAAAGAGAGTTGTTGAATGATGCTCATAGTTCAAATTTCTCTATACACCATGGGAGCACCAAAATGTATAAAGATTTGAAGGAACATTTTTGGTGGCACAACATGTGGAGGGAGATTGCTGATTTTTTGTCAAGATGTATGGTTTGTCAACAAGTGAAAGCTAGAAGCCAAATGTCTAGAGGATTCATGCAACCTCTTCCCATACCAGAGTTGAAATGGGATAATATTACGATGGAATTTATCATGTGTCTGCCAAAGACTCCTAGGGAGAATGATGAAATATGGGTCACTGTTGATCGTCTTACCAAGTCAGTGAATTTTCTTGCTATAAGAGAAGATCTACCACTTGAATGTCTAGCAATCCTATATATTAATGAAGTTGTGAGACTTCATGGAGTACCTATATTGATTGATTCTGATCATTATCCCCATTTTACTTCATGATTCTGGAAGAGTATTCAGAAGGCCTTTAATACTGAACATTTTTTAAGCACTACCTACCACCCTCAAATAGATGGACAATAAGAATGGACTATTCAAACCTTAGTGTACATGTTGAGACCATGCTCAATTGAATTTCAGGGTATGTTGGATCAATATTTACCTCTGGTGGAATTTTCTTATAACAATATCTTCCATTCAAGTATTCAGATGGCACCATATGAAGCATTATATGGAAAGAGATATCTCACACCAACCTGTTGGGATGACGTTGGTGATAGAAAACTCGTAGGCCTAGAACTTGTGGAGGAAACGATGAAAAGTTAATATAATCCAAAACCACATCAAAGTAGATTAATGTAGGCAGAAGAGCTATGCCGATAACTGAAGGAAGGATTTGGAGTTTCAGGTAGGAGATCATGTTTTCTTGAAAGTGTCTCCATGGAAGGGAGTTATACTTTTCAGTAAGAAATATAAGTTGAGTCCCAGGTACATAGGAACTTTTGAAATTCTAGAATGAATTTGGGTTGTAGCTTACCGTTTGGAAATACCGCCAGGTCTCTCCAAAGTTCATGATGTGTTCCACATATTACTGTTGAGAAAATACATGCCTGACCCAACACATGTATTCAATTATGAGGAATTATAACTGGAACCCGATCTGTCTTATTGCGAGGAGATCGTTAGGATTCTTGATACAAGAGAACAAGTTCTATGAAACTGGACGACTCGTTTGGTAAAAGTTTTACGGATACACCATAAGGTGGAAGAGGCTACGTGGGAACCTGAGGAACTTATGATGAAGAACCACCTGAGTCTTTTTATGAAATAATATTCTAGAAATTTTGAGGAGTAAATTATTTGATGGAGGGGAGAATGTAACACCCCAAGCTTCCACTATTCACTTCTCTTTGAAAAATACAGTAGCATGTGTTGTACGCAACTTTGAGTTCTAACACACACCCAAACCAACCAAATTAGCCGTTATGAATAGTAATACCAACTTTTTAAATGTTTATACATTTTATCTTTCAAAATGGACTTCATATATGGATTTGGAATATTGAAATTATCTTAGGGTGAATTTTTGGTATTTTTCTGAAAACATTCAATTTTTGATGAATAGTTAAAAAACACTGAGTTATAGTTTAAAACCCAATTTTTATTTAAATAATTATTTATATTATTTAAATTAAATTAAGGTCAAAATATATATTTAATACATATATAAGTTCAATTTAAATCATTGGAGTTACATTAGAATAATTTTAGATATATTAATATTTTATTGAATTTTTTACCGTCTTTTACCCACCTCCTTGGAAAATATGGAAATTCACATAAAACATAATTTTACCGCTTATGTGAGTGGAATTTCTAAATTCCGAGAGACACGATTAATATCAAGGAGTAAAATGTGGTTCAATATGATAAAAATAATTTATGGTGAATATTACCTTTTTACTTTTATTGACCATGGTTAAAAGTAAATACGGTAATTAAGGGTAAAAATGATATTAATATTACCCTAACACACGTCCTAATTCTATTGGACAAATGTATATCGACCAAAAACAGCCTTAGGAATAAAATATTATCATTTAGGTACACTTTTATTAGATTAGGATATTTATTATTATTTAATTCAATGATGAGTTAAAAGAGTTAAAATCAAAGTTTATTAACTAAAACATTTTTAACATAAGGTTATACATAAGATAAATTCGATTATAAATATTACATAGAAATATAAAACGATTTAATACATAATGGTAGCTTATTTATAATTTTTAAACATTAAATAATTAAATTTATTTATGACACAATGGTGATGGAGTAATTACCTAATTAATGAAATATTAAAATAATAGATAATATAAATGCCCACAAAAATTTAATTTGAAAATTTATATGAATCTCACTAATTTTATATGTTAATAAGACATTTTAGTATTGATTTAATTATTTTTTTCAAAGTAATCATTCTGTTATTATTTTCATAAAAATCAAATACAAAATAGTGTTAAAATTCACATAAAAGAGGTTTTAAAATAAATATTATATTATTAATTGATACTAAATTCCTAAAAATATAAGGTTCGGCCAAGAGACTTATATAATGATATTTGTATCATTAATGAACCACTTTGGGTTCTCTTGGATGTATATGGTACGTTTATTAACCATATAATATAAAAATACAAAGAGACATGGTAAATGGAAAACTATTTAACTAAGAGTTATATATAAATGATACGTTTAATTTAGTCACCCATGCCTATCTAAAATAATTTGGCTGAATAGATGTCTACCCATATCCATCTTATACTTTGAATAATCAACTTTAGAGCCATTATAATCCGAATTTGAATTTATTATAAATTAATACTTTATGTTTTTTTCTAAAGAGCCCCTCCTCCCCATTATAGAAGGACACAAATTCTAACCAATTCATATTACATTCAAATACTTTTGGTTTTGCCAAAATCTACAAAAATACCCTCTCAACTATCCTAAATTAATCTTAGAGGCATTCCTTTAGTCAGAAAGCTAACCTAAGGATCCCTTTTGATCAAATCAAAAGGAAGAACCCCAAGAAGAGGTAATGTTTTCACCACCCTTTTTCATGTTCCTTTTTCTTAAAATTATTCTTTCTTTGTTGTTTAAATTATAGAATAATAACTCCAGTATATTCTATATACCGTGATGTTATTATAAGTATGGTACAACCATATTCAGTATTCTATCCATCATTTGAATGACATGTCACCATACGTGTGTACATACGACCTATCGTCTACACATCGTGGTGTAATTATTATTCAATAATTTATTATACGGATGGGTATAATAATGATGTTTAATTCTTGTAAATAATTAATATAACATGATAAAGATTCTGTATATATGATATACCATAAAATTATATATTATCTTAATATCAAAAGAATGATATTGTCGCTCGTACGTACGTACAGACTACAATATCCATGAACGCGATGTGATTCATTCCCCATCGTATCTATTCAAGTATAATTCTAAATTGATGATTACAAATAATGTTTAAAGACTTTATATAATTCTGGATATGAATAAGCTACAACCTATCCATAACAAACACGACTTATGTAACAAAACATATAAAAGAAAATGAGTAAGATAACATCTGAAATGACGATAATACTAAGATATTATTATCAAAGCAATGTTAAAAGATCATATATGATATCATTTTAATGTATATGATTATTTTATAATTTAATAAAAATTATTTTACCATTATACATGATGTTAACCTACCCTCAACCAACGGAATGTACAAGGTAAGGGTTTATTTCACAATCTCTTTATTATCCGAGGTTGATTATACGTAATTATCTACTGGGACCTCTTTATCATCCACATCCATGTTTCATAAAAATGTATTTAAAATCATTTTTAATATTTAATAGAAAATGGGTTAAATTAATTTAGACCCTTATGTGTTTTGAAAGGAATCTTTTGGTCATTTTCGAAACAAGGTACTTTTTATCCTTTTCGAGAAAGTTAAGGCAAGAATGTCTATTTTAACTTATACGGAGGGTGCGGCAATTTTCTACCATTATAAACTCGTCAAATCTTCCCTTAAAAACATATAAGAATATTTTCAATGTAAATGTTTTATTTTATAATTATGTGACTCTTAAATTATTTCAAAATTGAAAGAGACATTTCTCTGAAAAGTGTTTTGATTTCATCTATGTCAACATCCTTTGATGGATTTTAAGATTATTTGGAGTTGATTTATTATTATACAAAACATCCATATTTTATTGAAGGTTTTGTGATATGTTTGACAGTGGATGTTCTATTTTTATAACATTCAGGATTTATAGTTAATGTATTTACATTTCGAATGCTAGTTTTAATACGAATGTTTATGATATGCTAAAACCTTTTCATCTGAGGAATGTATTGGACTTAGTAAGTGATGGGTGGAGCCCATTGTAGATCCTCGATGAATCGGTAGGTCTCATGAGAGAACTAGATGTGGAATTGGATGAGGCCCTTTCCCAATTTGATTTATGTTTTTGGTCGAGGCCTTAATAATTTTTAGATGTCTTGGCCGAGGCCTTGACAACATGTTTCAGAATGTCTGGAATTATACATTCCCTCATTATGGAAATAATATTGATGGGTCATGTGGTCATTCGACTAGTAGAATACCCATGATTATGTTTTATTATGGAATTATTTACTCATCTCATATTCTTTCCATAATAGTATTGAGGTTTATTATTGGTAAAGACATGTGGATTCAATTATTCACCATGCTTAATATTTATGTCATTTTCTGATGTATTACTTACCATTACAGAGCATTTGAGCTCACCCCTTTCATATGTTTCATTTTCCCAAGATATGAAGAAGTTAGTTATGAGTGACCTGCAAGCATAATCTAGGAGGATTGGATGTTCCTAATGATATATATTTGTGTTGTATTTCTATTCAAGCTGTAAAGTTGAACATATGTATGAATCTTGTTTCCAATAATACAAAAATGATCGGTCTTTAAAGAAATGATTTCCTTATGATCATGACAATGTTATGTAATAATTCACCAACTCTAGGTAACTAGGGTCGGGGCGTTACATTAATCCGTATGAACTTAATAGAAAAACCTTGTCACCAATATCAAATTCCAGATCATGTTTTTGAGTGTATGGATAATGTTATTTATGAAATTGTGGTACCAATATTTAATTCATAATAAATATGAAATTCCATACCTTTTCTTTAGCTTTACTAGTTCCTAATAGGATTGCTTTTCTATCTTCATCGAGCACATTGTAATTCAAAAAATCGTTCCTTAGATGGATTCATAAGGAACCATCCGAATGCTTATTTGGATGATATAGTTATAAGAATACTAAATTGAAGGACGGTGTATTACACAACCATTTTTTTTATTCATAGAACAAAATTTATATAGAATCATCAGCGTTTGAATTACTCTCTAAGACTAACCATCATTTTGGGGATGATTTAAACTGTTAGAACTAATCTCAGTATCTAGAGCCTACTGATTTCATTGGTACAACATCAAGGTAATCCTTCGATTCAAATCAAAATAAAGAATGTGGTAATCCGTACATCCATAACAGTGCATTAACGTATATTCTAGAAAAATAATCATTATAGAAATATTATATGACAATGCTGATGTGTTATTTATTTATAATGTTATTGGATTTTACAATATCAAATTATTACTTTCAGATGTTTTCGAATGTCTGATGAGAAAACACGTGGTGTTTTTTATCCAAAACTATTTTGTTAAGGGTAATGGTTGTAACCTACCCTATGAAATTTGTATCATACAACAATCATACTTGAGTAAAATTAATAGAGATAAAAATAATATTATATCTATCATCGTCCATAAATCCAAAAATATATTTTTGACTATATATGAATCACTGTAATTCAATATTAAATTGAGAATGATGAACTATGAGAGTATTCTGACATATCCTTATTCGAATATAGTATGGATAAAACACATTCATTGTTACTAAAACTTATTATTAAATCATTATGATGTTTTATTTGAGGAATATTTTTCACATTATATGGTGGCACTAAATAATCAATATTCACCAATTTTATCCTTACATGGATAGATCATTGAACCCATATTGAAGTCATAAATAATTTATCCCCTAATATTATGATAACATGATAGAAATTTATAAATCCATGACCATTAGATATTTTTCTGTCCTCATCATGGATATGATGACATGATCATTTGGAGCCAATTCTTTAGACACCTTGTTATCACCTATGTGGTGTTAATGTATTTGGATATCTTTATCATAAATCATTTCTAACTGTAATCTATTTTGAATATCAAACCCATTCTATTTGAAAATATATATTATACTATATATGATCATAATATATATATATCAACTTTCTCCATAAACATAATTCCTCTATGTTGTAATATCCTGACATTTTATGGTGATGTATCATGATTATATTTGGGTTGAAATTTTCCTTGTTTTGGTTTTAAATTATATGGATGATTATGTTGGGTTATTTTTCATGAATTTGGGAACTCGAGATGCCAAAGAGGGTGTTCATGGTTTCCACATGGTTAGGGAAACATTGAGGATAGGAATAGGAAACTATGAAACCTATTTAAAGATAAATTTAGTGGGGCAAGAGTGGGGCAAGTATTAGATAAACACGGGGTCCTCCATCCCCCAACCAATGAAAAACCAAATATAATGGTTCTTCACAGTTGGTTCACAGTTTGACAAATTGTGTATCCTTATAGTGGTAATCGTTCATTCCAAATGTAAGGCCTATAGTAAGGGTACCCAACTTATTAAACCATGTAACATAGACTAGAAAACCATTCACACGGTTTTTATTTCCATGAATTTTTATTTGAAAAATCCCAAAACTACTTGTATCAACCCCAATTTGAATCGGCTCAAAACATAGAATTTTCCACCATTTTTTTATCTTTTAGTGAGGTTAAAATTAATCTCAATCCCAATTATTGATGAATAAAAGATGATACTGAAATATTTTTAACTCTTACAATATATTATATCTTTATATGTGGTCTCCTATCTTCCCAATATATCTCCCATATTAATAGGTTTGTCTTATTCCATGTTGTCATTGATTTAGATATGTGTTTATTTGGATGTTAATCAATTTGATTTTGTTTCTAGGATTTTTTTCTAGAAATCATACTCCATTTTAATCATTATCATTGTATTTCAATTTAGGGAAATCACATTGGGTGAACATATATCATTGATCTCGGGGAATGTGGTTTATAATTCAATTCTTATAGTCATTATTGAAATTGTGTTTTTTTATTTGTGAAATTTCATTTCCCAATCTGGGAAATTTCATTTTAAATTGAATTGATTAATTTTTTTTATATGAGATATTGAAATGGGATGAACCATGGGTAATTGAGTTTGGGTGAAACTGTGTAAATATAATTATTCAATTAATGGTATAATTAAATTTTCTGAGTAATGTGATTATGAATGTGTTGATAGTGGGAATTAAGTTATTATTGGATTAACATAAATTGTTTTGTTTTTTATATGATTAAATGGTGATTTATGGTATAATGGTGAGTTTTTTATTTAATTACAGGTAATTGATACGATGAACTATTTTTTTGATGAATTGTATTAGTGAATCGGGATGTCAATAATTGAATAGAAGGTTAATGATAAATAAACATGATGAATGTGTTTTATGTTATATATATGTGATTAAATGATATACCTGTGTGGGTTAAGAATTTATTTTTAAAAATTTGATATGTGATTAAATGATATATCACTTGAGGACCTCGAATTAGACATTAAAATACCATATTTTGTAACTATGTGTTGTGCAATTGGTATAGTGCTTCAAAATCTCATAGGGTTCTAGACATGGCTTTCTAGAACCATAATGTGGGAATTAGACTATGGTTCCAATAAAAATTCTATGAAATTAAAATGAAATTAAAAATGAAGTCTCATGAGTTATATGATATGTAATATAACATGGGTATGGCTCCATCTCTTTATTAAGGTGATGAAGTTATTTTTATGTTTTTCTTGGAGAACCTAGTGATTTGTGTGGTTAGTCAAAAAATAATTGAATAGTTAAATAGTTGGTTTTGACACTGTTATTTTATTAGTTATGAAACAACAAATAATATTTTATATTGGATAATTTTTTGTATGAAATAGGTTGTGACCTACAGAGTGTTACTCACGCTATACTATGCTTTCCACACCATTAACAAAATTGACATCTTCTTTGCAGGATATGATAAATGAATGAGCCCTAAATATTATGGATAAGGTAGGATGGAGCATTTATGAGGGAACAAAAAAATATTTCAAGATCCACCTAGGATTTATTAGTGTGTATTTATTTTGGTTCTTATATTTTAGCAGTTGGAACATATATATAATTATATGTCTTCTTTTTAGGTGTAGATATTTTTCCATATTTTTTAATTCAATTCAAAAATGTTATTATTCTGATATTTATGAATATAATTTTTTATTATCTTTATTTTCAATATTTAGATTGTTGATAAAGGGGTTATAGTTTCCCCATGTTATATAATACCCTCACTTCTATTCACTATTCTCTCATATAAGATATAACACATGAGTTTAAGCATCTAACCGGCTCAGGGCCCCAACAAGTGGCACATGGGTATGGACACTTCAATGTGGTTCCAAATGATTTTTTTTCTTTCAATTCATTTTTATACTATATATTAAAATTATAATGAATACTTTTATGAGTTAATGCTTCACCAAGATCTCATGAATGGGAGTAGATAAACCATGTATGAAGGAAAATTCCTGTAAATAGGGTGGTATTGTTTTTACTGATGTTTTTTGTTACATGAGGTTGGCATTTCACCTCGAGTGATGTACTTTTTGTGTGAGGTGTTTTTTTTGATATTTTGAAATTATGGAATGAAATGGAATTAGTTTTACATATGAATTCATCAATATAGAAACCCATTAATTTATTTTACAATCATAATTTTAGGCCCACATAAAAAATCCGGATTGTGATAGTTGTTTAAAATAAACTTCTTTTCTTTGTCGTCTAATTTTAATGAAATAATGCCTAATATGAAAACAATAATTGAAAATGATTTTAAATTTAGAAAATATAAAACTATAATTGTGTCTTTATTGAGAAATTTGAATTTTGAAAGTGTTTTACCCTTTTTTATATATGGTTTGTTTGAGGGGTGGTTGAGTTTAGTGATTTGTTCATGATTTTGACCGTGTCTCAGGGAATGTGGAAGGAATTGTTATGTTTAAATGTGAATAAATCATGTGAACATTTGTAAAAATTGTTGTATGCATTTGAATAATTTTTAAAAAATGGTCCATTTATTCCTACATGATGAAACATGGTGACATGAAAGTAGGAGGATGTGTAAAGAAATGATCCCCCAGTAGTGGAACCAAAGGCATTGACAGTTCTAGTTGATGATGGTGGAAAGCAGTTCCATGAGGAAATTTCTCACTTTATTCAATTTATGGATTAAGACATATATAGGGTTATGGAAAGTCAGTCTATTGAGTACATAAAGAGTGGAAACTTAAAATAAAACATGAATCATTATAAAATAATCAATGGATTATAAAATTAATGGGTTTCTTGAGGAATAGATCATATGATGTAATCATTTGAAAAAAAATTAAAATCAATCGTGATAAATAATGATATTATAACATAAATAATTTACGACATTGGTATATTTTGAGTTGTAATAACTAAGAAATAAATTACCTTATATGGATATTTATATTTTATAACATAAATTAATATATTCATAAAACAAATTCGAGGACTATAAATTAAAAAAATTGTTTTATTTGGCATGTATCCCATAGAAAAAAACTATGATGAAAATCCAATACCTTAAGCCTCAAAAAACATCATACATGTTAGAACCTCATATAAATAATAAAAATATTATTATTATCAATATATTATATAATAAATAATATAGTTTTATTTTTATTTTTTATTTACTCATGACCTCCTTCATTACCATTTGTTTACAATCCATAGATTAAATCACATTTCATGTAATAAATGGGTCATTCTTCTTCTTTATTTTGGATTGGGGAGTTTGGTACTCTTGATTTGATCATGTATCAATAATATTCCAAATTTTAACAATGAATTATGTAATATATATATATATATATACATTCATTATTTATTAATGTAGATTATTCAAATAATGTTAGATATAAAAAATAGATTAGACCATTAATGGAGATGGTAGGCGATAGGTACACATAAATGATGTTTCTAATTAATCAATAGATAAAAAGAGATAATTGTAAAAAATACATTACCATTAAATATTTATTTTTATGTCATTAATAAAAAATAAGTTCAATAAAACATCCCATATTACCATCGATTTAATGTGTAATTGAAGAACAAATCACATCACATCATGAGTCGGTAGTCCACCGTACAAATGAGTGATATTATTATAAACACCTAGAATGAAATTATACAAGTTTAATGATATATTATAATTAAAAACATATATTTATATAATATATAAAATATAAATATGTTAAATCATCCTTATATACCACCATGATAGTCAGTGATTGAAAATGAAACACATTGGTTTGTAAGGTTGTAGTCTAACATACACATGATCAATGGATTCATTTCCCATCAGATGGAAGAGGCAGAGAATATTGGTTATTACATTGAAATAATAAAATATCCTTATATTATAGATAATTATTTTATTACATCATAATAATATAAGATTATATGATGGAGGTGGATGATATAATAAAATTGATATATTGGGATGTGATACCTCTTCTAAAGATAGACTCATTATGATTACACCAAAATCCATCATAGATTTTATTAAAGATCAATAAAAGAATATACAATTTGTGTAGAGAATTTTGAAGTTTATTTTGGCTGGTACTTTTCAAACCAATAATTTTTATTTCTTAAATATGAGTGTAGAATGGGTACCCTTATATGAATTGGTAGATGACACACTTGAATTTTTTTAGAAGAAAAAGGTGAACCCACAAATTAAACATGAAACAAATATCTAAAATTTACAATTCTCAAATATTATAATATATAACGGCTATATATGGGAATAAATTGTTTCAGTGATTTGTAATAGGTCTTTTTATCACATATCATTTTAGTATCACCCCAAGCATACCCACTTTTATCTTAAAAGTAATTATTATTTTTTATTTTTTTCAATTCATTTTAACTATAAATTATGTTAAATATAATGTATATTATTAATTATTCTATATGAATATATGAAATTTACTCATCCAAATTTCATACTATAACATGGAAAAATATAGATTAAATTTATTCATGTAGACGTGATGAATACTCATGATTTCAAAGAGAAAATATTAATATGTATAAGATGGTTTAATATCAAAATTCTACAAGAATTTTGTTCCAATGAAAAATATTTTTTAATAAAAAATATTTAATCTTATTTTCCTTTTAATTTTTTCAAAGTTCTATATTAAAAAATTATATTTAATTGAAAATATATTTTAACAAAAAAAATTATTTTTAACTATTCATTAAAAACTAAATCTGTTCTGAAAATTCTTAAAAATTTAATGAAATATCATTTTGAGATGTAGATTTTAAATAATATATATTTACAAAAAACGAGAACAAAAGGAAAAATACTCTTAATTTCTTTTTACAAAAAGAAATATAAACATATTTTGAAAAAATAATATTTCAAAAATATATAATGTTTTCCTTATAATTATGTACTTTTTATCAATATGAATTCATAATATAAAGTATTAATTCTTAAAATTTAAAATTATTATTTCTAATACATTCGTCCATGTTTAATGAATATTGTTGGTCAGAGTTCATACTCAAGAGGGGGGGTGAATTGAGTTCAAATTAAAATTTCTGTTAAAAATGTCTCTCTTAAACGCCCCCAATATAAAAACAAAGTTAAAATGTAGTGAATCTATACAGAGTGTAAATGTTCAATTAGTTTCTCAAAGATTTATTAGGTCTCAGTTAACTTACTTTGAAGATTAAATTAACTTTTGAAACTAACTTACTGGTTTACAATAAGTATAAACACTTGCGAATTTAACTATCAAAGTAGCATTAAAATTGTTTTGTATTTCAAAGTAATAAGCAGTGGAATATGTAAAATATATTTGTAGTACATATAGACTTAATATAAAAACACAGTAAAGTTAACCAAGAGGTTCAGTCTCAAGCCTAGACTTAGTCCACTCGACAATTTATATAAATTGATCCACACCCTGGATCGGGGGTAAACAACAGTACACTACTGTCCAACTACAAAGACCTCTACCACAGTTCTTCGTGGGAAAAACAAACAACAGATCACAGGCTGTTCAGGTATTACTCGACCTCTACTACCATCCATAGTGGAAAACAAGGAGTTATGAAGTTTGAGTGAGGATTTAAGAATCCTCCAGTTTAGCACAGGAGGCAGTGTGTGTGTAAAATAAACAGGATACACACACTGCTCGAAATGCAAAGCAAGAATCACTAAGAGAAGTATGATTGGGATTAGAAATGCTTTAGTGATTAGCAGTGCAGCTCTGGACTCGTTTGGTTTATCAGAAAAGCTTCAGAGCACTTCTCTGGTTTTTCTCAGAAAACCGAGTGTCGTTTTCTTCTTTGATTCTTGGTCCAGCTTAACAACATAAGTGCATGAAGTGTTTGTTGTAGATCTTCACTCATGATGCATCTTGTGTTCTCCTCTAGAATAAGTTTCTTCATGTATGTCCAAGATTCTTGGAGTATGGATGTAGATTAGATAAAAATGCTCCACATTTGAATGTTTTTCAGCTCTTGTCTCTTTTACCCTTCGTGTGTCTTCTTTTTTGCATTCAAGTCGTGTCATATGCATCTGTTTCTCCAGTGTTCTCTTTCCATCATTTTATAGCTTTCAACTTCGGCAGAAAATAATAATCGGATTTTTCATTGGTACTGGGTATGGTTCGCTGACATGCAACAGAAATCATTAAATAACATTAACTACATTAAAACAATCAAATGTAACCATTATCTAAATAAATAGTATGAAGAGTATAGGGTTTGACTGGTTGGTAAAGCATTAATAGCGTTCTGTTGGTAGAAGTGCACGGTGGACTTTGTGTCGCATAACCTTCCATCGGTAGCTCTTTTGAACTTGCATGAGTAGCTCATATACCGGTGACTTTAGTTCTATCTGTAGATGTCTCTCCATCGGTAGCTCTTTTCATCAGTAGATGTTTGCACATATCGGTAGACTTACACTATCAGCAGACGTCTATTGGTAGCTCTGGTTTGTGATTCAGTACTCGTATCAGTAGGCTTACTCTACTGGTATCTACTAGTAGACATGCACATCGGTAGAATGTCTGTTCTTTTGGTAGACTTCTGTACATATCAGTGACCTTAGTGTATCGGTGACTATGTCTAGTGGTAGACTATGTCTATCGGTAGACTGAGTACCGGTAGCTCTATCTAAAACACAGATCAGTGTCTCAATACTTATCTGTTTCATACAAAACATATCTGAATGGGTTAGAATTAGTTCAGAAATTATATAAACATATATAAACAAGGATTAAACTATCTCAGAGATTATTTTAATATTATTATTATCATCTTGAGCACAGATTAAAAGAATTAATATATAGAAAAACATTATATTGAGATTATCAAAGTATATGAAAGCATAATTGGGATTATCAAAACAGGTGAGGTCAACAATCTCCCCCTATTTGATAATAAAAACTTATTATATTATCATTAAAAAAATATATTAGAGGATATATAATGAAGCTCAATTTTCTTAGAGAAAACATTATGTTATAAAACATAATTTATCAGAGATAGAATTAAATGTATCAGAGATAAAAGAAAAGAACCATGATATCAAAGGTAAAATGTAGTGGTATCAGAGAATATCCGAGAACTAAATGAAATGATATCAGAGGATGAGAGTAAAGGCACTGGTATTAGAGGATGAAATTCAGAGGTATCAAAGAAGCAAAGCATGATTTCTCTTAGATAAAATTTCTCCCCGTTTCATTAATATATCTCCCTCTTTGGATACTTAGAGATTATTTCTCCCCTCTTGTAAAATATTTCTCCCCCTATGTGATAATCCAAAAGTGGGAAATAATAAAGAGAAGTGGAACAATAGGAATAGAAGAAAATCACTTGTATTAAATGTGACAAATAAGTACAAATATAGAAAAACAAAACACAACGGATTCCTATCAAACAATCCAGCTACTGGATCAATACACATCCTCAATGTGAGATTTTCACATGGGGTTAGAAGAGGATGCAGGTGGTGAGGATATTGGTGAAGACTTAGGAATTCTGGAAATGACCACAGGAGGCTGAGCAACTGACACTATGCTTGGCCTATATTGAGGGGTCCTTTGTGTGATCATAGGTGCGAGGCTTCGAATGGCTTGGATAGGAGTCATCTGAATTGGAGAAGTATTAGAGGAAGAGGTAGGCAAAGCAGGAGGGACAATTTCTGGACTAGCATCAATATGCAGAAAAGGCGGCAACCGATTTCTGAAATCCATAATGATTCCTCCTCCTCTCTCCATAGCAGATATGAATTCATCCTTGTTCTCCATAAAATTGTCCAAAGTTGGAGTCAATTATCTTAGATTGTTAACATATTCTCGGAAGGATTTATTGACATGAGGTAGTTTCATATTCTCAATCAGAAGCATAAAATGACTGGTCATTTGGGTCTTTGTGTAAATTTTGGAGAAATAGGAGTCCACCTTTTCATTCAATTCTTTTTGAGAGGCAGAGGCTTCTCTCATATAGTCTTGGACGGTTTTCATAATTTCTCTGGCTGAATCTCTAGTAGAGAGAACAACTCTGCTCAGTTCAGATGAGTCCATAGAGCCACTGCTAGAGGTAGATCGAAGTTTTTCTTTCATCATAGCTCGAAATTGATTCAAATCAATCGAAGGTTTAGATACAAGAGAACCAACAGAGAATTATATAGTCTCCTTAAAGCTTTTGGTCAAACCACTGATATGATTTTGAACATCGGATTCGTGGGTTTTAATATGATCTTTCATAGATGTTTTGAAACATTCAAATACTGAAACCATCTGACTTACAACACTCTTCACATAAGCTAGGCACTTATCTGGTTTGGATTTTGAGTTCATGTAAGAGTCTAAAGAAACAACATATTCCTCTAGAGCTTCAAGATATGCTTCATTTCTAGAAACATGATCCTGACATTATTTAACTACTTACACTATTTCTCCCATAAAATATGATAAATAACATGCAAGATATATTTCAAAAGTTCTTTACAGAATAACCATTTTTCAGAAAAACTGTGCTTCATCTCAGAAACTGAGGCACTAAAAGATTCTTTCAGCTCATCACTTAAGATATCCATACCAGCCTTGGTATCCATCAGCAGGTGAAACTGCTGCAGAGGCTATTTCAGAGGCTAAAATAACCACAGAGTCAGTCATAACTGATTAAATTGAAGATACCATAGAAACTTCCATTTTTTTACCACTTCCACAAAACATTCATTATCATTTTTCTTCAACATATCCAGGTCATTCATTCGGACCACATCTTCATGAAATAACTCAGAATCGACATCATAAGTAATCTTAGGTCTATTGTGAGATGCCTCATTATATGAATCTAAATAGTCTAAACCACAAATTACAAAACCAAGGTCTTTTGCCAAATCATTAAAACCAACAGCCACTGTAACACTTCCAAACTCAGATCGATGCTCCCCCTCAATGGGTGCACCTAAATTAGGATAACATCATACTTATCATCATGATCAGTATCATTCTCAATAGGTCATTCTTCCGGAGGAGAATCTTCCACTATTATTTTCATCGTTGCAGCTGTAGGAGTGTCTTCGGGATTAGGCAAGGGTATGTCAACCTCATTTGCTTCCTCAGTAGGTACTAAATATTGTCTAATCACTGAACTAAGGCTCAAATCAGATGACATATATGCTTCACTCTCATGAACATCTTCGTCATTTTCTATATCAGCCACTCCAACAACCTCTAATGCAGCTTCTTCATTATCTAATTTCTGTTGATATAGATTTTCATGATCTGGGCTAGGAGGCAAATCAGGGTCTCCTCCATCATCCGCAGAGGAATCTTCCTCTTCTGAATTATCACTGTATTCTGGCTCCTCTTCATCAGGTCCCAGACCTGGATCCCTCACATCCTTTGGTCTTGAAGGATGAGTCACATGATTAAACTTGTCATAGACCCTCTGGTCATCAGTGACCCATTCTCCTCTCCAAGGGTTCCAATTTATTTTCATGCACTTACAAATTGTGGTTGTGATACAGAATTTATTCTTCACTACCCCTGTCTCATCTTGAGACTCATCAACCCCATTTACCTTGATCATCACATAGATTAACTTAGCAAAGAATAGGGCATTTGTCTTTGATTTTGGCCTTGTCATATCATCCATTTTGAGCATCAACAATCTGCACAAATTAACCTTTACACAATTTTTTAATAGGTGTAGGAGATAAATATCATGGTATCTCAAATCGGCAAAGTCTCCTCTCATGGGTATCAAGACATGTTGAACAAATTTAAACAGAAATCTGTTATCTCCATCCATTTATGCAGCTACTACTTGTCTTTGACTATCATCTCCTGTCAGCTCTTCCAAAACAGTCTCATAATCGAAAATGTCACTCGTAGGTGGAATGGCTCTCATTACATATCCAGATACTTTTTCATGTGGAACTTTCAAGCACTCATCCCATTCAACAGATGAAAATGATATCTCTTATCCATTCACAAAATAATTTACTCAATTTTCATTCTATGATTCTTCAAAGGTTACAAAATCATAAAATTATTTCACTAATTTTCGAAAGTAAGGACCAATGTCGTTTGAAAAACACTCTACCCATTTTTGATCTTCAAGAACATCGAGCACTAAGGACCTGCTAGGCAGTATCTATTCTACACACAGTTCCTTTTCAATCACAATAACTCGATTTTGTAGATGAGGATTCACTGGTCATCTCCCCGACCTAGTTCTAGAAACACTTCCACTACCACTTGCTTCTTGTTCGATCCTCTACTTCTTTGTTTTCGGCTCAACAGAATCATCTCTGACGGTAGGAAGTTTGATTTTTCCCATCACTGGTTCAAAGGATATAGGGTTCTATAAGGATTCAGGAGCTAAGGTTTGAGGGTTATGGTTTGAGGCTCGGTGGATTTAGAAGTGGATCAGAACTTAGTATTATCATTTAGGAATCATAAAATAAATAAATAAAATGAAATAAAGTAAAAACGATTCAGATTATGGCAGCAGAAAGAAGTTTTAAAACAACGCACATCGGTGAGAATTTCATATCAGTGAGGTTTTACATTGGTGAGGTTTTCTATTAGTGAGGTTTTACATCGGTGAGGTTTTATATCAGTGATGTTTTACATCAGTGAGGTTTTTACATTGGTGAGAATATCACATCGGTGAAAATTTTACATTGGTAAGAATATATACTAATTCTGGTTAAACATTCATAACTTGTGTCTAATGTAACTTAACCTATCTGAACTCAAATGTTTAGTGAAAATGTCAGCTAGTTGATGTTCAGTTCCTATAAACTCAAGAGTAATATCACCCTTTTGGTAATGATCCCTCATGAAATGGTTCTTTACATCAAAGTGTATGGTCCTAGAGTGAAATACAGGGTTCTTCGAGATATTTATTGAACTAGTATTGTCACAGTTGATTGACACGTGCCTAAAGTCATATCCATAGTCCAAAAGAGGGTGTTTTATCCACAAAATTTGTGCACAAAAAATACCAGCACCTATGTACTCTGCTTTGGCAGTGGATAATGCTACAGAATTCTACTTTATACTACACCAAGATACTAACGACATTCTTAATAAATGACATGTTCCTGAAGTGCTCTTTCAATCCAACTTGCAACAAGCAAAATCAGCATCTGAATAACTCATTAACTCAATGGGTTGTCCTTCTGGGTAAACAAACCAATGTTTACAGTATGTTTAAGATAATTAAAAATTCATTAAAGATCATGTAAATGTTATTCATTTGGATTAGCTTGAAATATTGCACACACACACACACACTAAACATAATATCTGGTTGACTAGCAGTAAGGTAAAGTTAGCTTCCAATCACACCTCTGTAATTGGTTTGATCCACTCGTTTCCCAGTTTCATCTGCATCCAATATACAAACAGTACTCAAAGGAGTTTCACTTTACTTAATATTATCCAAACCAATACGTTTTAAAAAGATCCTAAGTGTATTTACTTTGATTCAAGACAATACCATTTTCATTTTGAAACACTTGAAATCCAAGAAAATATTTATGTTCTCCCATTAAACTCATTTCAAATTAATTTTTCATACATTTTGAAAAATCATTACATAAAGAATGTTTAGAGGATCCAAAAATAATATCATCAACATATATTTGAACTATTAAAACCTCTTTATAAATTAATTTAATAAAAAGAGATGGATTATCAATCCCTTTAGTAAAACATTTTGAAATAATAAAATTACTAAGTCTATCATACCATGCTCTTAGAGATTGTTTTAACCCATATAAAGCTTTTTAAAGTTTAAAAACATGATTTGGAAAATTAGGATTAATAAATCCAGGTGGTTGTTCAACAAAAACATCTTCAACAATAAAACAATTAACAAAAGAACTTTTGATATCCATTTGATATAACTTGAAATTCAGATGAGCAACATATGCAAGTAAGATCGTAATAGATTCTAATAGGGCTACTGGTGCAAAGGTTTCCTCATAGTCTATTCATTATTAATGACTATATCCTTGTGAAACTATTCTATCTTGGTTTCTAACTATGTTTCCAGACTCATATAATTTATTTCAAAAAACCCATTTTGTGCCTATTGTTAAAGTGTCCTTAGGTCTGTCATCTAATTCAATGACATTGTTTCATTAAAATTGATTTAACTCTTCTTGCATAGCCATTACCCAAAATTCATCATTGATAGCATCATTTATATTTTTAGGTTCTATCTGTGAAAAAAGGCTTGATGTTCAACCAGATTTCTTAGAGAAGATCTAGTCTATGTCCCTCTATCATGATTTCCAACAACAACATCCAAAAGATGTTTCTTTAGAATCCTTGTTGATCTAGTAATGGAAGGACAAGAAATTTCAGGTTCATCTATAGGTTCGGGTTCCATAGCAGCAGATTCTGGAATATGTCCAGAACTGGATGTTTTTATAGCAGGTTCTTTAGATTTATCATTATGGTCGAATACTCAAATCCTCCTCAAGATTTTCAAGAGAGGTTTTAGGCTCATGTGGATCAGTTTCATCAAACTTGATGTGAACAGATTCTTCCACACATTTGGTTCATTTATTAAAGAATCTATAGGCTTTTCTAGTAAAATAATAAACCAAAAAAATTCCTTCATCACTCTTAGAAGAAAACTTGTCCAGATTATCCATTTTATTAAGAATAAAAACATTGCATCCAAAGTAACTAATGTAACTAACTGTTGGTTTTATATTATTCCACAACTCATAAGGGGCCTTCTTAAGAACTGGTCTAATTAAGACTATATTCATAATATAACAATATGTATTCACATATTCAACCCAAAAGTAAATAAGCAGGTCATATTCATTAAGCAAGGTTCTAACTATTTCTTAAAGGGTTCTATTCCTTCTTTCTACTACACCATTCTGCTGAGGTGTTCTAGGAGCTGATATGTTGTGACTATAACCATTATGTGATAAATAATATTCAAATTCATGATTTTAAAACTCACATCCATGATCACTTTTTAGAGTTTTAATCTTATTTCCACTAAGATTTTCTACAGATTTGGAGTATTTAACAAAATAAGAACAAGCTTCAATTTTGTGAGCTAAGAAGTATACCCAAGTATATATAGAAAATTCAACAACTAAAACATAGACATAGTGCTTCCCATTTAAACTAGAAACTCTTGATGGTCCAAATAAGTCCATGTGAACCAGCTCGAGAGGTTGAGAAGTTGAAACTTCTTTCTTTGATTTAAAAGAAACATTATGTTGCTTTCCCTTTTGATAGGTATTACAAACTCTATAATTTGGGAATTCAATTTTAGGTAGGTATCTAAATAAGTTCTTTCTAGTTAATTTTCTAGGTAAATAGATGTTGTAGTTTCCTAATCTTCTATTCCAAAGCCAAGAATATTTATGAAAAGAATTTAGGCAAGTAACATTTTGCGTAGCTAATGAATTTAAATCAACTTCATAAACATTTTCATTTCATAAAGTAGAAAATACTAAAAAAAATATCGAATTAAAAAAATTACAAGAATCATTTTCAAACATCACATTAAATCCATCATCACATAATTGAGATATACTTAACAGGTTATATTTATGTCCATCAACAAATAAAACTTTGGAAATTAAAACTGAATCAGTGTTACCAATTTGGCCTAGGCCGATGATCATTCCTTTAGAATTATCACCAAAGGTGACATGGCATCCATCAACCTTTATTAAACTTTTTAAGCATGAATAATATCCAGATATATATCTTGAACATCCACTTTCCAAGTACCATAACTTCTTGTGAGAACTCTTTAAGCATGTTTCGAACAAAATAGATATAGATTGGAAATTGTTTTGGTACCCAGATCTTCTTGGGTCCAGAAAGATAAGAAATCAAAGCTTTAGGTTCCTATATTTGTCATATGGGTCTCATATAATTTATAGAATCAATATATTTTGAAAGATAAACGTTAGTTGATCTATAACCATATGAATAACTGGTTGAAGCATAGGGATTTCCAGAACTAGAATAAGCAGAATTTTGTCCAGACATAGGAATAAATCGATTCATAACAAGTTGTCTCTGTCCATGTTTGTATCCTATTCCAGTAGTGTATTTTGGTGCAACTTGTTTTCCTAGAATTTGAGTTAGTGTATCCTTTCCATTTGTAAACATCTTTAATTCTTTTCTAAGTTCCTCATTTGACATTTTCTGTTCTGTATTTTCCTTTAATAGTGGATCATTTTGCACTTTTTCAATTGAAAGTTCAGTTTTAACAGAAGTAGTGAGAGCATGATATTTATTTAATGATTTCTATTTATCCTTAAGTTCATTTCATGTATCATCCAGCATATTATAGTATCCAAATAATTCCTCAGTAGTCATGTTTTCAGAATCAGAATCAGATTCTTCATCATCTTCAGAATAATTAGAATTTAAAACAAGAGTATCTAAAGTTACCTCAGATGTGTTTGTCATGAAACACATGTTGGAATGATTCTTTCAGAATCAGTAGCTTCTGATTGACCTGTGTTGTCTTCAGATGCACTCCAGGTAGCCTTCATAGATTTCTTGTACTTCTTGTCCTGATAATCATATTTCTTTTTGACTTTTAACTTTGGACAATCAGCCTTGATGTGTCCTTTCCTTTAACACTCATAGAATACTATTTCATTATCCTTGTCATCTTTCTTCCAATCCTTTTTCCAGTGTCCCCTACTTTCATACCTTCTTGTGTAGTTAGATTTCCTGAAGAATTTATTCTTCCTATAAAACTTCTTGAATCTTCTAGATATCTGAGCCATCTCAGCATCATTGTCTGAATCAGAATCTTTACTAGTTGAACTCTCAGAATGTATTTTCATTTTATCATTGTCTTTAATCTTAGAAAAACTAGACATGAAAGCTACAGATTGTATCTTAGGTTAATCATATTCCCCCTTATTCACCTTGAGTTATTCATCATACATCATTAATTTACCAACAATCCCATTTACTGGCAGTGCTCCAATGTCACATGACTCACTGATTGAGACAGAGGTGCCTCTCCATCGTTTTGGAAGACATCGTAGTATCCCCAAAATTTGTTCCTTAGCTGGAATAGCTTTCCCAAGTGAACTTATTGTATTGACTATCTCATTAAACCTGAGATACATATCAGAAATAGGTTTATCAGTTTTCATTTTAAAATTGTCATATTTAATAGTATATGTATTCAATCTCATTTCTTTAACATTGGTTGTTCTTTCATGAGAAAAACTCAATGTATCCCATATTTCAAAGGCAGTTTTACAAGAATAAATTCTATTAAACTCTTCATCTCCTAAATCACAGTACATGGCATTCATTGATTTACAAATATTATTGTAAGAAGTATTTGTAGGTTCATCCCATGTTGTCCTTTCAGTTTCTGTATTTCTATATTGAGACTCTATAGCAGTCCAAATATCAAAACCCAAACTTTTTAAATGAATTTTCATTTTCAGTTTCCACTGGTCATAGTTTGTACCATTGAAGAAAGGTGGCCGGTTAGTTGCAGGACCCTTTAGTTTATTATCCATAACTAGATTTTAGAAAATATTTCTAAAGAGATAAAAATTTAGAACTAACAGAAATTTAAGATCTTTAATGATGAAACAAAAATCACAGTTGAAAAATAGATTATTTCAAAAATCATTGAAAAAAAAACAAACCATTGATACCAAATGTTGGTTGGAGTGGATACTCAAGAAGGGGGGGTGAATTGAGTTCCAATTAAAATTTTTGTTAAAAATGTTTCTATTAAAATCCCCCAATTTAAAAACAAAGTTAAACTGTAGTGAATCTATACAGAGTGTAAAGGTTCAATTAGTTTCTCATAGATTGAATAGGTCTCAGTTAACTTAATTTTGAAGACTAAATTAACTATTGAAACTAACGTACTGGTGTACAATAAATATAAACACTTGCGAATTTAACTATCACAGTCCCTTTAAAATAGTTTTGTATTTCAATGTAATAAGCAGCAAAATATGTAAAATATATATGTAATACTTATAGACATAAAATAAAAGCACAGAAAAGTTAACCAAGAGGTTCAGTCTCAAGCCGTGACTTTGTCCTCTCAACAATTTATATAAATTGATCCACACCCTGGATCAGGGGTAAGCAACAGTACACTATTGTCCAGGTACAAAGACCTCTACCATAGTTCTTCATGGGAAAAAAACAACAGCTCGTAGGTTGTTCAGGTCTTAATCGACCTGTACCACCATCCACAATGGGAATCAAGGAGTTATGGAGATTGAGTGAGGATTTAAGAATCCTCCAGTTTAGAACAGGAGGAAGTGTGTGTGTGAAATAAATAGGATACACACAATACTAAAAATGTAAAGAAATAATCACTAATAGAGGTATGATTGAGTTTATAAAAAATGATTTAGCTATTAGATGTGTAGCTCTGGAGTCGTTTGGTTTATTAGAAAAGCTTCTGATTCCTTATCTGGTTTTTCTCAGAAAACAATGTGTTGTTTTCTTCTTTGATTCTTGGTCTAACATAACATCTCGGGTGCATGAAGTGTTTGTTGTAGTTCTTCACTCAAGATGCATCTTGTGCTCTCCTCTAGAATAAGTTTCTTCGTGTATGTCCAAGATTCATGGAGTATGGATGTATATTAGAGAAAAATGCTCCACATTTGAATTATGTTCAGCTCTTGGCACTTTCACCCTTCGTGTGTCTTTATTTTTGCTTTTCTAGGAGTGTCATATGAATCATTATCTCTAGTGTTCTCTTTCGATCACTTTATAGCTTTAAGCTTAGGTAGAAAAGAATAATCACCTTTTTCATGGGTACTAGGTACGGTTCCCTGACATGCAATAGAAATCATTAAATAACATTAACTGCATTAATACCAGCAAATGTAACTATTGGCTAAAAAAATAAATAGTATGAAGAGTATAGGGTTTTACTGGTTGGTCAAGAATTAGTATAGTTCTATTGGTAGATGTGCACAGTGGACATTGTGTCACAGAACCTTCCATCAGTAGCTCTTTTGAACTTGCATCGGTAGCTCATATAACGGTGACTTCAGTTCCATCGATAGTTGTCTCTCCATCAGTAGCTCTTTTCATCAGTAGTTGTTTGCACGTATCGGTAGACTTACACTATCAGCAGACTTCTATCGGTATATCTGGTTTTTGGTTCAGTACTTGTATAAGTAGGCTTGCTCTACTGGTAACTTCTAGAAGACATGCACATCGGTAGCATGTCTTGTAGCGACTCGGGTTTTTGGCCCTGTCAGACTCTGGAATATTTCTACGAATAAATCCAGAGCTAGGCACGAAGACGGCGTGCGATTCCGAGGCCCGGTGTGCCCGGAATTAATTTTATAAAAATAATAAGTATTTTTTAATACTATGCACGTGGCGGGGGTGTGATATATCCTAAACGGTAGCTCATAATGGGAATCTTGAGGACACGGTTGCGTCCGGAACGTGCCGTTTACCCTAGGCGGGACGTAAACTTTGCGGTCGCGGGCCTGCGGTGAGAAACGCCACCAGGGGCGTTTCCGTTAATAAGTAGCAACTTAGTGGGCGAGCGTCGCCTCGAATAACTTCTGAACGGAGTCTCGGATGGAAAATCTGAGACTGCCGTTGCGTTCAGAATGGCGCGTTTACCCTAGGGGTGACCTTACTTTTGTTTGCATCGGACGTCGGGTCCGAGGCGAGTTTGGCGCCGGCGGGTGGCTGATATAAATATCAGCCCCCCCCCCTTTAATCGTTCTTCGTCGTTCTTCGCCGTTCTTCGCCGCCACTCCGCCGAATCGAGCAAATAGAGCGCCCACGAGCTCAGAATTCGACGGCGGACGTTCCAGGAGCGCGCAGCGGAAGCTCGGGAGCGCGGATCTGAGGCAGAACGTCGGCGTTTCGCCCACGAGGTAGGCGGTTTGAGTTTTACAATCCCGGATCCCATTTCTGTGTTGTTTTTCTTCAAATTTTCATAATATTTGTATAGTTCGGGTCCGGAGCTTTTCAAAACATGTTTCGGATCTGAATTTGGAGCACCGGGGTGCTCCCGGTGGCTCCCGGAAGTTTTCCGGCGAAAACCCGGTTTTCCGGCGGCGGCCATGGCGGAATCCGGCGATGGCGCGGCAGCGCGGCGGCGGTTTCCGGTGGCGGCGGCGGCGGCGCGGCGGAGTCCGGCGGCGGCGCGGTTGTTTCCGGCGACCCTGCGGTGGTCCGGCCAGTTTGTTCCGGGGGTTCTTTAAACCCCGTAACTCGCAAACCGTAACTCCGATTTGCGAGCCGTTTGCGGCGACGCGCTCCTTGCGTCGAGACGGACCTTTTGAAATCACTTTGATATTTTTATGGTTCGGGATCGTGGCCCGGGAGTTAGAAACGTCGTATAAAATAATATTATTTTATTATTTTACGACTTCGGGTCGTTGTAACTTCTACCCGGAGTGTCCGATTGACGTGCCGTCAGTGGCATGGAGACCCTGATGGTACGACGGACTTTTTGAGATGGTTTCCGGGTGTTGGGACTGCGAACGGGGTATGGGCCCCACGAGGCCGGGTTTTGGCGTTTGCGGGGAAACGCAGCTTTTGCACCAGGAGTCCGATTTTGACGGATGAATAGTCGATCCTGTGTGTTTTTCCCAGAGGATCGCAATGGTGCGATCCGTTCGATGAGATTCGGAATCCAGGCGTGGGCCCCACCCGAGCTGGCCTTCGGTGAATAATACCTTTTTCACCAGGAGTCCGTTTTGGGCGAGCGAGTAGTCGATTCCGCTTGTTTTTCCGAGGGGATCGCTGTGGTGCGATCCGCTCGATGGGTTTCGGGATCGTAGCGTGGGCCCCGCGCGAGCTAGCTGCGGTGAATAGTTCCTTTTTCACCGGTGCTCTGTTCCGGGCGAGTAAACAGCCTATCCTGCATGTTTTTCCCCGTGGAACGCGATAGTGGCCTCGGTTTTGGCTTCGGAGGTGCGCAGTGTGGATTTGGGGCAAGTCGCTCGGGTAGCGACGTTTGGACCAGCAGTGGTTGAGGGTTCTCCTTTGGTTCGTTCCTACGAGGGTTCGTGTGGTATCACAACCTTCGTATGAGTTTTTGATCCTCTCGATGGGATGTTTAAACTGTTAGAGTTGTGGTATCCCTCCGGTGGGCCCGGAGTGGATCCTCTAGCATCTTTACCCTAGATCGGGTTCTTGGTATCGCTGTGACCGCTTATTCATGGGCAGTGATCCCCTATCTAGCAGGTTAACCCCGTAGGGTTTGTGGCATCATCGGGAATATGATCCCCTACGCGGTGGGTCGTGCATAGTATGGTTGTGGCATCATCGGGTTTACGATCCCCTACTCAGCATTATGTTTATAGTAGGGTTGCGGTATCGTTGGTTATACGATCCCCTACTCAACGCTTGGTGTCGGTAGGGTTGCGGTATCATTGGTTATGCGATCCCCTACTCAGCGCGAGGTTTCGGTAGGGTTGCGGCATCGTCGGTTCGATCCCCTACATCGCGAGTTATACCAGATAGGGTTCTGGTATCGTCGTGACCATATTTATATGGACGATGATCCTCTATCTGAGTGTGAAGCTTCTGTCGAGTGCAGATCGGGTTGTGGTATCCCCTAGCGGATCCTGGGTGTGATCCCCCATCTGTGAGAACTACGTATGCCAGATCGGGTCGTGGTATCCCCCAGCGGACCCTGGGAGTGATCCCCTATCTGTGAGTTACGTATACCGGAGTGGGTCTTGGTATCCCCTAGCGGACCCTAGCGGCGATCCCCTCTCCGAGGAGTTTGGTGGTTATGCTGTTTCAGCGATGTTTCCTCAGTGATGCTATCCGACGAGCGTGGTCTCTCGGGTGAGCGTCTGTGATGTTTGCGAGTATCTTGATGGAGTTTATCTCTTGGATGAGTGTCATCTGGTATGACAATGTTCGTAGTGTACTCTCCCTGTTGTGGACAGTTGCTGGTGACGAGGTCGGTACCTCTTGTTGCTTTGTGGCGTGAGCTGTGTATATCTGGATTGTTCAAGGTGTAAGTATGGGCATACACCTGAGCTGAGCTGGGCTGACTAGTTGTGTTAGCCGAGGATGGTCACGAGATGGAGTTTCTCTCTCGTCTGGGTTCCCTCTTGCTGGGTTGAGCAGACTATTGCCTTTCAGTTCCTCCCTTGGGTTTTGGATTTTTGGGGTGCATACTGAGTATGTTTATACTCACCCCTGCACGGGCTTTGCCCGCACATGTTTGTGTCTTATGCAGACCACAGGCCTTTTGACGGAGTCCCAGGAGGACCCAGAGCAGGCAGAGCTTAGTGAGCGAGTGGACCGGGGTGTTTACCGGAGCTGTGCCGAGGGAGCTTTCCGGCGGGTGTTGTGGAAGCGTTCCCCTTCTTCAGAGCAGGTTGGATACGCTTTTGTGTTTTCATTTGGTGGGCCCTGTTTTGCCCTTGTACTTTTGCTTTGCACTCTGGTTTGGATTAGATTGTATGCATGCATTTACTTTCCAGTTTCTATATCTCTGCACTGTTGCATGGAGGTGTTTGTGGGTGCGTGTGTACAGGTACATTAGGCTAATGCCTCCCATGTGTGTGATAGCCTACTCAGCGCTGGTCGCCAGCCCCTGGCCTATTGGAGGCGGGCTTGGGGAGTCACGGCTCGAGCCCCGTTGGGTCGGGTCGTGACAGAGTGGTATCAGAGGAGGTTCCACCTTTGGGATCTCAGAGCGTAGCTGGTCTAGCTGTGAGCTTGGTTTGGGTTGCATAGCGGCAGTGTTAGGATGTTTCGAGTTCGACTTTCAGGCCAGGGACTCCAGTGTTGGTGTGGCGGCTGATGTATCCATACACCAGGACTCTGATAACCCGCCTTTTGACTCGGGACATTCGTACACTGGTCGCGGGGACATATTGGTGCATGCATCATATAGGACTGGGTATTTGGGGTTTCCTTGTCCTACTAGAGTCAACTCTCCGGATATACTCTTTGACCGTGGTGCTTCTTGAGTGTATTTCAGGATGCCTCCACGACGACAGCCAGTGAGGGTTCCGCGACAGGATTGTGCTGATGACCCGCCCCGTGTAGAGGTTGTGGAGCAGGGCGCAGGTTCTGAGGTTGCTTCTCCAGGTGGTCTGCCGGTTGAGCCACCACCTGTCGAGCAGCTGATTGTACCGGCGGGGTAGGACGAGGTTGCGCGCAGGTTGAGTGTGCTGCACGAGTTCCAGAGGCAGCGACCTCTGAGGTTTTGGGGTGATCCAGACCCCCAGGAAGCTGATGACTGGCTTGAGGCAGTCACCCGAGTTTTCCGCCTAGTGAGGACACCTCCAGATCAGATGGTGGTCGTAGCGGCGAGCCTTTTGCTTGGTTCGGCCGGGCGATGGTGGAGTTTGGTGACGCAATCCCATGATGAGGAGACACTCACGTGGGCAGAGTTTGAGCGGCTCTTCAGGAAGGAGTTCTATCCGGTGATGCTGAGGTCAGTGCGGATCCAGAAGCTTCTGCAGCTTCGTCAGGAGAGCATGACTGTGTCGGAGTACACAGCGAGGTTTACAGACCTGTCGCGCTACTCCCTGGATATGGTTCGAGACCCGTTCTTTAGGGCTCGGACCTTCGAGTAGGGCTTACGCAGGGATATCCGAGGAGGTGTGGTTTCCTTGTGCCTGCCCACCTATGCTGGAGTGCTGGAGCGAGCGCTGGTGGTGGAGAGCTTTCTGGCCGAGCAGATCTCGCCTGTTAGTGCTGGGAACTCGAGATCTGAGACTTCGTCGGTCGGTTCGGCATCTGGTAGCCGACGTCAGACTCAGGGGTCTGGACGTGGCCGACGATACAGGAGGCGACCCCAGGATAGAGGATCTGAGCCTCGGGGCTCACAGGGCTCGCAGGCCAGTTTTGGTCAGCCGCAGGAGAGGCGGTGTTACGCTTGCGATGGTCGGGGACATCTTGCTAGAGATTGTCCCACCCGACATGCTGCTGAGAGGGAGCCGGTCGATGGACCGCCTTGGCAGTGGCAGCGTCTCGAGCAAGGAGGTCCGCAGGGCGGCGGACGTGGCGGCGGAGCTGGTGCAGCGGGAGGCGGTGGTAGGAAGTACCAGTTGCCACCACCCCCACCCCCAGGTGGTCCACGCCAAGCTCAGGGAGCTGGTGGTCGAGGGCGAGGACAGCTTCATACCCTGGAGGCTGTTGACCCAGAGGCACCGCGGATTTATAGAGGTACGCCTTGTGTCTTTTCTAATTACTGCAGTAGTTTGTCAGACACTGTTTAGAGGTACTCTTTCCTTTTGTTGCTTGCTCGAGTTTTGTTCAGGGCGTTGGTAAGACCCTGAGTGGTTGTTGTTGGTGAGCTCGCTGGTGTGTGAGACCCAGTTGAGAGTTCAGTCGCTTTCCTTGTGCTTGGGGCTTTTCGGGGACGAAAAGTTCTAAGGGGGGAGGATGTAGCGACTCGGGTTTTTGGCCCTGTCAGACTCTGGAATATTTTTACAAATAATTCCAGAGCTAGGCGCGAAGACGACGTGCGATTCCGAGGCCCGGTGTGCCCGGAATTAATTTTATAAAAATATTAAGTATTTTTTTATACTATGAACGTGGCGGGGGTGTGATATCTCCTAAACGGTAGCTCAGAACGGGAATCTGAGGACACGGTTGCGTCTGGAACGTGCCGTTTACCCTAGGCGGGGCGTAAACTTTGCGGGCGCGGGCCTGCGGTGAGAAACGCCACCAGGGGCGTTTTCGTAAATAAGTAGCAACTTAGTGGGCGAGCGTCGGCTCGAATAACTTCTGAACGGAGTCTCGGATGGAAAATCTGAGACCGCCGTTGCGTTCAGAACGGCGCGTTTACCCTAGGGGTGACCTTACTTTTGTTCGCATCGGACGTCGGGTCCGAGGCGAGTTTGGCGCCGGCGGGTGGCTGATATAAATATCAGCCCCCCCCCCTCTTTTAATCGTTCTTCGTCGTTCTTCGCCGTTCTTCGCCGCCACTCCGCCGAATCGAGCAAACAGAGCGCCCACGAGCTCAGAATTCGACGGCGGATGTTCCAGGAGCGCGCAGCGGAAGCTCGGGAGCGCGGATCTGAGGCAGAACGTCGGCGTTTCGCCCGCGAGGTAGGCGGTTTGAGTTTTACAATCCCGGATCCCGTTTTTGTGTTGTTTCTATTCAAATTTTCATAAGATTTGTATAGTTCGGGTCCGGAGATTTTCAAAACATGTTTCAGATCTGAATTTGGAGCACCGGGGTGCTCCCGGTGGCTCTCGGAAGTTTTCCGGCGAAAACCCGGTTTTCCGGCGGCGGCCATGGCGGAATCCGGCGACGGCGCGGCGGCGCGGCGGCAGTTTCCGGTGGCGGCGGCGGCGACGCGGCGGAGTCCGGCGGCGGCGCGGTTGTTTCCGGCGACCCTGCGGTGGTCCGGCCAGTTTGTTCCAGGGGTTCTTTAAACTCCCGTAACTCGCAAACCGTAACTCCGATTTGCGAGCCGTTTGCGGCGACGCGCTCCTTGCGTCGAGACAGACCTTTTGAAATCACTTTGATATTTTTATGGTTCGGGATCGTGGCCCGGGAGTTAGAAACGTCGTATAAAATAATATTATTTTATTATTTTACGACTTCGGGTCGTTGTAACTTCTACCCGGAGTGTCCGATTGACGTGTCGTCAGTGGCATGGAGACCCTGATGGTACGACGGACTTTTTGAGATGGTTTTCGGGTGTTGGGACTGCGAACGGGGTGCGGGCCCCACGAGGCCGGGTTTTGGCGTTTGCGGGGAAACGCAGCTTTTGCACCAGGAGTCCGATTTTGACGGATGAATAGTCGATCCTGTGTGTTTTTCCGAAAGGATCGCAATGGTACGATCCGTTCGATGAGATTCGGAATCCAGGCGTGGGCCCCACCCGAGCTGGCCTTCGGTGAATAATACCTTTTTCACCAGGAGTCTGTTTTGGGCGAGCGAGTAGTCGATTTCTCTTGTTTTTCCGAGGGGATCGCCGTGGTGCGATCCGCTCGTTGGGTTTCGGGATCGTAGCGTGAGCCCCGTGCGAGCTAGCTACGGTGAATAGTTCCTTTTTCACCGGTGCTCCGTTCCGGGCGAGTAAACAGGCTATCCTGCATGTTTTTCCGCGTGGAACGCGATAGTGGCCTCGGTTTTGGCTTCGGAGGTGCGCAGTGTGGATTTGGAGCAATTCGTTCGAGTAGCGACGTTTGGACCAGCAGTGGTTGAGGGTTCTCCCTTGGTTCCTTCCTACGAGGGTTCGTGTGGTATCACAACCTTCGTATGAGTTTGTGATACTCTCGATGGGATGTATAAACTGTTAGAGTTGTGGTATCCCTCCGGTGGGCCCGGAGTGGATCCTCTAGCATCTTTACCCTAGATCGGGTTCTTGGTATCGCTGTGACCGCTTATTCACGGGCAGTGATCCCCTATCTAGCAGGTTAACCCGTATGGTTTGTGGCATCATCGGGAATATGATCCCCTACGCGGTGGGTCGTGCATAGTAGGGTTGTGGCATCGTCGGGTTTACGATCCCCTACTCAGCATGATGTTTATAGTAGGGTTGCGGTATCGTTGGTTATACGATCCCCTACTCAGCGCTTGGTGTCGGTAGGGTTGCGGTATCGTTGGTTATGCGATCCCCTACATCGCGAGTTATACCAGATAGGGTTCTGGTATCGTCGTGACCATCTTTATATGGACGATGATCCTCTATCTGAGTGTGAAGCTTCTGTCGAGTGCAGATCGGGTTGTGGTATCCCCCAGCGGATCCTGGGTGTGATCCCCCATCTTTGAGAACTACGTATGCCAGATCGGGTCGTGGTATCCCCCAGCGGACCATGGGAGTGATCCCCTATCTGTGAGTTACGTATACCGGAGTGGGTCTTGGTATCCCCTAGCGGACCCTAGCGGCGATCCCCTCTCCGAGGAGTTTGGTGGTTATGCTGTTTCAGCGATGTTTCCTCAGTGATGCTATCCGACGAGCGTGGTCTCTTGGGTGAGGGTCTGTGATGTTTGCGAGTATCTCGATGGAGTGTATCTCTTGGATGAGTGTCATCTGGTATGACAGTGTTCGTAGTGTACTCTCCCTGTTGTGGACAGTTGCTGGTGACGAGGTCGGTACCTCTTGTTGCTTTGTGGCGTGAGCTGTGTATATCTGGATTGTTCAAGGTGTATGTATGGGCATACACCTGAGCTGAGACGGACTGACTAGTTGTGTTAGCCGAGGATGGTCACGAGATGGAGTTTCTCTCTCGTCTGGGTTCCCTCTTGCTGGGTTGAGCAGACTGTTGCCTTTCAGTTGCTCCCTTGGGTTTTGGGTTTTTGGGGTGCCTACTGAGTATGTTTATACTCACCCCTGCACGGGCTTTGCCCGCATATGTTTGTGTCTTGTGCAGACCACAGGCCTTTTGACGGAGTCCCAGGAGGACCCGGAGCAGGCGGAGCTTAGTGAGCGAGTGGACCGGGGTGTTTACCGGAGCTGTGCCGAGGGAGCTTTCCGGCGGGTGTTGTGGCAGCGTTCCCCTTCTTCAGAGCAGGTTGGATATGCTTTTGTGTTTTCTTTTGGTGGGCCCTGTTTTTCCCTTGTACTTTTGCTGTTGCACTCTGGTTTGGATTAGATTGTATGCATGCATTTACTTTCCAGTTTCTATATCTCTTCACTGTTGCATGGAGGTGTTTGTGGGTGCGTGTGTACAGGTACCTTAGGCTAATGCCTCCCATGTGTGTGATAGCCTACTCGGCGCTGGTCGCCAGCCCCTGGCGTATTGGAGGCGGGCTTGGGGAGTCGCGGCTCGAGCCCCGTTGGGTCGGGTCGTGACATGTCTTTTCTATTGGTGGACTTCTGTACATATCAGTGACCTTAGTGTATCGGTGACTCTGTCTATCGGTAAGACTAAGCCTATCAGTAGAATGAGTACCGGTATCTCTATCTAAAACACAGATCAATGACTTAATACTTATCTGTTTCATACACAACATATCTGAATGGGTTAGAATTACTTCAGAACTTATATATACATAGATAAACAAGGATTAAACTATCTTAGGGATTATTTTAATATTATTATCATCTTGAGCACAGATTGAAAGAATTAATATATAGAAAAAAATTAGATTGAGATTATCAAAGTATATGAAAGCATAATTGGTATTATCAAAACAGGTGAGGTCAATAGATATGATATAATTTCCATATTTAAATAACAACATTAATATTATGTTCCTGTTTATTAAAACTCAGCATCTTGTTTACTACTTTCTATTGATGAAATTAAATTATCTAAATGAAATATAATGAATTATTGTGGAGTTAGATCCATAATAGCGGGATATTATCCCTTTGTATTTCCACAATCAATTCTCTTGTCATCTAAGGGATAATGTATAGTTCTGAGTTGGCATATCACACACATTATAGGACTTATATTAAGTTTCACATACCGACACACAAACAAACACATCTATACAACCTAATACAATTATTAATGAAAGGGTGTAATTGATACAAATAATGAATCAATAAAACTATTCCCACACCACAGTATGAAAAAATAAATAAAATATTATGGTCATAATATAATCCCACTATAACTATGATAAATTAAATCCTATAATTAAAAGGTTGTTGTTTATAGGATGAAAATCTGGGAATTATCTATGGTGCATATTATGTAAGACTAATTAAGACATTATTGAGTGGTATGTAAACTAAATAATACATGATATGTGTGGAAAGATACCATGTATGTCCCACTATATACAAACCATGTACAAAACCATAAAAATCAAAAATCAAAAAGTCTCTGAATAGAGTCATAAAAATAATACATAGATGAGTCTATCATTTTGTCGTATAATAATTAAACAAAAATCAAACTATATATTTTTAAGATAAAAACCATATCTCTAGTATGATAACACCCTCACTTAAATCCTATGATTCCATTATTGGCTATCAAGTAATATCATAATTGATAAATTAGTCATTGGATATTGACAACCTTGATTGAACTTAACAAAGTGGTCATTCTCATCGGGCCTCTCCTTGAAGAGATGCCCATTGGAACTATGATTATGTTGATAAATGTGTGTGGGTTAAAACATATAGCATATTGGGGATACTTATGCAAATCTGGATTTACACACTAGGATGATGATCACACGTGGTAAATGTTTATAATGGGAAACCCAAACCTACCTATGGACGAATTATATAGTATTACATGTATAGCCATATGAAGGGATACCAAAATATATCATGTAGTAGTCTATAGTGGGGATAAAACATCCCAATATTAGGATTGTATTCCCCATGTTACACCTCGAACCTAGTTACCCAGAGTTAGTGCATTATTATATAACATTGGCATGATAACAAAAGAACAAATCTCGAAAGACCGACTAGTATCGTAGCCTTGGAAACACTAGATACATTCATAAAATTTACATTACATCATAATGTGAAAAATACAACAAAATCGTGTCTCCACACTCATATCCCCTTATACTATCCCTGCAGGTCATTCATAAAATACTTCTTCACATCCTAGGGAAAATAAAACATAGAAAGGGGTGAGCTCAAATGCCCAGTAAGGATAAAAATATTGCATAATCTTTCATTAATAAGCATAAACATTTATGAAAATGTATAACTAAACAAAATCCTTTTAAAATTCAACTTCAGCAAAATATGGAAATGATAAAATGAAATAATTCCATTTACATATTCACATGGATATTATACTAGTCTAATAATAACATGAAATATCAATAACCACTTTTAATAATGATGGAATGCATAATGCCAGACTATCATAACCACATAGTAAAGGCATTCTACCAAGACTAGAAATAAGATTTTGTCAAGGCATTGTTCCAAGACACTAGTTTGTCTCATTAGACCTACCGATGCATCGAGGAGCTATAGTGGGCTCCAGTCATCACTTATTAAGTCCAATGAATTCCTCATATGAACAAGTTTAAACAGAACATAAACATTCATATTAGACCTAGCATACGAAATGTCAATACTTTATCCATAAACCATGAATGGTATTAAAAAACACATCCATAATCCAAAATATCACAAAACCTTCAATACAATATGGATGATTTGTATCATAATAAATAAACTTCAAATAAGCTTAAAATCCACCAAAGGATGTTGACATAGATGAAATCAAAACTATTTGAGAGAAATATCTCTTTTTTAAATTCATTTAAAAGTCACATAATTATAAAAGAAAAGATTTACCTTGAAAATATTCTTATAATATTGTAAGGGAAGCTTCAAAGATTTTATAATGGCAGATAATAGCCGCACCCGCCGTATAAGTTAAATAAGACATTTTTACTTTAATTCTGTCGAAAAGGTTAAAGGACCTTGTTTGGAAAACAACAGAAATATTCCTTTATAAAAATCCTATAAAAAGACAGTGAGGGAATAAATGACATTAACCCATAGTATATAAAATAGTAATAATGATTTTAAATACATTTTTAAGAAATATGGATGTGGTTGATAAAGAGGCCCGAGTAGATAATTACGTATAAACAACATCAGATAATGAATAGATTGTGAAATAAACCCTTACCTTGTAATTTTCCGTAGTCGATGGTATGTTAAACTCTTGTATAATAGTTAACAAATTGTTTTTAAATTATACAATAACCATATACATAATTATTATATGATATATGATCCTTTAATAATGCTTTGTTAATAATATTTTAGTATTATCGTCGTTTTGGGTGTTAACTTACTCATTTTGGTTTATATGTTTTATTACATAAGTCATGTTTGTTATGAATAGGTTGTATATTATTCTAATCCAGAATGATATAAAGTTAATAAACACTAATTTTAATCATCAAATGAGAATTATTATTGAATGGATACGAGGGTGAATGAATCTCATCACGTTCATGGAGACGGTAGTCTGTACGTATGCACGAGGGACAATATCATTCTATTGATATTCAAATAATATATAATTGGATGGTATATCATATATAAATAATCGTTATCATGTTATATTTATTATTTACATGAATTACAAATCATTATTATACCCATCCAAATAATAATATATTGAATAACAATTACACCACGACATGGAGACGGTAAGCCGTACATATGCACGTATGGTGACATGTCATTCAATGGATGGATAGAATACTGAATATGGTTGTACAATATTTATAATAACATCACAGTTTATATAATACACTAGAGTAATTATTTTAGAATGGAAATAACAAAGAAGGAATAAGTTGGATAAGAAAAGAACTTGAAAGAGGGTGGTGAAAACATTACCTCTTCTTCGGGTTCTTCCTTTTGATTTGATCAAAAGGGATCTTTAAGCAGGCCTTCTGACTAATGGAATGACTTTAGGATGATGTGAGGGAAGTTGAGAGGATATTTGGGCAGGGGTTGGCCGAGCCAAAAGGTTATGAAGGTGTGAATTAGAGAGAAGGGGGAAACCCATTTTATAAGAGGGTGAGGGGCACCTTTGGAAAAGCTAGAAAAATTATTTTATAATAAATTAATATTTAGTTTATAATGGCTTAAAATAGTATTATATAATTTTTAAGGCGGGGAGAGGTCTAAATCCTTTCAAAAAAAGATTTAAGACATTATTGGGTCACTATATTAACCTTATCATTTATATTTAACTATTAGTTAAATAGTTTGACATTTACCATGTATCTTTGTATTTTTATATTATATAGTTTTTAAACGTAATATATACCTCCAAGAGACACCCAAGTGGTCCATTAATGATTAAATTTTCATTATATATGTCATTTGGCCAAAGCTTAGATTTTTAGGAATAGAATATCAATTAATAATATAATATTTGTTTTAAACTCTTTTATGTCAATTTTTACACTCTTGGGTATTTTGTTTTCGATAATTTCATAACAAAATTATTACTTCGAAATGAATTTATATAATCAATCCTAATATGTCATGCTAACATATAAAATTAATGGAATTCATAAAAAGTTTCAAATTATTTTATTTTGATATTTATAATATAAATTATTTCAATATTTCATTAATTAGGTAATTACAACATCAGAATTGTGTCATAAATAAATTAAATTATTTAATGTCTAAAAAAATAAATAAAATACCATTATGGAAGAAATATTATTATTTTTATAATGAATATTTATAATCGAATTTATCTTATGTAAAATACTATATTAAAAATGTTTTAGTAAATAATCTTTCATTTTAACTCTAATAACTCTTCTTTGAATTAAATAATAATAAATGTCATAATCTAATCCAAGTAGACATAAATGATAATATTTTATTACTAAGGTTATTTTTGGTCGAGTGTCACTTGTCTAATAGAATTAGTACATGTGTTAGTGTAATATTAATATCATATTTACCCTTAATTATCCTATTTACTTTTATCTATGGTAAATAAAACCAAAAAGTCAATGTTCAGAAAAAATTATTTTTATCTGATTGAACAACATTTTACTCCTTGATATTAACTGTGTCTCTCATATTTTTGAAATTTTAGTCACATAAGCGGTAAAATTAAGTTTTATGTGAATTTCCTAATTCTCCTAGGAGGTGGGTAAAAGACGGTGAAAACTTCCATAAAATTTTTATATATATATAAAATTATTCTAAACTAACTCCAATTAACTAAATTTAACTTATATAGGAATTAGGTGTCAATTTTGACCTTAATTAAATTTAAATAAAATAAATAACTATTTACGTAAAAATGCGGTTTTAAACTATTACGCAGGGTTTTTTCACTATTCATGAAAAATTGAATGTTTTCAGAAAAATACCCAAAAAATAACCATAAGATAATTTCTGTATTCCGAATTCAAAAATGAAATCCATTTTGAAAGGTAAAATTTATAAATTTTAAAATTTTGGGTATTACTATTCATAACGGCTTGTTTGATTGGTTGTGGTATGTGTTAGAACTCGAAGTTGTGTACAACACACACTACTATATTTTTCAAAGAGAAGTGTACCATGGATGCTTGGGGTGTTACATTCTCCCCTCCTTCAAATAATTTCATCGTCAAAATTTCCAGAATACTACCACATGAAAAGATTTGGAAGATTCTTCATCATAAGTTCCTCGAGTTCCCACATTGCCTTTTCCATTTTATGGTTTCTCTATAGAACTTTTACCAGACGAGTCATCCAGTTTCTCTGCACTTGTTCTCTTGTATCAAGAATCCTGACGGGATCTTCACAATAAGACAGATTGGGTTCCAGTTCTAATTCCTCTTAAATGAGTACATGCATTGGTCAGGCTTGTATTTTCTCAATAGTGATATGTGGAACACATCGTGAACTTTGGAGAGACTTGGCTGCATTTCCAAACGATAAGCTAGAGCCCCAATTCATTCTAGAATTTTGAACGGTCCTATGTACCTGGGAATCAAGTTACCCTTCTTACAGAAATGTATAACTCCCTTCTATATAGATACCTTCAAGAAAACATGATCTCCTACTTGAAATTCCAAATCCTTTTTTTGGTTATCGGTATAGTTCTTCTGCCTACTATGATCTGCTTTGATGTGGTTTTGGATAACCTTCATCTTTTCCACTGTTTCCTCCACTAGTTATGGGTCTACAAGTTTTCTTTCACCAACATCATCCCAACAGGTTGGTGTGCAACATCTCTTTCTATATAATGATTCATATGGTGCCATCTGAATACTTGAATGGAAGCTATTATTATAGGAAAATTCCACCAGAGGTAAATATTGACCCCACATACCCTGAAAGTAAAGTGACATGATCTCAACATGTCTTCTACGGTTTGAATAGTCTATTCTGATTGTCCATCTGTTTGATGGTGGTAGGATGTGCCCAAATGAAGTTCAATCTCCAAGGCCTTCTGAAGAATTTTCCAAAATCATGAAGTAAAATGGGGATCACGATCAGAAACAATCGATAGGGGTAATCCATGAAGACTTACAACTTTTTTAATATATAGTCTTACTAGGCGTTTGAGTGGTAAATCTGACCTTATAGAATGAAAATGTTCTGGCTTGGTAAGACGATCAACAATGCCCCATATAGCATCGTTCCTTCTAGGAGTCTTTGGTAGTCCCATGAAAAAGTCCATCGTGATATTTTCCCATTTCCAATCAGGTATGGGAAGAGGTTGCAAAACACCACCAGGATGTTGCCTTCCAACATTCACTTGTTTACAAACCATACATCTTGACACAAAATCAGCAATATCCCTCTTTATGTTGTCCCACCAAAAATGTTCCGTTAAATCTCTATACATTTTGGTGCTCCCAAGGATTATAGAGAAATTGGAGCTATGAGCATCATCAAAAAATTCCCTTTTCAGATCAGTTATATCGGGAACACAAAGCCTATTCCCAAATTATAAAATTCCTTCTACATATATAATGTCTCTCAATCTCCCATCATTCACAGCTTTAATCATCCTTTGAAATTCTACATCATCGGTCTAGGAACTCTTAGTCCTTTCTTGTAAATATGGTTGGAAACCATTTGAAAAAGCATTGATGGTTCACCATCCATGGTGATTCCCATATCCATCTTTACTAAATCCATGAAAATAGGATCCCTTTCAAGTCTCATATTGTTCAAAACTCCTTGATCCTTTATTCTCAAAGCATCCTCCACCTTATTAGCCTTCCCCAGGTGGTAGTGTATCATGAAATCATAATTCTTGAGTAGTTAAAGCAATCGCTTTTGCCTCAGGTTGAGTTATTTCTCTGAGAAAATGTACTTCAAACTCTTGTGATCAGTATATATCTATCATTTTCACCAAATATATATTGTCCCCATATCTTCAAAGAAAATATTACAACAGTTAACTCAAGATCATGAGTAGGATAGTTTTTCTCATGAATTTTTAGTTATCGTGACGCAAAGTTAATAACACTATCATTTTGCATAAGGACCCAACCAAGTCCTTTCTTCGGTGCTTCACTATAAATAACAAACCCATAATTCCCCGATGGAAGAGTAAATATAAGATAATTGACTAAAATTCTCTTCAGTTCTTCAAAACATTCTTCACACTCTTTTGTCCAAAAAAATGTAGCCCCTTTACGTGTGAGCTTCGTTAATGGGTTAGCCAATAGGGCAAAATTCTGGACGAAATGCTGATAATAATCTTCTAAACCAATAAAACTATGTACCTCTATTATAGTCGTCAGTGCTAGATATTCTTGGAATGCCTTGGACTTCGAAGTATCAATAGAGATTCTATCATTAGAGAGAACATGGACAACAAAAGAGATCTCTTGAAGTAAGAATTCACACTTCCTAAACTCCCATATAATTCATGTCTTCTAAGTTTCTTCAGGATAATGCCCAATTTATTTTCATGATCTTTGTAGATTTTGGTGTATACAATGATATCATCAATAAATACCACCACAAAATAATCAACATATTCTTTAAAAATATATTCATTAGATCCATGAATATAGTGGGTTAATTAGTCAGCCCAAAAGGCATTACTGTAAACTCGTAATGTCCGTACCTGGTTTGAAATGTTGTCTTCGGAATGTATTCCTTCTTCACACACAACTATTGGTATCCAGAATGAAGGTCAATCATTGAAACCTATTTATCTCCATGCAGTTGGTCAAATAAATCATCAATGGGAGGTAGGGGATACTGGTTAATTATTTTTATAGCATTGATTTCCCTATAGTCGATACATAACCTCATAGATCCATCTTTTTTTCTAAACAAAAAGGATAAGGGCTCCCCATGGAGAAACACTAGGTTGAATAAATCCATTATTACTCAATTCCTGTAGTTTTTTATTTTGTTCAACTAATTATAGAGTGGAAATTCTATAAGGGGTCTTCTATATAGGCCTTAAACTAGGAATAAAATCAGTAGAAAACTCAATTTCTCAATCTGGAGGATGTCTAGGTTAATATTCGGGAATAACATCAACATATTCTCTCACAATTGGTAAATACTCCATTTGAACATTCCTTTAGTCACCCACAGTCATTTCATTCTCTTTCTCCCAAATAAATGAACTTAGTTGAGCTACTGGGGGTGGATCTTGGTAAGAATTAGGTGGTGGTGATTCTGCTCTAAAGATAAGGTGTTCCTTATCATCATCATCAAAAATAGTAACCTCCTTTTTCTTAAAATAAATTTTTCCATCATGTTTCAAAATCCAATCCATATTGAAGATTATATCAAATTTAATCATAGGTATTATGATGAGATCTGCAGATAAAGAACAATTATGTGCTCTAATGGGGACTGATTTAAAAAACATTGTTGCAATGATACTTCCCTTAGGAGTTTTGACTGAAAACACTCTTGTTAAATCAAATTAAAAGTATCTAATTTTCTTAGAAAACTGGGATGATATGAAAAAATGAGATGATCCAGAATAAAATAATGCATTTTCTAAACTTGAAGAAACCATTAAATTACCTGCCACCACATATTTCAGAGATTCAACCCCAGCAGTAGTGATAGCATAAGCATGTCCTTGATCCCATGGCCTTTTCTGAGGTAAGTTCCACTGGCTCTTAGGACATTCATTTGCATAATATCACATATCCCTACAGTTGTAGCATTGAAAATCGATAGCTTCTTTCTTCCATTATAATCACGAGCTTGGTGGCCTTTTTCACCAAACTTGTAACATACTCCCATTCCCTTCAAGAAAGTACAGGGGTGTTTCTTCCCACATTTACTACAGGATGAATATTCGACTTTTCCCTTTTTCCCCTTACTTCCTTTCTGAGTGATTAGCGGATGTCTTCTTCTCTTTATTTTCTTTAATGTCATAAGACTAATATAATTTTTTTTGTCTTGATAGCGCATGAGAGAATATCTTTGTACAACGAGAAGGTTTGTGAGACTAATGTTCGATGAAGAAATGGTTTTAACCCATCAAATAAATGATCAATCATATATCTTGGGTTACTTATATAATCTGCAGCATACCTCACTAACATTGTAATGTTATCCTCATAGATTGCGACATTCTCATCCTCCTTTTGTCTCTGACTCAAAAATTGCCTTTCCATATCTGCTCGATGGTCACGAGGAAAGTATTTTTATAAATAAATCTATTTGAACTCCCTCCATTCCATATTTCATACTACATCATCTTCCTTTGTGTTTTGAATCAATGACCCCCATTGATCAGTATATCAAGTGAGGCGGTAAACTTTCATGATAACTTTTTCCCTTTCACTACTCCGCAAAGCCTGAAATATTTTCACTAGGGAACTTATCCATTGATCAGATACCAATGTATTTTTACTCCAATTAAATGTTAGTGGATGTTGCCTCATGAAGTGGTCTATCATTGATCTTCCACGATGCAGATTAGTGTGATCCATATGGGTAAGGTTATTATTCATAACCTGAGTGAGTTGTCCCAGAACAGTGATTAGCTGATCACCACAAGTTGTATCACTAGATCTACTATAATTATCTTGATTAGGAGGGAAATCCCTAATTGGAGTGTGTGCATTGAAATAGTTTTCATTTCTTCCACTAGGCGCCATTTCTGAACAATGACATACACAAGATTATTTTATGAATCGCAATACATAAATCCAAACTTGTAAAACACTTAACATAAATTGAACAGTTTATGGATATTATCCATAATCATAAAAATGTTTTCATTGATAAGGTATATACTAATAAACCCTTCATAATGGTTTGCAATGAAAATAAGAATTATCCTAAGCATATACCCTGGGAGTGTCATAATCAAGAGTGCAGCAAAGCCCGTTGTCGTGCACCAGTTCCCATTCGAATCTAGCTCAAAGCGGTGTTTTTGGGTTTTACCCCTAGGTACATTTGTGCCTGAGCCGCCTCTACCTGCTCGTATCAATACTGGGATTTATTTCTTAGAAAAATCACAAAATCTCTACAATACCAAAATTCTAGGAGGTGTTTCTATACTAATCCTCAATGTATATCTTAGGGCTATGTGCTCTAATCAGAGTTTATCTAAATATAGCTCCCAAGGTTTGTACTAACCTTCCTCTGATACAAACTGTAATGCCCCGACTCCAGTTACCCAAAGTCGGTGAATTATTACATGACATTGGCTTGATCACAAAAGATAAAATCTCAAAATAACGATTAGTTTAGTAGCCTTGGAAACACTAGATACATTCATAATGTTTACATTACATCCTGAAGTGAAAACTACACCAACATAGTCTATCCACACTCATATCCCCTTATACTATCCCTGTAGGTCATTCAAAAAATACTTCTTCACATCCTGGAAAATATAAAACAAATAAAGGGGTGAGATGAATTCCTAGTAAGGATAACAATATAGCAGAATCTTCATAAATAAGCATAAACATTTAAGGAAATGTATAAATAAAACAAAAGCCTTTTAAAATTGAACATCAACATAATATAGAAATGATAAAATGATATAATTCCATTTACTTATTCACATGGATATTCCACATGTCGAATAATCACACGCAATATCAATAACCACTTTCATAAGGATGGAATACATAATTCCATACTATCATAACCACATAGTCAAGGCCTTGTGCCAAGAATACAAATAATATTTTGTCAAGGACTTGTGCCAAAATACTAGTTTGTCTAATGAGACCTACCGATGCATCGAGGAGCTATAGAGGGCTCCACTCATCACTTATTAAGTCCAATGCATTCCTCGTATGAATAGGTTTAAACATAACATAAACATTCGTATTAAAACAATCGTACGAAATGACAGTAATTTCTCCATAAACCATGAATGGTATAAAAATAACACATCCATAGTAAAAAAATATCACAAAACCTTCAATATAATAATAATGTTTTGTATCATAATAAATAAACTTCAAATAATATTAAAATCTATCAATGTATGTAGACATAGACGAAATCAAAACAATTTGAGAGAAACATCCATTTTTGAAATCATTTAAAAGTAAAATAATTATAAAATAAAATATTTACTTTGAAAATATTCTTATAAACTTGTTAGGTAAGCTTCGACAATTATATAATGGCGGAAAATAGCCACACCCTCCGTATAAGTTAAAAAAGACATTCTTATCTTAATTCTGTCGAAAATGCTAAAAAGGTACTTGTTTTGAAAATGATAGAGAGATTCCTTTATAAAATTCTTATAAAAAGTCAACGAGGGTATAAATGACATTAACACATAGTCTTTAAAATAGTAAGAATGAATTGAAATATATTTTTAAGAAACCTGGATATGGATGATAAGGAGGTCCCAGTAGACAATTACATTTAAACAACCTTAGATAATGATACAAATATAAATATATAAGTCCTTTGGACGATACTTAGATTTTTATAAATAGAATATCAATTAATAATATAATATTTGTTTTAAAAACTCTTTTATCTCAATTTTGAAACTATTGGATATTTTGTTTTTTATAATTTCATAACAGCATTATTACATAGAAAAAATTGATCTAATCAATCCTAATTTGTCATATCAACCTATAAAATTAGTTTAATTCATAAAAAGTCTCAAATTACATTTATTTTGATATTTATAATATCAATAATTTTAATATTTCATTAATTAGGTCATTACTCCATCACCATTGTATCATAAATAAATTAAAATATTTAATGTTTAGAAATTATAAATAAAATATCATTATGTATGAAATATTTTTATCTTTCTAATGAATATTTATAATCGAATTTATCTTATATATAACCATATATTAAAAATATTTTAGTAATTAAACATTGATTTTAAACTCTTTTAACTCTTCTTTGAATTAAATAATAATAAATATTCTAATCAAATCCAAGTGGACCCAAATGAAAACAGTTTATTCCTAAGTTTGTTTTTGGTCGAAATAAACTTGTCCAATTGAATTAGGACATGTTTTTGGGTAATATTAATATCATTTTCACCCTTAATTAACCTATTTACATTTAACCATGGGAAATAAAAGTAAAAAGTTACTATTCACCAAAAATTATTTTTATTTTATTGAACCACATTTAGTCCTTGATATTAACCGTGTGTCTCGGATTTTTGAAATTCCACTCACATGAGCAGTAAAATTATGTTTTATGTGAATTTCCAAATTCTCCTAAGAGGTGGGTAAAAGACGGTGAAAATTTCCATAAAAGTTTTAGATATCTTAAATTATTCTAAACTAACTCCAATGAATTACATTGAACTTATATAAGTTTTATGTATCCATTTTGAACTTAATTAAATTTAAATAAAATAAATAATTATTTATATAAAAATTCGGTTTTAAACTATAACTCAGTGGTTTTTCACTATTTATCAAAAATTTAATGTTTTCAGAAAAATTTCAAAAATTCACCCTATGCTAATTTCGATATTCTGAATCCAAAAATGATGACCATTTTGAAGGATAAAATTTATAAAGTTTTAAAAAATGGGTATTACTATTCATAACCGGTAGTTTGATTGGTTGTGGTGTGTGTTAGAACTCAAAGTTGCGTACAACACACGCTACTGTATTATTCAAAGAGAAGTATATCGTCGAATCTTGGTGTGTTACACTCCAATATACACTAATAGATATTATTGAAGAGAACATAAACTACTAATATAAAACTAGAATGTAGAGAAATTTTCCTTTAGCCTCCCTTTAATGTAGAGGAAGGAAAGTATATGGAATACACCATGTGTCCTCACTAGACCTCAAATTACTAAGACCCTTCCTGTCTCCTCTATCACATTAGTAGTACTCAGTCCATGATCAAGGATACTTGGTATTCTAGCATACACTGGCCATGCCCATGAATGTCATCTAAGACAATGTTCGTGTAACCCTAAGATAAGTACTGGGTCACTGACCAAGGGTCACATGGAATTTTTAAGCTACAAAACATGTAATATTTGTTATTATGTGTAATCTATATCCTTAGTGACTAATCAGTCAAATGATATGTGTTATTCATTAAATAAAGTCATGTAGGTCAGGTTCTCATATGAAGTCTGGATCATTCACACATTATATCACATACTACCTCTATCTCTTTTTTCACAATGGAATATACCAGAATATTCAAGTATATGCATCGCTGGGTTGATTTATTTTTCGTCTTCAAATTCTTGATTTAAAAAACACCTTGTAAAGAATCACCCATTGAATTGGGTTTTCGAAATCACTAACCCATAATCCATGATCACTCAATACAAACACTCGATCTTATATTTATGTCTTCCCACATCAATCATCAATTTTATCCCAAATATGAACCCATGGAAAATAAAAAATTAGTATTATGATTGATTTTATAACTTTTTATTTCACATTATTATTTATCCACATGTTAAAAATGATACAAATGATCAAAAATCAATGAAATAGGGGACAAATTGAAGAATAAAATTGTTAGGAATGATAATTTTATTTAGTTCTGGATGGATTCACTTCATTGATAAAAAGTTCATTTGATATAGGGATTAAAAAACCAAATAAATTCATATCTCTGAGAATTGTGAAATGTATCATCCATAAATCAAGAACAACACAAAAATTATTTTATTAGAAGAAATTATTTTCATTCAACATGGGGAAAATATGTAGTGTTTAATAAAATAAATAAACTCCCTACGTGGAATTTTTATTTATATCTCATGATGATTGTGTCCATATAATTTTCATTGATAAGATTTATTAATTATTTTTGAAATGATGATATTTTGGTATAATGATCATTGATCCATGATCTCTTATCATTCACCAAGGTTCTCATCCGTGGTCATATCAAATCCTCTGAGTTATGTTAACAATCTTAGTGTTAGGGAACAAATGTTTTTAATGTAGGGATGTATAATGATGAGTCCAACAAATAGATAAAAAATTATTTATATTATTTATTTTATATTATTTTAAACAGGATAGTTCTTAAAAAACACCTGATGTAGAAATGGTTTTATTATTCATATAGTAAAACCTGCATGATATATTTAATACAGATCTCAGTTTTCTTCTTCGTGGAACTATTCATGAGTATTTCAATTATTTCCAAAAACCATTGTGTGCCTGATATAATATATGTAATGTGTTCACTTATCCAAATTCATAATCAATGATACCTATGGTCACATTAATAATCTATATCATTATTTGAAAATATTCTATTAAATATTAAAAAAATAAGATAGAAAAAGAGAGTCATCACATTTTTCCCACCTTAAAAATTTTCATCCTCAGAAGAAAAAAGAAAACTCAAAATGATTAGGTTACAAATCATAAATCTAGTTCTTTTTATCTCTAGATCACTCTTTATGGTTCTAATTTTACAATTATTCTCTCACCAATTTAATATATTTACCACTATGGATCTTCTCTTGTAGTTCACAAAACACTAAATGGTAGTCTAATAATATATAGTTATCCTTGATGACCATGTCATCCCATTCAATCTATTATGACCACATGTGCACACACATCCTCATATAAAACTAGAGGATGATTTCATCCACCATATCTAATGGAAGTTTTTGGGTCATGAAGTATTCTTCCATAAACAATATACACAATATATAGAAAGGTCTATTGAATCTTGTCGATAACATGATGCCTCAACCATATCTCTGTAATCCTAACTAAGATGACACCTTGAGGGACACATGGTATTTATTATAAAACATTGAATACCTTTGAAATTGATAAAAATAAGACATATGAAATATCTTCTTATTATACATACCACCTAGATTATCTATTCCAATATTGTCATTACTCACAACAATTCGGAGTTGTTGTGTTTATTCTGCCTATGATTATTCTAGCATATTGAGGACCTTTTGGGTCCCCAGTAAATCACCATAAATGTATCCACATTGGTGGTGGAGTGGTTATTATTTTTATACATAACATACACCAATGATATTTAATCCTCTCAACTAATGACAATTTCTATCATGCAGCTACAATTAAATTCTTCTAGAACATGATTGGTACACTTTGTTTGTGCACATTTCTATGGTTAAAAACAATGATGAAAAATTATTTCTAAAAGGTCTCTGAAAATAATTTCCATAATTATGAAATGAATCATGTTTCATGTTTTGGGACTATTTTTAATGGAGATCCAATAATATAGGATATCACATTCAGGTAATGTCCACAAAACATCTCTTCCGATATCAGCATGTGGGTGGCATAGAATTTGCTCAACATTGTGAGTTGTTCTATGATCACCCATATAATATTGTGCCCCCTTGATGATCCTAAGAATACCTTAATTATATTTATGTAAATCCCATACTATTTCCATCGTGTGACAACTATATGTTGAGATAATCCTTCAAAAAATTCTTTCTCGACCATCACCTATTGGCAATAAGTATATCAAATAAAAAATTAACTACACGCCTCATTATCCATAGAAAGAAGAAATATAAATGTAGGATATTGGACATCTTTTCAATAAGTGGATTAATAGATAAAGAAGATTTATTAATCTAAAATTTAAACTCCTTTCAAAATATGACTATCACCATTTTACACCCTCATAAAAGGATTTCATGATCTACACAATTCATGAGTCTATAGGAAGTTTTTCCAGTGGATATCTCTACATTCATCATCTTGAAATATATTTCACTATGATATTCCTACCTAAAAAACTAAATATGTGTAGGGGTCACAACCATTCAATAGTTATTTGTTTCAAAATCCTCATACATTATGAATGGATAAAAATAATTCAACTACACTGATGAGTCTTTCAAAACAATTTGAAAATGATCTCATGTTGACAAAAATTTAATCCATAATCCACTTTACAAATTTATAAACAATCTAGAATTTCTAATCTACCAAGTACTCCATCCATCAAAACTCTCTCTTTTTATGTTGTTTTTGTGAAAATATATTCTTAGTACCCTTGTGGTAAGAATAAATGATAGATTGATCTCCCGTATGGTTGGGTTACAACATCATTAAGGTGAAACCACTACTTACAAGTCTTTATCAAGGGTCATGTAATATTCCTATGAGGTCTCACAAAATAAGAAACATAAAAAATAACATCTTTACTTTAAGACATAACAAATCTAAGCCCAATTATGGAGGAATCATAAAACACCAAGTAATAAACAACATCTACTACCTACTTAAGGAAGGGTATGCTGGAAAACATCGACAAAATCTCTTAAAAAACAAGACATAACATACTTCTCCACACAAAAGGAAACCTTTTTCTAGTCAACTATGTTCTGTGTAATCAACTCCTATTAAAATAAAAGATGATTCATTAATAGTATCCTTATATCCAATGGATGTTATACAACTCAGTCATAATATTTCGTTTCTATAATGATACCATTATCTCTTCCATTGTTGTCTATATTTCAATTCATTCTTCTATGATGAAATTTCCCTTGAAGTGGAACTATAGAATCTTGAGAGGAATGTTATAGATATTCTATTAAATTTATTCATATTATATTACACCAAAAATCATCATAAAATTTATCACATACTCCCCTAATATTGAGTACACATGGACTCCAAATACAAATACAACCATTCACATGAAGGTATCAATGATTTGGTTCATAAGTATAATGAACAGAAGTGGGGTATTTATCATTATAAGTTGAATAAAATAATACTCATAATTACCAAAGAAACACTATAATTACATATTCTGTATGTTCTCTTCTTGAACATATAGAGGGTGATATATCATATTGTGGTCATTCTTAGTAAACCACCTCACTCATTCAACACGATGAGAAGTTTGTTTATTCTCAATATTGGATAAAAATTATTTATGTACACTTGATTATTGTGATGGAAATACACACAAAACATCATGATCACATATACCATTTTGTTGAATAGAAATGGGGATTCTAATGGGGACACACTGGGTTGATAAAATAAGTTCCTATTAAATTATTAAAACTTAAAAATTAATTATTATAGCTCCACAATATCCATATGATAAACTATCAAATATAACTAAGAAATACCATGGCTAATGTCAAATTAACAAAATGAGATATTGATATCTAGGTATGATTAACATGTACTCGGGGTAGATTTACTCATACACCACAACTACTATAGGAAATAAAAATCTAATACAATCTACTACACCAATTATAATTCAATAAAAATAATCATTAATCAAGTGTACCCTTCTACATATGTTAATGTCATATTATTCATGTACTTTATTTTTACTGATGATGAATTATCTTGTTGAAAAACATTATGAACTATGACCTTTTACTAATCTAGTAAATCTTTACAAAAATCATAAATAACCAATGCATACCATGAAATGCGTCCTATGAAGACATCATGTCTAAAAAAATTTCCCATGGCATGATATATCATATAATATTTTGTTTAAAATTTTAAAAAACTTATGTGATAACTCAATCTAAGCAATTATGATTTGATAAAAGTAGGGGTTGAGTTAATGGTTTCCATGTAATCTCTAAATCTAAAATGAGGGATGTGTCATTGAATTATTGGATAATTCCAATGACTATAAATACTAATAATCATTTATAGAATACATAGATCATACATCAAATATTCCCTAGATCCACTAGGAAGAAAGTACCCACAAAAAAAAATTTACATGCCCCTGGCCACCAACTCCCTAATATTGGAATGGCCTAGTTGGGGGTCATGGAAGATACATATCAAAACATTGACCACCTAATTCTTTATTCCCAAAACCACTAAAATTCCATCCACTCTATATACCTTCCAGAAAATATTCACTACACCTATCATTGTGTTCTATCTACTATCACCATATCAGTTACATGGAGGGTTGGATGATCCTATGAGATATGTCCTGAGACAATGTTAGAGTGACATAGCTTATCCCTCAGCTGACTAGAACCATCATGATGACCCTGAACATTCAACCAATTTTCAAATATTGTGTCAAAAATTTATTTGTGTTCCTAGATCCATTAGTCTTCTATCATGAACCAACTGATGAAGTCTCATCTATATGGTTCCCACTAAAATGACTTACTTTTTGCACCAACTTAGATAGAACACTCTCCAAAACCAATTCGTGCTATATAACTCCATTGTAAATAATTATATAGATATATATCACTATTTATAGAACATATATATCTAAGATACCTTCAAAGGTCCATTATTGATTGAAAAAATCACAAACCTTGTTTTTGATGTTTCATTAATGGTTAACGAATATTCACACAAAATCTATGTCTTACATGGTTCTCTAATGAAGCTCTCAAAGATATTGTATACACACTTCTCATAGGGTCAAATGGTAAAAATCATCTTTAGTGATATTTTACACATTTTATCCTATTGATATTTATCTACTCATGTTTTTTAGCCACTAAAATCCCTTATCATGCTGTAGATACATGTTGAAGGCTTGCTGAATATACCACTTTCTGATAAGGAGGGGCCCTGAAAATGTGTAAAATTCACCTAACATACTATATTTAGTCATCTAATTAACAGGATACTTTCTATACAGGAACCTAGTGTTTCTATTACTATATCACTCATCATGTGTGTTCATCAAATCTATATAATCAATTTGTACATAAATAATAATATGATTATAATCTGGTGGAGATATGATAGGAAACTTACTCAGGTATACCATATCCTACACTAACCTATTAAATAAGGCTCATATATATAGTGGATCATCTTCACGATCCTTATTTGGAGTACCATTTATATTTATTCATTGTTGAATCCATAAATAAATAAAGATTCACTCTGGTTTAATGGAACATCCATGGATATAATTCATACATGACATGGAACTGAAAATCCATGCTTATATGATGAAGGTCATGGTTTTATCAATTTAATTGGTACAAGTAGGTAAAAAGTCACCATGAATTTTATTTGATACATAGGTAATGGATAAATCATTAGTCACACCATCAATGGGTTCCCTGAGATAAGTGCTATAATCTGGGAAAATTTACATTGTCCATGAAGTTCCCAAATCAGAACCCATTGCTAAACTCTCTCCAAGATTTGTCCCTCAGATATCCTACTATTATAACACTAGGTCATGGAAAAACCTAGTGGGTCCCTCTATGTCAAATTTATATTGAGTGTAACACCAATAGAATAGCTCTAATACACATTGGGTTGGTGAGCATCACTAAGAAAACATATCACACACTATGGGGAATATCCAAATGTACTTCTAAACATGAAGACATCCCAATGCCAACTTAAATAAATAATTAATTCTATACTAAAATCAATTAATGAATAAACATAGCTAATATAAAAGAATAGTATGAAAATTGAACATTATAGAAAAATGGACCACTACAAGAACACCAAAACATTTAAATTGTATGGCTTTCTATCAATAGGGGATTTCAATGATATGCTGCTCTAAGAGATAACAATTGTTGGTCTACAAAAACTATGAACCACCTATTCTTACACTATCATGTAATCCAATTAAATTATTATTTTCATCTTATGATAGAACTTATGCAATTCGATCCCATTTAAGTGTATGTACAAACATACCTAGTGGGTCAATCAAAAATAACCAAATGAAATGAACATAAATTTATTAATTTCAATATTATAGAGACAAGTTAATTTTAGAGTGAGTTAATAAATAAAACAGTATCCAATATATGATAATGATATAAACCAATTATCTTTTATGGTTACTTCATATCTGTGAGCCTATTACTCTATTTGAGGCACTATTGGAATGCCATATTTAAGAAAAAAGTCATCATGTATTGTTAAAAAAATGTTTCCCATCAAAGAATCCATTCCCCTCATGACATTATATAAAACAATATGCATGGAACAAGATTATTTCAATAAAATTATAGGTGATCAATGTCATGGCCTTTAGGGGATACCTAAAACTATCGAGATTAACTATAATGTTTGTGCATCACATTCAATGAATTTTGTAATGGTATCCCTGACCCAACATAGAGATGAATGATAGAGGATCAACCTCAATCCATACAGCTAAAAACATAGCTACATTTATAAATATATCATATGGGGTATCACTTATCATATGACGAGGATTAGATTCCCTATAATACGAATATTGTGATTGCCTATGGGAATGAACCATAATTACACTGAATGATGATTGAGAATAATGATTCCTTCATCACACTTAGGATGGATTACATATAATTTTTATGGAATAAATGACACATTTGGGATATTCTGGGCATTCTTGAGACCATTTATCTCTCTTAACACCCATGATGTGTAGTCTAGACATGCATATATACACTATTCATGCCTATATATCCTATCTAACATAATTTATAGTGGTAATGTCAATGTTGGATGGTTATTCTCATGACAGTGTATGCATAGGTTACAAGTATGGTCACTAACCATTCACAAAAAAATGTGAATATGAAACTCATCAACTGGTATTTTCCTATTCATATAATGTAAATCCTCCATAAAAGACCATCACATTAATTGTGTTCATTAAAACTCAAAAACATGTATGTAGAGTTTTCAAATTCATTCATGACTGATTATATTTCTTCCACCATGTCGTCGCTACATCTATTTCTACCACAACATCTACCAATGATTGTTGATTGTAGCGTGATCATGCATGGTCATCAGTTGTGCTTTGATTCTAACCACTAAAATTTAGTCATGACACACTTTCTATAACACTGTGTTATCCAAATCAATAATCTATCAATGTAGAACTCCTGAAAAAATATCCTAATAATCTTTTATCAACATTTAATATGGATCAAGATTTCGATCCAGAATATGATTCCACATAAACAGTTCATTATACTATTGATCGATTATGAAATCATTAATTTTAACTTATTGTAGAACCACCAGTCAAGAATAGTATCAATGAAAAATTTAATAAAAATGGGAGAAAAATTTGAGTATCAAAAGTGAGTAATAATCATTGTTTATAGTTCAAATTGGATAATACTAATTGATTTTCAAATAGACATATAAAATTATTAAACATAATGAACTAATTTCTAATATCATGGAATTATAAAATTTATCTAAAAAACACAACATAGAACCAAACATAAATTTGTTATATGAATTAACCCACATTCAAAATGTGATAAACAAAATAGAGATTAATCTATTAAAAACAAATATGCCTCTATATTGGATTGATTGATGATGAATAAAATCATTGCATATTTTTTACTAGTGACATCTATAAATTTTATTTCAATTGATTATCCTTGAGGTATACCAATCATTAATCTATGATACATGGTTATCAACTAGGTCTCTCCTTTATGTTTCCATTTATTCCCTATGTTTATATGGATAATCCAATGTTTTTTTAAATATTATTGTTTAAATATGAGAGGGATTTGGTCTTAATTATGAATTTGATAACAAACTTTTTAATTATGTTATTGTCTAGTATACCACCTATGACAAAAGATAAATAAAACACCTATTGAAATCTAATGATATATAAAATCTAGGGAAAAACCCATTTTCTATTTCTAATAGAGGTATCAATTTTCAAATATGGATTACCATTCAGTACCTATTCCATTATTTCAGGAAAACTACATGTGTGTGATATAATATATTTCATATTTTTACATTATCAATATCTATGATCCTAGGACTATAGAATATCATTTCATCTCTATTAATTAATATTAAAAAATTTTATAAAATATTTCAATGAATTACATTAAAAATATATAACTCTAATAGGTTAGGTACAGTGTCTATAACATTGTTTTCACAATTGGTTTTGATGAAATAGAGTAAAATATATGGTTTATTTTTAGGACTAGGTTATTGAGTTACCCTTTATATTTGGGGTTTATTAGATAATTGAGGAACATATATTGAAATTAAAATGTTTTTCCTAATTGGGTCTATTATCAGATTTTTTTTTATTATGTATGACTTACATGGGTAGTAAGATAAATTATGTCTCAAATAAAATATTCATTCAAGGTTGTTTTAATTTTTTGGGGTTTTTATTTCTATTATTAATCATTGTATTGAATATATATGTCTTATTTTAAAATTATCCACGAATTAGTGTATGATTTGGAATGATCATAGTGGTTTATGCTTTTAGCCCATGGTTTAGAAACCATGAGATGAGCATATAGACCAGTCCAAAATTCATCTAATGAGCATCACACGGTTGGATCATTATATCATTACTAAACAATTTAATTCATTAATCTAATCTAAAATTGAATTTCATGTCCTGAATTTTAACAATTTAAATCATCATTATATTTAAATTTTATAAACAAGTGAAATTCATGGGGTTTAGACCTCTCATGCATCATGATTGGGGGTTTATTATTGTTGGGTACAAAAATGAATAGTGCTTCATATTTTAATAATTAAAATTATAATAAAAATATAATAAAAATATTAAATAACTTTACCTCATAAGAAATATGATGGAACACCAAATTCACATAAAAGTTATGTTATTCCTTGGGTAAACCCTTCATCATATAAATAATGGGGGTCACATATTTATCATATGAAATACCTTGTGGGAGATATAAAAATAATTTGATAGAAAATGCGTGCCCATATTATAATATATATTATAGTTTTATTCTATATTCATAGAGTCTCTACGGCCTATGTAATCCCATTCTATCATTGTTCATAACTTTAAAATAATATATAGAATCTCCCATGTTGTTAAATGAGATTTTTACCAAATAAAAATTCATTTCTACCATTTTAATAAATTATTTTCATTGAAAATGTACATTTTCACAACATAGATTCATAATATATAATCAATATGTCGACTTATTATCATTAAAATTTTATGATAGTACAATTATCCCCCTATATCCATATCTCTCCCTTGATGAGAGTTTCTTGTGGTATTTCAATAACAAATCTTGCCACTAAGATCAAATATCAGACTCACACTACCACTTGTCCTCTAGGATCCGTCCATAAAATCATCAAATCTGGATTAGTAGTATCATATTTATTCTGATAAATTTCTCACTCTATTATATAATCCATATATGATTCTCTTAATAAGATGTTTCATGTTTTAACTCAATTTACTCACAATCAATAACATGTGGAATATCTATATTGAACCATAAAAGCTATTAAACAAGAAAAAATTCATGCGTTCCTTAATAACCTGGAAGAACAACCAAATAGTTCTCCAATTTCCCCTCTTGTTTGGCGATATCAAAATTCCCTACATACCATGATGTAATATTTTATTTCTTTCTATGAAATTAGTTCCCCAACCTATGTGTCTCCAAAAAAATTCCCACATGAAACACGAAGGTTTTTATCCTACGACCGATATAAGATCACTGTTTTATATGATATGTGGTCAATATATTATTTATTACTCGCACTCCGTATATGGTCTCATAAAGCAACATGGGGTGATGAATCCTACCTCTCCTACTTAATTCCAATAAATTAGTGAGTGAAAAGACCTCCCATTAAGAACCTCATAATTTTTTTTAGGATTTAAGTCAGGTAAACATTATTTAATGATAAATAAATGAATTCATGATCATCATTATGTTCTCCTTAAATGTCCTAGATACAATCTAAAAGAATGTCTTCCAATACACGTCATTGTATACTCAAACTATTTTTCGGACTACAGATGGTACACCGTAATCATTTTCATCAAATTACCTTGTGATTTGATTTGGACCTACCTAATGTGTGACGTAAAACATCCATATCTATCTGAATCAAATATCAAGGGAACTGGATGAAGTCGAACAATCTTCCAAAAATATGTCAATCATAGATTCACCTCTGAATGGGTTTCTCGAATTGGTTAATGTGTCAATAAATTTTTATTTGATAAACTATCTCCCATAAAGTGTATTTACTCCTCAAGGTCCTTGGTAACACTATCAAAAAATATCTCTGGATGTCCCCCATCCAGTGATTTTGAGGTATCTCATAATTATATTACTAATGGGAGAAAAATTACAACTCACTCGTATAAAATGGATTCATTTCATCTCTCAACAACATATCAATGAAAATGTAGGATTGGGAATCATAATTACACATATAAGTGATGTATAGACATAAATCAATGATATAGTGAAATTTATAGTATTAAATATGGTGAAATATGAAAATTCATGTTCAATATCATAGCTTATATAGCGATGAGTTCCCCATCACCATATATTGTAGTTTGATTGACTACATTTATTCATTCTTCCTCATATACAAGACCCTATCCACATATCTCTTTGGTACTTATCATTTGTGAAGGTAACATTGGTCCCCATTTTGTCCCATTATTTGGTGTCATATTATATCTCTCATCCGCATGATTCCTCAATCATGATTTATTCGAGTACAATTTCTACATATTCTCCATCATCTTTCATTTGTTGTAATTTTGTTATATTATGTTCATGAGGTTCAAAAATTAAACCACTACCAACAATTGTCACACTTAGATCATTTATCCAACATAGAAGGTGATAGTGAGAATATTCTCAACTCATATTGTCTTCCACTATACTGATATGATTATTCTTCCATCCTCTCCCAAAAATCAAATTGAATTGATTTTTTTATTCAAGGATTAGTCACTAGCCGCCGATAAGATTAAATTAATCATGATTATTGTAACATCCCAAGTAAGTAATGAATAATAGATATTTTTATCTATGTCTATTAATGAATTAGATAGTTTTTTAGAGGCTTAAAATGAAAATTAATCCAATCTTAAGCATGGAATACACTAATATTTTTTAAAAGAATGTTTTATTTCCTTTTGATGGAAAACCATTTTTAAATCTATATTTTGACAATTTTATAAGCTATTTTTGTCAAAATAAAATTATACTTTATGATTGGGACATAAATATTTAATTTTTGTGAATTTTTTGTATTTTTCTGACAATGTTCATTTTTTAATAAATAGTGAAAAATACTGCATTTTACCTCAAAACTGCTTTTTAATCTAATTTATTTATATGATTATATTATCTTCTGAATTGGATATAAAGTTAAATTAGAATATATTTTTACCATTTAATCCATTGGTGGTCACTGGAATCAATTTCACTTTGAAATTGGACTTAAACTGGTGTCAATCTTTTGATACTTTTTGTTTCATAAAAACATGTTATTTGTCATGAAAACATGAATTAATTATTAAATTAATTAATGTAACTTATATGATTTGAATTTTGTAAAGTAGACATCATTTTTGAATTCATAATATCAAATATATATTAGGGTGAAGTTTTGGTATTTTTCTGAAAAACTTCAATTTTTGATGAATAGTAAAACCACTAAGTGGTAGATAATGAACCTGATTTTTCGTTTAAATGAAACATTGCCACTTCTGCGATTTGATTTTCAAAAATCAGACATACATGGCTGACATTATGAAGTAAAATGTGGTTCAATGAGATTAAAATAATTTTTTGGTGAATAGTAACTTATTAAGTTTTTAATCGCGATTAGAGGTAATTTGTGTAGTTTAAGGTAAAAATAATGTTTTAATAATATGAAATGACCTAGACACATGTCCTACCATTATTGGATGTGTCATGTCCGACCAAGACAATCCATGGGTCAACTTGGGGACCCCATGGAGCCGCATTGGTTGGGAAATGACATAAATAACTTTTTATTTAATGTTAAAGTAAAAATGACACAAACATAAGTTATTTTACTAAAACAATTTTTGCATGGGGTTATACAATTCATATTTTTGATTATAAAAAGTCATTGGAAAGATAAAAAGAGTTCCTACATCATAGTAGTTTTTTTATAATTTTTAGACTTTAAATAAATTAAATTATTTTTGACATCATGATGATGCAGCGATTACCTCATTAATAAAGGACTTAAATTAAATGAAAAGATAATGTAAAATCAATGACCTACACATGTCCAAAACATATTAGATGGGTATATTTATAGCCCTTATCACCTTAACCTCTAATTATATCAATGTGGGACCTTTTGAATACGAAAATCATTTTCAAATAATGTATCATTTCTTTACTTTCCAAGAGTGCCTCTCCTCTACTCTTATAAAAGGCCCCCACCTCTACCTCCTTACCCACACTCCCAAAGCCTTTGGATCGTCAAAAACCTTCCCCTTTTGTCTCTCCACATCCCTCTATTACTCCTTGAAGCCTCACATTGGGCCGAAGTCTTCCCAAGGAAGCCTTTGAGCTCAGTCCAAAGGGAGTTACCCGATTTTAAGGTAATGTCTTCATTTGAGTCCTTTTGTTTTATTTTGCTTATCTAACCCCATAAACTCTTTTTATTCATTTCTTTTGTAACAAATACAGTATATTCAATATATTAGGATGTTTTTATAAGAATTATTTGAGCTACACTTACACACACCTACATCTAATGGTTAAAGGACATACTGTTTCCGTGGATGGTGAATTTATGCCTCCCGAAACGATGATTGTTCAACATCCTATTAACACCTTCAAAGGTGGCCATTAAGATGTCACTATATTTATATATGATATATAATATGTTTATTTGTTCCTTAAGATTCTGTATTTCTCATTTTGGGCATACCTTTACGGTTTCCATTATGGGTAAACTCGATATCTTCATTTAAGGAAGTGCGGACTACGGCCCCCTCAAAGTTATTTGATTCGTTAAATACCATATGTGGGACGTATAAAGGATGGAACTATGATATTATATATGATATTATACTGGAAATATAATATACCTTTATATAATTATGATTCCATTCTATAATATACGAAATAGAAATGAACGTAGCGTTCATGCGTACGTACGGCTTACCGTCTCCATGAACGTTGCATTTCATTTCTTACCTCTAAATGAATATGTAATATTATAAAGGCATGTATATACTGGATATATATGATATATACATCATGATTATAATTCTGGATATAATGGATACATGAAAAAATTGTAATTATAAAGGGTTTATTTTTTACTCAAGTACCAATGATCATTAAAACGGCCGTTATTAACTTAAATAATTGCATAGTGTTCATGACATTGAAATAAGTGATATAAAAGGAATAATGAACTTGAAAAAGGGTCTTAAGAATGTAGAAATTAACTCAAGAATAGTATTGATGACATTAAAGAACGATCGAGTCAAGTCGGACCCGAGGTATGGGACTTCGTCTCAATCTCCTTTCTTTGAGGCATATTTTGTTTTATACACAACCTTCTTTTATATGGGGTATAAACCCCTATGACTTTTACGTTTATTCAAAAGGAATATTTTTTCTACGAAGTTTTTACTAAATGAATAAAGGGAATGTTTTTGTTGTACGTATGCAGCGACAACGACTTCTCCGCCGCCGTGACCATTATTTGAGTTTTTGCTTCCTCTACAAGCCATATCATTTTTTTAAAAGAAAAATAAATACCATGTTTTACTTTTCTTTTATTTTGGTATTGAAAATGGTTTTCATAATGTTTTTATATCAATGTGTTGTATTGATATCTTGTGATTGAAAGATGGAAATGTTATGTTTCCTTTATGCATGTTTTATGTGATACGATTATGTTGAGGTTCTTAGGCATTATTATGAAGACGGGTGGTTCCGTGAAAAACTAAGGGCGGGTGAGCCCGATATAGATCTCCAATGCATTGGGCAACGTGAAGGAGTGAAACATTAAGGTTTCTCCGAAGAGATTTAGGGAATATACTGTGATGGGTATTCCAAATGTAACCAAGAGGGTCACTCCCTACGTAAGAATGTTATGAATGCCTCAAGTTACCTTTATGTCTTATGATATCTATGATTTATTCATGATTTGATGAGGTATGTTAAAGTGCTTATGTTTTATGGGTAAAGTATGATTTAATTATTATTTATATACGTACCCATGTTTCCTTTCTATATATTTCTATATACCATACTGAGCTTTTTATGCTCATCACAAGTTTTTTGAAATGTTTTTCACAGGTCAATGGAAAGGTACATGATATGATGATAGTGTCAAGGAAGTGTCAAGAACGAATCCATGTTTTATTTTCAATATGTTTCCATTGATGGGAAAGAAGAATACTATCTTTATGTAACCACTTTGTTTATATGTGGAATGTAATTCAAGTTTTATGATCTAATTCTCTAAAACTCTAAACCCGAAAAGATCCTAAATGTGTAATCTTGTAATAACTCAAGATTAAGTAAGGTTTATGGTTGGAGCCTTATACTTATCTTTACTCCTCTAGTCCATTATCAAAGGGTAATTCCTTAAAAATAACCTGAGAGTGCATAATCATGTCAATTCCAATCAGTGGATGTTGATCTCATTTTTTAATCCAATTTCCTGTTTTTCATATTTCTATTCCTCACTCCAACATAACAAAAAAATCAATGGAACTCTATAAACCAAGAAGTGTATGTAGATACAATCATATAATCAAGTTGTAACACCATGATATTATGGGAATAGCCAATATTCATCATGTTTAAGAAGTATTATTTGATAAAAATATCATTAATGGTTGTTCACGTAAAACCTTCTCATCCCACTACTTGATTCATCGAATTTCACCATCTCCTATTGGATCATGGAATATAATGCATTCCACAATCACACATTCATCATAAGGGTTCTTAACCAGATAGAATACTATATTTATATAGTTAATCAATTCATAAATAACATACAAAAATATATTAATGATGAATTTTAGAGGATAATGGAATTAAAAACCATGGAAGGTCGGTAATGGTCCACTGAATGACTTTTACTTGAACGTGAACTATCTAAAAGAGTTTTTGATGAATAGGGTCTGAAACATATATCATTTATGCTGGATTGAATGCATGCTCGAATGAATACTCCTACTTAATGGGTGGTGGCACTGAGGAAACCTATTATACATGTTCTAGTAATTTTATGAAACCTCTCAATAGAAACATATATTCACCATGAAATATTTTGGGGAAATAAAATTAAAATTAATTATATAATATACAATAATGTTTTCCTAGGTTTATACAGATAAAAAGGGTATAACCCTCTTATAACTTCCCCTTTTTACATCACTTCATGTTAGTCACATTAATTATATATATTCTAAGTAAAACATTATAAAGTTAAACTAACTAATTACAAAAATTATATAGAGCACAATAACACATATATATCACAATAGGGAAACTATCCTGAATATACAGAAAAAGTCACACATTTATTTCATGAACTACAATATAGAACAAAAAAAAGTATATATATTTGGAATTGAAACCCACGAGGATAGAAATGTAGATTGAACACATATGAAATCCCATAAATCAAAAATAATGATCATCAAAGTCACATATGGTGAATTTAATCAATGGTAATAAAAATATTACCCCATCTTTATGAATGATAGAGGTCCAAATTGATGTTTTGTACTATAAAGGAGATAATTTCCCCAAATAGGTCCTATTTTCATATTTTAATTCCATACATTTTGAAATTATAACAATATTAGAAATTGGTATATGATTCATGATCCATTGATTCAATTTTCAAACATATCAACCTAAAAAATGAGTCTAGGAGAATGTTCAATATGACCTCATATGTGCCTCATTTTATGAAATAGTCTATTGACATGTAGTGAGGGTCAAAGTCTGATTATGGTGAGACTATACCCTAGGTATCTGTCTTATGATCAATAACAAACAATAAGTAACGTAATTAATCAATAGAGTAAACAAGTGTAATTACATAATAAATAGTATAAATGACTAGTAAGTAAAAAATTATCCCAAACCCTTGACCTTAGAATCCTAAAATATGTAACTAAATGTTTATAACGTTTTTGGAAGAATCATGGAATAGCCACAAGTATCAAAAATCATGAAACGGATAATCATGTGTTTGGGAAACATGGTATACTATATATATCAATGAAGTCATGTTGTTGAAAAAATCCTTCCATCATTAGCTACATGACATTCACTATGAAAATAAGGCATACCACTTGACATTTGATGTTCATCAAGTGGATCACATGGAATCCATGAAGCATCGTCATATCCCTACCCTATGTATCGATCCATCTATGCAATCATCTCAATTCATGAACACAGCCCCAGTAAGGGATAATAATTTCATGATGACCCACTTACCTTGGGATCCATATACCATGAAAAAAATGTAGACATAGCATAGTGGTAGTGGGAATGTATCATCACTTGTGATATTTTATTTATTTTAGAAATGAAATAATGATTTTTTTTCATTGAACCATTGATGAACGTTGATCATATACGTGTTAACATTTATAATAAAATTTTACTATAATGTGGTGTTCCTCAGTATTTATTTTTTCACTCCAGCAATATAATAGTACAGATTGGTTTATACATTCCATATTTTTCAACGACTTTAAGATAGGATGATCCTTAACATTTTGGATAATTTGTTACACATTTTTCAATAATATGTTTTATGAATAGAATTATTTTATGACCATGCATGATTATAATTGGTATTGGGTGTGTGTGTATCCCTAAGAATAAAATGTGATAGTTTTATCCATTAGTACATTTTATATTGTTATTCATGATTGTTGTTGACCACATCTATTTTTAATAACATACATATAATTATGTGCTATGATTTATCCTATACCAACCATCATATGTTTGATTTTTTAATTCTCATGTATCATAAGGAAGGTTGTAAATCAAGGAATTTTTATCCATAAAAGGGAGAGTTCTTATGACTTGTGACAATGGTGTTAAAGGACATTTGCACAGGGTTCCTATAAAAAGTCTCCTCATTGATTTGGTGTGATGCACCCAATGCCTTTAATATTCTAAGAGATATGTTCATAAGTATTAGTGAATGTCAAGTAGATTTGAATACCTAAAAAATTCAAAAAACATGACTACCTTGATTCCCTGAGTATTCCAGGTTTCATGATTATAGGATTTTAAGTAGAATTATTTTTGAGTAAAAATCCTTTTCTTTGATTATTACAACACATTGATTATCCTTCTAGCGTATAGAATAATTATGTACAGCTTTGGGTTATTTTATGTATGGTTAGTAATTCACCCCTCAGATTGGATTGTGTGTTACTATGATTGTCATCTATTTATTATTATTAGAAGATACACTTGTATACTTTAGAATATCATGTCAAGAAATTTTTGGTGCCCTAGAAAGACTTTTACTCACCCCATACTCATGAATGTTTTTGAGCTTGTAGATTTAATAATGGTTTTGCTGATGGGAAAATGCCACATGGTGAACTGTTCTACTGAGTAATGTGTAACTATTGGTGGGATATTATAGACATTTGTGGGACCCAAAATTTATCATTAAGTTTATTTTATTATTTAATTCCCATAAAAATACATTGAACATATTAGATTATATTTTATTTAATTTTCATATATTCCATTAATTCAGTTATTCTTCATATCTTCCATAATGATTTATTATGAAAGTTGTTCATTATATTTGATATTATGAAATGATTATAGGGGTGAATTCTTCCAATATTTGGATTCTTGACCTCGCTTCTATGTCGTAGGATCTTCTGTTTGGTGAGTCATACATGAGTTCATGTGATAATCCAACTTAAACTCAATGGTTTGGGAAGATATGTTACTTACATGGTTTGTAAAAAGTTATGACCTAATCATTCAATGTAATTGTAGTAATTATTTTGAATTTATATGATTATTTTACTTTTAATAAATAATTATTTAATAAATAATTTAAAAATAATGTAACCAAATGTATTATTTCATATAAACCGATATAATTATTCTATTTTTATATGTTAATATAAAAATATTATTATTTAAAAATATAATTTTTATTAAAATAAAATTCAATATATAATTCAACGCATAAATTCCCTTTTTCCAAACCACATTTTTAATGATTTAGGTTTTTATTACATTAATATTTATTAACATAAATTACTTCATATATATTAAGTAATTTCCATATTAGCATCATATATTATTTACATGTTGTAATGGTTATTCTTTTTAGGAATAATTATTTTTTATATAATTTTGATTTTAAACTCATTACTTTATAATTTCATGATAATTTCATTTATAAAAAAATTATTAGCTCTTATAACGTTATTATTATTAGTATAATAATATTTATACCCATATTTTAAAATAATTATTTGGTACATTTAAAAAAATTGAAGTTACAAAATTCTATAAAATATGTAATTTATAAATAATATTGATAATACAACGTAACTAGTAAAGGTAAATATTTTTTTGATATTATGTATAAATAATTTAGTAGTTTCAAAAATTATATTCATAGATAAAATGAAATAATAAAATAAATAATATTAGATAATTTAATTTATACATAAGTTAATTTTTATTTAAGATATATGTTTTATAATTTTTATGACACAAACAAATAATGAGGCCATCCAAGACAAGTGGCTTTGGTTTGACCTACAACCCATTGTGGGTAGTAAGCTCCACCCATTGGGAAATGAGGCCAACACCACCCAACACGGTGGTATGATGTTCTTAGTCTGTTAAAATGGTTTAAACATAGATAGGTTACCTTACTAGGAGGTAACATAGTTTAGAGAGGTAAGAACATGATTCTTGTGATGAGAGTAATGTGAGTCCTCCAACATAGGCCCATAAATAAAGAACCATTTTTATACTGAATTAAAGTAACAAAATTGTTTATATGTGGGTATAAATAACTATTTTGTTTAAATGGGCTATTGGTATTTAAATATTAGTTTTATCTGAACTATTTGATCTAGAAACCCAAGTCATCTGATCTCATTCATGAATCATCTTCCTCCTCAGGACCATCTAAAACACTCACTGCATAAAGAGATTCTCCCATAAGAAATGTTCATCAAATATCTGTTCATTCATTAATAAGTTTTTTTATAATTATTCTTCGTCCCACTAGATTTTACTTGATCCCCTTATAGTGCAAGAAATCATCTTAAAATTAAACCTTCAAACAAGACCCTACTCCACTATTTTCTTACAATGAATAAAAAATCAGTTGTAGATTGATAGATATACCCGTTATAGTTGTTCAACCTACGAACATCGCAATGATGACATTTTTGTTATAAATAATCTTGAAAAATAATTAATTTTAACAAAAAAAATTAACAACATTGAATCAGGATTTTAGTTTCGTGTCAAAATCAATATTTAATCCATTGATTCTTTGGATCAGTAATATAATGAATATGTGATATAGATAGAAATTTTCTCTGAGTCATAGTGTGTAAAATAAATCATTGTTTCATCACTTCCAAAATATCTTCTTCTCCCTGAAGATTATACATGAACACCCCATATATATACCTCTATATTTAGAGGGATCACCCATCATCACCAAATAAGTGAGTGATTTTGATACACTCATCCTTTTCCCATTCCTTTCCATTAGTTATAGTACCCCAAAGTAAGGATTAATTTTATTTCCTTAATTTGGTCGAAACACAAATTGGTAGAAGGGTTTCATCCCTTTGGTTCCCATTTCTAGAATTTAAGGGTATATAATATTATTTATTTTAAAAATCGTAATGTAAATAAATTATTTAGATATTTGAGTTTAAATATTCATAGGTGTTAATAACTCTAGAGTACTTATTTCATGTTTTCCATTACTGCAAGTATTTTCATACAATTTTTATGTAATTAAGGGTGAATATATATTATATTACTTTAAAAAATTTGTATCATTATATTGTTATGTTTATATATATATATGAATATATGTATATAGTATTTCTAAATTCCATTCTATAAATGTATTACATTAATTTTAAGTGATCTATTTATTATAAAATTCATTTTTAAATAAATATATACTATATATTTCTATAATTTTATTTTATGATATTTTACAATATGAGGGACGTTATTTAAACCCCATTATAATTTATACATCAAAGAAATTATTCTTATATTTTTATATGAGTTTTTATAATATATGTATATATATATATGAAAGAATGTAATGAATAACATAAAACTATTAGTTTTTATAATTTTATGTTCTTTATATAAATTCATTTCTTAAGATTATTCAAATATTGAATAAAGAATTTTATTTATTATTTTTTATTAATATCCATTTTTAATTTGTATTATTTTATGTGATGAGCTCATACACATAAACCATTATTTTATGTCGAATATAATTAAATGTTGATGTTAATAAATGGTTATTTATTTTTGTTAATCTGGGATGTGTTTTAAATGTTGAATTTTATATTTTATTTCGTATTTCAATAAATTGTATTTGATGATTTTACAAATTATGATTCAATTAAATGTATATTAATTAAAAATCCATGTACTTATGAAATGTCTTAATATCATGTTATTTGTTTTTAAGAAATATAACATGTGATTTAATATTAATTTTAATATATATATATATATATATTTGTGTATATTTTTTTAATTAATTATTATATTTTTAATAGAAACATAACTCTCGTGAAATATATATATATATATAAGGAATTTTAAAAAATTATAACAAAAATTGGTACATTGACATTATAAATAAGATAGGGGAATGCGGAGTGAACCCATTTCTATGTATATTTTGTATTCATAGATAAATTTTAATGATTAATGTGACACCATTGATTTTTTCCAAATATTTCATATTATTTTTTGAAAAAAATACTTTAAAATTTAAAATCAATCGCAATGAATTATTATTTTCAAAAATTATTAAAATATTTTTCAAAAAGATTAATTATTTTCAAAGGATTTATATAATTTTTAAAAGTGTATGTATTTTAAAAAAATGTATTGAATTTTTTCAAAATTTTATGTTTTTTAAATGAAATTATTCATTTTGAAAAGTGTATGTATTTAAGAAATTTATTATAATTTTTTCAAAAGGTTATGTACTTTTAAAGGCATTCTAAAATTTTCAAAAGTGTTTGTATTATAAATAATGTATTATTATTTTTTCAAAATTATAAGTATTTTCATAATTATAAGTATTCTAAACGGATTTATAACATTTTAAGAATAAAAAGTATTTTCAAAAATATTACAATCATTTCATATGAATAATTATTTTAAAATTAATTTTCGAAATCATGTTGTCAATGGAATTTGAAAAGAGTTTTTATAAATATATTATATCTCTAAAAGTGTTATAATAATTGTGGGTTATAAATTATAATTTTTTTTCATAAAATTATTAATGTGTTTTACAAAGATATGTGTTTTAAAAAATATTTTCAAAACTCTTTTCAACGGTATTTTCAAAATGTATAGTTATTTTAATAAAAAAATTCATTGTAATTCTTAAAACCCCTTAATAGGAATGTTTTGTCACTTTTAATTTACAAAATGTTTCTAGGATATTTCAAAGGTTTCATTGAGTATTACCTAAATAAGAAACTAGACCGAACGAAGATCAATCACTATTTTATATTCATTTTTTTCATCGATAATATGATAGAGTTCCCATACTCTTCTAAATCCTATACCCAAAAATATCCTCATATGTAAATGAATTTATAATTTATAGTTAAATTTTATTAAAAATATACATCAATTAAATTTTTACTGGATCATGAAGTGCAGGTCTGGGGCCTCATAATGACATATTTTGAATTTCAATAATTTTAATTCATTTTGATTTTAGTTTCACTTTAGTAAAAATAACCTTTTGATTAGGATAATTTATATGTTTTACATAGGTTATAAATGATAATTTGATTCATTTATAATTTTGCATTAATTATAAATTACCATAGGTTATTTAGAGAATTGTAATGAATTTATATAATGATATTACAATTTTAAATTTTTTGGAATAATAATTAAATGGGATAATTAAATATAATTTAATTTTAATTATTTTTTAAAAAAGATATTATATTATAAGTTTTTTTGTAAATAAAATTTTAGAATAACTTTTATTCGTTAAAAATGTAAAGAATTGAAAAATATTGTTTTATGTTGATTTTTCTGTGTTTAATAAAAACGATTTCATATAATGTTTTTGTTTTTGATTTGATAATTATTATGAAACAAATAAATATATATTTTTCAAAGTAAAAATTTGAATTTTCTTTGTTTACTTATGATTTCATGGATTATTTTTATGTTATTTTGGTATTAACTCTCTTATTAATGTTAGTTCTAATACATGAGAGAATTTTTAAGATTTATGAAATGTAATTTTTAGATTGAAAAATAAATTTATATTTGGTTTTTAGAATGATAAATTTATGATCTATTATAATCATTTTTTTTATTATTTATATTAGAATACCACCCTGATACATTTTAAAGGATTAAAGAATCGAAGCTGTGAGTGGATCCTCAATAGGGAAACCCTTTAGTTTGTCATGTTTTATATTTGTATTTTCATCTTTCATCCCAATCTATGAGTCATGGTGGGAATATTATTACTTCATAGTAGTGGGACTTCATTAAAGGGTATAAACATAGATTAATTCTTATATCCATATACTTTTAGATTTCATGAATGTATAGGAATGGTTGTCGTCTATGGAGTGAATATTAATCCATTACAAACTCCCCATTATTGTAGCATTAAATTATATATCATCATTCATGATGGAATAGGGTGGGAGTGGTTGTTAACCGTAATCTGAATGCAGAATATAGATAACCTATCAAGTGATAGATTTATGGCATTGTTCATTTATGATCACAATATATAAACTAAAAATATACCAAAGGTGGTGATTTTGAACTTCCACTTATAAATAGATAATAAATTATTCGATTTTACTATTATTAAACTGAGATACTGTCATAACATCCTAACATGCCCATTGATGAATCTCTAAAGGCTCGATATATTGTAATGGGTTTTCACCCAGATCATCTATATAATGTTTTTAATTGTTGAACAGTGTATATAAATGTGTTTTGTAAAATTACATGAGGATAAAATTTATCTTGGAATGAAGGATATAATAAATTGATGTTTCTCACATCCCTTAGAGGACGTGATGAATCCATAGTAATGGAGAAGGGCAGGGGACATGTTTAGGTATTATAGGAGTGGTATAAATATTCCATATAGTTTCTTCTTGGTACAATCATATGAAATATTATTTAGTCTTTGGACAACTAATTTAATGAAAGTAATAAGATTCCCACATGTTAAGAGAATATTAAAACTATCATAAATGGGGATATTTTAGATATCTAAAAAATTTCTATATACACATCACCCACTGGTAGGATGAAGAAAGATCCACCCTATTATAAGATACCCATGTTTAGCCTATAGAAACATCTAATTACATACTTTCTATTTAAGTTCATACATAATTGATATTTTTTATTTTATTTTTATCTCATTGTAGTCATGTGTTATTTCATTTTAATTGTAAATGGTGTGATTTTTTTAATGATGATGATTTTTTATTTCATTAAATATTTTATTATTATTTATATAATATAATAATGATAAATGAATAATGACGTATCTTTTATATTGGGTTTTTAGATCATGGGATTTTATTTTGTCTACGAACAGATTATATTTTCAAAGGATCTAGTGAAACAAGAGTTCATAATTTTATGGGGAGACAACCATAAAAATTATATTCTAAAACTAGTCATTGTTTTTCATTTTCATACAACAAGGATTTGGTTTCTAGATTTTGAGTTATCCCTATAAACTATACTCAGTTCCACCATATTGTTTGTTTAGACCATTGATCCCTGCTCAGATCCACCATAAATTCCACAATTTAGATACATTTGAATCATAGATCATTTTACTGATAATCCTTTGACATTATTTAAGGAATAAATATTATATATTAATTTAGACGTTCTAGGGAAAAAATTCAATTTTTATGTGGATTATAGTGGGAATGTTAACGTTTTCATTTCTTCAACCTTTTCGTCACACATTAAGAGACCTCATGTGGTTTGTTATTTTATGTCATAAATTAGGTAAAAAAAAGTATACTCAATTTTCCCTTCATGGTATTTCACGTTCCTCATGGATTAGAACTTTACTTCTATATCTATTCATCACTTGAATCATATCATCATTATAGAATAATAACCGCGATTCAATTGTTTGATCAACTAATCCTTTTAGTGATTTATAAGGAAATAAATCATTATAGTTCAGATAATTTTCAATACCTTGCCTGATTTTATTATATATGATTTTATTTTATTTTATTCAACTGTATTTATAACTCATCATGAATTTTTTTTTATTTATATTGATATTTTTTCAGACAACTATAAAAGTTTCATTGTTTTGGCATGGTCATTACAAATAATTACTCAATACTGAGATAAAAATATATTTTTTGTAGATCCAAAAAAATGAAAGGCTCATGGTTTATATAACCATTCATCATTCATATATAGTTTTTTTTTCTTCTGGAACAAGTTTCATGATTTTATCTTGTAATGACCAACCATTCCATGAAATTATGTATATTTTTTAGTCTATTATAGTATAATTTTAACATTACTCTCCTCTTTAAATATTACACATGAAATCACTCCCCGCTTCTCCAATTTATTACACATTACCACAAATCCTATCGTATTAAATTTTATACTCCCCTCATAGTATATTCCTAGTTTACCCAAATATTAAGGTTGGATTATTCATGGTAATCATCTTCCCAAAAATTCCAATTACTCTCTATGTCTCTATATTTATCATCGATTCTTTATTTCATGACAAAAATCATGTATTGGTGTGTTATATATCTACAATAGAAAACAATTTAACATGGGGATAACATTTATACAAGATGTTTCATGAAAATTTATGGTTATATTGGTTTTTTCTATGGCATTAAGCCACCACTATAAAAGGTAAATGATTCAATGCTGGTGGTCTCTTGATTAACACTTTAATTATATATATTTATATATGATTTTTTATTGTTTTATATTTGTGTTTTATGTATTTAAAATATATAATCTGGCACAATTAGTCATTTCAGTTAAAAGGTGGTCATTCCTATTTATGTTTTGTGAAAACAAATTATATTCTCATTTAGTTTCAATGTATAGAACTTGAGTTTGTAATCCTTCCACAAAAAAGTGTTTTTCATAAAAACACGATTTCTAATTTAAAATTTATATTAAAATTTTAAATAATGATATTGTCTTACAAATATATTTAATTTCTTGAATTTACATGTAATTTCTAGTTTCCTTGAATTAATCACACAAAAGGGTTACCAAAAATTGAAAACCCATTTAATATTTTGTAAGAATGTTGAAAAAATAATGGTTAATATGACATATATTTAGGGATTATTTTTGATCATTTAATATATTTATTTTTCACTATTTATATTATATACATAATAGGGATCAAATACAATACATGATGATGTCATATATGCTTTATTATTATTCATACAATGATTTATCTAATTATTTTTATAAATATTCATGACTTTTGGTGATGATTCTTATAGAATTAATATTTATTCATTTTTGTTCATTTTGAAGAGAAAATTTCGGTGTTGATTGTGATGGGTTTTGAACTAGAAATATGAATAATGAATTCTGTAAATTCAGTTTTAAAACTAACATACTATTTAATGTTTATAAATGAACACATTCAAGAAGTCCATGTAAATACCTATTATCATGTAAAATTGATTGAATTCATAAACAAATAATTTTTTATATGTGTAGAAGTAATGAATTATATTGATTTCTGAAGAAGAATTTAATGAATGATGATGTCCATGAAATAAAGTCTATATTTTTTTGGCGATGTCATAAAAATTCATATATAATAAATTCATGGTTTTCTACATTATATACTTTGAATTATTATGTTTATTTATTTTGAAATTAATTATTTTAAAAAATAGGAAATGACATGGCTATCCAAGGATAACTAAAATAACATATGAGTCCCAAGGGGTTGACCAAATGAGTGGAAATTGGCCTAAAAAATGTAGGAAGGTGGTGGGGTGTGAGGATTCAGAATCCCAATATAGACCACACATTATAGGCATGTTCGCAGCATTGGATTTTTAGGACTTTATATGGTTGACCATAAATGAATGTGGGAGAGTGGGCCAACATTGGGAGGTTTGGACCATGTGAGAATATTTTTGGGGAGTTTATCTAGGTGTAGAACATAGTGTTGGGTTAAATACAAGGAGATATAAAGAGATTATTATGTGTAAAAAAACCGTTGTGATGTTTTCTGTGGGATGTGAAGTGTATGAGTTGTAATGATTTCAATTAATACTATTTTATTTCAATTATGGTAATTATAATCAAAATAATTATTTAAAATAAACAATTTTATGATGCTATAAAGAATAAAATTAGGTTAATAACTCAAGACTTAATATCCTAAAGATGTTATTTTGAAGACATTGATTTTATAACTCTGATATTTATTGAATAGGTTGGGAATAATGATTTAATACATTATTTTCCATGAAAAATTGATTACAACAATTATGTTTATTTACTATCCATCCCATTTTAGAAGAAGATATGTTTATGACCACAGAAATATTATTCTTATTTCATTTTTAATATAATATGTTGTGGAATTTAAATTCCAAAAAATTATAAGAGTCAAATAATCTCATTCTGTAATTAATTTGTTAATTAATAGCATGATAGAGTTGAAGATTTTTAAGAAAGAAAAATGCCAAAAGAGTTCTTGGATGTATAGTGTATACATAGATTTTTCAATTTAATTTTTTTGTAGTGATATTAATAACAGTCATGAAAATTAAAACCAAATGGTCCTCCTCATCTACTAAATATGGGATAAAAGGGTAATTATGAGGGAGGACTTGACCATAAGGATTTCATGGAAGAAAAGGAGGGGTGGGTTATAAGGCCCCAAACTTAAATATTATAGAATCTTACGTTCAGTTAATAATTCAAATTTAGGATGTTTTCAAGTTTATAGTTTTAAAAAATTAGTCCCTAACTATTACATTACGTCTAAAAAATTACAATATAGACACTTCCACTCAGTATATATATTTTTAATAAAATAAAAATTCATAAAGGAAAACAATAATTATTTTCTTGATATAAATCATTTTGAGTTCTTAGATTATCTTACCCTGCCTTATACACAATGAAAGACATTTTCAAAACATGGTATGAACATAAAAACTCATTAAGGGTTATAAAACAATGAAGGAAAACATTAGTTCATCAATACATACAAAACATAATCGCTTTAACATATCTCATGAAATAATAATATTTATTAATAACACATAAAAATCATAAAACATAAAGGTATCTTGGGGAATCCATATCAAACCTACATTGCATATTTCACATCCTTGTAGAGAGTAACATTTGGAATACTCATCACAATATATTCTCTAAATATTTATGGATAAACGTTAATCTTTACCTCGGTCACTTTACCCAATGCATTAGAGAGCAATATTAGGCTCACTTGCCCTAGGTTTATCCTTGAACAACCCATATACATAAACAATGCCCATGAACCAAAAAAAATCATGACACTTACAAAATACATAATGGAAAGATAATATTTTCACATTACAATCACAATATATCATTTCAATATGTTGACATAATCAATGCTTTATCAAACCATTTTAATAACCATTTAAAACATTTAATAATGATATTATTGCATCCAAGTGTACCATACGACATTGAAGATTTTGAAGGAAATTTTAATTTAAAAACATTAATTTCCATACAAATAAATCCTTAAAACTATTTAAAAAACATTTACATTAATGAGAAAGAATTATAATAATAAATATTTAAAACATTTAAAATGATTTGTTAGGTAATGATTTTTTAAAAAAATGAGCGACTCCTGAATACAAATAATTGAGGAATAATATTAATAAATGCTTATAATATCTTCAGAATAAGGATATTCTTGAGATAATATGTCCTGGGGTAGTATATACACCATATAAAAGTGAATTGGTGTATATCACCGAATAAGTCTCAATGGAATGTAAATAGAGACAAAGTTTCTTACAAAGATCGTTTCATTAGATTAAGGAAAAATCAATGAAAAAATAATTTGTGAAAAATGATTAAACATCCAATAAAAGTAGATATTATGTGTAAAAAAAATCATATGACCTTAACACATATTCATAGTATGGAATAATCAAGAAGTAGAAGTTTAACCCAAAGTGTTGAAATTGGGTTAAGAAGTTCCCTTACAAAAATTTGGTAGCCTAACGAAGTCACGTAAAAATTCAGAATAAGAAATGATGATATTGAAAATGGTATCTCATCACATTTGAATAATATTTTTAGAAATATGGAAGTTGAAGAAAATATCCCAACATAAGAAAATTGTAACTTAAATGATGTAACATAAAAGAAGAATTTCAGTAAAAGAGTAGGGTGAAGGGTTTCCTTACCAATTTGGTAACTTACAAATGATATATCACAAGAAATAATGATCATACAATGAAGATATAAATACAGATAAATTAATGTATATTACAAAAATAATACAATCATGGGAAGTACATACAGAACTAAAAATGTTGTAGTTAAAAATATATCGTGAATATCAGAGGAATAAAAAGTGAGGTGAAAACCGCTTTACCACGTATTAATCAATCGATTCGTATGGAAAAAAGTTAATAACCACCAAATAAATCACATAATATTATGAATATAAAAATAATAATGATAATATATATCAAATCATAGTATATAACTCACAACATGAAATAAATATGTGGTGAACAATGGAAATGTCAAGGAATTAAATTTGAGATAAGAAACCCCATATCTCGTGTCTGACATGAATCACATATTTCGTGTTCTTCTTATATAATAAAAATAAGTTAAATTACATTTCCATAATTTTTTTTAAAAGTTTAGTTTACAATTTATATCACTTATTACCCTGCTATAATAATTAGTTAATTATTGGTGCTCAAATCAGACATTTGTTCGATTTTCAGAACATTAATAAAAAATGAATTGGTTATAATTACAAGTTGTCCATGTAGTAAAAATTCCATTATCTTCAGAATTCTTCTCAGTATTAAAATATAATATATATCATATATATAGTGTATATTAATTTATAATATTTCATATCATTTGGAGTTATGAAATGAAACTCACCGTTCATGGAGACGGTAAGCCGTACGTACGTATGAACACTACATTCATTTAAATTTTATATTTAAAGAAATGAAAACATATTAGTACATAGGTTTATTATAATTAAATTATAATATATATGTTATTTAATTTAATTATCTCCATTCCTTATACATTCCATGTGTGTCATGAACGAGTCATATCACTTTGAGGGGGCGGTAGTCTACACTTCCTCAAATGAAATTATCATATTTTCCAAATATGGAAACCATAAATGTATGATATAAGTGAAAAATACAGAAGTATATAGACAATAAAAATTTAATATATATAACATGTAATTACAGTTCCATCTTAACGTCTACCATATGAAGTGGTAGGAGAATATTGAACAATTATCATTTCGTGAGGCAGTAGTTCGCCGTCCACAGAAACAATATGTTCTTTACCCATTAGATTGAGGTGTGTATAAAGTCTATATTGAATACTAATTATAAAAAAAACATATCATATTTAGTATAATGGCGTTGTTATACAATATGATAATAAATAGATTTTATGGGGTTGATGAAGTAAAATTAAAGGATAGAACTTAAGAGAAGATGTTACCTTTAAATCGTATAACTCCCATTTGTTTGAACCAAAAGGATTTATTGAAGTTCCTTCATCCTAGTGTAAAGATTATATGTGAAATAGAGTGATGTAGGGATCTTAATTGAGTAATTTTTGGTACATTCAAGGGGCTTTAGAGGTGTGAGTAATGCGTTAGAGGTGAAGACCTTTTATAAGGGTGAGTAGGGGATCTTTAGGAAAGTTTGAAAATATTATTTTATTATATATTTATTTTTAGTTTATAATGGTCAAAAACTTATTAAAGTCATAGATAAGATGACTCTTTGTCGAAATAAAATCATCCAAAAAGAATTGGACATGTTTGGGAATTTTTTTTTTAATAATCATATTTATATAAATCAACAATTAATGAGGTAAATACAACATCATTATTGTGTCATAAACAATTTTATTTATACGATGTATAAAAATTATCAAAAAATACCATGATGAATGAAATAATTTTATATTTAAAATTATTATATATAGTGAAAGATATAACTTATATAACCCCATGTAATAAATCATTCACTAAAAGATATATGTTTATGTCATTTTTTCATTACTTTAAATTAATTAATATAAAGCGTCATTATCACTCTTAATTGGGACCATGGAGTCCCAAAATCGGCCCAAGGATGATAATTGTCGGAAATGTATCAACCAATAGGATTAGGACACATGTGATGGTTAATTTAATATTATTATTATATTATTTTTACCTTGAATTACCATATATAACTTTAACCGCAGTAAATAAAAGTCAAAAGATACTATTCGCCAATAATTATATTCATCTTATTGAAAAAAAATTTACCTACTAATAAAAACCATGTATGTCGGATTTTTAAATTCAATTCAAATAATTGGAGAATTTTCATTTATATGAAAAAGTCGGTTTTTAACTATTACATTGTGTTTTTACTATTCATAAAAAATTGATGTTTTTCTGAAATATACCATAAAATCATACTAAGCTATATTAGATATTCAGAATTAAAAAATGATTTCTATTTTACAAAAATCAAAACATATAATTTTCATTAACTAATTAAAAATTAAATATCATTTTCCAAACCAAAAGCGTGTTTTAATAGAAATATTATCTATCAAAAGATTGACACTTGTTTATGATCAATTAAAAAGTGAAATTACCTCCAATTACCAAAATTGGATTAAATTGTAAAAGTAAAATATAATTACACTTAAAGTATTTTAAAAATATTATTATATCCATGAAAATAAATTATATTAAATGTTGGTTTTGAAATAAAATGCAATATTTTTTACAATTCATTAAAAATTGATCTTTATCAGAAAAATACCACAATATCATCCAATGTAAATTTTGATGTCCCAATTATAGTGAATAATTTTATTTGGTCAAATAGAACAAACAAGACTGACCAAAATTAGATTTATAGTTGTTTTCCCATTAAAAGGCGCTAAATTGACCTTTTAACCAATATTAGAGTATTTATGCTTAAAATTAGGTTTATTCACATTTTAATTCATTAAATTTTATTGAAAAAATTTAAAAACATTTATGAAACCTATTTAATCATAAAATTGTTTGTTAGGTTCAGTCTTATGGAAAAAAAATCTAAGAATTAACTACAATTTAAAATAATATTATATTGTTATTTTTCAGTACTACCCAATGTTGTGTGCAATGTAAGATTTCAATGAAACCCATTGTTGTGTATCAGGTATGCCATCGAACATAGTATCCCCTTTAAAGTAAAATTAATATTTAATTCACAAATACTAATAAATATGAAAATTTATTATTCTTTTTTTACATGAAATGTTACATCAGTCCCCCCTTTGAGAAATTGTGTCTTTGCAATTTTCAAATAGGACCTGAAAACTTCATTAAAAGACCCACATCAGAAAAAGGGTCATGAAAAATATCACTTTAAAATAAATAAATAGAAGTAAAAAGATCACTAGAGATAACACATACTATTATTCCATGAAAACAAGGATACATGGGAGAAACTAAGTGTTATATTTTGATGGAGAGTGATAGAAAACATGATTAGGAGAATGTTAGCCGCCCGAATATCGCAAACATGTTATATGTTAAACGATATTTGGATTCCCAGTAAGAAAGGTAAATAAAGAATTTTTTTTCTATGTTCCATTTCATAATGTTGGAGAATTTTTTAATGAGTTTTACTAAGGTCATAAATAAATATAATTAGTTTTCAAGAAGAGTATCATCCTTTAATACGTTTCTACCAACATCTAACCATTTCACCAAATGATGAGTATCCAAGATGGCTTTTCCCATCTGAAGAGCTAGATTCAACTTCTGGAGAATCACATATTTCATAAAACATGAACTATATATTTTCCATGTCCTTAGAAATTAACCAAAACCAAAATGGTTAGTACTAGATCAGATAATTCCAAAAAGGATAATCCTTTATAAAATATATTATTCCTAATATCCAAAATTTAACAACCAATACCCAATGTTCAAAAATGACCATTCAATAAAAAATTTCCATAAAATTCTTCAAAGTAAACCAAACTATGATTGAAACCAAAAACCCCTATGGATTTAATCACATTTTCATCCACAGTAAATCATATCATTTACCTCTAAATAACATTTAATACTCTTAATGTATCATTATTAAATGTAATTAACCAAATAAAATATTCTCTATGATAGATTAGTCATTTCAATAAATATCCTTTATCACCATAAAACATAGATTCTATCTAAATAAAATTTCCACCATTATTCCTTAATTGAAATCTCGTAGTATTCTATTTTCCTTAGGTATATAGTGTTTCCTCAAAAGAGACAATGTCTCCCAAAATAAAAAGTGTTTGTTAATCAACAAGTCATTTTCTAATACTAAGGATATCCATTTGATAAACCATAAGTTCCCAAAATCAACTTATCATTGAACCATAGAATCATATAACTTAAGTAATAACTCATAATAACTAGAGAATTCACGTAGTCCAGTGGTAGGAAATGCGCCCTTGTCGCCCTCCGTTTGTGGGATTGATTCCCATGGCCTTGCCGGATGCAACATGTTGTCACCCATCTTATGGGTTGTCCTTTCTATAAAACTCAAAAAATAACTCTTAAATATTTTAAACTAAATAGTTATATTATACCAATCATTTTAATTAAAAATCATTAATACCTCAACATCTTAATAATGACTAATATATATAATCATTTTTTTATTTCACCTTTATATGATTAAATAAAAAAATTCCTAAAAGAAATAACATCATACATTGATCATAGTGTCTACATGGTTTCATAATCATATTGTTCACATTTATAGAAGGTCCATGCATTCGGAAAATGATTTAGATATCCTTCAAAATTATTTTCTTCCATCATCCAAATACACATTGTACAACATGGGTCATATGGTTTTTCACAGAAAAATAGTTTTAGAAAATAATCACGTATAACATATAATTTCAAAACATTTGATACTACATTATTTTAATAAAATAGTTTGATTGAGAATTAGTTGAATCTTTCAATCAATGGTCCTTTTAAAATAACATAGGTATGTGATAAAAGACTATAATTTAAAAGAAAATATATATTGGTTGCATAAGGGTATCTTTCTTCATCACATTTTTCAGAATCATAATATTCTTCAAAATCTAGTGATAAGGTAAAATATTTGAAAATTCCTTGATAAAATATACCATTATTTAAAATATGAGAATATTGTAAAAAAATGATTTGATTAAATACAACACATGAGCCATAGTGATATAAAGGTGTTGTGGAGGTGTTTGATATCTCAAACTACATCTTTCAATTGAGTTGTATGCTTGAAAAAGATTCAATATAATTTAAACATGACTTTGCAACATTTATTGAAAAAATTTCCTCAATAAGAGATATGTATTTTGTTTGAGATCCTCCTCCATCCATTTGTAAATGATTTTCCTTGATATGAAAAGTAATAAAACATGTATTTAACCTAAATAGTAGACATAGAGACTAACCATGTGTCTAATAAAAACTCATAATCCCAAAAGTGGTCTAAACTGACCTTTGATACCAACTATATTGCCAAAACCATAAATATTACATAATATTTAATTAAGGTAATAATTAATATTGAGGATATTTTTTGGTATAGTGTTTTATATAATTAGGCCATAACTGTTACATTACATCTCAAAAATTACAAAGTAAACACTTCTTTTAAGTATCTGTTTTTTTCATAAAATAAAAATTCATAAAGGAAAACAATAATTATTTTCTTGATATAAATATTTTTAAGTTCTTATATTCTCTTACCCTGCCTTATACCATATGAAAAACATTTCAAAAACATGGGATTATTATAAAAATATTAGTAAGGGTTATTAAATTGAGAATGAAAACATTAGTTCTTCATTACATACAAAACATAAGCTCTTTAACATTCATCATTAAATCATAAGATTTATGAATAACACATATAAATCATAAATCATAAAGGTAACTTGTGGAATCCATATCAAAAATACATTTTATCTTTCAAAACTATGTATGCATTTACATTTGGAATACCAATCAATGTATATTCCCTAAATATATTAGGAGAAACATTAACGTTTACCTCCGTCGCATTATCCAATGCATTGGATAGCTATCACAGGCTCACCCACACTAGGTTTATCACAAAACCACCCGTATTCGTTAACAATTCCCAAGAACCATAAAATATTCATGACAAAAAAATCATTCATAAAATAAAGATAACATTTCCACATTACAACCACAATATATCATTTCAATATATTGACATAGTCAATTCTTTATCAAACCATTTTAAAAACCATTTAAAAATTTAATAAAGAGATTTTTGAATCATTATGTCTCATTACACATTGATGCTTTTGAATGAAATTTTAATTTCAAAACATTAATTTCCATATAAATACATCCATAAACCCATTAATAAAACAAGTAGATAGTTGAAAATTAGTAAGAATAATAAATCATTAAAACATTTAAAATTATATTTTTGGTGAATATTTTTTTCAAAATGAGAGACACTTGAATATTAATAATTTATGAATAAAAATAATCAAATATTATAATATCATGCGAATAAAGAGATTAATGATATAATATTTCAAGGGGTAATATATACAACATATAAAAGTGAATTGGTGTGTATCAACAAATAATTGTCAATGGAATGTAAATTTAGACCAAGTCACTTTCAAAGATTGTATTATTAGATTAAGGACAAATCAATGAATAAATTATGTGTATAAAATAATAATACACACAATATAAGTAGATATTATGTGTTAAACAATAATATTCCCTTCACACATATTCATAGCAAGACATAATTAGGATGTAGAATTTTTACACCAAGAATTGAAATTGGGTTATGAAGTTCCCTTAAAAATTTCGACAGCCTAACCACGTCAAATAAAAATTCAGAAAATGAGTTTATGATATTGAAAAGGGTATCTCATCAAATGGAAAAAAATTTATAGAAATAAGGATATACCAAAACATAATCAAACATAATAAAATGTAAATTTAAAATATATAACATAAAATATTCCTATCACTAAAATATGAGGGTGAAAGGTTCCATTACTGATATGGTATCTTACCAAAGATTTATAACATTGAAGAAAGATCATAAAATGAAGATTTAAATGCCCATAAAATAAATTATATTTCCCAAATAAAAAAATCATGGTCAGTACATACACCACACAAAAGGAAATAGTGGAAAATATAGCATGAATCTCACGGGAATAAAAAGTAAGATGAAAAACCACTTAACACGTTGTAATCAATCGATTCCTATGACCAAAAGATAATAACCACCAAATGAATAACAGAATAACATGAATATAAATAGAATAATTTCAATATATATCAAATGAAAGTACAAAATACACCACCTGCAATAAATAAGTGGTGAAAAATGGAAATCTCCTGGAATTAAAAGATAGATAAGAAACCCCTTACCTCGTGTCTGACATGACTCATATGTTTGGTGTTCTTAATAAATAAAAATATTATATTAAATTTTACTTAATTAATAAATTTTTTAATTTTATTATTCATTTTATATAACTTATTACCATTCTTTAACAATTATTTAATAATTTTAGTTCATATCGGACATTTTGTCGATTTTCAGATCATTAATTAAAAATAAACTTGTTATAATTACAAATTTTCCATTGATGATGTAACATCCCAAGTAAGTAATGAATAATAGATATTTTTATCTATGTCTATTAATGATTAAGATATTGTTTTAGAGGCTTAAAATGAAAATAAATCCAATCTTAAGCATGGAATACACTAATATTCTTAAAAGATTGTTTTACTGCCTCATGATGGAAAACCCTTTTTAAATCTATCTTTTGACAATTTTATAAACTAATTTTGTCAAAATAAACTTATTCTTTATTATTGGGACATCAATATTTACTTTCTGTGAATTTTTGGTATTTTTCTGACAATGTTCATTTTTTAACGAATAGTGAAAAATACTGCATTTTACATCAAAACTGCTTTTTAATCTAATTTATTTATATGAATAGATTATCTTTTGAATTGGTCGTAATGTGTAATATGAATATATTTTTACCATTTAATCCAATGGTGGTCATTGGAATCAAATTCACTTTGAAATTGGACTTAAACTAGTGTCAATCTTTTGATACTTATTGTTTCATAAAAACACACTATTTGCTCTGACAACGGGAATTAATTATTAAATTAATTAATGTGACTTATATGTTTTGAATTTTGTAAAATAGACTTCATTTTTTAATTCGTAATATCAAATATAGCTTAGGGTGATTTTTTGGTAATTTTCTGAAAAACTTCAATTTTTGATGAATTGTGAAACCACTAAGTGGTACTTATAAAGACTGATTTTCCGTTTAAATGAAAATTTGCCATCATTGTGTTTTTAATTTCAAAAATCCGACATACATGGTTTTCATTAAGAAGTAAAATGTGGTTCAATGAGATTATAATAATTTTTTGGTGAATAGTAACTTATTAAGTTTTTAATCGCGATTAGTGGTAATTAGTGTAGTTTAAGGTAAAAATAATTCTTTAATAAAATAATATGAGCTTGACACATGTCCTAACCTAATTGGTTGTGTCATGGCCGACCAAGACAAGCCATGGGTCAACTTGGGGACCCCATGGAGACACTTTGGTTGGGAAAGGACATAAATTACTTTTTATTTAATGTAAAAGTAATAATGTAACAAACATAATATGTTTTACGAAAACAATTCTTACATGGGGTTATAACGATCAGATTTTTGATTATAAATATTAATTGGAAAGATAAAATGATTTCCTACATCATAGTATTTTTTTATAATTTTTATACATTAAATAAATTAAAATATTTATGACATAATAATGATGCAGCGATGACATCATTATTTGATGATTTAAATAAAATGGAAAGGTAATGTAATATCTATGAACTACACATGTCCAAAACCAATTGTATGAGTGGATTTCGAACCCTTATCACCTTATCCACGAATTATATCAATGTGGGACCTTTTAAAACCGAAACACATTTTAAAATAAAGTAATATTTCTTTACTTTCCAAAAGTGCCCCTCCTCCCCTCTTATAAAAGGCCCCCACCTCTACCTAATTTCACACACTCCTCAAGCCTTTGGCTCGGCCAACCCCTGACCATTTACTCTCTCCACATCCCTCTCCTCATCCTAGAGGATTCCCTTTGGGAAGAATCCTTTCAAAGGAATCCTTTAGGCTCAAATCAAAAGGAGTTACACTTTTAAAGGTAATTCATTTCTTTCATGTTCATTTGTTTTATTTTGCTTCTCCAACCCCCTAAACTCTTTTTATTTACTTCTTTTGTAACAACACCAGTATCATAAATATACTAGGATGTTTTTATATGATTTATTTGAGATACACTCTCACACAACAACATCAAATGGTTAAAGAACATACAGTTTCCGTGGATGGCGAAATTCTGCCTCCCGAAACGATGATTGTTCAATACTCATTTAACACCTTCAAAGGTGGCCATTATGATGTCACTATTTTTATATATGATATATAATATGTTTATGATTTCCTTAAGCTTCTGTTTTTTTTTCATTTTGGGCATACCTTTATGGTTTCCATTATGGGTAAACACGATATCTTCATTTTAGGAAGTGCAGACTACAGCCCCCTGAAAGTGATTTGATTCGTTAATACCATATGTGGGATGTGTAAAGGATAAAGTTAATGATATTATATATGTTATTATACTGGAATTATAATATACTCTTATATCATTATGATTCCATTACAGAAAATACGAAATAGAAATGGAAGTAGCATTCATGCGTACGTACGGCTTACCGTCTCCATGAACGGTGAATTTCATTTCTTACCTCTAAATGTGATGTAATATTATAAATACATGTATATGATGAATATATATGATATATATGTTATCCAAATCATTAATATCATTCTGTATATAACGAACCTTTGACCAAATTAACAACATGTTAGTGTAAGAAGTCTATTTTTGACTTAAGAACCAAATACCGACAAAATGAACACTATTAACTTAAATGATTACATGATGTTAATAACATGGTATAAAAGGAATAATGAAATTGAAAAAGGTTCATAATCAAGTAGATATTAACTCAAGTTTATTATTCAGGAGATTAATGAACGGTCGGGTCAAGTCGGATACGAGTTAAGGGACTTCGTCTCAATCTCATTTCATTGAGGCATATTTCGTTTTATACACAACATTATTGTATACGGTGTATAAACCCCTTTGACTTTTACTTTTATACAAAAGGAATATTTTTCTACGAAGCGTTTTACAAAACGACAAAAAGGAATGTTTCTTTTAACGTACGTGGCGACAATGACCTTTTCCGCCGCTGCGAGTATTATTTGGTCTTTGGCTTTCTCAACAAGCCGTAATGTTTTTAGAATAAAATAAATACCATATACTATTTTATGTATTTTGGTATTGAAAATAGTTTTGATAAAGGATTCTATTATGTCAATATATTTATGATATATTTTGATTGAAATGTGGAAATGTTATCTTTCCTTTATATTGGTTTTATGTTTTATGATTTTATACTGGTACTTGGACATTTTAACGGGTGATTACGTTATAAACCATATGACGGGTGGTGCGGTGAATACCAGAATGGGTGGTTACGTTATAACCTCCAATGCATTGGGTATGGAAGTCGGCCGTATGGATATTCCATTAAGTATGTATGGAAATTGGCTGTATGGCTATTCCATTAAGTGATATGTGTGGAAGTCGACCGTATGGTTATTCCACTTAAGTATGTTTATGTCCCAAGTTACCTTTATATATGTTATGTGTTCTTTTTATGGATTTTATGTTAATCCTTTGGTTACAAAAAGGTACGTAATGATACTTTATTCAGTGAAGAGTTTTTACTACTTCATGAAGGTGAAGGTATTACTTTGATAGAGTATATATGGTTTATCTGATGTTTGAAAAACTAACAGTTTTCATTCTTTCTGTATCCCTTACTGAGCTTTTTATGCTCACCCCAAGTTTTTTTTGAAATATTTTCACAGGACTTAATGTGGAATAAGGTCAAGGATGGGATCATGGGAATATCATCCTATATAAAACATGGAACTAGACACGTTTCTTTTTAAGAGTTTTTTTTATTATGGAAACTTAGTAGAAGTAAATACTTTGTAATCTTTTGAGATGTAATAGTTATGTTCTAATTCTCCAAAACTCTAAACCTGAAAAGATCATCGACGTGAATTATTCATTTAATTCAATATTAAGTAAGGTTTAAGGTCGGGGCCTTATAGTTGGTATCAAAGGGAGGTTCAGACAACTTTAGGAGTTAGAAAAGTGTTAAATTATAATATGATTGAAATGATATAGCATTTACGGATTACCATGTTGCTTCGCCTAAGATATTTCTGTGTTCAGAATGGTTTTCCGCAGAGGAAACAAAGCAGCTATGTTGGGAAGACATCAAGAGAAAGATAACCTTCCAAATCAGCAACCTGAGATGGTCAGAATCGGAACTGAACAGTTTGTTGCAGTGATGGAACAGTTGACTCAGGCTATAAATGGTGGTGGTATCCTTGCACGAGATCCGCCAGATCAACCGCAGAGGAACATGTCAGTGGTGGAACATTTAATGAGGCAACATCCCCCATCATTCAGAGGATCATATGACCCTCTGCAAGCTGAAGGGTGGATTAAAGCACTGGAGAATATTTTTGATGTCATAGGGAGTTCAGAACATCAGAAGGTTAGTATTGCTATTTACCGTTTTGAAGGTGAAGCTGATTAGTGGTGGTTGATGGTGAAAAATATAAGGGATAGTGATGAGATTGAGGATCTTCACTGGGACGAATTCAAAGGTATGTTTATTGAGAAATATTTTCCTAAGTTGTATCGTCTTAGGATGGAAAAACAGTTCCTATAATTGAGGTAGGAGGATGATTCAGTGTCTGCTTATGAAGAAAAGTTCACTCGATTGGCAAGGTATGCTCCAAACTTCATACGAGATCTTGATAGTAAAATAAACCGTTTTTACTCAGGGTTAAAGCCAAAGTATCGAATGGAATTAGCTTCTCATGAGTTCAAATGTTATGAAAAACTTGTTCGATGTGCGGAGAAGGTGGAAATGGAGTTTGCCGATGATCAGGTGTTCTATGACAAACAACAGAATAAGAGGTCTAGTTGGAAGGCAAAGGTGAAGAATTCATCAAAGAAGCAAGGAGGTAAGAAAACCAAATATCCATCCTGTGAGAAGTGTCGTAAAATGTATCCTAGAGAATGTTTATCCAAGTCTGGTAAGTGCTTTCGGTGTGGTAAGTCTGGTCATATTTCTCGTAACTGTAAGGAAGAGGATCATGCAGGAAATGAAAAGCCAACGGTAAGATGTTTTAAGTGTAATGAAATGGGTCATTATGAAAACGAGTGTCCAACGAAGAACTCAACTGGGGGAATGCAGCCAGACTACAAGCAGAAAGGGGTGGTGAAATCCTTTACAACAACTTCAGCAGATGTTGGGACATCGAATGAAGTGGTATCGGCTCCAGGGATCTCAGTATTTTTCGAAGATTGACTTGAGGTCGGGGTACCATCAGTTGAAAGTAATAGAAGCAGACGTTCCGAAGACTGCGTTCCGTACTAGATATGGCCATTATGAATTTTTAGTTATGCCTTTTGGGTTAACCAATGCACCTGCTGTATTCATGGACATGAGTTCTTGGATAAGTTTGTGTTTGTGTTTTGAGGTTTGGGAAGAGGTTATGTGTGCCTTGTGATTAACAGTTGAAGAGAGAGTTGTTATGTGAAGCTCATAGTTCTTCGTTTTTAGTTCATCCTGGCAGTACTAAGATGTACAGAGATCTGCGAGAGTATTACTGGTGGGATGGAATGAAAAGAGACATTTCTGATTTTACTGTGAAGTGTTTGACATGACAACAGGTTAAAGCAGCGTGGCAGTTACCGAAAGGGATGCTTCAGCCTTTACCATTGCCAGAGTGGAAATGGGAGAATATATCCATGGACTTTGTTGTGGGATTACCGAGGACATCTCGAGGTAATAATGAAATCTGGGTTATTGTTGATCGCTTGACCAAATCTGCTCATTTCCATTATATACGAGATAATTTCTCTCTAGATCAACTTTCCCGTTTGTATCTTAAAGTGATAGTCAGGTTACATGGAGTTCCCCTCTCCATTGTATCTGATCGTGATCCCAGGTTCACTTCTAACTTTTGGAAAGTCCTTCAGAAGTCGTTGGGTACTGAATTAAATTTTAGTACATCTTTTCATCCTCAATCAGATGGGCAGTCAGAACGAACAATTCAGACATTGGAGGATATGCTACGATCTTGTTCGATGGATTATCAGGTAAGTTGGGACCAACATCTTTCTTTGGTTGAATTTTCATATAATAACAGTTTTCATTTCAGTATACAGATGGCACCATTTCAGGCATTATATGGGAAGCAGTGTCGAACTCCAGCTTTCTGGGATGAAGTGGGTGAAAGGAAGTTGATGGGACCAGAATTGGTAGAAGAGATGGCAGAAAATGTTCAGCTGATTCAGAAACACATGAGAACATCTCAGAGCAGGCAGAAGAGTTATGCGGATAACCGGAGGAAGGATCTATCTTTTGAGGTAGGTGATCATGTTTTTCTTAAGGTTTCTCCTTGGAAAAGTGTGATGAGATTTGGTAAGAAAGGAAAGCTGAGTCCAAGGTTTATTGGACCATATGAAATTCTGGAGAGACTTGGATCAGTTGCATACCGGGTGGCTTTACCTCCGAGTTTATCTCAGGTACACAATGTTTGTCATGTTTCAATGTTGAGAAAGTAAATGCCAGATCCATCTCATGTTTTGAGTCCAGAGGTAGTTAAGCTGGAAGAGAACCTATCTTATGAGGAACAACTGCTCCAGATTCTTGACCACAGGGAGCAAGTGTTACGGAATAAGGTGATTCATCAGGTAAAGGTTTTGTGGAAAAACCATGTGATTGAAGAGGCAACGTGGGAATCTGAAAATGCTATGACGGATAAATACCCCCACTTATTTTGATAAGTGAATAAAATTGTGAGGACGCAATTCCCAAAAGGGGGGAAGGATGTAACATCCCATGTAAGTAATGAATAATAGATATTTTTATCTATGTATATTAATGATTAATATATTGTTTTAGAGGCTTAAAATGAAAATAAATCCAATCTTAAGCATGGAATACACTAATATTCTTAAAAGATTGTTTTACTGCCTTATGATGGAAAACCCTTTTTAGATCTATCTTTTGAAAATTTTATAAACTATGTTTGTAAAAATAAACTTATTCTTTATGATTGGGACATCAAAATTTACATTGTGTGAATTTTTGGTATATTTCTGACAATGTTCATTTTTTAACGAATAGTGAAAAATACTGCATTTTATATCAAAATTGCTTTTTAATCTAATTTATTTATATGATTAGATTATCTTTTGAATTGGTCTTAATGTGTAATATGAATATATTTTTTTACCATTTAATCCAATGGTGGTCATTGTAATCAATTTCACTTTGAAATTGGACTTAAACTACTGTCAATATTTTGATACTTATTATTTCATAAAAACACGCTATTTGCTCTGACAACGGGAATTTATTATTAAATTAATTAATGTGACTTATATGTTTTGAATTTTGTAAAATAGACTTCATTTTTGAATTCGTAATATCAAATATAGCTTAGGGTGAATTTTTGGTAATTTTCTGAAAAACTTCAATTTTTGATGAATAGTGAAACCACTAAGTGGTACTTATAAAGAATGATTTTCCATTTAAATGAAATTTTTCCATCATTGTGTTTTGAATTTCAAAAATCCGACATACATGGTTGTCATTAAGAAGTAAAATGTGGTTCAATGAGATTATAATAATTTTTTGGTGAATAGTAACTTATTAAGTTCTTAATCGCAATTAGTGGTAATTAGTGTAGTTTAAGGTAAAAATATTTCTTTAATAAAATAATATGAGCTGAAACATGCCCTACCCTCATTGGTTGTGTCATGTCCGACCAAGACAAACCATGGGTCAACTTGGGGACCCCATGGAGACACTTTGGTTGGGAAATGACATAAATTACTTTTTATTTAATGTCAAAGTAAAAATGACACAAACATAATATGTTTTACGAAAACAATTTTTACATGGGGTTATAACGATCAGATTTTTGATTATAAATAGTCATTGGAAATATAAAATTATTTCCTACATCATAGTATTTTTTTTATAATTTTTAGACATTAAATAAATTAAATTATTTATGACATAATAATGATGCAGCGATGACATCATTATTTGACGATTTAAATAAAATGGAAAGATAATGTAAAATCTATGAACTAAACATGTCCAAAACCAATTGGATGAGTGCATTTCGAACCCTTATCACCTTATCCACGAATTATATCAATGTGGGACATTTTAAAACCAAAACATATTTTCAAATAAAGTAATATTTCTTTACTTTCAAAAAGTTCCCCTCCTCACCTCTTATAAAAGGCCCCCAACTCTACCTCATTTCACACACTCCTCAAGCCTTTGGCTCGGCCAACCCCTGCCCATTTACTCTCTCCACATCCCTCTCCTCATCCTAGAGGATTCCCTTTGGGCAGAATCCTTTCAAAGGAAGCCTTTAGGCTCAAATCAAAAGGAGATGCACTTTTAAAGGTAATTCATTTCTCTCATGTTCATTTGTTTTATTTTGCTTTTCCAACCCCCTAAACTCTTTTTATTTACTTCTTTTGTAACAACACCAGTATCTTCAATATACTAGGATGTTGTTATAAGATTTATTTGAGCTAAACTCTCACACAACTACATCAAATGGTTAATGAACATACGGTTTCCGTGGATGGCGAAATTCTGCCTCCCGAAACGATGATTGTTCAATACTCATTTAACACCTTCAAAGGTGGCCATTATGATGTAACTATTTTTATATATGATATATAATATGTTTATGCTATCCTTAAGATTCTGTTTTATTTCATTTTGGGCATACCTTTATGGTTTCCATTATGGGTAAACAAGATATCTTCATTTTAGGAAGTGCGGACTACCGCCCCCTAAAAGTGATTTGATTCGTTAATACCATATGTGGGATGTGTAAAGGATAAAGTTAATGATATTATATATTTTATTATACTGGAATTATAATATACTCTTATATAATTATGATTCCATTCCATAAAATACGAAATAGAAATGGAAGTAGTGTTCATGCCTACGTACTGCTTACCGTCTCCATGAACGGTGCATTTCATTTCTTACCTCTAAATGTGATGTAATATTATAAATACATGTATATGATGAATATATATGATATATATGTTATCAAAATCATTAATATCATTCTGGATATAACGAACCTTTGACAAATTAACAACATGTAAGTGTAAGAAGTCTATTTTTGACTTAAGAACCAAATACCGACAAAATGAACACTATGAACTTAAATGATTACATGATGTTCATAACATGGTATAAAAGGAATAATGAACTTGAAAAAGTTTCATAATCAAGTAGATATTAACTCAAGTTTATTATTCAGGAGATTAAAGAACGGTCGGGTCAAGTCGGATACGAGGTAAGGGACTTCGTCTCAATCTCCTTTCATTGAGGCATATTTCGTTTTATACACAACTTTCTTTTATATGGTGTATAAACCCCTTTGAATTTTACTTTTATACAAAAGGAATCTTTTTCTACGAAGCATTTTACAAATAGACAAAAAGGAATGTTTCTTTTAACGTACGCGGGGACAACGACCTTTTCCGCCGCCGCGAGTATTATTTGGTCTTTGGCTTTCTCAACAAGCCGTAATGTTTTTAGAATAAAATAAATACCATATACTCTTTTATATATTTTGGTATTGAATTTTTTTTTGAAAAAGGATTCTATTATGTCAATATATTTATGATATATTGTGATTGAAATGTGGAAATGTTATCTTTTCTTTATATTGGTTTTATTTTTATGATTTTATACTAGTAGTTGGACATTTTAATGGGTGGTTACGTTATAAACCATATGACGGGTGGTGCCTTGAATACCAGGACGGGTGGTTACGTTATAACCTCCAATGCATTGGGTATGGAAGTCGGCCGTATGGCTATTCCATTATGTATGTATGGAAATTGGCTGTACGACTATTCCATTAAGTGATATGTGTGGAAGTCGACCGTATGGTCATTCCACTTAAGTATGTTTATGTACCAAGTTACCTTTATATATGTTATGTGTTCTTTTTATGGATTTTATGGTAATACTTTGGTTACAAAAAGGTAAGTAATGATACTTTATTAAGTGAAGAGTTTTTACTACTTCATGAAGGTGAATGTATTACTTTGATAGAGTATATATGGTTTATCTGATGTTTTAAAAACTAACAGTTTTCATTCTTTCTGTATCCCTTACTGAGCTTTTTATGCTCACCCCAAGATTTTTTTTTGAAATATTTTCACAGGACATAATGTGGAATAAGGTCAAGGATGGGATCAAGGGAATGCCATCCTATATAAAACATGGAACTAGACACGTTTCTTTTTAAGAGTTTTTTTATTATGGAAACTTAGTAGAAGTGACTACTTTGTAATCTTTTGAGATGTAATAGTTATGTTCTAATTCTCTAAAACTCTGAACCTGAAAAGATCCTCAACGTGAATTATTCATTTAATTCAATATTAAGTAAGGTTTAAGGCCTGGGCCTTATAGATGAAATTTTCATTATCTCCAAAATTATATTAATGATTTAGATATAATATATATAATATATATCTAGTGTATATATATTTATAATATTCTATATCATTTGGAGTTAGGAAGTGAAACACACCTTTCATGGAGACGGTAAGTCATACGTACGCAGGAACACTACATTCATTTCTATTTTTTATATAAAGGAATGAAAACATAATAATACATAGTTATATTATCATTCTAGTATAATATCTATGTTATGTAATTTAATTAACTCCATCCTTTATATGTTCTACATATGGCATGAAAGGGTTATATCACTTTGAGAGGGAGGTAGTCCGCAATTCCTCAAACTAGATTTTCATATTTACCCATCATATGAACAATAAAGGTATAATATAAATGAAATATAATGAAGTATAGAAGAAATATATATATAATATATATCTCATTTAAACATATTTCCTTTTTAATGGGAACCATAAAATGTGGTGGGAGAAGATTGGGCAATCATCGTTTCGTGGGACAGCAGTTCGTCGTCTATAAAAATAATATGTTTTTAACCATTAGATGGAGTTTTGTATAAGTGTTGATTAAATAAATCTCATAAAAACAGAATATTATTTTGAGTATACTGTTTTTGTTGAAAAATAATTTAATAAAAAGCGTTTAAGGGTTTGGAGAAGTAAAATAAATGAAAAGAAATTATGAGAATATGAAAACTATAAATCGGGTAACTCCCATTGGTTTGACCTAAAAGGATTTATTCCAGTGCCTTATGCCTAAGGTAAGGCTTTTACGTAGAATATAGGGATGTAAAGAGCTCAATTGGGTAGATTTTGGAAGAGCCATGTTGTTTTATAGGTGTGAGTATTGGGTTAGATGTGAGAGATTTTTTTATGGGGTAGGAGGAGATCTTTAAGAAAATTTTGAAAATATTATTTGTTTATATAATGGTTTTTTGTTTATAAATGTTCAAAAGTTATTAAAGTTAAAGATAAGATGACAATTTTTCAAAATAAAATCATCCACTAATATGTGTAGAGGGTATTCATATTATTTTAAATTTTATAATCTTATTTGTTTAAATCATTAATTCATGAGGTAAAGACTGCATTATTATTGTGTCATAAATAAATTTTTTATTTGATGTCTAAAAATAATCAATCAAATACAATGATGTTAGATATCCTCTTAGATTTCAAATTAATATTTATAATTGAAGAGACAACTTATATAACCCCATGTATGAATTAATTTACAATGAGATAAAGGTTTTTGTAATTTTTATGATTAGGTTAAATTAATTAATATAAAGTGTCATTATCACTCATATGTAGATCCATGGGTTCCGAAAATAAATCCATAGATACCAATGGTTGTAAATGTTTCATAAAATAGGATTAGGACACATGTTAGGGTAATTTAAAATATAATGTTTACCTTCAATTACAATATTTTCCATTAACCATGGTAAAAAAAAGTCAAATGTTAATATTCACCATATATAATTTTCATCTTATTGAACCACTTATTAATTAATAATAACAACAATGTAGGTCAGAATTTCAAAATACAATTCACAGAAGTTGTACAATTTCATTTAAATGAAAAAGACGAGTTTTTAACTACTACACATTGTTTTCACTATCCATAAAAATTGATGTTTTTTGGAAAAATTCCAAAAATTCAGCCTATGCTATATTTGATATTAAAAATTTGAAAATTATTTGATTTTTAAAAAATAAAAAACATAGAAGTTCCATTAATTAATTTAATTTTAATTCTCATTGTCGTAACAAAAAGTTTGTTTTTAAGAAATAATAATAATCAAAATATTGACACATGTTCATGTCTTATTTAAAAGTGAAATTACTTCCGATGACCATAATTAGATTAAATGGTGAAAATATAATCTAATTACACATTAAACCAATTTGAAAAATAATCTAAATAAATAAATAAATAAATTATATTAAAAGGTAGTTTTGAATTAAAATCCATTATTTTTAAATATACATTAAAAATGAACTTTATCAGAAATTAACAAAATTTCATCCAAAGTAAATTCTGATGTCCCGATTCTAATGAGGAGTTTTAGTTTTTCAAATAAAACATATAAATGTAGCCAATTTTATTTTAAAGAGGGTTCTACATCAAATGGTAGTAAATTGACATTTTAAAAAATATTACATTATATATGCATGAAATTAGATTCATTCATATTTTAAGCTGCTAATATTTATTTGATAAATTTAAAAAAAATTAAGAGACTTGTTTAATCATAAAATTGTTATCTTTGTGCATTCCCTCCAATACAACAGCTGGGTGTTAACTACCATTTAAAAAAATATTATATATTTTTTTTAGTTTGTACCAACATTGTGTGAATTGTAAGATTTCAAAGAGAACCATTTTTGTGTATCTGGTAAGACATCAAAAATTGCATCCCCATTAATGTAATATTAATATTTAATTCAAAAATATTAATAAATAGAGAAATATATTATTTTTTATTTACATGGGATGTTACATGTGTCATTTTTCAGTCTAAATGTGATCACTCATGTACAATGAGCATATATGATGGTTAGATTCAGCCAGAAAGGAAGCATTTATACTGCACAACACCCATCCTGTAGGAGGAGAGTACTAGAAATTCCCAATGTTGTGATAATCTGTTGTTTATTTAGGTTCCAACAGTAGTTCTAGATCAAAATAGAATTAGGAATAGAATAACTTATATATAAAATCCCATCCATTAAAAGTGCCGATCTGTAAAAACATAACATGACCCACTATTCATCTATATTGAAAATATAAGGATATATTTAGGTCCATCAGATAAGATTATTCAATATTATACTTCTCATGATGTGGATTTTCTTCAACTACTCATATACTTTCATGATCATCATTTTTTCTTCGTCAATTTAGAAATCTACGGATCTAATTAAATGATATGTCCTTGAGACACTGAGGCTAAAATAGTTTCACAACAAAAAATTGAACCTTTCTACATGCTTGTACCATACTTCCTTTAAATATGGGACTGGAGAATAACTATAGTCTAAATGAAAACAAGTTAAAAATGTTTTCTAATGAATTTTAGCTTTATTAGTGAATATATTAATACTATTTTTTGAAAGTAAGGACAGATTTCCCTTTCATAGATTTGAGTGATGAAGATGATTTGGATACTCTCTTATGTGAAGAATATGTTACTTCTACAAACCGGTTTATAGTTTATAAAATATCAATATGATAAAAAACAGTGAATGAAAACTATAAACCCTTAACCTATGATCATCACTTATAGAGATATTCATGAAGAACTTTTCCCATCAAGAACTTGTCTTTTTTGATGAAATAAATCCATGATCTATTGATTTCGTACTCTCAATGTGTTTTGATATTATATTTTAGCACATATAAAACCATACATGAAGGAATAATATAATTTCACAAAAATAGGAATTTATTAATCCTAAACTAAAATATGAAAAAAGTGTGTAATATATCAAGTTCCAATTTTTGAAAGTGTGATTAAAATGATTAGATGTGGAAATAGATAGTGCGTTCATGCATGAATCACTTGAAAAAATTTCCAAAATTTAGAATACCAAAATAATTTTTTTTGTAAGATAGTGTAATTATTTAAAAATAATAATGATTAAAAATAATAAAAAAAATGAGAAGAATTTATTCTTGATAAAATGAATATTTGTATTATTGAGAATTTTAAATACACGAAACTATCATGAATATTTCCAATAAAATGTTAAAAGAATTTAATTATCTAATGTAATTCATCAAGAATGACCTGAATAAAATACATATAATCTTACCAGGTTGATATTTCCAGAAAATAATAGTCTATATTTTCAACACCATTTACACATGAAATAATACTAATTGTGTAGTTTAATGTAGTTGAGTAATTACTATATACAACAAAAAACAAATGTGAATAGATACAACATTCATTATTGATATTTTATCGATTTAGTTTAATTGAATGTAATTATTACAGGTTGAGAAAATATTTTATTGTCTCAGTAATCACAATGTAAATTGGTGATTATAGAATTATTGGAAGAACATTATTTAGTTTAGTATGTTTTTCACTTCGAAAGAAAGAGATCAAGACACTTCAACACTATTACAAATTATTTTGTGTCAAACACCATAAGAAGATTAAGAAGTGACTGGACTATCTATTTTCATTTTATAGTCATAATTATTGAAAATAATTGCATATTTATCATTCAACAACATATTTGTATTATTAAGACACATAGAAAAAGATAGAAGTTAGGCTTTTGGATTTCTACATGGAATAAGTAATAATTGTTTCTTCCCTACTAGTAAAAAATTAACTACTGAAGAAGTGTAAGATAAAATGATATATTATGAAACCGAATAGAAGTATCACCAATTATAAGACTCTATCCTTATTATAAATAACCATTTATAAGGATGAATAATTCATATTTAGGCATTATAATGATCCCTATATGAGTTGTTATACAATTAATTCTAATTGACTATAGTGAAATGCATGTAAAAGTATATTACTATAATAATGTTACTATATATAAAAGATTATATTTAGTGGCTTCTTTGTTTCATTACATCCATTACATTCCATGGACTAGTTACTATCATTTATTAGTTAACCATTTCAAAATATCGAGTTCCATCATTACATGATTCCAAATCGGTCCACATGTTAATAAAAAGGTAATGATAAAGAATTTAGATACTAATATGTCTAATTGTTAATGAGATAAAAATATATAAAAGGTTAAAATTTCACAAAACTAATTTACCCTCAAATCATAATGTTATTAATATCCCAAACTACTCGGTTAAAGTATTATTAGAATGATGACATCCTTTATTGGATTCTCTTTGTTAAAGCAATTAATTTCTGAATATTTGAGTTTATTTCATGAATTAAAAAGGTAGTTAATTTTTTTAAATGCCATTCATGTCATATAATTTGTCATTTTCTATAATGACAATGATTATTATGAAAAAAGGAAAAAAGATACTAAATAAGTGACCCCTTTTATCTAATAAAGATGATATAGTGATATATCAATTCCTTGGAAACAATGATAATATATAAGGAAATTAATATAATGAGAAGTCATCTAATGTTTCCACTGATTAAAAGAATAATCTCCCTACAACATGTATTCAAGAGCAATGTGTTATATCCTTTAAAAACATGCTTCATTTAATAGATGATCATTTGATGAAAATTATTAATCTATACTCCACAATATATATAATTGGATATATTATAAGATAGTATGAATGATACTATGAAATAAATGAAATCCCTTGTTTTTAGAGTTTCTAAATATATTAGAAAGAAATCACATACCATGAAGGATATTCTGTTTTTTTTGTATGGATTTAATGGGAAAAAATAATGATTATTTAAAAAACTCAATGTAGTTTAGATCCTTTTTGGAAGAATGATGGAACAAAAATATATTTATCATATTGTTCAAAGAAGATGAATGAAATTTGGTGGTAAAAACTACTATATAAGAATATATATGTTCACTTTAAGAAATGGGAAAGAATACCATTAATGTTGGGGGATTAAAATTTTAATAAAGATATAATGTTTCAGAATAAGATTCTGCTGAGAGGTGACCCAAACCTACTTTTCCACATATACTCAAGTTAATCTCCTCTAATGAATGAGGATAAAAAAAAATCTTGAGGTCCTATGGTGTTTTCATGGAGAGACTATTCCTTCATTACCGTAGTATAGAAAAATGAATAAAGGGAATAAAGGGAATATATAAGAAGAAGTATAAATAAACAGATGGTTTAACTAAATCATACATCAACAATAAATAATAAATCATCTAGTAATAATATAAATAAGATGATAATGACATTTCTTGTTTTTAATAAGCTATAAAAGATGGATATGAGGCAAAGGCAATATGCGGTATATAAAAGTAGAAAAATGAAATCCAAAAACTATTCCTAGAATCATGAGCTTCAGATCATTCATTTTTTACAAGATTTTATCATAAATAATAAATATATCAAGGTTTGGAAGTGGTAAACTACCCTATATCAACAACTACATATATGTAATAATCACAAGATTCAGTGATAGTCCATATTTGTTCTGAGATAAATATTTTTAGGCCACCACCAATGGTGTATGTAACATTCAGTCACTGTAATATAATTTGAAATAGTACACAAGCATGAATACATAAAAGTAATGTAGTACATTAATGTAAATACCCATGTACATTCTTCATCCCTCAGATTTTGTATGAAGAATTAATTAAGTCATGTTAGGTCTAACTAGAATTGAGTTCCTAATATGATAAAAATGAAAGATCCAATATACAATAATGAATGAAAAAGAAAATTATTAGGATTTAGTTCCAATGGATAACCAAGGAAACCATGACCCCAAGGGTCAATCCAACTCAGGTAGTAACTATAGCCCAACTATAGTGCTAAGAGTTTTATCCATGCACCATCATCCAAGTAATTCCACAATAGTTTAATTCTAACTGGGTTCATGGAAAACAACCATGGTAAAATTGGATAATAATTGACCAGTCCCAAGGCAGTATTGAAGGATTCTACTATTTGTAGAAGTTACTATGGATCCAATGAGTGTATCCATGATATAATTTAATAACAAATAAGGTATCCTATGATGTCAATCTTGGGAATGTGCTGATAGACGACAATAAGGTTCAAAGGTGGGTCTCACCCTTATAAACCACCATCCTTAAATCAGAATGCAAACTACAAGTGAACAATGAATTCCCTCAACAATCAAATACCAAATCGATTCTACACACTCCTATAATAATGACATGGTATGTATAAATGGGATTAAAATTGATTTATTTAATTAATTAGTCCATGTAATAGTCTTGATTTTCCATAAGTCAATAGGTTTATTATGTACCTCCCATACATGTTATAGGGAATATAAAGGACATTAAACAATTAAATAAAAAAATATAATTCAAATGCAATTAATATGATTCACTATAATTCCATCCATTAGAATGGAAAGATGTTCTATGGATGTAAAACTGAGTTCTTCAATTACATTTAATTCAACTGTTTCATAAACATAGTAAACAATATAATTCCATTAAATATTGATTTATATTGTTTGAGAACATAAATTAGGCTAGTCATGTGATATTAATACATCATTCAATAAATTTATCAACTACTAGTTAATCTAATTAATGGGGATTTACAATAATGGGGTCATCAAAAAACCCCAAATTTCTGGAGTATAATTAATAACTAACTATTAACAAATAAATAATGAAATCACCCTATATTTTTTAGTATTCATTTTGGTCATAACCTCCAACATTGGATAAAATATATAAAAAGGTAATTATAGTACATTTCTAATGACTATAACCAAGAAACATTAATTAAATATGTGAATCTAGATGAAATTGGTGTACACATCCAAAAATTTATAAAATGAGAAACATGTGGCATAACATATAGTGAACCAGCATCAAACTCATACGACTCTCATTGTATAAAATCAATCTCTATTTTTCCTGTATTAAAAGAGATCTACAGAATGTATATATGACCTAAAAATATGGAATATGATCCAAAATCTAAAGAGATTAATCGTGGGTCTGAAAAATGAAAAAATTGTTAAAATGAAATCGATTTCTTAATGATACATAGCCAATGTAAAGAATAGGGATCAAATTGGACATTGGAATAGATGTTCAGGTCATAATCTATATTAGTCTTAAAGAGGGTTCAAAATTGAAAAATGGAGGGGGTGTGGTCCCTCAGAGAATAAAATTGGAGGGAGGAGGAAAGAAATAATATTTTATTATAGTATTTTTGTTGAAATCAGATAACATTAATAGTACATGGTTTTTCTACATGGTTGTCCAATATGTCCTCTAACCATGTGCCATCGACTATTGGGAAAGACATTTTTCAAGGTTATAATTCAGCCTTTGGGGGACTATGCGGCAAGTGTTCAAAACACCATTGTTGAAAGTTTTCATATATTTTTATCATGTTTTTTCAACATTTTTAGTGGTTAGGGAGAAACAAACACCCAGTGTCACCCAACTATCTACCCTCATATACTTATAAGTAACCATGTGTTATGCCACACACAGTTTCCACTAACCATTATACCATCAAATGACTCCAAAAAAGATGTGTTCTAGGCTATGAACAAACCCATGACACCCCTGAGACACTTGTTAACTCATTAAGCATCATGAAATGGACTAAATTAAAAAATTAGAAGAATAGAAAAAGGATGCATACTTGAATAAAAATTGGGTAATTACAATCATTTCCACTTAAAGGAACCCATCCCCATGTTCACCTTCCGACGGTGAAAAAACGTTATCCATGAATGACTATGGCCACCGGGAAAGTATGTTAGCCTCTCGCTCCCATGTATCATCATGAACAAAACTATGATTTTTTATTACTCAAATCAGAGGGATATATTTTTCTCAGATATCCTTTGTTCTCTAGTCAATTATTCACATAGTATACTGTTCAATGAAACATCAACAACTAACTTGAAATCCACATCATTAAATGTATGAGATTGGTTGTCATGATATCGGGGAACCTATGAAATGCGGAAGATGTCCTACATAACATGGTAACTTTGATGTTGTAATAACCAAGATGATATTGGAAAGACTATATCTATAATCTAAAAGGACCCTCTATAACAATGATACATCTTCACATGCCTTTTTATCGATCTATTCCCTAGATTGGTGACACATACAGGAAAATAATATCCCCAACATCGAACTGTAGAGGTTGTCGATGGTGATCAATATAAGATTTATGTCTAGAATGAGTAGAACATGTATTCTTCAGGATTAGTTGAACATTCCCTATGTCTCTTACAATATATGGGGACCTTGTAGTGCTGCCTCTCCTACCTCTAGCCATCATGTGGTGAATTGAATGACCTACCCTAGAAGTCCTCAAAAGGTGATATTTGACTTGTTGAATAAATTATATTCTTATATGATAAATAGATGATAATTATATACTTCTATCAGGAACCTCTAATGTAATGGAAGCCAGATAGGAGCATCTACCCAACAACCAATATCATATGTTCATACTTACAATCAGTTTTAGGGTGAAATTATTTAATTAGAAGGAACAATATACCCAACTATTTCTACAAACCCTACTAGAAATCTGAAATATGGAAACAATCACTTTATAGAAAAATATTTTTAGGTACCCCATACAGTCCCATGATCTCCCTAACATACAATCATAAAAAATCATTAGTTGATAAAACCTCCCAGATTATACGAAATTGAGCTATGTTCATCAATTGGTAAATGAATACACATAGTGTGTCGCTGTAACTAGGAAATCGTGGTAAGCTGATTAACAAAATTTCGAAGACATCCTTCCCTTTCCATTATAGGATTTTAAGCAGCTATAATAATAATATAGGCTTTTGGGGATCCTCTTTCAGATATTGACAATTTAAATACATTGTGAAAAAGTATTCTATCTGAAATTTCATCCTAGGAATCCAATACTAGCATCATATATATTAGTACATCTTGGAAAATATGGTATGAAGTTCCCACTGAGAAGGTTGGTAATCTCAAATCAACACCTCTTTCATATAAGTCAAATTCCAAACTACTCCAATGTATACAAAGGACATATTCTATGTTTATAGACAACAATAAAGGTGGTTCATCTCCTAAAATACTATCATTGTGAACCAAGAATTTATGGTTTGAAAATTTAGTGTTCTTCACCATCATAATGATTGAGAATGTAACTATCAATGCTTTGATATAGGTCTTATCCTGACATTCATGAATCTCTAGATTTATCATAGAGAGTATGTCCATCAATTTTCGTTTTCTACTAGGTTCCCATACATCTTATTCTTATGTTTCCTACTAATCGCATCAGCAACTACATAGCCCTTTCTAGGAATATAGGAAATATCAAAATTGATGTTATGAAGATATTTAAATAATATTCTTTATATATGATTAATTTCATGTTTTTTGAAGTTATATTTTAGGGTCGTGTTTTCCATATATAAAAAAAACTCACACAATAGATAGTTTCCCCATCAACATAAGGCATTGATCAAGTGTCGTGTAATATTCTTCTTAAGTCCACCACATACCAATATATATGTGAAATGAATATTTCCTCATTAAACATCCCTGAACCTATGAATATTCTTGATTATTAAAATAACATTGTTTTTACTAATCTAGGATCTATCAGTATCATAAAAGTTATTCAGAAAAGCCTCTTTTTTTCTCCTGAAAGTCTATCCCACATGATTTTTTATCACGGGAACATGAAACGCTTCTATATAATACAAGTAATAGATTAAATAAGGAATTATAAATATTACATAAAATAGATGTAGTATTAATCCATCTCTAATAAACTATATATCCCATACACGTTCATGGGATACCCCTTGTGAGCTTCCAAACCCAAATTCTCAATGTCAATAGATACTCTTTATTCTGTTATAGTATGATACATGATATTATCATTTTCAATCTTGAAGTGGCACTTACCAATAATGGAAAAAAGATTACTCTCTATCAGTTTAAAATGATTGATATCTTTGTTCTCAACATGGCCAATGTGTGTGTGAGAAGACACCACGATGTCATCCAAAATACTAAGACAAAAGAATATATATAGGATTTTAAATCACAATTCATCATAGCCAAGAAAATGGTGGGTGATTCATAAGACCGAAAATAGACACTCATACATACCATAATTGCTATTGTATTTTGTACCATATATAATTATTTCCTTGATACCCAAAAATGATATCTGAATCTTAGGTTTTTGTTAAAAAAATCCCTATCTCCTCAAAGCTTGTCAAAGAGATCAACTATTTGAGTTAGTGGATATCATCTGATTAAAATAATCTAGTTCAACTATCTATAATCCACACATTCATGAAGGATCCCATCATCCTTCATTTTGAAAATCACGGGATAACCCCAAGAGTTTGTTCTAGTTCACATAATTTTTTTCACTAAATAATATAACTAATGCTTGAGCTCATGGGTCTTAGAAGGTTCTTTCTTGTATGGAGTAGTTGACACTATAGCCACTCATTGAATTTGATCAATCAAAAAATCTACCTCTCCCTTATTATTTAATCATGAAAAATAATCCCGAATTATTTAATGGAGTCGATTTAATACCTATGATAATTGATATTAATGTAAACCACGATGCCCAATGAAATCACTATCAATCTTAGTAGTCAATCCACCTATCCTATGATCATCTGGTCTAGATCTACTATCTTTGACATCCCAATCACTATTATATAGATAACTACTACCCTCGGGTGATGTATACAATAACAAGAAGTGATATGAGTGTAAACATGTGTTATACAGAACCAACCAATCCATCATTAAAATTAAAATGAATCTTGTTATCTTGATAAAATAGTGGTCCCACAGGAAGGGAAATTTTATACCTCAAGGGGGCATTCTCTTCATTGGCGTATCCTATCTAACTGTACTCCCAACTGTGTATATGGGGTCATCACACCATTGTAATATGACATTTCCATCCTACTAAATTACTCGATATATTATGTAATGAAGGAGTTTCCTGAAACAATATCAAGTAAAAAAGATACTATAATACAAGATACTTGAATAGAACCTCACACTGTAGATGGTTTTGTATCTTTATCCTTTGGTATTAACTATATCGAATGTAATTGACTACATCAATATCCATGTGCAATAGCTGGTCAACCATGATCAATAATAATCTTCTGAAGCTGCTAATAATCTAATTTCTAGATTTTTTTGGTTACAACTCCAACTATTCTTGTCGCATTGATGATACTCCAAATCCCGGCCTAATGTGTCATAAAATTACCTTCCCCATAGATGATGTTGGTTTAGATCATCATCCACTATAAGCCGATGTAGTTTTCGGATAAAAAATCTAAAGGCTCCTCATACGATTGTTTGTCATACCCTCTAAAGGGTCTATATAACACTGAGGCATAATATTATTTTTCCATCCTCACCGATGACACATCATATATACTTTTTTTTGGTAATGTGGCAACCACATTCCTAATAAAAACAATGATAGATCAGTTTTTTGCATTGAATTAACTCATGGTTTATATGGGCACTGCTCTTCTTTGTTAGGCACTATCAATGTCCCTCAGTTTTCACATAGTTATTATTTCCTAATTGACTATTTATGATAAGGTAAGTAGACTAAAGATATTCACTTTATTACAAATGGAATACCGAAGACCAACCTCTTTGCATCTATCAATTAAATCTAATCACTGGCTAGTAGTGGTGAAAAGTGACATAACTCAATGTAATATGTTGAGAAATCCTTGATTGAGATAAAACCATTATCTATATGAATGAATACTCTATATTGGTATGCACACATTGTTAGAGGAATGAATTAATCATATAAATTAATCATGAAATTAGAAAATTCATTTCCCTGATGGTGACCAACTTGGGTAATTTCACCTAACCAATCATTAGATGAATCACACATCCTATATGTAGAAAAAATTAACCCCCACTCTATAAGAATCTACATATTCTCAATGATAAAAATGTTGTCCTATATCCAAGAAATGGTATCCTATAATCCTTTATTCATTGTGAAGGTTGGAGTATGATGGTGTGGGAACTCATGAGACAAATAGTATATCATAGGTGCAGGTGATAGAGAAAATTTCATGGACTGCATATGATGTATAAAACTATCATGAAGTAGAGTGTTAGTACCAATATTACGTATAATAGTATTTACCTTGAGTTTATCCCATTGAAGTATGAATGTTGGGTCAGTACCAAACACTTTTGAAGCATGGCTATATTCACCCTTTAGGCGTATGAAATGAGGGAGTCTTGGTGGAATTGTTCATCAAATTCTAAGCATACACCATGGAAAATTATTTCAATCATATAGATAGTAATAAAGAAAGTAAAACTTGAAAAAAGGTCACACTATCAATGATTTAAAACTCTAAATACCCACATAGAAGTCCATGAATTGGTAAGTACTCCTATTTAAATTACATGGGTTCTAGTAGGTGAATGGTTCAATGTACCTTACCTATTCAAATAATAGAAACCAGTTTATTAATATGTAAATTTTCACTATTACAGTTTTCAATTTATTATTTTCATAGATCAACTTTCAGTTACAATAGATCATCATTAGTACTGAATCAAGTCCAACACACCATATCATTAAAATCGAAATTTATTTAATTCCATTAAAGTGGTTTAACTTGGTAAATTACCTATTCCAACACACAATGTCCCATACACATAAGTAATTAAAACTAGAAATCACCCGTTCATATCCAAAAAAATCATATTAATATTTATACAAAAGTATTAGTGAGCAATCACATACTTATCAAGAAATAAATGCATTGATGTAACCCTATATGTCATGGAAATATGTCTGACATATAAATTCATGGGGCCTATGATTATGAATATCACAATTCTCAATTCCCTCGTATCATTGGAAAAAGGATGAAAAAAATTTATAATTAAAAAAAAACCACAATCATCAAAAAAATGTATGTCAACCAATGATGAAATGACATCAGCTATAATAAGTTAAAATAAAACAACAATCATTAATCATGTAACTTGGAATATACCACAAACATGGGTTATCTACGTCAAAAATGTCTTATAACCACGGTCTATATAATATTTAGTCATATATTTTTTTCTCCAATTATAAAAAAAAATATTAAAAAACTTATGATACCATATAGTGACATACATGAACTAGATTCCAATGAGAGGGTCCCCAAGCTAGGTTGGCCACAAGGCCTCAGGCACATCTACCCAAACACAATAGGCTTCGGACTATCAGTCAGGGCCTACAGTTTTTCTATGTGGAACTATTACCTTATTACCGGAGTGTAAAATAATAGATAAATTGGATATCATGTGGATTAAAGAATTAATATAATAAAGAGATATCTACGTATAAGCAGACATGAATAATAAGTAACAAAACATCGGTTAATTATATATTAAATCATAAGATGATATGTCATGTATCTAGTAATATGGAAAACATTGTTAAAATGAATTAGAAAATACAAGAAACAAAAAATTAGAAAAAATTAATCAAAAAACTACCCCTAGAATCCCAATATCCATCTCGTCCATTAGCTACCATCTCCATCCCAAATAAGCAATAAATCATGTTTCTAAAGAGATGTACTTAACATTATCAACATCTTCATACATGTAATCTTCCTAGGTTACAATGATGGCATGAATACGTTTTGATATCAATATAATTAGGCCAATAAATATCTAATCTATAACATCTGATCGTTTTCATATAAATATATATAATACACAATCATTCCTATATAAAATAATAGTAGTACAATAATGTAGATACCCAAGTACATACTTCATCCTTTAGGTAGCATCTGAACATGTAACATGTTCGTTAAATATTTAATTTATTGTTTTTATAATAATTAACATGGGGTATAACCAAAACTAAAAACTAGAAATTACAATTATGAAGGATCAATGATATAACAAGGCATCATATTGATATTAATTGTAATGTGGTTCTAAGAGAAAACGAAGGAATATCTGACCTCTAAGGTCGAATGAACATATGTAGTAACTATATCATGGATATAGAGGTTAAAATGTAATACAAGGAGCGTATTCTATGGGATTCCACAATATTTTAATTCTAACCATATCGAAGTAAAACAAAGAAGGTAAAACGAGATAATTATTTACTAGTCCCAAGGGTTTATCAAATGTTCCTCATTTTTAAATAAGACATGTTAGATCAATGGAGTGTATGAATGGATTCCTATATTAATATAGTAGGGATCCAATGGTGTCATACAAGGCATCCATTAATATATGAGCATTGGTTTCCAAGGGGGGTATCATGCTTTGTAACCAACATCCTTGATTCAGAATGGTATCCACGAGTACACAAGGAATTCACTCATGAAACCAATTCAAGATAAATTTTGACCAATCCTATAAAAATGTCGAGATCTGTATACTAGACAACTTGGAATTAATTCATTTAATAATTTAGGCCATGTAATAGTCATCTCATTTAATAAGTCAAGAGGTTAATTCCCTGCATTCCATACATGTGACAAGACATATCAAGGAAATTGAATCATTTAATTAAATCATATATTTTATATTCAATTGATAATGTTCACTCTGCTACATTCTATAAAATCATCATTCTGTGCTACAGACGTGTACCCGAGTTATTATATTAAATTTAATTAGGTCATGTAATATATATAGCATATTGGAAAATTAAATTTATGATTGATTTATCAATTTGATTAATGTACCTTAGGCGGTTCAAGTTATAACCATACATGGCACTTGTCATTTATGAACTAAAAATTCATCTAATTAATTGGGATTTCCTATAATAGGGAAAGACACATGCTTCAATGTTGCATCATAATTCATAATATATGATTAGGGAATAACTATTGAAATAAACCTTCATGGGTTTGTCATAATTGAGGCCAGGAATTCCAATATGGGATAACTTAATTTTCAACAACCTTAGAATATGGTTCTAATGACTATAAGGAAATAGTTGACACTAGATAAAAATAAAAAAATACATAGAAATTTATAAAAGAAATAAAACATGAGGGATTATTTATATACCACCTACGTCATAATAATATGAAATTCCCCATACATTATTATCCATTATTTTATCTATGAATAAATGGATCTGATGATTTGATCCATAACCTAAATATATGGAATATATCCTGCATCTAAGACACATCATCATGGGAATTAAAAAAGATGATAATACCAAAATGAATATAGATCTTGTCGATAGGCATATAACATGATGAACATATATTAAAATAGTCTTCAGATCAGATATTGGGGACAAAAAAAATTTAGTATTGAAGTGGACTAAAGAATGTGAAATGAGGGTGATGTCTATTAGAGATGCAAATAGAAAGATGGTGGAAATAAATAACCCATAATTAACCGTTTTTTTGGTAATGTCACAAAAAAATAGAAATCACACAATTAATACTCATGATTAGCCAAGTCTTGAACCAATCATTTTCCATCTTCTTAGGGTGGGGCATTTAGCATTATTCGGTCACACATTTTGCGCCACCACATTCCATGCACAATATAACACCACTACAACTTTTCTGTTGTTTTTTCATGGTCTTGCAGCACATGGCGCATTGTTTGAGAAAAATATGTTTCGTATATAACCCAATTTTCAAGATCCACGATGTTAGAATAAATTTTCTATCCATCCATGTATAGATTCATCTAACCATACATCAATCCAATTTCTCATAAAATACTTTTTTATGGGAGTCAAACCAGCCCATGACACACTCGAGACACCCGTGAACTCACTAGGCATGGCTAAGATGTCAAAAATAATGAATTGGACTAGAATTTATAGGATTTGTGCCTGAGTCAAAACAATGTTCTTAAAAAATGTATAGTAAAATCAAATAAAGTTACACTTTGACAGATAATTTTTTTTAAAAATATTGAATATGATGTTTAAATAACGATGAAGGACTGTAAAAAGAATATGATTGTGATTAGTGATCGTAAAATCATCCCCAATATTAAATTTCTAGAATGAGATGTTTTATTTAAAAACATTGAAAATACAAATATTGATACATCATAGAAGAAGGAGTTAGTTATTGCTTATACAAAATTATCACGGGAGGATTCCATTATAAAATATGTATAACACGTTATAAGAATATCACGTATTCTATTGATGATCTTTATCTAGATTCTATAATAAAACATTTACCATCCTTACCATCATGTAAAAAATTTATTTAATATTACTTAACAAAAATTTAATTTTGTAAAATGATACTAATAATGTATGGATGATAATAGAGAGAATAAAATTACTACCCTTAACACATTTGATAAGAAAATTAAAATTGAAATGGATTCCCCAAAATGAGCACAAAAATCCGTGATGAATCAGCACATATCCCTATTTTTTAGAGTCTACTGAATAGAAGAAAGGTTCTTAGTGGGTGATGGTGGGGATAATATGACCTCATATTAGAGTATCTTATTAGTATAATTGGAAAAAATATAAATAAATCGATGAAGTATTATAAAAAAATGACAAAATATTGGGGGAGAGATGATAAAAATTTAATACAACTGTCCAAACCCATTTTATATAGATAATGCATGATTTTTTTAGTGATGTAACATATCTTAAAGTATTAAACACTACATAATTATTTTCAACATAGAACAATACATGACTCAAATAAGGAAAATAACTAAAATGTCTGAAGGTGATCTCCATGAGAATTATAAGCTCAATCTTATTCCCCTACTCTGAAATCCATGTATAAGAAGACAATAAAAATAAATCAACCAGGGTCTACAGTACTTCAAATTAAAATTGTCAACTTTGGTACATCAGTGAAATAGAATCTCGAGTAGGGTGTAAGAAATAAATATCTATAGGTTTGCACCACTGATGTCTAGCCCAATCCAATTAGGGTAATATTAATTAATCGGTGTGAAGAAAAAGTGAATTACTGATAAAATAAAAATAATATTCAAACACCCTTCTAGGTTTCTATATTACTTCAAACGATGATACCTTTTTCAGATCATTCCTTGTATTATAGTCTAATCATATAACTATATATTTATATATACTATATATATCACGTGGTAAGAATCACTCATATCCATACATGTATATTGAGGTTCTAAAATGCATTGGTTAAGTGTTACTCCCACCCATTCATATATATAATAAGATTTCACGGGGGTAAGAATTCCTCTCATCCAAAAATCAAATATAACTATCATATGATAATAATTCCTCCCACCCATATATGTGTAGAGGTTATATTTGGTAAGGGGTAAGCATGTCTTCCACACACATATAAATAATATCATTTAATCAGAAAATAATACCTTACATAAAAAAATTATACAAAATAGCAGAATGGGGTAAGAATATATCATATCCATAAATAATTATAAATATTACAAGTGGTGAACATTTACCTCATCCATTAACATATTTTTTATTCACAAAAGGCATGGGGTAAGAATGCCTCCCACAAATAATCATTCAATTATTTCCCAAAATATAACTTGATCCATACGGAATTACCCCTTAAGAATTTTAAAATTCCTATATCATATTACTCATAAGTAATCATTTTCAAAATTATAAATAAGCAAATCAATATTATGTATTTAAATTTAAAAATTATTCAATGCAAGGTATGTATTCTCTTAGATATGTCAAGTTATCTAAAACAATTCAACAATAATTATTTTTTTTATGTTTGTATAATATTATTCAAGGTTGAACCTTTCAAATCTATTTCATTTCAATTTATCATTTGACACAAGTCAAGGGAATCATTTATGAAGCTCAAGACATTCCACTTAATGTGTTTCACTTCAACCCTTCAAGAAAGGTAATTCCAACTGAATAAAATTAAGGGGAAAATATATTGTACCTATACCAATTAGGAATTTATCTACCTGGGTATTTCCAAGTCATTAAGAAATCTATTCACATTAATCATTTCCAAGGAGTAACTTATAAAGTATACATGTCTCTTAATCAATTACCTACAAGTTTAATGTCATTTTAAGGTCATACCATGTCCTATGAAGAGTTTGTGTTCAACTTGTTATTTAGTGAAGGAAAAAACTAATTAAAATTAATAAAATAGATATGTTCTCATATTACATTCATCAAATATATCCTAAAATAATAACATAAAGGCCAAATATAATTACATGAATCAAAATAAAAAACAAATCCCCATAATGAGTTTTCACAGACAACACAAATCCATTTCAGGGGTTTTATTACAAATCCAATAATTTGTTCTAAAATAAATAATCCATCATTTTTATGTATTTCACTACTTTTTTTAATGGATGTTTTTCAACAGAAAATCATAATGAAATAATGAATAAATATAAGGGTTTCAATGAGTAATTAATTAATTCATTATGAAAATTAAAGGTGGAAGGGAAGGAAACCTACCTCTGGGCGAAATCATACCGAACATTTCAGTTATTGGTGATTTCTAACATGAATTTTCTTCTCCCCCATTGAACATATGCTACTTCATGTACATATAAGGACAACTATCCACTATGTACACATCTACATGACCATGAACATGTGCATGTGGATACTTATATATATTCTTATACACTTTTACTAGTCTCCAGTCACCTACATATGAATTTTCACACACACACATATATATATAAATATATATAGATAGGTACACCTAGATGCATACAATAATAGTCCTTCCCATGGATAAATATACAGATAACAAGGGAACCTACATATATATATATACATGCAAATGAAAATGTAGGCTTTTTCCCTTGAACCGGTTACTTGAAACCATATTGAGATGTCCAACAAAATCCAAATAAATTACATTGAACAATAAAAAATTAACGCACCTAATATAAATGGTTAGATACCATTAAACAAGAATAAAAACTAACCTCTGGTGGAATTATTGGTTGGAATCAATGTGAACTGCTTCACCTTTAGAAGTGGTTGTAAGAACACGAATGAACAAGGACTAAGCTTACATTAACATACACTATATAAAGAAGAAACAATGAAAATCATAGATAAAATATACCTAGATATCGAACAAATTCTGTAATTCTGTTAGGATAAAAAATAATAGAAAAAATGGAGAGGTAAAGGAGTGAATGGGCATTCCTTGGAGATTCAGAGAATAAATGAGAAGAAATGGTTGATGAAATCAATGAAGAAGGGAGATATGAAAATGGGGTTTCATTAATTGAAGGAGAACTCCCTTGGGTTATCATGCATTGAAAATGGGGGAGAGGTTGAGGAGGATTGTTTTTTTATGTTTTAATTTTATATATTTTTTTAAATAAATTATTACATTTTTAGAATAGTGTATACTGTATGGTTTTACTATCACGGTTTTCTATACCATGCACAGACCATGTGGTGTACAGTTTGAGGGTACTACCTCAAGAGCACACAATGAAAACTAGTAGCACAAATTTAGAATACCATGAACAACTCGTTCACACCAACCCTAACCATATAAAAAATGATGAATTCTCTACTATAGTGGTTCACACAGTATCAAAAAAAATCACACACCCTCTGTATGTTAATAAAAACATCTTTTTGCTCGCTCTGTGATCCCCAAACTCGCAGAGACAACCAAGAAACTTCTACGGCCATATATCATGCCCAAAATCATTAATTTGATGAATTCCACCACTCAGAATTTATTTCAAAATATTGGAAATAAATATATCCCATCCAGTAATTCAAAATGGTCAAATTCCTTCTGTATTTATATCTAGTTCAAAATATGAGTCATTGCAACCTTCCAACTTTATAACATCTCATTCGTGAAAATCCTTGAAGAACAAAAAACTTCACAAAAACTAAATTGGTCATGATGTTTCATAAAAATAGTCATGTTGAGCTTCAATGTCCAATTCCCATTTTAAAATATATTTAAAAAAGTGGCACTTAGGATATTTAAAACACATGAAAATTCCCATTTTCTATCCAAATCATGGTTAAATTTCTTACTAGATCCCATTGACCAGTGACACAATCATGTCTTCATCTCATCAAGCCTCTAGAAAAAGGCGCTTCCCACCTTAGGCATTTTAAGTATGTGGAAAAATTTATAACACTACACAACCCCTATTGTAATTTTCATTCAATGATTTCCCTGAAATATTTTAAAAATGATCCAGGAATTATTTTAAAATAATCAAATAGTCAATTTGCCATTGACCTAAAATCCTATTTTGAGAAGATATTTCCTAAAAAAACCCTAAAATATACAAACCACATATCACATCCCAAAATAATTTTTTGGAAAGTGTTATTTATAATAAATATTCATTAAACAAGTGAGGATAAGTGTCAAGTCACAACGGTTAACTATACAATAAGACACCTGTATTTTATGGGTGTTGTTTTATAAATTTAATAGTGATTTCCTCTAAAAATAAATCCTATGTTTACAATGATGACACTCTCCAATGTACCTACACAATTTCTGGTGATTTCTTGAGATCAATGGTCAAAGGAAATTATGAATACAACCTGAGACCACGTAGAGAACCACCCAGCAAGTTAAATATAATTTAAATATTTAGTGCATAATAAGATTTACGATCTCTTAGTGCTTCTAAAAAGATTCCAATATAGGGGACATGATCATCCCTAAGAAGAAACACTAAAGGGATTAATATGATTCCTATTCAACCACAAAAAAATAGCAATAAGAATTATTGATCCATAATTGGTAAAAAGTATGGATGAATCTCATCTTCACATACCGACGCCTCACTATTTAAATAAGCACAAGCCTTTACTACCCACAAAATTCCACGATCGTTAAATCATTACCATCGAATACGATTCCAATCCAAATGTGTTTATCATGGGATTCAAAAAAATCCAACCTTAACAACATCTCGGTACCAAGAAAGCACCAATACAATTTGAAAAACTACTATCCCAAAAGGATTTTATGTGAACTGACCACTTCTAAATTGTTTTCCACTCTGTTTTCCTTTTATCGGGATGAAAACACTCATAAAAACTAATTTAAAACATCACACATTATAAGTATCCTAGTTGATGATAGATTAGATATGCTAGCATCTCAAAATTGATTTATATCAAAACCACCATATCCAAATGTGTGATTCTCTTTTGAGCCATGTTCAAATATATCAAGCATAAAAGAAATTAAAACAACTTATATGACCATCTCATATCACCTGAGTCTACCAAAAGTCATCTCAATCATTGGGATGAACTGATTCTTTAACTCCATTTCACTCTACTACGGAGACTAACAAAAACCACACTAAATATTTCAAGTCTCAATGATTCCATCGATCTCATCTGATTGATTATAACACATAACAATCGACAGTACCACATATAGCAACACATACTTCCCGAGGAAATGAAAAGGGTCAAACAACCCTAAAAGTATCCAACCATGCTTTTGGAATTTCTAACTACATAAAACAATGTTTCTGATTCTCAATCCCATAAATAATGTCACAAACATAGCGAAAAACCATCTAAAAGAGGGTGTCATTAGTAACTAATATTTATACAATGGAAAAACTCCCCCCGAACAACACCAAACATTGGAAATATCATAATAGTAGTAAGAAATTTAAACACATGGGTTCTACCTATCATGAATAACCTTTATGAAACCAAAAAATAAATCCTGACAACAGATCACACTAATGAAAAGTCCCCAGGCTCAAAATATGATTAATTAATCCATTTATGATGAATGGACACCAACATAACATGATCACTCTTTTGATTGATGTTAACACAAAGAGATTTTCAAACTACGCTTATAAATGTTTTTTAAAATTGAGGGATAGACTACAGGTTCCATTTTAAATCCATTTATAGTTAATTTCACTTACCCCTCTAACAATTGTATGTATTAAAGTAAAAATCATGTACCCATTTTAAAACAATCCTGGAAATTTTTTTCAAAATTATTTATTGAACTAGTTAATATATTTTTAAGGCCAATTATCTTCATGAAATTTATCAAAAAACATTATCTCAAATAGATAAGGTGACCTACGTGGCTCCTATTGAGATAATTTGCATCAAAACAAAAATAATCATCATTTAAATTTAATATGGGCTTCCATTTCCAAATTCATGATGCTCCCATAAGCTTCATGGATTTAAAATTAGATCTAATTTATTAAAACAAATTATATTTCAATGTTTAACATGCTAAAATATATATATATAATGGTGTATACATATGGGTGGCCATCTATGAATCTATAATGTTCTAATACACTTTATAGGATGTAAATTTGATCCCATTTAATCAAAACAAATACACATTGAAATTTAAACAGAAGTAGCATTTTAATTTTATCAATGGCTCAAGCATATGAATTATGTTTTCGAATAGTATGGTTTCCATAAACCATATAATTAAAAATTGGATCTCATTGTAATCACGACTAGTTTACATATATCAAAATATTACATGCATTCCATCACAAACAATATACTCATAAGTATGAAATTTTTATAGAAAATGAATAATAATAGGATATCATGCTAAATATATCATTAATACATCATATCAAAATAGCCATGATAATAAATATAGGGTATTTCAAACATTTTAAGGATCAATATTCTAATTAGAATGGAATCTAAAATGCAACTACATTGAATTGAAATATTCATGGAATACGAATTACTATGCATCTAGTATGATGAATTCAATGCAACATACTTTCCATATCAGGATAGGGGTAAAATTCCATATGGTTAAAAGATCATAAACAGTGGGATGTATAATACTCACAGAAGGTTAAATCAAATGAATTTTAATTTGAAATAACACAAAAAAATATCCTAGTCATAAATAACTGGTCATTTATCACACATGTGTTGATTAGTCACATGAACAACTATTAACCATGTGCTAAAAAATTCCTAGTATCATGTCTACCAACCTAAAAACGAAGACATATATAATAGTTATGATCTAATATCACATTAAAACGTCCCGACCCATCTTAACATCAAATTGGTTTCCATACATGCGGGTCACATGGCCTCAAGGGTGTCTCCTCAAACAGCAAACACTACCAACAAGAAGCGAGGGTCTCATGAGGTGACTGTGGGGAGACTATAACTTCATATCTGAGTATTGTAGTATTATAAAATTGATAAATAGAGGAAATAGTGGAATATTTATAAATAAATGACATAAAAAAGGAAGATTGGAGGTAAAAATTTAATAAAATTAGCCAACTCCATTTATACATAGCACCCATACATGTTGTTGTGATGATACATAATTTAATGCAGTAAAAAATAAGACATGATTTTCAACAATGAACAATACATTAATCAAATAATGACAATAACTAAAAAGTACAATGGTGGCCTCTTTGAGAATCCTTACCTACAACTCAATCCTCTTTTCTAAACTCCAGGTACAATAACCCCACAATAAATAAAATAATCATGTTCTGTAGTCCTATAAAAAATAACGTGTTACTCAAGTACCCTAGTGTAATTTTTTTTCAAGTTGGGTGTGAGATATAAATCACAGTACACCAGAACCACTAGTTTCTAGACCAATCCACACAATGTAATATTATTCTAGTTTTTTGGAGGTATGAATATGTATTAAAATAACATAAAGAAATGATAAACACCCATCCGGTTGCCTAAGGGACATCAGATGGTGATACATTCTTTACATGGTTTACATGTTAATAGTCTGATCATGACATTATATACTTAAATATTTTATATACGGAACAGGGTAAGAATGTATCTAGTCCACATATGTATATTGAGTTTGTAACTGGTGTGGGGAAATAATTCCTCCCACCCACACATATATATAATAAGATGGTATGTTCAAAGAATACTACCCATCCATAAAAAAAGATGACTACCATGAGGCCACAATTCAACACATCCATATATATATAGAGGTTGTAACTAGTGTGGGGTAAAAATCCCCCCCACCAATACATATATAAAAATATGTCATTGGAAATTATATTATCCCATCCATAGTTATTTATAATAGTGGCATGGGGTAATAATGAAATGCATCTATAAAAAATTATAAAGTTTTTACTTAGAAAGCCTTCCTCCTATCCATAATCGTATTTATAATTCACAACATGTGTGGGTTAAGAATTCCTTTCACCCATAAGAATTCAATAATTTCTATAAATATAATTTTGGGCATAATGTATTACCTTTTTTGAATTTCAAATACTTGATAAATTATTACAAAAAATTAATCACATTCAATATTAAACTTAAGGAAAACCATGTTTTTTATTTTAATTTTACCATTATTAAATTCATTGTCTAAATCCTATAATATATGTCAATATAATGAAATTAATTCAACTTGAATATGTTGTTCTTGTTAGTATAACAATAGGTGTAGTTGATCCTCCTGAATACATTCTGGTTCAATTCATCATTTGACACAACTCAAGGGACGCATTTATCATGATCATGAAATTCTACATAATGTGTTTCACTTCCACAATTCAATTAGGGTAACTGAAACTATATAAAAACATGGTTCACATAGATGTTACCACTACCAAATAGTATTTTACCCACTTTGGGATGTCTTATTAATTTAGAAATATATTCACTTTATAATTTTTCCATTGAGTCACTTCGAATTTATACATATCTCTTAAACAATTACTTATAAGGGTAATGACATTTTAAAGTCAGACCAAGACTTATGAAGAGATTGGGTTCATCTCGATATTTCATGAAGTTGAAAACTCATTTAAGGTCTATAATGGCTGTGTTGTAACAAGAAAGTCATAAAATATAAACTGAAATCATAAAATAATGTACACCATAAATGAGAATAAACTAAATAAATAGTAAATAACCATACTGAGTTTTCACTGAATGTGTACCTCCATTGGAGGGGTGTTATTAAAAACCATATATTTTTTATAAAATGAATTATTCACCACTTTTTGGAATTGCACTAACTTAATAGATTGATGATTTAAAAATGAAAACCATATTTCAATAATTAATAACTATGAGAGGAACAATAAGAAATTAATTAATGTATTATAAAAATTTATGGGGCAAAAAAGGGGACCCTATATCAAGGTGTAACCCAACCAAACATTTCATCTCCTGGATATTTAATTCTCTAAGATGATTATCCCACAAAAAGCATATGAACCTTCAAATAAATATAATGACACCGAAATCTTACGCACACATCTTCATGGTATTGAACATGTGAAAGGAGATCCTTACATATATTTTCATATTCTTATACAAGTCTCTACACACCTATATATGAATTTTCAAATATATATATATATATATTCACACACACACATAGATAGGGACACATGAACCCATACATTTATTTTGGATAAAATGTATGAATATATACATATCTAGGGAACCTATATATATATACTTTCTAACTCCTAGGCAAGCATGTCGGCCAAAACCCGGTGACTCGAAACAACATGGAACAGTCCAACGCACTAGATAAAAAAAATACTAGAAACCTGAAAATAATTTAATACCATAATTTATAAGGATATAAACAATTGAAAAATCATAAAACATCACCATGGTTGGTGGTGGATGCCTAAATCGAAGGAAACTACTTCGCGTTCGACATCTGTTGGCGGAACCTGAGCGAACAATTCCCAAGAGGCAATTCACACACCCTATCAAAAGAAAAAACTACGAAAAATCATGGTAACACATATTTAAGGTTTATATTAATTTCACATGTTTAAAGGGAGACCAAATCATCGTAAAAAACAAAGAGGAAGAATAGGAGAAGGCCTTACCATGGAGATTCAATAATCAAATCAGAATAAATTATTGATGAAATTGTTGAATAAGAGAGATACGAAGAGGGGGAATCATACAGCTATGGGGAACACCCATGGGGTATTACAAGTCAAATATTGGGGAATGGGTTTAGATAAGTGTTTATTTTAGGTTTTAGGCTTATTTTATTTTAATTAAATTATTTCGATTTTAAAAACTAGTTAAATAGCACTGTTTGACATGAACAACATTCCAGATTGTGAAAAAATCATGTGGTGTACAGTGAGAGGATTATACCGACACAGAAATGCTTTTGGGAAAGGAGTATGGTTGGGAGAACGTTACATATCTTTTGTGAACCACCAATATTCCATTTGAATAAGGATGAATGGTTTATTGTAATGGGATTCATAGTTTCAGACAAATTGTGTACCCTCTGTAGGTCCAAAAAAACATGAATTTCTTGGTTTTATCCTCTAGAAACTCATCAAGACACTAGGATAAGTTATAGTTCCTTCTCTAAATCCCAAAAAAATAATTTCTTTAATGAATTCCAAATCTAATAATTTAATTCTGAATCTCAGTTTTAAAAATAACCCATCTATTAATTAAAAAAGATCATATTCTTTCCGAATTTCCATCCATTTTAAAACCCAGATCATAAAAACATATATATATGAATTAGAAAAATCCATAGGTACAAAAAAATATATATAACCTAAATTAATTTGAATATATTGATAACTTATTTAGTGTACCTAATGTATGTGGTCATAGGACATGCACATTATCAACTCAACATGTATCAAATGATGATAAGAATGTAAGACCACTAAAGATGGATATGGAAGAAGAAGATACCTTTTTGGAAGTGGAAGAATGTTTCAAAAAAATATTCTCCCAATAACATTTCATTTAGGATTGATTATATGTATATGGATTTCAATTACAGTATGTTGATTAGACATGAATTCAATCCAACTACTAAAATGGTCGACAAATAGTAGATTTCATGTGGATGATTCAAACATACTTCCAATATTACTAATGATATATTGGTAATTTGGCTAAAATATTTGGTGATAATGAAGAAAATTGATTATCGACTTGATGTGGCTAGATGAAAATAAAACAAAAAGAAATAACATGATGAAGAAAGAGGCCATGAGTGGTATTTTGGAAATGAAAAATTGTGTTCTAAAGAAGTTTTCTTTGAGAGATGTATGAATAATGGAAACAATAAAAAATGGATTATAATCCATTCTACCAATGAAATAAATTTTACTTTAGTGGATTAACAATTAATTTTCCATTAACGATTCAAAAAGTAAAAAATAACCACCTAAATATGATGATAGGGATAATAGATATACGATTCTACTACATATATCAAAACATATGTTCATATGTGAAATCATGAAGATATGAGAAAATGGAGTAACATTGTTGATAAAATTATCTCCACTTTACTATTTATATTGTGTAGTTGGGATGGATCCCCATTATTCCATTAATATTATAGCATAGCAAATATGATTATAAGGTGAAAAATTGATGTTAATGTAGGTTCTTAGGTGGAGAACATGAGATTAACTAATTCCCTCAATTCATTATATAAATGTGGATTAATCCACCATCTGTGGATAATTCCTAAATTTGGTAATCAAATAAAAATCTGATATATGTTCAATTTTAATGATGGATAATAGATTTTTGTCATGTCCCTGGTAATAATAGTATATAATATATCAAATTATTTTGATCTTATATTTGGTATCCAAAAAAATATTTATTAAAGAATATTATTCATGGCGATGTTGTAAAAATTTTACATTTACATGTTAAATATCCATTTGAGAATTCTAAAAATGATAATATCATTAATACATTCTCAGTTAGATACATAATTATGATTATGATGAAATTTTTCTCCCTAGAGGGGATAAAAATGATGAAATATAAATAGGATTCAAGAAGAATTCTCTAAATTAATATCAAATGTGATAAATCTATATACTTCATGAAGATCATGTCATTAGAAATTTTATATCTATCTTATCCACTAATAATTCGTTAAAAAATGATAAACATTACACGACGTGGGACTAAATGTATTATGAAATGAAATATGATAATGTGGAATTATGGAAGTTATCCTAGGACCCTTATCCTTATAATTTCAATTGAATATTCATAATTTATTTATTTAAATGAGTGAAGAAGATTCAGGATGATTCTTTCCAGAAAGGTTTCATATAAAATTTATTATCATAATCTTGGAATAAAATTAAATAACCCCTTATGAAATGATTAGGAAAATTCTTTTCATATGGTATCATGTTCAGTTGCTAATTGATTTATTCTTTTAATAAATGAAATCATCATTATTTCTACCCTGAGAATAGATCAAGATGAATTAGAGTGAAATCGTAGATGGGACATTTCTTATGTATGGACTAATACTATTTTACCAAGAAATTTATATTTCGTGTTAATAGTGTGGTGATAATGTGAAATGTAAAGGGGAGATAAAATGATATTCACATATGTACATGTTCATTTGTAATTAAAATTGGAGGTATTTCAAAAATATATATTAAAATAGGGATATTGAAGATCCTAATATGATTATGAGTTATTTTTATTTACATTGTTTTATAAAAATTTTAAATAATATGAAATGAAATAGTAATATTTAATTGATTTTAATATGATGAAGAAGTTAATTGTATAATCTGATGCGATGTAATCAAGTATTTTTATCACACGAAAGTTATTTTAAATATTTGAGTGTTTAAATCAAATGGTTTTTGATCCAGTCATAATTTTTGAAGTCTTGTTTAACTTAGTTATTTGACATGACATGTTGTTTAGAACGATGAACATGATTGATATTCTTCCAATTTTGTGGGGAAAAGATGTTAAAGACTATGGATATATTTATTTTCATGAGGTTTCAATGTTGTGTACCTCTTGAATTTCAATTCCATAAAAATATAATTAATTTAAATAGTTAATCAGATATTATTCTAATATAAATACAACTGACATTTTGTTTGTCATTAAAAATGAACATTTCATGAAGAGGGATTGGAATGTTAGTATATAAAATATTTTTAAAATGAAAATTTGTGGGGATTTTATAAACAATAACCAACTAATAAATTCATAATGTGTTATCCCATATACCATATATGGGGCTTGTGGTCAACCATGTGGGAGTTCTAGACCAAGGAGGATTCCATTAAGGAAAAAGATTGGGTGTTTATTATATATGCCCATATGTGAGAGCTCATGCATAAATAATTTATGGGTAGGATAAATTATACCCATTAAGAATCATGTAAAATATGCATTGGGGGGTGGAAAAAGTAGGGATGATGTGTTGATTATATGGGTTTAGAGACTACTCCAATTTAAAAAATGTTATAATAATGGAATTACATATATTTTAAATCACACCACACAAATAGTCGATGTTGGATGAATTAAGGGGAAAAACTATTCATCCATATGAAAAATATACATATAGAATCTGTTTCATCATACGGGGTTAATTTGTAATAATGAAATCATGATGTTGGGTGACTTCAACCCTCATAGTCCTTTCATTATCATCTTTAATATTTATTCACTCATTCCATATTCTCTTATCATGATACATTGGGTTATTTAGATAGGGAGGATGAGATAATTTCATAATGATAGATAAAACCTTTATTCAAGTAATTCCTGTTTTTAATGCCATGATAATTCCATTTAATTACCTTAGGAAGTCTGAAAATGAGTTTTTGAAGGATTCTAATCTCTCTGATATCCATGAAATTGATCATTCTATAACCGAATAACACAATTTCCATTATGTTTACATGATATAATCACCATGAGAATAATTATTTATCACATAAGATGTTGTTACATTATTTTCAGTGTTAGTTATGTTTAGTTAAATCAAAATAAATCTATACAAGAATTCAAAATAAATGATTTATAAAAAATTATTTGTGGGATTTTTACTTTTTAAATTAATAAATATTTAGTGGTTATTATTACTTATAAACACTGAATCTCCAAGGGATTTGTTTTATTTATCACATATTTTATGTAGAGATCATATTTATATTAAAAAAAATGAAATCATCACTAATTTTTTACTCATTGATCAATATCTATGAGCCTCTAATGATATTAAATTATGGGTATTTTTAAAAACTATTTTTATGATGAAGAAGACCTGAGTAAATTTTTATGTGAAATAGAATACTGTTCTATGAACTATGGTATAAATTACACAAACCTCAATGAGTTACACAAAGTAAAATTGAATGATAATTGTATGCCTTCCACATGTGTTCATCATATGTGAAGAGTTTCTTGAAAATCATTTTCTGAAAAGATATTTTCATTCTTGAAGACATTATTCAAGGAGATAATGAGTTATTGATCACACTATGTTTAATGAAAATATTTTCTTTTATGTAAATCCTCTTTTTATTTAATTATATAGTTTTACACAAGTGGGAATATAATATTAATACACTGAATGAAGAAAAAACCAGACAATATATAAATAATTTTAATGTCCTTAAATTATATCTACTTGAATTCCTTTATTATAATTATTTCATATAGTATAATCATATAAACTCATAAATAACACAATACAATCCTTATAAATGAATAAATAATTATTTAAAAAGAATTTATAAATGTTAAGAAACATATTAAAATTGAATAGTAACTTCACCTATGGAATAGTAACCTAACCATTATGAATAGTAAACCTGTCAATTGAATATTAACCTCACCAATTAATGTATATATAAAATTTATCCACAAAATTAGTGAAAATTATGATATAATTATACCATATTATATGTAAATAAATATTTTAAAAATTATTAATGACATGTTGGTATTTTTGTAATTCGAAAATATTTAATTACAATATCATTATTAATTTAATAATTTTAAATAAAAATATACTTTCATAAAATGTATTCAGAAATTATTATTTTCATCTTTTATGATCATAAGACAATTTAATGAGATGTTATTTAATTTTTCAATGTAATATAAAATCAGTTATATTTTAAAATCAATATTTTTTTAGAAATGTATCATATTAATTAAAAATAAAATTTCACATGTTTATAAAATTATTTTCATAAAATGGTTATCATTATTTAACTCTACAAATTGGAAAATCGGTATTCTGAATTTATTATATGTTTCTAAACTACATTAATATTTGATTAATAACAAACTATCAAAATTTGATTTATATCAACATTATAAGTCAAATAAACTATTCATTGTGTCATTGTTGATGTAAGAACAATTGGTTTGAATTAAAATAATATATTTACTTCATTCAGTCTAATGAATTAACACTATTTTATTTATTGAGGAAAATAATAAACTAACCAATTAATTAATCAGAAAACACCACTCTCCTAAATTAAAAATATCACCCCTCACAACCTCTTATCCTTATACCTCTCACTACACGTGTGTTACCCAAATTATACTCAAATCTCCTCTAATGTATCTCCCCCATGTCGAGGTTATTTTTTCTTAATAAAATAAGAAAGTCTGCCATCAAAGAATGTTCTAAATAAGATGTAATCAAGAGGTAAAACCCTCATCCTTTACATGTAATATTCGATGATGTTCTTTCATCATTCAATTTTTTCTTGAAGGCATGTAATTTATCCATTTTTATGGTTGAATTAGATTGTAATATATGTTTTATACTGTAATTAAACTAATGGAATAATTTTTTACACATGATATTAATTTACAAAAAACAATTATTTCATTGTGATCGAAAATCACCAAAATATACTAAAATAATTATCATTAAGTATTTATCTAATGATTAATCCTCATTCCATATAAAAAAATTATATATATGACCCTTTTAATCATTATAAGATAACTAATAAGATATAATTTCAATTCTGGATAATTACACACAGATTATGTAATGCCTCGACCCTAGTTACCCAGAGTCGGTGCATTGTAACATAACATTGGCATGAACACAAGAGATCAAAGCCCTAAAGATAGATTATCTTAATAGACAAGGATGTTCTAGATAACTAAAATAGTTCAACATTAAATTATGAAATGAAAATAAATAATTTTGTGTCTCTATTGAACACAATCATATCCGTTAACATATCTCGACATGTCTTCGCTAATATACTTTTTCGCAACCAGGGATAAATAAAACATAGAAATGGGTGAGCTTAGATACTCAGTACGGATAAATATTTAGAAGAAACATTCATAAATATGCATAAACCTTTAAAGAAATGTATAAGACTAAAAATCCCTTTAAACATAAAGTTCATCATAATATGGAAAATATAAATCAAATAATTTTGTTTACTTATTTACATGGATATTCTACTAGTGGATAATCACATGTAATATCAATAGAAAATTTTATTATGATGCAATGAATAATGCTGGACATCATAAACACATACTCATGGCCTCATTCCAATAATAAAAATAATGATTTGTCAAGGCTTTATTCCAAGACACTATTTGGTCTCATGATACGTACCGATGAATCAAGTAGTAATAGCGGGCTTCACCCATAACATACCATGTCTAATGCATACCTCATATGAAAAGGTTGAAACATAAAAAAACATTCTTATTAAAACTAGAAAACTAAATTTTAATAATTTAACCATAAACCATGAATGGTATAAAAAATGAAACATCCACAATCAAATATATAAACAAACCATCAATAAAATATGGAAGATTGTATCATAATAAATTGACTTCAATCAAGTGTAATATAAATCAAAGGATGTTGACATAGATGAAATCAAAACTATTCGAGAGAAATATATCATTCTAATTTGAAATCATGTAAAATTTAAATAATTATAAAATAAAACATTTATATTGAAAATATTCTTATAAGCTTGTATGGTATGCTTCTAAGGTGTTATAATGGTGGAAAATATCCGCACCGTTTTTATAAGATAAAAAACATTCTTTCCTTAATTTTTCTAAAGGCTAATAAAGTACATTGTTCGAAAAATGGAAAAATATTCTTTTAATATTTTTAAAAAAAATTAAGAAAACATTATAATTTAATTTAACCCATATTATAGTAAATATAAAAAATATTTTAAAACAAATTTTAATGAAACATGGATGAGGATAATAAATAATTTCCAATAGATGATTACAAATCAACAATCTTGGATAATAAAATCATTGTAAACCTAACCAATTGCTTGAAATTAACCATATTAGAGGGTATAATAACCTCTTTTAAAATAGTTAAATAATTTTTATTAAATTATAATAAACAAAAAACATAAATATGATATCATATATGATCTTCTAATATTGCTTTGTTAATAATATTTTAGCAGTATCTTTGTTTCGAGGGTTAACTGATTCGTTTTATTTTATATTTTTTGTTACATAAGCCATGTTTGTTATGGATATGATGTATTTAATTAATATACAGAATGATATTATGTTATTAAAATTTATTTTTAATCAAAAAATTAAAATTATTCTTGTATGGTTATGATGGGGAAATGAATCTTATCACGTTCATGGGGACAGTAATCTACACGTACGCACAAGTGAAAATATCATTATATTAATGCTAAAATAATTTGTAATTGATGGTATATCATATATAAATAATCATTAACGTGTAATATTTATTATTAACATCAATTATAATCATTATTATACCCATCCAAATAATTAAGGGTTGAATAACAAACCCCACCACGATGTGGAGACGGTAAGCCGTACTTGCGCATGAATAATGGATTTTTCATTAATAGGAAGGATAGAATAATAAATATCTTTGTACCATATTTTAAATAACCACAAAATATGTATTATTTAATGTATTTATTATTTGCGTATTGAAACAACAATGAATGTGGGAGAGGAAGAGGAAAAGAACATTGAAAGAGGTGATGAAATTATTACCTCTTTTTCGGGTGCTTCATTTTGAATTGATCAAAAGGGATCCTTAGGTAAGATTTAGATAAATATATGTACACTTGGATGAATTGGGGGGTATATGGGATTATATTTTAGTAGTATTTGGTTGTCAAAAATGGATTTGGAGGTGTGATTTTTAGAGAAGGTGAAGTACCATTTTATAAGATAGGTGAGGCTCACTTTAGGAAAAGCTAGAATGCTTATATTATAATAAAATCATTTTCAGGTTATAATGCCTCCAAATGGATTTATTTAGAGGATAAGGTGGGGATTGGTCTCATTAATATCACCCAATAGGTTTTAGACATGTTTAGGTCACCATATTAACCATAACTTTTAGATTTAACACTAAGATAAATAGTTTAATTTTCACCATGTCTTCTTGTATTATTATAATACATAGTTAATAAACATACTATATATTTACCAGAGAAACTCAAGAGGTTAATTTACGTCATATATATCATTATTTAATTCATTTTTATTAACAAATAATATTTATGACTATTATATAATTTTAAAAAATATTATTTGTTTTAAAAACTAATTTTTTCAATTTTGACGCAATTTGGAATTTTGTTTTTATGAAAGTCATAAAAACATTATCACATTGAAAAAAATTTATTTGATATACCCTTACATGTCTTATTAACTGATAAAATTCGTTTAATGTATCAAAAGAATCAATTTACATTTATTTTAATATTATAAAATATCAATTCATTTAATCATTCATTAATAGGGTAATTACTGCATCATCATTGTGTCATAAATAAATTTAATTCTTTAATGTCTAAAAATTATAAATAAAATAGATATACGTATGAAATTTTTTATATTTCTAATGAATATTTATAGTTGAATTTAACATATGTATAACCCTATATTTTAAATTTCATAGTTATTAAAATTTGAATTTAACACTTTTAACTATTCTTTATATATAATAATAATAACTATCTTAATCTAATACATGCGGATCAAAAATGATATTATTTTATTCATGAGGGTTTTTTTGGTCGATATACACTTATCCAATTGAATTTGGGCATGTGATAAGGTAATTATAATATAAATTTTACCTTTAATTACCTTCTTTACTTTTAATCGTGGTAAATGAAATTTTAATGACACTATTCATATGAAATTATTTTTATTCTATTGAACCACATTTTACATACTGATGTCAATATTGACTCTCAGATTTTTAAAATTCAATACACAAAAGTGGTAAAATTACATTTTAGGAAAATTTTCAAATGTGCCTAGAAGGTGGGTAAAAGACCTTAAGATCTTCAATAAAATTTTATATATCTATTTTTTTTATAAAATGAATATAATTAATTACATTGGACTAATATAGGTATTATGTATATAAGAGGATTTAAAATAAATTTACATAAAAAAATAATTATTTAAATTAATAGTTGATTTTTATGTACTATGGATTTATTTTAACAATTCATAAACAATTGAATGTTTTCATAAAAATATGAAAAGTTTACATTAAGCTAAATTAGACATTCCAGATAAAAAAATAAATTATATTTTTACCAAATTCAATTTTTACGAGTGTATAATACTAATTTTATTATTTTTCACAAAGGGAGAACACATGTATTTTGTTTAAAAAAATAGTTTTCCTAAATATATAACTATTATAACAAAATATTTACATTTCTTTATAATTATGTTTTATTTATTTGAATACATTATGAATAACAAAAAAAATTTATTTTTTACTATTTATATAACAATATTTAATTGATAAATAAATATACCATTTAAATAATTATAATAATAATGTTTGTTTTCATAGAAACTCAATGTTGCGTATAACACTGGCTAGGATGTTGTTCGTGAAGCATAAGCTTTTGACATACATTATATATATAAATTACTATAAAATAATGTGGTGTTACAATCTCCCTTCCATCAATAAATTTCTTCCTCGCAATTTGAACTTATTTTTTGAAAATAAAAGGTTAAAAATTGAAAATACCTTTGTCGAAAACCCACAACAGAAATAGGGTTAATTAAATATAGTCTTAATAAAAGGGAAAGGGAAATGAAAAATTAACCACCAAATTAGGATTTGGAATATAAGAACATTTTAGTCAATTTAAAATGCATAATTGGAGGAAAACGTAAATATTTATAAGGATTGCTTGAGGCCATGAATCACAAACAAGTGAACAATAAATAAAAAATTGGGGGCCTCAAATCCATAAATCTATGATGACATAAAATATCATCGGTTCATCAGAACATAATATATTAGGATAACACACTTTTTGTTTTAATATCCTTTACAAAAATTTTAAGAATTAATTTCTACATAGAATAAAATAATACTTTACAAGTATAGTTCAATCATTTTACTAATTTCTACCACAAACTCATATTTATATCCAAAAGATAGTAGAACTCAAAAATATTCTATTTATATTAATAATAAAGGGTTTTCAAAAATGAAATTATAATGAATCTTTTAGATCATTTAAAAAACTACATTATACAAACTAGGACATCACGTAGGCCAGTTGTAGGTGATGCACCCTTGATTCCCTTAGATTGTGGGTTCAAGTCTTACAGCCTTGCCAGATGTGACAGGTTGTCGTTCGACCTTCAGGTTGTCTTCTTAATAATAAATTACAAAATAATATTAAGATATTTTTGTAACTTTAATCCATAGTATCCAATGTCCAACATAATCCATTCAAATATTTAGACATATCCAAAATACTTGTTTCCAAACTCATAGTCCAAAAATTTATAATGAAGGTCAACATAACATAATGAAGATCTCTTTTTTGAACATAATAACATATGTGTTCCTTCATCATGTATTCATTTAAAACATGGTAACACCCAAAATAACTATAAAACCATATTGATTAAATTCATACTCCCATATTCCTTATGTAATACTAGATATATTCCGTATATAATTATTTTGAATACTCCAATAATGATAGAATAGACTAAGCATTAATTAGTTCCAAGGTAGTCAAGAGTATCCAATATAATTTTCAAAATCAACCATCTCTTATTTCGAAATCCCTATGTCAGTATCAAGACCATATGAAGGATTATGTTTCCTTCAACCATGTATTTTTAAAAATTATTAACTTTTTGTTGAGTCTCTTTTCATGGTACTGTATATTCTAAAATCCTCAATTAAGTAGTACTGCAGTACAATCCATATTTATTTCCATTCTTAATATAACATGTTCATCATTTATAAAACACAAAAATGATATAATTCATTAATAAAAATTATGGAACAATATTATTCCTCTTCATCTGCGGTAGTATCATAACTTGTTTACTATCCAATGTCATCATTTGTTATATACTCTGATGATTAGAACATTGATTCGCATAGTGTACCAAATCCTTGTAGATGAATCATTGTATATTTGAAACCTTTTTCATTCCCTTGAAATCATTTACATGGTGTCCTTTTTATCCACACTTATAACGAACACTCATTCCCTTCACAAATTTAACACGGTGATTCTTTTCATATTTATAAGATATGGGAAAATCTTTCATTCCCTTAATCCATTTTTCCATTATTCTCTTTACCTTCCTTTTCTTCTCTATTTTTTTTCAAAGCCATATGACTCAGAGAATTATTTAATTTTCTGAATAACACATGATACTATAACTACATTTAATGAAAATATGTGGGAGACTATTTCCCTTATAAATGATAGCTTAAGAGCATAAAATATATGATCCTTCTTACTCTTTGGATCCTGAGGATTTCTAGAGTTCGCATTCCTTCTACTACGAAATATTTCTAAATAATGGCATACACTAGGTTAGTTTATAAATCATAATGAATAATTTCATGCTTGGAATGTAACTACGTAAACTACAATGTTTATGCATATACTCTATAATCAAAAAATAATTTCACTGAGGGAGTATTTACTCATAAATCCTTCATAATGGATTTTCAAAAAAATGTGAATTAGCGTATGAATATCCCCCATGAGTGTTGTAACTAAGTGTTTATCAAGGCCTGCTGTCGTGAACCAGTAAATGTTCGTGTCTAGCTCAAAGAATTATTTTTGGGTTTTACCCCTTGATGAATCTATTCCAGAGTCATCTCTACCTGTTCGTATCCAGATAGGGATGTATTTCATAAAAAATTTAGAAAATCAATACAATAAAAATATATATGATGTTCATATATACTAATACTCGAAGTCTATCATAGGGAAATTTTCTCTAATTAGAGTTTTTCTAAATCTTGATTCAAATGTTTGTACTAAACAACCTCTTATACAAAATGCAACAACCCGACCCTAGTTACCCAGAGTCATTTCATTATTACATATCATTAGCATGATCAGAAGGGATAATATATCGAAATACATTTTTTTATCATCTATGGAAGTATTAGGTACAAACATATGTTTTACATTACATTATGAAAAAAACATGTTGTCGCATTTTAACACACTCATATCCGATAGAATATCCCTGCATGTCAGTCATAATATACTTTTGTGCATCCTAGGAAAAGTAAAACATAGAAAGGGGTGACTTTAGATGCTCAGTAAGGATAAAAATTTAGCAGAAAATTTCTTAACTAAGAATAAACATTTAAGGAAAAGTATAAGTCCAAAATTCAAGACTTTTAAACATAAAATACATCATAATAGGTAAAATATAAATCAAATAATTCCATTTACATATTTATATTGAGATTATACTTGTTGAATAATTACATGTAATATCAATAGCTAATTTCATAATTATAGAATGATTAATGTTGGACATCATAATCACATAGTCATGTCCTCGTGCCAATAATAGAAGAATGATTTTGTGATGGCCTTGTGTCAAAAAACTAGTTTTTTTAATTAGACCTATCTATCCATCGATGATCTATAGTGGGCTCCCCTCGTCAGTTACTATGCCCAATTAATTTCTCATATAAAAATGATAAAACAAAAAAAACATTCTAATTAAAAATATCATACCAAATTTTAATAGTTTAACCATAAACCATAAACGGTATAAAATTAACACATCCATAGTAAATCATAACAAAAAAACATTCAATAGAATATAGAAAATTTTACCATAATAACTAAACATTAATCAAGGTAGTTGGGGTTTTTCTTAGTTGAAATCGCCCTATAATCCTACATGAAAAATGGGCAATCAAAACCCATTGGGTGCATGGTACTGTTGTAGTAAAACAATGTGCTATAGTAATGGATGCAATTTTGCAACGATGGTCACTATAGTGGTTGTAGGAAAGTATAGTGGCGGTAGGGCGCTGTATTACTGGCCGTAATTTGTGGTATTATAGCAGTACTATTCGTAGAATGGTCCTTGGGCCTATAATTTGGGCTTACAGGCCATGTAATGGGATAAATGCCCACTGTGACTTCATGTTAAGTAATGGGTCTCCCTCTACCTAGTTATAGAGGTATTTTCTTTTCATTAATGATAAATGAGGTTTCAGCCCCAAATTAAAAAAAATAAACTTCAAAAAAATGTAAAATCTATCAAAGGATGTTGATATAGATGAAATGATAACTATTTGAGAGATATATAACTTTCTATTTTGAAAACATTTAAAAGTAACATAAATATAAATGAAAAAACATTATTTTGATAATATTATTATATGAATTTAAGGGATTCTACAAAGATTTTATAACAGTGGAAAATAGTAGCACCCTCCGTATAAGCTAAAAAATATTATTACCATAATTTTTGAAAAATGTCATAATGTACATTGTTAGGAAAATGACGAAAATTATCCTTTCAATAAAATTTTTAAAAATTAAAACAACTATATAAAAAAATTTAACCTATATTCTATGAAATAGTAAAATTGTTTTTAAATAAATTTTTATGAAGGAAGTATGCGGATCATAATGAATTCTTTGTAGATTCCTACTTATAAACAACCTTGGATAATAATAATGTTGTAAAATTAACCCTTACCTAGTACTTTTCCTTAGAAGAGGAAATGTTATCCTCCTTTATAATTGTTATATAATTGTTATTAAATTATAAAATAACCACATACATAAATATGATATCATATATGATCTTATAATATTTCTTTGTTAATAATATTTTAATAGAATCATTGTTTCAGGTGTTAACAGATTCATTTTCATTAGTATTTTTTGTTATGTAGGTCATTATTGTTATGGATATGATGTATTTTATTCATATATATAATGATATTAAGTTCTTAAACATTATTTTTAATTGTAAAATGAAAATTATTCTTTAATGGTTATGATGGGGGAATGAATATTATCATGTTCATGGAGATGGTAATCAGTACGTATGCCCAAGAAAAAATATCATTCTATTGATTGTAAAATCATTTTTATTGGAATTTATATCATATATACAGAATAATTGAAATGTTATATATATTATTACCATCAATTACACAAATTATTAAACCACCCAAATAATGAAGTGTTGAATAACAAACTACACCACGAAGAGGAGACGGTAAGCCATACGTTCGCACGTATGGTGACTTTGTCATTCAAAGGATTGACAAAATAATTAATATGGTTGTATGATAATTATAATAATATCATAGTATGTATATGGTCCTGGATTTATTATTTTGGTATAGAAACAACAAAGAATGAGGAATTGGAAGAAGAAAAGAACTATGGAAGAGGTGATGTAATTATTATCTCTTCTTCGGGTGCTTCCTTTTGATTGGATCAAAAGGCTCCTTAAGTAGGATTTTAATCAAAATAATGCCTCTAGGTTTAATTAAACATAGTTGGGATGATATTTGTGAAGGCTTTGTCTATAAAAATGGCTTTGGAGGTGTGAGTTTTAGGGAAGGAGATGTACCCTTTTATAAGTGAGGTGAGGCTCACTTAAGAAAAACACTGACATATTATTTTATTATAAAATAATTTTCAGTTTATAATATCTCCAAATGAATTTACATAGAGGATAAGGTGGTGATGTGTAGAAATACACTAATTCAATATGTTTTAGACATGTTTAGGCCACCATATAGACCATATTATATTTATTTAACTATTAGATAAATAGTTTATCTTTTACTATGTCTTCTTGTATTATTATAATACATGGATAATAAAAATAATTAATAGTGAAAAATACAATCTCAAATGTTTAGCTAATGACATATCTATCATTATATAAGTTTTTTTCAAAACCTTTGATATTTAGGATAGTTATATAATTTAATAAAATTGTATTTGTTTTAAACACTCATTTATGTCAATTTTGACACTATTTAGTATTTGGTATTTCTGAAAGTAATAACAACATTATAACTTCGAAAATAATTAATTTAATCAACCCAATCATGTCATATTAACCAAAAAAATTCTTTCAATTCATCATAAGTTTCAATTTATATTTATTTTAATATATAATATATCATTTTTTATTCATTCATTAATAAGGTAATCACTCCATCATCATTGTGTCAACAATTAATTTAATTATTTAATGTATAATAATTAAAAAAAACTACCATAATGGAGGAAATATTTGTATCTTTCTAATGAATATTTGTAGTCGAATTTATCCTCTGTATAACCCATTTAAATTTTTTTTAGTTATTCAAATTTTAATTTAACACTTTTAACTGCTGTTTTAATAAAATTATAATAAATGTCCTAATATAATCCAAGAGGATGAAAAATGATATTATATTATTCCTATGGTTTATTTTCTTCAAAATAAACTTATCCAATAGAATTAGGACACGTGTTAGAGTAATAATAATATAATTTTTACCTTTAATTACCCTATTTACTTTTTACCGTGGTAGATAAAATTATAAGTTACTATTCAGAAAAAAACTATTTTCATCATATTGAACTAAATTGTATATACCGATGTCAACTATGACTCTCGGAGTTTTGAAATTCAATTCACAGAAGTGGTAAAATTACATTTTATGCAAATTTGTAAATATGCCTAGTAGGTGGGTAAAATACGTTAAAGATTCAATTAAATTTTATATATCTAATCTTATTATAAAATGATTCTAATGAATTAAATTTGATTAATATAAATATTATCTATATATTTTTACTTCTAAATAAATTTAAATAAAAAATAATTATTTAAATAAATAGTCGGTTTTGTTGTAGTATGCAGTATTTTAAACTATTAATAAAAAATTGAATGTTTTCAGAAAAATAAAAAAAATTCACCATAAGCTAATATTGAAATTTTGAATCGTAAAATTATTTCTATTTTACCAAATTAAATTTTTAGAAGTTTCCAATAATTGGATTATTATTGTTCACAAAATAACATTAAAAGTAGTTCATTTAAGAAAATGGTTTTTCTAAATATCTAAATATTTTAACAAAACATATACATTTCATTATAAATATGTTTTATTTATGTGAAAAAATTATAAAAAAATAAAAATGTATTTTTTACTATTCATATCATACTATTTAATTGATAAATAAATATATCGTTTAAAAAATTATAATATTAATGTATTGTTTTGTAGAAACTCAATCTTGTGTATAACACAAGCCAAGTCAGTGTTCCGTGCAGTATATGATCATTAATTACTTTTAAGATATAAATTACTATGAAATATTGGGGTGTTACAAATTATATGACATTTCATTCTTGTATAGAATTAAAAGGATTCTAATAACTATGAAAAAAAACACATCTAGACTACGAAATTTATCTTTTCCACTCATCCAATAGCACACAAATAAACATAATAAAACCTAAATTAATAAAACATATGTATAATTTTTTAATTATTAAATAATTAATATAATTTTATTATCCAATAATCTAATATCAAGTGATAAATACATTCATATATAAGGTAAAATATTCTACCTTATCCTCAATTATTCTTTCAGGTTACTCCTTCCCTCTTTTTACCTGAATGTAATTATCTTTTATTTTTTAGTAAATATTCAAAAATAATAATATGTTATAAACCCATGTATCATGATAAAATCATGCTTCTTTTTCAGTGATACATAGGTTTTTAATTTATCCCTACTAAATTATTCCTGATAAGAATGATAGATAGAAGGGAACATACAGAATTATTTCCTAGATTCATGAGCACTCTAAAATCTAGTTTATGTAACCATCATTTTTCTAAAATCACTTATTTTATTTTGGTGACATTGTTGTTTCACTTCTGGTTTTATTGAAACAATTATTAAATTTTCTATTTCAAATTATCCTTAAAATTATCTTCAAATAACACTAAAATGTTTCTTTTCTATAGTTTCTTAAATTCAATTTTATCATTTTAAAATTTTAGTATCAAATCACTAATCATGATTTGGGCCTATTTTAATTTATTAATGTCCAGGTATGATTTAATCCCTTTATTTCATAGACACTTTTACGACACTCAAATTAATAGTGCATTATGTAATGATTATGATAACTAATTATTTCTATGGTAAACAATATATTTATGTTTGATATGTTATGTATGATTATTTATGTTGAAAAAATATTCATGAAAATGTTATGACGAGTGAACCCATATAATGATATAATTCATTGCGTATTGTTTAGTCTCATTAAGCGTTTTATACAAATGGAATTATTGGGTAACCTTGACTTGTGCTCAATGTAAAATGTCATGGGTTTCTAGATATGACTCATAGTCCTTTATGTGGAATGATCCTTGAATAATGCAAATATTATGTTGTATATTTTTTTATAATAACTATTAATCCAAGATTATTTGATCCTATTTAATGATTCCTTATATTTAATCATGTTTTATTCCTTTTTATAACATCATGTTGTTCCTTCAAACCTATGTTCTATGATTTTTTCTTATGTTTTCTTCACATACTAGTATTTTAGCTCATCCCTTTATACATGTTATCACTAGGTTTTCCTATGTAGAGTTAAGGGCTCAAAATAAGCTATGATCTCAAAATTGATGATAAATAATTAAAATTTTTTAGTCTCATGTTTTCCGTTTTATGTATCCAATATTCCAAGACTATATACATCACAATCCTTATCATCCAATTTTATATTTAATTATTCTAAAATCATATAATGATAGGTGTATATCCTTGGGTCCCTATATTTTGTATCAAAGGAATGGATTAGTTTTGTTTGGATACTAGGAATATAAGAATTTTATAAGAACATAGGGATTAGACTACGTATAAGAAAACATCACAATTTTTTTTGTATAGAGTAAATTCTTCTTCAATAAAATACATACATGTATTGATAATAGATTTGGTCATGGTTTTGGAATAGATGTTCCTAGGATTGAAAAATCCAACAAGGTGTTCTAGGCCTGACTCAGGGTAACCTAGTACATTAAAACAAGACATAATATGCACATGGTTTGAAAATATAATGGATAAACTTTCGAAAATTCTTAAGCTCATTACAAACCACTGTTAAGGGGAACAAAAAAATCCATAATGAAATATGCTAGGAAAAAAATCATAGATATCATAAATGTAATCCTATGGAATCACTAGTTATGATATACAATTCCATTACCAGTTTAACCCATTATGATCAGTGATTGATTTTATTATTCTCATTAGATAATATTCAATCCCCCTCATTGTTGTTTTTTATTATCTAATGATCATAAAGACAATAAAATATTCCAATAATCAATGTGGTATGAAATTTAATAATTTCTCAAATGAAATGAAAAATATAACTGGAACGGGTGCTCAAACCACTATGAAAGTACTTGATCAGTTTTCTCATGTTATAAATAATTAATTGAATAATGTGGAATGACATAATTCTCCCCGGAAAGAGCATGTTTATATTGAATCCATAATACGGAAAATTCCTCCCATGTTTTGTGGATCATTTGATCCCCTCATAGGGAAACAATGTATTAACTCCATTGAAATGATACTTTTTCATCTAGTAATCAGAAGAAGAAAATGGTGTTCATGATGTTTTAGTTTTTATTGGGGAGTTTATTAGTGGTGTAAGATGATAATAAAATAAAATGCCTAAGGATGAAATTTATTATATGTATTGTGAGTAATCAAGAATTGTTTTTCGAAAAATATTTTTCCCAACCTCTCGGGGTTAATATGGAATCATAGTTCATCAGACTTAAGCAGAAGAAAGTTGATTTTATCTGGGAATATGAAACCTAATTTACAAGGCCTATAAGATACTCCTCCGACTTTTTCATGAATAATAAAATTATGGTGGATTACATCTTTAGTTTACTAAAGATAAGTCAATGACAAGTGATGGTGATTTGAGACTATTACAATTAAAAACAATTTCTCCATTTTCCCATAATGTTGGCAATGGAGATCGATGACTCTAAATGATCTTGCAGGCTTAGTGAATAAAATTAGAAGAGGAGTATAATATGATTGGATCCGAAAATGAATACCATTATAGAAAAAAGAAAAAATATCCCACATTTTAAAATTGATGGAAGAATCCTCATGGGAACTGTCTAAAGAGAACCCGGAAGTTAATCAAATGTGGAAACATGGGGAATCTGCATAAGAACTGTCAAAGGGATACAAATAATTCCACTAGTGTGGAAGAATAATGGAAGGTTCAGATCAACACTAATCCTATAATGCATTGTTTCAACTACAGAGTACTTGGGATTTTATAAAAACCAATTATCTAATCTCACGTTAGATGGAGGAAATAAACAAAAACCTCAATGAAAATAAGGATGGGAATTTTCTATCACTACTTCTTTGGCGGTGGTCGAGAATTATATGGTTATAACTAAACTGGTTATACATTTAATAATTTAGAACATTCCATTTGATTCTAGTTCGGCTGATTATTTCATATCATGAAAATTTTGGTTAGATATTCAAACACCACATCAAAATTAAGAGGTTGAATTGTTTTTTAGATCATTAAATGGGGTTATTGTTTCATCCAATGTACAAAATAACTCCCAATATAATGTTTATGTAATGAAACTCTCATAAAATATTAACGTACATCCCTTTTTTTAGTCTGATGCAATTTTGAGAAAGGATTAGCTACCTTTATACATATTTAACACCAACTTTAAATAAAGCGAGATCACTCTTAACCATCTGAATGATAATTCAACTATTTACAAGTGTAAGAAGGAAGTATAACCTACTTTAGAATCATCATCACAAATTTTGATATTATTGTATTTTGAGAAATCATATCACACTCATATTTTTGAGACAATGTAAGTGATCATGCTTGAAGACATACCAATCATGAGGGATTACATTGATGTATTCCCTAAAGAATTTATTAGTCTTACACCTGATCCAGATGTTAACTTCTAAACTGAACATATTCCTAGAACTATGCCAATATCAAAGACACCTTGTAGAATGACCACCATTGAGTTGTAAAAACAGAATAAGCAGTTATATGTGAATCTATATAAGGGTTTTATTTGCTCGAGTGATTCAATATGGAGTTCACAAGTCATCATTGTGGAGAAGAAGGATGGATAGATGCACATATTCATTGATTATCTTGAGCTTAATAAAATACCAATAAAGAACAAGTATCCCCATAATTGGATAGGTGACTTGTACGATCAACTATGTGGGGCCAGTTATTTATCTAATGTGTAACTTTGTTCATGATAAAAAAATAAAATTGAGGAGGGAAGATATTCCAAATACATCCTTTCTAATGAGTTATGGGAATTATGTGTTAACTGTTATGTCTTTATGACTCACTAATGCTCAATAAATAATCTTGGAATTAAATAATAATTGATTTATAGATTACCTCGTACAAATTTTTGTAGTCTTTATAGATGATATTATGATATACTCTAAGAGAAATGGGAACATGGGGAGCATTGGAATATTATGCTAATGTCACTAAGAAGTATTAAAATTTAAGAAAATACAGTAAATATGAGTTTTAGATGGAGGATGTATCTTTATATTGAAATTTTATCACCAAAAAAAGAATATATGTGGACCCTTCCAAGAAAATTGAAATAGAATAGTGGCACGTGCCATATTTTGAATAGAGAACCATAGTATCTTATCCAATATAAGAATTAACGATGATTTTTGATGAACATATCATGATTATCAAACAAAATAATGAATCTTAAATTGAATGGAGTTATGTTTTTCTAGATTAATAATTGTGAAGAAAGAGTTATATAGCTCTAAAAATGGATTATCATTGCCACGTTACTCGCACACCTAGCCGGAAGAGAAATCATTGTGGTATAAAAAAATGCTTCATTACTCATATTATTCAATGTTATAATGAAAATTTATAATTTGATATTCACCACATCAAGGTAGTTGAAAATTCAAAATCAAAACTGTCTTATACAATATCTGAAGTTGGTAGATGTGATCATCACATTAAAAATATGGAAATATTACCTTATACGAAGAAGTGTGAGATATATACTAATAAAAATGGTATCTAAAAATATTCACAAAGAAGGATCATAACATGATCTACTGATAATGGTTAGATCTCATCAATGATTATGACATCGAAATACCCGACCATCTCAATAAAATAAATAAGGTGGAAGATTCCCTATGCTGAAAAGTTCATGTATCTTTTAAATATTCCAATAATAATTGTTTTAAAAATGTAGGATAATGGAATAATTAAAGAAGGAATAACATCAATCATTTTTAAAATGATTTCTCAACCATTCCTTATGATGATAATAAATGATTCCCAAATGATTTATTTAGAAGTTCATAAAAAGGCAGAATTCATTATGAATAAATAATTCTATGAGTTCACGATTGATGAGGATTGAATCATAATATTTGGGTTATTTCTATGTTTACCCTCAAATCCAGAGATAAAGAATTATCTTCTCAATGACGAACATAGATTATAATTATCTATTCACCTAGGGAGAACAATTTTATATCAAGATATTCGAGAATACTTATTCTGGGAAGATATGAAAAAATAGATAACTGAATATACCTCATTGTGCCCAGTATATCAACAAGTGAAAGATGAAAGGGAAAATTCTAAAGGGATGATGTAACCATTATGCATACCAACATGGATATTGTAGAACATAACCATGGATGTTTTCACTAAACATCCAATGACATAAAGAATAAACAGCGTTATATGGGCTATTGTGAGTCACCATATAATGATACCTCACAGTATAAAAATTTTAGTGGAATTATCACTAGATAAAAATCATTTATATAAATTAATGAAGCTGTATGGATTTATGGAGTACCAATATTGATTGTATTTGAGACAGATCCAAGATTCACCTCATTGTTTTGGAAAAGACACCAGTATGATCTGAACACTGAGATATTATTTTCTAAAGCCAATCATAATCAAACTGATGTCCAATATAAATGAACTATTTTGACACTATAAAACAAGTTGATAAATTGTTACATAGTCATCAAAGGAGGATGGGACTAACATTTATCTCTTTTAGAGACATATTAAAAAAAAGTATCCACTCGAGGATCCTAGTGGATTTATATGATTTAGTTTATGGTAAAAGGTATAAAATAGTATCATGCGCGTATGAATTCAGTTAGCCAAAGCTACTAGGAACTGAAATGGGTGAAAAATGGTTGAAAGGGTGAAAACCATTTAACATAATGTCACGACATCTTGATGTTAACCAATGTGTTTTGTAGGAAAACATCATTGATACCGTTAGTTTAAATTTAGGTACTTGGTATACCTCTGAATATATCCATGGAAGAAGGTCATGAGATTTTTGACGAAAGGGAAGAAATATATTTTGTACATAAGTCCCTTCGAGATCCTTGATCTTCTTGGGGTAGTGTCTTATAAAATAGCACATTCACCAACCTTTTCATAATTACATGATGTATTCCACATATCTGTCTTGAGGAAGTTCATACAATACTCCTCAAATGTATTGATTTTAGAGATTGCATAGTTAGAGAATGATATTTCATATGAGGAACCAGAAGTAATGTTATTAGATTATAGTCATAAATTTATATTAAACAATACCACTAACCTAGTCAATTTACATTGGATGATTCATAACTTTGAATAGGAGAAATATGATCCAGAGCAAGGGATGAAGTAGAAGTACCACCACTTTTTTTAAACTCAGTGTGTAAAACTAAATTTTGATGGTGAAATTTCAGAAGGGGTGAAGAATGTAATGAACCTGAATTATATAAATGTAAATTCCCTTAATATTATTATATTATATATTAAAATAATAAAAATCACATTACAATCATAATGTATACATTATAAATGATAAAATAATTAAATAAATGTAATTTCTAGAAGTTAATGAACATATACCAAAGGAATAGTAACTTGAAATTTGTAATAGAAACATGATCCTTATAAATACTAAACTGGAAAATTTAATAGTCACCTCATCAATGAATGTATAAATAAAATTTATGCATCTTATATATGAAAATATGATATAATTATTTCAATGTATATATATAAAAATATATTAAATATGATTAATTATGTGTTGGTATCTATGTAATTCATTACTATTTCATTAATAATATTTAATTAATTAAATAATTTAAATAAAAATAAATTTTTATAAAATGTAATAATTTTTTTTCTCTTATTATGATTATTGTTTTTTTAGACCATAGTTAATTATTTAATGTGATATAACTGTAGTTATAATATAAAATCTAAATTTTTTTATTAAATTATGATTTTAATTAAAAAAATAAATTTACTATATTTATAAAAATATTATCATAATATGGAGTTCATTTCTTTGAATCTAAATTTTTATAAAGGGTTATTGTGGATTTATTTGATTTTTCTGAAATACATCAATTTGTGGTGAACAGTACAATACTGTTATTTAGGTTATACATACACTATAAGTTAAATACACTATTCATTGAGTTAAGGATGATGTCGGCCCAACTAGTTCAATATAACAAGATATAATTATTATATTAAGTCTCTTGAATATATTCTATTTCTTTTCTTTGATAACAATAATATTATAATGTTTTAAATAACAAGAAAACACCCATCTCTTCCACTATAAATACTACCCCTCATAACCTCTTATCCTCTCACCTCACATGCCTTGAGATTTGTCCAAATTCTACTTATATACCTTCCTAATAATCTCCCACACCCCAGTTATATTAGTATTAACAAAATACCAATTCAAATCACCTAGGCAGGTTCTCATGAAGAAAGAATACAGAGATAAAACCCTCTTCCGTTTCTTTTAATTTCATCTCATGTTCATTTATATTATTTTTATCTACTCATCTTCCCCTTTTACAAGTGGCATGAAAACTCTAGTATATTACATATAATACTATTTATCATTTTTATGGAATAATTATTCCTAAAAGATCATATCCTACTTCTTTCACATTAATAATGAACAAATCAAGAGTGAGGTGCCAATTTACCACCACCATGGACGACGTGCTTTCATCTATCAATTCCATATTCAAGGAAGGTATTCAAACAATTATTATTGATGAAATAGATAATAATATATGTATTATAACATATATAAATTTATTTGTTCAATGTATACAGATAATATTAATTTATAAATCAATATGAGTTCATTGTAATTGAAACCCCCAAAATAAACGCAATTGATTATCAAGAACTATTTATCTAAATATTCAACCTCATACCATAAAAACCAATGATATATAAGACTTTGTTAACCACTATAAGATTTTTAATAATATAAAATCTCAATTTTATAAAATTACCCCCAAATTATATGATCTTTTGTACATGTATACATGTAAACCAATCATGAAACTACGAAAATGAACACTCTCGAACGATGAAATTAATCTCCATAACTCATCAAATATCCCATCGATGAACTTAATAAACTATTATATAATAAAATTCTTGCATAATAATTTCTTTACATATTAATTAATCAATATAATTTGATAATCCATGACATTAAGAACAAGTGAAGAATAACATTGTACTTATTGTAATAGATTCTACCCGAATATCCATTAATCTTTTGGGTTAATTATTCTATCTTTTTACCCAAATGAAATTCTATTTAATTTTTCGGCACATCTTATAAATGTATTAATATGTTCTAAAATCATGTATTAGGATCCATTAAACATTTATTTCATGTATAGAGACGTTTTAAAATGTTCCCTATTCAAATCGTCCCGATAAACAAGCTTGATTTAATGGAACCTCTCAAATTCTTGTCCAATTTCAACTGCACAATAAAATATATTATTAAAAAACCAATGTTTTTAAAAAATCAAAAATTTTATTATGAAATCATTTTATGTTCACTACTTTTTTATATGAAATATTTTTCCCTTTCCAATTTTGAATGTACTTAAATATTTTCCTTAAACCGCACTAAATATTTTTATTATTAGGTTTCATAAAAAATCTTTTTACATGTTATAATTTTATTATACCATCAATAATAGTGATCTATAACTATTTTACTTTATTAATATCCATGTATGATTTAATTAGTTTATTATCGACACTTTTATGGTACCCACATATATTATTCTTTATGACATGATTATGATGCCCAATTCATTACATGGGTAACTATTATGTTTATGTTTTATTGATTATATAGGATTATTAATGTTAAAAACTTATACATGAACATGTTATTATGGTTTCACCCATATAGCGCTCCAGTTCATTTTGTAATGTTAAATTTTATGAGATGTTATGTGAAACAATCTTGATGGTTAGCCTAGCCATGTCCTCCATATGAAACAATGTATGTAGTAATCCATATGTCATGATCGTATATGAAAACAAACATACCATATGATAATTTAATGTTATATGTTTCTATAACACTATTAATAATCAATTATAATATGATATTGTGTTGTGATTCCTTATATTTATTGATTTTCCATGAATTTATATATCGTTTTTTAATCCTTGTAACATATGTGAAAATCATTATTATTATGTTTATTCCCTCTCTGGAATTTTAGATCAACCCTTTTTACATGTTATCCCTAGATTATCTTTTGATGATGTAAAGGATCAATTGAATTTAGTAGCTCATAATGTATAATAAATAATAAAATGTATTTATATTCTCGTGTTTTTAGTTTTATGTTCATAGTCTTTAAATAAATTAGAATTTATGATCCTTCTATTTTAATTTTATGTTTACTTATTATTTAAATGATTAAATGATATTTTTATAGTCTTGGTTCTATATAATAACCTATTTTTCATTTCATGAAAACAAATATTATATGAGGAAGTGTTTAGTTAATTCTTGCATTCAGAATAAGCCCTCAAATGCATGATTTGAAAATGTCAAATATGTTTTGTGTGAGAAAACATAATTTTATGAAGATAAATATTATAAAAGAATAGTAAAATAAGAAGTAGAAGGACGTGAGCATGAAAATAATCATATATATGAATACATGATAATTTGAAATACATGAAATGCACATGAATATTAGATATAAATTATCAATAAACATTAATGCACTAAGGTCATGTGGAATAAATTATAGTAATAAAATACATATGACCTAATAATGTTGATATTTACAGATAAAATTATTCTTCATTTTTGAATGATTATTCATGCATGAAATGATACTAAATCTCTTTTAAAATTTAGTGGACAAAAAGTCATCTATAATAATAAAAATAATTTTGAATCGATATAAAATTCTCTATTGATATTGTATCAATTATGAATGGTTAAAAATGGTTATGTTAAACTCATATGAAATTACATTATTTCAATAAAAACAATTGATGTTTGGGATTTTTTCATGATTAGAAGAATGTAATTTACTTTAGTTGATTTTTCATAGAAGAATAAAGAGATAAATAAACGTATACACTATTTAAACTTTTATCATGTCAAATATCATATACATAAGAAGAACTGACTACAAAATATATATTCAATGGATTGTCATTTGGTTTAGGAATAATTCTATTTTTATCATTCCACAATATATTTTTATTATTTTTACTAGTAGAATAAGTAGGAAATTAACCCTGTACATTCCCAATGGGAAGAAGTATGAAGTGTTTCATTCCTACAACATTAATATGAAAATGTAATGTATAGGAATAAAAATATATATTATAAAATCTAATAGATATCTCATTTGGTGGAAAACATTATTGGTGTTACAAATAAACATTAAAAATAAAAAATAATATCTTTGGAGGTTGAAAAATGATCAATCCATGATCTATAAAACATTCACATTCAATTGACTGTAGTCAACTGAATGTTATATTATATTCCCAATATTTTGTAACCATGTTTAATGTATTATATTCTAGTTTTTTCATTGTTGGATATTTTCCCACTCCAATTACAATATACTCTCATTGAGTATATAACCATGTAAAAATATCAGTTTCCTTCCTTTTATTCAATGATATACATTCATAATAAAAAAAGGTAATAAGAGATAATAAAAATCCTAATATGGATAAGAGTTAAAGGGTAAATATTTTCAAATGTTTAAAAGTCACAAACAATGATACACAATTTCCCCTCTCATTGTTGATAATATACAATAACGGTTATTTTGAGATTGAGGAGTGCATTACTATTTTTATATTTCAATAATATATAGTCATATCTCTACCATTCAAACAATGAAGACATGATGATCCAATATATTCCACATCATCAACCTCTACCTTCAAATTACAAATGTATTTTCCATTTTAATTCTATATATCATAGCATAATTGATCAAAGATGATACCAACACATCCATGATGAGCCATTATAAATGATATATTACAAAACGACTCAAAAAACCTATATAAATGTAAAAATCATCTAGAATTCTGTAAGTGATTGAATAATATTATATTATACCAAATGAAAATGATGTTTTAGTGGGTTTTTTGCATCTTTGTTTCAACTCAGATCACCATGATATAATGAGAGTGTGAGAACAATATGATATGAATCACATTCTTTGAATATATTTTAATAATGATTATTTTATTTTTACCATCATATGAATCTGATTAAAATATGGAATCATATGTAGATGTATTTTAAAATATCTGATTTAATAAAATATATTAAATTTATCCATGCTTTTTAAGAAAAATCGTGAATTTGAATCAATGAGTTTTCAGATTGAATGATGTTCTTGAGGTCCATAAATTCAGAGTCCCAGTTCAAGATGAACATTTCATCCATTTAGTTTTCGAGACTTATCATATTCAAATAAAATATATCACCATGATCTAAGGCTCTATAAAGTGTATATCCTACAAAGCTTTCTTCTAGTGCATTGAATATCCTCTAATGACCCTTTTTTAGATAAATAAAATAAATCATATATTCTCTTGAAATAGTTATGTGAAGTATTTTGATTCTCTTAATACACTGTGTTATGTGAATGATTATCCCTGAATATATTAACTATCAATGATAACATTGAAGTTACATTATGAGCCGCCAAGTGATGTCATATTAGTTTTCATGAATATACTAAGATAACATATAAATGGATTCAGGTAGAAAAGTAAGATCTCATGAATTAACAATCATATATGTAATAAGTGGGATTTCAGTTGGATATCATAGTCACATGAGTAATATAATGGATAGTAAAACATACATTCCTAAATAAAATTATGACACATGTTTATTGTTTTCAAGAAGTATTTGAAAGAATAAATCACATTCCCACAATATTTTAATGATGAGGGTGTTCAATAAGGATGCATGGACAATTACCTAAAGAATAATGTGAAGAGTTTGATGATTTCATGATCTATAACACAAAATCATGAATAATTAAATATATCAAATAGAATAATGACATTTTGATGTCACATATACTAAAAAAATGGAAATATTACATCTTCTTTTGTATTGGGTGTTTGAGTTTATAATTCAAGATGTGCATAAATTTAAATTGATTAACTTTTATTACTAGATGATGTAATACATGAATAATTTTTATGCATCACCATAACACATATGATGGATTCCATGATAATCTTTATAAAAATGATTATTTTATTGAGCATATAATAATATATGAGGAATATAGAATAGAGTATCTTTTATTTTTAAAGAACAAATTATTATGATATGGATATAATATTTTAAGACCAAATTAGATTAAAAAATATTTTAAATTATATTGTTTTTCAATTATCTATTGAATATGGAATAATATCATATTAGTTTTTTGAAGGGAAATCTCGATATACAAGGGATTTGTTGTTCAGAGGATTTTTGGAAGATCTGTATAGGAAATATTTGTGCTAGTATAATTAATTCCATTAATGGACTGATGGATCCATTATAAATGAGTTGTCATAATAAATAATATCATTTATTTCTTATAAAACAATATTCACAATTTATTGGACTTTAAGATCAATAAAATGTTAATGTGCTAATAAAATATAGTAAATAATCATAGGTTGATCATGTAAAGGTCATGGTTCTCAGATTGAGGCTAAACCATATAAAAGTATTCATTATTATTCTATTTATTTGATTAAATACAGTATAAGTTTTTTTGATTATTGAGATAAAATATTAAATTAAATTCCCTTAGTCAAGGAAGTGGTTTGATAGTAAGAGGTGATAATTTAAAAATAACGTAAACCACAATTAATATGGGTACACTCATTGTTCCACCCCTTTTAATGTCATTGAAATATTCATCTGGTATATATATATTTTAAGGGGATATATGGACCAATTTTTTGTTTCTTAATAGGAAGCATATATGAAAATTTTATTTATTATTGGTAATTTTATTCGTTATATTTACCACACCTCTATATATGCTAATTTTTTGGTATTAGGTTATGGGTTTGGGGAGGTGGTGATGGAAGGTGATGATTCATTACATGAAGAAAGAGATATTTAGTGTGGTCAATTTTTGTTTTCTTTATTTATTATAGTATTAATTATGTTTCAATCATTTAGGATTTCAATTATACACTCTATACCTGGTATGAGTATAAATTATTCTCAAAAATTACACTGTGTAATTATTTTATAGATTTATTTATTTTTAAATGACATGATCAATATTATTTTGGATTTATTTGTGTTTAGGAATATTTTTATCTTTTTTTTAGATGTGATCATCCATTTTCTGCAACAGTTTCATTTGGTCACCAAGTGTAATCCCTTTGTATTAAAGTGATTCTTCAGGAAAATGGGTTCCCTTTGGTGACCTTCGGAATCTCATGGAACATTTATCCAACCAAATTGGGTCAATAATTCCTATCAATTATGACATCTACCATCTCTAGTACACGGTTCATGGGTGGGATTTGTTATTTCTGGAAAAATTACCTCATTAAAATTTGAATAAATATAAAAGTTCTTTTTTGTTACATTAAAAATATTCTAGTAGGATTCATGGGTGTAAATATGGATATGAATAATTGAAGTTGTTTTTACCATAAGAAGTTGAAAAATTTCCTATGATGGAGGAGGGAAATAATAATAATTTTATGTATTCACTGGAATATACAGACCACAATTATAGATACTATTAATTTAGTTAAAATTTCATAATTATTCCAAAAAATATACAAATAATCCACATATATGAATATTGGAGTGGGGATTGTATCTCTCTATATAGAATCAGTTACCACATGAAAAATTCATTAAATATCAAAACTTTAAATGGGAATATATTTTTATACCTATACACTATATTTAATTTGTCATACTTTTGACCTCCTTTTGGTTGTCCCAGTTCCGAAAATCAGTTCTTCAATCATTAAGCTAATACCATTATCTCACCCTAATTATTTAAGAACACATGACTCCATATATGGTGATGGTTACATGGACCCATCCTAGGAATCTCTTGAGGTTTAATTGGGAAACCATGAATATTATCTTCTTAAAAACTAATATATTGGAGGTATGTGTTTTTTAACTCCTAAGTGGCACAACCAATGTCAATTGTCATACTAATCGGGATCATGTGTATATATTCTGTGTTTCATTGATAGATTTACCATTGGCAATTTATATCAATTATTCTATCATAATATAACATTGTAGTTTTTGTGGATTCATTTAGATAATACCATTATACTTAGACATTCACCCACTAAAAATAAGGGTTTTGAGTTTTGGATAGTATATTTTGTGGTGTCATTAATATAACTAATATTGATATTGAGATATAAATTGAATATGTCAGTTGGTTTCACATAATATATTGGTAATCCCGATAGAATTTTGTATAATATATAAATATACGAACTTTCATTATTAATTTTCATGTCACCATATGAATTGAAAGGAGTAGTGAATGTCCTAAAATGAAATAAAAATAAGAAAAATAAGAATTGTGATACATAGGTAAGATAATATATTAATAATGAATATCATACTCAAAGGATTCATACTGGGTTCTTATTTCAATTTCTAACATACCACTAAAGCATTGAAATTTTTAGTATTTTTATATATAATATTTAAAGGTAGGTGGTATCTATAACAAAACCAACAAGGATTTGGGTGTGGAATTTTTTGGTAGATTGGGTGGTTGGTCTCATCACATCCCATAAGGGGGAATTTATGGCTATTCTAATACACTCTATATCGATTTAATGTGTATTTTTCAATCATTAAATATAATTATATTAATATTTGTTTCCTATATTCAATTTATCTATAAGAACTTTGAAAAATTGTGGAAATATTAATGTATCAAAGGAACATCGTTAATTAGTTACATTTTATTATACTATATATTAAGGATAAAAATCATGGTGATTTATAATTTACCTCCATTTTGAGAGTTAGAAGGTTTAATACACATAAAATTTATAATATAATTCTTTTTATACAAATTGTATGTGTTTGATGGATTTTTGGATATACAATGGTAACTTAAAAACGAATTGTGATATATTATATACATGGATTTTAATTTTTATTATGACTATAAATAAGAAAATTAAAATAAAAAACATATATAATTTTAAAATATTTAAATTATATTTATTAATTGATAATAAATAATACTCAATTTCCGAAGAAGTCGTTTTTTATTCCTAGAATGATTAAATAATAGGCATATAATTTTTTTAAATTTTATATATATAAATAAATATTGTTTTTAAAATCATCAATTAAAAATGATCATATGATAATGTTTTCATAATTTTCTCAATTGTTTTATTTTTTCATTTAATAGAAAAAATTATGAATTTTTTAAAAAATAATTTTTTCATTAAATTAAGAAATTCTACATGTCAAATTATATTTTTGGATTTTTTATTAATGTTATATATTATACATATGATTTATTATAATATTATTAATTCAATTTTAATAATTATTTTTCATGATATGGTTATATTTAATTTTAAGGAATGAAATCCTATTTTTCATATATTGGATTTTCATTCCATTTTAGGCCAATACATTAGAGTAAATTTCTAAAAAATATATGAATTTAAAAGCTAAAATTTAATTCCAAACTTTTAATTATGAGGATAACATTGAGTAAATAGGCATATTTATTGTTGGGTCATTATGAACAATAACATTGGGAAAAATTTCACCATGGTAGGGTTAAATAGCATAAAACAATGTTAATATTGTTGAATAAGACTCCATAATAACCCTAACTCATTACTTTAATCAATTGGATGAGTTGAGTTCTACAACACTAATCCATGATTTACTGTTATGTCAATTTTTCTCCATTTATATTTGACTATAACTTCATATTATTAATGAAAATAAAAATACAAAATCTCACAATATTTTCTCTTAAAAACTGAGATATTCATTCATGGGGGTACAAAATGTATATGGTTAGTTCTAAATGAATAATTTTTAATATCAAAAAATTATTTTTTATGGTCACTTATATTTTATTTTTAATTATCATATAATTACCATGAATTTTTTATGAAACAATAACACAATTGTTTTTCTAGTAATAGATAAAGTTATAAAATAATTAGAAAAGGAATGAATTTTTATTTGAATAAATTATAGTGTTCCTTGCCATTTTGGGACAAATATAAGTAATATTGATAGTGTATGGGTATAGAATTGAGATACATTTTTTTCTTCCCAAATATTTCTATCAATTTAATTGGATTTTTACAAATATGATATTATCTATATATAAGGTAATATAATGTTTAATTAAATGGATATAAAATAAAAAAAAAATTATAGGAGAGACTGTGGAATAGTAAATTTTAAAACATTTCATCCATTGAAGATTAATGAAATTATTTTTTTTCATAGAATTATATTTATTACCTGTAAAATATAAAGATGAGTATTACTATGATTAAGGATAAATAGTGTTCTTGAAGGGGTTGAGAAAAAATATCACATTAAAAAAGAAATAAAAACATATATAAATTTTATTTTATGATGAAATTTCGATGAAATCCTATTTTAAATATAATTTTTTACTATTTGGAGGAATTTGGAATGTGTAATGAATTAATATATATTATCCTTTTGACATATTCCAATATTGCAACTCGTACCATTATAAAAAGAAATCACTTTTCTTAACATTCTCACACAACATGATCCTCATATCATAGTACATCACTACCATAAATATTTTTATAATATCCCCTCACACATTCTATATTTCTTGGGTTGATTGTAAAATGATAGTATTAATTATTATAAATTTTTGGATAATGGAGGATTATGTAAGAATATTTATAAATCTGAACAAAGTATGATCAATTTTACTTCTTCTTTAAACTCCACTAAATCTAATGTATTGAATATTAAATAATGTATTACATATATTCAATATACATTATTTTTATTATGTTTAATTATCATCATTTTTCCGCCACCTATTTTCTTATTTGTAATTAAATAATAACTCTAGTTTATGTAAAGATTACCTCATCCACATGGATATATGATACATTTCCCATATGTGTATATAATGTGTGGTTCATGAAACAAATTAATTTGTAATATATTTTATTTATGATGTTATTACATGTATATTATAATACTATTTTATCTCTCAATATGAAACATTCTGTTTTTTCTGACAATAATAATAGTTTAATATTTTGATAAATAATTAATACCATAGGTGGAAAAAATTATTTATCATCCAAAAATCTTTATATATGTTACAATAAATTTGGAATGGAAAAATACATTTTATCACTCTAGTATATTAAATATTATATTTTCAATGTTATAAACTCAGTTAGTTTGAGTTTCTGAGTCCCTCAAAGAATTAGTAATGATATAAAAAAATTATTTTAAGTGAAAACATTTTATTCAAAATAATTGAATAAAAAACAATGTGTCTTATGATAAAACAGAGACCAAAGTTTAGACTGAAACAGAGTGTTTACCATAGGAAGGGTATTAAATTTGAAGGAATTAGGATTTTGGATACCACTATCACTAAAATAATTTATATAATGATTTTTATTATTATATTTATGAAAAAAAAATTAATATTTCACATACAGTATGTTGCATGAAATTCAATGAAATCCATTGGGTCCATTACGGGGGGGGGGGGGGGGGGGGTTCACCTTAAAAGGTATAATTTTAATTCATAGTGGGCCATATAAACAACATAAAATTTAAATTTATTTATTTTTTTAAAAAAAAATTGGCATGGGCACACACATGGTTTGCACGCCCCCATGTGGACTTTATCCTATTGTTTTACCCTAATTCATCTGAGAAGATTCCACATGCATGTTTCTAACCTGATTAAATTCACAAAATACTATTTTGGGTGAATTAAACAACTCATTAGTCAAAATTTAATTAAATTTCATAAAAATATAGGGATATATTTAGGATTAATGGGGAAAATTTGGTATATGTTGTGTTAGGAAATTAAATCTACATTCCTTTTTCGTTGAAACAAGTGGCTCATGAACCCCCTGTGGTGTGACATACAACATTCATGAGTGGCTTCCTCCTCACCCTTATTTTTCATTTTATTTAATTGTTAAAATTTCATCTTACAATTTTATTTTATTATTTTATTATTAATTTCAATACTATTTTATTTTCCCTTTCTTAATTCAACATAAAATTTAAATTTTTTTAAAATAAAATGGTTTATTTTAAAATTAATAATATAAGCCTAGAATTAACAAGGGTTTATAATGATGAATAGAAAAAAAAATTAAAAGGAAAAATTTAAATTTATCAAATGATAAATTTCATATTATTATCTATATATATATTTGAATTTTGAAAAAAATTATATATTATTAGATGATATACTATTGAATATAAAATTATAATTTCAAGAAATTTATATTACATGACTATCAATGTGTAATTTATGAATTGAATAATTTCTCAATTATAAAAACTATCAACTGATAATTACATGAAATTATCAAATATAAATGCGAGAAAATTATCAAGAGATGAATATTTTTTTATTACAGGGTAATTTAAATGGTTTAATGGAAATTTAATTTATCAGCATAAGTGATATATTTAAAATTTGGAAATCATAGTTATCATTATATTTTAATTATCCATTAATGATAAATATCATTGCATATATTTTTAAAAAGGAAAAATTTAGTATTTAGTTTATCACTAAACGTGATAAAATAAAATTAAAGTTCATGATTTATCATTTCATGTCACATTTTAAAGTGTAATGTGAAATTAAAATTTACCAGCACATGTCATAAATTTAATGATATTTTAAAAATTATTCAAGAGAGTGATGGAATTATCACATACGATGTTTTATTTCATTGAAGTAAAAAATAAATGTTATGATTTTAGGAAAACCTTTGACATCCTTTGAGCACCAACATTCCAACTACTTGTGAATTTTATGTGTTTCCCTGAAATTTGAAAAACTATGAAAGGTTTTCCAACAGTTATGGTATGAAGTTCATTATAATTTTGGGATTTATTACAAATTATTTCCATTAATACGATTATGTTAATAGATTTTTAATTACCATACTTGATAGTGAATGCATGTTGGTATGTGTGTATCCCTAGAAAAAATATATTACACTTGATTCCATTAGTACTTATAGATATTTATTCACATTACTTTGAGATTATGTGTACATTGAGTGATACTTTACCCAAGACGATGTGATATTCTTATATATATATATATCCTGACATTCCTTATATTCCATGTGGTATTGTCCTTGGAGCCAAGATATGTTGATCATCAACATGCATTATCCTTTGTATGAGGGATGTGCATGATTGACGATAATTGTCCGATGAAAGGGTTGGTCACATTTCAGTGCCTAGGAGATACCATGTAGAGGACATCCTTTTCTTTTTTTCTCCTACGAATGAGGGATGAAAATGACGAACTACGAGGGTCCACTATATAAGTAAGGAAAATGATTATTCTTTGGGATGAACTCAATGAAGAAGGGACATTGATTAGCTATCGTTCCCTAGTATGTTTCTTGACATTGTTCATCGTTGACAAAAGGATTCTGATTAGATCTCGGTCCTTAGTATGTCAACTCATTGATTTTGGAAATATAATTAGATATTTTCCCCCTAAACACATAGAGTATATATCATCTATCTATTCCTTTGTAATTTCTCACATGATAACACTAATAAACATGATCCATTAGCATAATGTATAATCATTGATTCTTATGAAACCATGGTTATCAATCTTCTATAGATATGATGTGGGTATGACTTGGGGTTTTGGCTTCTTGGTTAGTGAATAAATGCATATTTTTGGATTTTTTTTACTTTATATTATTTAGTTTGGCATACACTTGAATTTTGAGTACATTAGGTTTATGATGAATTGGCGTTTTCCTACTGAGTATTGTATTCAAACCCTACTTTGTTATTTTTCGTGTTATTTTAGATTTTTGTAAACAGAGATCTGATGAATGTAAACATTCCTTTGGAAGATAGTTGAGGAGTGGATCATGGAGAAGGACTGGACATGGACAAGCACTAGAGCACTCCATGGATGATTGTGTATTTACATTCTAGTTTTCCTTCCACTACAAACATGGTTTTTTTCCACTATGGGAACATTTACATTATATGTACTCCATCTGTAAATAATTCATTTTTCTTCTGATTTATTAAATATTTATTATATGATCATATGAAATCATACAAAATAACTAGTCTCCCCAAGGTTCCACTTGAAACCCACACTTCAAGTTGGCAACCTCTTCTATATGGGGAGTCATGGATGAGGCCATGTTGCATTCTGTCTTGAACCTAGTGCTTTGTTCTGGGGTATTAAAAAATGGTTAAATAGAATCATATTTTTAATAAATGGATTATTCTCTTTTTTTGGTGGTTTAGACTAGTAAGATAAGAGTTATGATGGTTGGGACCTGGGGAGGGGAATGTATGTTAGTGTTTGGGCAGCACTACATAGTGGAGCTCTAAGTTACCATTAAATGGGAAAAACATTTTTATTTATAATTGATTAAATTCACCTTGGGTGATGCATATGCTATTATATATGGTTGATGAGTTTTAAAGTATGATCATGCATCATTAATAGGATCATATATTCACATGAAAAATATATACCTATTGTTGTAATGCCTAGTAGTTCGATAATTAAATTAATTATCATGATATATGTTCATGATATTTGTTTTGTATATCTTTATGGTATTTATTAGATTAATAGAGTATGTTTTTGTGTTTATATTTATATATATATATATGAGTGTGACTAATGCACTACGACAGAGACAATGGTTACTGTTAATGAGGTATACCTTAGGTTCAATCCCGTAAACTTATTGGAAGATCCTTGTGTGATCCCTTACACTGGTTAGGATATATTTTTTTAGCTAATATTTCTTATTTTGTAGAGATTACACCTCAGCTATGTGAGATGAGACTACAAGATGAAGTAGACTAGGATGATCCAGTTCCACCACCAATGGTATATGGGGATGTGCCACGATATACAATTATACTATCATATTAGATTCTGGATGAATGGTATGTTAAACCTAATGATTTCAGATAGTTCATGTATTGGATGGACACGAAAAAAGACCATAAAAGACCATGCTTAGAATTTTCAGATTCATCACCATACACCATCCCAAGGAACATGTGGGACACAAGATTCTGAGGACACGATGGACTTTAATGAGAGAATATTTATGCTAGTCCAAAATCTAGAGGAATGGTTCATAACTAGAGAGATAATTATGTTAAATAGACCCGCTAGGAGGAGGTGTATTTCTATGATAAATTCTCGGAGAAAAGAGTTTTTTACTTGGATTTCCTTCAAGGATCAATTTCGCTAGTAGTATTTTTCCAAACACGATGTAACTTCACCATGACAATGATTTCATGGAGTTACTATATTGTTCCATGACTATCTTTACTTATTCTTCCTATTTTGGGGAGTTACATCTCCATTCTCTTTTATATTCTGTAATCTGGGTACTGAGGGATCAGAAGATTGAGATAGTTATTTATCATGAGCTCAGATATCCGGTTAGGTGTTTTAACAAGATAATATATACACAAGTAATTTGAAAGGACCAAAACAATCAAAAGGGACTAGTGGGGGACATATTATATGGCTTAAACTAAGTTTATTAATTTCTAGTGACTGAGTTTCCACATACCTAGATGATATTTTATTCTTATAAAAAGAAGAGGAAGACATATGACATGAAGCAGATTACCCACATGCAATTAGAGTAGAGTGTGGTTCAATCTGCACCTTCATTGAAAATTTCACATTGACTCCACTATAGAAAGGCTATAAAATTATATAATTTTTATAGAGAACGTAAATGTACTTTTCATCATAACTAGAGGAAGGGACTTCTCCAAAACTTTTCCTGTAGAAAATAGAATCTAGATTCTTATCATGGAAATTGTCAAAATGTGGGAACTGTTTAGGGTTTCCAACTGCAGAATCAGAGAATCCATGCACCACAAAGACAGAAAAGTGTAGCAAAGGTAGGATTCATGTATTCCATTGACCAAATTATGTCCTATGGTTGAGAGGGACCGCCCCTTGTTAGATGTACCATTTTGGTCATCCCTATATTTTCTACTTCCATATTTGACATTGGTGATTTCAATTCTTTTATATATTCATATGTACCTTTTGGCCATGATATACTTGTCAAGTTACCATCACAATTACTCTCCCTAGATATTCCTCTGGGTAATATAGTGGAACTTCTCCATTGATTAATAGAGTTCCACCTAGTTATTATTATCTCTGGACATTTATGGTAATTCTTGATTCTGGAAAGGAATACCTTCAACTTGATTCTCATAATGGGCTTGACAACTAGATTTTAAACTCACATTGAATGATATCGGAGATGAGTGTCATTTTATTGTCCAATGGGAGAGAATTTAACAATGAATGTAGTGTGATATTTGGAATTAGGTAGAGTTGAAAAAAACTTGACCCAACACGGGGCAATCACAACACTAATGGAAAGCTTCTCTCATTCAGAAGTATTAGTGGCATCCTATACATCCATTCCAACAATTTTAGATATCTATATATATGTCCTTACTGATGACTTCACCAGAATCCCTCAGGATAGATGATTTTAATTTGAGATAGATCTCAAGCATGGTGCATAACCAATTTCGATATATCAATATCATATAACCCCAAATAAACTAAAGGAGCTTAATGTTCAACCAGAATACATGGAGTAAAATTATTTTCAATAAATAGTGCATAACAAAGTAGTTCACCAATTTTATTCACCAAAAAGGTGGATGTAGTACATAGATTATTCATGAATTATTGAAAGAAAAACCATATGATAGTGAAGAATCGATATATTTTTCCTAGGATAGATGATATTTTTTATCAGTTATGAGATCATTTTTTCTCAATGATTGATCTTAAAACATGGTTACAATAATTGCATTCTACAGAAGAGGATATTTTGAATACATCTTATTAGAGAATATAATTTATGTATTAGTATTTGGTAATGTCGTTTAGATAGAAGAATACAACCTATATGTTCATAAACATCATGAAAAACACATTTCATATATAATTGGACAATATATTCATAGAGTTTTTATAATGATATCCTCATCTACCATCTATCAGCATAAAAAAATTCTAGGATCACGGAGATAGTCATGATTATTCTTTGAGCTAACAAGCATTACCCTATGTTGTTAAAATGTTTCTTTTGGATTAAATAATTGATGTTCCCTGGAATTGTGGTGTTTTAAACTAGTATAGTAGTAAACATATAGATGTTTGAAGAGGTCATGTCATGGAAACATTCCATGAATGTGTTGGAGATCATGAGGTTCCAAGGTTTACCTATATACTACTAATTGATTATCTAAAACATCTCCTGGCCATCAGAACCCATGAATGCTTTGATGAAAAAGTGAGTAATGATAAAGGGGTTAGAACAGTGTGATGTAACTATCTTTGAGCTAAATAAATGTCTAAGTATAGCTCCTGTACATTAACATAGGGATCCTAGGATTGGTTATATAGGGTATTGTGATGTATTAGAATTTGGTCTTGGAGTAGTACTAAATCAAGTAGAAAAGGTAGTATCACATGGGTCTCTCAATCATGACATAACGATAAGAACTACCATATATGTGACTTGTAACTGGATGAAATGGTCTACATAATGAAATTTTGATATATTATCTCTATAGTGATAGATTATTATCTACATGGATCACAATTTCTTTCACTATATCTTCACTCAACAGTATTTGAATCTGCAAAATATTCATTAGGTTGAGTATCTATATATAATTGACTTATTCATGACATATTCCCCAAGATGAGAAATTACATAGTAGATTCCCTTAGTTTCCAGACCCAGGATGAGTAGGAACTTGTTGAAAATTCCTCATATGGAAAGTTGAATTTGATGTTATCATTAGAGGACTAGAGGTTTGATGCTTATGAGTATCAACGATCAATAATTTTCACTCCCTTTATTCCTTTATTATCACATAATTTCTTAGGTAATGGATGAGTTCTAGATAGGATTTAGAACAAAAGTGTACTATGATAAGATAATGACTTACTGTAGCTGACCCAATTCCTATATGGTCGATAGATAATAATGACATTATCATGGTCCATGTATGAGTAGTAGTTTCTACTTCCACTAATGAGTAACTGATGAGGGATTACAATACCTATTGGTGGATAGTACATCCATCTGAGACAATGATGTACCAGGACTATAAATGATAGGTATGGTGGCTATGGATGAAGAAGGAACATGTAGGTTTATTCTCTCAATGTATGTCACGTTAATGTGTGAAGGATGAGCCACAGTACCTTATATGATTGATATAGAAACTCTTGATACCTAGGTGGATCTGGGAGGAAATTATAATGGTGGTTGTGATATTATTACCCATGACCCCAAGGAGGGGTGATCTAGTTTGGGTGATTATTTTTCTATTAAGAAAATGTTACAACTTATTATGGATCAGAGACACTCACATAGTGGAGGAGTTGGGAATACATTATGTCCGAGAGCTTGCGAACTTAGATGGAGTTCAATTTAGCTTTTTTTCAAATGATATGAACGTTTCAAATATAGTTGTTCTCAGGGATTTTAAAAACCGCTGGGGACTCAACTATGATTTATGAATAGCGTAGCACTCTCTGACCTACATATATTCTTAGAGGATAATGTGCATAATAGATGATATGATATGATCTTTCGATCTAGAACTATGATGAGCTTGGGATGATCACCTAACATTGATTGCGTTGGAATATAAAAACAGTTATCAGTATTCGATTCAGATGGATCCTTATGTGGATATATATGGGATGAAATATCACTCATAGATCTATCGGTGTGAAATGGGAACGAAAGAAGTTTTTAACCCCTATATGGTTTAAGAGAACTCTGAGAGGGTGCAAAGGATATATAAAAGATTGATCAGAATTCAGAGTTGAAAAAGATCTTATTCCAACCATAGGAGGAGACCATTGTTATTTTTCTTAGGACATTGAGCTTTCATGGTTGACTCTACGGTTAGGGAACATACATATGAAGAAACAGATATTTCTAGCACTTTGTTTTTTATACCATTTGATGTCCTCGAGTGGATAGGTGCAGTTGAGAATCATCTATACCTCCATTTAGGCAATCATGTTATGCATGATGTTTTCTAGGTGTCACAGGTTCAGAAGTATATACCTTTTCCTATGTATGCTATTGATACTAAGGATGTTAAGTAGGAGACTAGGGCATATTACGGGGATTGTTTGATACAGATATTGTACCTAAGAAAGAAGGCGTTATGAGGGATAACATTTCCACTAGTCTAGGATCAGTGGATGAATTGAGGAATACTGGAAGAGCCATGAGAAAATGAGTCTATTTTTTGAGGTGAGTGTCCTAAGTAATTCAAGAAAAACAAATATATATGCTTCTCAAGGACTAGAAGTCATTAAAGGGGTATAATTTTAACATCAAATTTTTCGTACAATAACAATAAATACAGCATTTGATGAAAAATTAATACATTATGTTGAAAAATCATAATCAGTGATAAATATTGAAATATATTAAATGCATTAGAAATTTGTAAAAAATAGTAGTTAACCCTTAGTAATATTTCATTAAATATTTATATAGTTAGAAATATATTTAGTGAAAGATTTCGAGTCCCTCATTTCCTCTTGGATGAAAAAATAATAATATAAAATAAATTATTTTATGCACTAAAAATTAATTCAAAATAATTGAAAACAAAAAAAATTGCATCGTATGATCAAAACCAAAAAACAATTGAGTATAGAAAGATTGATTTTACCCATGTAAGGGTATGAAAATCATTGGAATTTGTTGTGTGGAGGCCTCGCTCACAAAATTCATATATTTTAAATTTTAAATTTATTTATTTTTTAAAATTAACTAATTTCAACAAAGAGTATGTTTCCAGAAAATTCCAAGATGATCATTGGGTCTAGATTGAGGGTATTAACCTAGGGTTATACATTACATGTGTAAATGACCCTTTAAACACATTATAAATTCAATTAAATTATTGGTAAAAAATTCGGTTTGTGGGGGCGACGCACGCTATTAATGTGTATCCCCAAGGTGGATTTTTCCTCCATTGTTGAACGCCACTTACTCTAGGAAGATTCCACATGTGCATTTTGACCCGATTATATTCCTTAAATGTTATTATAAGTGAATTAAACCACTGCTCAATAAAAATCGGTTGCAACAAATATATGAAATTTGAGATTTATTTATAGTAATTGAGAAATCATTGTTTTGATTTCCTATATAAGGAACGCAAATCATAATTTTTTAGTTATGAATCTAGTCAATAGAAAATGATATAGGGTGTCCATTGTGTTAGGCAAGTGAATCCACACTCCTTCCATCATTGATCCAAGTGGCACCCAATGCCTCTTACTATGCGGACTCCAGCATGTGTGATGTGGGTTCCCCACACCCTTATTTTTCATTTTATTTAATTTTTAAAATTTAATTTTTAAAATTTATTTAAATGTTTTATTATTAAAGTAATGAAAAAAGAAAATGTTAATAGTAATTATATAAATTTATCAACCCATAAATATTATATTTTTTATATATATAATCGCATTGTGATAATTTTTTAAACATTATCATATGATATAATATGGAATATAAGATGAATATTTCTAGAAATTATTATTATTTCATTATCAATGGTTAATTTAAAAATTGATTAATATATAAGTTATAGAAATTAGAAAATGAGAATTAAACGAAATTATACATGATAATTGTGAAAATATTATCAAACAAAAATGACACTATTTTATCAAAAGAAAATTTAAATGATTTATTGAAAATTTAGTATTTCATTGTAAGGGATAAATTTAGAATTTGGAAATCATAGATAGAATCACTTTTTAATTATTCAAGAAAGGTGATTATCATCACATATAATTATAAAATGAAAAATTTAATAATTTAATTTATCAGCGGTCATGATAAATTTTAATTAAAAGTCCTAATTTATCATTTCATTTTACATTTAAAGGGGAAAAGTTATAATTTTAATTGATCAGTGCATGTAAGAAATTTAATGATAATTGGAGAATTATTCAAGAGAGAGAAAGAATTATCACATGTGATGCTTGATATATCTAAAATTTAAAATGTTATGATTCTAATAAAACACTTAAAATAACTCAAGCACCGACAAGCCAACAGATGGATAAATTGATGACTCACCTCGACATTAGAAAACTTATGAGACATTTTACAACTGTTATAATGGGATGTTATTTATCCTTTTTTGAATTTTAAAAAATGAAATCTATTAATATGATTTTGCACAGACATGTTTAATGACCATGCTAGATAGTGAATGCCTATGTAAATTGGTGTTACCCCGAAAACATTATACAACACTTGATTACATGAGTACATATATCTATTTATTCGCATCTCTATGTGATTTTGTATACACTGAATGATACATTACACACATTGATATACTATTCATTCACACACACACACACACACAGAGATATATATATATATATATATATATATATATATATATTTTCATACCATGTACACCTAGTGGTTTCAATCCCGGAGCCAAGTTATGTGGATCATCAACATGCGTTATCCTTTGGATGAGGGGTGTAGTTGATTGAAAAAGAGGGTCTGATTCATGTGGAGGGAACATGACAATGCCTAGTGGATTTGATGTAGTGGAATTTAGTGACTTGTGTTATCCTTTTTAAGATGGATACACATGACTGAGGATAAGGCTCCAATACAGTAGGAAGGATCATAATGATTAATTGGGATAAACTAACAATGTTGGGAAGCTGGTTCTCTCTCGTTCACCAGTATGTTTCTTCATAGTGTTCTTTGATGGAAAACACACACCAATTAGCTCTCGATCCATAGTTTGTCAATATGATGATTAAGGGAAGATTATTATATCTCTTTCTATTTCCCATGAAGATTACATATCATCATGAAATGATTTGATACTATATCGCATGCTGATGATGAGAAACATAATTCATTGATCTAGTAGATAATCCTTTATTCATCTTACACCACGGTTATCTATCTTCCATAGAGACGAAGCAGGTATATTCAGTGGTTGTGGAATCTTGGATAATGCTCAACCGCTGGATTTTCGAAAGTGTGTTTACATATAATAATATATTATATCAGAAAATTTGATTTTTATTAAAGTAGTATTTGGATGAATTGGTGGTTTCCTAATAATTCTTATACTCAAACACTACGTTGGAATTTATGTGCACAATCATATTTAGTGAATAGAGATCTGATGAAAGGAGAGGGACCTATGATAGATGATTGAGAGGTAGAGCATGGATTGGGAGAAGACCAGGAAATAAACTAGAGAAATCATTATATGATTGGTTACATACATTATAGTTTTTCTTTTACTACATACGTGGTATACATTCCAATTTGGGATTCATAATAATACATATACGATATCTTTACATTATGATTTTTTGTTTTGATTTACTATATATTTGTTATCTGATCCTGTGAAATGGTAAAAATGGTATAGTATCTCAAATGTTCAACACGATACCTTCATCGCTAGTTAGAATCATTTTTCATATGGGGAGGCTCACACGAGGCCATGTAGAATTCCAACTCGAACCTCATGTTTTGGGTTGGGACGTTATAATTTTTTCCATTTCATCTATTGGAAAATGATATTATATCATGTTAATACGTGTGGTGTAAAAATCTCTGAAGTGAATATATTTATGTTTCATTTAATATTTACATATATATTAGTAAGTATATATATATATATATATAGAATATATATGATGAAAATTTTATAATAATAGTTCTATGAAGGTGGAAAATATGTGACCTTTCTTTTGTTCCATAGATTGGAATGTGGAAACTTCACTTGTGCATACATACAATCTATATTCACCAGAAGTGATTTAATTCATTTTTCACTCAAATATATATATATATAAATGTGTATAAAATTGTTAAATACAATAAAAATGGAAGGATTAAAATTCTAGAGATTGGGGAACAAAGATCAATGTTCATGTAATGAAATTACGGAATCAGAACGTAATAAAACAAAAGGGTTTATGCTCGAGAATAATGATTTAGAAAATGAATTATTAATATATAGGTTCTTAAATTTTATAAAAGTATAATTTATTTCATTATTATTTAATAATTTATTTTATAGATTAATAATTAATTTAAATGTATTATATACTATTCTTGATAATATTTAAGGCATGTCGAATATGTGGTAAGTATTATAGTCTATCCTTTACTTTTTTGAGGCATTTTCCATATTCACAAATTTTTTACACTTTTGTTCTATATACTTCCCATGAATTTCATTTGTGATTATTTATATATATATATATATATATATATATATTAAAATCCATATAAATCAATCTATTTAATCAAATTTTGATATAGATATTACCAAATGTTTTTATAGTCGTTATATCATTGTTGTTTAATTGAGACATGTTATATTTTACAAAATTATTTTTGTTTATGAGGCATATATAAGGCCAATATTACATATTATATATGGAATATGTTATTTTTGTTATATTTTACATTTTATTTGACATTATTCATTAAATGTTCTAAGGATTTAGAAGTTACCATGATTTAATGGTTAATTCTTCGACCTCAATTTTAATTGATATCATTTATATTAAAATTTTATTTTTTAGAAATACATTTTTACACAATTATTCTAGACCATTTATTTTATTCAATTCTTGATAAATTTCATTTTTCATGTATTCATCTCATTTTATTATATCTTATATAGGATGTGACCAAAAATATTTTATTTGTGGAATATATAAATTGTTTTACCATGTGGTTTGAAATAATTTTTTCCCATATCCATATCATTGAAAATATTTTAATTTTTTTTTTAATAATTACCACTTTTTGTTTAAATTTAGTTTCACCCATGTTTTATAATATTTAATTTTTTTAGAAATCACCTTGTCATTTATCAATCATGGTACTTTTTACTTTTTACAAAAATAACATGTATGTAATAGATGTTTTAACATAGATGACATGAAAATAATTACCTACTGTCAAGTACATAATATTATTTGAAGCTTCTATAAAAATATTTCGTAGTCCTTATAAAATATGATAATTTTCTGATTATTATTTATTATTTTTTTGTTTTTATATGAGTCATTTCATATTGAAACATTATTTTCCACATGATATGTTCCATCATTCATTAAAAGTTATTTTCCATGTTCAAAATAGCATTGATGTTACATCTTTAACATTGGTTATATGATTCCACATAACTATCCTTGTTCTGTCTCTATATGATTTATATTAATGATTATAAAATATTGATGAATCCCTGTTTTCCATTACATTTTTTATCTAATGATGTAAGGATAAATTTTTTTATGATATTATTATATAAATATAATGGAATATTATTATTTTATGTATGGGATGATAATATAACTCCAATAAATTAGGTAAATACAAATTCTTTGAATTCTTATAGTCTATATATGATGTTATCAGAAGGCCATATAATGGTAAATAAGAGGTCACCCAATCTAGAAAGTGGGTAAATGTATGGTTATTATAATCTCATAATATTGAATATGATAGTTTATCCCATTCCCCAAAGACCACATGAGACATTAGGGAACGAATAACATGAGAAAAATTCAATTGTGGGTTGAATTATCTAAGAATTTATTTAATTAAAATTATAAATAACATTATATGATTCTTTTGTGAATGAATATTTAGAAAAATTTAATCTCGAATGGATAATGTTCTATTTGGATTAATTTCATATAATATATATATACTGATGTAATGAATCACGATTATGACATAAGAATTTCAAAGTATTGTTTTAAATGGTTATTTTCATGTTCCCTTAAGATTATGCATCTTATATACATAAATTATCATTGATAACTCACTTTACTACCATTAATGAGAATATGAGATCAATAATTATTATGTTTACTTTCCCCTATTATGTAATTAATGTTTTTATAATGATATATCTATAAATATGACTAGTTGTGATGAACTATCTGGGATATAAGTTAGATCTTGTATATACTATTAGTTTTTGATTAAATATTTTCCAAGGACACTAAACCTATATTTCTCTATTGTGGATTATTTTTATATAATGAATATTGGTATAATGTAATGTAATATTTTTGGAAACCTATTTGGGACACTATATTTTCTATCAAAGTAATGTTTAGATATTTTTGGTTGTTGGGATTAGAAATGTTTAGTCAGAACCCTTAAAAAAATAAGAATAAGAGAACAACATAAATTATTTTTAATGAAAAGAGTGTGGTTGTGAGAAAAATAAGTCATTATTTAGGTAATATAAATTTGATATATCTATGGAACATATGAACTGTGGGTAAAAACATTTAATGTATTTGATTTAGTATAATCTCAATCATCACTAGTGCATTATGAGTGGGTCAAACACTGTACAGTTTTCCAGACACTCCCATGGATATATTTTGGTTAATTCAAATTTTCTTTATGAACCATTATAGACAATATTTGAATATAATATATATGGAAACATATGATATTCCAAAGTAATATTATATAAATACAATGTTCATTAGGATTATAAGTTTAAGGAATATCATATGTTTAATGGTAAGTATAACCCTTTTGAGGTTTTATGTGATGGAAGATTAAGATAATTAATTATATTATGAGTTACATTTATGGGAATAAAACACCATAGTTTAGTATATATATTATTGAAAAGGAAATTTAAGGTATATGTATTTCATTTTTTTGGGAACATGAGTAATGTATTAGATAATAATTTAAACCATGGTATTGATATTTTTTCTTGGAAAACTATTTTTTTAGGATATGATATGAATAAGGAAAACAAAATTTTTCGAATAACAAATGGGATAATTTATAAAAATATATATCATTTTATTATGGATTTATTTTAATTAATTATATTTCTAGAAAAAATATCTTATTAGTGTGATAATTTGATTATAATTTATACATTTTTTAGAAGAATTTATGAATTAATGGTAAAATTAGAATATAATAGTTTGGATGGTATTGAAAAAAAAGATCAAATCATTTGGATTTTGTGGTTTTTATTTAAGTCAAACATATATTGATATGGTATCAAGGTTATTTATATATTGAAATGTTTTTGTTAATCAATATTTTTTATTTTAGTAGATTTATAGATCAATTTATTATTTCATCATATGATTATTTACACATATTCCATAACTTGTTCTTTCATTTTTGGTTTTTATAAATATTTATAGATAAAAATAATCATATTTTTTTCTTTTATAGATACAATGATTTTTTAAAATTAAAATTTACTTATTCAATAATGAATAATTCATCATCAATATTAATTCCATTTTGTAATAGATGATATACATGATGAAATGGATTGATACATAACCAAAAGATGAGAATTTTATTTGGATATGTATTGAAATAAATAAATTATATTATGTTTTCTTCTCTTATATAATGGTAAATGATATCTATAACTCCATTAAGAGGAATATATATCTATCGAGTCTTATGCAGAATGTATTTCATAGTTATCAATGTATTTTTTTTGAAACCAATGATTATTATAATGATCCATGATTTCTTTGAGAAATACTTATAGAGGAAATACTAATGTCCAAGTAGTATCATCGAATTTATTTATCAAAATTGAATCTCCATCATTTTTTAATATGTCATTATATATTAATTCACAAATGAGTAAATTGATATTTTTATAGTAAAATTTATTTAATGGATATAATGTAACACAATAATATTTTTGAATGTAATTTTCTTTAAATAATTTATAGCTTTTGAACATATTTCTTGGAAAGAAAAAAAAAGCTTAATTCAAACATACATATATTATATTCTAGTTATTCAATTGGAAGAAATAATATGAGTAAAAAAAAATATATAAAACATATTATGTCTAAAATATATAAATAATTAATATATTTTGATTAATGTGTAATAATCAAGTACCCAATTTTTTATAAGGTCATTTTATTCATTAAAAAAAATTAAAATTTTTATTAATAAAGTTGTTTTGAATAAATTTCTAATAATTTAAAAAATATTAAGATATTTTATTCTAATATATGAATTTTAATGTTGAAATAAACCTTCAAATATAATTATATTGTGAATTTATAAGGCATTTTAATTTTTTAATGAATAGTATTAAAAAATGATGTTACAAAAAATCATTTCTTTATTTAAATAAAAAGAATTTATTCGTATCAATATATTATTCATTATTTAATTAATTTAAATATGATCAATTTTATTAAGATTAATCAAATTAATTTCATTTTTATTATGTAATATTAATTATTTTTATATAATTAGTTTTTGTGGCATAAAAATTTATTTTTATACAAAATATATTTTATTTTTATGAGTTATCATTATAATTAACATCTAACTCATTTAGATAATGATTATTGAAAAAATGATTCCATATATTGAATCATAATGATCAATATTTGTAAAAATTCTTCTTTTAGTTTTTTCCATTATTAGTAGCATCATTTGTAAAAAACAATTTCCCTTTATAAAGTTATAACAAGTAAAATATTATTAAAACAATTAGAGCGGACATTAAAATAACTATTAAACATTAATTTAATCTATTGTATGAGTGTTTTTGACTATAATCATCCATGATTGAAGAATTTGGAAATTAGGTCCCATTTTTTATTGATAATAACTTATATATTATTATATGTAATAAATAAAATTAATGGTCAATATATTTTCATTTAAAAACTCACTTGCTTTGTCAAATTGATTTAAAAGTAAAGGTCAGTTTCGTGGTGGTATTTTTAATATTACCAAGTTATTTTTATGATACTAATTTATCTTTAATCTTTAATGTTGGTGTAATTACCTTAAATGCTTCTGAAATATTGGCACAATGTTTGTGCAAGTAGTATTAAAATCTACGAAATAATTATATGAATATTGATATAAATATGATTTGGATGAATTATGGAGTTATAATATTTTTAATTGCAATAATAAGGTATTAGTTCTTGTGGAATGTAATATATTGTAAATAAATTGATAAAATACTAACACTAATGAGAAAATAAATAAATTATCCCAATATGAGATGAATGATATTTTAGGTTGTATAATATTTCATTAAATTAGTGTTGTAATTTTATAATTTGGTCATATATGATATTATCATTATATATATGTCTTTAGTTTATTCTTATATTAAATTTATATTTATTATACATAAGGTCAAATTTATTATGAAGCATGTTGGATGTAAGGTAATGGTTTCTCATCACAAATTCATTTATGTGAATAATATTTGATATTCACCACTAGTTTTCATTATTTTGTCTATACAATTAACATTAATAAATTTTAACAATATTTTTATAAATTTTTTGGGGATTTACAAATCCATATAACATTATCTCATCCTTGGAATTTTATTTAGAGGTTACCAACTTTTTATGTATTCTTAATATAAATTTTTTTTATTCAAACAGGTTTGATATTATGAACCTATTTATTTTTTTGATGAATATATGAAACTATGTTCACATGTTATATGATGAATCTAATTATGTTCAAGAAATATAACATTCCAATTGATGTTTTTATTTTATAGATCTTATTATTAAAATATTTTCCCAAGTGATAGTTTTTTTATTTTTCGATCTAACTTTTATGTCAGATCATTTATGTTTAACTTTTTTAGGGAACTGTATTGTTTCAGAATTTTAAAATGAAATGTATTTTATATTCATTTGGATTGTTCTCCTTTTATAAAATTTTCACCATTTTTTCTTCTCTATAACACTTTAATAAAACCCGAATAATTATTTTAAGGGATCCCTAGTTTTTGTACTATTAGATTTTTCATGTTTTTCTCCCATGTATTTATTTTATTTAAAATATTTAAAAATATATGTTTATAATTTCAAAAAAAATTATTTAATTTTACCCAATTTTTAATATATAATTTTCATTAAAATCAATATTATTTCCAATTTTCAAATGAGTTAATTTATTCATTTTACAAAAATTGTGATAGGAATATTTTTATATTATAAACTAAATGAAAAAAAATTATTTCCAATGAGCCAATTAAATCATTTAATAATCCTTATATTGGATCCATTATTATATTCAATGAATTGTTTTCTCTTAATGCATTAGAAAAATCTATATTTTAAATAATTTATTTCAAAATGGAATGATTATTTTACTTAGATAATGTTCAATATATAATTACAAACTATTCTTTATATAAGATAATATCATGTAATAAAACTTATGGTTCAATAGAGATATGATTATATTACACCATAATTACTGTATATCTTAATTATTTATTATTATGATGATGAAATACTAGTGAAATAAATTTTTGATCCCATGTTTTAAAATTATGGAATGTTCAATGTTTTTATCATATTTTAGAAATAATATGAATGTATTATAATTTTTTTATTGGTGGGATTGTTATATACCTATTATTATTTTAAAAAATAATAATGTTTTATTATGTAAAATTTCACCTCGGTTGTTTTCTCATTCCCATATGGTACTATACCAGAATTAATACAAATCCCTCAAAAAGTATACATTGAAAGTCATCCAAATCACAAGGTAGGTAATCAGTTGGTCATTCTAATCATAACATTTGAAGACTATCTTGGTGGGGATATATGAAATAATATTTTTTACACTTATTATTATATTCATTATGACTTTTTTATAAAATTATTTAATTCTAAAGTTAATCATTTAATACTCATGTTATTTTATTCATTCATTATAAATGTCTAATAAACTATAAAGAATAATTCTATGAATCATGAAATTTTATTTGAATAATGAGGAATGTTTTTTAATTGTTAATACCACGTTCTCATACAAATATTATAATGTTATAAAAAATCATTGATATATCCCCTATTTAGCCACACTGTGGATGAACCTGGGGCAGAAAAAATCCTAAAACATGCATATGTTTAAATTTCACATTTAGATTCATTTTAAAAACATTGAATTCACTAAATATACCTCACTAATATTTCAATGTATTTCTAATAATTCAATTTCATACTAACAAATAAAATTGTATGAAATCAAAAATTGTATATTATTTGTTTGAATTCATCAGTTTGATTCTCCCATCGTTGATATGTCTGGGATAATAGGCATGATTTGTTGAATCATCTAGATAATCCTCACAAGAAACACAACTCATGGATAGAAAATATATTTTTCCCAGATGCTATCAAGTGAAATCTATGATATTTATTATTTCTGTTCATTATAATAAAAAATGAGTACTCTATCAAGAATTATTTATTATTCCAATCTTTTAGTTCTTTAAAAATTGCTATCTTTGAAAATGAGAGGATATGAGAGGAGGGTTACATTCCTAAAATTTATCGAAATGTTGGATATAAATATTCATGAAAATAAAATTATCTTTTATCCTTATTCTATACAATTAATTATTTTTACATTGGTACCAAGAATGTAATGACCTTTGTTTTAAAAAAATTCACAAAAATATGATTTAATATACTAATCATAAATGCCAAAAATATTTTCTCATTAACTTAAAAATTAAAAAATGGTATATGATAATATATAAACCATTAAATTAACTCATATACCCTTGGAAATTAATCAATGAACAATGAACATCCTATATTATTTAAAATACATATATTTTTCCATATTCAATTTTATGATTAAAAAACTATTGAATACGATGAGAATAAATTATATATTAAATATATTAAAATTTAATTACATGATTGAATTATTCCTTCATGTGATATAACACACTCATGAATTCACCATACCTAGATTATGGTTCCCATTTAGTCAATTATTATATTCATAAGAATTAGTTGAACTTATGGTTACACCAAATGTGTGACCATCTAGGTCCTTATCTGTATTTCAGGGAGGCCAATGAACAGACCAATAGTAGATTTCAAAATCCAATCCTGTCCCCTAAGTATATAATTAATATTATATTTATGAATACAGCTTATAAACATGTTCATGGTAATATAATATTTTTATCTAGTGGTGTCTCATTAAGAGAGATGCACATATACGTCATCATCGGTTTGGTTTTTATATATATCATCACCATTGACATACCATTGTGATAAATATCAACAAATTTAAGGAAGGAAATACTATCATAGTCAACCTAGACCCACATGACATTTCCTTCTCAACACAGAAGTCAAAAATTATATCTTAATCATTAATAAAATTGCACACCACCATTGACGCAACCAAAAAATGATAAATCATTGTGAATTCAGTTTCGTGGATCTATAATTTCATCATATTATTTGATCTACTAGTATACATTGATAGTGATCTAAATTCCATAGATTAATACACATGAACATATATAGGAATAAGAAATGAATCAAATATCATTTTGTATTCTTGTTGCGAGGTAAGTCATTAGAATATCATCTACTCGAGATCCCATTATGAGACATCGTCTGAAGAATCCAGAAATCTTTTGTCCTCCAAAACTAGATATTATGACATCATCAATGTCCCATCAGTATTATTTTTCATGATCATGTACACAATTTTTCTATATCCATGGTCAAAAAATATATCTATATGGGTAAAAATATGACTATAATATATATCTACTGTTTTAATTGGTTGTGGATATTATAATCTTGGCATTAGAAAAATCTATAGGAATGATTATAATGGGTATTTCTATAGTTTCCATAATAGAAGTAGAACCAATAGGAATATTTTTTGGAGTTATGGTAATATAAATCCTTAAAACCCACCATCGTTATATGGATATTTCCACAGTTTAAACCATGGCTTCAGGTTCTATTTCCATGGTTGAAAAACCATGTTTATAGCCCCAATAAACCTTGGGTGTAGGTGTAAAATAAATTCATCTCAACTGAATTTGATCTCTATAACTCTAATATGGGTAACCATGCACCTTAACACTACACCAAAACCAATATATGTTATTCATATATATAGTTCGTTACTACAGTATTTTAAAATAATGGAAATAGAAAGGATGGCAATAGAAATAGGTGTTCCCACCAAATTCCCACACAATATATTTTTCTCTAAACTTATGCCAAAATCATATATCCATGGTTTTCCAAAACTGTTGATATATGTGATAGATATAGACATTATTATATGAGAAACATCTCTGTAGGTTTCATTAAACAACCTATATCAACATTTTAAAAAAATAAGGCTATAGGCGAAGGCTATATACATAGTTCCAAAAAAATAGTTGCTATAACCAAGATAAAATAACTTATTTCCACATTTTGATGAAAACTGTCGATATTTCCTTTGAAAAACTACATATATCCACAATTACATGAAATTTATTTCTATAGCTATAGAAAAAAATATTTATAGAACTGTTTCTATATAATTAAAAAACAAAAAATAGCCATGTTTTAGGAAAACTTGGGCTATAGTTTAAGGCTATATCCACAGTTCTATAAAAAATATAGCTATATCCTTATTATAAAAACCCATATAATTGTTTTTTAAAAATCATTTATATATGTAAGTGGCTATATCATGGTTTTATATTAGTTTAGACTAGAGGATATATATTTAAGATGACATACCTATTATCTTAAGGGTGTCATTATATTTTTTAAGTGATATAACCTTTTGATACGATAAGTATTCTACAGAAATTAACATATAAACAATTAATTTATAATTATTAACACTATTATAACAAGAATATTAACATTTATATAACATGGTGTATACATGTAATGGAAATTAATGTAGATAAATGAGATGTGTACATGGTAACCGGGTACAGGAATCCCACATTCATTACATCAAACTAGTAATAATTCTCAACATAATTTTTCTCACCTGATTACCATGCCTATATGAAGATATGAAATTAAATAATATTATCTCCACATTATCCTCTATGGATATTATTCTTAATTTAGCATAACAACTCTCAAATAAATCTTTCAGGAGATGAATCTTAAAAAGTATTTACATTATCCTCTAGTGTGACATGGGATCAATAGCACAAACCACTACTACAATATTTTAATAGTATAATATAATAATAAATACACTAATAGGTACATATCCACAATAAAAAAATATTCATATCCACACTTATTTCTATGATACATCGTACATCACTATATATATAGAATCTAATATAAATTATGTAACCAAATACTTATTTGAGGTCTACTATCTAATTGTACCACCAGTAAAGAATAAAAAATATCCTGATTTAAATTTCAGATCATTATGATCTGTTTGAATTTCATAATTTTAGTATCCCATAAAAAATAACTTTTTATCTCATCCATACACCAGAAAGAATTACTTAGGTTAGGAATGTTTTTATTGCTACCAAATGTATCTCTGCAATAGATTTTTCACAATATCCACCATTGTTATTTCAATGTAAATATCAACCCTATTACATTTAATGGAATGGAATATAGATTCCAGTAATTTAGAATAAGGGATTATACATAATCATTCAATCTATAATTATTTTCGTGCAATCATATTCATTTAGAGAATAATTTCATGCGTCAGTCGAAAAAATACACTATTGTGTTGGTCCATATTTTACCATTTTTGTACCATGTCAACCTATGCACTTTCATAGAGCCCAATAATATTATTGGATATATAAATATATATCATGATCCTAAAAATATAGGCTACATCACCTATGTCCTTTGTGGAGAAGAATTCGATTTGAAAATTATTCACAAACTTTATTACTTGAACTCTGTTTTCCATTAATAATATGTTTCCGACATTAAATACCAAAAGAATGGAACAAACACTAACCTTATTATAGATACATATAACTCTTTCATTTTTAATGTAACTAATTTATTCTATTTCATCATTAATATTATTATTTCATTATAATTATGTGTGATTATATCCATAAATGGTTTTCTACAGCTTAAATAATATATTTTTTCTATTTAACATAATAAACCATTTAGGTTTTGACATATATATATCTTCAACTAACATATAATTTTCCAAATTATTTTGGATATCCAAATTCTTAATTTCACAATCATTGAAGGATTATATTTTATGAAATATTCTAATGAATTTTAAAATATCTCATTGCAATAATGTTTCATCATAGTCGATGCCTTGAAATTACTTAAAACACATTGCTACTATTCCACATATAGGGGTTCACACATGACAATTTGTGTCTATATTTTTCATGAATACCCACATAAATAAAATAGAATTTATTGATAATTATTGGTCTATTAAAATAAAAACATTATTTTGGTACATGAAATCCATTCTAGAATCCAAGTATTCATCCAATTTATCATATTCCATTCTATATTCTACTTCATTGTTTGTTAGTGTTTCACCATTATCAAAGTGTAATGTGTTCCATTAAAATTTTAAAAAAATACCATATATCCCTTTTTATCTATCCTTTATAGTAGAAAAACATAGTACGTGTGTTTTTGGAAGATATTATTGTACCATTGTCTATTTTCGAAATTTTTCATTTACCAACACATTTGTATCTAGAATACCAACATCTTAAATGTAAATATTTCTCCAAAAATTTATATTGGAATTTTTTTCCAATTATAGAATTGAAACATTAATTTCTATGTGAACTTTTCAATCTAAAATGATGTATATATAATGGATTTCTCTGACATTAGGATTATCTATAATGATTAACTTCCAGCTCTGAGATGGATTGTTTTATCTAGGAATATTATATAAAAAAACCTCTTGCATCTACCATATTTCATGTTTGAAAAAATGAATTACCTTATATACCACCACTCGAATGGAATCTAACCATGACAATAATTGTCACTTGGATTAGTGTATATACCAAATATTATAGTGAATACCCCAAAAATGATAATGTCAGTGATTCATGAATTATCATCAATGTTTTCATTCCATGAAGGGTATGATGACACCATTAACTAGAACCAATCAAATATTTTGTATAATGAGGATTGAATTGTTAAATTATCCCACACACCATTAATTAATTTATTAATTAAAGGATATGGAATTCTCCATGTCGGTCAGAGCAGTGTTTCTTAATATTCATACCACAAGGTTTATCTATATCATTTAAATATTCTATAAACATTCTAAATTAATATAAATTATATCTCATTACATATATATATCCATATCAACTATTTTAATTATTAAATTTTATGATTTTTGTAATATCATCCAACACAACTATTGGAAATGGACAACATACATTATTATGATCTTTTTTCCGAACTATATTTTCTCTATATCATTTTATAAGGAATGGTTCATTGGTTATCTTACCTTGTATACAAGTATGTCTAACATCCATGGGTTCTAACTCATTGGAGTCTAAATACCCTACTATTTACAAATTTAATAATCTCATCTTATTTACCTAACCTACAACAATGTGAAATAGATGGGTATCAAATTGGTTATTCACAATATATTTTTCATTGAATTAAAATACTATTCTTTTATCAAGTATATAAAACCCATTTTTATGTTGGTTCATACACTAACATGTGTTATCCTTTTATATTCGAAATTATTTTTTCTAAACATAAAATAAAATACCATAATTCCAAAACATGAAACTAATATTGTGGATCTAGTATCACATGGAACATGATAAAAATTATTTATTTTAAGAACTATCACATTAGAAAATGTAGAATAATAATCTTTCACTTCATATTCTTCTATTATCAAACCATTTTCTACTTGAAAATCTACATTGAATTGGGAACTATCGAAAATGTAACTAGTTCTAGTATTTGAATTGAAATGTGTGAGCTACGTGACATATTCGATACCCAAATTGTAGAAATAGAATAATTGAATTCAATGATAAATATATTTAATGAAGAATCATCACCATTCTTATTCATACTAGATATGGATTTCTATTTCGAGTGGCCTTTCCTTCTACATTCAAACTAGATTTTCTCTTTCTCAATTCCCACACTATGGATTAATTTTCTTCTTTAAATGGAGGTTCATCAATGTATTTTAAATTATCCTTTCATTTCATCTTTAATTTAAACACAAGGACCAATGATTTTAAATTCTTAATATCCTTGTCTTATTTGAGAAACAATGTTATAAATAATGGTATTTACTTATAAATGTTTATCATATTATATTTAAAAATAAAAATCAACATTATATGTAGTAAATATGGACTAATGAGATAAGTTACTAACTGATAGTTTAGTTTGAAGACACGATACTCATGTATCACAATGTACCCAATCTTCCATATTAGATGAGATCCATCGTGATATCTTTTTTAAGAATACATACATATAGAGAAATTGATATCACATATATTTCATTTTGATATCATTCCAGACATATCTTTTTAAGATAAGATACCATTTTGAAAGCATCTTTTTCCTCATGAATTTTCTGGTGTACACTAGATCTTTATGGAAACAATAAATAATGATCATTTATCGCATCATCCATATGCTTCATGAACAGATCTTTATCCACCATTCGTTTAACCTATGGGGTCTCATTTGGAAGTGTGGATTCCATAACATACATCTTTCACACTTTGTGGATGAATATTTTCAATTACCTATACATCAATAGTAAGTAATATTTATTTTGGAAAATATCATAATCTAATATTGATCGTAGAGAAATTTAATTAGTGTTATTTTTAAATTGACCAATACAAAATAATTTTTTTACATTACTACATTATTATGATTTTTAAAATTCATTTTCAAATTCCAAATATAAAATGTTTACTAACGTTTTATGAAATCCTTGCTGCCCTTGACTACTAGATTTTAAATACCAAGACTCTTCAGTATTATAGTTACATGGATTATTAATCATCTCCACTAAAAAGATAGTTTAATATTGGGTTTTAATATGAATGAAATTACATCACTTTTCTTTGGTATGATGAGTGGAATTCCATCTTCTATAAAGAATTACATTAAATTTCTCAAATCATCATCTCTAATGATGTAAAAAGATATCCATGGAAACTCAATTTCTCCATAATTTAGTGAAATTGATGCACCACTCTAAACAATGCATCATGTTTAATGGAATATCAATAAACTATGGCTAAAAAAACCTCGATCACTCATTTGTGTCCTTATTAATGTGATAAAAGGAATTTAATGACTAAAATTTTCCGTTTAAGGTCGTGATAAATGTTTCATACTGAATAAAATACCATTACATTTAACATTTATATTCTATGTAATCTCATAATCAAATTAACCATTCTTTTAAATAGAAATCATTCAATACAAGTGTAAAATTTATCATTGAGTGATTTTTTATTATTATATTATGCAATCATGACTAAAATAAGAAAATTAAAAAAAATAGAATACTATGCACAAAAAAATAATGATGTGATAATGAGGTATTAAATATTGGCTAGTAAATTGAGTGATTAATAAAATAACTAAGAAACTAAAAGAATTTAATAATTCAATAGCTAACATGAATTTAAGTTCCCACACCTCCTCTTCACATCTACTATTTTTTTTTAAACCTTTCATTAACTCGAATCGCCTTTCCACGAACTGCTATAATCAATAAAACGATTACTCATACGTAGGCAAGGATATATCAGAGAAAGAAATTGAAATTTATCAATTAAATTTTGACACACATAACATATAAAAATTATATATGGGTGGATGATTTAAATATGATCAAAATAAAATAATTATTACATTTAATTAAAAATTAATACATAAATAAAATAAAATAAAAAATAACCAATACATGAACAAGTTGGTCATAGCTAATGACCTGTCAAAAAAATTATATTGTATAGGAAAAACTAAATTTTCTAAAATTCCACTCGAGGGTATTCTTAATTAATTAGAATACATTAAAATAATTTTAATTAATTACCGATAAATCATATATCCCATGATATAATATTATAAATATAAACATTTATATTAACATTTTGATATTTTTGTATAATTCTTCATGTCCATTTAGAAATAACGAGCATCCAAAAAGATTTATTTTATGGTTAGTGATAGGTTTTGTTAGTCAAAAAAAACAATACCATTCTGGTCTAGGTTTAGTTGGGTATCTCTTTTATGGACATAATATATATATATATATATATATATATATATATATCTTACAAAAAAAATAACAAAAATTAAAGGGATTATTTATCCACCTTTTATTAAAAAAATACAAAATCCATGGAAATATTTTATTAATATTACTAGCAATGATTTTTCACAATTTTTAAACAAAGGAAATCATCTAAGGGAAGGATTGAAGATGATTTTTTGGGAATTTTTGACACTTTTTTTTTTGTAATATAAATAATGTTTTCTAAACAAGATTGAATTTTTAATATGCTACTCGAACCATCTTATGGTATATCTGAATAAGAAAAAATGCCTTGAAATCGTGATCTAGCTACAATTTGTTCACACTAATATACATTAAGGCGATGAATAAAATAAAACAATACTTTTCATCATATTTATTACACTAAATGAATAGATTTTGATAAGACGTATATTGGTGATACGAAATCAGATCATCATACAATTACATTGATTAAAACCTACTGAAAGCAATTTTCAAAATTGTTGAAAATTTTACTAAAATTTCAGAAAAATATGTTCAAAAAATTACATGTTATCTCTCATTCTAATTGAAGTAACTAGAGTCAATGTGGTACAATGAAACATATAAAGATTGAAAGGTTAGGATTATAATATTTTTTAAAAAAATAAATCCAATAACCCTTATGCCTGAAATCTCAAATGATTCTGTTTAATTATATTTAATCATTAAGAATAAAATATATTTAATGCGTAAAAAACTTTCTATTACATTTGATTTCACCAAAATGAATCACTTGCAATTAACATGTTGTGAATAAATGAAACCATGATAAGCATATTCTAGATCATCCCATGTTGTTCAATTGAATCTAGATCATCACTATACCATTCCATTATGATAATGTGGGATATAAATGATCTTTACAACTTCCATTTGATCAGATGAAGAATGTAGACTCGATCAAGAAGATTTTATTGATCTGATATTGTTTTCATGTAGGATTATCTCTCTATGAAAATGATAATATATGATATGATATCGTCTCTCACTAAATTTATCCATGTGATGTTTCTATCTATTAATGAGGATAAAATGGAATTTTACACCTAGGTCACACTATATATGATTGAAATTTGGTCCCTAGAAAGGAAAAAAGTCTTTTTTGACATATTTCTTACGCATGACTATTTAAAAATTTCATATATTTAAAAAATATATTATCACATACATGAAGAAATATTAAACATACATGATAATTTATGAACTATAAACATGTAATGAAAACACCCCAAATAATTTAATGATCCTTAGACACCCTAAATTTTTTAGAGAACTTATATTTTCTTATATAAATTTTATGATCATACAACTTTTAAAAACATTGAAAAATAAATTAAATCACCATTATTATAAACATGAATAATATAATGTTATTATATTAAATTTTGATCAATCATACTTATAATTTCACTAGACCATACACATGGACCCCACTATATCATATACTCTTATTTGTTAAAAAATAATGAACTTGTGGTACCTTGAGTGTGTGAACCTTAATGTCCTACTATCGATATTAGTCATTCCTAACCAATAACCATGAATGGAGTCTTGAAATTTCATGTGGCCCCAATGGAGATTATGAGTTTTATATCATTGACTACATTATAAAATCAATTTTGGTATAATATAATCTCTTTGTATCATGATATCTCGTAATTTAAGATTCATTGTTTTTTCATCATACTTTAGATGATTTAAATATTTAATGACATTACTATAAAGACTCACATTATTATACTATGGTCATGAATTAAATTAGTTTTATAAAATAATGCTCAACCTGGGTCCACATGATATATCTTCACCAAATTGAAAGCAAAAAAATTCAGTCTTGATCATTCAAGCAATGATATACGACGAATGGTATACCCAACATTAGGAACCTATCACAGACATCAATGTCATAGATTTTTCATTTCATCAATGTATGGATTCAAATGGTATGAATAGATAATGATATCATCTCAAAATATTTATAAACATTTTCATATATAGGAATAACCAATGACACCCGAGTCATTTAGAGTTCCTATTGGTAGGTTAGTTCTCATGATATCATCTACTCGAGATCAAAAAGATTGGACATTATGAAAATAAGTCACTATGTTCAGGATCCCCTAACACCATATAGTTATAAATTATATTTTCCCTATCATTATTATATATCTACACCATAATACATATATATGTATGACTTCTATTATAGTATCTTAAATATCTCATTAGAGTTGGGAAAATTATAAACATTTGAAATGATATGTTTTCATTGGAAATTTTCAAGTAAAAATTTTATTAAGAAGCCAAAAAATATTATAGTATGAGTAAGAATATATATATATATATATCAGGTTTTATACATATAATGGTAAGTAAATAACATAATGATGTTAGTTCTATGACACCCACTCATAATATATTGATCGTCTAATCTCATACATCATTTTGTTTCCTTTTTCATACAAAACAATTAATGGTTTTAGGTATTATATATATAATATTTGTTCTATTGTTAAATAATAAAGAGATAGATGAAGTGAATATTTTATATACTATAATGTAATATATAAAATTTCTAAATACAGTAATCCTTTATGATTATGGAATATATTATATTGAAAAGTAATGAAAATTTCAAATTACATTTAATATTTGTTTAAAAAATTGTTAATTAATGATGGGGTTATAAATTACGGATGGATATCATTATAGGAAATGTCTACTTGTGCGTATGAAGATAATTAAACTGCATGTAGTATGGTACAACTAAATGGGACATTATATAGTTCTTATGTTCAAATGAATAAATCTAGTGTGGTTTATTTTATAGTCATTCTTATCAAATAAATTTTAGAAATGATTTTTTTTGTCTTGTATCAAATAAAGATGGATTACATGAAGTTAAACCATAGATATGTATTCTATGTATCCAAATTAATAAACATCATGGTAAATGTAATTATAATTATACTTTTTATTATTATTAATATGATAAATCAATGTAAAATATGGTCAAGTGGTAAATATATCTACATAAGGATGATGGAAATAATAAGATACTATGGGAACCGTATACATGTATTTCCCACATGGGTTATCTTTGATGTATGAAGATAGACCTGAGTATATGTGATAATACTCATAGGTGATTTGACCTACTTTAGAAGTTTTACTCACATGGAGAACATACCTTTGTGTAAGTGTTTGAATCATAGGGAATATGACACATTTACATTGAGGTTAGAGAAAGAAATTCGGACTATTAAGGAAAATATTCTTGAAAGGAATAAGAATTATTAATGAATGATTTTAATAGATAAATAGATTTATTGAGGAATTTTTGGATCTATTATAATATAACCTATTGAGGAAGAGTTTCCCATAAGTAATGTTCATCATTTAAGAAGGTATGATTCATAAAAATACAACTCATTTTTAAGGATATAATATAAAGGAGTAAATCCCCTTAAGGAATGATTGCGACACTATTAATTTCCATTTGATGATGAGGTTGGGACATAAACCATATAAATAACCTAAATATGCATGGATAATTTGGTATAATGGGGATGATAACTTAGAATATTTTCAATCAATATGCGTATCATGAACCATGGGTATTTATGTATATCACTTATCATTAACAACCCATGTTATCAAGAAAATACATATATTTTATCCAATATATTGCCCGATTGGTTGATTAAAAAGATAAGTAGGGTCTCTTATTATAGGATTGATCCCTCATATCAAATCAAAACATGATAAAGGGGTTTAATACTTTTTTATATATTTTAGAGATAAGCAATAAGAGCATATATAAGATATCTAAGTTAATTAGAACATTTGTAATGAGACTTGATAGAAGTGATGATCCCATAAATGAATTTGAGATGGGTAGTTCCATGGTACAAGACTATGGTGATTGAGTACCCATCCACTGAATTTTTGAGAATTATTAACCGAAATATAGTAATATGGATTAATTTCAACATAGTTTAATAGACAATTAAAATAGTCATCAATAATGGAAACCTTAGTATAATGGTCTCCCATATGTTAAGGCCATGGAATGTATTATCATTGATATAAATTCCTAGGTAAAGTTTCACCCATATATGATGTCTTGGAAAATTTGTTACCCTAGTATGATGCATGTATATGGATAACTTTTTAAGTTCCCAAACGTATCACCATTGGGATGAATTAGTAATCAATACTTCTAAAACAGAATGGGGAATGAGTTCTTTAATAATTTTTTTAACTTTTTAGATATTTGATCCCCAATTGTGTTTAATATATACAATTATCATTAGGTATTAACATAAAAAGTACCTATAATGATGTGGGAATTAATTTTCACAAATTTATTCTCCCCTGGGATTTTGGATATTGGATTTGTGTATACTAATTCAATATAATAGTTCATAATATCTATTTCTATTAAATAGTAGACTATGGTGTTTTATAAAATGGGTAACTACATCTTGTAAGTTAGAGGATGGGTTCCATTTGCATGGGTGGACAAGAATATGATAAGTTCATAGAAGGAATAAATAGGTACTTTATATATGAAAACAAGCTAATATAGGAAAAAACATAAGGTATTTTGGTGTATTAAATGATCTATAATATAGTAAAGTGGATCTATTGGAGTACTGGTGACATGTTGATAATTCATGGATGCCTCCCGTGTTCATACACCCATGAACATTCTTCCATAAGAGTAAACACACTAACATTATGGGAATTGAAATTATAATGAAAATGATATAGTGGATCAATTATTTATTATAAAAAATATCTTCCCTATACCAATAAACTATTGTACATACCATATTTAGCATGAATTACCCCTACCCCTTTACCCATACACTGTCATGTATACTAACATACATATTCAATTCCACCATTATGGAAATGTCATCTTCCCAATAGAAATATATAATCCTCTAGACAATTCGATATATTTTATATCATTTTACATTCCCTTGGTAACATTTTTATTGATTTTTACCCTTTTTATTGATGAAAATATTCAGTTAAAATAGATTCAAATAGATCCAATGTTTTAAATAGAGTTTTCTCAATTTTTTTGTGGTCTCTTATAAGTGAAATTCTTAAATTCTAATTCCGTATATTTCTTTTTCATAAACACTATAAGGTCCCTTCCACAATCCTTTCTAGTGTTCACATGTCCCTATTATGCATATGATTTCCATGCACATTCACTTTGTTCATTCCATAATTTTGTGTTTATATACCTTATATATGACCTTCTTTTTCAACAAGACCCTTTCCACATTGATCTATTTGAGGAATAAATATACATTTATAAATTCACTATTCACTTAGAATCCACACCAAAAAATAATTTTATCATTCCTTTATTTATTTTTAATATTTATTTTAGTGTCATTATATATTGTGGAAACATTAAAAGGGCATGTGAGGCACTAATAAGGTTTTATGTTCTCCATAATATCCTATTTCAAATGAAAGTACCCCATTATACAAAAGTTGGTGTGTTGTAGGGGATGAGAGACCATGAATAATTATACCAAATATTCTCCTGACCAGGCCTCCACTTATCTTTTATAAGATATACTATGTAAATTCCTAAGAAAATTTATGGGAGTATATTTTGTCTATGACAATTATAGAGTATACCAAAAATAATTTCTATAGTAAAACATCCCCTCTATTTGTACTATATCTGAGAACCATGCACCCAACAAATCCATGTTATATATTTTTAATAACATTGAAAAAAGGAATACATGAGAACAAAACATGCGTTCCTATTTCCCAATTTATCTTTAGGATTAGTATATTAGATCAATTAACATAGGCCATCATGAATATCCACAATATAGTTCAATTTCACAATGTTATAACTGAGTTACATAAAAAAATACGTATCCCAATATTTTATACTTGGTAATATATTCAGTGAGGGCTCCATAGATGTGTGACTATTCTCCGATAACATTATAATATGGCATCAATTTTCCCTTGATGTTGTGTAAGGGAGACACTTTTCTTCTACATACATTCATGGTTGATCATTTTCTTAGGGCACTATAATATGTTATCAATTCACTGAGGTGTTAATAAAATGGTTCAACATTTTAGAGACTCTAAAATAATGTTTCATATCATGTAATACCTCCACTGGAGAAGAATTTTATTTGTTCCCAATACTATTATAAAATTATGTCTACCAAATAGACATATTTTGTAAACTCCATAATTTGGAAAAGAAAATTTCTTAAAATTTCATTCTAGTTTCTAGTGGATTAGGTCAATATTATATATATTACCTCAGTAGAAGCCTCTTCTCTTTCTAGTTGAAATATATTATTGAGTTACACATAATACAAGGATCCACTTCAGTCAAGAATTTAATTTATGATGAGAATTATAAATCCAAAGAAATAATTAATCCAATTTTTCTCCCTAACCTATAGGTCCATAATCATTTTATATATCATATATTCCCATAAAAAATAGGTTCCACCTATTTAGGTAAATATTTAATACCCCAAACCCGAGATTCCTATACGAATTTCGTACATTATCGTATATAGGTAACAATCATCCTGTGAAATTCTTTCAACCAAATCAATAATCTATGAATTTTTTGTGATTAAATTACAATGTATGTCATATCCACAAATCACTAGTTAAACCAACTATGATTTTATCCTTCCTACCAGATCCTGATACCAAATGAAATAAGGCTGGAATAAAAAACATGGTAATCATCCAACTTAGTGTAGGACCCAACTGTGTACGCATTTATGATATAAAATGTATTCCCTATCAATGATTAATATAAATCGTGGGCCTATTTTTTCTATATCATTAATTCAAAACATCGCCAATGTCATATATTAGTTTATCCCAAACCAGTTCATTCATGAAAATGAAAAACACCAAATGTTTTTCGAAAACCAAAACATAGATTTCAAAGATACCTTAACAAAAAAACATTAAATATATTTCATTTAAACATAGATTACACTACAAATAATATTTCATATACATATATAATTAAATATAATGAAATTGTTGTCCTCATTTCATTACCATATATGGTAAATAATCTGTCCATGTTTCATTGATAGAAATGGTGCATCATTTTTTATGGGTTCAAAAAATTAAAATATCCTAAAATTACTCATTTCACAAGATAGTGAATGTTATACTGTTCACTATTAAATTTATTTTAACTATATGGGTTCTAAATTCGATCACATTGATATGTAGGTTTCACCAATTAAAGGCCTCGATCCCAAATCCGTAACCCCTTCGACCACCCATGATTGATATTAAATTTAGGGATATAGGTTTTATAGATTTAGAAACATAGTGTAACTAAAAATTATGATAAATATAAGGAAACATTATTATATCAATATGTTCATCACATCGAATGGTAATCACCAGTTTCCCTCGCAACCAAGGAAAATATTATTGTTATTGAAAAATATGTACATAAGATTTTATAAATCTATAACGAAGAATCTTACGTGGAAATTAGATCCCATTCAGGGATCATATTTATTATAATCCTCTTAACAAATGAATTATTGATATATTTATTATCACATCCCTATGGTTTCCTTCCATTGTAAGGTAGGCCCATTTAACACACTACAATGGATTTCGAGGTATAAAATTCATGGGGGAACAATCGCAATATTTAAATATTTCAATATAATTCAATCCTTATAATATATCAAAATTTATTAAACATGTTATCACACAACATTTTGCATTTTAATAACTTATAATGTTTAATATATTTTTTGGACCCCATTAAACCAATTTATAGTAATCATAGATGTAAAATACATTAATATATCATTAAAAAACGAATTGTAAAATTTAAATAGAAAAAAGGATTATTATTGGAAGTGATTAATATCGTATAGAGGTACGATTACTTATTGGAATTGAAATTTTTTCTTCCTTCATTAATATTATTTATAAAATTTCAATATATAAGAGTAGTAATATTATTATAATGTTATATTAGTGTAATATTTTTTATTGGGTTTGTTATCGTTATTCATTATCATATGTATTTTATATTCCATTTTATAATACACATTATTCTTCACCGTAATAAAATTGTAGACTGACCACCCTAATTTTTCTTTGAAGTAATGACCCATGGTCAAACAATGATTCTTTATAACAAAAATATACATCAATTTTTGGTGGTTTATATACATGTAAAGTAACTTAATGGAGAGGTATAATTTATACATCATGAAAAATATATGTCACTAATATGATTTATGAATAAATAATATTTTACATGGCATGAATTCACTAAGCCATGCTACCAATAATGAAATTGTTGAAGTTGATGTTGGATCAAGATATATTATTACACATGGAATGACTAGTGGAGGATAGATAAATGAAGGGGATGATTTATTTATTATATATTTTTTAATTTAACATATTAAAGATAATATAAAAAATTTAACATTTATAATATTTTTATGTGTTATAAAATACATTAATGTGTGTGGAGAACACATACCATGTGATTCAATATACGGTATGATATGGGGTGTGTTTGAATCTTATTAAGGGTAGAGGTGAGGGTTGGAATGACATGGGTATTTTAGTATATAACATTTTATCCATTTGGTCAGGTTGGAGTGTACTGTATTGGAAAAATATCCCATGTAATAGTTAAAATGGTTTCATGCCATTCCGTTTAAGGTAGTTGTGGCACTCCATTATCATATCATGTTGGATGAGTTGAGGAGCCTATAAAATGTGAGTAGAGTATATTAGATATCTCATTAATGGGTGTACTTCCTTTGCTTCTCGGTCAAGTGGTGTCATCCATTGAATTTTTAGGACCCGTGTAGGGGGAGTTTAGGTGGTACAGTGGAAATTTGGATCTTAACCCTCCTAGAATTAATGTTAATCATAAACCCATACACCATTACATCAAGGATCCATCCTTTAGACCACAAATCGAAAAATGATATGTCATAAAATTATAATTACTAATAAAAAAAAGACAATTTTACATCAATGATGTAGTTATATTTTATTTAAGGATTAAAAAATTCAGTTTTATGTATATTTCATCATATATCTCGAAATTTTTAATATAAAATGCAATTGATATTATCTAGTGGAATTTATCGAATTTAAAATATTTTAACACTGATCATTTAATAAAATAACACATATATATATTTTTCAATAAATAAATATTGGATTCAAATGAATTATTTTTCATCATCATTTCAATATAACTATGAATAATATTTTTTTGTGAATAAGTTCATTTTTATGAGTTATAATAATATTAAATGATATTTGTATAATTTAAAATTTTGATAAAAGAAATTAAATATATTTTTAGCATATATTTATTTATTAGATGAAGCTAATTATATGATATTGTTTTACCTGTTATAATATAGTAGAACTAAATTTTCAATTGGTTACCAATTATTATTTATATATAGATTTAATAAAATTTAAATTTAATTATGATTAAAAATTTTGTAATAAATTAGTTAGGAATTTCATCTAGAAATATATTTTCAACAAAAATATTAAAATAGAAATGTATATTTGAGATGAGGGACTAACTAGCCACATAAAAATGAAATATTTTATTAATTTCCCATATAAATGAGATCCAAAGACGATGAAGAAAATGTTAGAAAACATAAAGAATGTTACTTATTTGTTTAAAATAATTCTACTCATTTTTGAAATTGATTAAAATTTAATCAATTAATATGGACATAAAAAATAACATTGATGAGATTTATGTGTGGATTAATGATGTGTTTTTTTAAAAAAATTAAAAAGTAAATTTCTAAAGAATAATATAAACATTTGTATAAGTGGTTTATTATTTATTTTTATAAAAATATTTAATAGAATATATCAATATATTGGGGTAAGGATAAATGATTAAATATCATTTATAATTTCTTATAATTTAAGAATTTATTCATTAGAAATGGTAATTCCATATACATAAATACTTTTAATAATTATACAAAAACGAATAATTAGATCATTTAAAATATAATGTCTTTCTCCCCAGACATATCACTCTCTCTAACATTAGCGTTTCCTCTCGCGGAACCCTTCCTCCTACTCCATTTCTCCCTATGATTCCTCATGAATCAGTCTTTATGGAAATCAGATCTCTATTATTTCATCTCATTCATTCATTTAATTTTATTTTTGGTCTTCTTAATTTTACTCAAATTTAGATCTAATTTCCTTAGTAATTATATGATTCTTGGATTTGCATAGTCGATTTCTGTTCCCCGGTTGTTTATATGATGCTCTTCTTATCAAAGCCTTCCTTCTAAAACCCACTTTTGTTTGACCCAAATATTCTCTGGTGGCTTCAAATATGTAGCTATTGATGCTTGGTGGCACTCTTCTGGTTCAAATTCCCATCACTTCTGTTGCTTAATTTATCAGTGTACATGACATCATACTGCACTATTATGATGATGCTTATGGAATTTTCTTGGATGGGGTTTGTGTAGAGTTAGGTTTTAATGTACAATCTCGGGGGGTTTTCTTCAGTTATTGGTATCTGTAGTCATTACTCAGGTTGGTTCTTTTTTTTGGGATTTAATTTCCATTGTTTGTTGCGTTTTGGGCCGTCAGGGATTTCTAGGGTTCCTATTATCATTGTTTTGTAGTTCATCTTCACATGTTTTTTAGCCTTGTAAAATTTCCAATTGGATTATTTTGGATCCTTCAACTGTTTTCTCTGGATATCAGTTTTCATGATTTCATGTTTTGGTGATATGTGGTTTTCATCCCTGAAACATCATAAATATTAAGTGATGGTTGATTAGTTTTACTCTAACGATGTTATGGTTTTTCTGGATCATTGTTTAATGGATGATGTTGTTTTTTTGATAGTATATATATTGGAAAAGTTAATGTATTACTATAGTTTGAAGAAGTTTTTGTTTTCATTTAGTTCATAATTCTCGGTATTCGACATCAGTGGTTCTTATCAGTTCCATAGATGGCTTCTAGTGGATTTTGTTTCATCTTCTTTTCTGGTAAAGTATTATATGGGAATGATTATAGTTGTTCTGATGATACTGATCGTCAGGTCTCTGATGGGTGGATCTCAATAGTGTTGTGGATTACAATAGGGGATGGGTGTGTCGAAAATTACAGATCAATGAAAATCATATCACGGTAGGTGTATCAAGGTGATGGTGTGGAATATTGGTTTTGAAATTGGAATACAATGACTACCTGGTAGTTGGCATGTAATGATACAGTGGTGTGGCATCATTAGTTTGGAATTTCAATTTGGTGTATACCCGACATATGGCATGTGACTTATACTGATTTATTTTTCATTGGTTTGTGTTATTTTGACATCTATAAGTGTAAATTGTATGGTTCATAGTCAACTATATTTTTTTATGGAAAATATAAAAATAATGATTTATATAAAAATAATATCATTGAGTTGTTGTACTAAAAAATGATAAAAATTTTATATCACTGATATTCAAATAAAATTATTTGTATTACACATTCAAAAGTAAAAATCAATGAAAGGATCTATCAAAGTAGTATTATAAGAGTGAATTATAGAGTGACTCCATGGGAAATTATATATATTCTAGAGATTTTTAAAATAGGTAATAATAATATTGGAGAACATGTTTATAAATAGAAAAATAATTATAATGTTTGACTTAATTATAACCAACAAACATTAATAAATATATTCCCCGTGAATATATTCCATTGGGATAAAACAATATTATGTTTTATTAATATTTTATGTTAATATATTTACTTATTAATGCTGAGAATATATGGTTCCATGTGTTTTAACTTGTGTTTTTTCTAACAAGGATAAATTTTAAATTTTATTTGTGATATTATTAAAACCCTAGTTAAAACCCCAATGTTATCTTTGTATGTTCATTTCACATATATATCAAACCATATCCACATGCTAAAATATTAATTAGTAAAAACATGATTATTGAAAATTTTATGTTGAATCTGATTAATGAAAAACTATTCTAATTTATAATCATACTAAAAATATGTGGAAAAAATAGGAAGAATTTTTTTGATATTTATTGATATTTATTTTTATGATGTTAATATATTTTTCATATACATTAGTGATCCCACAAAATTGGATCTAAATAAATTTGATATGAAGAGAAAAATATTGAATTGAGGGAAATGAATAATTTGGATGCTATTATTTAAAATAAAATTTACATGATGGGTTTTTGATGTAAATCCATTAAATATATTTGTGACACCATGTCATAAATTTATAAATGAGATACAATAGTGAATTTATAAATAAAAGAAAATATTTAGTAAAAATAATTAATATCAAAAAATAACTCCAAATAAAATTATTTATGTATTTTATAATATAATATAATTTTAGAGTGGAAATATGATCAGAATTTGAAGAAATATGAAATATTGTAATAAAAAAAATATAGAAATGTGATCATCACTATTTAATAATGTAATAGTTTCATTAATTAAAAAAATACTATAAACCAATCATCTAATGATGTTTTCCAAATATACTTATTTTAAAATGATATAAGTGTTAATTAATAATTCCACATTGTTCAATAAACTATAAAGATATATTTTAAATATATAAATTTCTCAATGTTACATAAATAAGATATTTTAGATTTTATTTGGGATGGGTTAATTTAAAAATTTTTCTAATAATAGGGAGTGATAAAAAATAATTTTTCAATATAAATTATATTTTTTTATATTAAGCGAAGTAAAATTATATGTATTATAGAATGGTGTAATAGATGGGTTTTTAAATATGGGTTAGTGGTTTATCAATGTTAGTAATATCAAAAAATATTATAAAAAATATTATTTAGTTAGAATAGCCATAATAAACAATATAGTATATTTTTTGTAAGTTAATAACTTTTTGATGATCAATATAAACATAAAGATGACAAAACTGATTTTTAGTTAGATAAAAATGGGTTAATATTTTTCATTATTGAGAACACAATTGGATGAAATGTAGGATTATTATTATTATTAATGATAAGGATTTTTCTCATTAAGGTCATGATGAAAAAATATGAAAAATATTTGAAGTCTGTTCAAATAAAAAAAAATATATTGATAGACATGAAGAATAATTTAACAGTATATAATAAGTTATCGAAAATGACCTAAATGTAAATACATTATAGATTATATTATTTATTTCATTCTATAGATGGAAGAAAAAGATTTTATTATTTATCTTTTTAATATTTATAATGTGGAAAATGAAAAAAAAATATTCAATCACATGAAATAAATTATTTTACAATAAAAATAAATCATACTAGCAAAATATTCTTGATAAATATTTTAAAACACCATTCGTAAGTCTAGTAATGTAGTGTTGAATGTAAAATCAAAATAAGGTGAATAATTGGTTCTCATTGGAATGAGAGTGAAAATATATATACTAATGACAAAGTTGGTAACGATTATAATGATAATATTAAAAATATTCTACTATAACCACTAAAAGTTTAGATTTGAAATAAAGGTATATTAAAAAACAATTTTAATTTTCTCAAAAATAATATCAATTATTTTCCCCAAAATATATGTGTTATTTATTATATATTTAAATTAATGATAAATATGATATTTACGTTGATTAAATATTATTTTTTAGATCATTTCTTATACTATGAAATTGTATGTTGAAGTAAAAAATAAAATTATTTGTAAACCATTTTAAAGAACACAATTGGGATAAAATTATTATTAGTTTTATAAAAAAATCCATTTGATGAATATTAAATTAAATACTATAATTATTAGATCAATTAGTTTTATTTGAAATGAAAAATATATCATGATAATGATGTAAAGGATTCCAGAAGAGATGAAAAGTACAATGAAAATAGTCATTACAAAATAAAAAATTAGTACTACAAGGACATCCAGGTGGTGGGAATAATACTATAGAGAGTGTTTTATATTATTGAAAAAACATAAAAGAAATTGGTCTATTCAATGGGAAAAATATTAAAGAGGAAGAGTTTAACATTCAAAGGGATTAAATGAATGTATCAAAAATAATAGAACATTTATTGAAAAAATGAGTCATTATATTATGTGATAAGACATTTAGATTTTTATAAATAAAAATTAAATAGTAATGTCAATATAATTTCATGAATAGTAATGATGATGCACAAAATACAATGCGGGAAAAAAATTAAGAGCATAGATAAAAATTATGAGGTTTATTCTATGGGGTTAAAACATGACATTATATGAAGCAGTTAGATATGAGACAAATGATTAAATGATTCTTTTATAGAAAATATTTTTTCCTTATTAGAAAAGTTGTATGATTTTAAAATATTTATTGAGTACATATGTTTATCATAATTATGTTGACTATTAAGAATATACCATATAATTATTTTATTATGATAAAATATTATATGGAAGAATAATTTTGGTATATTAATATAAACACATGTGAAATTTTTTAAATTAAAAAGATAAATTTAAATACATTTTTTTTGGATTTTAAATAGACAGGACTTATAATTCTTGTTTGGAAAAACATATATGCCAAATTAATGAAAAATCAACATTTAATGTGATATAAATATGAATAATCATATTCACACAATCGTTTTTTTTCTAATAATTAAAATCTAACTAATAATGACAAAAAATCAATTTAATGATTATTATCGGATACTGCATTTTTCAATTTTACCATCCTTTAAATTAGTGTGTAATAGTATTAAAAATATAGGATGGTGGGTGAAATATACTATTATAGAATAATAAATATATCATAGATAAGTATTTTTTCATAACAAATTTCAATTTATATTAATACTAATACATTAAAACATAGAATATTGAATGTATTTTAATCTACAAGATCTCAACAAAAATATTAGATACATTTAGTGGTGGAAAAAACGATGAATGAAATGGAAAAACAATTTTGATTATAGTAGAATAATTTGCTAATGTAATAATGATGATGTAAAATCTATATTCTTTATCTATTATGATTTTATACATTTATCAGGCATGCTGACTACACCTAATAATGTTTTGAATGGAATGAAACTAAATATTAAAGACATTATTGTGTTTGGTATTATGTTTTTCATTTGAAATATTAAAATCAATCTGGGGGGGATTGGTGAAGTTTTTTGATAAAATAGTAATTGTTTTAAAATATATAATGAAAATGGATTAGAAATGTAATTTACATCCCCATTCCCCACAAAAAACACTCGATTTAGGAAAATCTAGGACCTCAAGTACACTTACCTAATTTCAGGAGCGTGATGACTATTGCTAATAGTTTAAAACTACCATAGGAGGAGTATTCCCATTGATGTAAAGCTCAATTTTGATTCATAATTCTACTAAAAACTCACCATTATATATATATTTTGAAATTAATTTACAATACATTGTAAACATAATGATAGATCCCAGAAGGCCCATAGTCATTAATATATATCAATTTACAATGTATATTATTTATCCTACAGTAAAATCATAGTAGATGATTCACATGGAAACATCATAGAAATACTATTGTGGAACATAATCCATCGTAAATAATGAACGATAAATAAACAATAAGAAATATAATCTCTTACCTAACTCAAATAATCATCCCTTTTGAATCATTATCCTCTAAAATCATCTTGACTTGAACCACACATTTAAATCCATAAAATACATCTTCACAATAAAAAATATAATTATTTTAAAAAATACATTGAAACATATGGGATGTACATGGGTAGTGTGTGTGATAGAATATTTAATATTATTATCCACCTCACATCAATATACCATATGTTATTATGGATTTCGATGAAAATAATAATAGTGTTAGTCTCATTACTATGCAATACATCCACTCCAAAACGTAACATAGGTTACACATGGAAGCACACATATCATGTCATCATGTTTCAACAATGTCAAAGTGACATTAATCTCAATAGACATTAACTAATACCAATAACACATCTTATATAAAAAATTGGTAAAAATATATTCCTTTAAATTAATATGTATTTTCTAATCATTTCATCCCATGATAATATTACATATTATAGAGAAAACATTGGATTATTTATTTCTAGGATCATATACAATGAAATATATTTTAAATACATGAAAACATTTCTCTATATTCAAACTCTTCATTTCACTCTTATATATATCTCATAAATTACACGTATCAACATAAAAATGGGAAAGAAAATATAATATATGGTTATGATAAAACACCATTTAAGGGAAAACATATCAATATGGTATCAAATTTTTTATTTTAATAATATTTGAAAACATGATATGGGGAAAATTTTCATATTAAAATGAATATGTGACTATAAGATATGTCTACAAATATTGACGGAATGTCAAGTATTCTCAGAAAAATAAACAATTAAATAAGTGTATGATAATAACAATTAAAGAATAGATAATAATATGATAACATAAGAAATTTTATTTATTAAAATGTGGAAACAAAATAAAGTCCAACTTCGTAGTCATAAATCAAGGCTCACTATCAAGTTAGTCATAGTGGTTTAATTCCTATGGTAGATTGGGTTCAAACATCATTTCCATAATAATTGTGACCATATTCCCAATGTTTATTTCATCTATTATATAATCCAATACATAAAAAATCATTTAATAAAAAACATATCCTAATTGATTATAGCGATAAATAATATCAGGATACCCCATCACATAACGTAGTGTGTTTAGGATAAGGTCCCATAAAACATATATGGTTTCTAGTGAGATGTATAAATTACCCAAACTAATTATGAGTAATATAATTTAATGAATAACTAATATAAATTGAAAATAATATTATATTCATGCACATGAATTACACTTGTGTAAAACAAACTATACACAAATTGTAACTGTGACAAAACCCATTATAATTTTGTAGGATTTATAATTCAATCTCATATACTAACTAATGACTATATTATTATGATTTAAATATAATTAAAAAAATCTATCATTTTTTTGATGTATATATTTTACAAAAGAGACAATTTAATGGAACAATGTCTTATTGTGTAAGAATCATCATAAGAATGATAAAGTACATGTAAGAATAATAAAGAACAACATATGTAATGATTTTTAAAATATATGTAGGATTTTTTTGGGGAAGGAAATAAAATATTATAAATCATTACATATTATCTGAAATTTCATGGTTCTCAGTATTATAATTATTTTTTAAAACTCTATTAATGTGGAGAATAATATCATGGAAGTGACACATTTCATGAAATATGAAATCAATAATTTCCTAGAAATTTATAATAAATAATATTTTTAATTTCTATCAGATTATATATAGATACCATATCCTTATAAACATGTCAATACTTTATTTTAATAATTATAAGGCATAGTACTATAAGATAAGGATAATATAGTCTAATGTCTTGGAAGAATAGGTACATAAAATTGAAAACATGGGGTTAAATATAACATTTATTTATGTAATATTCATAAATATAACTTAACCTATTTTGTTACCATACAACTTAATAGGATTACCTGGGGATAGAATGATCATTGGAATGAGATAAAATTCAAAATAAGGGAATAAAAATAAGAATAATGATATAGAACATGTGTTAGAATGCATGGAATAATGATAGTAAAAACATGGAACATATGGTATCATATAATTTAAACATGGAGTGATAATAGTGTAGTAGAAATATAAAAGATGACTTTATAATTATTAAAGTCTCGTTTCACATATAGGGGCACATGTCAATGTTATCCCCCAATACTATTACACATGGTAGCATGAGTCAAGGCTAACTATCAAGACCGTTGCACATAACACCGCATGAGACTCAACTTTACCCAATATATTGGAGTTCTATCTAGGCGCACCCATCCTAACATGTTCATGAATTGGATTTACTTATAAATAATCATACATAATCAATCCAAAATAACCATAAGGGTACCCATGGAATGAAATCGTCATCATAATCATGTCAAAAATCAAAATAATTGGGTGTACCATACAAGTGTCCATGAAATAATGGAATTATAATATACATGGATATTCATTTGGTAAAATAATAATATATCTTGTTATGTGATTTCAAATATATACAATAACAAGTAAAATAAGTATTTAAGAAATTTTAGAATTAAACATTTGAGTGCAATCTTAAGGAGAATACATCAGATCATGTCAAATAGAAAAGGAAATAATATTTTATATTAAACTAGAAGTAAAAATTGAAGGATTTCATAATAAAAAGATTTATTTTATAGAAATAATTATTTATTAAAGGCAGATGATCGAGTGAAATTGAAATTGAGTAATAATTCTGGAATTTCCCTTAAACGGAATTTCTTATCAGGAATTATTGGGGAGGGATCCACATAAAGTCATGTATATCCCTAAAAATATACAATCAGTAGATCTTGAAAACATCATTGGGTTAATATATAAATAATTTAGAATATGTAAATAATAAAAATATATTACGTCATTTGGTTAAAAAAATAGAACAACCTGAAGGAATAATGGATGTTCGGGTAGAATCCCTTTCCAGAAGTATGATGGTTCCCTTTACTTGATTTCAATGCCCTAGATAATAAAATTACCTTTATTAATTAATATTATTTGAATATATTATACATATAATTGATTTATTATAACCTTATTATGTTCATTCCTAACCATTTTGATGGGTTAATAAGATGAATTTCATTGTTTAAAAGTGTTTGTTTCCTTTGTTTTCATGATTGGTTTACTTATATACATGTATTGAATAACATGTAGGATGGGAATTATTGTTAGAAATTTATTTTTTTATATTATTATAGAACATCCATAATATTACGTGGTTATAAAATTCATTTTTTTTGGAATCATGATGAATCCTTATATAAATCATTAATGACAACTGTTTAGTATAATATGTTGTTTTTATCACATAGGAAAAAAATTATTTATAATTTAATATAATAAGAAAAATAAGTTTCTAAAATAATAAATTAGACATAATACATATATTATTTTCTGTTATAACCATCAAAATTGTTTCATCACTAGAATCAAATATTGTAAAAGAAATTTAAAACCTAGAAACATTGAACATGATAAATTAACACAAATCAAGTGATGCTTTCATTAATAGTATTAAAGGAGGTGAAAAGAGAGATGATGATGAATTTATCTTTTATTATAAAATAATTATAGTATATTAATTGTAGTAGAGTTATTAGAACAATTTTATGAATGTAGGTGAGGAAATAATAATAAAAATTGGAACTTGAAAGAAAATAAAATAAATAAAAAGAGATATTTTCCTCTTGAATATAAGATCATTGGTAACCAGTTTTTTTAGAGGATTTGTTATTTTAAAAATAAAACGGGATGATGGATCTGTGTATGATCTATGGGAGATAATTGAGTGCAATGTGTGCTAGGAACAAGGCGTGATAGTTTCATGGAGAGGACTAAAAGAGGGGTGGTATTTATAGTTGTTGATAGGAGGGGTTTCCCATTATTTTAATCAAAAGATTGATATATTTTTCTCAATACTATGAATATTATTGATTTTTGTGAGAAAAACTAGTAAATATTTCATGTGAGTTTGAACCAATTTCCATTGACATTATACATAACTCAATCATGATGCCTAAATTCATTTATCTAGAATTTATCATAAATTATTATCTTTTACTTTTTAATAAAAATCATCTACATCAAAAACATCCCAAAAATTTAACTTAACAATATTTAAATTTATAGAATTAAAAAATGAAATACATTTTTTAAAAAATAGTTTTCCAAATATGAGATATTTTAACATAATTAAAATCGTAATTTACATGATTTTTTTCAAAATTTAAACTGATTTTGTAACCCATTGAAAAAAATTAAGGTAACATATTATTATATTATAATAATAAGCTATAAAAATAATTATTTATGATTAAATTGTATGAATCTAATTTTCTTATAAATTATTAAATTAATAATATAATTGTAATTAAATATACATAACTTAAAAAAATACCAACACCTAAATCATAATTGTTTTTTAAATATTTAATTACAAATACTATGATATATTTATATCATATTGTCACTTGAAGATGGGTGAATTTTAATTATAAATTCATAAGTGATGCTACTATTCAATTTTACCGATTACTATTCATAAGGGTCATATTACTATTCAAATGGTCATGTTACTATTTCATCTGTATTTATTCCTTAAATTCAATATATATCGTACATTTTTGTCATTATTCATTTATAATGTTTGTGTTATGTTATTTATGTAATATTGTAGGATTATATTAGAATACATAAATATAAAAAGGAAATATCACTGATAAAACATTAGGTCATTATATTATTTCCCCCTTATGAAATTTCTCCCTCATAAATTATTTTTGAATTATTAGTCGTAAACATGTGGGGGTATGTTTCTTTATTGACTCCTCCAGTTCCCATGTTTCCTCTTTGTACTTATGGTTCCTCCATAATAATTTTACTTGGTGAGTTGTTTTTTGTGGAGAAAAGTATCTCTATGATCCAATATCATTAATATATTCTCCACATACGAACGATCATTCTCTAACAATACCACTTTTGAAGAGAGTACATGTGAAGAATCTGGTATGTACATCATTAAGAGGGATACAAGGAAAGAATAATATACTTAGGACATGGTATGTGGAAGGGGTAGTCAACATGCCACAACTTCAACATGATCAATAATCTCAAAGGGGACTATTTACCAATGACATATCTTACATTTTATCCCAAGCTTGATGACCTTCTTCCACAGGGATATGTAGAGGAATACCATGCCTCTAATTATAAACTCAAGGTCTCATTAATGTTTGACTACATAGCTCCTTTGATGAAATTGATCAACCTTGATGTCTTACTCAATGGATTTCATTGATTCCACCATTTCATCGACCTTTTCTGGTCCATTCATCTTACACTCACCGACTCCATCCCAAACCCTGGTGTTTTCCACATTTTCTTACAAAGGGATTCATATGGTGTCATTCAGATAATAGAGTGGAAACTATTATTGCTATCTAATTATACCAGTGGAATATGTTATTACCACTATTTTTTGAAGTCCATTGAAAATTATATCAACATATCTTCCCATTTCTATGTAGTTTGATTAGAATTCCCATCGGGTCGATGATGATAGGTCATACTATAGTTTTGTTCAGTGCTTAGATAATAGAGTAGATTATTCAAGAACATTGAGGTGAATAGTTTATCTCTATCAGATAAAATTGATAGGGTTAATCCATGAATCCTTACCACATTTTTTATAAATACTCATGCATGTTGATCAAGTGAAAATTTCTCTCGAATTGAGATCAGTTGAGTTGTCTTTGAGAGATGATCCACATTGACCAACATAGCATTATTTTCCTTTGATGTCTATGGAAGTCTAGTGAAAAAGTACATATTGATTTTCTCCCACTTATTTGTTGTTATGGATAGTGGTTCAACAATCCCCTTAGAATTTTTTATTTTAGCCTTCATTTTTTATCATACCATCACAATGATTTATATTGAGCAATATATTTCTTCATAATATCCCTGCAGATGTTATATTAGATATCTCGATAAATATTTGTCCTCCCTAGGTTAGTAGGGAATGTTGAGCTATGAACATCATTCAGAATATCCTTCTTTACCCTTTTATCATATGGTACACATAATCATGACCCAAACTATACAAATTCTTCCTCATCAATCTTGAACATAGAGGATTTTTTATTTTTGATAATGTCTACCCTTTTATGAATTTCCACATCATTTGATTGAGCATCCATTATTTTATCAATAAGGGATGATTGGGAAATAATTTTAGAAAGGATTTATGATGTTCCTACCATAATGATTCCCATATCCTTCCTATACAAATATAAGATGATTGGATCCTTTTAAACTCTCATCATTGTTATATATGCATGATACTTTTAAATTAGAGCCTCTTCCAACTTATTTGCATTACCAGGATGGTAGTTTATTGAGAATTCATAATCCTTAATGAGATCTAACCATCTTCATTGGCGAATATTAATCTCCTTCTATATGAAAATTAATTTTATACTAGTATAATTAGTATAAATTTCACACTTCCAGCAATGTGATAATTCCGTGAGATTTTTAATGGAAAGATCACATCCGCCAACTCCATATCATTTGTGGAGTAGTTTTTCTCAAGGATATTCATCTTTATTTACGATTAGGCTATCACATTATCATTTTTCATTATCACATTTCCTAATCCATTCTTCGAAGAATCTATTTAGACTACAAAGGTTCTCTGAGTATTGGGAGTGTGAGTATTGGTGCAGTGATAAGACTTTTTGAGCATCTTAAATCATTCCTCACATTCATGAGTATAGAAGAACAATACTCCCTACCATGTAAGCCTTTTTATTGGTTTTACAATTGTGAAAATTTAATCACAAATCATCGGTAATACCCATCTAGGCTAATGAATCAACATATCTCTGCTATAGATATTTGTATGGGCCACTCGTCAATATCCTTTATCAGATAGGGGTCTATATATATTCCATCACTAGTGATAACATTCCCCAAGAGTGATGATTCAACCATACTGAAATCACATTTAATTTACATTGCATAAAGTTTCTATATTCTCAAATCCATCTACACAATATTCAATTTCTCATCATTTTTCTCCTTACTCTTGGATTATATCAAAATATCATCGATAAAGACAACAACGACTTTTTCGATGAAATATTTAAAGACTATATTCATTAATTAATTTAATATTTTATGGTCATTAGTGAGTATGAAGGGCATCACTGAGTACTCATAGTGTCCATACCTCTTTTGAAATGTAGTTTTCAGAATATATTCTTCCCCACCATTAATTTGTAATATCCCAACTGAATGTTAACCTTAGAGAAAAAACCACTTTGATAATAAAACGAGTCATCCATTTGAGGAAGGTGATACTTTGTCATTGTCATGAATTTTTAGCTCATTACGATAAATGTAAAGGTGCATTGGTCCATGATTCATTTTATTGAAGAGGACTAGCTCACCCCTAGGTGAATTAATTGGGCATATTGTGCCATTATTCAGATTCGATTATAATTTATTCTTCATATCATCCATATCTACATTGTAAATTAAATACGTTGACTTTGAAATAGGCAGGGATCTATGAATTTTTTCAATTGAGAGATAAACCTCTAGATCATGGTTTAGACCAAGCAATACTTTAGGGAATATATCCCAATATTCCCCCACGACAGGAAAATCATCAATAAGTATCACCTCTGTTGTCTCAATCAATAGAATAAGATATGATTTCTCAAGAGGTACCATTATCTATACTGTAGATAATGATTCATAAAGAGATTAATATTCCCCCAAACACTTGGACATGATTATAGGATACTCTATGATGTGAAGAGTGATCTCTCATTCCTGACCATTAATATTGGATTTGTATAAGGATAGACAATCCATGCCCAAAATAGAATAAGAATCTACCAATAGAAGTATGAAAAGAATTTTTTTGTAGGTTTAACTCAAAAAAATTTACCAAGGAAGAGTTATAATACCTGGATGCAATAATATCCAGATTTGTTGTTCTCATAGATTACTCATCCTTCAAATTTTGAGGTGGTGTTTGAATAGTTCTACTAAACATGGAAAATATGAAAGAATGAATAAGGCCCAAATCAAATAGTGAATTCCTTATTCTTGAATGAATAAATAACATACTTAAAACCACATCAATGATCAGATACACCTCAGTAGTAGTGATAAAACAAGACCTTCCTTGGTTCCTTGAGGGTTATTGTTGATTTCCTCTAAAAGTCCTTGGGTTAGGGAAGTTGTTCACATAATATCAATGTTCCATTAAGTTGAAACGCTGAACTACATTCTGAGCATTGATATAAACCATATTTTATTATTCCACCTTAGTGGGATTATTCATATACATATGTTAGTTTTTAGCTAGACATCTTATTATTCAACATTTGAAATAATTCTTGCTTCTCTTTAGACAGTTCCCATAATTCATATTACCACAATGTGGACAAGTGAGTTGATTGATCATTCTTTCCATTATGAGATTTATTTATCAGACCATCAATATTACACTCCATTTTAGGTTTTTTTCATCAGGACCATGACAAAATTTAGAGTCTCCAATTACCATGTCATCATTTAGGGCATAGCTGACAATATCTTCAGAACTGTAGAGGTATCTAATTGTTAATACATTTTGTAGACATAGAGTTTGTCCAATAATGAAGTTATCCACTGGTATTTCAGTGTTCATGACCAATTTGAAGTCGTATCATTCATTCCTTGTGATTTTTTGTTTGTATGCCCTGATAAACTCATCTTCTATCTGATTAAGTATGAGATCTCTCTTTCCATCTTGATATTGAGCGTTTGGGGGAAATATTTATTAGAAAACTACTTCTAGAATTCCTCCCAGTCCATGTAATCAGTTCAAACCTCGGACTTGGTATTGTTGATTAGTTTCCACCACTAACCAACTTCCCCATCAAAACTATATACCACCTGTATGAGTTTCTCATCTTCTGATTATATAAGTATGGAAAATATATTTTCATTTTAGTTAATACAATATTCTTAGAAGAGGGGATTGGAAGATACACTAAACATGAGAGGCCTTTGTCGGATGAAATATTTAGTGGAAACTTTCTCTTTCCTTGGAGTAGGACAGTTCTTCACATTATTGAACTTATTATTCATAACCTAATCCATCTGAGCAAGTATTGTCATAAATTTTTAGCACTATTCCCATCATATCAGGCACATCATTAGGGAAATATTCACATTTCATATAACCTATATTTTTTCATGCGGTCTTCTATTTCCCATCATTAACTAAGAAAAATTATGTTAAATTATAGGGCTTCAAATATTATATATAATAATAGGAAATGTTATTAATAAAAGGATAAAATCATAATGGAAAATTATATCCCAACTTGTGATTCCTTAGGATGAAATCTTGGTTATCCATGACAGGTTTCATAAAATATATTCTCATGGACTTCATTTTTTTGTGCCATTAATAATTTTTCATACTAAGAATATGAATTTACCAATTCATATCCCCTCAGAGTGTCAATCCAGTTGTGCGGTAAGATCCATATTTGTGCACAAATTCTTATTTGAGTTTAGATCAAAGTGTTGTTTTCATGTTTTACCCCTATATACATATACTCCAAATCCATGTCCACTTGTTCGTATCCAGACTGGAATGTATTTTCTTGATAAACCACTTACTATATACTTACCAAATTGTAGGTATGTTTTCTTATACATAGTATCTTTATTATGTTTCTTACTGATGTTATCTATTCCTAATATTCAAATATTACTAGACCATCCTATGATAGTAAATACATCACCCCTATACTTATACACATATAATTGCATGATTTTAAGTATAATAAATCATAAAAATACAATCCCATGATCGTAAAGTCTATGGTCTTGGGAAACTAGGTACATAAAACTAAAAACATGACACTAAATAAAAAATTTATTTAATTAATCTCCATAAATATCTCCTAAAATAAATTATACACATAAATATTCATAGTATAACCTAGGGATAACAGGAACAAAGGGGTGATCTAGATAGCACAATAAATGAATATACATAATAATAATTTTTTAGAACATGTGTTAGAAGGCATGTAAAAATGATATAAAAAACATAAAACATATGGAGTCATAAAATTTAAATAGAGGGAAAAATAAAAATGTATTGATAGTAATGTGAATGAATAATTAAACATGAATTTATTAGGAGTCAATGCTCCTTGTATATAGAGGATCACATGTCATGGTTAACCACCATGACTGTTAAACAAGGTATCATGACTTTGTGCTAACCCCCATGATTATTGTATATTACATCTCATGATAATGAACATTACACGATGAATTACAACACTATCTAGGATCACCCATAATAACTTTTTCATGAATATTCATTCCACAGAAAGAATCATATATAATCATTATTACATAATAATAAGGGTACCCATGGAATGAAATGGGTATCATAATCTTGTAATCAAGAATAATAAATGAGAGTATCATACAAGTGCATGTGAATTAACGTAATTATAAAATAAATGAAAATTAATAAGGTAAAATCGTAATATATAATGGTATGTTATTTCCATCATAATTTATTACATGTAAAATATTATTAATGAATTTTTAGTGTTAAAACATTTTAGTGCGGATTATGAAAAAAATACTGAGCATTTAAAATCATAAAAAGATTAATATTATATATATAAATAGAATTGAATCAAAAGGATTTTTATAACATAGTGTTTTAATTATTAAAAATAATGGTGTATTAAAAAAATATTATAGAGTGAACTTGAAATTGATCATGAATTATTGAAGTTCCCTTAAATTGGTTTTCTTATTGGGAAGCCTTGTGGTGGAAACCACTTAATAAAATTAATATCCCCAATAAATAATGATTAATTGATCATGAAACATGATTCTGGTTCATATAAATAGGATTTAGAAGAAGTTAAAAAAATTAATAGATTACTTCATTTGGGTAAAAAGAAGGATAGAAAACCCAGATCGAATAATGGAGCTTCAGTTAGAATCTCTTACCTTAATCATGATAGTGTCTTTCACATGATATTAATTACCTAGATTACCAAATTAAATTAATTAATTAATATATGTACGAAGTATTCTACATATAATTGATTTATTATAACCTTATTTTGTTCATTGATGACCTTTCTTATGGGATAAGAGGATCAATTTAATTGTTTGGGAGATATTGATTCCTTGGTATTCAAGATTGGTTTACATAGGATAAACATGTAAGATGATAATCGTTATCTAGAATTGAATATGTATCTTCATAGTGAAAAAATATAAGATTATGTGTGTAAATAATTTATTTAGTTATTTTGAGGGAATATGAATCATTATATAAAACGTTAATGATAACTCTTTTGGTTAATTGGCTATTTTTGATCAAATCAAAAACATCGGGATTTGTAAATTAATATTATATGAATAAAAGATTAAATAAAAATAATTTAGACATAATACAAATAATATATTATTGTTCAATAATCAAAATGTTTTCATGACCGTAATTGAAGTCCGTAGTTGAAATTGAAAACTGTTTATCCTTGAATGTTATAAATTAACACATCACGAATGTTGTTTTTGTTTCTAGTATAAAAGGAAGGGAAATGAGTTATGATGTTGAATTATTCAACTATTATAACTTTATCATATTTCATGTATGTTAATTTATTTATCATAAGATTTTGGTAAAAGGAGGGGAGGGATTAAGAATAAAAAAAGGAATATTAAATAATATAAAAGAAATGAAAAGTGGCATTTACCTCTGGAATATATCTTCCTTGGGAAACTTTTGAGGGATGAGGATTGATATTTTGGAGAGAAAAAAGGCTAATATATGTGTAGTGGATCTTGGGAGATATTTTAGAATAATTTGGACTAGGCACATGGCATTATAGGTGTTAGAAGACGAGGTAAAGAGAGGTGTTATTTATAATGGAGGAGATGAGGTGTTTCCCATTATTTTAATCATTAGTTTAATAATTTTGTCAATACTATGCATATTCATGATCTATGTGACAAAATAAAATAATGAGTGCATATTAGTTTGAACCAATTTCCATTTACATTATCTGTGACTCAATGATGATGCAAAAATTCATTTATCTAGCAGTTATCATAAATTTTCATATTTTACTATTCAACAAAATTTCTGGGATTTTAGAAAAACCCCAAAAAATCACCCAAACCATTTTACTATGTTTTGAATTAAAAAATTAACTCAATTAAATGAAAATAAATTTCTCATTATGAGAAATTTAATTTGTAATTAAAATTATTATTTACTTGAAAATATAAATTTTAAAATTAAAACATCATTTCTAAAACTTTTAAAATTTATGTAAGTGCTCTAAAAATTATCTGATAATCATAATTAATAAATATATTATTTATGAATATGTTTTATTAAAATAAAATTTCTATTACATTATTATATTGATCATAATTTTTTAATTAAATATGCATGAATTACCTAAATATTAATTGTTAATTAATAATTTGTAAAATATTTAATTACTTATACTATGATATATTTATATCATATTATCACTTCAATGATGGGTAAATTTTTTTCATACATTAATTATTCTGTTTACTATTCAATTGGTCAGTTTACTATTCACAATGGTCACATTACTATTCTAAAGGTTAAGTTACATTTCATCAGAATTTGTTCATTAACATCTAGATATACATTTTTAGTTTACTCATTATGAAATTATAAGGTTTTCATTGTGTTATATATGTAGTATTATATTTTTATAACATAATACATAATTATAAAAAGGGAATTTCATGGATAAAACATTGAGTCATTACATAATAAAAGCTATATAAACCACAAAAAAAGAATGTTATTATAAAAAATATTCATATTTATGAACATATATAAAACATATGTAATATATATATGATAATAAAATATAAAAAATTACAAATAAAGGGACTATGTCATACAATAGTTATGAGGGTGTTTTTGGAAGATACATTTTTATGTCTGAAAGCATATTTTTTGAAATACAACACCATAAAACGAGATATAAAAAAATACATTTAAAATAATATATGGGATGAAATAATTTGATTAAAGAAGATATATATTTATGTTAAAATTAAAATATTGAAAATTCAAGGAAATGTAAATTACGGATAAGGAGGGTAACTCACTGTTAATGATGATGATATTTTTTTTAATAATTAGGAACACATTATGAAACAATTAATGATTTTAAAGAATTGAGATAGAAATATTACTTAAACTATATAGAAGAAATATTTTATAAAATAAAATAGATTAAATAAATCTTGAATTTCCATATTGAAAAATGTATAATTATATCACATGAAATATGTTTTATCAATAAATCCAGCTATAACATTTTATTTATTTTCTGTTAATACCCCATAACATAAATAAACGTGAAAAAATTAAATATAATGATTCATTTTAGAATAATTTTCCAAAAATATCTAATTGATGGAAATTCACCATTCCAAAATAAACGTGGTTCATAATAAAAAAAATTTCTCAACAGGTTGAAATTAAAACTAGAAACCCTTACATTTTTCTTGATGTATTCCATGCATATCCAAAATATATATAATAATAAAATTAATATTATTATTCTCTTAATTATTGATATTTTTAATATATATTTAATTTTTTTATGGGCCATATATTACAAAGTTATATATATTTATCATAATGTTTGTGATTATATTTGCATGAAATTTGAACGTGCGTTATTTAATTTTAAAACATTTTGTGGTCAAATTTGATATACTAATAATATAATAAATATTATTTATTATTCCATTAGAAGCAGTATAAAATAAAAAATTTCCTATCAACTTATATACTAATATTAATATTTTTGTCCCATAGTCATCAATGACATCGTTTTATTGTAAAATTCACGTTGGTGGTTTAAAAACACAAACATGAACACAATATATTTTGATGGGTTGTATTGTTAATTATGTGTGTAATAACATTATAAAATAATAATGGGGATATTATTTGGTTTTTTATTTGGTGAGTAATATTTTATTATCCTTGGATAAATAATGAAAAATATTGTAAAAATGAATGACCTTACTTAGTTGGGGTTGAATTACAAAGATCACCAAACTAACACAATTTTGTTTTTCAATGTAGATGGAAAGGAATAATTTATTATTATTATTATAATAATAAACCATCATCATATTACTAATAATGAGTTTATTTTATTTATATTACATGTATTGGTTTTGATGACAATGTTTAATAATTGTTCCTTAGTAATTAACTATAAGGATCGACTTTAAACCTTACATAATATTGAATTAAATGAATAATTTACATTGAAGATCTTTTCAGGTTTAGAGATTTATAGAATTAGGACATATCTATGGAAACTCAAAAGATTAAAAAGTAGACACTTCTACCTAGTATCCATTTTTTTCATAAAATAAAAACTCTTGAAAAAAAGTCATGTCTAGTTCCATATATAATACAACATGAATTTTCCTTGATCCCATCCTTGACCCTAGTCCACATTATGTCTTGTGAATTTTTTTTCAAAAACATGGGATGATCATAAAATGCTCAGTAAAGGATACACAAAAAAGGAAAATTTTTATTTTTTCAAAACAAAAAGTAAACCATGAATACTTTAACATAAGTAATACTTTTCACCTTTATGAAGTAGTATATACACTTCACTGAATAAAATATCACTACATACCTTTTTTTAACCAAACGTTTACCATAAAAACCATATAAAGAACACATAACATATAATGGTAACTTATGAAATAAACATACTCAAATGGAATAACCATATGGTCGACTTCCACACATATCACTAAATGGAATAGCCATACAACCAACTACCATACCCAATGCATTGAAGTTTATAATGTAACCACCCGTCCTGGTTTTCATGGAACCACCCGTCATATGTTTTATCAGGTAACCACCTGTCAAATGTCCAAGTACCATTACATCACATAAAAAATTGAAAATATAAACATTTCACTTATAACATTTCATTTGAAGTCACAATAAGTAATTTAAATATATTAAAATAATCAATCCATTTTCATTAACCTTTTAAGAAACATATTTTTAAATCAAAGTGTCCCATATCACATTAAATATTTTAATGGAATTATAATTTCATAACATTAATTTCCATATAAATAAATAATTAAAATCATTTTTAAAACATGGATATTAAATATATTTATTTAGAATAATAAATCATTAAAACATTTAAAATGATATTCTAGTTTAATATTTTTTTAAAAAAATGAGAGAAACATGAATAAAAATAATTGAAAAACAAAATTTAATAAAAAATTTATAATATCATTTGAATAGAGGGATTCATGCTATACTATTTCAAGGACAACATATACACCATATAAAAGTGAATTGGTGTATAACAACAATGATGTATCAATGGAAATGTAAATAGAGATGAAATCCCTTATAAAGACGGTATCTTTAAATTAAGGATATATCAATCACATAACTATGTGTGGAAAATATAAATACACCCAATATAAGTGGATATTAAGTGTAAATATATCAGAGTTCATTCACACATATTCATAGGACAACATATTCAACAAGTACAAGTTTTACCCAAGGAATTTAAATTGGGTTAAGAAGTTCCCTTGTAAAATTTCGACAGCCTAACGACACCACTATAAAATTCAGAAAATGCGGCGATGAGATAAAAAGTGGTATATAATCACTTGGAAAAAATTTTTACATTAATAAGTATATATAATAACACATCCCAACATACTAAGATGTAAATTAAATGACATAACATAAAGAAGTCTTTTAAAAAGAGGGTGGTGAAAGGTTCCCTTACCGGTTTGGTATCTTACAAAACATATGCCACATGAAAGAAGGATCATACAATGAAGATGTAAATGCTCATATATGAAATTATATTACACAAATAGTACAATTATTAGAAGTATATTGTTTCCCTCAGAATTCAGGGATGACCTCCTGGATGGGAGATTCAAACGTTCCGTTCGGTTTCTATCGGGTTTGTTCGTAGAACCGGAAACATCCAATGATTCCACATCCATTTGGACCGACTTTCCAAAGGTAGGCGCTCATTAGCTTGTGGACTGATGAGGCTTAGGAATTTTCATTGGTCGAGAGGATGGGAGTTCGGACTCATCACACCTTTTTGAGGGGAATTATTGTCTATTCTGGGACTCTCTTTATAGATTTAAGTTGTGTTCGTGAATCCTTATTACATTACCAAGTATAAAATGAGCTTTCCTTTAGTTTAACAATCAATGATTAAATATGTCATAAATTTAGAGAATCTTTTATATGTATTCGAGGTTCTTCATCAATAGAGAATCATATATATTTATTTAGAGATTCTTGGTCAATGGTATCCTTCAAAACATTTATATAAAAGTCTCTTGGTCATTATGATGACTAGGCTGGTTTTGAAGCCACTCAGTGGGGCACTTGAAGTTTATTGTCATTCAGAAGGACATGAATTATTTCAGAGTTGGGATAGAACCCATAAATGGGCTACCTACGTATCCTTTGTTTTGGAAAAGGAATCAGAACACACGTAGTTCGAGTAAGGGAGTATGGCGTTTACGACTGATGGCTCAAAGAAGGATGTCATAATTACTTTTACACTCTAAGATCACGTGAGTCATGGTCGGTGTGAGAAACAAGAGGTATTGGTAAAAATTAGACAATTGTGCCATGAAAGATGCAATCATAAGAAATGGTTTGGGGATTATGTATATATGACTGCCTAGATAGATGAAGGTTAAGGATTTACTTTTAGGGAGAAAATCCAGGAACAGGGTCCATAAAGGTATATGTGCTTCATGGAGATTTGAATACTCTTACTTGGGACTTATTCATGAAAAGGAAACCCAAATTAGGAGAGGATTGATAATTGGGTTTTACTCCTGAGAAGGAATCCCAGATCAAACGAAAACATGGACTGGTTAAAGAGAAATTAAGGGACTTGGGGCTTACTCCTGAGAAGGAAGCCCAAGATTATAACTGGGACTTATTCCTGAAAAGGAGACCCAGGTTAAGGATTAAGGTTTGGGTCTTAATCCTGAAAAGGAAGCCCAAATTAGAGGATATGGGGCTTACTCCTAAGAATGATGCCCAATATTTGGACTGGGACTTATTCCTGAAAAGGAGACCCAGGTTAGGGGACGTGGGGCTTATTCCTGAGAAGGAAGCCAAAGATTATGACAGGGACTTATTCCTGAAAAGGTGACCCAAGTTATGAGATTAAGGTTTGGGGCTTACTCCTGAGGAGGATGCCCAGATTTAGGAATTTTAAGAATTTGGGGCTTACTCTTGAGGAGGATGCCCAAGTTTAGAGGACTTAGGACTGGGGATTATTCTTGAAAAGGAGACCCAGGTTAAAGATTCTCTCATCTTAAAGGATGAGGTTGAATGAATGAACTCTCAATCTTTAGTGACATAAAGATATGTAAATCACTAGGTTTTGAGAGATATTCCATCGAATTCCATTCAGACAAGGAAGTCAAATCAAGAAATCATGCCATAAATGGATTTGGAGAGTATCTTAAAGACTGAATCTTGAAAAGAAAAGCTGTAATGGCTTAAGAGGGGTGAAATGGGCAAGAAAGGCACCGAAAAAGGTTGGGGCGCGCAAGGCTTGGAAGGCGCGCAGTTACTGCGGTGGCACACAAGTATTGGTCGTGCAGGTATACCTGCGCGACACGTGGGGTACTTGCACGATGGTCAACCAGCATTGAAATACTTGAGCGACTCTTTATTAAAGCCTTTAGAATCTTCTTGAGGTTCTTCCAGAAAAGGTATGCGCATGTTCTATCGAAGGGGTAAGGCGGCGTGCAAGTGTGACCACTTCCATTAAGGGTTAGCCACTCAGGCGCGCAAGTGTTGATGAGTTTCAACACTTAGTCCTTCCTCCCTCTCTTTATATCTTCCGTTCTAGGTAATAAATTACCTTAGAAGTGTTCTGGAAGCTTTAAGAAGAGACTTGGGCGTCCGGAGCTTCAATCCGAGTTTCTGGAAAAAGATCCTCCTGAATGGGGGGCCCACAGGGTCTATTTATAGGTAGGAGAAGACCCTGGGCGGTTACTGGGCAGTTATCACTTAGGTCACGCAAATCACTTGCACGACCATAAGGCGTCGTGCAAGTAGACTTGGACGACCACTTGGAGGAGCTCAAGTGTACTTGCGCGACCATGAGGGAACTTTCTCAACCTATGGGCAATGTTCTCCTTGTTCATCCCTTTGTCGATTTTTGATGTTTCTTCAAAAGATGAATCACTTTCGACTAAGGTATTTCCCTTTTTCAGTCGTTAGACTCTGTGACGGAAAGGAGCGTCAACATATATACATCACACAAAATAAAATAGTGGTAAATATAGCATGAATCTCACGGGAATAAAAAGTGAGATGTAACCCTTTACCAAGTTGTAATCAACTGAGTCATATGAACAAAATTTAATAACCACCAAATTAATCACAGAATAACGTGATTATAATAATAATCATGATAATATATATCAAATTTCAGTACACAATAAACCACATGCAATGAATAAGTGGCGAACAATGGAAATATCACGGAATTAAAAGTGAGATATGAAAATCCCTTACCTCGTTTTCCGACTTGACCCATTCATTCTTTAATCTCCTGAATAATAAACTAATGTTAATTTATACTTTCATAAGAACCTTTTTAAATTTTTTCATTACATATATATTACTTATTACCATGTTTTAAAGATTATGTAATCATTTAAGTTAATAATGGTGGTTTTGTTGATATTTAGTACTTGGTTAAATAAATGAACACCTAATAATTACAAGTTGTTCAAGTGGTAAGATATCCATTATCTTCAGAGTTGTATTAATGATTTATATATCTTATATATCATATATATCTAGTGTATACATGTATTTATAATAGTACATAACATTTAGAGGTATGAAATGAAATGCACCGTTCAGGGAGACGGTAAGTCGTTCGTACAAATGAACGCTACTTCCATTTCTATTAATTATTTTAATGAAATGGAAGACATAAGGATACATAGTTATATTATAATTAGAGCATAATATAATATACAATATTATTAACTCCATCATTTATACATCCCACATAAGTTATTAACGAGTCATATCACATTGTGGGGGCGGTAGTCCGCACTACCTCAAATGAGATTATCATATTTACCCACTATAGAAACCATAGAGTATTTATATAAATTGAAAAATATAGTATCATAAAGAAATAATAAGAATAATATATATCATATATAAATATAGTTCCATGATAATGGCCACCATGAGATGCGGTTGGAGATATTTGAACAATCATCATTTCGTGAGGCGTTAGTTTTCCGTCCACAGAAACATTATGTTCGTCACCAATTAGATGTAGGTGTATGTAACTGTATTTTGAATAGTTATAATAACAACATACTAGTATATTTAGGATACTTGTGTGGTTATGAAATAATGGAATAAAAAGAGTTTAGGGGTTGGAGAAGTAAAATAAAAGAAAACAATTTAAGAGTAAATGTTACCTTTAATTTGGGTAACTCCCTTTGTATTGAACCAAAGGACTTCTGGAAGTTCCTTCTGCATAAGGTAAGACTTCTAGGAGGCGTATATGGATGTAGGGAGAATAACTGGTCATAGGTTGGATGATCCAAATGTCTTGAGAGTTTTGTGGAATTGTTTAGAAGTGGTCTTCTTTTTTTAATGGAGAGGAGGGGCACTTTAGGAAAGCGTGATAATATTATTTTATTATATATTGATATTCGGTTTCTAATGGACCACAAATAATTAACATATAATATAAGATGACTAATAGTCTAAATAATATCATCCAATAGTAATTGGACATGTTTTGGATTTTATTTTAATATTTATAATCTTATTTTTTAAAATCTTTTATTAATGAGGTAAATTCTACATCATTATTGTGTCATAAATAATTTAATTTATGTGATTTCTAAAAATTATAAAAAAATACCATGATTTAGGAAATCCCGTTATATTTCCAATGAATATTTATAGTCAAAAATATAATTTAGATGACATTATATAAAAAATAATTTACTAAAACAATTTTGTTTATTTCATTTTTACCATTACATTAAATTAATTAATATAAAGTGACATTAACTTTCATAAGTGGATCCATGTGTTCCTAAAATAGACCCAAAGATTTCAATGGTCATCCATTACCCATATTATAAAGTTATGAAAAGTGTTAAGATAATTTTGAATTATTATAATATTCTTTTAACCTTGAATTACCCTATTTACCTTTAACCGCGGTAAATAAAATTCAAATGTTAATATTCACCTAAATTATTTTCATCTTATTGAACCAAATTTTACTTATTAATAACAACCATGTATGTCAGATTTCTAAAATTAAATTCATAGGAATGGTAAATTTTTATTTAAATGAAAAATTAAGTTTTTTTAACAACTACTAAGTGGTTTCCATATTCATCAAAAATTGATGTTTTTCAGAAAAATATCAAAACATCAAACTAAGTTATATTTTGTATTATGAATTCAAAAATTATTTCTATTTTACCAAATATTAAACCTAGAAGTGGCATTAATTAATTTTAAAATTAATTCCCGTTATCATTACAAATAGCGTGTTTTTATGAAATAATAACTATCAAAATATTGATATTTGTTTATGTCGAATTTCAATGTGAAATTAATTTCAATGAACAAAATTGGATTAAATGGTAAAAATATATTATAATTAAACTTTAAAACAAATTAAAAAGATAATATAACCATATAAATAAATTATATTAAAAGGGACTTTTGAATTAAAATACACTATTTTTCACTATTCATTAAAAAATGAATTTTATCAGAAAAATACCAAAAAATTACCCAAAGTAAAATTTGATTTCCCCATTCTAAAGAAGGATTTTATTCTGTTTATTAGAATTTATTAAAATGAAAAAAACTACATTTAAATATGTTTCTCCATTAAAAGGCACAAATCGACCTTTTAATGTAAAGTATGCTTAAAATTATATTCATTCACATTTTAAGCCTCTAAATTTTATTTGATAAATGTAAATACATTTAACAAACATGTACAATCATATTTTTGTTACCTTAATTCATTCACACCAATACAATGGCTAAGAGTTAACTACCGTTTAAAAAAATAATATTATATTATTAGTGTGCAGCGTAATATTTCAAAGAAACCTGTTGTTGCGTATCAGGTATGATATCGTACATTGTAACCCCTTTAAAGTAAAATTAATATTTAATTCAAAAATATTAATAAATATGAAAATTTCATATTCTTCATTTATCCGGGATGTTACATCCTTCCCCCCCTTTTGGGAATTGCATCCTTGTAAATTTAAAATTGGGCTCGAGATCTTCATTGAAAGCCCCACATCAAAAAAAAATTCAATAAAACTATCAAATTAAAATGAGGGCAGAGAATTACAAAGGTTAACTGAGACAACAGATACAAGGATTCCATGAAAACATGGATATGGAGGAGAAAAAAAACCATCATGTTCTGATGGAGAGTGATAGAAAACATGTTTAGGAGAATGTTAACCACCAGAAAATCACAAACTTGTGATGGGTTAAATAGTCATTGATTCCCCAGTAAGAAAAGTTAACAGAAGAGGTTTTTGTTTTAAGTTACATTTCGTTGAGGAATTTATTTATGAGATTAACTAAATACATAAGGAAAAATACATACTTTTCATGTAGATGTTCATCTTTTACTATATTTCTAACACAAACACATATTTTCTCCAAACTATGAGTATTCATTATTATTTTTTTCACATTAAGAGCGCTATAATCTACTTCGAGAGAATCACATAATCCAAAAAAGATAAGCTATATATTTCCAATGTCTTTAGACCATAACCAAAACCAGAATGGTTAGCACCAGATTAGATAATCCCCAAAAAGGGTTATATTTTACAAAAATAAAAACAACACTTAATCACCAAAATTTTTCAAAACAAAACTCAATGTTCAACAAAGACCATTCACTAAACAGATGTCCATTAAATTCATCAAAGTAATAAAAATTAGGATTGAAACCCAAATCTCAAAAGGATCTAATCACATAGTCTTCTAAGATAAATCTTATAATTTATCTCCAAATAACATCAGTTACTCTTAAAGTCTCGTATTAAACTTTCATTAATCTAATCACATATCCTCCATGATTGGTTAATCATTTCTATTGATAACACAAAATCTACTTATTATAGATTCATAAAATCATCTGACTAAAATGAATTAGTCATACAAACCATGAACTTCACGTAGTCCAGTGGTAGGCAATAAATACAAGTGTCACATTGGTTGTGGGTTCAATTCCCGCAGCTTTGTCCGAACTGACGGGTTGTCACATGGTCTGTCTGTTGTATTTTTTTCAAAAACAATATTATTTTACAGCATTATAAAAAAGAGATAAATTTATCAAAAATAACCATAACATGTTTTAACCACCAAGGGTTTCTAATAATGTTCATTTTGTATCTTAAAAATGTATTACCCTATAATTTCCTCAAATTCAAGGATCATATAAACCCAAATGGTTATTTATAACTATATCCACAAGTGAAAATATAATTATTCTTTTATTAATATTTTCATATATCAAACTTCAGGGTCACACATACTATAAAAATTCATCTAATGTAACTCACATCATTAAAAGAGCCTTAATACTTTTATGAATTTCCCCATCCTAAAATCTACCATAACACTTGAATCCCATATATGTTGACTTCTTACTCATTCAAAATTCATCATGATCCATTAACCATTCCTTTTTAAATTTTTCTGATATACTTGTTTCCTACAAGAAAAATTACGAATCATATCATATGATTCAAAAATGTCATAACATATGTTATGAAATAATCCATAATTTTAAATGGTCATTGTCCATTTTTCATCCCCAAACGGAATGGAATAATGTATTGGTAAACAAATATTTGTTCGATCTTGGTGATCACATTCCCGAAAGTTCTTTGTAGGATATGTGTTTGTATAATGACCATGTACACCACATTTAAAACATTCAATTCATCCCTCAGAAAGAAATTCTTTCCCTTTCCTAGAGTCAACTGGATGATTCCTTTTTCCATGGTAGGTTCTTTCTTTATTTCCTTCATTTCTACATCTATATAATCTTTATGTCCCTATGTAACATTTTCCTAGGTGTTTCTTTCCACATTCGTGACACATAGGTTTTTGAAAATACATACCTTTATGATTATTACCTGAACTTACGTGGGGATTTGTTTCTCTCATAAATGATGCCATATAAAAATATCTAAGGTTCATGTGGTCAATAATGACTCCAGATAGTTGGTTAAGAATTACCATAATATTTCTCATTTCAGCTCCGATTTCATCCAGTTTCTCATTCCGAAAACCATCATTGCTTTCTTCAAATCCATTGTTACTTTGATGCCTCCTAGATCCAACCATTGACTAAAACCAGAAAGTTAAGTGTGAGTATATTAGTAAAATCGTCATATAATATCTTATGAGGAGGGTAAATTCTAAGATACACTTATTCATGTTATATTAAACTCATTCACTTTATCTAAAATAACAATGACACTTTCTAAAATCCTAACCATTATGGTATTGTTACTTAGGATTAAAGAATATCGTAACCTCTAATGTTATCTAAACAGACCTCTGATACCAACTATAAGGACCATGCCATAAACCGTACATAATATTGAATTAAATGAATAATTCACATTAAGGATCTTTTCAGGTTTAGATTTTTATAGAATTAGGACATAACTATTACATCTCATAAGATTACAAAGTAGACACTTCTAACCAGTATCCATTTTATTCATAAAAAAAACTCTTCAAAAAATTCATGTCTAGTTCCATATTTAATATAGAATGACTTCTCCTTGATCCCATCCTTGACCATATTCCACATTATGTCTTATGGAAAACATTTCAAAAACAATGGATGAGCATAAAAAGCTCAGTATGGGATATACAAAGAAGGAAAACCGTTAGTTTTTCAAAACAACAAGTAAACCATGATTTCTTTAACATAATTAATACTTTTCACCTTTATGAAGTAGCAAATACTCTTCAGTGACTAAAAGATCACTACTTACCTTTTTGTAACGAAAAGAATACCATAAAACCCATATAATTAACACATAACATATAAAGGTAACTTGGGACAAAAATATACATAAATGGAATAACCATACGGTCTACTTCCACATATATCACTAAATGGAATAGCCATACGACCAACTTCCATACCCAAAGGATTGGAGGTTATAACGTAACCAACCATCCTTTTTTTCACTACACCACATGTCATATGGTTTATCACATAACCACCCATCAAATTTCCATGAACCACCAGAGCACATAAAATATTGAAAATATAAACATTTCACTAATAACATTTCAATTAAAGTCATAAGATGTAATTTCAAGATGTTGAAATAATCAATCAATTTTCATAAACCATTTAAAATGAATTTTCTGAATCGAAGTGTCCCATACCACTTTGAATATTTTAATGGAATTATAATTTGAAAAAATTAATGTCCATATAAATAAATACTGAAAACCATTTTTAAAACATGGAAATTAAAGATATATATTTAGATTAATAAATATTTAAAACATTAAAAATGATATTTTTTGTTGAAGAGTTTTTAACAAAATGGGACACTCTTGAATACAAATAATTAAGGAACAACATTTAATAAAAAATTTATAATATCATGTAAATAAAAGAATTCATGATATAATACGTCAAAGACATCATATACACCATATAAGAGTGAATTGGGTCATAACAAAACAATGAAGTCTCAATGGAAATGTAAATCGAGATGAAATCCCTTATAAAGACGGTATCCTTAAATTAATGATATATCAATCACATAATTTTTTGTGACAAATATAAATACACCCAATATAAGTGTATATTATGTGTAAAACAATCATAGTTCATTCACACATATTCCTAGGATGACATATTCAACATGTACATGTTTAACCCAAGGAATTGCAATTGGGTTATGAAGTTCCCTTGTAAACATTCGACAGCCTAACGACATCACATTAAAATTCAGAAAGTGGGTTGATAAGATAAAAATGGTATCTAATAACTTGGACATAAAGTTTAACTAAATAAGGATATATAATAACATATCCAAACATAATAAGATGTAAATTAAAAGACATAACAAAATGAAGTCTTTTAAAAAGAGGGGTGTGAATGGTTCCCTTACCGATTTGATAACTTACAAAACATACGCCACATGAAAGAAGGATTATACAATGAAAATTTAAATACTAATAAATGAATGTATATTACACAAACTGTACAATCAAGGGCAGTATATACACCACATAAAAGAAAATAGTGGCATATATAGCCTGAATCACCCGAGAATAAAAAGTGAGATGAAACCCTTTACCACGTTGTAATCAACTGAGCCGTATGAAAAAAAGTTAATAACCACCAATTTATTAACAGAATACCATAAATATAATGATAATCATGATAATATAATTCAAATTTCAGTACCCAATACAACACATGCAATGAATAAGTGGTGAACAATGGAAATCTCGTGGAATTAAAAGTGAGATAAGAAAATGCTTTACCTCATTGTCCAACAGGACCCGTTCGGTCTTTAATCTCGTGAATAACATATAATGTTAATTTATACTTTCATAAGATCATTTTTAAAGATTATTATTCCTTTTATATTACTTATTACCATGTTATAATCATTTTGTAATCATTTAAGTTAATAAAGGTCGTTTTGACGATATTTGTTACTAGAGTAAAAAAATGAACTCCTTATAATTAAAAGTTTTTCATGTGGTAAGATATCAATTATCATAAAAATTTTATTAATGATTTAGATGTCATTTATATCATATATATCCAGTATATACAGGTATTTATAATAGTACATAACATTTAGTGGTAAGAAATGAAATGCACCGTTCAGGGAGACGGTAAGCCGTATGTACGCATGAACACTACTTCCATTTCTATTAATTATTTCAATGGAATTAAAAACATAATGATACAAAGTGATATTATAATTCCAGTGTAATATTATATAAAATTTTATTAAATCCATCATTTATACATCCCACATAAGGCACTAATGAGTCATATCACTTTGAGGGGTGGTAGTCTGCACTTCTCTAATAAGATTTTCATATTTACCCACTATGGAAATCATAATGTATTTATATAAATTAAAAAATAAAGAAGAATAAAAAATAATAAACATAATATATATCATATATAAATGTAGGTCCATCATTATGGCCACCATGAGAGGCGGTTGGAGATATTTGAACAATCATCGTTTGGTGAGGCCTTAGTTTTCCATCCATAGAATCATAATGTTTTTCACCTATTATATGAAGGTATGTGTAAGTGTAGTTCAAATACTTCTCATAACAACATACTAAGATATTTAGAATACTGGTGTAGTTACAAACGAAAGGAATAAATATATTTTAGGGGTCAGAGAAGTAAAATAAAAGAAAACAATTTAAGAGAAACAGTTACCTTTAATTTGGGTAACTCCCTTTGGTTTGAACCAAATGACTTTTTGAAGTGCCTTCTGCCTAAGGTAAGGCTTCAAGGAGGACGATAGGGATGTATGGAGATTATGTGTTTAGAGTTTGGATGATCCAAAAGGCTTGATAGGTGTGTGGAATTGGTTATAAGTGGTCTTTTTTTATAATGTAGAGGTGGGGCTCTTTAAGGAAGTGTGATAATATTATTTTATTATATAATGATATTCTGTTTTAAAAAATCCAAAAATAATTAAACACTATGATACAATGACTAATTGTATAAATAACATCATTAAATATTAATTGGACAGGTTTTGGATTTTATTTCAATATTTATAATCTTATTTATTTAAATCATTTATTAATTAGTGAAATACTACATCATTATTGTGTCATAAATAATTTAGTTTATGTGACGTCTAAAAATTATAGAAAAACACCATGATGTAGGAAATCACCTTATATTTACAATGAATATATAAATTTGAATATATAATTTATATAACACCATATAAAAAATAATTTACTAAAAGAATATTTTATGTCATTTTGGAAATACATTAAATTAATTAATCTAAAGTGTCATTATCTTTTATAAGTGGCTCCATGTGGTCCCAAAATAGACCCAACGATTAAATGGTCGGAAATTACTAATTAAATATGTTTAGGAGAAGTGTTAAGGTAATTTTTAATTATTATAATATTCTTTTAACCTTGAATTAACCTATTTACTTTTAACCATAGTAAATAAAATTCAAAAGCTACTATTCATCAAAAATTATTTTCTTCGTATTGAACCAAATTTTACATGTTTATAAAAACCATGTATGTCAGATTTTTTAAATTCAATTCAAAGGAGTGGTAAAATTTCATTTAAATGAAAAAGTTAGTTTTTTTATCCTCTACAAAGTGGTTTCACTATTCATAAAATATTGATGTTTTTCTGAAAAATTCAAAAAATTCACCCTAGGATATATTTGATATTCCGAATTCAAAAATGATGTCTATTTTACCAAATTATATACATATAAGTGGAATTAATTAATTTTAAAATTAATTCCCATTATCAAAACAAATAGCGTGTTTTTACGAAACAATAACTGTCAAAAGATTGATACTTGTTTATGTCAAATTTCAAAGTGAAATTAATTCCAATGACCATCATTTGATTAAATGATTAAAATATATTCTATTTAACCTTTAAAAACAATTAAAAAAATAATCTATCCATATAAATAAATTATATTAATAGGTACTTTTGAATTATAATACATTAATTTTGACTATTCATTAAAAATTGAAATTTGAGAGAAAAATACCCAAAAAATACCCAAAGTAAAATTTGATGTCACCATTATAAGAGGGCTTTTTTTGGTCAACTAGAATTTATTTAAGTGAACAAAAATATATTTAAAGACGTTTCTCCATTAAAAGGCATTAAATTGACCATTTAATGTAAATTATGCTTAAAATTGGATTCATTCATATTTTAAGCCTATAACTTTTATTGGATAAATATAAATAAATTTAACAAACATGTATAATAATATTGTAGTTAGTTTTGATCATTCCTGCGAATACAACGGCTAGGAGTAAACTACCATTTAAATTAATTATATTATATTATTAGTGTGCAACGGATGATTTCAAAGAAACTCGTTGTTGCGTATCGGGTAAGCTATCGAACATAGAAACCCCTTTAAAGTAAAATTAATATTTAATTCACAAATATTAATAAATATGGAAATGCCATATTTTTTCATTTATCTTGGATGTTATATAAATACACACATTTATAACGTGATCACTTTCTTGAAAATATCATTTCAAACAACATTTATATAATAAATATTTGAGACTTGAGACATATGAACAAGGTAGAGTATTCTAGGAGGTAAAAATGGTAGTGTTCCATGAAGTATCTCCATGAAAATCATTTGGATTGGAGGGGTGTAAGTGTCACCTATAATAAGTGAATAAATGATGACTCATGTGAATTCTCAATACCATTCAATGATATTTTACTACTTTTATAGGGCCTGAGACCCTAAAAATATTAAATATTAGAGATTCAGGTGATCTTGGGTTGATAAATACTCTAAAAATTAACCCGTATTCTAATCATGTTTTTAGTAATTTACAATTAAACTTCATTTAACCAAATTAAAATTTAAAATTAAATAATTATTAATTTTATGGTAAAACTTTTAATAAACAAAAAATCAATTTTTTAGAACAATGATATTTCTACAATTATGGGTTCTATAAAATGTTGAGAATTTATTAGTAAATTAATTATACTTAATGATTATATATTATATTTTATAAATTATATTGGAATCATTATTTTGAAGACATAATTATATTTTATTAGATAATAAATCTACTATATAGTTAAATAAGATTTTTTAAATAATGGTTTTACAATTATTATGACTAATAATACCAATCTTAGTAACAATTATTTTATTCTCAAAAATAAAATGATTCTTAATATGTTATTTGATCATGTTGAACTAAAATATTATATCCATTTTTCATTAATTAATATCTATATATTGTGATAATTTATTTTTAAGTTTAATATAATAAACAAATTTTTTGAGTGAAATATTACTTATTATTAATAAATGATGTACATGTATTTTATAAATTCAAAATCATAAATGTTTTTGAATTTTATTTTATTATATATATATATTAATGAAAATTGATTCCTTGCATTTTCATCATTCTGGAATTATAATAATGTCATAAAATTTACAATTTTAGCAATATCATAATTTTTTTTCTATATTCTTCTAAAAATAAATAATTTTTTATGAATATCCAAAATATCTTCCTAATATATTACAGTTTTCAAAAATGAAAAAATTTAGAACATTTTTTCCAATTAAAATTTTAAAACATGATAATTTATGTATTAAAAAATATAACAGATATAAAATTAAACCTTTATTAAAATAAAAATATAATTTTATAATATTAACTATTCTTATTCTTATTTCCTCTCCATTTAGAATTTTATATGAAATAATATGTTACCTATATTAGAGACTTATTTATACAATAATTTATCTATTTTCGTAAAATAAAACTCAAAAACATATTATTTTAACAATGTTTTTATTTTAAAGAAAAAATCAATCTTATAAGATATATATATACAATACATGAATTTCCATCACTACCTTAGTACTAATTGTGAGCAATATTTATATTTAAAAATTTAATAGACATTCCATTTATGTATATTTTTCCCCTTAATCCTATGGATTCATTTTTTATATAACATTACATCGTTATGGGATTCATGTGAAGGAAGATACTAAACATATTTAATTGTAAGGGAATATTTAAATTCATAGGGTTTTACACATTTTTCAACGTAACATCACAAATAATCTTATTAAGGAATGAAATTTCAATATCTAATGAAATAAATATGCACTAACATCCTCTTAGGGGAAGGAACCATTGATATTTTGTTACGTAAATGGTATCACAAATACTAATATATCATATGAGGTATTCTCAATATCCAATATTTCACTCAAACTAATAAAACACTAGGTATGTCCCATGGATCATGATATTTAACTCAACCATTTCCTAAAATTACCATTTTGATGAGTGAATCTAAATATAAAACATATCAAACTAACTAATCATCTAAAAAATAGGTTATGCCCAATGGATACTCCATGTAATTTATGGAATTACAAACAATAAGGGAACTACAATTCGAATGTAAATTTTAAACAACTTAAAAAGGATGATCCACACCAATAAATTGTTCATCTCAAGGAATTATGTGCATACATGATGTATAAAATTTTTATATGTTGTTTTTTGAATTAATTGAAATTTTAATCCTTTCATATATGTTTACCCACCAAATCAGCATAAAGGACCATAAAAACATTCTATACCTCAACCACACCCCATATGTTGTGGTATAATACAACATCACATACCAAATCCTAAAACTCATAAGATCTTATTATCCTATCATTTAGGAAGGGGGAACTACCATTTTTTTCAATGTAACAATACAAGACTAAGGATAACATAATGGATTTTCTCAAACCAACCCCCAGGGGTTACTCACATTGGTCACCATCTATCCAACAATTCCAAAATTAATTGATTTATCTCCGAAAATTTTATACATTACCAAAACATCTCTAATTCTTAAACTTACCATGAATGAGTAACTCCAATTCAAAAATTATCAAAGAGAAAAATTCCATATCACTTTCTAGAATCATCCATGATTTCATAATGAATATGTAATTTTATTTATACCTACCTTTGAATGGGTCTATTACATCAATGTGAACCATCTTGGGAAATCATATTCCTAAATAATAACATTATTCTGCCAACTCATTCACACATATTCACACCATTCCACACATTCATACATATGTATTTTAATTTAGTGAAGTATTCATATATATCATTTATCATTGGGAAACATGGAAATAATAATGTAAAACTACACAATGGAATAAAAAATCTATCCATACATTTTCTAATACCATTATGTGTTCATTCTATTATCTTATGGCCTGAACGTTCATTCCAAACCACATTTTGAATTGACCCAAAGGAAATTTGATGGTTTTGGATAATTTCGGCACTGAATCTTGGCCTATTCGACCTTTCTCTTCATTGGATTCCTATAATATTATTATAGACACAATCTTGGTCTTGTATGAATTTATTTGTGGTGGTTTTGGAGAGTGTTGGTGGATTTGATTAGTTTTTGAGTGCGTATCCGCTGGGCATGTTTACTGCATTGATTTCTAATTGAACTGGTGGTGGCATGTGTTCTGTATTAGTTTCATTCGTCTTATATATATTTTCATTTTTGGTGATATTATTTTAGGTGGTGATAAACACATAATGATGCATCTCCATTATTATGATGGTGATGACCTGGTGAGTTCCTTCGAAAAATGTGTTATTTAATGTCAGAATAGTTTTTCCAAGGGGTATGTACAACTGTGTACATCAAAAATTTCTTGGTATTTTTAGTCAGGTCTGTTATTAGGTGTTTTTTTCATGAGAGGATTCATTTAGTTGGAGTCTTCTGGTGGCCTTATTTGATCATTGTGTTGTCTGGTTGGTTCAAATTTCTTGGTACTAGTTGGTGAAGGTTTCATTGGATCAATGCTGTGCTGAAGTTAAATTTTTTAGTTCTATAGTGGTTGTTTTTAGGGTTGTATTATAGTTAGAGGGATTTAATTATTTCTTTAAGGATTGTGGCTTCAGTGGAGATACCCCATGGAGATTCGATTTGTGTTTGGTATTTCCAAGTTTGAGTGGGACGGTGGTGGGATCAACAAGATGTCATGGGTTCTTCATGTTCACCCTTATGAAATTGTTGATTGAAATGTGAATTTTTATTATCCCTGGTTTTTCATGGCTTCTAAATTTATTTATTTATTTTTTTGGCATTGTGTGGATCTTTATAAACCTAAAAATATGAACTTTTAAAAATATAAAACACTTCAGTGGGGATAATGATGATGAAAGAGACTCTGTAAAATAATGTATCCTACCTCGACTGAAGATATTCCTATTATAAAATTTCAAAAACCCTTAATGAATTTAATCCAATTTTATCTGATACTATACCCATTAAATTGAGACTGCAACAACTTCCATAGGGAAAAAATTAAATAAGTAAATATTATATGTAATTTATAGGTTTTATGTATATAGTTTTTACAACAAAACCATTAGAGAATCAATGAATTAGTCACCAAAATGCATAATTGTGTTGAAACCAAGAGAAATGAGTTGTCAATAGTTTTCAAAATGTAAGAGAGCGTAAGATACACAACCTTCCAACACTATGTACGTAAATACAATGATTACTAATATTAACTTAAAAAAATATATATATATATATAACATAATGAAAATATCATGATATAATTGATTAATTATGGAATGATTACTTCTTCTCAATATGTATTCTACTATATTAACATCATAGACACATGGTATAAGATAAATTAATAAAAATCCATTGAATAATATTTGTAAACTTATTACTTATAATTTTCAAATTAATTTATAATTAACAGAATAATGATAAGGATTATAATTGATAAAATATATCCATTAATCTAAGAAAAATACCCACCCAATAAAGATATATTCTAGAGGTTCTATGATGTAAAAATAAGGATGCAGAACATAAATTCCCACATATTTTATGCCAAAAATAGGAAGAAGCATGTAGATTTCATAATTATTATAAGAGTAAATATCATCATACCCTTAGTTGAATTTGTAAAAACATTATTCTCCCTAACTCATCTGATAAACATTAAATATCACTACCCTCACATATCTTAGAACATATATGTATTGTGGTTTCCATTACACATAGAGAAATTTAATAATTTCATTGTCCATATAAATCAACCACCATGTATCAAACCCCTATTTATAACAATAAATGACCTAAAAATTAGTATTCTATTAATTCCCCAAGAGGAATCCAATGAATTCATTGGAATCATTCACTCTACAAATATCTCATCACATTATATCCATCGTAGATATTGACTCTTATGTTCTCGGAATTAAACATTTTTAAATGTGAAATTATTTATATTGGAACCAAAATTCTTGGGATATAGAAAATTTTCCAACTCAATAATTCCAATTTTTCTTGGTTATCCATTTACCCTTTTAGAATGGTACTCGATATATTCTAAAAAATATATTGTAACTTAAAAACTACAAATCATATTATTATATTCATCCTAGACATCCAATTAATTTCAATAAATAAAATTAGAAAACAAATTACAATAAAGCACATAATTATACCCTAATATATTCTATTTACTTGATTCTCCATACAAACTAACTCACCATCTAACAAATGGACACTACATAACATGTAAAATATTATACAAGTTATCATCAAATAATTGGGACAACAATATATATATAATTTTTTTAATTTGACCTATATCTTTTTAGCATATAATTAATTGATTTGTTACAAACATTCATCCATAACTATTTTCATCATTCAGAAGTCATGGATGTCCTTTAAATATAAATCTCGACCCACCTCAGACATAAAATTTCTAACAATTCATCACATTTATCTCTAAAATCCAATCATACTTTCAATTTATGAATCCAAATACGAATGTTAATTATCTAAAAATATCCAAACTAATTACTAATCTAAAATCCCCTATATCTTTCAAACACATTTACCACATATCTAGGTATATTTTCCCCTAAACCCTTTATAGATTCACTCCAAACCCAAAACCAAAATATCGATCACTTGACTCATAACCAGTTATAAAAAAGGATTTTCCTCATGCATTAAAATCACCTTCTAAATATTAAAACATAAAAAAGAAATATAACTATATTACTATAGAACTTCAGCCCATAAAAATTATCCTATATTGATACAATTTTTAACATGGTCCACATTAACCTTGGAATCACCAATTGAAAATGTATGTTATGTTTTTCAATACATGAATCCCTGAATATTGACATCTTACTACATGATCAATCAAAAAATATCCTTTCCTTAAACATAATTCATTAGTCATGATGTCCGCCCGATTGTCTCTTATAAACAATTCAATGTTAGGGCGCTCTACTAATGTGTATTGCATCACACATGTTGAATCCTCAGTGGCGATACTTTGTAATGTTTAATTGTTTTTAGAGGATTATGTTTTGATCGAGGGGTTTGTTTTCAGATCACAATTGATATTTATTGATTGATTTATCAATTTAATAAAGTTTGGGGTGGTTTTATCATTATAGATTTATTTTTTTGATATCATTGATATTTTTATTATATTACATTAAATTAACACCCACATTAAAAGATTACATTGATAGGAATTCCCAAGTGTTATGACTTTAATCCAATACTTAAAATATATTTGTGTTCAAATCTTAATCATAGATTGTTTATGGTATTGTATATATGGTTTTAATAATCCATCGAAACCAAACTTTATAAAAATTAGGTCATTAATTCATGACATTCTATTTTTAACACACACAATGTTAATTTAAAGAATTTTCATTGAGAAAAAGATCTCAATCACTTAACATCGCAAAATTATATCTCACCCCAATGGTATATTCACTCAGATATTTTTTATGTTAATAATCTTGTTGTAATATTTATGATTATGAATTATAAATTTTATAAAATTAAAGGGACAAGATAAGAGTAGTTTGCTAAACACACATAAATATAGTGATGTTATTGTTAAATACCGAATTTGGATGGAATGACAAAGAGGATGAGAGAATAATTTTAAACATGATTTTTACTATTTAATGAACATTAATATTAAAAAATAGATCGTTTATATGAATTATATTTTAAGAAGAAGAAACATGCATTAAAATTCTATTGAAATGAAAATACACAATTAGAGGAGAGGAGTCGAGGAATGTTATATCAAGCGAAAAATTGAGTATTGAAGGCCCCCCCAATACATTTTTCAAATATTTGGTCATACCAATGTATTATCCTCAATTCTAAAATTTAAACCCCTTGATAAGAGAAGAAGGGGATGTACATATAGCCCATTGAGGTAGACTGTTTTCCTTCCAAGCCATGTGCTCTACTTAGATTGACAATTAGCAAAAATCAGAAATCCAAATTTGGAGATAGAACATTTTGAAATGTTGTAAATAATAAATCAGACAGTCTACCATAAAAATAGAATCAATAAGACTTATATATCCAATTTTATGGAATTTTCAATAAAAAATTCTAAACTGTCCATTTCTACAGATGATTTTTCGAAGGCCAAATAGTTAATGTCTTTTTTAATAAGAAAATGTCAACAATTTCAATCATCTATTCAAAAATTTAGTCCATATAAATATCTTATTTCAAAATGAAAAATATCAATTTGATATAATTTCTCTTTCTATAGAAATTTCAATATTGTTGTGTTGATTGGAATTCCGGGACAGAGTGGTGGGTTGGATTTAAATAAATCAGTTGGGCGGATTTTTAGTGGATGTGGGACTTGAAATTTTTAATCAATAAGAATGGAATATAACCCTGACCATTTTTTTTGGAATCATAGATTTTGGACATATGAATCGGGCCCAGTAATATTATCTTCATTGATGGTCCATTTTATTCATAGATTAGGTGGGCCTTCTTGTGTGGTACATATGACTCTTACTATTTCCGAATTAGACAATGATTCATTCTAATGATATGTTCGAAATTGAATAAATAATCAAAAAAAATAAGAAAAATGAAATTTGGATAATTAGTGTGATATTTATAAGATAAATTGTAAACATACACAATTGGAATACTTTAAATAATTCTCAAAAATAATATTTACTAATAGAGCATTAGTATCTCAAACCAATTATGAACATTTAAATGAAATTTACCGAAATTAGTATTCAAAATGTTTAGAATAAATGAATAACATAAACTCACCCAAATATTATATTTTTAATTTCATCATGTGCAACAAAAAAACATTACAAAATTATTCTTAGTCACCAAAAAATATTAAAATATTGTTCTCACCAATTAGGGGAGCATAAACCATTCCACTCATCGATATTGAACTCCTCCGAAAAAGTTTGTAGAACAACATTATCAAAATTCATTTTCATTCTCGAATTTATAAATATATAATGTAAACACTCAAAACTCATACCTATCATGATTATAAAACTTTATTTTTGGAGGTTTACTCATTCACCAAAAAAAGTTTAAATTATATAATTTGGAAGAGCCCTCGCCTACAATTCCCTAACCTAAAGTGTAGAAGAGTCAAGATGAAATTTAAAGGGGTTTTTATATGGTTGTTGGGTGGTCGGAATTTAATGTCCATGAGAGAGGAGAGGAGGGGTAAAACATTAGCATGGGAAAAATGAATTTTTTGTGAAATGAAACATGGATGGAAATTGAAACAAATGTTTACAAGTGTATGATTGTGTGAATAAAGACAAAATGAAGGAAATTTTTTTTAAGGGAATGATAAGATGGCCTATTTAAAAAACAAAAAACTTCTCCCAATTACATGAGCTTTATTTTTTAATTTATTTTATTTTTTTTCTTTTTATCAAAAGATTAACATGAAAAAAATATCACACTCATCTCCCAACTAATCATTGATCTCCTCACAATAATAATTATAATAGTTTCCACAAATGAAAAAAGTGTTTTTTATTTTTTTTATTTTTTTATTAGTTGATCTTGAAATAAATATCACACTCATCCACCAACCCATGATTGATCTCATCATAAAACTAATTTAATTATGTATAACAAGATCAAAGGTTCGGGAATATTGAGTTTTAACCTACCCAAGACACAACCCAATATAATTTGTTTTCAATTTTTTGAATATTATTCATTAAATTTGAACAAGATTTCATAAACATATATATTCTCCCAAAACTCCCTGAATTAAAACCTCACCCTCACAAAATAAATTTGATGCTTTCCCTCAATAATATGATGACACAGTGAAAATTATTAAAATGGAACCCAAAGACAAAATCTCTTCTCCCATACTTAAATTTAAATAAATAATGAAAATTTAATCCATGTAGATGTTGTGTTGGATAAGGTATTGAGATTTTAAAGTGGATATCAAAGAAAAGGATTTTATAGGCTTAGAGGGACTTTCAAATTAATTATTAATGTAAATATAATGGGTGGATATTTAGCTAGTGTGATTCTAATAAGTATCATAAAATGACTCTTTAATATTAGTGAACACATAAGTAGGAAATTCAACCCGATGGTCTAAAACTAAATACTCAGAATGAAGGGTGAAAAAACACACAATTTGAGAAGATTTCCATAGGATTCCTTAGAATGAATGATAATGGTGTTCCTTATTATTAGAGAAATCATATTCCAATTATGAAACTGAGAATTCTAAATATGTTGTTTTTGACACAAGACTCATTATCTTAATTAATTATAAAAATTAAAAACATTATAAAATAAAATTTTCTATTTCACTCCAAAAAATGGTTTGAAAAAATTTCAAAAGTGGTTTTTGAGTAAGTATGACCTTATTTATATTTTTTTTGGATTTTTATTTTTATTTTTGTGTTTTTAAAATACACACCCACACAAAATTGAAAGACAGAATAAAAAAATTGATGATGGAAGGGGTAAAAACATGAAAAATTTGAATTAAAATAAAAAAAGGATAGAGGGATACAGAATAATAGATAAACATGGAGTTAATGGGAAATAGTCTCCCCCTAGTTTTGATTTGGAGGGTTGTCGTCTCTAACTGGTGATGGGTCAGTGGAATTTTTAGATGTTATGGATGTTGAGGTCATTCCCAGGATGTGATTCCTCTCATGGTGATTGTTTTAATTATGTCCATTTACCAGGAATTTAATTTTGGAAGATGGTACTTGAACATGAATTTCAGTAAGTTGGTAAACATGAGAAACAATAAACGGACCTTCCAAACTATAATTAAGCTTACTTCGGTGAAGCTGAATTTGTGAGTTGGAGAGCAATTCCTTTTCAAATCAATGCAATACCTTTATCAGGATGTGTTTCCTAGGGAGTACATTAGACTTTCCTTTGGACATATTGGAATTATCCTATGAAAAAAAGAATAATATCCTTTAATTTACTCATCAACAAAAATATTTCTTTCACCCTAATTTTCACAATAAAAATTACAATTTTCACAGTCCAAAATGAATTATTGTGGATTTCAACTAGAAAATGACATGATTGGAAAAAATTATTCTAAACAGAGACATCCTAATGGGTTTTCTAGGATGTTTGATAAGCCCAATGTGCTTTACTAGGTCTCTCAAGACAGTCTTTTTGTTTGGGCATAACAATTCTCTAAAGAACTTTTTTCACTACACTATTATAAATTTCCGCCAAGCCATTTTTTGGGGGTGATATGTAGTTGATGTTTTATGTACAACACCATTCTTTTTCAAATTATATTCCATAATTCCATTACAAAAATGGTATCCTTTGTCACTAATATAGTAATAAGGAGTTCTAATCTATGGAAGATGTGGGTGTTTATAAACTCACTAACAATATGTGAATCATGTTTTCTAGTTGGTTTTTCCTCAACCCAGTTAGAAACATAATTGACTGTAAGAAGAATGTATGAAAATCCATTATAAGTTGGAAATGATCCCATGAAATCAATTCCCCAATAATCTATGATCCCATAGAAGATTAAGATATTTTTTCGGATTTCATATCTTTAAAAAATTGTGCCAAACTATCAGTTGGTGGGAAAAGATTTAAAAAAATCATGTGAGTCCTTCAAGAGTGAAGGAATGAAGAATCCAAAGTCTATGAACATTTCTGATGTCCTTTGTGGTCCAATGTGTCCACCTCCAAGAAGTGTGTGACATAATTCAAAGATGGGGTAATTTTCATCTTCAATAACACTTCTTTTAATTATCATGTTAGCCACATTTTCACAATGTTTATATTTGTCCCAAAAAATTATTTTGAATCACATTTTAACTTCAATTTATGTTCTTTTAAATACTTTTATTAAAAAACACCATAAACCAAGTAAATTACAATTGGGGCATACCATAGTGACATTGGAGTGAGAGACGAAAGGTGCAAATTTGGTAATTTAGGATCCATCATTTCTAAATTAGAATAATTAGAAATTATACACTGGTGATCAGCCACATGGTTTTATTAACCTGGTCTATCTTTTATATCTATGTCAAACTCTTATGGAATTACAATACTTATTATTATTCATGGTTTAGAATAACTTATATAGAGTAATAAATTTATAACATAATGGTATGTAAATAAGATGATTTTCAAACCTAATAGACATGGGTTAAATTTATTTAAGAAGAAAACCACTAGTAAAAGTTTCGTTTCTACCATAGTGTAATGTGATTTAGTTCCATCTAATGTTTTGGTTGAATAATATATGACATGAAAAACTTTTTATATTCAATGACAATGAATAGCCCCAAAAGCTCTATCCGAAGAATCACAGTTCAACTCAAAGGGTAAGAAGAAATTCGGTGGGTGGATTATTGGGGAAGATGTAAGGGAAGTTTTGAGTTCAATGAAGTATTTCTTAAAACCGTCATCGAAATAGAAATTAGGATCATTTGGGATAAACTGAGTGAGTTGGAGGGAAATCCTACTGATTTTATTGATGAATCGCCAATAGAAACAGGCATGAACATGGAATTAACCGATGTCTCAAACAAAGGTGGGTTCAGAAAGTGATTGGATCAGTTCAATTTTTGGAGGATCAACATCAATAACCTCTTTCGAAACTATTCTCCTAATAATAATACCATTTGCAACCATGATGTGACATTTTGTATAATATAACACAACATTAAACATGTCACACCTTTTATGGACTAGGGAGATTGAATTCAAGAATGATTCAAATGAATCACCATAAATGGTAATGTGATCCATGATTTCATACATGATATCTTAAATGAATTTAGAAAATATACTCATCATACACCTCGAGAATTTTGAATAAGCATTTTAAAGGGAAATACACATTTTGTTATATGAATATGTTCCAATGGTGAAAGTGAAAATAGACTTATCTTGGTCTTGAGGTACGATTGGGATTTAGAAGTAGATGGTGTATCCATCAAGAAATCAATATTGTGACATTAGATATAATCATTCTAGATTTTAGTCTTGCAATATAATAGGGTAGTGATCTTATCTTGTTTCATCATTCAATTTCATATAGTCAATGCACACATTCCATTTGTTCTTCATTAGAGTTGTGACTACCTCCACCTATTCATTTTTTACAATATTTCTCCCACCCTTCTTAGGTTCAAATTTAATTGGACGAATTGAAACTGTGTAGATAATACATGCATGAAGAATCTTGGTTATCTCGTTCCTAACTACCTCATGTATGAGAGCATCGAGTCTTCTATGTGGTTGTATAATTGGTTTGGATGATTAATCAAGATATATGTGATGCATACAAAGAGCAGGTTTGATTCCTGGTATGTCATTTAGGCTCTAACCTAAAGACTATTGGTTTTCCTCTAACACCTAAACATGTATGGAGTCATCAATTTCTATATGTTAAATATAGATAATAATATTATATGAGTTATCCTAGAAATAGAGTTCATATTTCATGAGTTCATGAAGTTGTTTCATATCAGTATCTTTTTTCATTTGTGGGATTGAAAACACTACAATATAGGATGGGATTTTAGTTGGTTTTGATTCATTTTTCTTAATATTTTCCAAGGTGTATATATAGATATCACAGTGGTTGTGGGATTCAAGAGAGTTTTCAAGATCCTCTAGATTGATAGAGTCTATAAATGAAAGGTCCACATCAACTTCACCATTTATAACTACGTTAATCGTGGTGTTAATTTCACAAGTTCCCCTCTCATTATAATGTGATGAACTTGATAAAATGTGGTTTAATTGAATCATAGAACAATCCTTAGAAGGATGGATTGAGAATGCAGAGAGGTCATCTGATGGGTATCACATGCCTTTGAAAATGAATAATGTGTCCAGTTGGTCACCAAAATCTATTGATAAGATGCCTGAATGGACATGAAATTTGGTTCTCTCTATCATTAGGAATGGTCATCCTTGAACCAGGAGAGATCAAGAATAGTTTTTCTCACCATCAATGTCAAGAACATAGAAATTGGAAAGAAATATATTAGTATTGAAATGAACAAGGACACCGATGATTATTCTCTCAGGATTGGAAGTGATATGATTAGATAATTGAATAAAAAATGGATGTAAGGGAAATAGACCATGTTTGGAGAATATGGATTTAGTAATGATATTAATTGAGGATCCTAGGTCTATGAGTGCCTCGTCAATGTTAGAAATTCCATTTTTTCATTGAAATGTAAATGTCCCGAGATATTTTCCCTTTATGGGAATAGAATACCGAGTGAAAACATTTTAGAAGGTCCTAACTATCTAGTTATGGGTGAAAATTACCTTACGATACATGGCATATTTTGGGATTTGGTTTATTTCATATAAGAAGGTAATGTTGTCTTCAACATGTATAAACTTTTCGAACAATTAATGATTGGAATCAAAGGACTTCGTTGTCTTTGAAATAGATTGAGGAAAAGAAATTGGGTTCTTATGTATAATAAAAAAAGGTGAGGGAATGAATTCAGATCAAATTTCTATTTTCTTATTCTTTTCATTTTCTAGGTAAAATTATAGGGGGGTTAGAGGAATTATCATGAGGCATATAAACTTTCTTTCTTGATCTAAGTTAAATTGATCTTACATTAACCTTGGGTTTGGGTAATGGTTGAGCTGAGGGTTGGGAAGAATTTTATAATTGTTTCTAGCTAAGGTTGGATTCATGGTGAGAAATTTGGGTTTTAATATTTTTATGGCCAGAATAGGTGAATGAGTCAACATATTCAACTGCACATTACCATGGTGTCTTGGAAGAATTGGGTTGTATTAGATAGGTATTTACTTCATTTTGGATCTTGGAAAATTAATTTTATTTATTTAGGAAATGGGATGGCTCATTTGGATAGTGGAATATAGGATGAGAAAAAGGAGTATTGATCATTTGATGTTGAAGAACAAAAGGGTAAGGTTGTTGGATGATACCAACAACTGGATAATATTGGAATTGGTTTAGGTTTTGAAGAGGCTATTGTGGGGGATGAGAAATGGGATTACCATACATCATGATTTTGTTAACATTAGAGGGCAAGGTCTCAAAGTGGGGTTGGTTGAAGATTCTATTGAACTTACCTAATTGTTGACGGTTGGTGCTCCTATGAGCATATAATACATTAAGATCCATTGGTTCGGATTAATCAGATGCATCTTGTAGAAGTTATGTACATGTGTGAGTTGGATAAGATGGGGATCTGTAGATTCCATAGTTTTTGATAGGTCCCAAGAATAAATATTTTGGAGATGATGAATTTAGGGCATTGGCCAATACGACTAGTTGTCATACAAGACATGTAAGATCACTCATACACTCGTTCATCTTTTTGGGTTTTGTTGATAGATTCTATTGGAATATATTGAATTCATCATGTTCTTAATTATGGAATTTTTTTGTGTTTTCTTCCATGTTTCTTATCAGATCTCTTACAGTTGTAGGAGTTTTATCAACCAGAGCATCACCACTTTTTATATCAATGAATGTTATCTCAATAGACAATAACCCCTCATAGAAGTATTGGATAAATATTTTGTTAGGGATTTTGTAGTTTGGTTATTTTAACTCATGATATTTGAACCTCTCCCAGTATTTATGGAGTGACTCATTTGGGAATTGTCAAATACCACTTATTTCATTTCAGATATTTGTAGTATGATAAGCTGGAAATAATTTTTCTAAGAAGAGTCCATTTATGTAATTCCATGTGGTGATGGAACCTGGAGGGATGTAATAGAGCAATGAATTGTCTATGTCAACTAGGGAGAAAGGAAATACTTTGAGTTTGATTATTTCCTCATATACCCTCTTGAAGCTTCATAGTAGATAAACCCACTTATAACTCTTTAAGATGAACATGTGGGTCCTCACCAGCTAGACAGTGGAAATGAGGAAGAAGAATAATCAAACTTGATTTGAGATCGAAGTAAGACTCTGTGTTTGGATATTTAATACCAAGTGGTTGGTAATTCATATCTGGGGAATCTAGTCGTTAATGTTTCGTTCCCTATGATTATACATATGTATATCAATTGGCTGTATAAGGACTGGTTCATGAATGATTTTATAATCCCTAATTTTCCTCACATATTGCTGAAAAATTTAGTAAATTTCAAGATCAAACCATTCCAAGGGATTATTTTGGAGGCTATATGGAATTCAGATATATTTCGGAACAAACTGGAATATAGGGGTTTCTTTGTTTATTTTATAATTATTGTATGTTTTGGAATACATTTTTTTCTTTGGGATTTTACAATATTTTTTAAATATGTAATTTTTTTTTGTTTTTTGAAATAACTATAAATTAATTTATTATTAATGCATATTCCCCTGAAATGATTCCATTTAAATCATATATGATTTTCACATATTGACCTTTCCTGTTTTTGGTGCTCGTATAATGTGAATAGGACCACTCATGTGGTATCCTTGGAGATGATACTTTTTAACAGTCAATTACTTTGTGTTGATAATATTTTGATTGTCAGTTTAGTTTTCCGAGCATAATTGAAATAATTTATTTATTTAACAAATTAATAAAAATTTTGGTGAGATCATTATTAGATAGTTAATATTGTGATATCAGTGAGCATTGAATTGTATTGCATTAAATTAACAACCACTTTACAAGATGACATTGGTTAGAATTCCGAAGTGTTAAGGATTTAATCGAATACATAAATTAGAATAGTGTTATAATTTTAATTTGTTCTTGTTTAAGGTAGTGTATTTTTTGTTCCAATAATCAATTTAAATAACACATTAAACAAATCACATCATTAATCCATGACATTTTATGTTTAACAATGTCACGACCTGTCCTCGGGACCCGTGCCATGACTACCCCAAGCCCGCCTTCCATAGGCCAGGGGCTGACGACTAGCACCAAAGGCGTAAATCCTGATAAAAGTAAAGGCATTACCTTTATAGAAAAAAAAAACACCACCGAGTATGCACACTGAATTAAACACTATGTAAACTGTAAAACAAACATGTTGATGTAAAAGGGGCCATAAATACAAGCTCAAAAGAAAGGTATAGTTACAACTGAATATAATGTACAACTCAAAGGACAACAGCTAAAAGGGGAAAAACCGCTCTAAGATCGTCCTCTGGTTTCCTACCTAATGGGTAGGTACAAATCTCCTCTTCAGCACTCCACGTCCGTCTGTCTCCTCCGGGTACCGACTTGTCGTGAAATCCACCTCTGGGCACCGACTCGATGTGATATCCTCCTCCGGGTATCGTCCAGCTCTACAAGCCCCAACCACGATCAGTGATGTCCGACGTCTGCAACCAACACAACGTAGTGCGGCTGAAGCCCGTGCAGGGGTGAGTTTATGATACTCAGTAGGGACCCCAAGACCCCTGAATGTCTCCCTGAATCCACAAAGGATAAACCACAAATAAAATATACAATCACGAAGTATCATCTAACACTACTTAGGTATATGCCCATACATATACCTAAGTCATCAAATCTATTTCATCTCCAACTCATGAGCTCAAGTACAATCCATTCCACTTAGGAAAGTAAAATATAATCCACACAGGATTGTACGACCCAATCCACACAGGAAATCATTATCCAATCCACACAGGATATCAAGTCAATCATATCAAAGATAATGATTGAAAGTCAAGACTCAGTTCACATAGGTATCCAATTACAATGAGGGGTGGAGATGATTAGTTGTAGTCTCTGAATCACCTCCTCTGCCGAACCCATGTAGGATCCAAGTTTAGGAGTCTTCGCTACAGAACCCACGGAATATCCAAGTATAATAGTCATCGTCGTCGAACCCACAGAGGATCCCAACACGGTAGTCGAACCAATGGAGGATCCCAGTACAGTAGTCATCCTTGTCGAACCCACGGAGGATCCCAGTATGGTAGTCATCCTTGTCAAACCCACGCAGGATCCCAGAACAGTAGTCATCCTCGTCGAACCAAAGGAGGATCCCGGTACGGAAGTCGTCCTCGTCAAACCCAAGGTGGATTCCGGTACGGTAGTCATCCTCGTTGAACCCACGGAGGATCCCAGTATGGTAGTCGTCCTCGTCGAACCCATGGTGGATCCCAGTACGGTAGTCATCCTCATCGAACCCACATAGGATCCCGGTATGGTAGACATCATCGTCGAACCCACGTCGGATTCGAGTACAATATCGTCATCGTCACAGTCGCATCCAGCTCTATGGTTCCCACACACATCACGCTCATTCCGGGAGGATCCGCTCCATGAGACAAGGGGTTGATACATCAACTGTCACTTAGACCTATGTTGATGTATCAAAATGTTCCGTCTCGACAAAAGGAACTCAACGCGACAGACGGCGCGCCAATCAGACGCCTGGTCTGAGAGTTATTGGCTTTTTCATTCCAGGGGCCCGGTTGGTTTTTAAGTCAAAACCAACCCATCCGTACTCCAACTGCATCCAATCATTGAGTGGAGTAATCGAAAAGGTCTGTCTCACTAAGGGGAAACCAACAAGGTCGATGGCATGTCAATCAGACGTCCGGAGCTCATGATATAAGTGTTTCCGCTCCGAAGGCCCGATCGGTTTCGTGTTCGAACCAACCCGGACATACACAATGTTTTTCGAAACGTTGATTGTAATATACTGAAACGACCGTCTCGATCCAAGGATCACATCACAACAGACGGAGAGTCAATCGGAGGTCCCTAGCCCATGATATGGACGTCTGAACGGATCTGTCTAGAAACAAGGGGTTCGGGCCCGGTCAGACCCGACCGAAGACCCCCGGGTCGGCCAGAACCGGGTCGACCCATCCCGGGTCCGGGTCCGGCCAATAGGGCACGGCCTGGCAAGGCCGGCGCGGCCCGGCCCGACGCAAGGTTCCAGCCCAGCGCGAGCGGCCCGGCCCGGCGCAGCCGGTCCATCCCGGAGCGATAGGTCTGGCCTGACGCATGCACAGTCTGCGTGGCCAGCGGCTCGGCCGTTCGACTGAGCGGAATGCGGAGGGGGAACATCCCATCCATTGATTGAAGAAACGGCCCCCGCATGGGGGGCCCGCCTCTTATCCATCCGGGGGTTACGACCTCCGTATTTTCTGAAAGCGGCCGACCGAAATGGCCGGCCAGTGTGCCACCGCGGGACCCCCGCGGGTCCCGCCTTCCATGCACCAGTGGTCGGCGGTTCCGGCCGCCCCTCCCTGCACCGCTGTAGCCTTTCCCGACGGGCGCGGCACGTCGGTGCCGCGCCCCTCCGCCACGGCCCTCCCCGGTCGCAGCCCCTCGTGATGTTCCGGCATGGCGTGATGGCATCACACTCCTCTGTTGCATTCATCATCCTTCCTGCGCGGTGCCGTTGCACCGCGCTGCCTCCGTTCCAAACCATGTCGATGATCAACAACAAAAGGAGGAGGATCGGCCGTGTTTGTGAGGTCCGACATCCTCCCTTTAATTTGATAACAGGAAGCTAAATTAACATAAAACAAATTCGACAAGGCAAGAACAAATTTAATCCATTAAATTTGAACTTAAAAAACCCACCTCGAAGAAGGAATTCGTCGGTGTCGCGGTAGACGACATCGCGGTAGATGGGCGTCGTTCCGTCAACATCGGGAAGGATGCAGCCGAGGGTGGCATCAGCGTTATTCGTTATTCGTTGATGGAAGTGGAAATCTCCCTAAGTGTTGGGTGCCATGCTTCGCTGCTAGCGTTCTGCTGCTTGATGAAGCCATCTAGAACTCCTCCCACTGGTCTCCTTTAAATAGGAGTGGTTGGTTCATCGTTGGAACACAAGCCATAAATGGGGGATTTATGAGATAGGTCTCCACTCAATTAATCCACTGTGGTGGAATATTAAAAAGAGAGGAAGGATCCTCATTAATTAAACACATTGGCATTTAATTTAAGGGAGCGAGGAAGGTTCCTCATAAACTTGAGGGGTTGAAATGTATTAAAGAGGTAGAGGGTTTTTAGTGGGGTGTTAGGAAATTTAAGGTGGTGGGGGATCATGTGGGCCCCACCCCACTTTCTCACAACTTCCTTTCCCATAATACATAAACCACTAGTGGCGTAATAAAAATATAGTTGTAAAACAACTATATTTTTATTCCTCACATTTTTAACATATCATCCCGAGAAAACACAACTCAATTAAAAGTATTCCAAAGCGATTATCGGCACTTCGGTTTCATCTATGCCCTCATATTTCAATTCCGAACAACGAATCAATAGTTAGAAAACCTGCTCGTTCGTTCACTGAACGTACCCGAGCTAAACTTCAGAAAATTATTCCGGGCACACCGGGCCTCGGAATCAGGCGCCGTTAGAAACTGCGTACTCGTAGAATTCCAAAGAAAATTAAGAAAAAATTTCCCATTATATTTATGGGTCTTTACAGTACACCCACCTCATAGATTTACGTCCCCGTAAAGATACATCTCAAACTAGGGAAACAAAAGAGGTTACTGAGCACGCATCTGAGCCTCCAGCTCCCAAGTGCTCTCCTGGAGGTTCTCATGTTGCCACCCGAGGCGCATTAGAGGAATCGACCATCCACGTAGGACCCGCTCATATTGATCCACGATCTCCACCGGGACCTCCACAAAAGTCACCCCATCGTCAATGATATGAGTCAGGTCACGCACGTATATCCTCAGCTGAGATACATGGAAGTTGTCATGCACCTGGTGGAACTGAGGTGGATGGTTCAAGCGGTAAACCACCTCGCCTACCCTGTTGAGGACCTAGAAGGGTCCGATGATGCGCAACGATAACTTTCTGACTCAGCCAAATCTCCGTAATCCATGCCGAGGTGTGACACGTAAGAAAACGTGGTCACTATCCTCAAACTCTAGTAGTCTCCGTCTCCTGTCAGCATAAGACTTCTGTCGAAACTGAGCTTTCTTCATCTTCTCCTAGATGACCTAAACCTTCTCTGGCCCTACAAGAGCTGCAAAGATTTTTTCATTGCCGATAAGATAAATCCAGTCTCATCCCCTGGATGAACCACATTATTTTCCTAATACAGTCAATCATGACATGAATGATACTAATCCATGCCATGGATTAAGTTGTAATGCCTCGACGCTACTACCAAGAGATCCAACTGTTACTCTCACCTCCAAGGGCTGAGTCACACTGTCGGCAACAGTGTGTGGTCACTATGTATCCTTCAGTGGGAATATCTAAAGTGGGGGTCAAGTCAATAGTTTTAAACTGGAACCTCATAGTATCAACTATATAAAAAGGACAGGGAAGAAAACGTCACAAGAATAAGTGTCTTTTATTACTACAGCTCAAGGTACAAAGACACAAAACATTAATAAACACAACATCAACAAGGCCAGGAGCCACAAGAACAAAAGCCTACGTGACCAGAGCTAGACTCGCTCCTGTCCATCAGCTCCCAGAGCTCCATGGTCGTAGGCCCCAGCTGCCTGAAGCTGAGTTCTCCCTCATCCACTTGTTCCCTATGGTCAGGGTGGTCTTCCTAGTGGTGGTGGTGGTGGTGGTAGGGCCTCAAAGCGTTTCCCACCATCTCCTTCTCAGCCAGCTCCTCTACCTCGTCCTCCTTCTCCCTGCAGACTACCATGGTCGAACCTCTGCCTGGGTGGTCCCTTTACTGCATGCTGCTCATTTGCTGGGCGGGTCGTGTAGTCTCGAGCCATGTGACCCTGCCCTCTGCATGTATAACACTTCCTGGTCCTCGTGTGGCTGAATCTCCTTCGTGTTCCCCACACAACTGAATCTGCATCCTGAGATTGCACATATGATGGTCTGGCCTGGTTAGACTTTTGTGTCATCTGTCTACTGCCAGCTGCAGAAGACTCTGCTACGGGTCGCCCTGCAGAGGGTCCCGCCGCTGGTGACTGCTCGGTGAGAAAACTCTCCACTAGAAAGGCTCTCTCCAACACCCCTTCTTCTGTCGAAATGTTGAGGGAGGTCATCAATTCCCTAATCTCATGACTCAGTACCTGCTCATACGTATGGCCCCTGAATAATGGGTCCCATACCATATCCCTGGAGTAGCACGAGACATCAGTAAACATCACCGAGTACTGGGCCACAGTCATGCTACCCTGTCGCAGCTGTAGTAACTCCTGAATGCGCACCACACTGAGGGTGGCTGGGACAAACTCCGAGTGGAAGAGGATCTCAAGGTCCGTCCAAAGAAGTGATTCCTTGTCGTGCACCTGTAGAATCAGACTCCACCATCTGCATGTTGCCGCGTGCAGGATACTTGCTGCAAGGATCACCATGAGGTCTGTTGGTGTCCCCAAAACCCAGAAAACTCGAACAATAGCCTCCAACCAATCCACGGCTGCCTAAGGGTCTGTATCCCCACAGAACCTGGGCGTTCTCTGATGCTGAAACTCGTGCAGTTCACTAATTCAACTTCCACTCTCAGCGGCTGGGGCTGGAGGCATCGGTGGCTCAGCGGGAAGAGGTACCGTCAGTGCCTCCGCTGTAATAGGGCCCCACACTAAGGCCTCGTCGCTCGGTGGGCTGCCGTCTTACACAAAGCTCAGAACCCTAGTTGCCTGCCATCGTGGGGCAATCCTGAAAAGAAACAGGTGCGCCACGGTCAAAACATTATACCTGGATAGCTGTCACAAAGTAATCACAAAGAAAACTTTTGAAACACAAATGCAATCAATGTTTTCATGCACTGAGTCAGAAATCAGAAGTTAGGGTCCTGTTGTATGGATAGGTCGGCCGCCTCACCAACAATGGACTCTCTAGACTGATAACCACACTCAATACCCTTAACACTATTTCATCACATAGAAGAAGGATCAGAGTCCTGAGTTCTGCAGTAGATCAGAACTCCTCTGATACCAATTTCTCATGACCCGTTCTCAGAGCCCGTGTCGTGACTACCCCAAGCCCGCCTTCCATAGGCTAGGGGATGGAGACTAGCACCAAAGGAGAAAATCCTTATAAAAGGGAAGGAATTAACCTTATAGAATAAAACAAACACCACAGTGTATGCACACTGAAGTAAACACTAAGTAAACTGTAAAAAAAAACATGCTGAAGTACAAGTGTCAAGCCCAAAAGAAATGTACAACTACAACTGAAAGTAAAGTACAAATCAAAGGACAATAGCTGAAAGGTGACAAGCCACTACTGGATCATCCTTTGGTTTCCTACATGTATGGTAGGTACAGATCTCCTCATCACCACTCCACATCTATTCGTCTCCTCCGGGTACCGACTCGTCGTGAAATCCACCTCCGGGAACCAAATCGACGTGATATCCTCCTCCAGGTATCGTCGAGCTCTACAAGCCTCAACCACGATCAGTGATGTCCATCGTTGGAAACCATCACAACGTAGTACGGGCGATGCCCGTGCAGGGGTGAGTATACAATACGCAGTAGGGACCCCGAGACCCCTGAAGGTCTCCCTGAATCCATAAAGGATAAACCACAAAGAAAAGATACAATCACGAAGTATCATCCAACACTACTTAGGTATATGCCCATACATATACCTAAGTCATCAAATCCAGTTCATCTCTAACTCACGAGCTCAATTACAATACAATCCACTCAAGAAAGTAAAACATAATCTACACAGGAATGTACGATCCAATCCACAAAGGAAAGCATAACCCAATCCACACAGGACATCAAGTCAATCAAATCGAAGATAATGGTTGAATGTCAAGAATCAGCTCACACAAGTATCAATTTAAGAATAGGGGTGGATATGATTAGATTTGTCCTCTAAATCAACTCATCTGCTGAACCCATGTAGGATCAATGATTAGTAGTCGTCGTTGCGGAACCCACGGAGGATCCAAGTATAGTAGTCATCGTCGTCGAACCCACGGAGGATCCCAGCATGGTAGTCGATCCCATAGAGGATCCCAGTACAGTTGTCATCCTCGTCAAACGCACGATGGATCCCAGTACATTAGTCATCCTCATGGAACCCACAAAGGATCCTAGTATGGTAGTCATCCTCATCGAACCCACGAAGGATCCCAGTACGGTAGTCATCCTCGTCGAACCCACGGTGGATTCTAGTACTATAGTCGTCCTCGTCGAACCCTTGGAGGATCCTAGTACGATAGTCCTCCTCATCGAACGCACGGAGGATCCAAGTACGGTAGTCGTCCTCGTCGAACCCACAGAGGATCCCGGTACGGTATTCGTCCTCGTCGAACCCACGGCAGAATCTAGTACAACATCGTCGTCGTCACAGTTGCAGCCGTCTCTAGGGTTCCCACACACATCATTATTGTTCCAGGAGGATCTTCTCCACGAGCCAAAGGGTTGATACATCAACAGTCACGTAGACCTGAGTTGATGTATCACAAAGTTCCGTCTTGACAAAAGGAACTCAATGCGACAGACGGCGCGTCAATCAGACGCCCTGTCTGAAAGTTATTGGATTTTTCATTGTAAGGGCCCGGTTGGTTTTTAAGTCAAAACCAACCCGACCGTACTTCAACTACGTCTAAACCTTGAGTGTAGTAATCCAAAAGGTCTGTCTCACTAAGAGGAAACCAACAAGGTTGACGGCACATCAATCGGACGTCCGGAGCTCATGATATAAAGATTTCCGCTCCGAAGGCCCGATTGGTTTCGTGTTCGAACCAACCAGGCCATATAAAAGTTTCTTCAAAACCATGAGTGTAACATACTGAAACGACCGTATCTATCCAAGGATCTCATCGCAACTGACGGTGCATCAATCGGAGGTCTGTAGCCCATGATATGGGCGTTTGAACGGATCTGTCCGGAAACAGGGGGTTTGAGCCTGGTCAGACCAGGCCCATGACCCCCTGGGTCGTTACGAAATGGGTCGACCCAACCCAGGTCCGGGTCCAGACCACTAGGGAATGGACCGGCCCAACCGTCGTAGCCCGGCCCACTAGGGCGTGGCGCGGCCCGGCCGGCGCGGCCGGTCCGGCATGATGCAGGCGCTGCCCTTGTGGCCAGCGGCTTAGCCATTCGTCCGAGCGGAATGCGGAGGGGGCACTCCCCCTCCCTTGATTGAAGAAACGACCCCCACATGGGGGGCCCGCCTCTTCGCCAGCTTGGGGTTATGACCCCCTGATTTTCCATAATCAGTCTGCCGAAATGGCCAGCTGGTGTGCCACTGCGGGACCCCCGCGGGTCCCGCCTTCCATGCACCGGCAGCCGGCAGTTCTGGCCGCCCCTCCCTGCACCACCATGGCCTTAGGATGTGGCCTTGTCCGACCGGTGTGGCGGGACGGCGTGGCGCGCCTCCGCCACGGCCCGCCCCGTCCGTAGCCCTTCGTGATGCTCTGGCACGGTGCGATGGCGCCGCGATCCTCAGCCATGTTCATCCTCGTTCCCGCACGGTGCCATTGCACATCGCCACCTCTGTTCCAAACCTCGTCGATGATCAACAAAATAGGGGGGAGGATTGGCCGTGATTTTTCGGTCCGACCTCCTCCCGTTTATTTGATTACAGGCGACTAAATTAACATAATACAACTTCGACAAGGAAAGAACAAATTCAATCCATTAAATTTGATCTTAAAACCCATACCTCGAAGAAGGCGTTTGTCGGTGTCGCGGTAGACAATGTCATGGTAGAAAGGCATCATTTTGTCAACGTCGGGAAGGATGAAGCCGAAGGTGGCATCGGTGTTCTTAGTTCTTCATTGGAGGAAGAGGATAACTCTCGAAGTGCTGGGCGCCGTGCTTCGCTGCTAGCATTCCGCCGCTTGAAGAAGCTGTCCAGAACTCATCCCCCTGGCCTCCATTAAATAGGATTGGTGGTTTCTCCATTGGAACGCATGTCATAAATGGTGGATTTATGACCTAGGGCCCCACTCAATTAATCCACTACGGTGGAAAATTTAAAAGAGAGGAAGGATCTTCATTAATTAAACACGTTGGCATTTATTTAAAGAGAGGGAGGAAGTTTCCTCATAAACTTGAGGGGTTGACATGTATTAAAGAGGGAGATGGTGTTTAATGGGGTGTTATAAAATTTAAGGAGGTGGGGGATCATGTGGTCCCCACCCCACTTTCTCACAAATTCCATTCCCATAACTCATAAAACACTAGTGGTCTAATAAAAATATAATTGTAAAACAACTATATTTTTATTCCTCAAATTTTTAACATATCATCCCGAGCAAACGCAACTCCAGAAATAGTCTTTCTAAGCAATTACCGGCGCTACAATTTCATCGGTGCCCTCAGATTTCAATTCCGACCACCGGATCAAAAGTTAGCAAACCTGCTTGTTCGTTCACTGAACGTACCCGAGCTAAACTTCATAAAATTATGCCGGGCACACCGGGACTCAGAATCAGGCACCGTCAGAAAATGCGTACTAGTAGAATTTGAAAGAAAATTAAGACAAAATTACCCTTTAAATTTAAGGGTATTTAAAAAAAAAATTAAATGTGAATTTAATGAATATTCGTCAAGAATATTTTCTGAATCACATTTCATCCCCAAATAATAACTCTCCCCAATGGTATATTTACATTGCCATGGTTTTTGTTAATAATATGGTTGTAAGATTTATCGTAATGAATTACAAAGGGAATAAAAATAAACGGACAAGATAATAGTAGTGTGCTGAACACCAACAAAATAACGAAGTTAATGATAAATACAAAATTTAGATTGAATGAGAAAGAGAAAGAGAGAATGATTGTCAAAAATATTTAAACTATTTAAAAAAAATTAATATTAAAAAATAATAATTTTATATGAATATGTTATGAAGAAAAACAATTATTCACTAAAATTACACTTTAATGAAAACATACGTACATGATTACAAAGAAGTTGAACACAGAAGAACATGAAAACAAAGAGAACTGGATGGGTTCCTATTGTGAAAACATGAGTATGGAAGGCTCTTACAGGATTTATAATTTCTTAGGTTTCTACAATGTATTATTCTCCATTCCTAAATTCCAAACCCCTGTAATGAGAAGAGGGGGATGTACTTATAGCCCAATGAGGTGGACTTTCTGCATTCCAAAACACCCCCTCCACTTGGCTCGACGATTGGAAAATTTAGAAAGTAGAATCTGGAGATACACCCTTCATTACTCATTTAGAATCTTTTTTGACAGTATACACTCAAAATATTTTATCAATCTATCCTAATTGTCCTATTTTATGCCGGTTTAAATAAACAATTAGAAATTTCCATTTCTACCCATGATTTTTTGAAGACCATACTATTAATGGGGATTTCAACTAGAAGATATCATACATTTTGAATACATTGTTAAACAATGTTTTTAATCTAAATATCTTCTTTCACACTACAAAATATCGACTCAAATAGATGTATCTATAAGGAGATATGTCAATATTAAATTGATGATTGTAATTCCATGATATAATGGTGTTATAGATATCAATGCATATATCGGGACAATTGTTAGTGGAGTTCGGCCATGAAACTTTTGTCAAAAAATGAATGTTCTTGTCCTTAGTATTTTGGTGGAGAATGAAAGATTTTTTAATTCTAGATTGAGCCCAATAATGCAATACTAATGACTAGTCCATTTTCTATACAAATTCTATGGGCCTTCCTTTGTGTTCTGTATTACCCTTATAATGGCAGAATTGGAAAGTAATTTATTATAATGATATTTTTAGAATTTCTTAATTAATACTAAATAAGAAAAACCATGAAATTTTGATAACTATGTTGAGTTTTATTATTAAAATAGTAAACTTAGTCAAATGGACTCCTTCAAATAATGATAAAAATTATATTTTGTATTAAAACATGAGTATCTCACACCAATTATGCACATTTACAAAAAATTTACTAAAGAGATTATAAAAAAAATTATGAATAAATAAATTAAATCAAGGATCCATAAAAATTAAAACAACATACATGTCAAATGAAAAATTACTCCATCGGCGTGATTCTATTTTATCCACTGAATACTAGTAAACCAGATACAAATAATAATTGATTTATTTTTACTGACATGAGAACAAATAAATATACACCCACCAAACACACAACTCTCATCACATAAACAATATGATTAATTATATGTTCACAATTATATTATCTAGGATACCCTCTATAAAAACACTAAAATCCATATGTCTTGATACTGACTTGTAAATATTTAATATTTCAAATGAAAGAAAAATATTTTTATTAATAGTAATACACTCATTTGTTTTCCACTAAACCCCTTAACATCATATGGTATTCACTAAAAATTAAAACCCTAAAAAATCCTATCTCATATAATAAATTTTAAAAAATAGATCATACTATTAAAACCACGTTTCCAAAATCATTTTCTTATATTTAACTTAAAAACAAAAAATTTATAATCATTCCAATCATAGAAAATCATACATCACTTCATGTTAAATATACTTATTAAAATATTCAAAATTTTCTATATTGGATAAACAGACTCATTAAATAAATAATCAAACCCCTCGAATCTATATGAATAAAGTCTACTCTATTAGTATTTTACAATTCATTGAATATATTATATATTTCATCAATTAATAGTGGACCCTGGGAAAGATATTTTTCAAAATGAGGCACCCATAGGTTTAAGTACCATACTCAATATAGTTATGAATTATTTTAGTCTAAAACCAACACAATAATAACATATTTTAAGATCTAATTAGAACATTATGATCCCAAATAATTATTTGATACCTTTTATATTTGACCATTATAATTATGATAATATGTTTACATTGATTCCCACTAGAGATCATGTTTTTTTTTCACAGAAACTACTAGATATTTTATTTAGATAGTAACTAAATCCACAACACAAAAAAGGATTCTTTGTTCTCTTCTTCCAATAATGTGGGATTCACCCTGATAAATATCACCCAAATTCTAGGTTTCCACAATGACGAAACCCATCTCTGATACAATTTCATAGAACCCATGCCCAGTTCATAGAAATTTAATATGGAAAAGGAATCTTAGATATTTATTTGAATATACCTATATTCTAGAGGTTATTAACTAGTGTCATGGGCCTAAAATATTCATGGTATGAATATGTACACAAATGTACATCCCTAGGTGTATTCCAAATCGTACACAAAATATATCATGACTAGTCAATAAAATAAAAATCAGAATAACCTATAGTGATAAAAACAAACTAAGAGGGACCCTATAATCTAGAAGGAAATATTGAATATATATACAATGAATCGTAACATAACCATAAAATAGTAGATAAAAATATTAAAAATCATATATATATATATATTCAAGACTGTAACACATAATTTACTAATGAATAATGAATAATAAAATTAAAAAACATGTCCTATTTTATAAATCACATAATCAATACGTAATAAACCTCATCATATATAGCATAGTGGACACAAAGCATGATTGAAGGTCCTATCCATTCCTATCCCTAAATGAAAACATGATGGATAACTATCGAAAATTGTATCCAATTCAATATAAATATTTGAGGGGATAGAATAATTCCATTGTATTCCATTTTTTATCTAAACATGTGTGACATCAGATGTGATCATAGTGTTGTTTTAAAAACTATGAAGTAGTATATATCAGTATTATTTAATATTAACAAATAGAAATATCACATATCATACTCATAAAATCCGCAAAATTATGTAGTGATATCTAGGGAACCATGACCCCCTAACGATACCTTCATTGATAAGTATAGTTAATATGTCTATCATTGTATAATCAGCAAGAAAAACATTTTGGAATACAATTTTTTTATCTAACCGTAACTATATATGAATCCCATATGGAAATTCAATAACAATATCCAATCATAGGAATTCCAAAAACACATTATTTACAAAAGGAAATATGACTTAGGGATATAAATTTCCATGACTACACTCTCTTCTAACTATAATAGCATTTGATGTCCCCCTAGATGGTTGAAAACATATTATTAATTAAAAAAATTATTAAATACTATCATTTATTAACAATATATTAACTTCCACACACTCCAAAAAAACACAAGAAAAGGTTGGTACAATTTCAACTCACATACTTCATTGGAATTACATATAAAATTATATACAATGAGGGAAACCCATCTATCTACCTATAGTAGGTGGGAACCATACCAATAAATGGTAAATATCATGGATATACATATAAATATCTGGAATTATATATAACATGAGAAATTAAGATGTATTGTAGATAGAAAATATCTGGAATAAGACAAAACAAATAAACATAATTTAGGTAACATGATGGGTAAACTACATTATGTAAATTATAAAAAAATAACATGGTTTACATAGGGAATATAAATTTTAAACCTCTAACATAATTGTAACCACATCATATGAGGCATTTCCCAACAAAAATCACAAATTCAGAACATAGGAAATAATAAATATTAGTAATTAATATCAATAGAAAACATCTCACAATTGTTAAAAATTTCCCAAATGGCATGGTCCAGTGGACATGACTCATAACACTACATTCTCAATTAGGGAAAACAATCGATCCACGCTATATAAATCATCAAATAAACATTAAGAAGTCATATTACTCTTACTTTGGATATGGTCATAACCATTATCATATTCAAAGAAATATAAACAAAAGTGTGAAACAAAAATAACATACAACCGTCCCCTAATATAATTCATTAGGGTTACTCAAATTATTCATGTTCATAGACCCAAAAATAATATTATTAAAGTATAATCATCCAAATCTACACTATAAAATACTAATTCAACCTATGTTAACTAATACCCAACATCTCAATCCATACATAAATTAACTAAGAGGATATCATCACTAAAATTCATGGTACCTAGTGTGGTTACATATAACATAAGTAATTTGACTAATTTAAGTCATATATGAGGATAATTACATCAGTATGGATCAACCCAAGAACTTTGATTATATAAACATGACATTATATGGCCAACCAATCCACAAACATTAACATCAGTCCAATCAATCACTTTAAAATAAATTAACATGGTATGCTATTTCTATATAGAAAAATAATAATGAAATCAGGACAAAAAAACTACATATTCTAAACTAGGAAGAATAAATATAATATAATCTTTATAAATTATCGTATTCCCCAATCAAGATCAAATGAATATCAATAACCTAAATGTTATCCATTTCATATATTTTATATAATAAAAGATAGATACCCCTTTCAAATACATTTTTAAAAGGCATTACAATGTATCTTTACTATTATAAAATATTATGAAAAATACCAATGAAATCATTCATTTAGAAACCCCATGAAAATTTTTGAAATACAATTTAAAAACCATCAATTTATCTCGAAAATTTTCATTTAAATTTAAAATATCTCAAAAATCATTTATAAAATAGAAATTTTAAAATTGATACCCACATTATATTATATTCAATATCACACCACTAAAAACTCATGGATTGGGATTCCAACACACGTTCAACAGAGGAAACATAGAAGAAACATTTATAATTATTTGAAATCCTTGATAAATATAACGTAGATAGGTCCCATCATAATATATGATTTGAAATCACAAATGCCATTCAATAATCCAAAAACAACAATAATTATTCATTCACTTGAATATCAATCTTGGAATGAATAATATAATCATACATTTAATGGGTACCAAAAAAAGTCATTGTCATTGCATATATAAAATCTATTTTACCTCCACCTACTATTGTCTAATCCTGAGTGTAATTTCCTTGTAATTAAGATGATATAATTACATCACATCCACAGAAAATAAATATAATCCAATTATATTATTTCAACACATGAAATGTATATTAATTTCATCAATTATTTTTTTCATAATAAATTATTTATTACTTTATTGGTATAACTATGAACGCACAAAGAGATATATAGTCTGGTCCATTCCATACAATCCACCATATCATATATGATCAAAATCACTAATTTACAATCCAAAATAAAAATAAAATAGAAAATAATTTTTTAAAAAATTTATATAAATTTTATGTAAAATTACTTAATAAATTTAATTAATTATCGAAAGAATACTTCTTCATGAGACAACATCAATAAGTTACACACCATAATAATATTATTCAAGTAATTTTCACCGTGATATGGAATAATCATATTTCTAATACCCCTTCTATAAATTTTTAAATAAAAAACAAATAGATGAATTAAAGAGTTTATAGTGGTAAAAATATAATGTTAAATATGTCATGAATCATCACATATGACACAATGAATTATGAAGAGCATGGATGGAAATTGATTATAAATTTAAGGAACTGACCTCAAAATAATTCCTAATCATTAAATTTAGTAAAAAAATACATTCTTACACATTGAAAATATTTACATGTACAGAGTTTTAGTTAATTGGGTAATAAAACTTAAATAAAATCTTATTATAATTCATGTGTATACTATTAAAACGACATCAATTTTTTTAAATATAATGATTCCCAAATATAACATAATCACTTCTAAAAATCATCATGTAATTTAAATTTTATTCCTTCAATAACATACACATCATTATAACCAGTGGAAATTCTTTTAAAACATTGGATGAGCACTAAATGCATAGTTAATGATATAAGGAAACAAATCCTTAGTCAAATGATACCACAAAAACCAATAAAACCCATATCATAAAAACTCAATAACATGCATGGAAACGTCATGTAGTTTCCTTGGGAAATATTTTCCATATCACTCTTACAATCAACCCTACACATGGAAAAACCATTTTTCCAAATTCCATCTCTGGAGTACCCAATGAATTGGAGAGTTATAATAGGGCTCACCAGTCATATCTTGAGCTATAATGGGATCAACCCCACATATAATGGGATATAATGTTTCCCACGCATCATATCATGATAAATAACGGGATCAACCCATCATAAATAATGTCCATGGATCATATAATTAATAAAACACTCCATTAGCCATTTACACTGTTGATAAAAACACATTAACATTTTAAAATACCCCTTTTTGAAAAAATAACTCTTATAACAAAAATATGGCACACATAGAATAATGAAATTATATTATTCAAAAATAAATATAAATAATATAATGGATACATTATAGTATTAAAGGATCATGAAATAACAATACAACACTCGTGACATTAAAAAAATAACAACCTATTTGGATTTCCTAAATGAGACATCTAAATGTATTTTACGTAAAAATTTCATTATAAATACAACATAATTTATGAGAAAAATGATTAAATGATGGGAGTATTTATATATATTGTAAATACAAATAATAAAACATAATATAATCAAATTAAAATTCTCAAGTCATCTTAGTATGATAAAAACCCTTTGATGTTGAAGGTTAACAAGAAGAATGGAATTTGGGTTTATATTTCTCTTATGGAATTTTACCACGATATTAGTTGTACATGGGAGGGATTAATGAGAGATAAATGGGTATCTCTTCAGTAATAAACCATAAGATATTTATGGGGGAGTTTTGAAAATATATCCCTTTATAAGGAATTAAAAATAAAATATCACAATATAAAGGTGTTTCATGATTACAATTGAGAATGATAGGGTCCTTTATGTCGGGTTTGAAATCCACCAAACATATATAAATATCTTGTATGAATGTTAAAATAATGTTCTTTATATTTTACTGAGACATAATAATTTTTATAACACATTTTATGATCATTTTATAACATCATTCCACAAATTTATTTAAACTTTTTTTAATTCAAGTGTTTTCTAGTGTGTTCTTCCCATAGTTTCCATAATCGGTTCATGATGAATATTCTCGTCGATTGGAAGTGAAACTAAAAAATTATAATGGAATGATACTTAAATATTTTTAAGCCCATAAATTATAACATTTATTAGTTTCAAATCATACAAGATACTGATTCATATGTTAAAACATTAGTGATATTTGTTAAGGTCAGTTTGTGGATTCGTTGATCATAATGAATTAATTTTCATTTATAATGTAATAACATGTGCAACAAAACGATTAAATAGCCTTATATAAGATATAATAGATAAATTATTATTTTCTTCTTCTAATTATTTTTATGACATGTCTTGAAGGATGTAAAATAAATGGAAATAATATCATCCACGATGTCGGTAAATCGATAGATCACAGACGACGTTTTCATTTCTAGAGTAAGTGAGAGAGGATAATAAGTGTAACGATGAATTTTACATAAGCATGATGAAATCAAGAATATTTATGATACTCGATCAATCAGGTCATTGAGATAAGGGAAGGTGAGGAAACAATAAAAATTGAAAAGAAAATGAAAAGAAGGGGGAGAAAACAAAAGAGGACGTTTACCTCTAGATCTCTTCTCCTCGATATCCTTTTTATGGCCATTGGTTTTTTCATTTTGGTAAGACCAAAAAATCTTGGATGTTGGGAAGGGGAATTATACAAGTATTTGGCTGAACATTGGTAAGTATAAATTCTTGAGATATGCGGCAGGAAGAGTGGAATGAGGGTAGTATTTATCACAAAGGAGAGGAGAGGTTTTTAATTATTTAAATCATTAGGTTAATGTTTTTTCTCATTAATATGAATAGTAATGATTCATTTGACCAAAAATAGTAGTAAGTGCATGTTACTGTGAACTAATTGAGATTAAATCATAGGTGAATAACCTATGATGCTGTAAAATATGTATTTAGCATTTATCATAATTTATCATTTTTTACTATTCATAAAAAATCATGTATTTCAGATTATTATGAAAAATTAACCCCAACCATTTATCGATGTATATAATCCAAAAATAAACTCCATTTTATGATAATAATTTTCTAATTATCAGAAATTTTTTTACATAAGAAAATATTTTATGCGTATAATACCAGTTCTAAATCACTTATTTACAAAATCCCTGATATGCATATATCATAAATTCAGTTACATATTTTATATATAATATCATTGGTGTGAATATTATTCATAATATTGTGTTACTATTTATAAGGGTAAAATTACTATTCATAATGGTATTTTACTATTCACGAAAAATTATTTTGGTCAAATCAGTATCTAAATAACATACTAGTTGAAACCGTGTATACTTTTTTTTTGTAAATTCATAACTCAAAAGTGAGAAACGTTTTTTAAAGGATAGTAATAACTATCTAATTAAAACAGTGTTTCATTCATTTCAATTTACATTTATTACCATGGTGTGTTACATTATCCCCACCTTCTGGAAATTGGGTCCTCTCAATTTTATATACTTATTAAATAAGTGAAGGTACACTTTCCTAATATCATTTTAAATTCCCCATGTTTCTTGTTCAATCATGTGGTTTCTCCAGAAAACCTTTACCTTGTGGATTAAAATATTCTCCAATGCATTCTCTCTATGATCAAGAATCTGAATTAGTCTCTCTTCATAAGTATGGTTCTCTTTCAGCTGAACTATGTCTGGGCACAAAACATGATATGAAACTGTCAAATACTTTCTCAACATTGAAACATGAGAGTCATTGATTATCTAAGACAAACTCACAGAAAATGATACTCATTATAAAAATGGTCAAAATTTCATCAAAATTTCATATGGTTAGAAGAATCGTGGACATTACATTCCTTTCTTAACAAAATGCACCACACTTTTCCAAGGAGATGTTTTAAAGAAATCCTAGTCACCAACCTCGAAAGAGAAGTCATTATTTTTATTATTTTCAAATCATTTCTTCATCCTCTAATCTATCCTCATGTGCTATTAGATCATCTTCACTTTCACTACCACATCCTCTACTAATTCTGGACCCATCAACTTTCTTTCACTTACATCATCCCAAAACACTATAGTCTGACACCTATTCTCATGAAATGCAAAAAAAGGTTTCATCTGTATAATGGAATCAAAATTATTATTATATGAAAACTCAATTAATGTTATATGTTGATCCCAACTTCCTTGGTAGTCCATTAAACAACATCAAAGCATGTCCACCAATGTCTAAATCATTCATTTTTATTGTCTATCTGATCGAGGATAAAAATTTGTATAGAAATATAATTATGTACCAAAGGAATTCTAAAGTCCCTTCAAAAAAGTAAATGTGAACCAAGGATTCTGGAGATAAACAATGGAAAGAGGCAATCTACGCAACCAAACAATATCTTTGAGTTAAATTCAAGGAAGATGATCTAATTACTTTTTATATCATATTTACATAAAATTTGCATAATTAGCCAGACGATCAATTTTAACCCAAATCATATTGTTATGTAGAGAATAATTTTGTACTCCCTTAATTTTTCCCATATATATATTCTCCTATATACATTCTAGCATTAGAAAATTATAGACTATCCTTTTTGGTAACTCCCTCTCATCTTTGACTAGTTGTAAATTCGACCATTTTAAAGTAAAATCAACAATATTAGTTTTCATTCTAACCCATAATTACTACTGTATATGGTATATTTAAATCATAGTACTGTCAAGATTAACTAAAAATGGAAAACTGTGAGCTTCACACACTAACTTATTCTTAAAATTGAAATCACAAGGCACCCTCATCCTTTTACCAAATCATAAAACCCAATATTTATCAAGGTTAAATTCTTGAAACTTATACATTTTAACAAATTTTACCTTTCTCATAGCTCACGATCTCCCTTATGCGCTTGCATAATTCTGTCTGACAAAGATTATAACACTATAACCCGAATCAAAACAAATATATTTCCCACACCAATAACATCTAATATAAAATTCATCAAAGCATTTACCATAGGATGATGATCAACATGTATCATTGTTAATGTAGCATTACTTTACCAACTTAATGAATTATCCAATATATTTTATTTCCCATTATGTTAATGAATCGTGCAGTCATAATCCTTGATTAGTTCTATCCATATTCTCCATCACATGTTCAATACCATCTACACGAATGTATACTACAATTTTTTTTGTCGGTATATATTTCACATTTTGATGCATATAATTGTTGCCACCATATTTTTAAATCAAAAACCACAGCTGTAAATTCAAAATCTTGTGCAGGGTAATCTAACTCATGCAGCTTCATCTAACGTGACTCATAAGAAATTACCTGATCATTTTATATTATAAAAAAACCATGTCTCTTCAATGAATAATAACTATAGATGAATAATTAACACTTCCTAGAAGGTAGAGTCAGAACTAGATAATTCAAAAATATTCAATTCAATTTTTGAAAACAAACTACATATTCTTTTTTACAAAAAAAAATTACCCCTTTTTGTCTTATCAAAGAATGTAGGATAGATAACCATGCAATACTTTAAACACACTGTTATTAATAACCTTATAATCCAAGAAAACTACAAATCTATGTAGTAGTTGTAGGACTTGGCCATTCATCAACAAATATTGTTTTGGTATGATAAACTGTTATTCCATCCTTGTTTACAATGTTCCCAAGAAAAGAAATTCCTTGCAACAAAAAATCACATTTGCTGAATTTTCAATATAGTTTCTTTTCTTTTAATATTTTCAAAACAACACTTATTTTTTTTTCATGATACACTTAACTTATAGAATGTACTAGAATTTCATCAATAAATAAAACCCAAATCATATCAATAACTCATAAAATATTCAATTCATAAGACCCATGAATATATAAGGTTCATTAGATTACCGAAAAAGAATAACAAGAAATTTATAATGACAATATCTAGTATGGAAAATAGTTTTGGGATGTATGCATCCATTACATTCACCTGATGGTCCCCTAACATCTGTCCAACCATTGAAAAATACTGTGATCCATGGATCTGATCAAAAAAATCATCGATATGAGGAAAACAATACATGTTTCTAAAATTGATGTTATTAATTTATCTATAATCTATGAAATGTCTCACTGAAAAAACATTATCCTTAATAAAAATGTCAGGATCACCCCATGGTGAAGTGATGGGTCTGATGAAGCCTTTATCTAATAATTCCATTAATTTATTTTTTAATTCCAAATTTTCTATCAAAACCATTCATTGAGAGGGAATATAATTCGTCTTAGCATTAAGAACTATATAAATAGTAAACAAAACCTATTGATCTTGAATTAAACGAGGAAAATCATATGTAAAATCATTCATCCATTCATTTAACTCTGGTACATCATTAATCTCGATTATTCCATTAACTTTAAAAATAAGATAAAGATAACATTATTTTTTGTATTTTATCTATTTCCCAGGATCCTAATATTTTATCAGTGGTTTGGGTTCATTCGTGTTCTAAATGGAAATTAGTTTAGAAACAAATATTCTTTTTCTCTATAATATTTCTTAGTATGATAAAAAGAAAGGCAGTCTATACCTAGAATAAAATAAAACTCTACTAGAGGCAAAATAACAAGTTTTTCATATTGAATATTTACACAAAAAAATATAAGTTGATTATTTTAATTTAATTTATTCCACAAAATTTACTCCATGTGATTTTACCCCGAGTTCTGGTTTCAATTCATGATGTTGAATTCCCAATTTTTCCAAAAACTATCTCAAAAATTATGGAATGTGTAGGCCCTAAATCAAACAAAAAATATGATTATTCTGAAAAAAACAAGAAATGTACCTGATAACACCTCATTTTATGTCTCATCATATAATGATGTGTATTCAATATATTTTAACACACCTTATTCTCCCAATAATGAAGTTTCCCTTCTTGATATACCAGCTTCGTATAAACATTAGTAATATGACCGAATTCATTACAGTTAATGCATATAACCATCAACTTCACATTAATTTTTTGATAATTTTCATTACACTCATAACACATGTTTCAAAGAATTCCACATCTGTATCATTTCTCATAATATACAATTCAGTGACTAGGATGTCTTTTACTACACTTTTCAAAAGATGGTACATTGATTTATTTACCTTAAGATTTATTTGAGGAATTATTCCCTAAAGCCTGCCAGCCTGACCTCTTCTTATTATTTACATCATGAGGCATGTATGTGTCAGAAATATCCATCTCAACATTTTCACCACAATGAAGATGTATCTCATAGATTTTAAACTCTCTTAAATCCTAGGATCTTCACATAAATTCTTTCAAACTAGAGTAAACTATAATAATTTTACTATCAAAAACCAGAATAAAATCTGATATCTAACAGGACAGTCTTGTAAAATCAGCTTCATATGCTACCCAAGAGTCATTTTCATTTTTCCTCACTTCCAGGAATTTTTTCTCCATTCTATGTCGAATAGTTTTAGGAAAATATGATTCTAGAAAAATACACATCAAATAATCACATTCCAAACATTCACAATCATTTCATTCATTCATATTTGTAAGCAGATACCACCATTGATTGGCTTCACCTTCCATATGATAAATTGTGTGTATTACCTGTTGACATTCCAAATATACCTTGACATCAAATATATTTTCTAGAGAATTGATCCATCCATCGTCTATCACTGGATCTGTGGTTCCACTGAATAATGGAGGATGATTCCTTATAAAATGCTCCAAAAAAGTCGTGTTTCAACCTCATAGATCATATTCCTCTCAATCATGGATACCACCAAAAAAAATTATTATGTCAACTGAAAAAAAAAAATTCACCAACTACTCGGTTCTAATTCAAACCATTCCAGGTTGTAGATACAGACATACATCAGCCTCTGGGAGCCTTCCTTCTTCAGCTTCCATGATTCTTATGAGAAAACCATTCTGAATAGATATATCTATGACGAGTATACATGATAATCATTAAATTCTATAATATTCCAATTTAAACATAGATTAAAAATCATTTATGGTATTCTATTAAACTCATCCCGACCCATTATGCTCTCAAAACCATCCTTTGATACCAACCATAAGGACCCAACATTAAAACGTACCAAATATTAAATTTTATTGAAGAACATACATTTTTACACCTTGAGAATATTTTAATGATTATACATTTAGGTAATTAGGACATAAACCATAAATAAAATTTCATAATCATATACGTCGATACTATTAAAACAGTATCCATATTTTTAAAATATAAAAGTTCTCTAATAAAACATAATATCATTGAAAATACTTCATGAAATTCAAATTGTATTTCATATTTATCATACACATACTTATAAAATCTTAAAAATATTTATAATCTTTGGATGTTCACAAAAATCTCAGTAAGGTATATAATGAATGAAATTATTTGTCATGTGATAACAAAAAAACCAATAAAAACAATTTCATAAAAACTCATTAATGTCATGACCCATCCCCTGGGGCTTGTGCCATGACTACTCCAAGACCTCCTTCCAAAGGCCAGGGGCTGGCGACTTGCACCGAATGGCGTATTCCCTGAAATCAAGAAGAAATTACCTTTATATCCTATAAACACACACGACCAAACACATAACAAGATACGAATAAAATTAAACTGAATAGTAAAAAGAGTGTGTGTAATAAGTAAAAGGGGAAAAAATACAATCCCAACTAGAAAGTACAAGAAAACTAGAAGGTACAAGTAAACTGAAACAGCTCATGTGAACACCTGCCAAGGATCCTAACTGAAGGGTAGGAATAACTCTCGAATGGACGTATCTGTAGTATTCCTCATCCATGGTCAACCACTGAGCCACCTCCAGTCCTGGTACCCTCGTCCTCAGTAAGCATTGTCCGTCATCTACACCAAACACAACAAGGTACGGGTGTAACCCATGCAGGGGTGTGTATAACCATACTCAGTAGAGAACATGATACCCTCAAAGGACTCACAAAATTCAAAAAGGATAAACCACAATGTATAAACCCCAAATCATGGAAATAACTGACAACCCTACTAATTTATATTCACATATATATACTTATGTTTGCATGTATACCCATCTCATTCATGAAGAAACACAATGTCCAACTCAAAATCCCACTGCTCAATAGTTTTGCAAAGGAAGTAATACCATGAAGGTAACACCACAAATGTAAGTACCAGAAAGGTAATGCCACATCGAAGAAATACACAATGGTATCACCATAAAGGTATGTTTCACCAAGGTACACCACACAAAATAATACCACAAAGGTAACACCACGAAGGTAAGTACCACAAAGGTATGTTACAAGGAAGATTACCACAAAGTAAAAGACTCATCTCACACCAGTTATAACATATGTATAGTTGTAAAGATGATTAAATGTAACTATTGAATCATCTTAATCTATTAAGAGGAAAACCCACATAGGAGACTAAATCATCAGACCGACATGGGATCCATGTATAGATGTCCCCTGGAGGGTCCTAGTATATTAGACCCACATATGATCCTAGAGTAGTCCCACATGTATTCCTAAAGAGAATCCAAATGGAACTCTCGAAAACATACCCACGAAGGATCCCAAAGCATAGACCCACATAGGATTCCAATGCACAGACCCCCATAATATCCCATTCTCATGTTACATCCAGTCATAGGGTTCCCTCACTATGCTCGCTTGATTCTTGGAGGGTCCGTTCCTCCAGATATAGGTCCATACTCCAACTGCCATGAAGTCCCACTAAGTAGTATCCCAAAGGACCGCCCTGTAAAATGGGTTTCAACGCAATAGAAAGTGCGTCAAATAGACGCCCGGTCTATAAGTTTTTGGTCTCTTAATCCAGAGGGCCCCGTTGAATTCTTGTTCGATCCATCCCTGTCATAATCCAACATTATCCAAAACTCATGTGGGGTATACCAAAGGACCATCTCGATAAAAGTATTATGGTTCCATAGACGTTTCGTCAAACAGACACCCGAGGTTCATGATATGGCCTAAAGAGGGAAAAGGGTTGAAATAGGACCAGTCTTGGGCTGACCCAACCCAGTTTGGGTCGACTCGTCCCACATGGGTTTTGCCCAGCCCACTACCCCATCCTGCTAGGATGACCATGATGGGAATCCCCCGGTGTGGCGGCTCGCTGTGTGGCGGCACATGCTGCGGCGGACCCCGGTGCGGTGGCATGCGGTGTAGTGACCCGCAGTGAGGCAGCGCACTGTGCGGCGGCCCATGCTGAGGCGGCCCGCGGTGTGGCCGCATGCTGGATCATTGTGAGGTGGCCCTCTGTGCGGTGTCACACAGACTCGCAGTTGGATGGATGACCAACCTCTTCTACGCGGCGCGATCGCACGTCGTGCCTTAACCGACAACTAGCTTGGCCGACCACCCTCCCTTTTCTATCGTGGCACATGGCCATGGATCCTTCATGATGGGTGGCGCAGACCTATGCCACCGTTTCCTTCGCACAGGCGGCCGTCACCGGTTGATTCCCTTGATCCACCATGACGGATGGGCTGTGGCCCTTCTCTAGCAGCGCGGTTGCACTGCCGTCGTCTTCGCGACTGTCTGTGGTGCCGACCGCCGCTCCCGAGTCCCACCGGTGCCAATCTCCATCACCGGTCTCCGTCCTCCTCCATCTCCATGAATGCATAAAAAACTGACGGGGTTACATAGAGGTTGATAAATGTTCATTTGGCTCTCACCCTCCGCGTTAGAGCGAAAACAAGTGGTTCATGGGGAGAGATTTAACGTAAAAGAAAAGTAACAATGATAAAACAAAATCACACCCCAACGTTGATGTTTTTTTGACGTCTGTGAGGAGGGAAGGACGGACGTCAGTTCGTTGTCTTTAAAGATGTACCTCTTTGGAGATGGCACGTTCTGTTTTGGAGAATGATCTTCATTGGAAGGTTTTCTTTGTTGGAAAGAATTATCCTCCAAAAGATCTCCACAATAACACATATCCCTTTCCAACGATATCCCCAACTATCAAGTGAGGATCCATCATAAAATAAATTAATATATCTAATAATTAATTTACATTGACACATTTAATTAATTGGGGAGTTGAGAGGTTTCCCCCCCATTAAGGGGGGCTCGGGTGGTCCCCACCACTAGAATTAAAAATGGGGGTTTTCTAGTTCAAGTGGTCTCTACCCCCATAACTCAAAAGTAGGGGTTTCAAAATAAAATAAAAATGTTAAATAAATATTTTTTTTCTCATCCCATGAAAAAGTGAAAAACTAACCTTCACCACCGACCTTCTTCTGTCTAGGTGGGGGTCTCTTTAAGAGAATATTAGCCCTATGATTTCAATGGTGTATTCATGTTTCAAATCTGATAACAGATACAAAAGTTACAAATTACCACTCTCACATTCACTAAATGTATCTAAAAAAGTTCAAAAATTTATTCTAGGCACATCGGGCCTTCGAATCACGCGCCGTAAATTTTAATGGACTCGTAAAATTCCCATATAATTTAAAAAACATTACCTGGAATTTCTGGGTCTTTACATTCTTCCCACCTCCGGGATTTTCTTCACCGAAAACTACATTATGAAAACATGGGAAACATGTGGGGGTACTAAGCACGAATCTGAACATCCTGATCCCATGTTCTCTCTTAGATGTTCCTGTGCTTCCAGAATACAAAAACCATTTTTATTTATTTCCCATGAAAGAATCTCTCTTGTTGATCCTCAATCTCCAATGGAACCTATGTATAGGTTTCCCCGTCGTCAATGTCCAGCTCGCAGTGGTCAATAATTTTTGAATGGTCGTTCACGTATCTCCTCAACTGGGATACGTCGAAGACATCATGCACCCGGTGCAACTGAGGTGGAAGAGATGAGTGGTAAGCCACCTCACAATATCTGCTCAGGACCAAGAAGGGTCTAATTAACCTCGAACATGACTTGATGCCTCAGACTAATTTCTAAAAACCTCATTAGGGTGTGACCCACAGAAATAAATTGTCACCATCCTCGAACTCCACAGATCTCCATCTCTTGTCCGCATAAGACGTATGCCTACTTTGTAAAGTCTTCATTCTCTCTTGGATGATCTACACCATCTCCATGGTATCTCGTACCATATCTATTCCCATGAGTGTTGACTCCCTATTGTTGGTCAATAAAAAATATGATCTGCAAGGTTAGCCGTATAGAGCCTCGAATGGTGCCATTCATATGGTGGAGTTATATATGTTGTTGTATGAAAACTCTAAAAAGGGAATGTGATCCTCCCAGCTACGACCAATGTTGATGATGCAAGCACGCAACATGTCCTCGAGGGTCTGAATGATTCACATAGTCTAGCCATCCCTCTAATGATGGGAGGTGGTGCTCAAATGAAGCTGCATCCTGAAATCCTCCTGCAACCCACTCCATTTTCGGGAAGTAAAATGTGAATCATGATCCGAGATAGTCATCGAGGGTACTCCATTTAGCCGCACAATCTCTTGTAACTAAAGGAATCTAAAGCTCTCAATTGAACCCTGTTCTATGATATTTAGGAAATGGTCCGACTTGGTGACTTGGTCGATGATCACCCAAATAGAATCAGGACCCCTCGATCTAGGATAAATTCCTATCATGAAATTCATGGATATCCCATCCCACTTCCACTCTATAAAATTTAAAGGATTAACTAAGCCTACTGGTACCTGATGTTCTGCCTTCACATGCTGACATGTGAGGCTCTAAGAGACAAACTCTGCTACAACTTTCTTCATTCTGACCACCATTGTTGATTTCAGAGGTCCTGATACATCTTAGCCACTATTGGATGTACCTCTATAGTTGATATGTGGAACTCCCCCAACAATTCTTCATGAAGTGACATTGGTACCATGGTACACCCTCAGAAGAGGATGACATGATCCCCACATTCAGAATGTCCATCAGGTACCTGTCCTGTGGATATCTGACCACGTCAGGCCTCATAGTCAGTGTCCCCATGCTATGCCTCCAAGACTCACAGATGAAGTGGTGGAGTGACTGGACGAGACTGAAGAAAAGTTGCTCCATCTCGATCCACAAAAGATATCTAAAAGCATCCAGCTGCTCAGTCGCCTCACCTAGTAGCTGTATACCAGATCTCCTGCTGAGTTCATTTGCTACAACGTTCCCATTACCAGGAGAATAAACTATCTCAAAGTTATAGTCATAGAGTAACTCAATCCATCAATGTTGCCTCGAGTTCAAGTCCTTTTGTGAGAACATATAACTGAGACTCTTGTGATCCTAGTAGACTGTAAATGTTCTCCCATCAAGTAATGTCACCACATATTCAAGGAGATAACCACTGCTACTATTTCTATGTCATGGGTAGAATAGTTCTTCTCATGTTGTCTCAGCTATCGAGAACCATACGCAATCATTGCTCGCTCCTGCATCAGGACACCTCTGAGATCGTTCCCTGATGTTTCGCAGTAAACTACATACCATACGCCCTCCTCTGGAAGCCTCAAGATGGGGGCACTAGTCTATCTCTCCCTCAGATCCTGAATACTCTGCAAGCATCTCTCCGACCACATGATGGGTTGCCCCTTCTTCACCAACGCTGATAATGGTATTGCAACTCTAGAGAAATATGGAACAATCCACCAATAGTATCCGTCCAAATCTAAGAAACATCATACCTCTGTCACTGTACTGGGTGGATCCCAAGAAAGTACTACCTCAATCATTTATGGATCCACCACATCTCCAGCCTCCGAGATAACATGTCCTAGTAAGTGATCCTCTTGGATCCAGAACTCGAGCATCGAGATCTTACCATAAAGATGGTGCCCTCAGAGTGTGTCCAGAACTATCTGAATATGATAGGCATGCTCCTCCTCTGTATCCGAGTAGATCATAATTTCATTGATGAATACTACTACAAAGCGGTCAAGGTATGGCTAAAAGATCTTGTTCATGAGTTCCATGAAAACTAGTGGAGTTTTGGTTACGTCAAATGTAATAACCAATAAATCGTATCAGCCATACCGGCATCTAAAAGTCACCTTTTGTACATCCTCATCTCGTACTCTGAACTGGTGATAGCATGATCTTAGGTCTATCTTTGATAACAACCGAGATACCTTCACCTGATCAATGTGGTCTTCAATCCTTGGGAGTGGGTACTTGTTCGTCATGGTCACCTGGTTCAGGTGTCGATAGTCAACACAAAGTCTCAATCTCACATCCACCTTCGTGGTGAACAAAATTAGGGCTGTCCAAGGAGAAACAAGGGGCTGGATGAACCCTTTCCCCTGTTAGTCCTCTACCTGTACCCGCATCGCATGATGTTCCACAGGAGCCATCTGATACGCTGGTGTAGATATCAGTGTCGTCCCAGGGTAAAAGACAATGTAAAAGTATAACTCTCTATGAGGAGGTATACATGGAACATAATCAAGGAAGACATCCGTGTACAGGTCCACCACTTCAGGAAAACTCAGACTCTCCACATCAATTTCTCCTAGGATAAGGCTATCAAATTGATGAGTGATCGACAGCACTCTTGTAACGCCCCGACCCTAGTTACCCAGAGTTGGTGCATTATTACATAACATTGGCATGATCACAAGAAAGATCAAATCTCGAAAGACCGATTGGTTTAGTAGCCTTGGAAACACTAGATATATTTATAAGTTTTACATTACTTCATAAAATGAAAAACTACTACAACAACGTAATGTCTCCATAATCCACACTCATATCCCCACATAATATCCCTGCAGGTCATTCATAATTTACTTCTTCACTTCCTGGGAAAAATAAAACATATAAAAGGGGTGATCTCAAATGCTCAGTAAGGATAACAATATAGCAGAAACTTTCATAAATAAGAATAAACATTTAAGGCAATGTATAACTAAAAGAAAAGCCTTTCAAAAATGAACTTTCAACATGGTACGGCATAAATAAAATGAAATAATGTCATTTACTTATTCACATGGATATTCTACTAATCGAATAATCACATGCAAAAATCAATAACCACTTTCATAATGTTGGAATGCATAATGCCAGACTATCATAACCACATAGTCAAGGCCTCGTGCCAAGACTACAAATAATATTTTTTCAAGGCCTTGTGCCAAGACACTAGTTTGTCTCATGAGACCTACCGATGCATCGAGGAGCTATAGCGGGCTCCACCCGTCACATATTAAGTCCAATGCATTCCCATATGAAAAGGTTTAAACATAACATAAACATTCGTATTAAAACTAGCATACGAAATGTCAATACTTTCATCATAAACCATGAATGGTATATAAAAAATAGCACATCCACAGTCAAACATATCACAAAAATAGCACATCCACAGTCAAACGTATCAGTAAATATGACATTATATTGTTTATTTGATCAATATTTTCGTATTAATAATTTTTTTATTACTTTTTCAAAAACCAAATACTAAATAGTGTCAAATTTGACATAAATGAGTTTTTCAAAAAAATACAATTTTATTGAATGATAAAATACTCCTTAAAATATAAGGATCATCCAAAAGAATTATATAAAATTATAAATTTATATAATGAAATCCTTGGGGTTCCCTTATATTTTATAGTATTTTTATTAACCATTTATTATAATAGTACAAGAGGATATAGTCCAAGATTAACTATTTAACAAAGAGTTAAATATAGAAGATACGATTAATATAGTGACCTAAATTTGTCTAAAACCTATTGGTTGAGAGGAATTCGACCCTTACCCACCTTAGATTATAAATCAATCAATTTCTATTCATTATAAAATGAAAATTATTTTATAATAAAATAATAGTTTAAACATTCACTAATGTGTCCCTCATCTCTCTTCTAAAAGTGTACTTCCCCTTACCTTTCAAAATCACACCTCCAAATCCATATGGATCAACCAAACCCTGCTCAAATCATTTCAAAACATCTCTCACATCATACTGGAGTTCATACATTGATTATAAATCTATCCTATGTACCATTTTTGTTCAAATCTAAAGAAAACACCCAAAGAAAAGGTAATTATTTTATCACCTCTTTCAAAGTTATTTTCTTCTTCCACATTATCATTATTTATTATTTCCACGAAAAAAGAATAACTCTAGTGCATTCTATATTCTTTTTGGTTTTTATAAATATGGTACAACCATACTCATTATTTTATCTATCATATAAATGATAGTTGCACCATGCATTTGTATGCACGGCTTACCGTCTCCACGCTGTGTTGTAATTTTTTATTCAACACTGTGTTATTTGGATGGATATAATGATGTGTAATATGTATTTAAATAACAAAAATAACATGATAATTTCTCTTTACAATTAATATACCATCCAAAAAAACACCTTTTAATCGTTATGAAAATAATATCATCTCGCGTGTGTATATACAGCTTACTATCTCCACATCACGATCAGATTCATTTCTAGGTTCACCATTGAAAATGATTATAAAATATAAATTATTAATAATAATATAATATATGAAATAATAAATCTACTGTAGAGATATATATATATATATATATATATATGTATGTATGTACTTACATATCTCTTATTCACTTAAATCAATGCAATATGATATGAAAATAGAAACAACGTTTATTCCTACATACGACCTACTGGCTTCATAAATAGTGTTTTTAATTTCATATATCTCTATATTATACATATTAATATTATAAATATAAAATACATTTAAAAAATGTTTTATATTCAGTATTTATTTAAATCATTATCTAAATGTCATAATCAAGAATAACATGTTAAAACATGAACGATAAAGAAAGCAATTATTACACCAAATGTTAATTTAACCCGGACATCCTTATTAAATGGGTATTATAAATTAATAAATTAATCGTGTATGATATAATAAATATGAAAATTGTTTTGTTATAATTTAATAGAATAACTTGTTCATTATACTGGAGGTTAAACGTACCCTCGACCAAAGTAATGTACAAGGTAAGGGTTAATTCCACAATCTCGTTAATATCTGAGATTGTTTATCTGTACGTATTTTCTCAGATATATTTATCACCAATGTCCATGTTTCATAAATTAAAATTCAAAATGATTCTTTTATGATACTCTTTAACTAAAACAAAATTAAAAATTTTGTAAATATTTATTCTTATAAATCTTTCTCATTAATGTCCATGTTTTCAAAATTGTTTCAAGAATTTAATTATATAGACATCATTGTTTTAAAATGTTTCTTTCTTTAAAAAGTTTTAAATTTGTATGGGACACATTGATTTCAAAGTCTCTTTTAAATGACATCCTTTATAAATGTGTGAATTTTTAATTATTCTACAAAAATGATATTTCTATAAAAAGGGATTTCTGATCGTTTTCAACTATGTCAACATTCATTACTGAATATTATTCATGATTAAGGTTGATATATTGTAATTACATATTCCATATTGTATCGAATGATTTATTATATGTTTGACTATGGATGTGCTATTTTTATTCACATAATGGTAAATGGTTGAAGTACTGACATATCATATTCTACGTTCAATATGAATGTTTATGTTATGATTCCTCATTTTCATATGAGGAATGAAGTGGACTTTGTACTTGAAGGGGGGGCATGTTATTTCCCCTCGATACATCAATAGGTCTCAATAGACAAACTAGTGTCTTTGAACAAGGCCTTAAAAAAAATTATTTGTAGTCCTGGCATGAGTCCTTGACTATGTGGTAATGATGTCCGGTGTTAGGAATTCCCTCATTATGAAATAAATTATTACATGAGATTCTTCGACTAGTATAATATCCATGTGCATGTTTATATGGTAATGTTTGATTTATTATCTCTATATTATTTTCATGTTTAAGTTTAAAAGGATTTTTTAATACAGATATTTCCATAATTTTTTATATCTTTCGATAAATTATATACCCTTAATGAGCATCGAGATCACCCCATTCTTATATTTTTTCTAGGAATCTAGAAACCGTATTATGTTTGATATTCAGGGTTAAGCTGGAGGGAATTATGTAATTCTCAAAAGATTATTTATGTTTTGTTTTATGATTGAATGTGTAATGTAACGTTTATGTATGTAATCTATTTTCCAAGATTGCTAAACTTATCAGTCCTTCGGGACATGATTCCTTGTAATCATGAAAATGTATATAATAATGCACCGGCTGTGGGATTCTGGAGTCAGGGTGTTACAGTTGGTATCAGAGGAAGTATAGTACGAACCATGGAGTCTAGATTTATAAAATCTCTAATTAGAGAACATTACCCTTAGCTAAACTTTTAGTATTAATATTAAATAAGTTTCTATAATTTTGGTAATGTTGAGATTTTGTTAATTTTCAAAGTAATAAATCATTATTTGGATACGAGTTGGTAGAGGAGGATCTGGAACTGATGAACCTAGGTGTGAAAAATCTGACAAGGAGTTTCAGTCTTAACCCAAGGTATCCTAGTACACGAAAACTGGCCTCATTTCACTCTTGTTTACGACACTTCCATGGTATATGCATAGGATAATTCACATTTCATTTACAATCCATTATAATGTATTTAAGATTAAATATTTCCTCAATGAAAACATTTATTATAAGATTGTAGATTATATGCATAATATTTTCAATTTACATTAGGTATTTTATAATTTTGGAATTATGCATTGAGATTCATAAACAAACCTCATGTATGCCATTGTATAGAAATGGCGCCCACTAGAAGGAATGAGAACTCCAGCAATATGCATGATCCAAACTGTAAGAAGGATTATTTCATTCATAGAATTAATCCAAAATTTATAAAGGAAATAACATCTGATATACTTTTATTATATGAGTAAATAGTATCAAGTATTAATAAGATATGTAAATTAATCTTTGAGTCATTTGGGTTTTAAGGGAATAAAGAGAAAAAAAGGATGGCGGAGAGAATGATGGATAAAGGGAATAGGGGAAAGAAGGATTTTCCCATATGTGATAACTATGGAAAGAATCACATTGGTAAATTATTGAAGGGAATTAGAGTTTTAAATAAGCGTGTAGAAAAAGTAAACCATGTACGTGATTTCAAGGGTAAGAAAAATGTTTCAAATGTACAATGATTCAGCTACGAGGAGATGAGACAGTATGAGAATCAATGCCAAAATCATTAGAGTATGCCTCAAATGATGATATTGGATAATAATAATGTTATGAGACAACCACATATGAAGAGGAATGACAAGTATTTGTATGTTGTTATTAAACCATTATTTCATTTGAGTTTTGTATCAATGATATACTTGTTATATGTATTGTGTAAATAAATAAAGATTATACTTTAGTACTATTTCCTTGAGGATTTGAGATTACATGGTTCTAAGAAAAGTGAAACAATAGAAAGTTAATCTTCATGGAAAAAAATTGTTGAAGGAAAGATAAACCATAATATTGATCTAATATTGAGGTAGTGATTTTGGAATAAGAAATGATTGATTTGGTTAAATTATATTCAATATTCTTGACTACATTGAGACTAATTAATTGATTTTTTATTCCATTATTGTTGGAGTTTACAACATTTTTGGATATTATGAGTATTTACATTATTCTATAATGAATAAGGGGTAATTAATGTAATAAATAAGTTTTTATAGTAATTTTGGGTGTTACCATGTTTTAAAATAATACATGATGAAGATATTCACAAGTTATTATGTGAAAAAATAGCTCTATTGTGCTTACCTTCCATATTAATTTTGGACTGTGAGTTTGGACAGAAGTATTTTGGATAATTATAATGGTTGGAATAGATTATCTATGAAAATGGAAACTATTGTTATGGTTATATCATTTCATAATAGTATTTATATATTGTTATAAAAAGGACATCTCGAAGGTCAGACGACAACCCATCATGTCCGGAAAGGCTGCAGGACATGAACTAACAACCGAAGGGCGACAAGAGTGCATCACTCACCACTGGCATACATAATGTCATGGTTTTTATAATGTTGTTTTTATATATTGTCTAACAAATGAATTATAAATTCACTATTTTAAAACCCTATAGAAATAGGATAACAATATTATTTTTGAATTATATTATCTTTTGGAGTGAATGATGAGTTTGTGGTTGGAATTAGTTTAATGATGAATTACTACTTGTCAAGTATATTTTTTCCATCTTATTATATGAGTAAATTAATTCTTACAATTTAGGGAAGGGATCTTAAAAAAAAATTTGTCATCCTGATACCTTATTTTTTGTTGAACCGGTGCTATTTTAAATCATACTATATTGATGGATTTGAGGCCACCAATTTTACAATTGTTTGTGATTAAATACCTAAATAAATCACAATGAATATTTATGTTTTCCAAACAATTATGTGTCTCTAGTTTCCACCAATTTTCTCCTAATAGATATCATAATTTGAGGGTGAATTTTTCATTTCCCTATCCCTCTTATTAATATTAAATTTTGTTAACCCAATTTTCCATGTGGGGTTTCCAAAAACGTATTTTTCTACTTTTAACCTTTTGTTTTCTAATAACAATTTTAAATTGAGAGGACTCAATTTGTTTAAGTAAAGTAGAATGTAAATCCAGATTATTCGATAGTATTTTATATCTTCAAAGTAATTCAATAACATTCTCTACAAGTAACACCGAGTTCGACCGCCCCAGAAATTAATAAACTAGAAATTCAAAATGTAGTTATGAATAGTATTAACTGAATTTTGAATTTTATACACTCTATATAATTTTAGAATATATATTATGTGTTTCTTAGACATAATATAAGAACAAATTCATATTCTCAGATAAAATATGTATTTTTAAAAAATGTAAATTTACAGCCTTTTAATGGTGAACAGTTTTAAAAAAACAATATTTGAAACTTTTATATATTAAATTTTATGAAATAAAATTATTTTTATAATCTTAACATAAAATTGTATTTTGGACAAATATTTGGTACATTTCTGATAACTTTCATATTTTGATGAATACTGAAAAAACTAAATTTAAATTCAAAACAACTTTTTTTGATCAAAATAATTTATTGTATTAAATAATGAATTTTAGTTGTTTTGAGGTATAAATAGATTATATTTTTATCCTTTAGAGTAATGTAAGTCATTATAAGTAATTTTACATATAAATTTGATATAAAACCATGTCAATCTTTTGATTGTTTTTACTTTTTTTAAAACCCTTCTATTGGTTTTGACAATAGTAAATAATTTTAAATTAAATAATTAAATTTATATGTATTCAATATTTTATAATAAAATTCACTTTTTAATTCACAATATCAAAAATAACATATGGTAAATTTTGGTATTTTTTTGAAAACATTCAATTTATGATTTATAGTGAAAAACATTGTGTTATTGTTTAAAACCGACTGATTATTTAAATTATCATTTATTTTGTTTAAATTTATTTTATGTAAAAGTAGATATATAATACATATATAAGTTCAAAGTAACTAATTTGAGTAATTCTATAAATAAATTAAATTTATAAATTTTTATTGAACTTTTTAACGTCTTTTATCCACCTTCTAGGAATATTTTCAAATTTGGATCAAACATAATTTTACTACTTCTATAAGTTGAATTTAAAAAATCAATGAGACATGGTTGACATCACTAAATAAAATTTCGTTCAATAAGATGAAAATATTTTTTTTTGAATATCAACTTTTTACTTTTATATATCACAGTTAAACACATATATGGTAATTAAAGGTAAAAATGATATTATAATTACCCTGACACAACTACAAATTATATTTGATAAATATTTAGACCAAAAATTACCTTAGGAATAAAATTTGATACTTTTTGTCTACTTGGATTAGATTAGGACATTTATTATTATTTTATTTAAAAAATAGGTAAAAAAGTTAAATTCAATGTTTAATAAAAAATGAATTTACATATAGAAATATATAGAAGATAAATTCGATGATAAATATTTATTTTAAAGATAAAAGGTTTTCATACATCATGGTATTATATTTATAATTTTTATATTTTAAATAATTAAATTTATTTTTGGCACAATGACGAAGCAGTAATTAAATTATTAATGAATGATTAAAATAATTAAGGTTATAAATTTCAAAATAAATGTGAAATGAGACTTTTTATTAATTAGAAGAATTTTATATGTTAATATTTCATGTTAGTATTTATTCAATTAATTTTTTTTCAAAGTAATTAAGTTTTTATGACTTTCAAAAGAACCTAATAATAAGTAGTGTCAAAATTGACATAAATGAGTTTTAAAAAAAATACTATTTTGTTAAATGATAAAATACTCATAAATAACAAATTATCGGCCAAACGAATTATATAAGATTATATATGTCAATAATGAACCAATTTGGGTTCTCGTGGATTTTTATACTAACTTTATTACCCATTTATTATAATAATATAAGATAACATTGTAAAATTTAAACTATATAATAAAGTGTTAAATCTGAATGATAGTGTTAATATGGTGATCTAAAATTGTCTAAAACATATTGATTGAAAGTATTTAGACTCATTACAACCTTATCTTTGAAAAAAATAAATTTTTAGCTATTAGAAAACGAAAATAATTTTATAATAAAATAATATTTTCAACTTTCTCTAAAGTGACCCACACCTCTATGATAAAAGGGTGCTTCTACTTCTCTCAAAATCAGACCTCCAAATCCTTTTGACTAGGCCAACCCGAGCCCAAATATCCTCCCAATATACATAAATTCATCTTGGGGGCCTTTCCATGAGAAAAAATCCAACATATGGAGCCATTTTGTTAAAATCCAAAGGAAACCCCCAAAGAAGAGTTACTTATTTTACAACCAATTTCAATGTTCATTTCATTTTCCACTTTCCCTTTATTTGTTATTTCCATACCAAAATAATTACTCCAGTACCTTGAACATAGTGTGATGTTATTATAAATATGGTACAACCATACTCATTATTCTGCAATCCTATTATTGATAATGTCACCATGTGTGCGTACATACGGCTTACCATCTCCATATTGTGGTGTAATTTTTTATTCAACATTAGGTTATTTAGATAGATATAATGATGAGTAATATATTTATAAATAATAAAAATAAATGATAATTTATATATACAATTAATATACCATACAATTCTATAACTTTTAATCTTTAAGGGAGTGATATCGCTGCTCGTGTGCACAAACGGCTAACCGTCTCCACGTCGCGATGAGATTCATTTCCCGGTTCACCATTCAACGATGATTATAAAAATATATATTATTAATAAGTATGTAATATATGACAATATAATTTACTGGATATATATATATATATATATATTTATTAAATATATCTTATTCCAATACATCTGATGAAAACGATATGAAAATGGAAACAATGTTTATGCTTACGTACGACCTACATTCTCTATAAATGGTGTTTTCCATTCCATATATCTATTAATTATACATATTTATATTCTAAATCTATATTATATATAAATCATGTTTTATATTCTGGATGATTTTAATTCATGATCTAAATGATACGATCAAGAATAAAAAGTTAAAACACACACAATAATGAAAGTGATTATTACCCGTAATCTTAATTTACAATTAAAATCAGTATAAAATGGGTATTATAAAGTCATAAATGAATAATTTATGATATAATAAATACAAATATGGTTTTGGTATAATTTAATTACATAATATGGTCATTGCATAGGAGGATAAATGTAATGTCGACCAAAGCAGTGGGCATGGTAAGGATTAATTCCACATTCTCATTATTATCCGAGATTTTTTGTGTGTAAATATTTTAAAGGAAATATTAATTATCCATGTCCATGTTTCATAAAATACATTTAAAAATGATTATTTTAAGGTATTATTTATCTAAAACATCATTTTATATGTGTTAAATATTAATTCGTCTAAATAATTCCCATTAATGTCCTCGTTTTCAAAATAATTTTAAGCATTTATTTATATGGAAATAAATATTTTAAAATGTAAATTATTTTTAAAATTATAAAATTGGTATTGGAAACATTGATTAAAATATTTATGTTAAATTAATTCCTTTATAGATGTGTGACATTTCAATGATTTCACAAAAAAGGGATATTTCTTATAAATGAATTCTTTTATGGTTAACATAGTGACATTTTGTATAATAGTTTTAATATGAATGTTTGTGTTATCATTCAGTATTTTCATATGAGTAATTTAGCGGACTTAGTAAGTGATTTATAGGGCCCCCTATATCCCGAAAATGTATCGGCATGTCTCATGTTACCAACTGGTTTATTGGAATAAGGCCTTGAGAAAAATGTTATTTTTAGTCATGGCACGTGGCCTTAACTATATGGTAATGATGTCCGGTGTTAAAAATTCCCTATTATGAAATTAATTATTACATGTGATTATTCGACATGTATAATATCAATGTTCATGTTTATATGGTAATGTTGGATTTATTATCTCCATATTATTTTTATGTTTATTTTCAAAAGGATGTTTTTTATTACACATATTTCCTTAAATGTTTATAGCTTCCACTAAATTATTTACCCTTACAGAGCATCTAGGATCACCCATTTCTTATGTTTTATTTTCCCATGATTCTAAGAAGTGTATTGTGTTTGATATTCTTGGTTAATCTATAACAATAATGGTGTTCTTAATGGATTATTTATGCCGCGTTTTATTTTTGAATGTGTAATGTAATGGTCATGTATATAATCAATTTTCTAAGACTACTAAACTGATCGGTCCTTCGGGACTTGATTAAATTTAATCTTGCAAATGATTAAAAATAATTCCTAGGAACCAGGCTTATGGGATCATGGAATTACATAATTAATATAACTATCATCTATGACCAAATATATGTTTTACATTTAAAATAATGTGATTTTATATTTCAATTATTTATTTTTTAAATCCAGTTTTAATTATCCAAATCTTACAATATATATTAATGTCTTAAAATAATATCTTGAAAAGTGTGAATCACCTCCACATAATAAAAGAAATTATTTTAATATTTCAGCCCCCTTAAAGTATAAATAATTTAATACAACAACCATTTGGTAGAAATAAATTTTAATCCATGGCATTGTTTGTTGTTTTGGATATTTTTTAATCTAGATTCAAAAAACTAAATTATAAATAAATCCACCACATTTTCTATATACACCCACCAAAAATCACTTTTAACTTCAGTAAAAATCCATGGAGTAGTATAATATTCTTACCTACACTCTCTATAGTCCACCCAAGTCTCCTACAAACTCTCAAGAAGCCCTTGGAAGGAATTTGGATCCACACACTCACGTTAGGATTCCTCACCATCCTATCCTCCTTTCAAATTCAATCACCTTCCCTGAAATTAGATATTTTAAATAAAATTGGTTATATTTCCATTAATTTATAATAGTTACTTTTTTCAAATTAATCTATTTTAATAGGGTATCATTTATCCTCTCTCATTGGTGCCCTTACCTAAGTTGTTACTAAACCAAAATTCTGTATGGGGTCCTCATATTATATTCTTTATTATTGATTCTTTATGAACATAACCATTATATTTCTATTTACTATGGTTGGTATATGTCTTTATATTTCTCTATTACATATCTATTTATGTAAAATTTGATATATAACCCTTTCACTCACATCATATTTTTAATTAATTTTTATGTTGTGTCGTTATGCTGCTTATATTGCATCGTTATTTTCGATGCAAAAAAATGTGTAGTGAATACCATACATAATTTTATATCAAGGTAATTCACCATTATGAACATATATGAATTTAATTGGGACTTAAATGTATTTATTTCACATTCCATCATTAGGGAATAAATTATGATGATGAATGGGTCCATGTTGTATGATCTACATTGCACACTTAATTTTAAAATGAATATGATTGTTGTTCCCAGATAGTGATCCAATGTATTGGGTAATGTTTAGTTTCATGATACATCATGTAAGGACGTGAAGTTATCATAATTATTGTATAGTACATTTTACATCATGATGTCTAGGTTGGTTTACTACTTGCCTATGTTTATGATTCATGGTTTTATTTTGTCACCACATTCACCATGTTATGAATTTCATGATATATCATTCCATAATATTAATATTACTTTAATTCCTCTTTGATATTCCTATTGACTAACATGTGTCAATTATTCCTTGACTATTCCCTTAATGGGATTTATAACTCACAGTTTTTGTTATTTATTCCCTCATGTCATCCCAGGTAGTTTTATGTTCGAAGTGTTATTTTGAGAATGTAAAAGAATTTTTCAATAAGATGTTGAATTACCTATTTTAAGTAGTTATGTAATCTAAATAACACTAAAGTACACAAGAAATTTCAATCATATGATTTTTATTATGTGTATTTTTATGTAATAAATAATGTATTTATTTTAAATAAACAGAAACTTTTTCATAGTTGGTATCAATGGAAATGTTAATTATTTTTGGGATTATGATTAAAAAACACTAACCAAATATTAAGGGAAGAGTCTATATATAATTAAAAATCAATAAATTTTGGTAATTATATTGTTTGATCATGAATATAAATTCTTATATAAATATTATAACTGGATTTTGTTCGAAAATAGATGTATGTAGGGGTTACATCTTTTATATGGTGTCTCGGGCCTATCTAGATGTAGCTTGTTACACAAAAAAGGTCCTTACTGTGAACCTGGTTCTACACTTCTAAGAGGTATGATTTTGTTAATTCGTGATCTCATTATAGACCATTATTGAGGGAGAAAAAAATCCATAATAATATATGTATATAGATATATATAAGAAAACATATATTAAAGTCTGTAAATTCATAAATTCGTGAATAAATGTAATTTATAAGTTACCCCTTTAACATTATTGGACTCATATTTATGTTTTCTATAGATTAAATGTAATAATCCCCATTTATATATTAGATATTGTAGAAAATGAATCCCAAATTTAAATTCTTCTTTATTGTTCATTGTTCTACACATTCCATCATATAAAAATATATTATTATAACTATTCCAACACAATAAAATAATAAGAAAGTGGATATATCAGTGAAAATAGAAAATTGAGAAATTATTTCATCATAATAATATAACTACTCTCTTATATTTGATTATGGTCTGAACATCCCATTGAACCTAATAATAATTCTATTCTGGGGGGGGTAAATTGGTGCAATTTTTGGCATGGAATGGCTTTATCTATATAGAGCCAATGTAAATTTCAATGAGAAGTAAATATCTGTATAGAAAATAAACCACCAATTCCATACCGGAGCAATAATAGGGATGAATCTTATTTACCACCATAATTCCAATCATATATATTATTAACACATGCGAATGTGTATCTATCTCAAATTATTTATTCTAAAGAGTGAACATTCTCTATATACATGGCTATTATGAGAAAATATGTTGATGTGTTTCTTAAGGAATTTCTTGGTCTTCCTCCTATGAGAATTGATGAGTTTTCAATCAAGATTATACATGGAGAATTTAAATTATCCAAGACTACATATAGAATATATTTCATAGAGCATTATGAGCTGAAGAAACAACTAATGTATATTCTGGATAAAGGGTTCATATTCTTAGGTTCTTCACTACGGGGTTTACCATTCCACTTCATCAACAAGAAATATAGGTCAATGTTCCTTGGCAATGACTATCGTGATCTTGAAAAGATTATGGTAAGGAAAAGGTATCATCTTCCACGAATTTATGACTAGATATATTAGATATGTGTAGAACAATAAATACCCATAGAGGATCTTATGTTAAGATATTATCATTTAATGGTGAAGAATGAAGATATACACATAAACAATTTTTGTATGAGGAATGAGAAATATGAGTTCATTGGGATGCTTTTTAGGCTCCCTAATAATCCAAAAGTATACATGGACTTCATAGATAGATTCTTTATAGAATACCTTAAAAAACTATTTGATGTCTATAAATATGGTATTATAATGTACCCCAAAACTGAGGAGGAGCCCATGGAGCATCTGATCTGATCACTATAAAATAAACACTATGAATGGTGATGCTTTACACTATGTAAAACTAATATTAGTTACGGGTGAAGAGTGTATATTTCATGGGTCCTAATATCAATGGGTTTTTGGATATATGTGGACCCATCATAAATGTATATATTTGAAGGATTTCCAAGGCCAACATATGTGATAGATATTCATAATATACCTGGGTTAGTTGGGTATTATCACTGATTTGTCAGAAATTTCTCATGATTATAAAATCCTCATACCATGGTAACTCAAAAAAAATCGATGATTTCTAGTAATAATGAATGTGAATAGAAATAATGGAGCTACAAAGAGGGACAATAACTATGCATGAGGTCATATTAACCACATGTTGAGAAAACTTCATAGTCATCAGCAATTCAATGAGAATGGATTGGGATGTTTGTTAATGCGGAATGGAAAATTTAAATCCTGTAATTCCTGGATGTTCAATATTCCTAAAAAACATTTCCATGAATGATCCGGAGGGGTATATATTGATATTACATTAGATAATATGGAGTAATTATCTATTTTATGAGAAGTGTGGAATATATACACATTGAAAAATCCATATGTATATAATAAAAAAAGAGATGAATATGTGCCAAAAAATATGGTTAGAGATGATCAAGGACCATGACTAATCAATACAGTACCCTCATGGAATGGAGATTAATATGGTAGATGATAAATGTTGAAAGGATCTAGCATCTAGAATAGTTATTAAAATTGATAAGTGTCCAATATTCCTATACCTAGAAAGGATTTAATTGGTAATCATAAAGAAGGAACATCATCAATCCTTTGACAAATTATTAATCAACCATATCTTTTATAAAGGATAAAGTATACTCAATGAAATGATGTGTAAATATTGAAGATGGCAGAATCCATGAGAAAGTATATGTCTTCTGAGATTAAAATTGATGAAGATGGAATTAAAAGATCTGGGTCAAGACTACATGATTCATCAAATCACCAGTTAATGAAAGAACTATTATATGATAAACATTATTAATCGTCCTCCATTCACCCATGAAGGATGAAGATGCATCTATATCTCCATGGGATCTATTTGTGAGAAAATATGATGAATAATAACGTTTAATATATATCAATGTGCATATAATTTCAATAAGAAAAGGCTAAAAGTTGGAAGTCTAATGGGGTGATGCAACAGTTACCCGTAACATGATGGAAATAGTAGAACATCACCATGGATTTTTTCACAAAAAATTTAAAGACATACATGGTAAATAATTATAAATGGGTTATTATGGAATATATTAAAAGAAAACTCACTTTATCATAATTCTATAAAAACTACCACATTATCAACATGCGTATATATACATCATAGAAGAGGCAAGGATTCATGTAGTACCATTATAGATTTTATCCAATAAATAACTTTGGTTCACCAAAAAATTATAAAAAATTTACAATATACACTAAACATTGATCTGAATATCAATATGTCTTACCATCCTCCAATGGATTGGCAATTTGACAAGACTATTGAGATACTAGAAGTCATATTTCTATCATGTTCTATGGACAAAAAAATAATGATGGGACCAACATATTCCTTTGGTTTAGTTCTCATTTAAATATAGTTTTCATTCATGCATAGAAATGTCTACATAAGAATCCCTTAATGGGAAGTTGTGTAGAAAACTATCATGTGGGAATGATGTTAGGGAATAGAAAATGGTAGGTCCGTAAATTTTAGAGGAAATTGGGTAAAATGATATGAATATTCAATAGAACATAATGTTTACACAGATTCGATAAAAGAGCTATGAAGAAACCCTTCTATGAGTCCTATAATATGATTTTAGAGACATGGTATTCCTCTAAATAACACCATGGGGGAATGTGATGAGTTTTTGAAGATGGGAAACATTATTAAAAGATAAACTCTCTCCTTTGAGATCCTTGTTTGAATCAAATTTGTGTACTATCATCTAACACTCCCACCAAACCTATCTCATGTACTTAATGTATTATATGTATCCCACTTGAGGTAGTACATACCAGATCCATCACATTTACTCAATATAGAGTTGTAACAGTTGTAGAATTGTTTTTTTCCTATGAGAAGAAGTTAGGGAATATCTTATATCATAAATAAAATGTTCTTTAAAACAAGACCATGCACATTATAAATGTTTTTTATAGAGACCAAAAGTATTAATAATCAATATAGTGTTCAGATGAGGTGATGAATCATATATACCACCACATGATTATGTGTTTTAAATGATAATTTATAGGGAAAAAATCATAAGGTAAGAATCTTTTAAATACCACAATTTTTGTAAGCAGAATTCCATAATTTGATTTATTTATATTTCATTCTGTGAAATTTTGTTAATGAAATAATATGCACTTTTTTTATTTTATCCTGTTAGATATAAATAACTATTATGTATCAATAAAATTTATAATATAGTTATTAAACAATGATCTCTTCATTTTTATAAACATAGGGTTGTAAAAAATAAAATTGATATAGAAAAAAGAAGTAGTGGCCCCAACCATTAGGATTGTACCCTATGATGTCCATTTACTAGATCTTCCATGGGATATAACATTTCTGGGATTTTACATTGACCGATGAAATTATAACATCCAATAAGTCAATCATGATATACAACACTTACTAGTGTTGTTCATGCTCATCCTGATCAAAGCTAAAACCATATTCTCTAAATCACCCCATGAAAGTCCCACAACCACACACCATACTCATATGGTGTTTGAGGTTGTATCAAAGGGATATGTATTAATATAATATCATTATGAGTATGTAAATAATTTTTTATATAATAGAGAATATATTTTTATACTATTATTGTTAATTTGTAAATGGTTTTTATACCATAATTTTAAAAATTTATTTTTAGTTAATTTTCCAATTAAGTTATTAAATTTATGAAATAAAAAAAAACTTAAATAAAAATAATTTTAAATATTTTTTATCAAATATAAATGATAATATTGTGATTATAATGTAAAATGTAATTTTTATAAGGGTTTGAAAAATATTAACGTCAAACCCCCAAATTTTATAACTATTATTGAATTTAATTTAAAATTAAAAAATTCAAATATTCGGAAAAATATTTTGAAAAAATCTATACAATATTTGGAATTAGAAATTCATAATTACCCAACAATGTATTTTTCATAAAATGCTTGGACAATCAATTTTTCAGGTAAAAATTAAAAGCCGCATAAATATACATTGTTTCTTAAGACATATTAATGACCCAAAAGTTATATAACAATGAATATAAATGGGATCCAGGAAAAAATATTTTTTTCTCATATAAATACTGTTATTTTAGCTATATTTTATTTATATTTTAATGCTATTATTAATCCTAAAAAACATATAATATATATTATGGTATTAAAATCATATCTACAAGAGTGAAACTCACATTCCCACAAGAACACGCATTATTATAATAATATTTTCCGCTGGACTAATAAAAAAATAAAATCCCCTCCTATTTGAATGAAAACATGTGGATAACATGGAATTTTTTGTGGTTTTGGATATTTTATTATATAGAGTCCCAAAAATAAATAACCACGGAATCCCCCTCCTTTACAATATAAACCCATACAAGATCCCATTATTAATATCTAAAACTCATTGGATCATGACCATAATCTACCCTCCACTATCAATATATCACTAATGTCTCCAATAAGATATTAATAATCCCCTCCCTAGATTTTAGAATCACATACTCAAATAAGGTTTCATCAACTTCTTACCATCCATTAATATTTAAGAACCTTTATTTAATGTAGTAATTTTAATTTAAATTAGTTATATTTTCATTCATTTATAATCATTACCTTATTATAAAATTTATTTTATTCTAATTGGGATTATTTATCCTCACTTATTTGAACCCTTTATTATGTTGTTACTATACAAAAATTCGATAATGGATCATCTACTTCTCTTCTTTATTCACGTACCTTTATTAACATTTGAAATATATTTCTGTTTTCAAACTATCAAAAATGTATATCCAAGTCCATATTGCTTCACATTTTATGTAAAAATGATGATAGACACTTTCCATCTCATCATAATTTTTATGAATTTGTATGTAACGTTGTGATACTACCAAAAATTCCCCAGGATTTTCTATAACAAAAATTTAGGTAGTTAATACCATACCATGTTTTCTAGTAAAGGTATTCACCTTTATAAACATATAATAATGTATAAGGGATTTAAATTTTTTATTTCACATTCTTTTATCATGAAATAAATTATTATGATGAATGTATCCATGTTTAATGATCCATATGGCACACTTATGCATAAAATTAATATGAAGGGTGTGCTCGGATTACACTACATGTGTTAGTTAATGTTTAGTATCATGATATGTCATGTTGGGACATGGAATGATCCTGATGCATTTGTTATAAATTCCCCACCATGATTTATTGGATGTTTTACCCTTGACATGTGTTTATGATTTGTTGTTTTATATTTTTTTCACATTTCCCATGTTATGAATTTCATGATATATCATAAATTATTATTCATGATCCTTTTATTACTCATTGATATTCCTATAGTATAACATGTATCACTTATTTCATGTTTATTACCTTACTAGGATTTATATCTAGCCATTTTATTTTATATGTCACTATGTTATCCCATGTTTTTTTTTAGTTCGATGGGGTATCATTATCATGTGAAAGAAGTTTTGAATAAAGATGTTGTACTCCTTATTTTATGTTGTTATATAATGTTCTGAATTCCCAAATACACTAGACTTCTAAAATATAAGGTTTTTATTATGTTTAGTGTTATGTAAAAAATAATGTAATAATGTTAAATAAAGAGAATGGTTTTCATATATAAACTAAATTGTGAACACACCATCATTCTGAGGATCCAACCTTGAGAAATACTCTGGAAATACATCATAAAATTGATCTTCTTGTGTAGCATATCTAATACCCCATAAACATGAATAAGAACTGATTCTTTAGATATGAGATCACCCAAATTATGAAAATAATAAAAATTCACAACCCTCTTGGATATCCCATTCCCCAGGGCGAGTATAAGAATCCCACTCGAGGATTGTGAATGATATCTAGCCATGGTATTAGTCAATATGTTCCTAATACAACACTATTAAATTTATCCACAACATTTGATAAAAAATAAACATCTCACGAACAAACAAGACCCATGGATAATTTTACACACCAACCTCAAGGGTACACTCTTTCCATTCCTAGATATTTTTGTATCATACCCTTACTAATGAATCATTTGAAAAAACAAAACATATATGTTCAGCTGCTAAGCCCAACATATTCAAAAAAATAGATGATATAAATAAATATGTGTTACTTATAATAAACAATGAACTAGAAAATGTGTAATATAAAATAATCACACCTCAAACTATTGATGTTCCTTCCTCACACCCACAGGGTGTAAGTCATAATGAATGATGTTGGTGCATCCCTCTAACATAGGCTCTTGTCAAAGTCAATGATGCTAGACTATGTTGCTGATATGAAATATGTTATCATGAATTATGAAGACATCCACCATGACTTTAAGGACCTATAGAGATCCAATGTTTTTCCTTGTATGGGGTAGTAAGTACCCTTAATTCACTCAGAACTATCAATGATCGTCCATCACTGTTGAGATTTCGATGGTTCCTACATAACCTCTCCATATGAATTAACCTTCCAAAATTATTGGAACTAATCTCGTGTCGATGACACTATCCACTCATGTTTCCTGCAATTATACAGTAATAAAAAAAAACCCATTCATCATGCTATGAGTTCAATCATATTTCTCGGTTACTCCTTATAACACCCACCTAGTAAGATCTATTCAAATAAAGTTTTCTTCAATCAGATGCCACACAAGTTGTTTTTTAAATGGTAAACCTTTTCTGCTACCTAATGAAACATTGGGATTCTAATATGATATATGGTTCGGATCACTCGCCTCAACAAACCTCTTTAAATATAATATATTCACTAAATACTTCTTCCAATGTCTAATTATATCATGAATATTAATCTATATAGTTTCCTCATCCACTACCAATTCTGGAAAAATGTTTTTCATATATGTGATGTGGCTCGAAAAATACATCCCTCAAATAAACCATTGGGACAAACATATTAACTCTTCATCTATCACCTAATTTAGTTTCACTAAATTGGAATGTTCTAGAAACTGTTCCTAGAATTAATTCCACAATATAACTTCATCCTTCTCAGTCTGAACCAGAATGTCCCACCAATGCTTTAATAGTCACTTCAAACAAAACTCTCTAATTAGTAAGAGTTTCCATAATCTTATTGGTGATATCTATCCAAAGAAGACCTTTATCAATTTCACCATCTCTAGTAAATATCATAGGGTACTAAATCTGGCACTCTGTAGTAAATTCAAACTTAATAAATAGAACTCATAGAGGATATTTCTCCATCGTCTAAAGAATGTGAGAAAAGTTATCATCGAAATAATCACCCCTATTTTACCTGGTACAAATGAGACTTATTTCTTCTCCATCATAAAGAACATTACCGACTATTTCCTCATGTTTCCTAAACAAAATTTTTTCTATGTGGAATCTCTATTCGTTTCGAAAAAATATATCAAAAAAAATATTTTTGGGGTTTTAAAAAATATGTTAACTAAGGCTCAATACATGAAAGAATCAACCCACTCTGCATATAGTGTTCCATTACATAAGAATACATTAATATCACTCCATCAACCATCCATATAATGTTTTATTTTCATCTTGAGGTAAACCACATAACATCATCACTAGTTTTTCAATAGATATCAATTTTAATAGCATTACCTTCAAAATATAAATCATACTCCTCATGAAACGATTTTCTCTTTTTAACTGATCATAATCAATTTTTCTCTCCCTTTTTTGAATAATTATATTAGAAATTATTCATCATAAATTATGTTAGATTCCATCCAATTAATTGTTTTCCTCATAATTAATATAATCAATTTCATTCATGTTTCATGTGAAAGGGTAATCCTCCTAAAACTCACAACCCGCATTCCTTTCTCCAGTTTTCATACTATGATGTATTTCACATATATATCCATGGGTGAATAAAATCATGAATTTTAGATATTTTTTTTCTATTTCTCAAATGAGAAAAAGTACCATAAAATAGTCACATTACACAACAAATTTATCACACAAGGTGAAATATCATCCCGATGTAACAATAAAAATCAAGAGAGGAAAATCCGACTAAAGGTACTCATTCCCCCCCATACAAGGTATAGGTTGTAACACCCCATGGTTTTGAAAATAAATTAATTTTATATTCTATCCATTAAACAAATTTTTTTCTTCTACTATGTTTCAAATTTCAAAAAATGGTCATCTATGGTTTTGACCAGTATGTCATTTCGTATCTGATTAACAAAAATGAGTTTTAGGGAAGAGTAACATACCCTAATAAATAGTTATATGAATTTTAATATGACCCTTATGAATTGTAAATAATTATATTATTTTATTTTCTTAATATAATTAGATAAAGTGATCATAATTATTTTTTCAGTGTGATATAAATCTAAATATACCTTAATATTTTTTTTGAAATTAACAATGATTTTATTTAAAAATTAAACTTATAATATTTAAAAAATTATTTTTTAAAAATGAAGTTCATTTTTAACTATACACCTCAAAAAATATTAGGGGTGAATTTTTTGTATTTTTCTAAAATACTTGAATTTTGTGAATATTAAAAATATAGTTTTTAGTTATTAGTAATTTAATGACATTTTAATGACATAATAATAAAAAAAAGGCCTGGTGGACTTTTGTAAAATAAGATAATATATTAGGTGTCCCTTAAATCTAATACCATGGAAATATACCATGGTAAAGCCCATGGTTTTACAAAAACCACTAATGAGGTGCCCCTTTGAAATTATTAACAAAATTATCTCTCTTTTACTATAAATAACCACTCAAACAATCATTTTATTTCATTCCAAAGCCCTCATACTTGATGATATGGTGGTTTTACCTCCCTAAGAGTCCTACCAAATATTATTTATTCACCCATGGTCTCATCCTTCATTTCCAAGGAGTTACTCAACAAGGTAACAGAATCCTTCACCCTCCTCTTTTAGCAAAAATTATTTTATGTTATCTCATTGAATTTACATTTAAATATGTTGGGGTCTAATATTATATATTAATTTTATTTTACTATTTATTTATATATGATTAGATACCATTTTCCTCTCTTCAATTAATTTTATGAAATTTTAAGCAACAATGTTATGCTACCTAATTTTCATAAGGGATCTCTCAACATTTCATTTATTTTCACGTTCATCTATTTTTTTTCTATCATATCCTCCTATATAAAAATGACCATGAAAAATCCAATATAATATATATAATATAATTATACAATGTGAATGGAAGAACCCTCATCAATATTCTTATTATCTCCCTTTTATTTTTATAAACGAAATCAACATCCATGAGGTACCAATTTATAACCTCCGTGGATGACGATGTTTCGTTCATCATTTTATCCATCAGTACTTGTCATGAAACCATTTAAATAGTTTAAGAAGATAGTAATGTATGTTTTATAACCTAATTAATATTTAGGAACTAGTATATGTATATATTATTAATTTTTATGAAAAAACTAGTTCATAATAATCTAAATACCACCAAATAGTCAAAGTTGTTATCATCTAATGATTCATCCTATTTAAATGTAAAAATATGATATAAATGACCATTAAAAATTATTTATATTAATAAATAATGTGTAATGTTAATTCTGGATATTTACAACTATTCCAAATTAATCCCATTACATAAAAACAAGTGAACCGATTATGAAAAAGAAGAAAACAAACACTCCCGAACAATAGAATTCTATATAATAACATATCAATAAGAACTAAAAAAATTGTGAATAACTAAATTCATGCCTATTAGGTTCTGAAATAAGTTATTAACAGTTCTAATTTCATATTCAAGGACCTTAGGTTCAATAGTGGAAAACATGCAGACTTAAGGTAATGGTTTTCCACCTGAACGTCCATTTTCATTCAGGTTACTTACATTGTCTAATTACCTCAATAAAATAATTATGTATTGTTATTTACTCTTAATAAATACTGTGTGAATATTATATATATGTACACCAACCATAATATTTCCCTATTTTATGGATAGTTAAATGTTTTAAAGGAAACATTCAAAACAATTTCCAAAATACAAGACTGATTTAAGGGAAATTCTCAAATTCGTATCTATTTTCAAGGGAATAATATAATATGTTTTTGGAAACAATAAGCATTATAAAATCACTCATTTTATTTTGAAAATACTATATTACTTCACTCTTGGTTTTATAGAATGATTTTTTTCAAAAGAACTATTCTTTTCAAAATAAAGATTATTTATATAAATAATTGTTTAATGGTTTTATAAGATTATTATCATATAATTCAAAATTCTTGTTGATTCTTATGTATTATAGGGTTTAATCTTTTATGATGTCATATAAAATATTCTAATTAATGTTTTAGGACTAATTTATATTTTGAATGTGGTATCCTAAAATCTTTCACCATATTACTCAGAATAGTTAGTGTTTTATGTTTATTGATTGGGGATAGTCTGTTACATATCATATGATACTTTCAATATGAATTTATAAGTTATTTATGTTTATCACCACTAATATGAAGAAGTATTTGTATATATTATGCAATGAGTGGGACTCGATATAGCTTCTCGATGCATCGATAGGTCTCATGAGAGAAATATGCATGGAATTGTCGAAGGCCTTTCCCAATGTGATATATGGATTTGGCTGGGGCCAAAATAATTTTTAGACGTGATAGATGAAGCCATGATAATATGTTTCATAATGTCTATAATATTCACTTCCCTAATTATCAGGCTAGTAATTGAATGTTCATGTGGTTATTCGATTAGTAGAATACCGTTGATTATGTTTTATTATGATATTATTTTATACAACTCATATTCCTACCATAATGACTTCATGATTATTATTTGTAAAGTCATTTGTTTTCTTTTATTCACCATGTCTAATGTTTATTATATCATCCACTATATTTCATAATCTTACTGAGTGTTTGAGATCACCCCTTTCTTAGGTTTCAATTTCCCAGGATATGAAGAATTTTGTTATGAGTGACTTGCAAGATTAATCTAGGAGGATGGGATGTTTCTAATTGAATAATTAGTGTTGTATTTTTCATTAATAATTTATTGCTGAAAATATAATTTTATCTTTTTTCCAAAAGATACTAAACTACATGGTTCTTCGGTATTCAAATTACTTATTTATATGCCAATGTAATAAAATAAGGCACCGGCTCCAGGAAACTAGGGTCTGGTTCTTACTATTGGTATCAGATGATGTTTATTAGAAAACATTGAAACTAGATTTAGAAATCATATATCAGGGAAAATTATATAACATTATCTTTAAGTATAAACATACCTGAACGTCTTGTAATTTTGTTATGTGATAGATTATGTGGATCTTTCAAGTAATATATCCCTATATGGATATGAGCAGGTAGAGTCCGCTCTATTAGATATGCACCTCAGAGTAAAACCTCTGACAATGAGTTTCATACTTGGCCTCTGGTATCCTTGAACATGAAAATGGGCCTTGATGATCTCTTGGTTATGACACTCCAAGGGATATACATAAGACAAATTAAAATTTCTTTAGAAGCCATTTTAAAGGATTTAAATGTAAATTTTCCTTCAGAGACACCTTGTTTATGATTAAAAAAGTATTTATGCATAGAAATTAGATTTTTCTAAGTATATTTCTACATTGATATTATAAATTATGAATCATAACCTAATATAGTGTTTTCCATTATTTAGAAATGGTGCCTATTGGAAGGAATGAAAACTGCACGAACTCGCATGTCCCATGAAGGGATTTTAGTCTGATGTAAGATAATGATGTTGTAGCAGGTGCTACGATGGGCGTTGAGAAATATATAACTATTTTGGGACAACTTAATCAGGTTCTGAATACTATCCTTACCTGCATGGGCCGTCCATATCCACAACATGGGGGAACTATGTTATATCTCTTTATGTGACAACAACCACCATCATTTAATGGTACTAAATAACCATTTGTAGCATAATAGTGGATAATTTCCCAAGAGAAAATATTTCTTGCTTGGGATGTAATTAAATTGAGAAGGTCCTAATAGAAGTATATCACATATTGAGAGATGTATATTAGTGGTGGTATTTAATCTGAAACACAATGGAGAAGGAAGAAATAGGGGAGATAGAATAGTGGGAATTTAAATAAATCTTCTTAGAATAATACTATCCTCATGAATAGCAAGCAGATATGGAGAGGGAAATATTGAATATGATGAAAAATGAATATCATAATGTTGCAATGTTTGATGTTAACTTCACCAGGATAGCAAGGCATGTTGTGGACTAGACACGAAATCTGATGAGAATGATTGATCGATTCATTGATGGATATAAGCCATTAATCTAAAGGAAAATGGTCTCCCAGATTTTCTCATCCTATGAGGATATAATTTCATGTGATATTAAGACAGAAAATGAATTATCTATGTCTTATTAATTTATGGGGAAACAAGTGAAGAAAAGGGTTGTTGAAAACTCTTAGAAAGGTTATAAGAAAACATTGAAGAAGAGAAGAGTTTACTTTTCACCGAATGGTAATTATGGAAGGAAACACCCTAGTGTGTTTTTAAAGTGAAAAAGAGTATGGTAAAAATGTGGATAGAAAAGAAAATCTTTCTTGTGATTGTAGTGGGATGAAATAAGCTAATAATGTTCAATTCTATAATTGTTGAGACTTGGGCCACTATGCTAACGATTGTCCAATGCGACAATGAATCATGCCACCAAAACGACCCATGGAGCAAGGCCAAGCTTAGGTGATCCCTACTGCAGAGGATGAAGATCCAAATGACGTGGTGGTAGGTACTTTAATTGTTTCTTCAAACATAGACAATATTTTATTTGATTCTATATTGTCACATTAATTTATATCTTCATAGTTTCCGAAAAAAATTATATATGTTTTATTTGTTTTAATAAAGGAATTATTAGAAAAAACACCTAGTGGATGTGTCACTTCCATAAAGGTATGTCAATTAGTCCCCCTAATGACACATAAATGGTCTTTTATTGCTGACCTTATCATTATTCCAATGAATACATTTGATATAATTCTAGGTCTGAATTGGCTGTCAAATTATGATGCAATGATCTATTGCAAAATGATGGAAGTTACAATTTTTGAGAATGGTGTTGAATCCCTTATCATTAAAGAGTAAGCATCACCATTTGATTCTAATCTAGATCCACCCCGAGTAGCTTTTTTCAATTCAATTATTGGGGAGGAAGGTAATTCAATAACTATGTAAGAGGAATATAATGTTCAAATTGACGATGTACTACTGTGACAAAATATATTTACGTATTTTTAGAGTATTTTCCTAAACATCCTCTTGAGCAGGAAAATGAGTCTTCCATTGACTTAAAGACCCCTATTAAAGACCCCTTATAGAATTTCCACTGTGGATTTAGTGGAACTAATTAAACAACAACAAAATTAACTGATAAATTATTTATTCTACCTAGTATTTCTCAATGGGGAGCCCCTATCCTCTTTGTTAAGAATAAATCTGGATCCATGAGGCTATGCATTGTTTATAAGGAAATTAATTATATTACAATAAAGAATAAGTATCATATACCATGAATTGATGATTTATTTAATCAACATCATGGATCCCAATATCTATATGATTGATCTTCGATTTTGATATCATCAGTTGCTTGTGAAGAAGGATGAAATTCCAAAAACGGAACATCGAACCTGGTACGACATAACGAGTTCACAGTAATGCCTTTTTGATTAACTAATGCACCATCTATATTCATGGTTTTAAGGAATATATTTTTCAGGTAATATGTTTATGAATTTTTAGTGGTTTTTATTGATGATATCCTATTATACACCAAAATCTATTGAGATCATGAAAATCACATATGCACAATTCTACAGACTCTAAGAATAATTGAATTATATGGGAAGTTTAGCAAGTGTGATTCTTGGCTTCAATCGGTTTCATTCTTGGGCCACATTGTCTCTATAGATGGAATATCTGTACATCCTACAAAGAAAAAGTTTGTTGATGAATAGCCTAATCTAATGAACATAAATGAGGACCATAGTTTCCCCGGTATAGCTGTTTATTTCCAGGGTTTCACTTTGAAGCCCGTTTTGCCAACAAAATTACCAATCACTCACAAAAAGAGGTTATGTTCATATTGAAAAACAAATGCGATGAATGGTTTGAAAAAAATTAATAGGAGGTTATTTAATTCTCAAATCATAATCCTACTATCGGGGAATGATGTGTTTGTTATATATAGAGATTCTTCAAATAAAAAGGACTTGGTTGTGTTCTTATGCAGAATGGTCTAGTGATTACCTATACATCTAGGAAATAAAAAATTCATGAACAAAAATATCTAACTCATGATATTCAGTTAGTTACATCAATATTTTATCAGATGATTTGGAGACATTACCACTTTGGAAGAAATTTGAGATATATACAGATCACAAGAGTTTGAAATATATCTTCTCATAAAAAGAACTGTATATGAGAAAAAGGAAACGGATTGAGCTACACAAATACAATGATTAGACAATACACTACTACCAAGGGAAGGAAAATTATTTCGTGGATGATTTAAGTAGACAAGCCCATGGAATTATGAATAAGAAGAGAGTTGAAATGGATCCATTGTTCATGGATCTAGTAAAGATTTATTTGGGAATTAAGAACAAAGGTAACACATCACAACTTTTTCAAATGCTTTCTAATATTTATTTACTAGAAATGATGAAAAGTTATTAGGCTAATGACGAGGAGTTTCAAAATAAAATTAAATCTATAAATGATGGGAAGTTGATTGACTACGTATATGAAGGTGGTGTATTGATATTTAGAAATAGGCTTTGTGTTCCTACTATTCATGAGATAATGAGGGAAGTATTGGATGATGCTCATAGTTGTAATTTCACTACAAACCATGGTAGCACAATGATGTATAGAGATATAAAGGATCATTTTTAGTGGTAAAACATCAAGAGGTGGACTGCTGATTATGTGGCGAGATGTTTGGTGTGTCAATAGGTGAAGGCTAGAAGGAAACATCCTGGAAGAGTCATGAAACCCATTCCTATTTGTATGGGGAAATGGGATGATATGTAACGCCCCGACCCCAGCTACCCAGAGTCGGTGCATTACTTCGTAACATTGGCATGATCACAAAAGATCAAGTCTCGAAAGACCGATTAGTTTAGTAGCCTTGGAAACACTAGATACATTCGTAAACGTTAAAATAAATCATAAAGTGAAAAACTAATAACAAAGTCTTCATAGTCCACACTCATATCCTCTTCTGACTATCCCTTCTGGTCATTCATAAAATACTTCTTCACATCCTGGAAAAATATTAAAACAATTAAAGGGGTGAGCTCAGATGCTCTGTAAAGATAACAATATAGCAGAAGCTTTCATCAATAAACATAAACATTTAAGGCAATGTAAAACTATAACAAAAGCCTTTTAAACTTGTACTTAAACATAATATGGAAAAAGTAAAATGAGATAATTCCATTCACTTCTTCACATGGATATTCTACTGGTCGGATAATCACATGTAATACCAATAACCACTTTCATAATGAGGGAATGTATAATGCCAGACATTCTGAAACATTTTGTCAAGGCCTCAGCCAAGACGTCTAAAATGATTAAGGCCTCGGCCAAAACCATAAATCAAATTGGGAAAGGGCCTCAGCCAATTCCATGTCTAGTTGTCTCCTGAGACCTACCGATGCATCGAGGAGAAATAGCGGGCTCCACCCGTCACTTATTAAGTCCAATACATTCCTCATATGAATAGGTTGTAAACATATCATAAACCATAACATAATCGTATCACATAAAACATGCATAAAGGAAACATAACATTTCAACATTTCAATCACAAGATATCAATACAACACATTGATATAATTAAAATTCTTTTAAAACGATTTTCAATACCAAAATAAAAGAAAGTTAAAACTTTGTATTTATTTTTCATTAAAAAAATGATGGCTTGTAGGGGAAGCAGAAACTCAAATAATGGTCAAGGCAGCAGAGAAGTCGTTGTCGCCGCATAAGTACGGAAAGAAAAACATTACCTTTATTTGTTTAGAAAAACGCTTCGTATAAAAAATATTTCTTTTGAATAAACGTAAAAGTCAAAGGGGTTTATACACCGTATAAAAGAAAGCTGTGTATAAAACCGAATATGCCTCAATGAAAGGGGATTGAGAAGAAGTCTTTAAAAAGATCATTTTTTTATAAAGTAGGTCTATTATGTGTATTCACTATACGTACACATAAATAATGTAAAAATACAATATTGGACATAATAATATCATGACATAATTTGAAAGTAGGAGATTAGCCAAAAGAATAGAAATTGGGTTAAGAAGATCCCTTACCTCGTGTCTGACTTGACTCAACCATTCTTTAACCTCATGAATAATAAACTAGAGTTAATATATACCTTATTAAGAACCATTTTTAATTTCATTATCCTTTTTATATCACTTATTACAATGTTATGAACATTATGTAATTATTTAAGTTAATAATGGTCGTTTTGTCGATATTTGGTACTTGAGTCAACAATAAATTTCTTATAATTACATGTTGTTTATGTGGTAGAATATCCATTATCTCCAGAATTATATTCATGATTTAGATGTCATATATATCATATATATCTAGTATATACATTCATTTATAATTTTACGTAACATTTAGAGGTAAGAAATGAAATGCACCGTTCATGGAGACGGTAAGCCGTACATACGCATGAACGCTACTTTTCTTTCTATTTCATATTTAATGGAATGAAATCAAAATGATATAAATGTATAATATAATTCCAGTATAATATAGTGTATAATAGCATTTACTCAATCCTTTATACATCCCACATATGGCATTAACGATTCAAATCACTTTGAGGGGGCGGTAGTCCGCACTTCCTAAAATGAAATTATCGCGTTTACCCATAATGGAAATCATAAATTATGCCATAAATGAGAAATACAGAAGAATAAGTAAAACATAAACATATTATATATCATATATAAATATATTTACATCTTAATGGTCACCATTGACGGTGTTATATGAGTGTTGAACAATCATCGTTTCGTGAGGCAGAAATTCACCATTCACATAAACCGTATGTTCTTTAACCATTAGATGCTGGTGTGTGTAAGTGTAGCTCGAATCCTTATTATAACAACATCCTAGTATATTGAGGATACTGGTGTCGTTACAAAAGAAATGAATAAAAAGAGTTTAGGGGGTTGGAGAAGAAAAATAAAACAAAACAACAATAAGGAAGACATTACCTCAAAATCGGGTAACTCTTTTTGATTTGAGCCAAAGGCTTCCTTGGGATAAGTTCTGCCCAAAGTGAGGCTTCTAGGAGTAATATGGGGAAGTTTGGAGAGTATTTGGGAATAGTTTGGCCGAGCCAAATGGCTTGAAGGTGTGAATAAGGTGGGAGTGGTGGGGGCCTTTTATAAGTGGAGAGGAGGGGCACTTTTGGAAAGTAATGAAAAGTTATTATATTATACAATTCTTTTCGGATTCTAAAGGTCCCACACTTCTATAATTCGAGGCTAAGGTGATAAGGGTTCTAAATATCCTCATCCAATAGGCTTTGTACAAGTTTATGCCTTGGATTTTACATTATCTTCTTATTTTATTTAAATCGTTAAATAATGAGGTCATCGTTGTATCATAATTATGTCATAAATAATTTAATTTATTTAATGTCTAAAAATAATAAAAAAAATACTATGATGTAGGAAATCTATTTAGCTTCCCAATGACTATTTATAGTCAAAAATATGACTTGTATAACCCCATGTAAAAATTGTTTTAGTAAAACATTTTATGTTCGTGTCTTTTTTTACTTTAACATTAAATAAAAGGTATTTATGTCATTTTCCAACTAAAGTGGCTCCATGGGGTCCCCAAGTTGACCCATGGATTTTCATGGTCAGGAATGGCACATCCAATGAGGGTAGGACATGTGTCAAGCTCATCTCATATTATTAAAACATAATTTTTACCTTAAACTACACTAATTACCTCTAATCGCGATTAAGAACTTAAAAGTTACTATTCACCAAAAAATTATTTTAATCTCATTGAACCAAATTTTACTTCTTAATGACAACCATGTATGTTGGATTTTTGAAAATCAAATCACAGAAGTGGTAATATTTCATTTAAACAAAAAATCAGTTATTTAACTACCACTTAGTGGTTTCACAATTCATCAAAAATTGAAGTTTTTCAGAACAATGCCAAAATTTCACCCTAAGCTATAATTGAAATTCCGAATTCAAAAATGATATATATTTTACAAAATTCCAAACATATAAGTTTCATTAATTAATTTTATAATTAATTTCCGTTATCACAATAATAGCGTGTTTTTAAGAAACAATTTATATCAACAGATTGGCAATTGTTTATGTCCAATTTCAATGTTAAATTAATTCTAATGACCACCATTGGATAAAATGGTAAAAATATATTCTAATTATACTTTAAAACCACTAAATAGTATAATTTATCACTATAAATTATTTTTATTAAAAAAGTTGTTTTTAAGTATTTGTCACTATTCATAAAAAATTAGAAGTTCTCAGAAAAATACCAAAAATTCAACATAGGCTAATTTCGATATTCCGAATCCAAAAATGAAGTCCATTTTGAAATATAAAATTTCTATAATTTTAAAAAGTGGTTATTACTATTCATAACGGCTACTTTGATTAGTCTCTGTGTTTTAGAACTCGAAGTTGCGTACAATGCAAGCCATTGCATTATTGAATGAGAAGCGTATTGTGGAAGCTCGGAGTGTTACATTCTCCCCTCCTTCAATAAATTGCGTCCTCAAAATTTAAAATTTTTTTCTTTGAAAATAAAAGGTTGAAAAGAGAAAATAACTTTGTGGAAAACCCACATCGGAAATAAGATTAAGAAAATTTAGCCTTAATAAGAGGGAAATGGAAATAAGAAAGTCACCACCAAATTATGATCTCCATAAGGAGAACATTGGTGGCAATTAGAGACATATAATTGGAGGAAAAACGTAAATATTTGTAGGGAGTGATTGAGGTCATCAATCACAATCAACTGTCAAATTGAGGGCATCAAAGCCTTCAATATATGTTGATTTAAAATATCATCAGTTCAACAAGACATAAGGTATTAGGATAACACATTTTTTGTTTTAATATCCCTTTACTAAAGTTTAAGAATTAATTTATTCATTGAATAAGAGATAGGTATATATATATTTATGCTTGACAATTAGAGTTTCAACCATCAACTCACCTTTCACTCAAAAAGATAATAAAACTCATAAAAATTATACTTATCCTAATTGTATAAGGTTCAAATTTTAACACATACCATTTAGATTAGTAAAATTATTTTGTAATAACCAGGGACATCTTGTAGGCTAGTGGTAGGAAATAAAGGCCTGTCGCACTATGGTTGTGGGTTCGATTCCTGCAGCTTTGTCCGACGCGACAGGTTATTCCCCACCCTGCAGGTTGTCCTTTTCCTAAAACTATAGTATTATAGTATTGAAAAAATAATCTTCAAAAATGTTTTAACCTTAAACAATACTATCCAAAGATCAACTTAATCCACTCCAACCTTTATAGTTATCCAAAATACCTCTGTCCAGACTTTCTCTAAATGGTCTCTTAATTCCAAAATCAATTTATCAGATTCCCCAAACAGAGTAAATATTCTCTTATTGTCACATACTAAAAATATAATTACCTTCATCATATTAAAACCTTACTGAAATCAACAAGTACTGCAGTACAATCCTTATATATATCACATTATTCTAATAACCAGAATATAATCCATGAGTCCAAAAGCACCAATACATTAGTTATTCTGCTTCAACTGTAGTAACATTATAAGATTGTCCTTGATCCCTTGGCCTTTTCTGAGGTATGTTTCCCTGACGCTTAGGACATTCATTTCCATAATGACCCATTTCTCTACAATTGTAGCATTCAAATTTGATAGCCTCTTTCTTTCCCTTGCAATCACGATCCTGGTGACCCTTTTCTCCACATTTATAAAAAACTCCCATTCCTTTTAGGCAAGTACCAGGGTGATTCTTCCCACAATTATCACATAATGGAAAATCCTTCTTTCCCTTTTCCCTTTATCTTTCTCTTGTTCCACTGTTCTCTTCTTCTCTTGCTTTACTTTGTTGTCATAAGACGTAGAGAATTCCTTTTCTGTCTTGATAGCACATGAGACAATATCTTCGTATGATGAGAAGGATTGTGATACTAAAGCTCGATGGAGAAATGGTTTTAACCCATCAAAGAAACGATCAATCTTACTCCTTGGGTTACATATATAATCGGCAGCATTCCTCGCTAACCTTGTAAAGTTAGCCTCATACTTTGCGACATTATCATCCTCCTTCTGCCTCAGACTCAGAAATTGCCTTTCCATATCCGCTCGATGGTCTCGAGGAAAGTATTTTTTTAAGAACCACTCTTTGAACTCCTGCCATTCCATGTTTGTTAATTCATCATCTTCCTTTGTGTTTTGAATTAGTGACCACCATTGATCGGCATCTCCAGTAAGGCGGTAAACTGCTATGACAACTTTCTCCCTTTCACTACTCCCCAAGGCATGGAATATTTTCTCTAAGGAATTTATCCATTGCTCAGCTACTATAGGATTTGTACTCCCATTGAAGGTTGGTGGTTGTTGCCTCATGAAACGGTCTAGCATTGATCCTCCACGCTGCGGATCAGGGTGCTCCATACGAGTAAGGTTATTATTCATAACCTTCGTGAGTTGTCCCAGTACGGTGAGAAGCTGATTAGCACCATTTGTATCACTAGCTCAACCATAATTATCTTGAGCAGGAGGGAAATCCCTACACGGAGTGCGTGCATTGATACGGTTTCCATTCCTTCCACTAGGCGCCATTTCTAAATAATGGCAAAAACTAGATTAGTTTATGAATCAAAATACATAATTCCATACCTGTAAAACACTTAACATAAATTGAACTAATTATGGATATAATACATAATTATAAAAAAAATTTCTTTGAGGAAGTATATACTTGTAACCCTTCATAGTGGTTTGTAATGAAAATGGGAATTATCCTAAGCATATCCCCCGGGAGTGTCGTAACCAAGAGTGCAGCAAGGCCCGTTGTCGTGCACCAGTTCCCGTTCGAGTCTAGCTCGAAGCGGTGTTTTCGGGTTTTACCCCTAGGTACATATGTGCCAGATCCGCCTCTACCTGCTCATATCCAGACAGGGATGTATTGCTCGGAAAACTGACAAAATCTCTACAATACCAAAATTTTTAGGAAGTTCTTCTATACTAATCCTTAAAGTCTATCTTCGGGCTATGTGATCTAATCAGAGTTTATCTAAATCTAGCTTCCAAGGTTAGTACTAAACTGCCTCTGATACCAACTGTAACGCCCCGACCCCAGCTACCCAGAGTCGGTGCATTACTTCGTAACATTGGCATGATCACAAAAGATCAAGTCTCGAAAGACCGATTAGTTTAGTAGCCTTGGAAACACTAGATACATTCGTAAACGTTACAATACATCATAAAATGAAAAACTAATAACAAAGTCTTCATAGTCCACACTCATATCCTCTTGTGACTATCCCTGCAGGTCATTCATAAATTACTTCTTCACATCCTGGAAAAATATTAAAACATTGAAAGGGGTGAGCTCAGATGCTCAGTAAGGATAATAATATAGCGGAAGCTTTCATCAATAAACATAAACATTTAAGGAAATGTAAAACTAAAACAAAAGCCTTTTAAACTTGAACCTAAACATAATATGGAAAAAGTAAAATGAGATAATTCCATTCACTTCTTCACATGGATATTCTACTAGTCGGATAATCACATGTAATATCAATAACAACTTTCATAATGAGGGAATGTATAATGCCAGACATTCTGAAACATTTTGTCAAGGCCTCAGCCAAGACGTCTAAAATGATTAAGGCCTCGGCCAAAACCATAAATCAAATTGGGAAAGGGCCTCGGCCAATTCCACGTCTAGTTGTCTCATGAGACCTACCGATGCATCGAGGAGCTATAGCTGGCTCCACCCGTCACTTATTAAATCCAATGCATTCCTCATATGAATAGGTTTAAACATATCATAAACCATAACATAATCGTATCACATAAAACATGCATAAAGGAAAAATAACATTTCCACATTTCAATCACAAGATATCAATACAAAACATTGATATAATAAAAATGCTTTTAAAACCATTTTCAATACCAAAATAAAAGAAAGTTAAAACTTTGTATTTATTTTTCATTAAAAAATGATGGCTTGTAGAGGAAGCCGAAACTCAAATAATGGTCACGGCGGCAGAGAAGTCGTTGTCGCCACATAAGTACGGAAAGAAAACCATTACCTTTTGTCGTTTAGCAAAACACTTCATATAAAAAAGATTCCTTTTGAATAAACATAAAAGTCAAAGGGGTTTATACACCGTATAAAAGAAAGCTGTGTATAAAACCAAATATGCCTCAATGTAAGGGGATTGAGACGAAGTCCTTAAAAAGATCATTTTTTTATAAAGTAGGTATATTATGTGTATTCACTATACGTACACATAAATAATGTAAAAATACAATATAGGACATAATAATATCATGACATAATTTGAAAGTAGGAGATTAACCCAAAGAATAGAAATTGGGTTAAGAAGTTCCCTAACCTCGTGTCTGACTTGACTCAACCGTTTTTTAACCTCCTGAATAATAAACTAGAGTTAATATATACCTTATTAAGAACCATTTCTAATTTCATTATGCTTTTTATATCACTTATTACAATGTTATGAACATTATGTAATTATTTAAGTTAATAATGGTCGTTTTGTCGATCTTTGGTACTTGAGTCAACAATAAATTTCTTATAATTACAAGTTGTTTATGTGGTAGAATATCCATTATCTCCAGAATTATATTCATGATTTATATGTCATATATATCATATATATCCAGTATATACATTCATTTATAATTTTACGTAACATTTAGAGGTAAGAAATGAAATGCACCGTTCATGGAGACGGTAAGCCGTACGTACGCATTAACGCTACTTTCCTTTCTATTTTGTATTTAATGGAATGAAATCATAATGATATAAATGTATAATATAATTCCAGTATAATATAGTGTATAATACCATTTACTCCATCCTTTATACATCCCACATATGGCATTAACGATTCAAATCACTTTGAGGGGGCAGTAGTCCGCAATTCCTAAAATGAAATTATTGCGTTTACCCGTAATGGAAATCATAAAGTATGCCATAAATGAGAAATACAGAAGAATAAGTAAAACATAAACATATTATATATCATGTATAAATATAGTGACATCTTAATGGTCACCTTTGAAGGTGTTATATGAGTGTTGAACAATCATCGTTTCGTGAGGCAGAAATTCGCCATTCACAAAAACCGTATGTTCTTTAACCATTAGATGCAGGTGTGTGTATGTGTAGCTCGAATCCTTCTTATAACAACATCCTAGTATATTGAGGATACTGGTGTAGTTACAAAAGAAATGAATAAAAAGAGTTTAGGGGGTTGGAGAAGAAAAATAAAACAAAACAACATTAGGGAAGACATTACCTCAAAATCGGGTAACTCTTTTTGATTTGAGCCAAAGGCTTCCTTGGGAAGAGTTCTGCCCAAATTGAGGCTCCAGGAGTAAGAGGGGAAAGTTGGGAGAGTATTTGGGTAGAGTTTGGCCGATCCAAATGGCTTGAAGGTGTGAATAATGTGGGAGTGGTGGGGGCCTTTTATAAGTGGAGAGGAGGGGCACTTTTGGAAAGTAATGAAATGTTATTCTATTATACAATGCTTTTCGGATTCTAAAGGTCCCACATTTGTATAATTCGAGGATAAGGTGATAAGGGTTCTAAATCCCCTCATACAATAGGCTTTGGACAAGTTTATGCCTTGGAGTTTACATTATTTTCTCATTTTATTTAAATCGTTAAATAATGAGGTCATCTCTGTATCATAATTATGTCATAAATAATTTAATTTATTTAATGTCTAAAAATTATAAAAAAAATACTATGATGTAGGAAATATTTTTATCTTTCCAATGACTATTTATAGTCAAAACTATGTCTTGTATAACCCCATGTAAAAATTGTTTTAGTAAAACATTTTATGTTTGTGTCTTTTTTTACTTTAACATTAAATAAGAGGTATTTATGTCATTTTCCAACTAATGTGGCTCCATGGGGTCCCCAAGTTGACCCATGGATTTTATTGGTCGGGCATGGCACATCCAATGAGGGTACGACATGTGTCAAGCTCATCTCATATTATTAAAACATTATTTTTACCTTAAACTACACTAATTACTTCTAATCGCGATTAAGAACATAAAGGTTACTATTCACCAAAAAATTATTTTAATCTCATTGAACCACATTTTACTTCTTAATGACAACCATGTATGTCGGATTTTTGAAAATAAAATCACAAATGTGGTAATATTTCATTTAAACGAAGAATCGGTTATTTAACTACCACTTAGTGGTTTCAGAATTCATCAAAAATTGAAGTTTTTCAGAACAATGCAAAAATTTCACCCTAATCTATAATTGATATTCCGAATTCAAAAATGATGTCTATTTTACAAAATTCCAAACATATAAGTTGCATTAATTAATTTTATAATTAATTCCCGCTATCACAACAATAGCGTGTTTTTAAGAAACAATTTATATCAAAAGATTGGCAATTGTTTATGTCCAATTTCAATGTTAAATTAATTCTAATGACCACCATTGGATAAAATGGTAAAAATATATTCTAATTATACTTTAAAACCACTAAATACTATAATTTATCACTATAAATTATTTTGATTAAAAAAGTTGTTTTTTAGTATTTTTCACTATTCATAAAAAATTAGAAGTTCTCAGAAAAATACCAAAAATTCAACATAGGCTAATTTCGATATTTCGAATCCAAAAATGAAGTCCATTTTGAAATATAAAATTTCTATAATTTTAAAAAAGTGGTTATTACTATTCATAACAGCTACTTTGATTAGTTGCGGTGTTTTAGAACTCGAAGTTGCGTACAATGCAAGCCATTGCATTATTGAATGAGAAGCGTATCGTGGAAGCTCGGGGTGTTACATGATATTACAATGTACAATGTAATGGGGAGACCAAAGAATCCCTAAAATACTGATGTGATATAGGTCATTGATGACCATTTTACAAAATTAACGAATTTTCTTGCAATAAAAGAAGATTTACCGCTCCAATGTTTCCAAAGACTGTATAATAATGAAATATTAGAATTTCATAGTGTGTCATTATCAATTTTTTCTGATCATGAACCCCATTTTACATCATAATTCAGGAAATGTCTTAAGAGTTCCCAAGATATTGATCTTAATTTGATCAACACCTACCACCCACAAACTTATGGACAATCAGAAAAGACTATTCAATCATTGAAAGACATGTTTAGGACATTTTAACATGTCTTTCATGGTATCTGGGATCATTATTTACCTCTTTTAGAATTCCCCTATATCAATATCATCCATTAAAATATTCATATGGAACCATATTAAACATTACGTGGAAATGGAAGTTGTACACCCTCATTTTGGGATGATGTTGGAGAAAAAATGCTCGTATGACCAGAACTTGTTGAGGAAACCTCAAAAAGGTGACTATTTTCCAATGTAGGCAAAAGAGATATACTGATAACTGAAGGAAGGATTTGAAATTTCTTGAAGGAGATCAAGTTTTCTTAAAGGTATCCCTATGGAAGGGAATTATACGATTCATTTAGAAGGGAGAATTATGTCCTAGGTACATTGGACCTATTAAAATTCATGATAAAATTAGTGTCGTAGCTTACCTATGGGAAATGCAACCAAATAAATACAATGTCCCAAATGTGTTCAATTTATCAATGTTAAGGAAATACATGGAAGAACCAACACATGTACTCACCTATGAAGAAGTAGATATTGAGCTTGATCTACCTTATTGTGAATATCCTATCCAGATTCTTGATACCAGAGAATAAGTATTGAGAAATCAGATGAATCTTCTATTAAAGGTTATTGGGAGGAACCATAAAATAGAGGAAGCAACATGGGAGCATGAGAAGATTATGTTGATGGCATAACCGAATCATTTTAGGTAACCTTTTATGAATATCAAAGATGAAATTTTTGTAATAAGGGGAGAATGAAACACCCCAAGGTTTTGAAAGTAAATTCAATTTATAATCTGTCCATTAAACATAATTATTTATCTACTATGATTTGAATTTTGAAAAATGGTCATCTAGTGTTCTCACCAGTATGTCTTTTGAAGACTTATAGAATAAACTTGATATTTTGTTAATAGTAATGTACCCTTATTAATAGTAATATAAATAGTAGTATGACCTTTATGAATTGTAAAAAATTATAATATTTTATTTTTTAAGGTAATAAGATAATGAGATCTTAATTAATTATTCATTGTGATATAAAACTAAATATACCTTAAAATTGTTATTTTTTGAATTAACTGTGATATTATTTTTAAAGTAATCTAATAATATTTATAAAATAATTTTCGAAAAATTGAGTTAATTTTATAATTATACACATTGAAAAAACATAGGGGTGATTTTTTTGGGATTTTTCTAATATACAAGAATTGTTTGTGAATTTTAAAAACAAAGTTGTTAGTTTTCGGTAAATTAATGAAAAAAATGACATGATAAGTAAAATAAAATTGCAGGGTGACTTGTTTATAGTACAAGAATATATTATGTGTCCCACATGACTAATACCATGTAAAAATAAAATGGTAAAGCACATTGTTTTACAGAAACCACTAATGAGGTGTCCCTTTGAAATTATTAAAATATCATCTCTCTTTTACTATAAATACCAACTCATCCTTTCATTTTATTTCCTTCAAAATCCATAACCTTTGATACTATGGTGTTGGAACCTCCCTAGGAGTCCTTACAAGGTTCCATTAATCCCCCAAGGTCCCGTACATCATGTTCTAGTAGTTACTCTACAATTTAATGGAGTCCTTTACCCTCCAATTTTAGTCGACACTTCATTTTTGTTATTTGTTTGAATTTCAAATATCATATGTTGGTGTATATTATTATGTATTCCTCTTATATTCATTTGGATTTACATATTATTAGATACCCTTTTCTCTCATTAATTTATTTTATGAAATTTTAAGCGACGCCGTTAGGGTGCCTAATTTTCAAAAGGTGTCTCTCAACTTTTCTTTTATTAACATGATCATCTCTTTTATTTTTCTATCATCACCTCCTCTATCCAAATGAACCTGATAAATCCATTATCATCAATATAATATTATTATATAATTTTAATGTAATAACCATCATCAATGTTCTTACTCACCCCCTTTTATTTTTATTAATGAAATCAATGTTCATGTTGTTTCAACTTATAACCTTTGTGGACAAAGAAGTTTCATTCTTCATTTTCTATTTCAGTACTGGTCATGAAACCACTGAGATAGTTGAACCAGACTAAAATATATGTATAATAAACTAATTAATATTTAGGAACCTGTAAACATACATATTATTAATTTATATGACAAAACAAGTACATAATGATCCAAATACCACCAAATAATCATAGTGGTTATCATCTAACGATTCATCCCTTTTTAATGTAAAACATGATATAAATGAAGATTCACAGTTTGAGATGTTTATAAATAATATGTAATGTTAATTCTGGAGAGTTACAACCATTCCACATGAATTCCATTACATAAAAAAAGTGACCCTATTATGAAAATCAAGAGAACAAACACTCTGGAACAACCGAATACAATATAATAATTCTTAATAAAAACTAAATAGATTTATGATAAACAAAATATATGTCTATTAGGATTTTAAATAAGTTATTAATAAGTTTAATTTCATATTTTAGGACCATAATTTCATGACCGGAACACATTCAGACTTCAGGTAAGGGTTTTCCACCCGAACATCTATTTTTTTCATTCAGGTTACTTTCATTGTCTTATTAACTCAATGAAATCCTTATGTAGTATTGTTTAATATTAATAAATTCTGTGTGAGTGTTATATATTTGTACACTAGCCTGAATCCTTCCCTATTTTATGTATAGCTACATGTTTAAAAAATGTTCAAAAAACATTCCAAAATACATTCCTTATTCAAGAGAATTTGTCAAATACTTATATATTTTGAAGGGAAATCTCCAATTTTTTTTGGAAACCCTTACATTTATATAATAAATGTTTTTATTATGAAAATACTACCTTAATTCATTTCTGGATTTATACAGTAATTTATCCAAAAATAACTATTCTTTTAAAAATAATGAGTATTTATCTCAAATTTTTTTAATGATTTTATAAGAGTATTTTTGTCTGATTCAACCCACTTGTTGATTATTATGTATTATTGGGTTTAATAATTTATTATTTCATCTTCCATAATAAAATTAATGTATTTTGACTAATTTTATTGTGAGTTATATATCCACAAAAGATTCACCATATTAGTAGTAATGGATTATGTTTTATTTTCAATGATTGGGGAAAGTTAGTTAAATTTCATATGATATTTTCAATATGATTATATATGTTGTTTTTGTTTTTCCCAAATCATATAAGGGATAAATTGGATTTATTATGTGATAGGTGGGGCCTTCAATATACCCAAGATGCATCTGTAGGTCTAATGAGACAAATAGACATGGAATTGTTCGAGGTCTTTACCAATGTGATATATGGATTTGGCCAAGGCCAAAATCATTTTAGACTTCTTGGATGAGGCCTTGAATTTATGTTTCAAAATTTCTGGAATATGCACTTCCCTCATTATGAAGCTAGTAATTTAATGTTCATGTTGTTATTATACTATTAGGATACCCATGATTATGTTTTATTGTATCATTATTTTACTCAACTCATATTCCTTCCATAATGTGTTCATCATTATTATTTGTAAAGCCTTATGTTTTCATTAATTCACCATGTCTAATTATTAGGTTATCTTCCACTGTATTTATAACTCATATTGAATGTTTGAGCTCACCCCTTTCTTATGTTTCATTTTCCCTGGATATGAAGAAGTAAGTTATGAGTGACTTGCAGGATGAATCTCATATGATTGGATGTTTCTAATAATATTATTAGTGTTTTATTTTCCTTTAATGATGTAATGTTGAACTTATATATGTATATTGTTTCCAAAATCTACTAAACTACATGGTACTTCGGTATTCAAATTCCTTGTTTATATTCGAATGTAATTAAATAGTTCCCCTGCACCGGGCAACTGGGGTTGGGTCCTTACATAGCTACTCTCATGCACATGTTCATTTCCATTTCCCAACACATCCTAAAATTTTATCTGTATTTATATAATAAAATTATAACATAAATGGAAAACCCTTTTATATTAAATTATATTGTCCTTTACTAGGTATCCACTAAACTAGTTCCTCAATCATAGTCACCACAAATACATAAGAGTTTCTCCCTATTAAAATGAGGCTCTTGACTAGTAGAGATAGTCTCATAGATAATATAGGGAAACAATACACTTTTTATTAGGGTAATCAGTAAAAACTAAAATATAACATAATTGGAAAAGATAGACAATAATAATGAAAAATAATCCATTTACCAATACTGGGTAAAATCACACAAAAAACAAATAAATAATTAAATCACATCCCGTGATCAAATTAACAATCTATCATAGTGACTTATTCCTTTTACCTAACATGAAGCCATGGAGTCTAATAAGGTACCCAATAGTATCCCAAATAGGGTTTCATTATAACTAAGTAGGCCACTGTAAAAATTGTGTACAAAATTACCAATCTAAACATATTGTTAATGCCAGTACACAATGCATAAAAACACAAATAGAAGTAAAACTACGTTCATTTAATTAAAAAGCTCTAATTTATCAACTTTCATCATTTTTTTCCATTTTTAACCATTTAATTCAAATAAACTTCATCCTAATGTGGTCATAAAAACTATACATTAGGTGGTATCATCATGTTCCTGAAATAAAAGTGGAAAACATTAAACAAAACAAAACATAATACTATACATGGAGAATCAGTATACTTATTCATGAAACAAATCATGGATCCTCTATCCATGTATTAATAAAACATACCATATAGCCCAAATCCATGTATTCATAAAAATTCATTGGAGACTTAGTTTATGTATTCTTAAGCCATGATATGTTGGGTTCATAGAGCCTCTATCTGAATCCTTACCCCTGGGATTTTATAAGGTTGTATAGAGCCTATGATTAACCTAAACCATAGGTGTGGGTCCTTAGTACAACACACCATATAACATCATTCCATGTGAAAATGATTTTCATCTCCATTATAAAATATATAATCCCTTTACCATAACCCAAAAACAACAGAAATCATTCAAACTTCATAACACATCAACACTTACACAATTCATGTGACTCAGCCCGTTAAAAAACATTCCCCATACACATTCCTTAATTCATTTAAAAAAATTATCTATTACATGACTTATCCCATCAAAATTTACCATTTATAACCCATTATTTTTTTAACACCTTAAAATATATAGCAAATACCACCTTTGGCTATGTAAACCACTCGAGACAATCATTATTTGTTCTAATTCTTAATTCATTCTACCATGTCAATATAATTACCATTAGTTACATTTCATAATAATTCATTTATGTACTTCACAACCAAATTTCTAGTTCTCTCGAAAATCACACTCCCTGGGTGGATCATAACATGTATAGTAAACCTCCTTGAATCTTATGGTGATCATGATTGGATCAATTCATCATTTTCAAACCAAATTTACATTTTGTAGAAGTGGAATAAAATTCACTACAAGAACATAACATATCACACACACATACAAAAAAACATAAATAATATGGTTTATAACTTCTATACCACTGACCATGATTCTATAGATGAATAATCCATTAACTATAGAATTATATTTGGGAACTATCATTATTTTAAGACCCAATGATGACATATATGAATAAGAGAGTTTTTTCAATATTATTAAGAATATGAATGATTCCACAAACCCGACATCATAAAAATATAAAAATATTAGTTAAAGACTCACTGATATATAACATTCGAACCCAGTGATAGTCCAAAAGTCCTAGAATGAGGTATATCAATCTTTGGGATGTTTTGGATGAAGGGTTCCTCAAACCTTGATACTGTAATCAAAATATTCAAGAATGTTTGGTATGATTGCATAAGGACCAAGGAAAAAATGTTAAAAATCAAAATATTTAATTGGATTCATGATTTAGATACATGGTTGTTAAACGTAAATTGTAATTGTGTTCCACACTCTCTCCTAGAGGGGAGGGGGATGTCGCACATCATCATAGGGAGACTAATTGGTTTGAAAAACTATTTGGTAACCATGCAGATTGGATGTTCCAAATATCATATGGTTTCACATGTATCCTTTAATGGTTTCAGAAATATTGATCCCCTCGTCCATGAAGACATCATTAATGAAACAAATTACTACTTATCGTGATCGAGCATTAAGAAATGCACTAGATGATCCCTTTTACATTTATTCATGTAGAAATTTCATATAACACCCATGATACTCATTATAAAAACATGAAAAATTACATTAACCTTCATCAATGGATTTAAAGAAAAATAAAATAAGAACATACCTAAGTATAAGATCCGGATTGTATATAATGCACTATATTTAAAACATAATTTTGAACCTCACATGAAATTTATTGGCTATTTATTCCACATTTTTTTCATATAGAAGATTGATATATATTACATCAATGATCATTTTAATCTATGTTTCTATGAAAAAACAATCTCCAGTTTTAAATATCATAAATAATGATATTCTATACTTTCATATCTACCTTGATTTTACATCAATCAATAAACTAAAATCTAGAATAATATCTTATTTTTAACGAATTTCTATGATTTGAGATTAGAGAAATAATGAATCATTTAATCATACATTCTTAGTTAAAAATATAACTAGATAAATACACGAAACATCTCAGGATAATTTTTCATATAAAAAATATGATTCATCGAATATTTTTTGAACAAAAAAATTTTTATGTCTACTTTTTTATGAATAGTTTTATGGAAAACTTTTTTAATAAAAAATTTCATGCACTAATAACTCCTCATATAGTATAATTCCTACTTATTTATTTTATATATAATTAGAGTCTATATTTTGGTATCCTCACAAACCAAATTGTATAAAAAAATTAATTTTTTTTATCATTTGTGAGTGGAAGATATTTTTTCCCATAAGAATAATCCATTTATATAACATAATTTCTCTAGAACATCCAACAAATATGGATAGATGTTTCCAAAATAGATACACTTTTGAATGTTTATACCTCCATCTAGAATTGAGATTCTAAACATATATCTCATTACAATTCATTACTCATGTTATTTGGGTGACCATTTCATCTAGATATTGAAATCAAGATCCGATATTATTTTGTTGTAAAGTTGGCCAATCATTTCCTTGTTTATTTCAACCATTGTGGACACAAAACAACTTATTTAAATCAAATAAATAATATATTTGAATGTTATAAATTATAATAATTTAGCAAATAAGTATTTAAAATGGAAAATTAATAAATTAAAATTTAGAAATCATAAGTGACATATGTATACTAAAATTTAAATTTTTATGATTCAATCATTCTTATCCATTGTGATCATAATATTAGGTTCTCTAATTATAATTTATTCAATAAATCATAATTTTTTATAATTAGGGTTGTAATCACTAAAAAACTTTCACATTGGTGTTAAAACAACTGTTCCATTAGAAAACGTTTTCATGAATTTGGTGAATATAAATTTAATACCCAACCATTATTTTCAATTTTATCACCCATATGTGAAAATCATCATCTCCGGACATTATAATAATATGTAATATATATATATATACACTTATCATAATAAGGTAATCATATATTTGGATGTCATTAACAATGTAAATTGAATTATGAAATATATAAAAAATATAATAATTAGAAGAAAAAAATCTACGTATTTTATATCAACATATCTAATGGAGGTAAAAAACTAATGATTTTTATATATTTTTTGGAATTTTAATTTTTTTTATTAATATCTTAAAACTAGTTTAATTATTAATTATTATGATTAATGAATAATAATATAGAATATACAAAGAATTCAGTTTTTATAAAAATAAATAGTCATTATTTTTAATGATTTAATTAAAAATTTATATATGATATGAATTGAGTCTGACAATGTTAATATAATTTTAAGATTTATAATTGATATTATAGATTATTATTATGTTAACAGTATTTGAAAGAAAATTTTTATCATGGTTAAAAGATAAATGATTTGTTTTTACTAATACAAAGCTTTTTAAGTAAATTATTAGCATTTTAAAATAAATTATAAATTTTTTTGAATGATTTTGGACAATATTTTCATTTCATAGGTTAGATTATAAATATATAAATATTATTTGATGTTTGTAAACTTATACTTCTTGTTTTTTATCATAACTACAATATTTTGGGATAAATTTTATTCAATAATTTATATATTTATTGTAACACCCGAGATTTTTATGAGAAATATATTTTTATCATCAAAGGAATCTTTCACTACACATAATACTAGATTGGCTTTCTTTACACACAATCAAGACATTCCTTGATAGCTTGCGTTGTATGCAATACCAAGTTTCACTAAACAATGATATGTTATACAAACTCGCCGTTAAGAATAGTAATTCCCAATTTTTGAAATTTTATTTTTCAAAATGGATTTCATTTTTGGATTTGGAATATCGAAATTAGCCTAGGGTGAATTTTTTGTATTTTTCTAAAAACATTCAATTTTTGATAAATAGTGAAAACACTAGGTTACTAATTAAAAGCCGAATGTTTATTCAAATAATTATTTATTTTATTTAAATTTATTTTAGGTAAAAACTGATACATAATACCAATATAAGTTCAATTTAATTCATTGGATTCATTTTATAATAATTTTAGATATATAAAAATTTTATTGAACTTTTCAACGTCTTTTTCACACCTCCTAGGAGAGTTTGAAAATTTACATAAAACATAATTTTACCGCTTCTATGAGTGGAACTTCAAAATTATGAGAGAAACGGTTAACATCAAGGATTAAAATGTGGTTCAATAAGATAAAAATAATTTTAGGTCAATAGTAACTTTTTACTTTTATTTAACACGGTAAAAATAAAATTGGGTTATTAAGGGTACAAATGTCATTATTATTACCCTAACACATGTCCTAATTCTATTGGATAAGTTTAATTCGACCTAAAACAACCTTGGGAATAAAATATGACCATTTAGGTCCACTTGGATTAGATTATGACATTTATTATTATTTTATTTAAATAATAGGTAAAATAGTTAAAATCAATGTTTAAAAACTAAAACATTTTTAATATAGGGATAAAAATATGATAAATTCGACTATAAATATTCGTTAGAAAGAAAAAAAAATTTCATACATAATAGTATTTTATTTATAATTTTTAGACTATAAATAATTTAATTTATTTATCACCCAATGATGATGTAGTGATTACCTTATTAAAGAAATATTAACATAATTGATATTATAAATATCGAAATAAATGTAATATTATACATTTTAAGAATTAAAATACATTTTTAGGTTAATATGACATATTAGTATTTATTTAATTAACTTTTTTCGAACTAATAATGATGTTATGTTTTTCAAAAAAATCAATTACCAAATACTGTCAAAATTGACATAAAATAGTTTTTTAAAACATATTATATTATTAATTGTTATTTTATTCCTAAAAATATAAGGCTCTTCAAAATGAATTAGGTATGGTTATATATATTAATAATTAACCACTTCGGGTTCGTTTGTCTTTTTATAGTATGACTATTAACCATATAGTGTAAGAAAACAAGAAGACACTGTAAAAGTTAAATTATTTAACTTAGATTTAAATTAAAATGATAAGGTTAAAATGGTAACCTAATCGTGTCTAAAATCTATTGGTTGAGAGGATTTCTACCCATTCCCACCTTAGCTTAAAAATAAATCAATTTGGAGGTATTAAAATCCGAATATGACTATATTATAAAATAATATTTTAAGTTTTTCCTAAAGTGCCCCTCTCCCCCCATATAAAAGGGCACATCCTCCCTCTCCTCCTCACACCACATTGAGACTTCAAGATCATCCAAAACCTGAAAAGTTATCTTATAAAATTTCCTAGAAACATCCTAGATGTATTGGTCTTCTTCAAATACCATCTTTAGTGCCCTAAGAGCAGGTTAAGAAGAGGCACTTTAAAGAAAAGGTAATGTCTGTTACCGATTCTTTCAACATAATGTCTTCTTCTACTTCCTATTCATTAGCTGTTTCATTATTAAGTATTAACATCAGTATAACTCAAATAAGGATATGTTATTATAATTATTAAACAACCATATTTCACCTTTTATACATCCTATGTAAAAAGAAATCACTGGTCGTGCGTACGTACATAATATCGTCTCCACATCGTGTGTAATCTGTTTTCCACCACCACCTTACTTGGATGGGTATAATGGTGTAAATAATAACTATATATGATTATTGTAAACTGATATTGATTCTGAAATAGTATACATACACTTCAATAAAATTCCACAATCATGGGAACGATATCATCGCTCGCACGTACGTACGGCCTACAGTCTCCACGATGTGATGCAACTCGTTCTACATGATCTTTATTGCGTAACGATTATATAAATGAATTTGATGAATAAATATCATAAATATAACAATAATTCCCATCTATAAATGAGGTATTTATAACCTAAAAAGAATAATAAGAATTTGTTCAACAAAACCTGCATAAGAACATAAAGCAATGAAAATCAGAATAACAAGTTGCAATGAAATATTACTAATAAGAAGCTAAGATTATGACAATATATGATATCATAAAAATGAGTAAGATTTTGGAATAAGTCAATAAGATTATTTAAATCATTATACATGAGGTTCGGACACAGACGAAGCAAATCAGACCTAAGGTAAGGGAAAATCTCACAATCTCATTTTTATCTGAGATTGTTTATACTTCATAATTTACTGGGGAATATTTATCATCCACATAACTATTTACTCAATATGTAATTTTATTTATATCCTCCTACAATTTTTTAAATCCAATTATACCCATTGGTGAGTTTTTAGTAAAATATATGAAATGAATCTTTTTTCATTTTTAGTACGAGGTACTTTTTAACTTTTCCGGCCAAAGTATGAGAATAATGATTTTTTAATCATACATGGCATGAATGTATTTTTATGATATCTTAGAATATTATTTCCATGAATATTACGTTACAAGTTTTCATGTTTATTTTTAATCAACTTCTTTTAGTTTAAAATTGTATGAAATGTTAAGAAAGGAAAACAAATTTTGAAGTAGAAAGGATATTTTCCTCAAGAATGAAGTTCAAGTGTTTTATACTAATTATTTTCCATCTAAGATAATATAGGGTTCTGTTTCTATCAATATTTTTACATTTATTTGATTATATTATGATGGAATTTTTTTATGTCCTTTTATCTTATATGAATATGTAATGATGGAATGATGATTAAAAATCCCTTTTTTATTACATGGGTTATTTTATGATGTATGATTTTTGATCATGTGGCACACATAATAATGGTATCATTATCAAGAGGGTGGGACCTATATATCCCTCCAATGCATTGGGTAAATATTTATATCTCATGATATAGACATGGCTGGAATGGAAAGTTAAACCGGTTCGGTGATACAGGACTGGAACGAGGAGTGAACTTGGTTCAGAAATGAACTTTGCCTGTTAACATAGTCTTAGCAATGAGTCTTGACTAATAAAAAATGATTTTCTATGATTATGTATGTATTCCACAAAGTTTCATGTCTTATGTAATTATTTTTGGTATTACATTTCACAACTATGATTTATCCCATGTTATGAAATTATGATTTCTTTTGCAGGTTATGATTTCCCAATTGATATGTTCTTATGAATATGATGTGATTGATAGTTATTTTTTTTACCCTTACTGAGCATTTGAGCTCACCCTTTTGTAGGTTTTCTTTTCCCGAGGTCAGGAAGAAGAGTATTACGTTTGATTTTCCGAAAAGGGACTCTAGAAACGATAAAATAAAATATAGTCATTGTAGATGATTTCTGACCCATTTTCTTATGTTTCCCAGTTTCTAAAGACACTATACATATATGATCCTTTCATGGTTTTTTTATATGTTATAATAAGTGTGCGTAAATTTTGAAGCAATAACAATGTATGTAGTGTATGGGTCGTTGTAGTTGGTATCAGAGGAAATGTATAGTCATCCATTGGAATCTTGGATGTGAAAGCCATAGTAAGAACCCTAAGGATAAGTCTAATCATAGAACACAATCTTAATGTTTTATAAATGGACATGAATAAACTATGATAAGACCTTAAGTGTGAAATTTTATTCTTGATTATGTGGTTTTCCTATTATAACATGTGTTGCTCACACTATTCTTCTTGGTTTTAGTCAATGGATGGAACCCGAAGGAACAGTGTTAATGCGGAATGCAACGAGAAATGTAATGATTGTCCCCGTGAGAAAACAAACGTTACGGGAGTTGGAATGGAAAATCTAGTATCCATGCTCACAAAACATTCTCTAGCTATTAATCATGCAGGACTTCCAAACGAGCAAGGGAAGGAGCAACATTTTTTTGAATCCTTCATGAGGCACCATCCTCCCTCATTTAGCGGGCCTACTGATCCATTAGTGGTTGAACAGTGGATCAGAACCACTAAAAAGAATTTTATTTCTTCAATGTTTTGAACATGATAAAGTCATCTTAGTAGTATATCATTTGTAAGGAGAAGATGATAAATGGTGGAATGTTATCAAGAATACGAGGCCATGAGATGAAATTGAGTCCATGGAAGGGTACGAGGTCAAGAACATATTTTTCAATAATTACTTCCCTCGTATTCTTCGAACATAGATGTAGAAGGAGTTTATTTAACTAAAGCATGAGGATGATGAATCTGTTGGTACCTACAACGAAAATTTTACAAGACTTGAAAGGTACGCTTATGGGATTATTATCCAACCTGAGAGTAAGATCGATCGATTCCTTAGTGGATTAAAACGAAGTCTTCGAAGGGTGTTAGCCATATGGGACTTCAATAGCTACGAGGAAATCGTTCGATCTTCTCTCAAGGTTGAGATGGATATTGGAGTAACCCATCAGTCATATGGGATTGATAAGAAGAGGAAAATAGAATTCAAAGGGAAATATTAAGTGTAGACTGAAAAGAAGATGAGTTTTCCCTTATGCTCAATGTGCTGAAATAAACCTCGAGGGATTTGTCTTAAAAGGACAAGTAAATGTTTTCAATGTGGAAAAGATGTTCATCGGGCATTTGAATGCCACAATGATGGGAAGAATATGTCTAATGATGCGAATAATGAGAAAGGCTTCACAGAATGCACCACCTACACTTCAATGTTACAAGTGTAAGGAAATGGGGAATTATTCCAATCAATGCCCAAATCCAAAGGTTTTTTTATGATGATCGATGTTAACAAACTATTAAGGCCAAAGTCAAAGGAATGTCACATGCAATTTCTATCAGTGATGTGGAGTACAATAACGAAGTGTTGAAAGGTACACATACCATCCATTCTAAAGTATAACATGTTTTATTTAATTTTGGTTCCACCCACAGTTGAAGAATTTTCTAAGGGTATCTCTATATTACCTCAGCAGTTAGATATTGAGTTAGATGTGACATATCCTAATGGCACAACAGTCGCATCAAAAGTTTATAATTCTTCCCCGATTGATGTTTGTGGGAAAGTGCTTCCTGAAAATCTTGTGATCCTTCCTATAGTGGAATTTGATGTGATTCTTGGCATGGATTGGATTTCTTTATATATATCTCATATCAATTGCCAAAGAAGGGAAGTCGCATTTCATATTCCAGGTCAATCTATGATAACCTACGATGCACGGATGAACCTATCCTTCTAGTGGAAATTTCTTCCATCTTATGGGTCTTGATTCCACTAAATGAAGGTTCTTTATCTAAAATGGTTGGTGAGAGACTCACGATTAAGAATATACCCATTATACAGGAGTTTGATGATGTCTTTCTGGAGGAATTGACAGGTCTTCCACCACATCGTGAATTTGAGTTTTCAATCGAACTCGTACTGGGTGCTTTGTCTATTTTACAAAAACTTTATAAAATGGCCCCAATTGAGTTACAAGAATTGAATAAGAAACTCCTAGAGAATCTTGATAAGGGATTAATATTCCCTAGTGTGTCACCTTGGGGAACACCTGTTCTTTTTGTTAAAAATAAAGAAGGATCATTGAGACTCTGTATTGATTATCGAGAACTTAACAAGATCACTATCCAGAGCAAATATCATCTCCCACGCATTGAGGACTTATTTGACCCACTACGCGGAGCTCAATACTTTTCCAAGATTGATCTTCATTCCGGGTATCATCAATTAAGGTTCAAAAGGGAGGATATTCCAAAGAGGGATTTCCGTACAAGGTATGGACACTATGAATTTATAGTGATGCAATTTGGTCTTACTAATGACCCTGCTATATTCATGGATCTAATTAATAGTGTCTTTAGAGACTACCTTGATCAGTTTGTGGTAGTATTTACAGATTATATTCTTGTCTATTCAAAGAGAAATGATGAACATGAAGATCACTTGATAATTGTATTGAAGACCCTGAGAAAGGAGAAGCTTTATGCCAAATTTACAAAGTGTGAATTTTGGCCTAAAAAAGTTGCATTTTTGCGTCACATAATCTCAAAAGAGGGGATATTTGTGGATCTAGTAAAAATAGATGTTATCGAAAGATGGTCGAGACCAACAACAGTAACTGAGATCTTATGTTTTCCTGGTTTGGCTAGATATTATCGACGTTTTGTGAATGATTTTTCACAATTTTCTAATCCACAAACGAGGTTGACTATAAAAATAGTTAAGTTCGTGTGGATGGAGTTATGTGAAGTGAATTTCATGGAGTTGAAAAGAAGGTTATCTAGTGCACTTGTGCTCACACTACCTTGTAGTGGAGAAGGGTTTGAGATCTATAGTGATGCATCCAAGAAGGTATTGGGGTGTGTTCTCATGCAAAATGATATGGTGATAGCTTATGCCTCACGATAGTTAAAAATCCATGAGTAGAATTACCCAACTAATGATTTGGATTTAGCTGTGGTAATCTTTGCATTAAATATCTAGAGGCATTATCTTTATGGTGAAAGGTGTGATATTTATACTGATCATAAAAGTTTAAAGTTTATGTTCACACAAAAGGAGATGAATATGCTCCAAAGAAGATTGTTGGAGCTGATTAAGGATTACGACCGCTCAATTCATTACAAACCTGGGAAAGAAAGCAATGTGGTAGGCGCATTATGTCGGCAAGACCATGCTATCTTATCCATGATGAGGATCTCAAAAGATCCAATATTTATGGATTTACAATGTATGGATCTAGAAAATATAATGGAAGGGAAAAAATCTTATCTTTCTCAAAAGAATTTTCAACCATCTATACATGTGAATATTAATGACGCATAGAAAGAAGATGTAGAGTTACAAAAGAAGGTGAGAAATGTTCAAGAATTCAACAATGATTGTGATGGAATAATATGGTTCAAGAATAGGGTTTGTGTTCCTCCCATCCCAGAATTAAAGAAGGTGCTACTGGATGTGGCTCATAATTCTTACTTCTCTATTCATCCTGGAAGCACGAAGATGTATAGGGACCTGAAAGAGTACATCTGGTGGGATGGAATGAAAAGAGATGTTGCTCAATATGTCTCCCAATTCTTGGTTTGTCATCAAGTTAAAGATGAGAGGCAGAAGTCTAAGGGGATGTTACAACCATTACCCATACCCGAATGGAAATGGGTAAACATCACTATGGACTTTGTCACCAGACTTCCTAAAACATCCAAAGTCAATACTGCTATCTGGGTCATAGTTGATCATCTTACGAAGTTGGAACACTTCATTGCTATTAGATAGGATTTATCTATTGATCATATTTCCAGGATATATGTGAAATAAGTGGTAAGATTTCATGGAGTACCACTTTCCATTATATCTGATCGGGATCTGAGGTTTATCTCAAAGTTTTGGTGAATTATTCAACATACTCTGGATACAGAGTTGAGTTTCAGCACAGCTTATCATCCTCAGATAGACAGTCAGTCTGAGAGAACATTTCAAACTCTAGAATTTTTTTTAAGATCTTGATCTATGGATTTCAATGGTGGTTGGGATCAACACCTACCTTTGGTGGAATTTTCTTATAATAATAGCTTTCACTCCAGTATTCATATGGCACCTTATGAAGATCCCTATAGAAAGAAATACTGAACTCCAACTTGCTGGGAGGAAGTTGGGGAGACAAAGCTATTAGGACCTAATCTGTTTTATGAGATGGCAGAAAAGGTCTGATCTATTCAACAATACATAAGAGTAGCTCATAGTCGACAAAAATGTTATGCTGATAACCGAAGAAAAAACCTAGAGTTTGAAGTGGGTGATAAAATATTCTTACGAATATCTCCTTCGAAGAGAGTAATGAGATTTGGAAAGAAGGGAAAGCTGAGCTCTAGGTATATCGGTACTTTCAAAATACTGAATCGTGTTGGGAAGGTAGCTTACCAATTTGCGCTTCCACCAAATCTCTCTCAAGTTCATGATTCGTTCCATGTATCTCTCCTGAGAAAGTACAAACCTAATCTTTCACATGTACTCAGCTCCGAAGATGTACCACTAGAGCAAGATATTTCTTATGAAGAACAACCAATTGAGATTCTGAATCATAGAAAAAAAGTCCTATGGAACAAGGCCAATTGCTTGGTGAATGTTTTATGGAGGAACCAACAATTAGAAGAATCAACAAGGCAGCTTGAGGATATGGTGAGGGAGATGTATCCTCATCTGTTGGTTACAAAGTGACGAATTTCGAGAGCGAAATTAATTTTAAGGGGGAAGAATGTAACATCTGAGATTTGTATGAGAAATATTTTTTATCATCAAAGGAATCTTTCACTACACACAAATATAGCTTGGTTTTCTTTACACTCAATCGCATCCTTCCTTGATAGCTTGAGTTGTACGCAATATCGAGTTTCACTAAACAATGATATGTTATATAAACTAGCCATTATGAATAGTAATATCCAACTTTTGAAATTCTATTTTTCACAATGGACTTCATTCTTAGATTCATAATATCAAAATTAGCCTCAGGTAAATTTTTGGTTTTTTTCTGAAAACCTTCAATTTTTTATGAATAGAGAAAACACTTGGTTACTATTTAAAAACTGAATATTTATTTTAATAATTATTTATTTTATTTAAATTTATTTTAGGTCAAAATTGATACATAATACCAATATTTGTTCAATGTAATTCATTGAAGTCGTTTTATAAAAATTTAGATATATAAATATTTTATTGAACTTTTTACCGTCTTTTACCCACCTCAAAGAAGAGTTTGAATATTTACATAAAACATATTTTTACAGCTTCTGTGAGTGTATGTTTGAAATTCCGAGAGACATGGTTTACATAAAGGATTAAAATGTGGTTCAATAAGATAAAAATAATTTTTCTTGAATAGTAACTTTTTATTTTTATTTACCACGATTAAAAGTAAATAGGGTAATTAAGGGTAAAAATGGTATTATTATTAGCCTAACACATGTCCTTATTATATTGGATAAGTTTAATTCAACCAAAAACAACCTTAATAATAAAATATGACCATTTAGGTCCACATGGATTAGTTTAGTACCGTTATTATTATTTTATTTAAAGAATAGTTAAAATAGTTAAAATCAAAGTCTAATAACTAAACAATTTATAATATAGGGATATAAATAAGATAAATTCGACTATGAATATTCATTAGAAATTTAAAAATACTTCCTACATAATGTTATTTTATTTATAATTTTTAGACAGTAAATAATCTAATTTATTAATGACACAATGATGATGCAGTAATTACCTTATTAAGGAAATATTTACATAATTGATATTATAAATACACAAATAAATGTAATTTGAGACTTTTTATGATTTACAATAATTTTATAGGGTAATATGACATATTATTATTGATTTAATTAACCTTTTTCGAACAAATAATTCTGTTATTATTTTCACAAAAATCAATTACCATGTCGTGTCAAAATTGACATAAAATAGTTTTTAAAACAAATATTATATTATTAATTGTTATATTATTCCTAAAAATCTAATGTTCGGCCAAATTACTTTGATAAGGTTATATATATTCATAACGAACCACTTGGGGTTCTGTTTTCTTATTATAGTATGTTTATTAACCATATAGTTAAAGAAAACAAGAAGACACGATAAAAGTTTAATTATTTAACTTAGAGTTATATCTAAATGATAAGGTTAAAATTGTAACATAAACTTTTCTAAAATCTATTGTTTGAGAGGATTTAGACCTATCCCCACCTAATATTCAAAATAAATCAATTTTGATCTATTATAAACGAAAGATGAATTTATTATAAAATAATATTTTCAGTTTTTCCTAAAGTGCCCCTCTCCTCCATTATAAAAGGGCACCTCCTCCCTCTCCTCCTCACACCACATTGAGCCTTCATGCACGGCCAAAACCGGCCAATTTTTCTTCTTCACTTCCCTTGAAGAATCCTAGATGTCATTGTCTTCTTCAAAGACCATATTTAGTTCCCTAAGAAGAGGTTATGAAGTGGCGCTTCAATGAAGAGGTAATGTCTGTTACCGATTCATTCAACTTTATTTCTTCTTCTACTTCCTATTCATTAGTTGTTTCATTATGAAGTAATAAAATCAGTATCACTAATATATTTATATTTTATTATAAGTATGAAACAACCCTATTTCAACTTCTATCTATCCTATGGAAAACGAATTCACCGCACGTGTGTACGTAAAGAATACCGTCTCCATGCCGTGGTGTAATCTGTTTTCCACCACCACCTTACATGGATGGGTATAATGGTGAAGAGAATTACTATATATGATTATTGTAAAGTGATATTGATTCTGAAATAGTATACATACACTTCAATAAAATTCCACGATCATGGAAACGATATCGTCGCGTGTGCGTACGTACGGCCTACCGTCTCCATGATGTGATGCGACTTATTCTACACGATCTTCATTGCATAATGATAATATAAATGAATTTAATGAATAAATACGATATATATTACACTAATAACATTCTGTAAATTAGGTATCTATATCCTAAAAATAATAATAAGAATTTATTTGACAAAACATGTATAAGAACATAAAGCAATGAACACCCGAATAACAAGTATAAATGGAGTATTACTAATAAGAAGCTAAGAATATGACAATATATGATATTATAAAAATGAGTAAGATTATAGAATAAGTCAATAACATTGTTTAAATCATTATACAGGAGGGTCAAACATAGACGAATAAAATTAGACCTTAGGTAATGGAAAATATCAGAACCTCATTTTTATCTGATATTGTTTTTACTTCATAATTTACTGGGGAATATTTGTCATCCACATCCATGTTTCCTCAATATGTAATATTATTTCAATCCTCCTACAATTTCATAAATCCAATTTTACCCATTGGTGATTTTTTAGTAAACGATATGAAAGGAATCTTTTGTCATTTTTAGTACGAGGTAATTTTTGACTTTTCCGGCCAAAGTAAGAAAAGAATGTTTTTTAAACATATACGACATGAATGGTTTTTTTTGATTTCTTAGAATATTGTTTCCATGAAGCTTCCTTTACATGTTTTCAGGATTATTTTTTTTCAACTTAATTTTGTTTAAAATTGAATGACATGTTAAGAAAGGAAAAATGTTTTTGATGTAGAAAGGATATTTTCCTCAAGAATGAAGTTCAAGTGTTTTATCAAAATTATTTTCTATCTAAGATAATATAGGGTTCTGTTTTCATCCCTATTTTTACATTGATTTGATTATGTTATGATGGAATTATTTTTATGATGTCCTTTTATCTTATATGAATTATGTTATGGTGGTATGATGTTTAAGAATCCCATTTTTATTGCATGGGGTGTGCTATGATGTATGATTTATGATCTTGTGGTACACATAAGAATGGTATCATTATTAGATGGGTGGAACCTATATCTCCCTCCAATGAATTAGGTAAAAATTTATATCTCATGAGATAGACATGGTCGGAACGACAAGTTAAACTGGTTCAGTGAAACAGGACTGGAACGAGGAGTGAACTCGCTTCAGAAATGGACTTTGTCCACTAAGATAGTATTAACAATGAGTCTTGACTAATAAGAAATGATTTTATATGATTATGTATGTATACAATAAAGTTTCATGTCTTTTTTATGATTTTTGGGATTACATTTCACAACTATGATTTGTCCCATGTTATGAAATTATGATCTTCTTTGCAGGTTAATATTTCCAAAATGATATGTTCTTATGAATATGATGTTATTGGTATTTCTTTTGTTTACCCTTACTGAGTATTTCAGATCACCCTTATGTATTTTTTAATTTCCTCAGGTCAGAAAGAAGAGTATTATGTAATATATACCAAAAAGGGACTCTAGATATGATAAAATAAAAGGGAGATAGTGTAGATGATTTATGAACTAGTTGTTTATGTTTCCCAGTTTCTAAAGACACTATACCTATACAGTCCTTTCATGGTATTTTTATATGTTTTAATAAGTGTGCTTAAATTTTGAAACAATAACAATGTATGTAATGTATGGGGCGTTATATTTATTATTTTACAATTAATTTTATCTATGGTTGAAATTGATGAAACATAAATGTATTTAAAAAGATAAATCATTAGGTATATATTTCATAATAATTTACTTTTAATTCTTAATTGGTTAAGGTTGAATCACTTATGTAAAAACTACTAAACCTAGTAAAAAATAAATTTTTAAATTATAAAATCATTGAGTCAACGACCTAATCCATTTATAAAAATTTTGTAATAATTTATTATGGAGACCTTGATCCCCCTTATAATATATCTTTCTACCATTTCCTGATTTTAGAGAAACCTTCATTGAGTGTGACTTCCAATTATTAAAATGGAATTTGTTTTTATAAAATTTATTACATTCTCTCATAAATAATTGAATATCATATCCTAACTTCTCCTCACACAAAACTTCTATATGGTTAGGTTAAGAACTTCCCAATCCTCTTATAAAAAACATAAATACATTAAATTGGTTTTGTTTTTGTCCTAGTAAGACCCTTCCCAGTTTTCAAGACCATTTAAATTAGGTAATGAAAGTTGTGAGGTATGTGAAATTCATCATCAAAAATTTTAAATATTCATTTTGAAAGACATTACCTGATTCTAACAAGTATACTAATTTATTTTTATATATAATTTAAAATCACTATATACCCATTACTTTTATATTATGATAAATAGAAACATTTCATGTGTTTCTGTGTTGACTACTGAAACCATGATGCATTTTGTTTATCTTCCATCATTCTTAACATGCATAATTAATAATTTTAATATAATGTATAAATATTAAATTAATTAATTTTTTAAATTTTTTTAATGATAAATTATATTGATACAGTCCCCCATTATATAAAAAAATCATCATCCTTGTCTACATATAGACTATTGCAAATAAGTTTCGATGTATTCATTTTTTCATTACTAACAGCCAAGGATGGTTATAAGAATAGTTTATAATTATATATTAGATTTTTATATTTGGAAATTGGTTTGGTAAAAATATTAATTAAAAACTAATTATATTTTTTAAAAAAAATATATTTTATAATTAACCAGGTTATACAATGTAACTATGTGTAAAAAAAAGATATTATTATTATGTAATTCTTCCGTACCAATCAATTTATATCATAATTAAATGAAATTAAAATATATAAATCCATTTAATACTAAGGGATATAATTATTCTATTTTCATAATGATCTCGAAACTAAATCACATCATAACCAACCATTAGTTATAGTATGTTCATGTTTGGGTCCCATTGATCACAAAGTTGAATAATGATATAAAATTATATCATGGATTTACTAAATTCATTAATGGTATAGTATAATATAATTTTATTAATAATGATTTAACTTGTTTATAATAATGATACAAATTGTTTGCAGTCAATTATTAATAAAATTTATATTTTGTTTTATAAAATAAATGATATTTTCTTGTTGTTGATTTAATCATTCAAGATAAATAATGAATAAAAAATCAAATTGGTGAATAGTAAATAAATATATTTAATCTATTATATAACATTAACAACAATGTAATTATTAAATGTGTAAAATGAATGAATAAAAACACCACTCATAAGAAACTAGTACAAATGCTGAAAACAATAAAACATGATGTTATAATATTGATAAAAACATATTTAATATATATTTAATGAATTATTTTAAATAAAAAATAAAAAAATTAAGTATGATTATTGTTTTAAATATTTTATTAATCTAGTTACAATTTTTATACGTGAGTTTTGGCTGAATCCATGGAAGACATGATCAATGGTAAGGGTTTCGTGTCTCAAGATCAATGGAAGGTTCTTTGGGTACTCAAATATCATTACTTATTTTATAAATTTTATTCTAAAATTCAACCTTTAATGTTTTAAATAGTGATTAACCACATTTTATAAAGGATTTCCACTAATATGTTTCTAGTGAAAATGAGATCTTCATTAAAAGCCAATTTTGTAAAGTATTCTATTTTCCATAAATTTATAATATTTGTTAAATAATCACATCCTCATAACTATCGATATCTCTTCAATAGCTCATTTCCATTTCATTATATCCAATTAATCCTTTATTATTTTAAAATCCATATATAAAAAAAGTCATGAAATTAATATAATATTTTTTACTCCATTATAATATTTGAAATTAATTTTCCTCATTATCTTATAAGGAATCTATTTTACAAGATGTTATATGTTATTAATCACCCACTAAATTATTTTATTATGTTTCTATTTTGGGCTGTTTAATTTGGTATCCATTTTTTTGGATTTTTGTAGTTATTTATTTGAGTCATTTAAAATTTTACTGTAAACCCCACTCTAACAATTGTGTTTTAATAATATGAGGGTGTGATTTTTTCTTCTGGATAACATTTCTATAGTTAATCATCAATTGATTTTCGAGACCTTTATAATATTCTAATTCATTGCGTAATTATTTATAACCAATGATATTGTTGTCAAATTTTTAGGGACTCTCAATCCATAATAGGGATTATATTCTGATGACTTCTCCTCTATGGAAATATAGATATGATGCCTCATACTTTAGGGGAAACTGGTTTTCATGCATTATCCTCCATAGGAAACATATGAAAATTCCTAGAAAACTATTAGATATTTGGATTCCCCTTTTAGTTCAATTCACATTTGATATTGGACTATTCTATAAGAAATTAATTATATTTTTAGAATCAGGTATCTTGATTCTTTAAGACATTTTTTATATTTGATTATATGGGATTATTTCATCTCTTATTAATTCCAAATTAAATATTTGATTTCCTTCATGTTCTTTTAATCATTGATTTATCTCATGCTTATTTATTATCATATTCATATAATATCACATTAGTAAAAATATTGATATATTTATTATTACCATTATGATAATTTAATCTCACTCCATTTTTTTATTCCATTTCACTAGGTATGGGGTTGCATGTTAAATTATAATCCTTAGTATTTATTTATATAAAATATTATGAAGAACATGTCAAAAAACCAGAGAAAATAGGGGAAACATGGTCTATTGAGGTTTGATATAGTTTACAACATGGGAATAACCTCTATTAAGGTCCTCACCCCTCATAATTGAGGATCATTATACTGTTTGAGAATGACGACACAAAAATTTGAGTTGCTATAGAAGCTAGATGATCTGCAACTTCGTTATCCTCATGCTGGGTGTGAACGAAATTTGTGTGGTTGTTGAGGATGAATTTTAATTTTATGATAATAGATGAGATAGAATATATAATATTACATATTCATATAAAATAATTCTAACAAACCATAAATTTCATTTCATCTTTATTGATATCAGTATTTCATTACAGACATTGACTAAGGCAAGTTATCATTTCCACGGATTCAGCCTAGAGGTAATGGAGTCAACCAAAGTGATAATTAAACACCCTGATGACAGATCCCTTGGTGTCTCTTACCAACCTTATTCCCTACATAATTCCTTTATTATATGATCTATCCTTGTTAAACTTTATTTATATGGGATGTGGCCACCATAAAACCCAATGTCTTGTGATGGTATTGAGAGGACAGTTAGTGGAATCCATGCTCAATTGACGACGAAATATGTAATATATGAGATATTTAGATGAATATATAATGAACTAAAATTATATGGATATTTTCAACATTATTTAAAAATAAGTAGATTTTATGTCAAGTCTCTAATGACACAAAACCTATCGATTATTATGATACTATTTTTGTCAATAAATTTAATTTCTTAAGTAATGAAATGATATGGAATTGTTTAATGTTTACATTATATCAACCCATTTTCAGTTATAAGAATAATCGATCAAATCTTATTCTTGAAGAATTATGTGAAAAAATCATCATAAAAAACTCAAAAATTATTTCATACTAACTGAGGTTCTTATAACTGAACCTCATAGGTGAAATTCAAAAAAATACATTACAAATAAAACTAAACATAAAATGATATTACTAAGTAAACACATGCCTTTATCTTACATCATTTCCATAAGTTAAAAGTTATTTCTTCAAATTAATTAAAAATCCATTGAATTGAGGTTTTAGTTTCTTTTTAGACTATTTACAAAAGAATCAAATTTATTAACACTTGTGAATATTTCTCCATAATAAAACTATTAACGAAACTCTCATAGCCTACTAAATTTTTTTTTTCTTATCATAATTACATATGTAATATAAATATCAGAAAGCGGTGGTTTAACCACCTAGTAAGGGAAAACATATCTACAAATCATATTGGTTTATATCATTAGATTATGGAAATGAATGAGCCTTAGTGAACAAACATATACAATGAACAAGAATCCATAATAGTATTCTATAATATATAGTTAAGGGATATGTTTTCTGAAATGATCAATCATATATCAGGATATATTTTTTGGAAAGTAAGATAAAATAAACAATATAGAATAAGAATAAAATAGTAATATCAGATAAAAATATGAAAAAATTGAATAAAAAAATCATCAAATAATTTGTGAGGCATAAAATCCTAATTATATTAGTGGATAAGGCATCATAACAAGATTCCAATAGAATAAAATCAATGGAAACTTGTTTCTCATAGGGTTCTATAAAAAAATGTTTCTCCTAGTGGCTAAAACATCATTAATAATTATTAATTTTCAATTATTATATATATTATTTGAATTCTTTAAATAATGTATATGATCATTTTATAGTTCATAACCATCATAGTAAATTCATCTATACATATGTGTATCACATAAAATAAATTATAAATAATATCATAATGAACCCTTGGATAAATTATGGGATTCATGAAAATTAAAAGTGCTACCATATAGGACGACTCCATGGAATATATTTGTTAATAGAAAATCTCCCGAAATTATTATTCAAAAAATTAATGTAGATGATAATTCATATTACATTAACCTATAAGTTTTATATAATTAAATTCTAATTTGGGGAATGGATGTCAAATATTAATGGGTGTTCGAAAATATTCCTTAATATTAATATAAATTGAAGAGGTTATGAGGCACATTTAGAACTATTAGATTTCATAAACTGATCATAAATAAGTTTTTTATATTACATATTATAAATATTTAATAATGATTCCATGAATGAAACAAAATGACTTTTAAAATAAAAAATATTTTTGATGATAAAATATTTGATTGAGAATGGAAAACCCCTTTCAATAAATTTTCAAATTCATATATTGAAAACTACTTTGAGAAAAGTGTAAAAAATCCTTAATTTGAAAATAAGAATGGATAAAAATTATGATAAATAGTAAAAAAACATTTATAAAAAATATAATAATGATTAACATTGGAATTAGTGCACTGATACATATGTAAAAGAAATACCCAATTAATAGAGTATGAGAATTTTTGTTAACCTATTAAATTTTTTTTGAATAAAGGAATGTGATAATATAATTACCATGAGAAGGATATATAAATAAAATATAAATCAGCCATTTGATTGAGGAATTAAATACTATGAAGCAATCATAAAATATGAATCAATGTTACTCCTGAAAATGAGATGAGTAATAAAACCCATTACCTTTACCCTATATCTTCTATGAATCCTTTTATAACATATGTATAATAAAAATTACTATTTTTTTAATATATTTTAAATTACAAAACTAATATTTATAAATATATATTATATTTAATTATAATCATTTATTACAAATTTATATTTAGTTATTATTTAATTTCCTTTTTGGATTATATTGATATTTGTGGTTTGGTGCACTCTATGAAATTTCAATGTTAATTATCATTAATTCAAAAAAATCATCAATACTAGATTATTTGAGGTAATGGAATATATTAATTATAGTTATTTATAATGTTTAATTTTATATAATGACTATTTTAGACACGTTTCTTGAAATTGGGATCTATGATGAGATTATATCAGTAAAATTTAATATCTTTTTTTGAAAAAACTAATGATTCACGTACTAATATATACATTCTAGTAAACTAATTATGAAAATTAATTTATTTTATTACATAAAATAAAATATTACAATCATTAATGTATACTGATAATGGAAAAAAGTTTTGGTCCCATAAAAGAGGAAGTTCATAGAATCACATGGATGATGATTAAGTTTTCTTTTAAATGATATTGAGGATTAAAATAGAATACAATTAAAAAATATTAAGCAAGTTGTAAAAATAATAATTATTCATTAAATAAAAATTTATTACCATCAATGTATAAGGGTTTTGAAAAAACTAAATACATTACTTCATGGAGGATTTAGTTCACATGTATGGAAAAATGAGGCCTTTTATTTTACAAAGAGAATGAAAAGGAATATTTTAAGTATTCAATAAATATATTTTATTTTTATTATTATACTGGTACTAATGTTGTTGAATTATGGTTGTATAATTTACGATGAGAAATAAGAAGAAAAATAAAATAAATAGAATCAAATAGGAGTGGTATGGTATTTTTCCATTACATCATTGAATAACAACTTTGTAAAATTGATAAATTGTTTTAAGGTTGTTCATTTATGGAGTGAAAAATATATATAATGTATACTAGATTTTTGAAGAGTTAATTTGGTAGTGTTTATTTTTTATAAATGTCATTGGATGTGAGGATAATTGGTGTGGTGATGTTCTAATTTTATATGTTTAAATATATTTCTATTTAATATAAGAGGTGGATTTTTCAAGACAAATGAATCCATGAGTGTGAATTCATAGTTATGTGTTTATTATTTAGGTTTTGAAACCATATACCATTTATTTAGAGACACAATTTATACATACTATAATTATTATACCATTTGTTAACATCGTTTCCATTTTATCTTTTATAGTGGTAATAAATTGTTACAATGGTAATTACTATTCGGCCACAAATAAAATGAAACAAATTAAATAATTTGGAACTACTAAATCAAAATATGAATCCATTATATTATATTAAATATCTAAACATGAATATAATTAATTATAGAATTTTAAATTAATAATGTATTATTTTTTTGTACAGAAATGTGTATCTTATTTTCTAAAATTTCAAATATAGTCTTGTAAATTAAACTTAATTTTTTTAAAAAGCAATATTATATATTTATAATTACTATTCTATCAAAAAAATGAATTTATACTTACACATAATTTTTCTTATATCAATATGACTTCATAAAAGACCATGTATTTTGAAAATGATATTTTCAATAGTATAGTAAAATCATTATTTTGAAAAATCAACAAATTCATCCCCATATTTTATTATTGTACTGAATAAAAAATAATGTTTCTTTTGTATTATTTAATTTTTAAAATTTAAAAATATTACCTTTATTGATAATATAATGTAATACAAATATTTTCATGAAATGAATTTTCAGATATTGACAACTTTTATTCATATTTCATATCAATTACATAATTTTTTTACATATATTATTCAAATAAATAGTATTTTTTAATATTTATTAAAACTATATATTCAATTTTTCATTAAAAGGGATATATTTTAATATACATTTTTATCTATTAAATTATTATTTTAATAACATACCTAATGTTATTGAATTTTATCAATGCATTATAAAAAATAATTTCTTTTATTATTATTAGTGAATAGATTTAGTAATGTGGTTACTTTGATTTTTTTCCTCATATAAAACTAATATATATTATATTGGGAAATATTTACTAACCTAAATTTTCAATACATACATTCATGATGATTTTTTAAATTTTAGTTTTTTATCCACTATTTAGAATCCCTTATGTCTCATTCAAATCGTAAATCACTTAATAATAATTCCACGTGATTTATTAGTACCATATGACCATTATTATACCTTTTCAATAATAAATTAATATTAAATAATATTAATGGTGATTTTCATAATGAATTATCTCATGTGTTTCCTATGAATGTCATAATAATTGTATTTTTTGGGGGGAATAATACTATAGGGGATTGTTCTATAATATAATTTTAATTTATTCTCTTAAATTTATCATCTTTTGATCAAATATAATCTTACCCATGAACCTTTTCTACTATGATACATTTATATTTGAGGTAGTGTATTGAGGTAAATTTTATCTTATTTTTAGTAAATCTTTGAATTTCCATTTTGTTACTTTATAGAAATGAATTCATTGAATTAACTAATAAGCCATAAAAACATGAATACTAGTAAATATTCAAAAATTACCATATGAAGAATATCTATTTGGTTTTAATATTATGATTAATTAATGTATATATTATTTTTTTGTAAAAATATTTTGGTAAGAATTTTTTTTTCGTTCTATTTTTATTTTTACATTATTTAATTTCCATATTATTATGATTTATTTTACAATTCATAAAATACTTTCCTTGTTTACTATGATTTAATGTTGAAATATCATTTCAAAATTTATTTAAATTCAAAATATTCCTACTAAATTGATTTTTCAAAATATATAAGTGTAAGGAATTCTATTTTTATATATATGGTTGAATTTTTTCAAAGAAATGTTTGATAATGAAATTATTGGAGTGTTTCAATTTTGATATTTTTATTATTTTCTATTATTTGAAATGACATATCATTATATGAATTTCTGAGGGTTTGGTTAAATATTTATAGTGTCAATTTGGTTAGTATCATTGATGGTGTGGTTGGTAGTTTAGTTGATTTATATATTACATCATGCATTTTCAATAAATATGGATGAAAAAGAAATTACAATTAATGTTTTTGATGTGGGAGTTAGTTTTAGTTTCCATGTTGAATGAAATTTGGATTGAAATAATGAATATGATAATAGACTTTGATATAATTAATCATAAAATGGTTCTTGGTATATAAATTTATGGTTGAATCAAATGGTTCAAGGTTATGATAAATTTGGGTGACAACTAAATATTTTTTTTCATTAAATATGGGTACTGGATGGAATAAGGAAAAAACATGGTCAATAAATTGAAATTTATAGAATTTATGAATGTCATGTGTTTAAAGTAATATAAAATTTTTCTTTAGATATTTTTTATTAAATAAATGGAATGGTTGGTGTGTTATAATTAGAAGAAGACATTTTTGAACATTTGAAGATCAGTGTTATATATTAACAGTTGTGGATGTATTTTTTTAGAAACCACTGGATGGTATTATTAGAGTCGATGAAAGTGAAATAAACTATATTTTAAATATTATTTCATATTCACCCACTAGATTAATATTATCTATAATTCTCAATTTTTTTGGGGTTTTTGGTGTTTTCAAAATAATATAGGTTATTGACGAAATAAATGGGTGAATACTCTCTCTTCATTACTCTAATGTCATGCGTATAATATGTAAATATGGGTCAGTGTTGGTGTATACATATATTATATGATGGATTAAGGTTATAATATCAAATATAAGACTATATAATGCCACATGTTATGGGCCATTAATGGTAGGAAGATAGAATGAGCATGATGTCCTTCATGTACATGATACCATAAAATATGGGAAATGGATTTTAACAAACCATGTACTGATAGAATGATTTCTTTTTGCATTGTGGAATTAAAAAGTTAAATTATATATAAATATATAATTAAATATGTTTTATTTATAAAAATTCAAAAACCTACACTAATGTGATAGAATCCTTACCATCAGAATAGAAATACGAGCATAAGGAATAGTACTCTGGCCATTAGAATAATAAAATATCCTATTAAGATATAAATAAAATTTAGGTAAATCAAATTTTAAAATATGATATATTTATATCATTTAATAAGAAAATAATTTTTTAACAATGATAAATTAAATATTGAAAATTTTTTTAAACATAGATTGTTTATTTTTTATTTTATAACTAATATAATGATTCAAAACAAGGTATACTTCCATAAAACATATTTGTTAATATTTTATTTTACAATTATATGTTTATATTGTGAGACCTTAATTATCTTTTAAAACTATCATAAAATTGTCTATAATATTGAAATAATTATTTCTTGAATTAATGATGATTTTAATTTATAATTAACTCTCTTATATTTAGAAAAAAATTCAAAAAATGGATTCCATTTTTGAAATACAAATGTGAAAAAAATTTAATCATGTGTTTTCTTATTTTTTTTCTGAAATGTTTAAACATTTTGTGAATGGTGAAAAATGTAAATTTATAGTATTTTATATTGTATGTTAAAGAAATGAATTTTTGACTCAATTATGAATTAAGATCTTATTACATTGAAATCACATGAATTTTTTATTTTACTTTTTCATTATAATAGTCACTATTGATATTCATGAGCCAATATAAGAAATAGATGACTGAAATAATAAAAAGAACATGTATCCACATTCTATAAATATCACACATCGCCACATAATCTCTTATAACCATTTAAGCCTTGGTGTTTTTCTAAATTTTTTCCAATTCCATTCTAAATCATCCTCCACACTTAAATGTTCTACTCATCTCACCCAAATACTAAAAAAATATTCTTTTTGGAGGCTCTCAATGAGATGACATTAAATTGGTAATATGCTACATCCTTTTTAAAATTATTTCTATATATTTTTCATTCTATAGTATCCTCACATACCCTATGAAAATATAAATGATAACTATTTTATCATATATATATATTAAAATTTTATTTTCTAAATTTATTATGCCTCCCCAAAACTCATATCTTCTCCTCCACTAATTCTAAAAAATTCAAATGTTGTCCATGATGCGTTGATTCCCCACCTTTATGGATTATTAATTTTCAATTTATATTAACTCATTCATGTATGGTAATAATACTTTTTTTATTTTTAATCCATATTTTAATATTTATATTATAAATTTTTTATGGTTATAGAACTAATTGATATGCATAATAATTAAATAAAAAGAAACCATTTTTTTATGGTCCGAAAAACAACAAAAAACAAATGAAACATTTATCATTAATATTTTATCTAATAAATAATCCCTATATCCTAAAAAAATTGTAAATGAGATCATTTAAAATTATATATACTTATTAATACCATTTATTTCCGCTTCTAGGGTTTGTCTTCTACTTGCAAGAAATATCATAATTATACACAATTGAACCAACCTCAAACCCATGTAATGAAAAGTATTAGAACATATATTATAATAATTATAAATTCTCAAATTTTATTTAAATGATATCAAAAATGGAAATATATAAAATACATGTTGAAAATAATGTGAATTAATTATTTAATTGATCTAATTTGATTATCCAATAAATTAAGTGCTAATTAAGTACTCTTTCAGATAAAAGTCAAGGGATATTATTTTGATTAATACTCTTTTCAAGTGACCACACTATTTTTTGATGATTTTTTAACTTATACGAAAATAGTACATTTTACCAATTTATTCTAAACATATTTATGTTATTTTTAAATATAGATTTTTAAAATATTCTTTTCAATGACTTTTTTTCATTTCTATGTTTATTCTATTCTCAAAATGTAATGATATTACAAAATTGTAAATCTAATTCCTTTGTAATGATTCATTTATGAAATAATTATGTGTTTAGATCATGTTATGGTTTTTAGGATTTGTTAATATAATGGGTGATTCCATGATAATCCATGTGATTGGGATCCCTCTATAGCTCTCTAAATAATTTGGTAAAGGAATGTAGTAAAGATGTTTTGTTTATCCTAAGAGATTATGGGAATTCACAGTGGTTGTTATTTCAATTGTAAACTTGATAATTAATACATGTGTAGCAGAGAGATCTGAATTATAATAAATAGTGATATAAAAATAAAGACACATTTTAACTTTTATTATTTTTGATTTCTTTATATTGTTTTATAGGAGACCCATGGTTTCATAATGCAATCTAAATATAATATGGTTTATATATAAAAATTTTAACATTGTGAGAATTTTTTCATTCAAGGACTAATAGTTTCATACATCATTTTATGTATCTTTATAATCCTTTTCACCCATCCTATATTTTAATATCATTTTCATATAGTCTATGGAAGGGTATACGGTGATAAAAATTAATGTTTAAAGTTGTGGTGTTTCATTAAATAAATAAATCAACATTATTTTAAAAGTTTCATATTTTGAAAAGGATATTAAGAATAAGTGTCTACTGTATAATAAAAGAGTTTTTATATTGGATTTTATGACCTAATTCTATAAACATAAAATCATATATGATATTTGGGAATGTATGAAAGAGAATTATTATTGAATTAACTAGATTCTGTAGTTTTTTAATTTCATGTAATTATAGTTGTTATCAATGAAATTTTTGTATAAATTTATGGGTAAGGATAATGTAAATATAAGTAAATAATTATTAATATATTTTATCATGAAATTCTATATAATTTTACGATAACCATGTTGATTGAGTTTATGATTTGTCTGTTTATAATGGGTTTCCATTGAAGATAATGGGAATCTAAATTAATGAAAGCACCTAGAGGAAAATATCATTCAGAATCATCAACCCGAAAAATTAGTAATTGGAACTGACTTATTTATGAGAGTAATGGATTAGTTGAAACTGGATATAAATGGTGGAATTATCCATGCATGTGATCACATAGATCAACCCCAGATTAATATGACAGTAGTGGAACATTTTATGAGGCACCAACATCCTTAATTTAGTGGATATTTTATCATACTAGATGATGAATGTTAGATTAATTAAATATAATATATTTTAATTTTATGGGGTTTTTTTACCAACAAAGGGTTAGTCATTATATTATTTATTTTAATGTTAAACTTGACTAGTTCTGTTCAATGGTCAAGAATATAATGAATGAATAAAGATTTATACATTGGAATGGGATAAATAAATAAGAATTTTTTGAGAATTTTTTTTTGTAATTTGACATGAATTTTGATGGAAAAAAATTATTGGAATTGAGATAGGTGGAAGATTCAGTGGTTTCATGTGATAAAAAACTCACTTGATTGGAAATGAATTCTCTAAATGTAATATATGTTATTGATAGTAAAATCAATCATTTTTACTACTGATTGACGAAAAAATATAAAATGAAAATAGATTCTCATGAAATAAAATGTAATGAGAAACATGTTTAATGTATTGAGATGTTTGAAATGTAGATTCAATTTATCATGTGTAATTTGAAAGCCAACTGAAATAGAGATCAAGGTAGCATAAAAAGAAAGAATGAATTCATGATTTTTCATTGAAAGATAAATATTATTTCAGAATGTTATATTTGTGGTCAAAACACACTTGGGAATTCTATTTTATGTATGGTATATGTTTTTGATGATTTACTTTTTCGGAATAATGATTGTAATTTAAATGAAAATGATCATTCTAGTGGTATGAAAAAAAATCAAATATAGGGAAAATAAAATTTTTTAAATGTAATATGATCAGTCATTATGCCATCATGTGTCTAAAGAGGATCCCAAATGATGAAAGGAATCTAGTCTATAAGAAACAATGTCCTGTTAAATAAATTTCATTCACTAAATTAGATGTTGTGCCATCAAATGAAGCATTATCTTCTTTAGGGGGGGCTATTTTTCTTATAAAACTGACTTGAGATCAGGGAACCAACCGCAAAATTTGAATCAATATTCTATTCAAGAAACATTATTTTGTATAATATTTGGGAAATATGAGTTTTTTGTTATGTCCTTTGGTTAAAAAAATTCCCCTAAAATATTTATGGTTCTTATGAATTAATTTATCCTTGAATATTTGGATAATTATTTTGTTGTTTTTATGATATTTTGGTTTAATTAAAAATTAACTAGGTCAATGAAAAACATCTAAGGATAGTTTTGAAAACCCTTCAGTAAAAATAGTTATACTGAAAATATAGAAACTTTTGATTTTAGTTAGAATAGATTTATTTTTATAGACATATTGTAAATAAAGACAGATTAAAATTTGATCCCTATAAAATAATTTTTTGATGAATGGAAGAGATCTATAAATGTTGCTGATATTTTTAGTTTTCTTCTATTAGAAGGATATTGCTAAATATTTGTTAACATTATTTCACAAATATATTTATAGCTAAATATGTTAATATAGAAATGTTTCACATTTTTTTGGATAGAAGAAATTTTTTTTGGTAATGAAAAATCAGTTTTTTTTAAATCGAGAAATTTTTAATATCCTTCTCAAAATATAAATTTTTTCATATATATTGTTTTTTCATTAAAAGAAATATTATCATTATGATGCATTATGACTAGGTAGGTTCTCATTTTTCATGGTAATAGAAACCTCATGAGTTAAATTATATCGTACTTGATTTATACTTCAAAATTGTGGTTTTCTATTGAAAATTTTAAAGTCATAATCTATATGCAAAAAATATTGAAATATATACCGATCATAAAATTTTGATTTATATATTCACTCATAATGAGTATAACATGTTGTAGAAAGGATTGATAGAACTGAAAAAGAATTTTGAACGCATGATCTGTAACCATCACAGAGTTGATTGAAATGCGGAGGATGAATTGAGTTGAATACATCTTACCATATTAACCATGTATCATTTGGAAAATAACCCAAAGTTTTATTATTTATTGATTTTTGTAATTGAATTTGTTTGTGTAGTAAATATTTTTGTTTTTTAGGCATCACTAAAAAAATCTCTATTTGAATGAATTACTAAAAAACTAATTCATGATCAAATGTTATATAAAAATGATTAATTAGTTAAAAATTGAATTTTTATAGAATTTATATTTGATAAGTATTGTGTTTTGATATTTTAGAAGAAATTATATTTTCCCTTTTTTTCATAGATTATGAATGAATAATTAAGTGAAGCTCATAGTTCATCATTTTTGGTTCATCCTAAATTACTAAGATGTATAGAGACCTTCAAAAGTGTTCCTAGTGTGATGTAATGGAAATGGATATTATTGACATTAACATATGATATTTGGCTTCTCAATCGGTAAAAGATGAACAATAATTACTTTTGGGGATCCTTAATCCTCTTCTGGTTACATAGTTAAAATAGGAAAATATATTCATTGATAAATTAGGTGGGCAATCAAAGAAATCTCAAGGTAACACTATTATTGGTTTTACTTATAATGAACAGACTAAATCTAAACATTTTACTTCAATTCAATTTACTATTTTTTTAATAATCTTTCTCAACTATAATTCAAACATATTTTCAGCTTACATGGTGTTTCTCTATCAATTTTATATGATCATCAACCAAAGATGAATTATAACATTTAGAATTTCACTATTATGTCATTAAAAAAATTAATTATCATCAATTATTTTTATCCTCAACCTGATGGATAATTAGAGTAAATAATTCCATGATTGGAGGGTATGTATTGATCTTGATGAATGTATTAATATGGAATTTGGGATCATAATATTATTTTGATTATGTTTTATATTGATAACAATTTACATTTCAGAATATATATGGTGCATTTTTAATCATTATATGGAAAGCGATATTGAGCTCTATCATTTTTTGGTTGAATTTTGTGAATGAATGTGGATGGGCTATGAATTGGAAGGGGAAATTCTAGAGATAGTTCAAATGATTTAGAAAAAGTTGAAGACATCTCAGAAATTACATTTTGAAATATGTTATTTTACAGTAATTAAATATATAAGTTAAAAAAATGAGTTTTTCAATCATTTCAATAGTAATAACCCATTTATTTGAATCCACATGACCTATATGTTGTACATAGTAACTATAATTGACACTGTTGAAATTAATGTGCCAATATAATAAACAAATTTATCATTTAATCAAAAAACATCCATCACTGCCTATATTACCTGAAACATATAATGAAAGAAACTTTTCTAAAATCTATTGAACTCCCATCATAAGTATATTTTCCACATCTATGGCCTTTTGGGTAAACTGAATGACCAAATAAATGTTATTTAACAGGGTTCACAAGGATAAAATATTCATTATGTAAAATCATCCTTATATCTCTCATAAATTCATTATTTATTTATTTTTTTCTTTGATATCCTTAGCACTCATATCCAATCTAGATTAGTAAATTTAGGTATCATATTTATAGTAGTTTTTTATTCTGTTAATGGAATATCCATCATCAAACCAATTATTTTTTCTTCTAATTCCACAAAATTAAAACATATTTAAAGACATGTCATTACAGACACCTTGTGGATGATAATTTTTCATTATACATTAAATACTTCATAGAAGGTCATAAAACCATTACAATAGTTAATCAGAATATAAATATCTATTTTATAACCTTTTTAATGTTCTGGAATTAATTTATGGATATAATAATAAATAAAATGAATATAGATTGTGTTTGTGGGAAAACTGCAAAAAGAACAGTTATCACCAATGTTTTTTAAATAATTATCCTCATATAATAAAAATTATTTATGAGATGATTTATAGTTTTTGGAAAATATTAATACCGTTTATTTCTACCAAAAGTGTTTTTCTTTCATTTTAAAAGAACACTTATTATTATACACAATAAAGAAGACCATAAATCCATGAAACAATAGCTCTTGGAATAATGATTATGCTATTTATAAATCCTTCAAATCAACCTAAATAAACATAATAAAGTGTCAAAAAAATAAATTTAGATAATTATCATAATTAACTAATTAGTTAACCATGATTAATTATCTATGACATTTCGTACAAGTGTATAATACATTCAAATAAAATGTAAGTGAAATTTCTTTAAAAATAATCATTTCAAGTTACAACTATTTATATCAAAGATATGTTTTTAATTAAATTTACTCTAGTTAATTCCATGATTTTTTGATGCCTAATATATTTATTATTCCCTTTATAAGTTTACACACATATTTTCAAATAATTGTTTTTAATTTATAAGAACGTGACTTCGTATATATGAAAATTTAATTCAAAAGGATAAATTAATTATCATCAAGAATTTTTATTTTATGATAGATTTATGTGTTATTATCAGTTCATAGTTATTGATAATTATTATTTTGATGTTTTAATCTGGATAAAATGTGGGTGGGTTAGCCAGTTATACCTCTATAATTCATTGGATAATGAGACATATTTAACTACTTTGGTTTTTTCTAATAGATTTTGGGAATATACTTCGATGTATATTCCATGAATAACCATGATGGTTAGTCTCTTCATAAAATATAAATCTACATATTATGTAAGTGTGAAAAGAAAATAATTCTAGAAGATATATATTTTATTTATTTATGATTTTATATTTTTTATAAAAATATTTTTATTTTATAAGGTAATATAAAGAGATTATATTTTACAAATAAATGTTATAGCATATTATAATTTTTTTCAGTCAAGGACTAACAATTTATTTTTATATGTACCTTTATGATATTATTATTCTCATCCAATGTAAAAAACAGTCATAGGGTTTTTGGATCGGTAAATGATGATAATAATTCATCTATATGTTTAATTTATTATTATTGAAATAAATAATATTTTCTTGATGATTAATATTATGAAACTTTTATATTGATTAGATGTGTATACATTGAAACATATGAGTTTCTAGGTATGAGGTTATAATTGAAAAATCTAAAACTACAAATGTAATATATCTTCATAATTGTAAGCAAACAATTACAGTTCAATTAACTATATTATGTAACATTTATGGCTATGTCCAAATATCGATATAATCAATTATAAAATAGATGTATATATATTCATGGTATGAATGAAATATAATTACTCTAGTCAGTATTATAGACCCTACATGGACTGGGGAATATAGGGCTGCAATTCAATGAAGATTATTTGTGGAATTAATTTTGTATGTGTATCTGTCAATATATTTATTGAGGTTCTATTAGTACAATAACGATTGAGGAAAATATATTCTACATTGGTGTGTGAGAATAACAAACATGTGGGTAAGAGGATGTAGTGTGAAATTATATTATATTTGTATTCATTCATTATAATATTATTATATAATGACATGACATATGGCGAGTCACACAAGGTGAGGTTTTCTGTTAGTTGTCTAGAGATAAGTGAGAGAATGTTTAACATTAAAGTCACTAAGGAATAATATTTTTCATCCTAGTTTTCCTAAGGGGGAATTATAAGGGTCATACAAAATATAATTGTAATCTCACCCCAAATATAATTAAATTATTTTATTGGTTTCCAGGAGGTTAGTTGAAATTGAACTAAACATTACTTTTAATGTCCTATAGTTTCATGATTTTTTCTTAAAATTATATGTGATTTTTCTGAGAGTAGGCACTAAGACGGTGTGCGATCCTGGTGTTCCGAGAATGGTATGTTAAAAAATGTTACATTTTATGTAGTGCATATGAGAAAATTTCATTAAAAAATGAAATAACACCTGAATGGGTGACCAGATAAAAAATATGAGTGTACAATTGAATTTAGATCATCAGTTTACCCCTAGTTGTGACTTACGTTTAGTCGGCATGGATCTATAGTGAAAAACATGGAAATGGAATAAATGTTAGTAAATTAAGTTAATTATTTTTTATTTTAAAATCATTATATTCCATGAATGGTAACTGATATTGAAAATCTGAGACCACCGTTGAGCTCATGGGGACATGTATTTCTCAGAAGTGCCTAACATCGGCCGGTGCGGTCTGGATGATAATGTTGGATTTGGGACGTAACCTTAAAAAAATTATTTTTAAGAAATTATTTTATATTTAGTTTCCTCATAACTCAAAGCTGATAACTCAGATTAAAAATAAATTAACACCATTAAGTTCATAATGAGATGTTCTTCATAGTTTGTGTTTAACATCGACCGGTGTGGATTGAGGATAAAAATTATTTTCATGACATTTTGATGAAAATATAAAATAAAATAATAATGTTTATTTTATTCAAAATGAGTGTTTCACTAAAATGCAACATTGAGTGAGATTTATTAATTCATAAATGAAATATGGTAATAATGTTGCATCTCACGGATAACAGAGACATTATTTAATAAATGAAATAACATAACGACATAGAGATTCAGTGTAACTGAAATGCATAAATGTGTTCCATCCATTAATGGAGAAACATAGCTACATGATCCGAGCATGACATGGGAAATTTTATTGAGGCTCTGGATGAATTCTATTGGCGAGCGATAGATGAAAAATCTCCATCAATGATGGATCATGAATAGAGGCTTAACAAGACAAAGGATCATGACCTATTTTAACTGATCACCAATGATGATCGAAGTTGAATACTGACCCATCATGTTTTCCAGTAAGGGGTTTAAATCTGTTTGATTATTATTTTCCCTATTCTCCCCATCTAAATGATGTTTACAGATCAAATCACTAAGTAGTTACTCTGAAGATGATTTCTTCTTGTGAGATTGGGAATAAATATTTTGGGTTTCTTTTGGGGATTAAAAATGATAGTGGATTATTTATGATTCGTGACCCCGCTAAAAAGAATATATTTGAGGAAAAATAAAAAAACCCCAAATTGTTCATTGGGTGTTCTATTTGATCCTTCTTCTCTATCTCCCTCCTATTGATCTTCGTCAACGAACCGAAAACGTCCAGTTAGGTTATTTCGGGAGGATCCGAGCACGACATGACACCCGAAGCGACGCTAAGGAAGTATTGAGACCAAATGAATAACTGTGGAGACCCATGAATCACAAGGGTTCAATAGAACAAGAATTAGACCACCACACCGATAGTGGTGACCCACTAAAGGAGGGATTCCAGTGGTGGTGCACTATGACATAGCCATCTGGCAATAGAGGACACCAGCTCGACCATCGGTGGAAAGGATCTGCAGTGGCATAGCTGTGAGGGGAAACATCGGCTATGTGTTGGGTGGGATGTGGAAGAGAAGGTGCAACATGGTGTGATGTCACATAATAAACTGGTGGAATGTGGTCAAAAAACCTCATACAGAGGACATGGCTGACCCCAGTTTGGCCGCGTGGCATCGAAGGTCATATTTTGATGTCACGATGGAGGGATATGTGGCTCCGTTGAGCTACATTGGTAGAAAAGGGAGGTCGCACCCACCGAATACCAAGTAGAATAGACCAGCCTACCCAGAAGGCCATGCTAGAGAAGTAGGCCAGACTCGACATTGGTTCGGGTCGGTGGAGAGAATCGGACTGCGGGGAATCCCGTGAAGGAGGATAACAGGCCCACCATTTTATGCCAGGACGGATGGAAAACGGGGCTGCTGGGTGGCCCATTGGGGTAGTACTAGTGTGACCATGTCAGTCTGGGTCGTTGGGTGACCCGGTGGGCCGGACCCACAGTTGAACCTAGCCGGTTCATGTAAGGGAAAATGGTTCTGCCCAATAGGCTAGACCAAACTAGGTTGTGTCAGGTCGGCCGAACCAGGTCAGGTCATGTGGGACCCCTAGGCCGGGTTGCTCGGGTTTGCCTTACTTTTTCGGACCGAACCCGAACACAGGCATCCCTTATTTATGAATAAAAATTCCAACCAATCATCATAATTATGCTCCATCTACGGCGTTTCAACCCTTATGATGAGATCTTACTTTTGTTATACTCTAAGTGAGACATTGGGGAGGTTGATATGTGACTGATAGAATGAGACGTATATTCTACAATAATCATGCACACTACGATCAGGAATCCTATGGAAGTATGTGACACAAAATTATATGATGAGAAGGAAATTAGTGGTTCATAATCAATTAAGACCTCAGCGGTCTTATTGCACTTTATAACTCAATGGTCTAGTAGTGGATCCAACATCAGTGATTCAATAGATGAGTGGACCTCAGTGGTCCAGCAGCCGAGTAGACCTCAGGGGTCTAGTAGCTCAGTTGAACTCATAGGTCCAGTAGCAGAGAAAACATTTGTTGTTGAGCAGGCGAGCATACCTCAATGGTCTAACAGCCGAGTAGAACTCAATGTTCTAACAGTATAGAAGACATCATGGGTCTATTATCTAATCGGACCTTAGTGATCCAGTAAGTTGAGTGGACCTCAATAGTCTGGTAGTGGAGTGTACCTTAGTGGTCTAGTTAATGAACGGTCCTTGGTGACTCCTCAAGGTGGTTCCCCTCAGCAGTACAGGATATTTCATCCTTAAGATTGACAATATTAATTTCTATACTTTGATTTATATCTATTGTTACCTATATTTTCTTGTGGTCTTTCTTTTTGGTCTTGAATTGTGGTATTACCCATCTGGTTTAGGCTCCTAACTGAGTATTGTTTTACTAACACCTGTGTGGGCTTCACTCGCCCGTGTCATGTATCATCTCAGTGATTGATGCTTTGACGATAACCATGGTTATCGTGGACCAAGTTCTTCTTAGTGAGATAGGATATACAATTTTACTTGTATGGATACAGGTTGTAACCCTTTACCTACACATCAGGTAGGGTTTCTTGTTAACATACTGTGTGAGTTGTACATTCCATTGTGATTTTGATCTTGTAATCTGGCCCCTTTGTACTATATATTTCAACTACACTCTATGTAACTATCTTAATGACAGTTGTGGTTTACTTTTTGTTTACATTCTATGGAATGAACATTATGCCTTTGTATAGATCTAATGGAAATGCCTAAACTTTTTGGGATATTCCTGGGTAGTGTTAGTCACCATCCCTTAGATTATGGAAGGTGAGACTAGAGTAGTTATGGAACGAGCCCTAGGGGATGGTTCATGACCTTACTAGTGTTTATCTAGGATCTATAGTTGTAGATTCAACCCCTAATTATTTTTTGTTTAATGAGTTTTTCGGATACATGGTCTTATGTGAAAATTTCATTAATTTTGGTTATAGAATGTTATATATTTAAATTTTATTTGGGAAGATATCTTTGGTTTTGATTTTATATTCATGGAATTTATCACTATCGAAACTCAAATTTATGTAATATGACATTAACATTACTCACCAACCTATTAGTGAGAGTAGATATAGAGTTTTGATTTTGGAATCCTGAGGTTTTGTTGATCTCAGTATAAAAATAATATTAATTCAACAATGAATGTTAGTTCCAAAGGGATACTATATTATAAAAACAGATTTAGGCCTTATATGATATTGTTCAAGAACATTAAACATGTATAACATCCTAGGAATATTGAAGTGTGTTGTAAGGTAGAAAATTTACACCTGTCATGATTACTATTACTCAGTTTCAATAGGGGTAATTTTCGAAAAGGATAATGATAAATAAATCAATAATCATAAGAGATTATGTTTATTTTTGAAGAGTTGTTTTTTTGAAGGATATTAATGGTGATTAAATTATGTAAGTATTTATAAATGTTTCAAATAAATATATGTAAAATTATCTACTCTCATATGTTTGTGTATTTACACATTTTTTTATTAATGATATATAATGTTTCTTTTAACATAAGAATTTATGATTTTTGGGAATTCAGATATTATAAATGGATAATAGAAAGAGTTACAATGTGAAAATATCATCATACTTTTACATTTTGGAGTATCGTTCGAGTATTCTTGGTAAATTTTAATATAAAACAAAATCCAACAAAAGAATTGTTATATAAAATTATTTTTTTATCCTCGTGTTCTGAAAAATATGATACATTGTTAATATGTATTTTCATTGTTGATGATAAGAATAATGGTATCTAATTCAATAAATATGTTAGGGGTATAATTTTGAGAAAAAATAATTTGATATATCAATAAACACATTGATAAATATAGGAAAGTGATTTATTTAGAATATAATATTTAATATCGAATATTTCTCACCATGTATAGTATACCTTATATTTATTGAATTTTGATATTTTCATAACAAAAGTATTTTATTATTTTATTGTAATAATGATTGACATTTCTATATACTATATTCATTAAAAATTAAATTTTTTATAATATTGGGTAATCTATTATAATTAATTTTGAATGATTTATTTCATCAAAAAGTAATCATAATTTGTTATTCTTATTTTGAGAAAATCATCCATGATTCTATACCCTTATGATTGGGATTTAGAACCTAATGGTAGGGAAAAACAGTGTTACAATATTTTACCAAATTTTAAATTATTATATAATATTTTTCCATTTTTTTCTTCACGCCTCTATTTTTAATTTAGAATAATGTGAAAAAATATATATTTACCTAATACTACTAACAAATTCAATGTTTGAATATTGTAAATATTAACATACAATAGCATTACACGGTCCACTTCCACTATGTTTGACTGTATCTTTAATGTATCTAGTATCATCTTATCTAATGATTTTTAATGAGTAATATTATATTCAATTTTATTGCACTGGTTAGGTTACAACATAAAATCATATTATCTATGATTATCTCAATAAAATACCAAAATAAGCTTCTAATACCCTAAAAAATTATTATTCCCTGTCCAATAGCTTTCATAACAGTTATCCCCGACCATTAAAAAAACAATGATACTCTCAAAAAATATTATTATGTAATAAACAATTTATTTACTAGATGTTCGACTGAAGAGTATAAATAGTGTTATGTAATATATGAAGAATATCTATAATTGTTTTCAATAATGTAGTTTTTATGAAAGACAACATTTTCTGTTACATCATTTTATACATCAAAATTTTCTTTTCATAAAAAATGGTTTTTATTTATTTTATGCATGTAAATTATAATTATTATCCTCATATTTTATATTATAGATTTAATAAAATTCAGGATATTATCATGTCAAAATTAACATTTTGTTAAATATTAAATATTTATACAAAATGATTGATTTTTCAGAATATAGTGGAAACTCTAGATTTTTATAATACTAATTTTTATTTTCATAAAATAATGTTATTTAAAAGTACCATAATATTTTGATTTTTCTCTTAAATAAAAATATGATCCATCATAAAAAATAATTAATTTCATTTTAATTAATTATATTAATGATTTTGATATAATATTTTATTATGTTGGAAAAATAATTTTTTAAACTAATTTTCATTGCATTTTACACATTTCACTAAAAATTATTTTCTACCAATTATAGAAATAAAATATAAAAATTTATTAAATAAATATAATATAGAGTTTAATTTTAGGTAAAATTTTCAATTTATTGATTATTAAAAATAACCTTGGTAAATTTTGATCACCATAGTATTGCTAAACTAGGTTATTATGTGTTAAATGATTGGTATAATGATAAAAAATATGAACAAAACAAGAATTCATGATATTATATGAGCACATATCATTCATTTTTTTGTGTTTCAAAAATTTATGGCAACTTAATTCCTTATTTCATTGATTATGACTATTATATAAAATTAGTAAAATGATAAATACAAAATTTCACACTAATAAATTTAATAACATTGAATATTTATTCTATTAATAAATAGAATATATATTCTGTTATAAATTATTATTTTGTAATATAAGTTATATATTTTTATTTTGTTAATTTATTATATATTTTTATTGAGAGAATAATTACTGTAATATATCATGCAACACTGATAAAATTTATTAAATAATTTTTAAAATAAGAAAATTCTTTTAAAAAATATTAAATATAATACAATTTAGAAGAATTATTGTCTTAAAAACAAATCTTTTTAAATATAAAATTTCATTTATTTTTAAATTTTTAACTTTATAATACCATATTTATATTGATGGCATAATGTAAATATTTTTCAATCGTGACAAAAGTGATACTAATGATAATTTTTTAATATAATAATCTACATAATTAATTAAAAAATTTAAATTATTGAACTATGAATATAGAGTATGATGCCCAGATAAAAATTTCATCCATTTTGAAATTATGAGCTAATTTTTACCTTATTAATTAAATTGAAACCATTTAAAAATAAAAAAATAATTCCCATTGTAATGATTAAAATTTTATAACCAATGCATAAAAATTTATATTTTTTAAAAATTTCACCAAACACCATATACTGTTTTTGAAGGATTATTTATAGAGAGTATATTGCATTTATTTTAATGTATGTGAATGTTAAAAAAATATGTTATGAATAACTAATTTTTTTTTATTTTTTGGTGTTCCATATGATTTATTCTCCTACATTGTAAAAGGACACACGTTCACATATATATTTATGAAAAATTAAGCTATATTCCTCCAAAATTCAATATATATCTCTCGTACCAACATCCTTAGATAGAATATATAGTTTAAATGAATCCAAAATTACAACCCCTGTTGTCAATTTGTTGAGATATAAAGGAGTTATTTAAAAAAAATATGCAATCCCCTTAACAGATAACATTCACTTATAATATCATCCTTGTATTTCTATAAATATATTGTGTATATTATAACATATTATATATAGTGTCTAAAATAGTCTAAAATATTTTTAGAATTTTGAAAGAACTATTATCCATAATATTTTCCATCAAATGGGAAGTAAAATAATAACTTTTGTGTATGTGTGGTTATTACCTCCACTTAGTGATACATTTCATTTTCTATCACAACCATTCATGGATTGTTGGTATAAAAAATTTATTGTTTTTAAGTGATATATGAGTGATAATTAACTATATGAAATTATAAATCATGAATTAAATTTTAATTATGTGAAGGTTTTTTCTACATTATTTTATTCCAATATTATTTTGGTGGAATTAATATATATTTTATAACACACATATACTTCATTACAATACTTATTTAAAAATTATCCTTGAATATACTAATTATTTGGATTTATTATTTTATACTTCATTTTTTTTAGTTTTCAATCAAACATTCATAGTTTTCATTGTAAATTTTAATAAAATATACACTCGACAAAGTAAATTTATATTATTCCTATGTTTTTTATATACATAGTTAATACGATTCCAGGATTTCTCATCATAAAAAGGTGGATTATATTATTAGCTCCCTATTCTAATACTCACAAATAATTTTTCTTATGATTCTAATAAATTATTTGTATTACAATTGTATATTATTTTATAATGAATAATTTGAATAAAATTGGGTAAGTGTTCAAATTACCCATTGTTAGTTCAATTTTTTAACCTCCAGACTCTTCAACCATTGGAATCATCCACCACCAGAATGTGATACCATCAGAACAATTATCGTTAGATGATTTCTACCATATATTGTTTTTCATTGCCATATTTTTCTATATTTTGTTCTACTACCATTTAGGGGTGCCTTTATTAATATGTTTCTATTTTAATACATGCTTCATTTAGGCATTCTCATACCAAGAATTCTACAACTATAGTGGTGTTGTTTCCATAATTGTCTTCTAAAAGGATTTTTCTACCATTAGATTTTTATGGAACTCGATCATGTTACTAAAAACATATTCTACAATGAACTTGATCTCACACTTAACCTTAATTCCATCATATATGTTATACCATCATCCCTTTTACTATTATTTTTCAGTTTCATTTGAATTTAATGCGCTCAAAATATATTTTATTTTTGTTAATAAATTTGAATTTTATTACACTTGTTTTTTAACATATACCTGAATGAAATAAATTTTTTTATAATATAGTACAATGATCTATAAGATAGTGATTATTATTATTGAATGGGTATTCAATTCTATAATGTTTTTTTATTTCCGAAGAATTTCTTAAAACATAGATGATAATGGTTTTCGTTGCATAGATCATACACTGATCTCAGACATGTTCATCCAAATGTGATGTAGTTATGTAGATATAATATAAATATCCATTCCTTCAAATATAAAATAATATTCCCATGGCACACTATATTCCTACAATCTATATTGTAACCATTTGATCGACTCACCAATTAAAACTTAAGGACTCACAAGCATTTGGAGCATTATAGACTAAGTTGAACTTCATATATTCATACCTATTAATTTTCACTCATTATTTTTGTCTTAAGTTAAAAGATATTCTTATATGTATTAGTATATCTTTACACACTAACATCTATACTATAATGGGATTATACTAGATATTATATTCTATATATTTTAATTATCTTTACTCACAGTTATTATAGAATAGGTCCTTATGTGGAATGTGATGTTTTTACTCCCACATATTGTAATGGAATGTTAATTTATATTCTGAATCGTGGGTGTTATTTATTGTATACCTAATCAAGGATGTGGATTAGAATATTATTATATAATATTATTAATAGTATTTGATCTCTAAGTGGTAGTGATTAAATCTCATCATGGGACTAAAGGCCCGGTTTATTCATTCCGTTGTTAATGTTTCATTACCCTATTTTAAAGAAGAAACTAAATTTATTATTAATATCTACAAAATGTACATTTTATTGTCATTTTTAACTACTAATTTACATAATTATATTTTCTAAAAAATATATTTCAAGTGATAATGTAATTTAATTTATTTTTTAAACTAATCCATAATCACAATTTAAGAAATTTATTAAAAGATAAAATTTACATTAAACTACTATTTTTATTAACTAGGTGAGTTTAATTTAATATGGATATTTGGAATATATTGTTAGGAAAAAAATTATTTGGTACTCAATTACCCATCCCCTCCAATATTGTATTACCCACTCTGACCAATACCTTATATCTTGTATGTAACAAACCATATTATCCATAGTAATATGGGGGGGAGATTACCAATACTATAGGAAAGAGTGGTATTATAATAAACCTAAATAGTCATAAATCAACCAACGAAAGGGTAGTCAACCCCAGTCATCTCCCATAAATCACTAACCCCTACAAAGGCTTCCCAAATATTCTCCTCCAAAACATTATCTTGGACTTAAGGAAATGATGATAAAATGTCAATAAATAACATATAATTCCGAAAAAACACCCCACTAATCAAAACATGGATTAAAAAACTCAACTATTACAACTTTCTAACATAATGGGATAATTTAAAATTCATGTTTCACGATGAATACCATCCCATATTTTTTCCAATTCAAAGGACAAAGTAGTGAATATTTTATCACACTTAAAAGTGGAAATGAGAATTCTACATCCATTTATTTAACAAATCATATATGACCGCCTATTATAAACACTATTTCAATGCGATAAAATGATTTATTTAAATAAAAAATAAGTTAAATCTTTAACAATGATAATTCCCATGAACAATCCATTCCCCTTAACTTTCCCCAAATACATTCTATATCCACGAAAACATTTTTTTTTTGAAATTTAAAATGAGATCATATATACATTTAAAAAGATATAGCACAACATTCATATCATAGATATAGTTAAATGAATTCCATGCTATATAACATTTCCCAACAATCTTCTTAACCACAAAAGGCCATTAAAGGGTGATGAGGGAGTCAACCTTTAATGAAATATCTCAACCTTGAGACAACCTGAAATTGTAACCATATGTAATGATCCAATAACCATTATTATAGCTTTAACCATATGGAAGAAATTATTATCATATCAAATGCATGCTTTTTTGTGATTTGAAAAATTCTTGGTCTCAGTCTATGAAAACTTATCTATATGATGGAAAGTTTTGACCAATAGTAATCATCATGAAATATTCCAACCAAACCACAAAACACCTAGTAGAAGTGATCAAGGATTTCATCGTGTATGTAATGAATCTCATCATCCGTGAATAATTATATTTACATGAGTTGGTATATAACTGGATCAAATGATAAGATCCTCTCATTCATGGATTCCCATATATTAAAACAAAAATAAAATCATCAATCCTCACAATGGCCTGTTGTTCATAGAGTATGTGGTAAAAGTAATGTTTCAATATTATTAGTTCAATGAAACTCCCATTTGAAGGGAACTCAATTATTCCTATCAATTTTATGTATGTTCTGTTTATAGATACAAAAATGATATTCTTTCCTAGACTCTTCCTATGATATGTTTTCCACTTCATCACACAAAGATGAAATGGGTGGTGATTCATCGTTTGAGTGTTGTGCCGGTTTTCAAATGTATAAATTTCTATTTTATTTTATGATTTCATCATTTCTGAGTATTGTAGGACATTAAATGAAACATATCATATTTTAAAATCTTATTCCACATCTAGGGATGTTACTTATAATAAATTAGATGTGAGGCTTGATGTCTAGCTTTCACATTACCTTCCATAAATCCAAAATCTCCATCTAGCTGAACATAAAACACTACCTAAAAATTTAAAATATTTTCATCTTTAAAATAAAAAATTTCTATAAATAATAATAATTAGTCAAATCCATTTATATCATACATTCCTATTACATAAATAATTTGAGATGTATAAAAATATTTGGAATAGAATTTTTTTTTACTTTCCAAGTATTATTCTATCAATTTGATTGCATCCTATTTTATAAAAGATCAGGTTAATCCTTAAAGCAAGAACCGAATCTAAAAAACCCACAATTTTTATATGTAGTTAAAAAGGTGGTTACTAAATTATATACAACTAGAATAATTTACCCCATCTCTCATTTCCAATGGGTTAGTCCAATGCATGTAGTTCTTATGAAAACATTACTTAAAATGAAAAAAATGGAAAAATGAATCGGTTATAAATAGTGTGTGAAATATTTTTCATGTATTTATAGATTAGAATTGACTAAACCATTACACTATGATACAATAATAACCATTATGATTCATTGAATAGTTTCTTGAGAGGCTATTAGGGATGTCACACTAGAATATTCAAGATGGGTATTATAGATACTATCAAATTGACATTTTCCCTGATGATTAGGAAAATATAATCAATACTCTCCCATTCGACACATTTTCATATTTGATGATGTAATTTTTTTATGTAATTCTCCATGTACCTTCAATTGGTGGATGGTTTGTATTTTCTCAGATATCCAAGAGAATTCATTGGATGTATTCGTGGAGTATTTCATAGAATATTATTTCATTGATGATAAGTGTTAAAATAGTCCTGATTTTATCCTATATATGTCACTATATTAAAATTTTTCTTATATTAAATAATTATAAATGTATCTTAATGGTGTAAAAATTTATACTAAATTTAAATTTCACTAATGGGAATGATAACCATGTAGATAAATCAAATGAAGACATTGTTTATTCCAAAAAACTCCTAAAAAATATGTGGTATGTTTGTCCATTACTAGGTTATGCTGTATTGTATCATTGTTTCATTCATGGAAATTGAAATATTACACTTCCATCCCCCTAAAAATCAAACAAGAAAATAAATTATTTAATAAATACTCTGAGGATTCAATTAGTAAAAATTAATGGAGTCTCGTATCACCCTATGTAATCTCAAATCCTCATTGGTGTTTACTATATAAAATCATGTGTGACATCTCTAGTTATATAGTAAGGAAAGGATTATCACAATATGATGATGATGTTAAACATTTCGTAACCCATGCGTCTTCTACACTATACACTACCCAATTAATATACACAATAATTAAAAATAATTCGATGTGGTTGGGATTACCTTGGAAAATTAATGTTCATTCCTTTTATGGAGAAGTGAAATTTTTCCTAAAAGCTAGCATACCGTAGGTATCTACCTAAGAATACAAAAGTAAATCCACATCTCGTTCACTATATTCTCTTTCTTTAAAAATTGAATCTAAAAATTATGATATAAATAGAGGAAATAACTTTGTAGTAGACCACATTTATAGGATTCACCCACCATTAGACCACCATGCCAACTCTTCACTCACCATTGGATAATTCATCCATGATTATATCATTTATAAATTTTTTTACCTTATCCTTAGTAATATATAAATTATGTATTTTTTAATAACATCAAGGGTCGTTATATGTTTTTTATCATTAAAATCAAAAATACATAAGCATTATTCAGAATTTTTTATTTTTGATGTGCATAATTTTAGTAAATTTTTTGGGACCAAGATGTTCAATTATAGGTCCCTAACCATGAATCGACCTAGGGTTTTTTCATCTATATCACATTGGTTTAAAACTACATGTTGGATATCAATGTGCAGCTCAAAAGGTCCACCAATCTAGAAATTATATTAAAACACTTTTTATATACACCTATCTGTTACACAATTCATCCACATGATATCAATTCATAGGGAATATCTCCAAGAGGAAGGAAATAAAATAAAAAACACTGTTATTTTATTTTGAGATCATTGATTCTTTTTGAATTAAAGTAATGGTTCCTTAAAAAAATTCTTTCATCATTGTTTAAAAATTATTGGATGCTTAATAAATCAATAAATTTTTAGAAGAATATGATTCTAAGATATATGGCTATTGAGTGGTTTCCAATTTCGTTAAATATCAAATTAATTATTAGTAGTTTGGGTTTTCCAAAATCCAACATTATTGATCAATGTTACAATTTTTTAATTGAATCTTGAAAAATTTTATCTTAAAAATAAAAATCTAAATAATTTCTCAACATCATATCACCCCATGACTAATGGGAATAATGAAATTTAAAATCATAAATTTATAAAAAATAGATGGAATTGTATAACCATGTAGGTTGGATTGGTGATTATGCCTAGATGATTAAATTTTTGAATACTATAAAAAAATTAATACCGTAATCATAATTTCACCATATTTGATTGTCTTTAGAGAGTCTTTTAGCCTCCCTATGGAGGTAGATAACAATGAATATTTGTTTGTTAATGAATTTAATATTAACCTATTAGATTTAGGTGAGAACATAATGTTGAAAATTATATATAAGGGGAATATTTTAATATACTAATAAGATAACTCTCGGATCTATGAGGAGATATAAAGGGATACACATAGAATCCTCATCTTACCTAATCAAATTAATAGTGGAAAAATTTCATCTATTACAATTCCTGTGTAATGTTCAACCCAAGAACGCTTTATTCTAGTTGTTTTTCCCATATGCTATTACTAATGTCTATCTATATTATTTTATTTATGTTCAAAATGGAATAAAATACATACACTCACCATTAATGTGAATAAAAAACATCTTGTCCTTAAACCATTATGGATTCCCCTATGGATGAATGAAAGCTTCACTAAGCAACCTTCAAGTGACACCGACATGATTTTATCATTCCTTCACACAATAATTTTTATTATAATGTGTAAAATTCACACACTAGTGATGGTAGTGGGGGATATATTCCATAATTCAATTTTATTTTAACCAATTTACATATTTTATCGTTTTCTCCTTGTGGTATTGTATTTATTATTTTCCCAAATTACTGAGTTCATTATGATTTACGTTAAATTTATTTTATTTATCTTTTTCACATACAATATAGTATTTTACCCCCTTTTTCTGCTAAAATCCAAATTTATTATGCCCACCAAGTCATGTTATTTATTAAAAATTCATGTAGAATTTAGCAATTTCATGTAATTTTATCTTTTTATGAATACTTCCCAACCAAATGGTATTTTTAGAAATAATATATTATTGAGGTGAGTTTTTTTTTAAATTGTTTGGTCTTAGATGATATAAATTATTGTATCTCTATGAATCCTATGACATGATTAAAACCCTCTATGTATGTTTTGTATGGATTAATAGTACAAAGACATATATCAAACCCAAATTGAACTCATCCACCATGTGTCATAAATTATTAACTAGTGGAATGTAAATATAATTTATGGAAATATTTTTAATATTTAGATAATGATTTTTCCAGTGTGTCTTTTTCATATAAAATAATTTTCATCTTTCTTCTGAATTAAATTATGAGTATGTTCCAAATATTCAGAATGTTATACACACAAAAAATAAAAAAAACCTAAATAAAAAAATATATATAAATAAATAATGAGGTGAGTGATGAAATTTACAACATATGGGTTTATCAAGGATGGAAGAATATGTTATTTCATTTAATAATTCCTCATTGGGTAGGTAATGAAATATTATTACGAAGGATGAATGGATGGTTCAAAGAAAACATCTTGAAAAGTAAATATTATAACATAACATATATTATATAGATATAGAAGGGTAATAAACGTATGCTATGATTTTCATGTACACACACATAGACATGAAGAATTAGTGACATAGTGGAAATTTTTATTACGTTCCTAGACATGAATTATATATCTTATTGTATTATTCTCTAACACAATTTATGATATTTTTTCCATGATCGTTGATAATATGTCATTTCTCTAAGAGGTTCCATTATCTACATTACTACCTTGAATTATATTTTCATTTATTGCTAAATCATTGTTATGTTTTGATTATTTCCATGCATCCGTTTTGAATGAATAATTTTCCGTGGGGTGAAAATGAATAGGTGAGGGGGTTTGATGACAATGAAAGAAATTATTTTATTTCACTCTTACGCCAATTTGATAAACTGCAATTATTTTGAAAATATTATATTTAATAACAAATTTTCCACAAAATTTAATTTGATTATTTACCTTCAATCATTTTTAAAAATATTATTTTAACTTGGTTTGATTATTTAATTCTAGGTGTGGGTGATTTATAGTTTAGAGATGGTGTAGGAAAAAATTGTAACATCCCATGTAAATAAAGAATATTACATTTTCATATTTATTAATATTTTTGAATAAAATATTAATATTACTTTAATTGTAATGATATGTTAAATGGAGTACCCAATAAACAACAATGAGTTTCTTTAAAATCATACATTGCACACTAATAATATAATAATATTATTTAAATGGTAGTTAATGCCTAGCCATTGTAATTGATGGAATGAACAGAACTAACTACCAAATGATTATATATGATTTTAAAATATTTTTTCACATATCCAAATAAATTATAGAGGATTAAAATTCAAATGAATCCAATTTTAAGCATAAATCTTCTAGTATTCTTTAAAAGGTCGGTTAATCGCCTTTTGATGGCGAACCATTTTTAAATATACTATTAATTTTTTTTCTGTTATAATTGATAATATTAAATCATTCTTTATAATTTGGAAATTAAAATTTACTTGGTGTAAATTTTTTTTATTTTTCCGGTAAATATCATTCTTAGTGAAAATGTTGTATTTTAATTCAAAACCATGTTTTAATCTAAAATATTTATATGGATATTTAATATTTTTAATTGGGTTTAAAGTGTATTTATTATACTATTTTACAATTTATTACAATTTTGGTCATTGTAATTATTTTTACTTTGAAATTGGACATAAACAAGTGTCAATATTTTGATAGATATTGTTTATTAAAAACACGTTATTTGTTTTGACAGTCAGAATTAATTATAATAATAATAAATGAAACTTTTATGTTTTGAATTTGGTAAAATGGACATCATTTTTGAATTTGTAATATCAAATATATCTTTTTGTGAATTTTTGATATTTTTTTGAAAAAACATCAATTTTTGATGAATTGTGAATCCACTAAGTGGTAGTTAAAAAAACTGATTTTTCGTTTAAATGAAATTTTACCACCTCTGTGATTTGAATTTCAAAAATATGACATAAATGGTTGTCATTAGGATGTAAAATGTGGTTTAATGGGACTAAAATAATTTTTTGGTGAATAGTAACTTTTATGTTTTATTAATCGTGATAAAAGGTAATTAGTGTAATTTAAGGTAAATATAATGATATAATAATATGAAATTACCATTAAACTTGTCCTACAATTATTGGATAAGTCATGGAAGACCAATAAAATCCATGGGTCAACTTGGGGACCCCATGGAGCCACATGGGTAAGAAAATGACATTAATAACTTTTTATTTAAAGTAAAAATAAATGTGTCAGAAACATGTATTGCTTTACTAAAACATATTTTTACATGGGGTTATAAAAGTTATATTTTTTACTATAAATATTCACTAGAAATATAAAGGGTTTTCCTACATCATTGTATTTCTTTTATAATTTTTATACATTAAATAAATAAATTTAGTTATGACACCATGATGATGCAGTGATTACCTCATTAATTAATGACTTAAATAAAATGAGAAGATAAGGTAAAGTATAAGACATAAACTTGTCAAAAACCTATTTTATGGGTGGATTTTGAACCCTTATCACCTTATCATCGAAATGGATAATTTTGGGAACATTAATATCTGAAAATGATTTGATAATAGTGTAACTTTTGAAGACTACACTAGAGTGCCCCTCCTCCATCTAATAAAATGCCCCCACCTCTACCCCCTTACCCACACGTCTCAAGTCATTGGATCAACCAAAATATGATTATGTTATCTCTCCACATCCCTCTCTTCATCCTAGAAGCCTTATCTAAGGCAGAAATCCTTTCAAGAAACCCTTTTGGTTCAAACCAAAGGGAGTTACACGATTTAAAGGTAATGTCATCTCTTATGTTATTTTGTTTTATTTTGCTTCTCCAACCCCATCAAATCTTTTTATTCCTTTATTTTGTAACTAAACCAGTATCTTAAAAATACCAGGATGTTGTTATGAGATGGATTCGATCTACACTTACACACACCTCCATCTAATGGTTAAAGAACATATTGTTAACGTGGATGGCAAATTACTGCCTCACGAAATGATGATTGTTCTATCTTCTCCTATTACCTATCATGGTGGCCATTATCATGGAACTATATTTCTTCATGATATATATTATATTTTTTCTTCTATATCCTTCTGTATTTTACATTTAATACATACCTTTATGATTTTCATGTTGTGCAAATGCGATAATTTCATTTGAGGAAGTGTGGACTACCGCCCCCTCAAGTGATATGACTCATTCATGCAATACCTGGAATGTATAATGAATAAAATTAATAAACTTATGTGACCTATATAACATATATATTATAATGGAATTATAATATAAATATATAACCCATTTAGTTTTAATTTCATTAAATACAAAATGGAAATGAAAGTAGCAATCATGTGTACGTATGACATACCGTCTCCATGAACGATGCATTTCATTTATTAACATAAATGTTATGTAATATTATAAAATAAAGTATATATGGGATATATATGATATATATGTTATCTAAATCATTAATATAATTCTATATATAATCGATATTTTACAACATGAACAACCTATAATTATAAGAAGTTTTGTTTTGACTCAAGTACCAATGATCGACAAAACGAATGTTATTAACTTAAATAATTACATAATGTTCATAACATGGTAATAAGTGATATAAAAAGAATTATGAACGTAAAAAAGGTTCTTAAGAAATTATAAATTATATCTAGTTTCTTATTCAGGAATATAAAGAAACGAACAAGACAAGTCGGACTTGAGGTAGGGGATCCTACCTCTCTCTTTCTATTTAAGTACTCCCTTTTATGTCATTTTTTTAAGTTTATATTTCATATGTTTGGGGATGTTCTCTTATATTCCTCATTCTGTAATTTATAAATTCATATTATTAGTGACCCTATTTTATATCATAAATCCATTTTTGTATTTTTTATGTGGCGTTGTTAGGCTGCCGAGTTTTCGTAAGGAATTTTTCATCTCACTTTTATTCCTGTGATATTGATGCTACATTTGCCACTATTTCATTTGAGTGGTGTATGTACTGCCCGTTATTCTACTCTTTGTGTAATTACATTCATTTATGAGTATTTACATCAATTTTTTATAGTCCTTCATTCATGGGGTGTACGTTTCGAAAGATACCCAAGTCGATAAGGGAACCATTCACCCTCCAATTTTTAAAAGACTTCTTTTTGTTTTGTATTTTAAATTACCTATTCTTATGTTGAAATATGTTCTTATATATTTTTATTGATGTAAATTATATATCAAAGTGATAAGATACCCTTTAACTCTCTCATCAACTATTTTTCTAAAATTTGTTGTGATGTCGTTAGGCTATCAAATTTTTGCAAGGGAACTTCAAAACCCAATTTAAATTCATTGGGTTAAACCTCTACTTCTTTATTTTGTCATGCTATGAATATGTGTGGATGACATATGATTGTTTTACACTGATTATCCACTTATATTTGGTGTATTTATATTTTTCCCAAATAATTATTTCATTTCTTTATCTTTTCTCTAATGGCATGATCCTTGATTGGGATTACATATAAATTTCTTGTCATTGAGACATTTCATAATGATATGCACTTTTATTCTTTTATAAAGTGTATATACAGCCCCATTGACAATCCATGTCCACATTATTTCTATACTAAAGTCATTTAAATGGTTTTAAAATGGTCTACTTTCATGTGGCTTATAATTTAAATTTTTAAAATGGAAAAGTACTCTTTTATTAATACATTGTTTTAAATGGTTTTAAAGATTTATTATTTTAAACATTTATCATCCATGTCCATGTTTTAAAAATAGTTTTAATGATTTATTTATATGGACATGAATTTTTTAAAACCCATTCAAAAGTTTCAAAGTGGTATGGGACACATTGATTCTAAAATCTCTTTTAAATGTCTTCTTTTAATATTTTCAAAGTATAAAGGGATATTTCTATCATAGAGTTTTAATGGTTTTATTAGATGTTTTTATTTATGATAATATCATGATGTGATCTTTTTTGATTGATATGTGGAAATTTTATATTTCTTTTATGAATGTTTTAAGTGTCATGATTATGTTATGGTTCACGGTCAATGATTATGAATTTGGGTGGTTCCGTGATAAACTAAGGGCGGGTGAGCCCGATATAGCTCTCCAATACACTGAGTAACGCGAAGGAGTTAAACTCTATGGTTTCTCTGAAGAGATTTAGGTAATATACGGTGATAGGTAGTCCAAAATAAACCATGAGGGTTACTCCATACTTAAAAATGTAATTAATTCCTCAAGTTACCTCTATGCCTTATTATTTCTACGAGTTATTCATAAATCTGATGTTTTAATGAGGTATGTTAATGTGCTTATGTTTTATGAGTAATGTGTGTTTTCGTTGATTCTTACATATACATGGACTAATGTTTCCTTTCAATATTTTTATATCCCTTACTGAGCTTTTTATGCTCATCCTATGTTTTTGAAATGTTTTCTAGATGACTTAAAGTGGAATACGGTCAAGTATGGGATCAAGGAAATGTCATGATGTCTAAAAGATGGAACTAGACATGACTCTTTTGTTCAAGAGTATATATTTTGGGAAAAAAATGGAAACTGATTAGATGTGTCTACCTTGTAATCTTTGAGATGTAATAGTTATGTTCTAATTCTCTAAAACTCTAAACCTGAAAAGATCCTCAATGTGAATTCTTTATTTAATTCAATATTATGTAATGTTTAATGGCTAGGTCCTTATAAAAAGAGCCAAATTGTATAGAAACTTAAGGACATATATCTTGTAATTTAAACTTTTATAGGAAATACGTGCAACCAATTAGGCTTAAATTTTTTGAGAAGATATAGAACTCATTTTGATAAAACTATTCTCATGATTGTAATTAAATTTTTTTATATCTATTAGAAAAATTGAATTAATATTACAAGGGAACTAAATATTCTTGAATTCGAAAGTTTTATTTAGTAATTTGAAATATCTCTCATTTAGGATGTTGAATATCCATAGAATTATACATGGTGATGGTAATGAGGAACTCCAATAAATGTTATATTTTTTAGATGTCTTGATAATTATATTTACCATTTAAATTAATTAAAAAATTGGTATTTTCAAATATATTTTCCAAAAACCACATCCAATTCTTCCAATAAAATGAAACCATGGGAACCACATTTTTATGATTATCTAGGAGGAAATGTGCTAATATTTTTGAGTTATAGATTATACATATAATACATTTGGAGGTAATATTGATCCTTGTCCAGATAGGGAGATTTGATATAATGTTTTATCTTTTTATGATATTCACCATCCTCTCAATGGAAGGATAAATGGTGGGTGGTATTTTTTAGGGTGATACACATATTATAAATGGACTTCATGATATTTTATTCTAATGGTTTGATTTGTTTTTTATTTTAAACAATATAATATATAAGTATCATACATTGATTAATATTTTAATGTTTTTATTCATCTGAATGAAAAGATCCTTTAATCGTTCAAGATGAAATTTTGATGGTGTGGAATATGTTGTTAAAATTGGAAAACACTTCAATATTTTTTCCCTGATTAATTTAGCTTTTAATTTTCATTATATGTTATTATACCATGCATTAGTGTTGGATCTTGGATATACTATTATTTTGTGAGGTTTGGTTTGAAATGGATTTATATAAAACATTTAATGTAATCATTATCTATATTAAATTAATCCAAATACTTACAAGAAATATAAATTAATAATTAATAACACTAAACATGAAACGGGTGCAATAAACCCAAAATGAATATTTTTTAATAAATTTTTAAAATTCTAGTTTTTCTAAATATTAAACTCCTAAAATTAAATTATTTTTTGGAAATGTTTTGAAATGTACTACCAAATTTTTGTTCATTTTATTGGAAATTCATAATATACCCAAAACTTCTCATTGAGAAATGAACCATGGTGTACCCTGTTCTATCAAATAATATTCAAATAATAATATATATTTCATGTCATGAAAACATAGTCAAGTATCTTGGTGTTTAATTTCAAAATCACTATGCGCACATTGGCTTACATGGGCCGCAATACCCCATGTTGACCAACCTTCCCAATCCCACCCAATCATGCATTCTCACCATGTATTCATACTCCACTAATTCCATGAGATCTTTATTGAATTATTCTCTCATGTGGCATAGGTTAATGGAACATGTGTCTTCCATGGTTGGTAATGTTTTTCATACAATATCATAAGTCAATGATGAATTCCATATAAGATTAAAAATTATAATAAAACTTATAACAAAATTACATTTAACATTTATCATGAAAAATTACATTTTTCATTTCCTTCATTAAATATACATAAAAATAAGGATTCTTAAGGATATCATTTATTTCTCTATTTTATTAAACATTTTTATTCCCTTAAAAATATGAAAAAGACATTAAAATTAATTTCAATTAAACTGTCTTAATATTAATTAATCACATATTTATACACTCTTGTGATTAATACATTAATACATATTTAAAATACATTCAATTCATCTCAAAAGAAACATGAATCACAGCATTTGATATTTTTGACAAATTACAGACAACATCAATGTCAATATACATAATTAACATTCTTTATGTTGTTGTCATTTTACACTATGAACAACTAGAGGACATCACTTCTCATAAATCACATTCTCTTACCATTAAGATGATAAAATATATATTTTTTGGAAAGAATACTTTATCTATAGAACTCTTCGTCTACATGGTAAAAATAGTTGCATAAGATAAGAAATTATAACCTATGTGATCCATGTTTTCCATGAAAAAAATTAATTTCATTCTAATCATATATAACTATCACAAAATATATTGGGGTGGAACATAAAATCAATAGATGAAAAATATTTTTCAAGTAATTATATTTAAAAACACATTAGAAGTATATAACTAAAAAATGTACAACTCCACCTTCTGATCTCTATATCAAACCTCTTTTGATAATAGTTTTCATGAATTTTTTAATTATGATTTTGAGAGTGATTATAAAATTTTTATGATTTTTTAATATTTAACACCATCAAATAAAATGTGATTCCCCTTTAGTTATGAATATAACTATTTTGCTTCGTTGTATATTAGTCCAAAATCATATATATATATATTTATAATAATGATGAGGGGATTCTTATATTCTCAAAAACAACATTCTATATGAGTGTTTCTTCCCAATATTTAATTCTTATTATTTTTTGGATATCATATTTGTAATAGTTCACCATATCATTCATATTATTCATTTTTTTCATACATAAATTATTCCAATGAATGATTTATTTATTTGTGATTAACTTGTTCATCTATATATATAATGAATCTATATTTCATTATGATTGAATTTAATTCAGTATATCATTTCATACTTCATTAAACATATTATTGTTATTCCCAATATCATAATAAATAGTTGAATTATTGTTACATTCATTATATTCTTATGAAATAGATTAGTTACTCTTATATTTAGTATATATTTGAAAATTTTCCATCTGTTTTTCCATTTTCAGTAGATATGGATAAATATACCAATATTCATTCATTATCTGTTAAAAAACCTGATGTATCTCACATTAATTTTTGGATTTTTGCATATTCATTACATTGGGGGATTCAATTCTCTCCATTTCAAATCATAATTTTATTCTCTATAAATTTTAGTCATACATATCCAAACACTATGTTCTTATAATATTTTTTTTGACACACCAAATTTTTAGTTAATTCTTATTTTGTATTACCACCATAGATTATCATATGTTCAATAATTTATTTAGTTGATAATTTATTCTCATATATTCACCATGACCCCCTTGGAAAATTTTTATTTCATTGAAATGACATTAATTGAAATAAGTGTATGATTTATTCTAATATATTCATCAACACCAGAAATAGCCAATGTTATATGATTATATAAATTATTGATAAAACTATCCATAAAATTCATGATTTTCTTTTACTATAAACCATGATTTATTTTAACGTTTTTTATTTTTCTTCCTAACATAATACATTCTTAATTTGATATTGTAAAATGAACCTCTCTAGAATTATTTATCATCATAGACCCAGCCACACTATTAGTTATATCATACATTTTTTAAAAATTTAGGGAGAACATATACATGATATCTTGGATTCCTTTATCTTGACTATCGGAGATGAGTTAAATATCATATCAAAGGGATTAATTATGTCTTATTTTTAATACATTACTTTATGTTGGACTGTCTGATATAATGATAATGTCACATAAACCTCTTCCACATCGTGAGTCAGTTTCCATGCAAGATCACTCATCATCATTTATATCATATAAATAATGAATATATACATAATATTTTAATAAACAAGTGATATATCACTTTTATCATTCTCTTCCCTTATAGAAGTAATTTTGTTTTACTACATCTTATTCTCTATCATGGTATGCATGTATTGTTGAAAATAATAATAAAACCCTTATTTCATCATTCATTCTAAATTTATTATGACTTATCCATCATCATCACTGCATGAATTATATTACCCTTCCTCAATATAAGAAAATAAATTATGTTTATATTTTAAAGATGTAAAACATGATGAATTATATTATCCTTAGTTTCTTAATATATACCACTTTCATTTATTTAAATTATTATTATTATTATTAATTTTTCTATTTATGATAAATATCATTTTCATCATTATATTTTTATTTATCCACTTTCATTGGACACATATTAGAATGGTTCTAATTTCCATTAATGTTTTTTCACTTAAAGGGTTTCTATCATTTTACATTATATTCAAAATTTAAAATACCTTTTGAAATAAGTGAAAAAATAATGTTGTGGTATTCATCAAAATAAAAATCATTATAATCACTTGATTAATCATCTTTCACTTCATTGAATATGAATTTTCTTATAAATTCAATTTTATCTAATGATTTATAATCTTTTTGAAATAAAAATACATTTCCAGTTCATAATCTACAATAATTTCATGTAACTCGTCGAATGAAATGTCTTCCCTATCTTCCTAAGATGATTAATTGGAATCAATTATATAAAAATGAATTATATATAGAATTTTAAAACATGTGGAATCAGTATTCCACACACAAAATACGTAGATAATAGTTATTATCCCATTACATATAATTAAATAGTCATCAATGTTTTCTTTATCATCAATTTTATTATCATCAATATTGTATCTCTATATCATCATCTAGGTTTCATGGACTGTTTAATTACCTTCATAACCACTTATATATTTATCCTAGATCTCCCTAATTGTTTTAAGAATAGATAATATCATATAAAAAATTTATGATATGTCCATTAGGAATAAATTTTGTGATTTTCCATCAACATCAATATTCTAATTATAATCTTGAATCAGAGAATTATTTTTTGTAATTGGTGGAATTATCACAGTTACTACACCAAAAATATATATGTAAAAAATATAAAATTAAAGTAAGTATATAATTTATCTAGATCTCATAATTTATTCAATAAACATAGTTATTCCTCATCTATTGACTAAATCATGATTATCTATTTCCCAAATTTTTCAATGGTTCATTATATGGACCTTCTTGTAATATAAATTGAAGTACACAATGATTATTTAGTTAACATAGAGTGGTGGAAAATCAGTGGTACACCATTTTATAAGTTATTTATTTTTTAATCCATCCTCTATGAATGGTTAATTTATTGGTCCCTCCTCTTTAATTCATTTCGTCGACCTTAAATAAATTAATAAAATGAAATAACATTGGGATTTAGAAGGGTTCAGTAAAAATACACACTCCATGGTGATACCTATTATCCCCCATTTAAAATATTTTTCAATATATGTAAGTGGTTGTGACTCGGGAATGTCTAAATCACATCGGAAATTAGTACCATAATGTTCTATCTATTTATTCCCTCGAGGTAATCAATGTTCCTACCTATACTAGAAATTTATTTATCCTTTAGTGGGATACTTATACCATATTATTTTGTGTTACCATCATTCAAATGGACTCCTAGGGAGTTCCACTAGAGAAATATTTTATAAAAAAGTCCCATTAACAACTTCTTCTTCTATTCATGATATGATCAATATAAAGAATGATCACTATTGGTATTAGACTACTTAGTCAATATCTTGTGTTTAAATTATCTTCCATACACAGACCCAAAAACATGATCTTCTTGTATAGAATCTATAATAAAACTTTAATCTAATAAACTAAAACAATATCCTACTCACTACATACTAATTTTAAAATGATTTATACATTATCGATAATCATAATACATGGGTATATTGCATCAGAAATAATTCCCAACATCTTTCTCAGATAACATCAGACTAATAAAATTTTTTACCTTGTGTATTTCATCAATAAGAATGCATGTAAATAAATCATTGGTTACAAACTAAGTATGTTCATTAAAGTACACTAAATATGTTGACATAATAATCCAAATTAATAATTCTTCATGGCCAAATTATCACACTACCATTACACATTTATTTATTTATTTTATATTTTTTACATGCATTCAAATTAATTGATCATATAAACTATCAAATTCGTTCTTCTCCACAAATTATTAAAACTATTCTCATGAATCCACATAAATAAATTAAATTGTTTCTATGTTCATTCATTCATAATAATCAATATCAAAATTTAACTCCGCAAAATATGATTTAATAATACTTAGGGTTCTCATCATAAGTTATTTTTGTATGCCTTCACATAAAGGATTTAGATGAATGAGATATGTTTCATTCTTATTTATAATCAGGTGACACTGGTAGACCAATTTATTTTAGAAAATTAATATAACTAATGTTATATAAGAATCATAATATGTGTGTGTATGATATTATACTTTTTGTAACTAGATCATGGAAATAGACCACTATCTTGTGAATGAGAAGGAAAATGCACATCATAATTGAAAGGAGACACTTTAATGACAAAAATATCTTCCTCTACTCTATTCCAACCATAATATTCTATCTAATATTTTTTTCTCATAATAAATATGAGTAAGGTCAATGTATTAATACATAAAATCACTAACTCAGAGCATATAAATTCAAATCCTTCCACTCATTTATCTGTCTCATTTCTTCTTTTGATAGATACATGCAATAGTGAAAACATAATAATAATTCCACAAAGAAAGCATATATTCATGATAGCATGTATTGATATTATTTTCTTCATGACTGCAATGTTATATTATTATTAAATAGTTTTCTAATTTCCATGGCTGAATTAATCGAAATAATATGAATTACCTTGCTTATTAAACATCCCTGAATAAGGTACACCCCATTTTCTACAATAGTTGTATTTATCCCTCAAATGATTGATGGTGGGGATCAATATATAATCATAATTGAACAAATAGATCAAATGGATAATGTTGTATGTAGATATTTTTAATGTAGATGAATAGTGACATTATTGTTCTGGTCTCATACAAGAAAATCAGCCAGAGTGAAACCCAATATTATATGATTTTATGTCCCAACAACATAGTTGTGTGTACAGTAGTGTACATTTCTAGAATAACACTGCATACATAGGCATAAAATTTCCATGATTATAAGTGTTGGATCACTTACCCAAGCCCATACACTTACATGAAATCACTGATGATTCTTATTCTACTTCCACCATGTGAGAAACACAAATTGATTTTTTCATATAGTCTAGCTCCTCCACCCAAATATGTGGGAATGAGTTTCTCCAGGTGGATTTTATAGAAGAATATGTTTTTTTGATACAAATTAGAAAATTATTAAATATTTAAATATTAATTATAATCCAAAATCTGTATACATCCTATTTTAATTTTAACATTACTTATGAAAGATAATATTTCATATGTGAATATTTAATTATACATAAAAATAAATATTACCATGGTCTTAACAGCTTCCTCCATTATTTCAAACATTATGGATGTCACCAACATATTTATTAAGAGTTTTTTAAAATATGACTAGTTCAATAATCATTAAATTAATCACTATCATATTTCCATCATGTTCAAATCACGTCAATCATATTATTGAAAACAAACAAAATTAATCTCAAATAAGACATCAAAATTGTGCTATAAAAAATGAATATAAATCTATTTTATATGTATAATAATAATATATTTATCTTAATGGTGGTTTGAACACTTATTAGAGATCTCATGAATTAATAAAGGGTGCATCATCTTAATTTTGATTTTATTGAGATATATTTTATTTTTTGAAAAACAATTTATTTCTGAGGTTTATATATGATACATTGATAACATATATCATGTATAACAATATTTTAATGATATTAAAATTAAAATTTCACATTATTATTATAGAAATCATTTGATTCAAAAGTTACTAATGTATTGTGTTTTTCTTCCACGGTCACATTATTGTTAGGAATTATTTATGTTTAAGTCACCACTTGAATAATTTTTTGATATTTCTATCTAAAAGAAAAAAATATTCTCTTATCCAATATTAATTTATATAAATTTTATATTTCCATTCATTTTCATCTCTTTATGCACTAAATTTTATGAGACAATGTTTTTATGTCAAGACGAATTTTCTTTTCCACTCCATAAAGAATAATATTCACCTACATCTAAATTTTAATTAATTTTTTAAAAAAAATTATAATTCCAAGAGGAAGTATTTAATAAATTTTTTTAGAAATGCATTAATTTTATTTTATTTTTATGATGTTATGATATGTATATATTTTTAAATGACGTACCTATTACATTTTTCTGATAACGTGAATGTAATATATGATTTAATTTACATAAAATGAATGGAATTTCCCACCATAATTAATTGCTAAATGTTTTAATATTCCATTATTATTTCTTCATGATTGTTTTTAATAAAAAAAATTTTCTTAATTTTATATATGTTTTAAAATTTTATTTTCATAGATTAAATAGTGTCATATTCAAGAATTAATTTAATTATTTTTTATGGTATTTACATTAATCAATAACAAAAACCATTTATTTTACTTTTACACCAATTGAGATAATTATTAATGATAAAATTATTCTAATTTATCTTGATATATTGTTATTAGTTTGACTGCTGAATATATTGACATCTATGAATGAGGCATTGACGGTATGTTTATGTTTATTTTGAAGGTTTTTTAATGATTTATTTAATATATCATTAATTATGAATTATATCAATAATAATTTCCTTAAAGATTTCCATGGGATTATTGAAATTTTTATGAAATCATGGATATGTTTTATTTTCATTAGATTATTTATAAGAAATTTATAAATATACTTTTATGCATTCCATATTAATCTTTATTTTCACATTATTTTTATAGGGTTTTTTTCTATTACGTATCATTCCATAACGATTACACATTATTTGTTTATGATATATTCCATTTTATGAAACTCATACTAAGGATCTGAGATCGCCACGTTATTATGTTTATTTTCTGATAGATTCCAATAAGTATTATATGATTTATATAAAAATATATTTTATGAATAATAATTATGATCTAAAATAATGTATTATTTCATAATAGTTTTTTTCAAATGTAATTTGTGATTCATGTACAACCCTAAAACATAAAATATTTTTCTTTGAGAATAATATTGACAAAAACACACATTATATAGAAAAAAATGATAATCTTATGCTACACTCAAGATAATTTTAATATTTCATTCCATGGATTAAATGGGTTATGATGAGTTATACAGAATAATGAATTTCTTAAAAAGATTACATTACTCATAGTGATGTGTTTTATCTAACAACAATATTTTTTTAAAATAATGTTATTTAATATGATTATATATAAAATACATGGAATTTTTATGTTAATGAATAATAATAACTATATTATGAATATATAGAGTTCAATTACTTGGTTAAAAATTAATTATAATTGAATATAAGAACCATTTGAATATAAATGGAATGTTTTTATATAAACAATTTTTCCTCATGAAAGGGATTTTATCCGAATAAAATAAATTAACTACTATATGTGAGTGAATATAATGAAATATAAAATTATATTATAAATACAATAAATTAATTTTCATATTCATTGAATAAATTTCATAGGCAGAATATCAGAACAATACCAGATTTACACATCAAAAGATGTATTTTATAATGAATATTTTCACTCAATTTACTGTCATTAATATTTTGATATATATTTTACCACATTTATAAATTTAATATGTATAAATAAAAGTAAAATTTTTATTCATAGAATAAAAATTATAATAGTGTTATTTTTTGGTATTTTCCTGAGATGTTTTATTTTTTAATAAATAATGAATTATACTAAATATTAATTATAAGTTATTTTCTAGTGTAAATTATTTATATTTTAAAATATATCTTAAATTAGTTTTAAATTTTATTTAGAAAAATTATAAATAATTTAATTCAATTTATGTAATTGGAAATTATTTCACTTTAAATTTTATATAAATACACAAAATTTGTTGTGATCAATTTAACATTAAAAACTAACATTGTCTCTCAGTCTATAGGATTAATTTTAAATTACTTTCTACCAAATATGAGAGTGGAATTAGGGAAAATGAATTAAATATTCTGAATTAGAATAATTAATAACTTTTAATATGGTCAATATTTTTGTAAATTAATTTTCTTGAAATGAATTAAATTAATTATAGTGATTATTTTAAAATTATGATTAATAAGGGAATAATAATTAAAATTATGTAAAAAGACCCAGAAACAATTCTAAAAACTATTCTATATACATATTTTTATCATATACTCACATTAATATAGTTTTTCTTTAATTTAGGAATACTATGTAATGGATACCTCTAAAATGTATTTACCTTTTTATATTGAGTGAAATGTCACTCCTCCACCGCTACAAAAAGGCACTAAAACTTACCATTTACTCAAAAATATAAATCCATTTTCCCATAAAAAAGTTTAAAATTAAAATATACCCACGACCCAACCATCTTACTAGAAGCCTCAAATTGGGCAGAAGTCTAACCAATGTTGTCTTTTGGTAGAAACTAGAAATAGTTTCTTGAATAAGAGATAATGTTCCTCAAATATCACTTTTGTTTAATTTACATATACACCCCTCCCATTATTTTTTATTTTATGATTATATAATGATATATTTATCTTAAATTATATGATATATTTTTATTCTATGATGAATACCATCACTTTCACACACATAACTCAAATGGGATACATAATTATTGTTTATGTGTACAGTGGACTACCTCAATATGAACTACTATCATTTGGTCATAAATAATCACTATTCAATGTTTTAATAAATATGGATTTATATTTTATATATGATATAAATTTTATTTATGATGAATTTATGATTATATATATTTTATATAATAGATAACTTTAGGCATACTATTTTGATGAAATAAGTTAACTTCGTTTGTGGACGTGTGGATTGCCATCTCCTCACAACAATGTGATTCATTCACATGATATGTGTAATTTTTTATGATTTATTTAAATAAAAATATTTTGAAAATATTAAATATATATGAGACAATAGTTATTATATTAATATATATTCTTTATCATCAATTTTTTAATACAACTATGAGATGGATGTTGCGTTCATGAGTTCGTACGACTTATCATCTCCATGAATGGTGCATTTCATTTTCACTCATAAGTATAATGGATTATTATGAATAAAAATTTGATTAATATTTTAGATATTTAAATCCTATTTTAAAATCTTGTGATAATTAAATAATGATATAATTAATAGGATCAATATTTATCAAGTTGGAATATACTCGATAAACTGGGAAATTAAAACCTGAAATAGCGAAATAATTAAAATATTGTTATCAAATGGGTAATAAAATTTTATAAGATGTTCATATATGATATTATAAGCATCATTAATGTTATTTCATATGTCAATAAAAATATTAAAACAATTAAAAATGATGTTAATGGATGTTCACCCAATGGTAATGCAAGGTAAGGGATTCTTGTCTAACATTTTCTTTCATGAGTCACACACCATTTTTACCAATTATTTATTTAGTGTAGTTTATATATTAAAAATATTTTATTTAATATCATGAATAAATTCACATTCATGTTATTTATAGTTTCAATCAATTCTATATCATTTCAGTGGATTATAACTCAATAGACACCATCTAGTAGAAGATATTGATATCACTTTTTACATCTGTGAGATAGTTTTCATATTCCCGTACTTATTTATTTTTGGTGGTGTATATATTTTAACTTTGTTATTTAATATCACTATTCATTAAATGCTCTCATTATTTTATTTTTCACGGTGAATTATCTCATCTGTGTGTTTTAACATGACATTTCCAAATTGGTAAAAGTTGTCGATACAATTTCAAATTCTTTTGTGATTGTAAAATTTCTCATAAAATAATAAATCCATTTTGATAAATTTTATTATTAAAAAAATTAATCTAAAATATATATATTCTATTAAAATGGATATTTTTTTTATTTAAACTTTATACATCTTTTTTAAACTATATTCAATTCGATAGTTATTTTCATAACGAACAAATTATTAATAAATATATATCATTTATTTATTATTGATATTTGGAAATAAATATTTTTTGTTAGTTAAATTGACAAATAAATATATGAGGAATTACATATATTGTAAGTTAATGTTGTGGGCCAAAAATTATATATCTCCTCAATTAATTGATATGTTCTCTTAATATAAATCTATTGGTCAAATTTAAGGGGTTTCTACCTATAGTTTTAAATATTTTTCTGAAAGGACTTGATGGTATCATTTTTTATGTTCCTCAGACCTAAGGTCAAATAATTAATCTGTTTTCTTACTGATAATTCTGTTGTTATTATTATTTTATATCCATGATAATTTTTTTTATTACATTATCTATGGATTCATTTCATTTTAATATTTTTTTTACTTGGAATCTGTTTTAGTTTTTAACATTTCCATATTGATTATGTTTCATCGAGTTATTGAAATGTAATGTTTTATCTGTTATTTTCCTTTCATTTTTTATTTTTAATCATTGATTTATTATATCTTCAATTTTACATACCCTTACTGAAAACATTATCTTACACTTATTTTGTTTCGTTTCCCCAGGATATGATTATGTATTTTTGTAATGAATTTCAAGGATGTATTTTTTTAGTATTTGGTTATATATTCTGTTTTTTTATACACCCAATGTAATATTTTTTACATGTGTATAATCATGTTCTCTAAAACTAATAAATTTATTGGTCCTTCCAGATTTGATTCCTTGTTATCACGATAATTTAAAAAAGGAACTGAATACGGTCATCTAGGGTTGTAATGCTACTGTTGGTATAAAATGAAGTTTAGTATCAACCATGGAATCGTGATTAATAAAATCAAGATTATGTTACATAAAAAATAGATATACATAGAATATATATATATAATATAACATACTTTAATTTAGCTAATTTCGATTTTACGTGTGTCTTCCCAGAAATACAACTATGTCATGATAATATAAGTGGATGTTGTTTTTGATTATATGTACCTAGGCATGACAATTTCTAGGAGGTTTTTTAGGCATGACTCGTGTGTATATGGGTACATGAAAACAATAATTACAACAATCCTAGTTTTAAAATCCTTAGGTATATTTATTAGATAATTAACATTTTCATTACAAACCATTATGATAGATTTAAAATTAATGATACACCCAAAGAAAGCATTTTTTAATTATGAAATTAACTATGCATAAAATTTACAATTTTTAATAAATTGTATTGCATTTTTATAATTAATTACTGTTCATAGTTTTATTATATAATAATTTATGTTCCATTTTTTAAAATTTTACCTAGAAATAATAATTTTATTATTACTCATAGACAATTTATAGATTTCTTGAATGTGAAATCTGATAAATATGGTATTAGAAAAAAGCATGTTATGGATAAATTAGGTCATCATAATAATGTTATGACCCATATCATTCTTAGATAGCGAAAATTGACCCAAAATGAAATTATTCAATGTTGGATCAGTTTTTGCGATAGAGGCCCGATAATTTAGTAGGACTACTAATATAATGGGAGGTGGTCTATATATAAAGTATTTGGAGTATATATTTATTGCTTTGGTATGTAGTGAAAAGCATAACGGTAAAATTATAGAGTATTATCTCAATGGATATGCTGATCAATAGTGGTTGTTGATCTTAAATAATAGACAGTAATGGGAAATATAACTCATTGATTAGAAGGATTTTATTGGAATTGTTTGGGAAAAATATTTTCATTATGAGAAACAAACATATTTGAAGAAACATTTTTTTTTGATTTATGAAAAGTGATGATAAAATTGTTGAATAGTATGAAAAACCATTTACAAGGTTAGAAAGATTTGCTAAATATTGCATACATAATGTGGAGTTCAATATTGGCCACTTATTTAAATTTATGTCGAAAAATCATCGATGGGAATAATTTCTTAGACATTTTCCTCCTATAATGAAATATTTTAATATTCAATCAGCATAGTGAAATAAGGATCGATTACATCAGGATTCTAATGATGGAAATAAAAGAAGATAATAGAAGATAAAATAATATATAAAGTGAGAAAAAGAACAATGTAATTCCCTACATGTGATATCATTGGAAATAATCTTCATTGTAAATGATTTAATGTATTGGGTGTTTTTTATAAGTATGGATAAAAGTGTAACTAGAAAAATAATGAAAATGAATGAAGGAAAACATTTCTATTTAGTGTTATAACTGTAATGGGAAGGGGAACTATGAAAATGAATTCCCCATGAATCAATTTAATGTATGTTAGATGAAGCTAAAGGAATAATGTCATTAATATGTCATTGGCCCAACCAGAGTAGAATGATTAATTTACTCTTATATATAGATCTAATAAATTAGTTTTAAAAGTAAGTTATTGACATTGTAATCTCATATAAACTATGAAGGATGAATTTATTGTATTGAAGTATATTATCATTAAATATTTTATATCATATGTTTAATGGTATAATCATAAGGGATTCTCTAACAATTTATTATTTTTTAAAAATAAATGGTTTAGGGAAATATAAAACATAATATCATCCTGATGATGATATAATGATGATTGAATAAAGATATAAGTGGTATATATAAATAAAATTGCATATTATACAATACCTTGAAGATAATTGAAATGTTTTTTATCATAATACCTTGATGGTTTATAAGGGTAACCATATCTAAAATGTATTACTTTTATCATTGGATGAGGTTTTAATGTTTACTGTATTACTTCACCATAAGATAAAACGTGTGTTAAGAAAATATGTAGAAATAGTTCAAGTAATAAGAAAAGGATATTATATTTCTTATTGAAATGTCTTAATAAGTGTATTTACATATATTCAGAGTGAATTACATAATTCACCATCCATTGAAAAAATGGTCTTGACACAATAATATTTTCCAATTATCATCATTTTGGATGATATCTATGACCTATATTCAAAAATTGGGTTTATGGTTTTGTGGTCAACAACATTGTCCTAAACATTTTTCCTATCACTATCCATCAGAACATGGTAGTTATATTTTTATCAAAGTAAATGTTTACTAATGTTCTGCTATTTGAAAGACTTTTTTTGGATAACAATGAAATTTCCATTTACTTATTATTAAGAATATGTTTTGTGAACCTTATTTATGTTTTTAGTTTTCTAATAATAGTTTATTTAATAATTATTATCCTTTAATTACTATGATTTTGTAGGAAATGTGATGATGAAATTTATCTAAGGTAGGGATAATAAGACATTGTAAGACATTAAAATATTTTATGTTTATAAAAATTTTGTTCGCATCATAATGTTAATCATTCCCTAAAAGTTAAATAGATATTATCATGAGTTACATGCAATAATGAATCTCTTTATTTGTATGTGTTATACATAAGTATGAGTTTTACTGAACACAAATATTTTATTCAAATATTATAATATGATATAAAATGATATAACCTAGTTGTTATTTTTCTTGTTATGTATATTATTAACAAACTAAGGAAAAAATATAACATTATTTGAAAATTATTTTTAAATTAATAAAAGAACAAATTTTATATAAAAGATGTGATTTTATATAAACAGTTATTATTCATACAAATTCATTTTATCCTAAAATATAAGATAATTACTATTAGTTAATGATATATATGAAATAAATGTATTATATATACTCTAATTTCTTGAAATTGTTTGAATATTTCTGATAATCATAAGATAATAAAAAATCAAATTTTAAACATAAAACTTATAATATTATAAAGGATTTTTCATTACCTTTAAATGACACACTTATTTTAACTCTAAATATAAAAAACATTTAAAATTAAATTTGTAAAAATATTATTCATCATAAATTGTAAATTAATTAATATATGATTGGGAATATTTTTTATTTTTATGAGAATATTAAGTATGTTATGAATAGTGAAATGTACTAAATTTTCATTTAACGATTTTTTCTTGTAAACACATTATAGTGTTAAATTTTATTATAAATTAATTTTATAGATTAATCAACTAAATAATTAATAAATTAATCCAACATAGGTCGTTTGAATAAATTTCATTTTGAAATGGTATATAAAAAATTATTATAATTTTGATCAATTTCACATTAAAACATTTCATCGTTTTCCCGTCAATGCGATTAATTCTTAATTAGCTATTAACAATTTTGTGATTGAAATTTGGTAAAATTTGTTAAAATTTTTGAATCCCAATAATATATAATATCTAATATGATTATCTGATTTTTGAAAAAAATATATTACTAAAATAAATTTTAAATAATTATACCTATAATGGTAAAACTATAGTTAATAAGGGTCTAAACTATAATATTTAAGGCTGAAATGTCCAAGATACAAATCCAAAAACTAATTTCGGAAAAAAAATCAATTATATACATCCTTTTATAGAATTTCGTTTATTATTTGAAGAAAATGTTGTCAAGGATACCTATAAATATTTTTTACATGTTTATCATAACATGAATTCTACTCATAGTCCACTATAACAAGCCACTCGCCACTACGATTTATTCACGCCATGTAATACATTTGTATCTTCCAAAACCTAAAAATATTCTCCCAAAATACCATAAATCCTATTATAGTCCTTAATTTTGGAATAAAGAATTCTAATGAATTATTTTCTAAAAAACCAAAAGTAATCTTCCTTATAAGTCGCGGCATTCTTCAAAATTATCTTTATTTTCCATTTCCTCTCCACTACTTAAATTATCTTCATATTAGGATAATATAATAAAATCCCATGATTTAATATAATTAAATGTTTTTATTCTGATATATTTAACTACCTTTTCAAAAACATCCATCAAATGAGACACACAATCATTATTAGTGTGTACGGCCGACTACCGCCTCATGAACCGTTGTTGTTCATTCTTCAATTACCACCATTAATGGAGTAAATAACTATGTATATATATATTATATGTTATACATTTAAAATTAATGGTTTATTTATGATTTTTTAATTTTTATATAACAAATACCTTTTTAATTTAAATAGATTATGTACATGATAAATTTATTCATATATGTGTACACTACAACCTCCTCAAAGTGATGTGATTTTGTAACTATATATATGGAACACATTAATAATTATTTTAATAAAGATATGTAAAATATATGAAATAAATTTGATAATATAATTTTAATATACATTTATATCAGTTTCATTCACTATTTCAATACAACCTTGGAATGTCAGTAGCATCTATGCACATGTACAACATACCATCTCCAGGAATAGTTCATTTCATCTCATGTCTCCAAATTTTAAGGATTATTATAAATAAAGAAATAGAGAAAATAAATGATACATAAATAATTATTTAATTTATTGAGAATATTAAATCATGATCAAATTAATAATAAAAAAAGTAAAAAGTAAAAACATACTCGAAAAACAAGGAAATTAACTGCTGAAATAATAAAAATAATTAATGATTGGTAAAATATATCTAAAATTTATTTATAATAAATAAATATATGATATTTAAAATATTATTATGGTTCTAGCAATTTTTAATTACATTTTTAAAACCATTACAAATGATGTTAAATTATGTTCACCCAAAAGGAAATACAAGGTAACAGATTCTTGTCTCAATTTTTTTCCTACATAAATAAACCATTATCAAGTACTTTTTTTTGTTTATATAAATACCCTATAGTAATTTATATCTCTGAATAAATTTATCATAATGGTATTAATGTTTCAATTTTTACTTCGTTCTTGTGGATTATAAATCAAAATTTACAAATTAGTAAGGGGTTTAAATCAAAATCATTACCTATGTGAGATAAATGTAATATACACCACTTAAATAAGTTTTTAAATTTATATAATATAATTTTTAATTTAATTTATTGAATCACCCATTATTCAGGGTATATTATGTTTAAAATTTAATAATATCATCAGTGAGATATTATATCAAATTTACCACATGGTAAATGTTATATTTTTTAAATCTCACTTTCTTTTGTGATTGTTAACTTTCTCTTGAAGCAATCATTTCCATATGATCATTTTTTTTGTAAATTACATATTTCTCAAATATCTATTTTATCATGAAAAGGATATTAATATTTCTTAACATGTATGCAATTTTTATGTATGGTTTCCCCAATTGAAATTATTTGGGTAAACAAGGAATTATTAATAAATTAGTAACATTTATTTAATATGAATCTTTGATAAGGAATAATAATTATTAATAAAATCAATTACATATTAATGGAATAATTCTTTGGAAAAGAAGTGATGGGTTGGGCCTGGACAATATATAGACCCTTGATGCATTGTCAGGTAATAATGAGGAAACTCAGTTGAAAAAAGTGTTTCTATGTGTAGTATTATACTATCTTTTCAATATTAATGATTGCATATGTTTTCTTATTCTGGGGAGATTTCATCCTATAAATAATCATTTTCCACATTGATAATTAATTTATTATTGTTAATATTTATCCATGATATTTTCTCTTTTATATTTTCGATGGATTAATTTCATTCTCATCTTACTAATTAAATGGAATGTGGGTTTTTTTATTAAATTAGTATATTTATTATCCCTCATCCTCTTATTTAAATAACATGTGATCTAATTTATTTACCTTTAAAAGGTGATTTGTTATCATTAACTCATTATTGATTCTGTTTTACTTAATGTAATAGATCTTTTGAGCACAATATTATGATCTTTTAGTTCCCTTGGATATGAATATGAATTCTAGGAATGATTTTCAATGATGTGGTTTATTAATCTTTGTTACATTTTTTTTTTCTCAATTTCCAAATGTAATATGGGAATCATGTATGTAATGTTGTTTTTCAAAACTGCTAAAATAATCATTCCAACAAGATTTAATTTATAATACTCTTGATGAGTTAAAAAATATAGGCACTGAATCTCAGATTCTATGGTCAGGGAACAAGAATTAAATTATGTATCTAGTATAATAATATTACAGTACTATTCTATCCATTGTTATTTAACCAATTATATCAATTGATAATGTAATAATGATACCACTAACACTAGGAGTTTTTATTTGGGTATTGACATTATGTATCATAAAAAGTTTATTAGAACCCATGAGAACATGATTTAGGAAATCATAAAATATAAAACATAAACTTATGAATGAAATTAAGGATATTTCTATCATTCAAATAATTTTTAGGGTATAAATTATGATGTTTTTCTATAAATAAATCCCTTATTCTATACTATAAGAATAAGGGTTTTTGAACCAAATTCATCATGATGTATTTACTAAAAAAATATTGTGTCGATTATAAAATTTTCAACATTCATGTTCATGGTAATTTTTCAAGAAACATGGAACATTCATTACACTAACGGTGGCGAATCATTATTAAATTCACATTTTATTTCTGAACCACTACGTTGAATTCGAGTATAGAACCTATCCAAAACTAGGATGTGGAATATTAATATGGGATAAAAAGAAAATATCACATATATACATGTATAAGGATGATCATGTGTTTTATGTAAGTAATATATCTTTTTAGATTTTATGTGATGGGATTTTAAGATGATGTGGTATTTTTTGGGATACATTCTGTGTATGATTTCCAATTTGTTAAGTATCCATTTTAGAGAAATTTTTCTTTAATTATTAACTCGTTTTGTATTTTTGTCATAAAATTAATTTTATTTATAAAATTTATTTTTCATACAATCTTTGATTTTGAGTTAATTAGGTATTATTACAATTTGGTATCATATATTTTATCATGTAGATAAAAATAAGATTGAAAAATAATATTTTTTTTCAGTGATTAATGTTATTTCATAAGAATTTGGCAATATTTTTGGGGAACATTATATGATTATGGTAAATCAATATTATTAAATATGATGGGATTTTATACATGTAATAAAACTAATTTAATTTTATAGAATATATGTTTTTAATGTTTATTTATAGTTATTAAGGTTATTTAAGGAAACTATTTTAATATCCTATAAAAAATTTAATTACGTATTTTGTAACAACCCATACTCGAGAAACCCAAAGACTATGTATACATTATGTCATTTCTATAGAAAAAATGTTGTAAAATCATGTAACTTCGTTACAATTAATTATCCTGGAGTACTTGATACTTAAATGATAACCTTTTACATTATGGTTAAAATTTATAACATGGTAATGTAAATATTTCCTCATTCATAAACTCATTTAAAGAATTATTCTTTATATTTTGGTGCAATGAAACAAAATAAAGGTGTGATCAAATTTATAAAATGTTATCATTTAGCAGAATCAATCATGATAAATGAGTCACAACCCAATTGGAATGGTAAATATCTAAATTGATATTAAATTTAATAAATATCTTTTCAATCATAAATAGATAAATTATAATCAATATATAATTGAAATTAACAGAAAAAACATTACTTTTAATTACATGAACACAAAACTCATCCATGATAATATCAATGAAAAAATAATACTTATAATTCTAATTATATTATCAAAAAAATAAATGCTTAATTTTTTACATCATGATATAACACATCATGATAGATATACCGTGATGTCCTTTCATAGAAGAGTTTATTTCATTGGCTCAAATACCATATAATTTGGATAACATATTTTTCTCATGTGACATACTTATTTATTAACTGGTTTTTTAATTTTAGAAACCACCTATGTCTTTTATTATAAATTATTCTCTATATATTAAATGAAAAAATTGATTTATGAATCAATATTACATATAGTGAAATAAATATTTTGATTAAAGTATAAATATTTATAAATATTTCTTCAGGTAATTGTTGATGCCCCTTTCTCATCACAGAGTTTAAATATTGAAGAAGGGGAATCCATTAGCCAAATGAGATTAATCCTTTGAAAAAACATGAAAAATTTACAATGGCATGAACAAGGGTTTTTTTACACATGGTTCGCTCAAGTTTCATCATGGTTGCGTAAGTATACATGTGTGCCACATATTTTTCATGCATGTGACTTGTGTTCCATCTTTGATTTTCACCTAGGGTCTTTAGTAGCCTATAAATATCCCTTATGGGCCCCCATTTCGGGGATGAAAAAAATACAAAAGTCGGATTTATGCTCTCGGCACCCTAGTCTCTATTTGAAGTCTTCCTAACAATTATAAGGTAATTTATTACATAGAATGGAAGATCTAAAGAGGTGTAATAAGGCCTAAGTTTTGGAATTCATCAACACCTGCGCGCCTAAGGGTCTAACCCTTAACGGAAAATGTCCACAGTTGCACACCTCCTTATCCCTTCAACATAACTTTCATGAAACTCTTATGGAAGCCTCTAGGGATAAAAATAAGGGCTTGATCCAAGCCTTACCCATGTATAAACCTATGGGTTGACCGTCGTGCAAGTATACATGTGTCGCACAAGTATACTTGTGTGACCAGGACATGCACACCCAAATAAGACATGTGTGTCTGCCTTTTTTTGGGTGCCCCTCTTGTCTATTCAACTTTTTTTAATCAAATCCACCTCTCCTATTAAAGATTTAGCCTTCAAAACCCTCTTCAAAGTCATTTATGACATGGTTTCTTTGTTGACATCCTTATCTGAATGGAATTCTGTGGAATATATCTCAAAACATAGTGATGTACATATCATTATGTCACTAATGTTAGAGATGATCTCCATTCAACCTCATCCTCTAAGATGAAAAGATCATTAATCTAGGCCTCCTTTTCAGGAGTAAGCCCTAGATCACAAGTCCCATAATCTGGGCCTCCTTCTCAGGAGTAAGCCCCAGTCATAATTCCCCTTAACCTGGGCCTCCTTCTCAGGGATAATCCCCAGTCATAGTTTCTCTTAACGAGTCTTGATTTCATTCGATTTGGGTTCCTTATCAAGAAAAAAACACAATCACAAGTGCCCTCTAATTTGGGCATCCTTCTCAGGATTAAGTCCTATGTTAAGTATCCAAATCCCCATAAAGAACATATACCTTTATGGACCTTGTTCCTAGGATTCTTCCCTGAAGTTAGTCCAGATCATCATCTATCTGGGCAGTCATATGTATGTAAGCCCTACATCATTCATTGTGACTACATTTTTCATGAAAAAAATTCTTAGGTTTACTGATACCTATTATTTTTCACACCGAGCATGATTCATGTGATCATAGAGTGTAAAAGTAACCACAACACATCTCTTTGGGTTGTTAATCATACGTATTCCCCACAATTCATAACTGAACTACGTGGACATTGATCTATACCTTAAAAGTATAATACATAAGAATCCTTTCTAAGGTTCAAGCCTTCACCCTTTAATTCTCATCTATTCCATATGATGTTAAACTACATTTCTTAATTCCCAAACTACGTGGGTTCTAATTTCTTTTCTAACAAGGATATGTAGGTATTCCATCTATGGGTACGATCCCAACTCTAAAATAATCAATGTCCTTCTAAATGAAAATAAACATCAAGTTCCCCACTAAGTGGATTGAAAACCACTATGGTCATCATAATGTCCAAGATATTTCGATATAATGTATTGAAGGATACCATGGAATATGAGTATCCAATACATACGGATGATTCTTCATCAATGAAGAAGCACAAATACATATAAAAGATTCTATAAATATCATACATATCAATCATTGGTTAGAAGATATAAAGAGAATCTCATTTTCTTGCTGGGTAAATTAATAAAGATTCACGAGCATAACTAAAATCTATAAGAGAGTCCCGGAGTAGAAAATAATTCCCCCCTAAAAGGTGTGATGAGTCCGACCTCCCATCTTCTCGACCAATGAAAATTCTTAAGCCTCATTGGTCCACAACTAAGGAGAACCTACCTTTGGAATGTATGTCCAAATGGGTATATAATCCTTGGATGTTTCTAGTTCTACAAATAATCCATTTATAAACTGATTGGAATTATTGACCCATAAACAAATAAGGTCATCCCTATTTCTAGAAGACATAAAAATGGTGAACTCGACGTGAATCCTTAACCAAGTTAAATGATGTTTTACTTATTTTTAGGCCCCTATTTAACTCAATATGAGGGCCAACAATGAAATCAATAAAATATGTGCTCATACAAAAGATGTAGTGGACTAATTTATCTTGATTATGTATGTTATATCAAATAGACACTCTTTTCAAAGATCTCTCTGCGTTATAGAAATGGATTATATAAAGTTAACACCTGTGAATGTATCTACTACTACTCCTACTCGATCATCGTCCACTCTGAGGATGAAATCACCTAAAAAGTGACTTCAAAGGTGGGTATCAAATGAATTGGATAAATAATACCATCAACATGGTACCATTCCTTCTCTGGAGGTCGCTCGACCATCCCTTTAAGTCAATAATTCATCTTGGTTGTCCGGATAGTGACAACCAGTGATTAAGAAGAAGGTGGTGTCAACCACAGTCTCTAACCGTTTCAGGTCATTATCCCTGGAATGCAATCACTAGTCCCTCCCATAATATGAGAAGTTGAATGAGAAGGTCACTCAAGGCCTTAATTCAAGGAGACAAGAGTCCTTCCCGAGGGCTCCCATCAATAATCGCCACCAGGATCGTGTGGCAGATGATGACCGTATCGCCTTTAGGGGTTCGACTCATGTTTAATAGGCCCAAGCACACAAGATGAACCGCCAGAGGCGGGTCAACAGGGAGCAGGTTCTTATTTATGCCCCATCCCAAGAAGTCCATCAAGCCAATTTGATGGAAAATAACGAGCGGGCATATACACCAGTCTGTCCTGATGTTACTACCCAGTAGACTCGTCTGGCCGTAACACACCAATCATGCCAGGAAATTCCAGTGGAGTTTTATAGGTAGACATATAAACCTTTTTATAACTCATCAACCAGTCAGTAGGCTCTTCTGACTGCACCCATTGAAGTTCACCAATCTAATATGGTGGAAATTGATAAGCAGGCCCATACACTTGATTACAATCATCAATTCTGTCTGCAGTTTCGTCTTCCAGTATTGAAGGAAATTCATCCTCCATATTTTACGAAGGATACACAGCATGCACATACAACTTCCAATGTTAATCAATCCCACAAATGGTTTCATTTGGCATTACTCGGAGAAGTCAGTCGGAAAGCTCCGATGAAAAATTTGGAGCAGACTCAACTCTCTGCCTCCACACATGAGTACTGTCAGAATTCACTGACATGAAAAGGAGGAAATGAGCAGGAATAGACACCTACTCCAAGCATTGAATGGATGTATATTCCCATTCTGGTAGCTGAACACACTATGAACATTCTGAAAATGGTGAAAGAGCATAAGTAAATCCCTTCTCATATTCTGGATGTCTGTCGTAATATTATAACAGCTTCAGCATCATCACGGGGAATGAAATGAAAATATATCCCTACCAGTGGAGTGACACATAAAAATATCACCCCAGAACAGATACACACATATGTTCCATTCAAAGAGGGTTGTGGGGCATACTCCCCCAAATCATACGGATAATCAAGTCAGGCACATACCCCTGATTTGAATTTAGATAGTCCGCCTAACCTGACTATTTCTCCTAAGCAGGCACATACACCTGCCCATAATAACCACTTTCGTCAACAATTGGTTCCCAAAGTGACTAAGAAGGAGTCTAAGAAAAAGACCCATTCAACACAATCAAGAAATAAAGAACCAATTTTTAATAAGGTTTGGCTCGATGATACAGTTCTAGAAGCCCTCAGCCAATTATCTGTTGGAACACAAGATTCTTCTATCTCATTTCCCAATAGTGGGAACATTAATTCCAAAGGCCTGCATCAAAAACATCCTAATTAATGCTTGCTTCGTGACAGTTTGGTCGATCTCAAAGTATCATCATCAAATGAGTGTCACGTTAACCCTCTTCATGGCCAGAAGATCGTGGAGAAAATGCTTCATATTTTTCAATAACACACCATGGTGATCCTCCCCATGATGATTAATTTATGTGTGAAAGTCCATTCCGCATTAGTATTTCTCATTTTCTGGAAAATTAACTAAAGAACAATTCAGTAATGAGAAATCCCTCTTATCTTGAGGCACATGAAAATGTGAAGCCAGTATTGTATGATGCTTTACCTCTAGTAGGTGAATTACTTTCTCAATCAAAAGAGAGACAGGGTTGTAGGACATTCTCCAAACAACCCCTGGTTCATTCATATTCTCGTTTGATAAATGAATTCTCTACCAATCTTGCTGATTCTGATGAAGCAATAAAGAAGCACCAACTTTGGGTTAATCAGGTAGAAGAATCTTCATCAAATGATAAAGAGGAAATGATGAATATGAGGAAACAACTGAATAAAGGTGTACCCGTCATGTTTTCGCGTTTGGCTGACTCTCAGTATGGCATTCTAGAAACATTGACAGAAGATTGTATTCACGATATTCAACTCAACATGTGGAATACTATTTTTCAATTAAAAAAGAAAATAGTATCTTATGATGAATATTAAAATCATGTCATTATAATAAAAGGGTTACAACGCCAAATTGATTTGGCCTCTCTCTCAGTTTCATGATATCCGAAGGCTGAGAAGAAGCAGAGAGCCCTTCTGCGTTCATGTCTTGGCACACTAAAAAAATTGCATCAGCTAATTACCAATTCCCCTTCAGGTATTCATATCAGGGGATGGGGTGTTCATGGAGCACTACATTTCACTGTACTCTTCAGTCAATAAATCCCACCAAAAGTTGTCTCATGCAATGTTATTACCCATGGTCAGCCACAACCAAATGGTTTTGTGTGTAATCATATTCTTGCTCAAGAATAGGCCTCAAATAGTTCTTCCCAAAATCCGGCATACAAAGAAAAACTTGTTGAATTACTATGGAATCATGAAAATGGGAATATCGAAAAGGCTTCTCTTTCAGAGCAATAAAATCATCAAGTAACAGAAGTGTCAGAAATCATCCAATAGTCATTTGAGTCCGGTGATTTAAGTGGATGTAGGATGATGCATCTGGATAATTTCTAGACTAAAGTCCAAAAAATAAGGATATCTTTTAATAATGACTTATATATAGTAGCTCAAGAGCCACCCCAACTTTCTAGACTAAGGAATATTTAAACCTAACCCTCGGAGTCAACAAATAGGATTCGAGGAGTTGATTAGGAACAACAGGAACAGCCCCAGTCCACTGGACTGGGGACTTTTTAATTCCTGAACCTCTTCCTCAATGATAGTCAGCCTTCTCCCGATTAGGGAAGAAGCCATATGAGGAACAAAGAGATGAATTATCAGGAGATTCCCTCCATATTATGGGTCATCAAGAGGTTCTTAAGGGATCAACTCAACGAAAGGCAATGTCTCGTCAAGGACATGGAAGAAGAAATTATCACAGAAATGCCAATAAAAGGGATGCAATGCATTATGCGTCAATAAATGTCATCAATTCCATTTTTTCTGACCCTCTAGAACATGAGGCTCACTCAGAGGAATCAGATGAGGAATTTCCTGCTCAAGAAAATGTGCACACCGAGGTAAATGAAGAAGGTGTGTGTACACGAAATCAAAGGCTTACCTAGAATCTGGGTATTCCTTCCAACTACCAACTCCCCCCTCTTCGAAAGGCATCCCACAATGGGAAAGTAAAATGTCATGTCACATTACACCCTACCTCTAGAGAAGGACAATCATTCTCATTAGAGGAATGGTTCGCACAACAAGAGGAAATAATGAAGGAGCAAGGGAGGATGAATGCAGAACTACTTCAAAGTAGTATTCCTCCTAAGCGTGTTGGAGTCAGTCAGGCAAGGGAATTTTTTGCAGTTACTGAGATTGATCAAGAATATCCTCCATTACTAGTACACCCTCATAGGTCTAATCCTATGGGTCATGCGCAATAACAATTGGTGGTGCTACTATCAGTTACAATACTACTCACAACGCTGATCCATGATCTAGTTATTGCACCTTATCATGTCCAATATCAACCGGATGTTTCTCAGAAGTTAATAACTATCATTGAGTCATTAACAGTTTGGTTGGAAGATATGGAAGGAAAGCGTGCACCAGTTCAACTAGAGATGAGATCTTACCCTAAATGGGTAGATGCAAATTCTCCCCCATCAAATTTTGCAAGTAACACATTCCCAATTTTTAATGGTTTGGGAGATCCAGAACATCACTTAATGGATTTTGTTTCTCATTGTGATACCATGATAGGAAATCCTCAACAACAAGAATCAGTTAAGCTCATGTGTTTTGTACAGTTATTACAAGGGCCTGCTTTTGTCCGGTATACAAGCTAGCAATCTAGGTCAATTACTGGGTGGGAGGATCTCTATCAACAATTCCTTCATTAATTCAGCTCATTGTTGACAAAGACAATAGTTTTTTATCTTACTAATTGTAATCTAAGGGAGAATTAATGAGCTTTAGATTTCATTGGTCACTGGAAGGGATTATGATATTCCATATGCTTAGCACTACCTCAAGAAGAATTGTTTCCAATCTATGTGGAAAATTATCATGATGAATTACACACACTGTTGATCCTTATGAAATACACAGGAGGGTTTCAAGACCTTACATCGATCGCTCAGTAGATCGACGACTCTCTTACAAAGACTAAGGATAAAACTCGTGTAATTTCACCAGTTCCAAAAAAGTAGTATTGGGTAAGCAGACACTGCTACAGTTATGTTTATCCAAGAACCTGTACCGAATTCCACATCAAAACCATCATAATATCGAAGTGCTCCACCTCCTGATCATTAGCAATATAGGTCGTTTCTTCAAGATGATCAAAGATATCAAAAACAAAAACAATTTGAGGATCTGAAGAGCAAAGTTTATTCTTTCTGAAATGAACATGTTTCTGGTTACTTTATTTCAGCTCGGGAAAATAATTTGGTTCATTTTCCAAGACCCAAAAGGACAAACAAGGAAGGAGATGATGACCGTCCCAACTATTTTCCATTTCATAAAATCTTGAGGCATCCCATTGAGGAGTTTTTTGTCTTCATAGACCTCCTGCAAAAGATGGTGGACTCGCGAAAAGTCAAAATGAGATGTTCTTCAGCTCAGGTATCATGTGTTACTGCTTCAAATCCATAGGAAGAAGGTGAGTAAAGACGTCAACAGAAAAAATGCGCATAAATATGATGATTGTATGTTCAGAAAAACACTCAACCGAACTCATTCCATTTTACGGACCCAATTGAAGAAACCAATTGTGTCTTCTGCTATGAATTCCATATCAATAACTTCTCCACCAAAAAAATCCTCAAATAAACAGCATAATTCAAAAAATGAAGAGCAATCAGAAGAAGATGAGACTATGTTAGCCCAAGTTGCCTTTGACTCAGGCGGATTTTATTCCATCTACTTCAAATCCACCGGAACCGCCCCATCAAATTACACAACATAAATTAGCTAATCAGGTAGAGTCTTCATAAGATGAATAGTTTATCTTTGGTTTTGTTAACATGAATCACATATATGATCCTTATTCCAGTCATAATTTCGATCATGATGAGCCTGAGTTCCCTATATCAAACAGAGGAATTAGAGGGAGTTCCAGAGGTCTGGGAAAATAGAGGAAGATGTCGATATCCCAGATAACACTATTACAATTCTACCCTTGGTAGAACTGTATATGCATTAGAAACTCAATGCAGAGCCCTTAAGCGGGATATACAATAACAAGAATGGTCTTCCATGCATGGGTGATTCATTCCTTGCACAATTTTTCTGGCGGATCGATTAGAGTTTAAACCTTATTCCTCTTAGCAAATAAATAGACCTATTTGGTCTAATTTTCCAAATCCATGCGTATTTACAACTCCTACCCAGATACAACAAGCATCTAATTCAAAAGCATCATCTTCTAAGGCACCTGTAAAGCCACATGTTCATTTTGGAAAACGCAGACCTATGGATTAAAAGTATTATATCTTGAAGAATTTGGCCCAAGTACCGACCAATTTATCAATTCTAGATTCCATGAATCTATCAATGGTTCTTTGGGAGGCACCCATTGACGCTTTGTCAAGTACTCAAGAATTTATAACTAAAATTGCTGCAGCTAATGTTTACTATGTAGAGAATGATCCTGCAGAATTCCATTCAATGATATCGTTTATAGATAAAGATGAAGATGATGTTGTGCATGGACATATTAGACCTTTGTATTTATCTAGAAAGTCCAATGATGTACACATTAGATGATATTTCATTGATAATGGTTCAGGAGTCTACCTCATCCCCAATCGAACACTTGGTCAATTGGGCCTCACTGAATCTGATTTATCTCATTCTACATTGATGTTTCAAGGGTATGATAAAAATGAACAATAACCTCTGGGCGAGATCACACACAGAACTCTGTTTGGATACCTTGTATAAAATTTATATTTCATGGTTGTTCTTCCTGACATATCGTTCATCAATTTTCATGGAAGACCTTGGCTGCATCAACATGTGATCATACCTTCATCACACCATAAGAGTCTCAAATATTGTTTCAATGGTCAAATTCAGACATTGTATGGTGATAAAGACTCATTTAAAACAAGTGAATCTAAATACATTGAGGCAGAATTATATCACCTTGAAGGGAATGAGATATCCATGACAAAGGAGGTCACCCAAATTAATTCCTTATATGGTTTGGAAAAGATTCAAGTAAAACCATTCATACATTTGAGTACAGATTATGTGTTGCATATCAGTCAAATTGACAGGATAGACCCAAATCTAAACACTCTAATGGAAACTTCAATAATTTCAATTATGACAACCAAGATAGATATTATTGGAGGCGTTGGTGATTCACCAAGCAATGATGAAAGCTCAAATGGTGATGTCTTCAATTAATCTGCTAAAATCAAGAAATTATATAACTCATCAACCAGGACAGAAGAATTTATAGAAATGTCAGAGACGAATGATGATGTTGATTCTCAATCCATCATCTCCTCTTTTTTACCAAATTAAGACCCCTAATCATCAATAGGGTAAGAAATGGTAGCTTCTTCTTCAAGATGTCCAAATTTTAACTTCTCTCCGGATTAGGGAAATTCTGCTTCATCATCTACTATACAAGTAGAAACAGAAGAAGTGAAACATATTAAAGAAGAAGAGAAAGATCTCAGAGATACTCCTACATCATTTGAAGAAGGTATCAATACGACTGTGGATGAAATCATAGAAATAAATCTGGGTACAAAAGAAGATCCACGTTGAACATTAATTAGTGCAGCCATGACTCTTGAAGAGAAAGAAATGTATACTTCCTTTTTAAGGAAAACTATAGATGTATTTTCTTGTAATTATACAGAAATACCAGTTCTTGATCCCAATGTTTCGACTCATCATTTGGGTTTTCTATAAAAACATCGAGGAGTCAAGCAAGCCGCAAGAAGAACACACACAACTTATGCTTCAAAAATTGATCATGAAGTGGAAAATATTATCAAAGAAAACTAAATCAGGGAAGATCAATGTCCCAAATGGCTGGCTAATATCGTACCTGTGAAAATAACAAATGGACAAATTAGAGTTTCAATTGACTTCAGAGATCTTAATCGGCATTGTCCAAATGATTATTTTCCAATTCCAATCACATAATTCATAATTGATGAAACAACTAGCTATGAAGAACTCTCTTTCTTGGATGGATATTCTAGGTATAATAAAATCTGAATGGCTCTATAAGATGAAGAATCTACATCCTTCAGAGCCCCTCAGGGTATGTTTTTCTATTGGGTAATGCCCATTGTCCTGAAGAATGCAGGTGCAACATATCAGTGTTCCATGCACCGTATCTTCAAACCCTTTTTAGGGAAATTTGTAGAATGTTATGTGGATGATTTAGTGGTTAAATACAAACAACATTCTCATCACTTGGATAACATGGAAGTCAAATTCTAAAAAACATCGACAACACAAATTGAAGATGATCTCCCTGAAATGTAATTTTTGGGTAACCTCAAGAAAATTTCTAGGCTTTTTGTATGCCATCGTGGTATCGAACTCGATCCTGGGATGACAAAGTCTATCCTTAGTATGTTACCTCCTCGAAATTTGAATGAATTGAGAGGAATTCAAGGACACTTGTCCAATATTAATCATTTCATCACTAATATGGTGGGCTAAAGTTTACACTTCACTAAATTGATGTAGAAGGGAGTCACTTACCAGTGGACTGAAGAATGTCAAGAAGCATTCGATATTCTCAAGAAATATCTCTTGAGTACAACGGTATTAATGCCACCAGATGAAGGAAGACCACTTATTCATTATGTGATATCTTTAGAGTAATCATTGGCTACCTTACATGCCAAGAAGATTGAAGCTGGGAATGAAAACAACCCTTACTATCTTAGTCAGATTATGCATGATGCAGAAACCCGATATTTATGTATTAAAAAATGCTACATAGAGTTAATATTTGCAGTTCAAAAGTTGAGACACTACAGGAAACATCATGAGGTCCATTTGGTATCTCTCAATAACCCACTCAAATTAATCCTTAGTCGTCCCATTCTTACTAGAAGTCTTCCAAGGTGGGATGTTATTTTGCAGCAATTTGATATCCATTAGGTGTCTCAAAAGGCAATAAATTTCCATGCTCTGGCTGATTTCCTTGCTGAAAATCCTTTAGTAGAAGATACATCTTTTGATACTGAACATCCCGATGAGGAAGTATTTTTTATTCCAGATAATATGTAAACATGGGAAATTTACATGGATGGTGGTTTTAGAAGTCCAACAGGAAAGAAAATTGATGATCCTAAATTCAACAATGTTGGGTTAGGAATTGTGCTTATTTCCCTAGAAAAGGCAGTGCTACACTATTCCTTCTTATTGTGGGAAGGTGGAACAAATAACGAAGTAGAATATCAAGCTCTCTTCGTAGGATTGAATTTAGCGCTTCAGGCACAATTGAATCACTTAAAGGTAAAAGGTGATCCAGACCTGGCAATAAAACAAGTCAATGGGGATTATGCCATCAGAAAAGAAGAGTCAATCCCCTTGTATGATTACTTAATAGTGTTAATGGTGGAATTTCCTTCGGAACCGACATTTTCTAATGTCTCGTGATCAAAAAATGCTCAAGATGATGCATTGGCTAATATAGACACAGCGTTGGTAGATCCAAATCCGGATGAGACAATCATCAATATTTCCCACCGTCGTACAATTTTACCTTATTTCCATACCAGAATAGAGGATATCAATGAAATTAGACCCATTTTTGAACCATATGGTCATACTAAAGGATGGATGACACCTATCAGGGAATAACTTCGAAATGGAACACTTCCACCTGATAGATCCAAGAGAGAACAACTATGGAGATGTGTGGTCAATTTAACTCTTTATGATAGCCCAGATCACCTAGAAAAAATTCTCTACAAAAGAGGTTTTTATGGAGTTCTCTTCAGATGCATTGATATTGAAGAGACAATGGCTGTCATGAAAGAAGTGCATGCAGGAGTCTATGGTGCCCATCAGTCCAGACATAGACTGTCTGATCATATTCTAAGGCATGGATACTTTTGGAATTCAATGATAAAAGATTGTGTTGATTTAACTAAGAAGTTTCATTAATCCAAATTACATGCCAACTACATTCATCAACCCCCGGAGTTGCTTCATACAGCTAATTATTCATGGCCATTTTCCACATGTTGAATGGATATAGTGGGACCATACCCTTTATCTCATCCAGGCAGTTTAAGTATATACTTTCTGCTATTAACATCTTTTCCAAATTGGTAGAGGAAACAACTCTCAAAGAAGTTTGTTCTAAAATCATTGTTAGCTTCTTCAAGTATAACATCATTACCAGATTTCTTGCCCCTCATACCATATTGACGGACAATGGCACTAACTTCTGTTCATCCGAGGTGAGGAAGTTGTATCAAGAATTCAACATCAAATCCAACAATTCATCTCGGTATCATGCAGTGGCCAATGGACAAATAGAGGCCTTCAACAAGACTCTTTCAAACATACTGAAAAATATGTTGGATAAAGATATGAAATCATGGCCTGATAAAGTTTTTCATACATTTTGGGATTATCGAACCACCACCCGCACTCCTACGTGGTCAACTCCATATTAATTGGAATATGGAAAAAAATAATTCTTGCCCATTGAGGTTCAATTACCTTCTCTCAGAGTAGCCGTTTGTGCTCAGTCATCCCCAGATGAACAATTTCGAAAGTGAATGGATGAATTGGAATGATTGGATGAAAAAATATTGTACACCTTGCACCACCTAGAAGTATATCAGAATCGAATATCACGAGAATTCAAAAAAAAAGTTCGTATTCATTCATTCATTCAATGATAACTGGTATTGGTCTTCAGAACTCCAATGATACCTGGAATGAAGCCTGCAATACATGAGCCAAAGTGGGAAGTACCATACTCAATATATAACGTCTACTCCAATGGAGATTATTCGTTATTCTCAATGGATGGAGAACTCATCACGAATCTAACAAATGCCATTTTTCTGAAGAAATATTTTCTGTAACACAAATACTGATATGTCCAACATGACGTTAAACTATGATGTCTTAACTATAGGAATCTAAACCGTACAACACTCATACATCCAACATGATGTTAAACTATGATGTCCTAGCTACATGACGCTAAACTGTACAACCCTCATACTTCCATCATGACGATAAATAGTGATGTCCAAGCTACATGACGGTAAAATGTACAACACTCATATGTCCAACATGACATTAATCTGTGAAAAAGTCCCCAAATTGACCAACATGAGTCAAACAGTGTCCCCACTGTCCTCACTGCAAGACATTAAACTGCATAGCCTTGCGTCATAGCTACATGATGCCAAACTATACATCACTCGTCCATACTATATGATGTTAAACTATACAGCCCTTCTTTTGTCCTTACTACATGAAATTAAACTACATAGTCCCCTCATCGTCTAACATGATGTTAAACTGTGCATCGTTAAGGTTGTTGCTACCTCTTGTTTCTCACACTGAGTATGACTCACGTAACCATAGAGTAATTTTCAACCATAACACCCTCTCTGGGCCTCTAACCATGTGTAAGTCCCGACACCATTTTTTAGGTTGTTGCCTTTAAGAATAGCTTGATCACCAATTCATTCTTTAATCGAACTACGCAGACTTTGATCCTTGCCTTATAGGCTAGGTACGTAGGCAACCTTTTGAGGTTCAATCCCAAAACCAATCTCTTCACATCGATTCACCTCCATCTTATATGATATTGATTCGTGAAGCCACCCACAAAACCAATATTTTTTACATTGTCTCACCATCATCCTTCATATGTGACGTTAAACTATTCACACATTTTTTTCTGTAGGACAATAAACTATAGCATTATTTAACACCCTTACCTAAGAGGGAATAATTATTTACATTGATCTCCAATCATGTTATTTTCCAAAGAATACGTGCATACATGGCCATGCCATAACCTTTAATCTTGGTTCAAACCATCATTACACTAAAGACCCCTTTTCACCTGACACTTGTACGAACCAAATTTGTACAAAGGGTATTTTAAGAACTGCATGCTACTTGATTCCCATGCTTATGGGATACGTAGGAATGTTCAAGAATCCCTTGAATCTAGCCCTAAGTCATTGGTCCTGACCCCAAATTCCACTTTTAGTCCCTTGGAAGAAAAGTCCCGATGTGAAAACTTGAATGTGGTATGAAAGCCCCAGTCATTATTCACATCAGGTTTTAAAAACACACAATGTGTATTCTTTCATTATGGTCTGAATTCTATGACCTTAAACTATAATCTCCTACATTATCATCCCACATGACATTAAACTATATTTCAAGAACTACATATGGATTGATTACCATCCTTATGGGATACATAGTGAAGTCCATCATTTCCATTCAAGACCCATCCACAACATGATTATGGTTAGCCTTGGTCTATGTATCTTCTACATGCATCGAAGAATTCCCATTTAGATGTATCATACTCCTTTCCTTATATACTTCCACATATACATAATCATTTTCTTGACTTCTGGTCAAAAAATGTCTGATACTTGGGAATTCTTTTTCCTGATTATGCAGCACGTTCGCTTAGGCAGCCTTGAAAAGTAGTCGACATAACATACCTGTCAGCCAAAGGATCCTATTATTTGACAATTCATCGAATGATCTTAGCTGGCCCTGCATAATTCAACCCCCTAACAAGTTTTTCAAATATTGGTAACATCATTTTTGGGAGAAAAACCTATTTTGTCCCTTTTTTCTTAATGACAATATGTAGAGATCTTCCATAATATCCATTCTTAACATATTTTTCCCATACTCTTTTTCATGATTAGAAAATATTCAAGTCTATGGTTTATATTTCCCTTCCCTATGTTTGGGTCAGACCTTCACATGAGTGACAATCATCCAATTCTTTGATAATCTTGATTGGAAATATCCTCTCCATATTCAAGTACCTCTCTCTATACAGCAAAATCTGTGCTTTGGAAAATTTGAATCTCCATAAACATTCACTGGATTTTTAGCAATAGAAAAGTAAAATTTCTAAGAGTTCTTTTGCCTGACTACGCATTACGTGCCCTTAAGAAGCCTTGCATAAGTAGTCTATATAACAGACCTGTTAGCCAAATGTTGCTATTAATAGACTATGTAGCCAATTCCCTTAAGTGGCCCTACATAATTCAACCCCCTAACGGGTTTGTTAAATAGTTGTAACTTCATTTTTGGGATATACTTCTTCTAATACCTTTTAGCCATTTTTCATATCATTCCTTAGATTCAAAATTTCATAAGCCATAGTTTACATTTTTCCCCCATAATTGAAAATGGTAATATGTTTTAAGATAAATAATAATGTAATTGAGTCTATTTTAATCCATTCAGTCAAACATATTTCATCATTAAACATTAGACTTTTTATGTCCAACGTGCATGACTTTAAACTGCCCACAAAAGACAAGGGAATTCTAAATAGAAGTCAAGTCCAAGCTCCCTTAACATACATTTATTTTGATTTAGGTAATATTGAGAAAATAAAAGATGTAATGATTGTAGGGTTATTTTTTATAATCCTATAAAAAATCAAACTATGCATACTAGGCCCATTGGATTATGAGAAAAACGATTTAAAACATGTAGAAAAAGAATTCCGACACAAATGATTGAAGATGAAAGTGTTTTTCATTGATGCACAAGAGATAGAAGGACATCCACAGACTAAACTCTCTTCCCTTTTTCAGGAATTACAAGAGGCTTTCATCATAACTCTTCATTTTATTTACAGAGTCCTATGCTTCAGCAGCAGCCACCAAGAATTCATTCTTTCAACTTGTTATAATAAGAGACGAAGTGATATTGACTCTTCTTGGAGCAATTGTAAAAGAATGTTCTTGATTGTGGTTTGAGAAAATTTTCTGCTGATCAAAAAGTGACTCTGTTTCTGTCCAAGAGCCATGGAAGATGGATACATGTATTTGAGAATAGAGCATTAGATGTAAAGAGCCATTTTGAGAGAGCACTCTTTTCAGATATTGTTTTAATGTCATGATAGTCCCCTCTACACCAACCAGCTACGGAAAACATATAACCCCATGGATTTGAATTTTCATATCTTCAAGGAAATAACATAGAGGAAAAAATTGAAAGTTCACACCATTAATATGGCTCTTAATGCACAACATAACCGAGATGAAGCAGTAGTAGTGCGGCTACATCTCGGGCAAATAATTCATTTCCTCTGGAATGTTGACTTCATGCAGATGAGCATGGCCATACATAGGTAGGTTAATGCTCTGTTATAAAGGACTCATTTAAGTTTCATTGGTAAATTTTTTTTTACTTTATTAACCCTTAAAGAGTAAAAATCCATGTTGTCATGGTATGAGTAAAAGGGATTAACTAAGCGTTAAAGAAAAAATATAATTTTATGAAAGCGACTTAATGTATAAATATTATTGATTAAGAGGATTACGACCCATACTAATACAATAATTCAAATAAATAACTTTGTATAAATTTTAAATTGATGATAATAATATATTATTTATATATTTTGAGAGTTTCCATAAGTAATTGTAAACTCAATTTTAATAGGGAACATACTACCTCAATTAATAAAACCACATTGAGCCTTACAAATATACCAAAATAATACCATTTATCATCCATAATTCCTTATCCAAGTAATCATAGATTTTTTACTAGAAACAGACATACCATAGATCCCTTAATTTGATATGTAATCGAATCCCACCAATGTTAAGGTAATTGGTTTTATAATATTTTTCAAGATAATTGATATTTTACTGACTATTATTGTTTTTAATCGAATAATGTTATAAATATATTATCATATATATGATGAGATATTATAATGGTAATGGGACAACCCTAATCCATTATTTACCCATCATATGAAAATAAAAACCCCACATGTGTGTACATACCAGTTGTTGTCTCCAGGCTATAGAGTTATCTATTTTCATCCAAAAAATACATGGATTGGTATAATGAAAAATTTAAGGAATATAAATTTAAATTATCACATGATATTGATTCTATTAACATTAATAGTCTATAATATTGTTTTTCAAACAACATTAATGGAATGATATTGTTGCTCGTGTGTAGGTAAAACCATTTATCTCCACAACGAGATGTGATTCCTTTTGAGTGTTAAATATTACATGAGGGAATTAAAAATTTATTTTTTGGATAAATATGATACTATTAAAATTAATATAATTCTTATCATTTGGGGTCTATATCCTATGAAAACTAACCATAACATTCATGAAAAATTTTTCATACTAATATGAAGCAGTTACCCCCCGAAACAAGGGAATTAATGAAATTATATCGACATATGGGTCACAAAATAATATAATAAGATTATATATGATATAATAAATATAAATAAGATTATTATATAGATATATAAAATTATTTAAACCATTATATTGGATATTAAATCATGTTCAACCAATGAAAACGTTAGGTAATGTATCTTTGTCTCACTTTTATTTATGTGGGACATCTTCCATATACAGTACTTATTTGTTTTCTGTGGTGTATATACTACCCCAGAATGTATTTTATGAGTATTATTATGAATATTATGTAATTTTAAATTAAATATAATTTAATTTCATAAGGAATATGATTTTAATGATTATAAAGTCAAATAAAAATTAATTTCACAATATCTTCATTATTTAGATTTTTTTGTTTATGTATACCATAGGGAATATTTTACTTCAATGTTAGTGTTTTCTAGAAAATATGTTCAATTTTTTTTCAATTTTTCAATGATTATTTAAATTAATTGTTACCCTTTTTTAATGATTGCAAAATTCATTAAAAGGATTCTTCATACAGTTTTCATAAACAAGTATCGTTTCAAATAAAATTAAAAGGATTGTTTTCAACATATTTGATAAGAATATATTCTCTAACCATCATGAAGACCTAATACATTAATTATTCCATTACAATATGGTGAGAGATTTCATCTCAATTTAATTTCTATAGAGACTTATTCATTGTTATTCCACAACTCAATTTAATGTGATGAATATTCTACCCAATTCCAATTATAATCATGAAAAAATAATTATTCAGGGTTCTAAAATATTCAATTTTAATTGAATCACCTAAGGGGTTTATCATGAAAATTAAAAAGAGATAAAAGTTATCTTTGATGTCTTAAATTTTATTGTGATTGTTATCTTTATGATTAAACAATTAGTTTATTGTAATCATTTTCATTGTATTTTTACATAATATCCACATATATGAGTGATGGATATTATTATTACATATATCCTTTAACATTTTTAAATATGATGCTCAATTTGAATGTTATTTGATAATATGGGAATTTTTTAATAAACATATAATAGTCATTCAGTATAGATATTTCATAAAGTACATGTTTATTAAATAAATATATTAATTAGATATATGTAATGATTATGAATGGAAATTATGTGTGGGTCCTCAAAATTCTATATCCCCTTGATGCACCAATAGGGTCTCTTGAGAAAAAATAGTTTACCATGTTAAACTATTTTTTACCAATAGTTTTAATATATCTTGTGAAAGTTATTGAATGTATAGGTTATCATTTTACGTTGACATGAAGGTCAATTATTAACAATTTTAATCATTTGGAATTTATTTATCATTACATTTTATCCATGATATTTTACATTGTCATTATCTATGAATACATTTTTTCTTAGCTTATTGATTAAATTACATGTGTTAGCAATTATTTCCATTCCATTTTTAATATGTGTTATCGATTTATTTTAATGGAATGTGCGATCAGTTAGTTACCTTATTATATTTACAATGATCATTTATTAATTTTTTCATTGGATATAATTGAATCTTACGGATCCTTTGATCTGCCCCTTATTATGTTTCTTTTCCCCATAAATCTAAAATGTGTACAACAAAAGACATGAATGGATATGTTTACTGTAAATAAATTTTATCTCCAAAGATTTTTTTTTGTAATTTGGGTGTTAATAATAATAATATTCCCATCTATCTATCAGGTTTACCAATACTACTAAATTGTTTGGTCCTTAATGATTTGATTCCTTGAAATCATGTTAATTTAATTGTAGTAGTCAATAGATCTGGGATTTCTTGGGTAGGTTTTCTACACATAAAGACATGTACAACAATTTAAATAATTATATTAATTTATTTATGAATAATGTTAATATTTTTAAAATAATATATTATCCTCTTATAAAATTTAAAGGCTTTTCTGTTAACAATATTTCACTATTTTAATTTTTTCATGTGTATCTTTACATATTTTTTCATATATGTTTCATCATGAAATTTATTTTTCATATTTTTATGATATAGAAAATTAATATTCAGATTGATATTTATATTATAAATACAATATATTTTAATTATATACCTTTTTATAATCACTCTAGAATGGTTTACACGTAGATTTAATAACATCACTTTGTTGAGACTGTAGGTTATGCGTATGAATGATGGAAAATATTGTTCCCTTGACTGGTGAAAGGTTAATGAAGTGGTCAGTATATTAGCTTTACTAAATAAATAATTCTTTATAGGAATTATATATATTCATTATATCCATTATTATTAGTATATATATGTGTTAATGATGAAAAAAAATTACATTATTTTGTGAGGAGGTAGTTCTCCATATACACTAGCATTGGATATGATTCCAATTTGATGGAGAAAATGACTGATAAATATCATTAAATAAATATAAAAACATCTATGTATTTGGTATATTATTTTCCTTTTTATATTTTAGAAATGTAATTTCAAAACTGAATGTGGAAAAAGATGAAATAAATAGAAACTGATTCATTAAAGTGATTACATTCTCTTAGAAAAAATATATTGGATTTATTCTTAATGACTACAGTGTTGGTATATTTGGAATTAAAAAACATATAGAATGTTTATAATTATGTTGGGGAGATAATATATAGGTTTTTTTGAGCCAAATGGATCTATAAATTTTAATTTGGGATTCGGGAGAGATCCTTTTTATAATTGTGGGAGAGTGACATTATTATAAATACCCTAAAATATTAAATAATTGAATTTCAATCTAACTCTATGCGACAAAAAAATTATAAATTATGTGGTTTAGGGAATATTAATATTATTTATGCTTGGAGATCTAAAAATAAACATGTTTCAAATATGTCATTATCTTATCCTCTAATTTTACATACTTTTACCATTTTTGATTAGAACACATTACCTCGTTTTTTTCCTTGTTAATTAGTCATTAAAGATTTATATAAAAATATCATTATTACATAATAAATACATAATGATTATAATTATTATATAAAAATTTGAATAATAAATTCTATTTGGGTGGAAAAATAATTTTTACACTGATTCATTTAACGCACAAAATATTTTTAACATTAACCACAATAATGTATTATTAATCTTTTAAAATATCCTTATGAAAAAAATTAATTTGAACATTTTACATGATATTTATTATGATAATTAAAAATATAGAATTAAATTTATTAAATTAAATTCTCATAAGTTGCATAATTTAGTATAAAAACATACCGAAAAATTTTGTCGAAAAATTATTCATTACGAAATTCTTTTTTCCAGCATATTATTATTTTATATTAAATATAATACTAGTAATATTAATTATATGGATATAAATTAATACTTTTATGCATATAATCTTTGAATTTAATTTATATTAGTAACATTTTAAGATTATTTTGGTTAATTAATATTTATACATAATAAGTTTTTTAATTTAAAATATTTTTAAGAAAAAATATGTTTTAGGAAAATAAATATTTTTACCTCCGAATGATCTTATAATTATATTAATAAAACTAATAGTATCCACAATAATTAATACTAATTTTATTTTCAAATTTTTAAGTCTAAAATAAAAAATAATTAAATACAGTATTTTTCATTATTAATAAAATCTTATCTCGAATGGAAAACATAAAACATTACATATTTTATTATTTTTACATTGTAATATCGAAATTGATATTAAAACTGTAGAATTACATTTTAGTTCCAAGAATTATTATATTATTCATTTAATTATAAATTTAAAAAAATTATTTTTTAACTATAATAATTTAGTCTATGGATTTACATTCATCCCACATATAGAAATTACAAACATAAAATTTACATGGCAGTTTCTATCTAAAAAATTAAGGTGGTTCTACTTCATTATATCCACCAGTTCCCATATTTCTTCCTGTATATAATAATTTCCCCAAACTACCTATAACTTTCGTGTAATCAGGTTTTTCTATATAATATCTCAATTATCAATAAAATGAATGGTCTCATTATATTATGATAGATTAGGTTCTAATTATATTTCTTCATTGGTGATAAAATGCATGGGTAATGACATTCACTTCATTAATAATGATAAATAGAACACATTAGGTACATTAGATAGGGTTGGTGGATTTTCCAATGGGTAATCCACAACTATATTCCCTAAAAAAATTGAAATTGTTTTGATGTACATGGGGATCATTTATGTTTTATTAGTGAACCTGGTGAGACCCTTAAATAGTGATATATTGACGAAAATGTGATATCCCACTAGAATATCTAAAACTATCCTCTGATTATTGGTATACTTATTTTTATACAATGATATGAAATAATATAATCCTAAATAGTTGTTACCTTTACCATTTTATCCTCAACAAGATCTTGGCCTAAAATTCACATTTATCTGACATCATAAAAAAAATAGTATGAAATCTATTTCTATATAAAACTTCATATGATGCCATTTGAATACATGGATAGAAAGTATTTAAAAGAAAAAATAAAAAATGAAAAATAGTATTACCACATATCATTATAGTCATGTGATATTTAAATAAACATAACTTATATTATTTGAATAGTCCTATTACAATATTATTCAGTATTAAGATGGTGGGTGGGGCTAAAATGAATCTCTTTATCTAGAACCTTCTGAATAATCTTCCAGATATTTAATGTAAAACGAAGATCACGATAAGACATGATTGAAACAGTTTCCGCATAATGTCTTAAAACATAATTAATATATATATCATTACATGATTCAAATTTGTTAAATATTTTCTTATAATAAATAAATGTGTATATTTGGAATGCATATCAATAATAACCCATATTGGATCATTTCTTATATTGTCTTGGGTAGTCCTATGAAACATTTCAAACTATTATCATCTCATTTACACATAGTAATATGGGGCTCATTTAGGAAAAATCCCGAATAATTTTTATTAGCCATCACCTATTTGAAAATAAATAAAATATATACATAATAAAAAATTTCCTAATTCTTGTTATGTAAAAAAATTGTTTCCATATGCACATTTACATTATCATTCATCCCAGGTGTATAATAAAATAAAAACTATCAATATCTTCCAAGAATTCACTGTTCATCCTTAGTCACTACTAAAAATATAACATATACCAATGGACCAATACTAATGGTTTGTAAAAAAAACTATCGGAACATGTACATTATAGAGACCTATACTAATTTTTTTTAAGAAACCGTTGTTATAGGTCTCTTATAGCCACCCTATACCAACATTTTCTTTAGAACTGTTGGTATAGTTCACTAATTTGAAAATATACCAACATTTTTGTCCAAAACTAATACTGTAAATCCATTATAGGGAACCCATTACAATTTTTTTGAAAAAATTGTTTATATAGATCAATCATATTACAATAGTTTCATATATACCCTTAATATAGCTAAAAAACCAATGAACATGCACAATTGATTTTGAGAATCGTTGGTATTGGTACCCATATTTTTTATGTATACTTTTTTCAAATAATATTAAATAAAAAAGATACAATATTTATGAATATATATATATATGTATGAAATTATGTTCACAAATATCATGTTTTTATAGTGGTCAGGTCATTGGAATAAAAACTGGAGGTGTTGGGATCAAATCCAGTCTGGGTTTTATTTTTTTATTTAACAAAGCAAATGGTTTCATCAAGCCATTGGTATATGTTTTTCATGAGAAATATACAACTGATTTGGGAAATCCATCGTTATATACCTATAAAAAATCAAACAATCCAACAATCCTAAAAACTATTGTTATATGGTATTTTTCTATTAGTTTGAATATTTGAAAAACATAATCTCTTTCAAAATTTAGGAACACTGTCTTCCTAAATCATGTCTTTCATTTTCCCAATATTTAAAGCTTTAATTTTCATTCAATAATTGACATGATCATTTTTACAATTTTTTATCTTTTCTTATAAATATTGTTTCAAAATTATATGAAAATTAAAAATGTATCCACATCATTAATAATTATTATATCCAAATTTACTCGATCCAAGACCATTTGATCCCTCTCAATCATTATATCGATTATAACTACATGATGGTTCTTTCATTTTTAATCCACTACCATATTTTCTATTACTGGGTGGAAGTGTGTGGTTAAAACAAAAAAACCATGGTCACAAATTCAATTTTCTTTTCCCTAAGTGTATATCTTTTTGGGAAAACAAGAATTTCATGCTCTTATATTCAGTTTATAACTTTTATTTTTCACAATAAATATCATTTCTCAATATATAAACTGAAATTGTTACAACTTACAACTCAAGATCGTGGGTTGAATAGTTCTGATGAAGAGTCTTTAACTTCCTTATTGTATATATAGTAACATTTTAATTTTTATAAGGAATAAATATCTACCTTCTTATATTCATCACTATATATCATAGAATGATTATTTCATTATAGAAGATTCAATTATTTTGGAATTTACCAATTTCCATTTCAATTCATCAAAACATCATTTAGAATCTATTATGAAAATAATATAACCCATTTGATATGAAATATTGGTTAATTATTTAACCAATTGGGAATAATTTTTTTATAATCATAGTTCTTATCATCCCGAATCAATTGAATTAGGTATATCAGTTCAGTTCATTGGTTTTGGCTATTCTCAAACTAACTTTTTCGCCATATAATCAATTGAGATTCCAAAATTGATAAAATATTCACAATGATTGAAACTCAATGAAGCAATAAATATCACATAACTAATTTGTCTTAAGAATATTTTCTTATAAGAGACTCATCAATGATGATTTTTTACTTAATGTGGTAAACATAACATTTCGAACACAAAAACATATCAACAATAGATACCAAAATGAAATTTATATGATATTCCTTAAATACTACATTCATAGATCTATATAATCATTTGTTAAATTATTGATTCCAAATGGAAATATTGTATATTTAAAATTTCCATACCCTTTTTAGAATGATGTATTAGAAATATCTTTGTTTATTTCTTGTAATTGACGATGACTAAATTTATGATCATTATTTTAAAAATAATAATCAATATAATGTATATTTACTAATTCCTCACTTATTTGAATAAAATACTTGTTAATTATCATAATAGAATAGATTTATCATATAACTAATGCAAAGCCTCAGGATCCATCGTTATCCTTAATGTATAAAATAAGCACTCCCTATGGTTAAACACCTGGTTGAATAAATCCTACATCACATAAGTACTTTCCTTTTTTCTTTAACATCACTAATTATACGATGACCTTTCAGTTCGGAGTTTTTTATCTTGGTCTTCCATCAAGGATTAAATCAATAGAGAACTCAATATCATTCTTTGATGTATGTCTTATTAATTTTTTTGGAAACTAATAAAAAAATTAGTACAATAATAATATTGTGACTTTTTTGAATTTCCTCCAAAACCATGTATTTTGTTTTCCCATCTTTTATAAGAATATCTTTCTGAATAGATACTAGAGGGGGATCTAAGGATGACCTACGTGATGAAGCATCCAATCAAAATATATTAAATTCAAAAATCATTTCATGAATTATAATTTCATTATCCTTGAAATTAAATTTTCATAGATATTTTGAAATCCATTCCATATCATGGATTGTATCAATGTCATACATTTTTTTAATAATAATTTCTATAAATAGAGAATGTTTATGTCTCACAATCAGGACTTCCTGAAACAAAATTATTGTACCGAGTCTTCTTATAGGACTTCTTACTAACTTTTCCCTAAGTAATTTTCTAAAGTAATATATAGTTTTCAAAGAAAAATGGATGATATAAAATAGTATGAGTGTATTGAATCAAGTTAATTCTTATAAAACATTACTATGTTATTAAAGTACCATCCACCACATCATTGGGATATTCCATGTATATTGTTGTGATGTAATGAGATGGGAATTCAATCCTCAGCCTCTTAAGTGGTATGTTTACTTGAAGCTTTTAGAATTTGTGTGAATGATTCCACTTTTCTATAAAAATGATGCACTAGATAGCATTGGTACCATTCTTTTCTTTACACTCATAACCCAGCTGACCCTTTTTCTACACTTGTAATAGGCTCCCATTCACTTCCAGAATTTTCAAGGATGTGTCATTCTGATATATTCACATTATAAAAATTGTGTCACAATCTTTACCTCAGTGACAGAGTCTCCTTTACTTGGATTTCAAATGAAAAAATATTTTTTTATTATCCTGGAATACATATGTTATAATGAAAATTCCAAATATTTTATGTAGGTATATAATAGTTTTTCATAATACTATGATATATTTTGAGAAAGATGCTCTATATAGATATTTTTTATAACCTTCAATGAAATATTCAATTTTACAATCAGTATTGCATACATAATCCCTACAATACCTAGAATATTGTCTAAAGGTGGAATGTCACTCCACAACATATTCTTCTTACCTTCGATTAAATATATTAAAATATCGTTTATTTTAATTTTTATTATAATGGCTAAAATATTGGTAAAATAAATATTCATTAAATTATCTCCCCTAAATTTTTTCTATATTTTATTCCTCTCTAATATTACAGACAACAACGTTATTTATTAGCACGTCCTTCAAGTGTAACAATTTCATTTTCATCACATCCCAAGGATATATGTATATTTTCATGTGACTTAATCAATTTATAATATATCAATGGGTAACTCATCATAGTATGTGATGTGGGTTTTATAGAAAGATATGATCCAACATAGGATAATAACATTTTGGAACAATAGGTTACTTAATTCATTAGTGTTTATTTCTCAAAACCTTAATATAATTCCCAATATTGACATGCCATTATCGATTATAATTCCAACTATATTAGCATGTTCTATAGTAAACTATTTACATTTTCCAAGAGTATTGATTACCTTCATTCTAATAGGATTCATTTATAATCAATGAAATATAATGTATTAGATTATTTTATTATTAATTATGAATAAAATTTAATATTTCTCAGTATAACGTAACATGTTACATAAATAGTATTTTTAATCTCATAATCATAAACATTGTTTCTTTGGAATTTTTTGTTTTTTCATGTCCTTTATAATTATTTGTAAAGAAAATATTATTTATACTTTGAATATACCCTAATAGTGTAAAATATTGACACACTCTATGATCATTTTTCATACACCAATTAATGATTAATTCATATTCATATGATCCTATTTTAAGTTTATTACCCCTAGGTTCATAAGTTCTATAACTTTATTCAATATTAGTTTCTAGAGGGGCTGTAACACTAAGAAAAAACACAAAAAATCATCCTTACCAAACCTGTATGTTGTTACTATATACATATCATGAAATTCTACCGTATAGTAAAATTTGATGATCTATGTTTTTATTAATCTAGTTTCCATGGTTTCTACTAAACATCATATGATACAGACAATAACTATGCTTACACTAGAAACCTGGAGTTATTATCTTCTTTATTATATAGGAATAGATACTAGGGGATTAAATACTAATTGAATGATAAGATTATTATTCTTGAAGATATATATACATATATGACACCCATTTTACAATCGAAAAAAATATAAAATGTAAAAATGAAAAACATGTGACATCCATGAACTTATTCAAGGAATTCATCTCCATCTCATAAGGGAATGAAACTAAATAAGGGTGTGCTCAGGTACTGATTATGTTTAATGTATAGTGTGATATAAAAAATTAAATAATGAATAATTATTAAAGAATGGTAAATAACTAATCACAGATTTTTTGTTCAATAATATAGCTATCACATTTAGAAAGTTCATAGTGAATATTCTAAGGTAAACAATAGAATATATATTCTATTTAATAACATGTCAAAAAATTCATCAATGAATAATATAAATCAAAATTTATCATGGATAATTATAACTAAATTCTCAATGTAGTAAATTTATATTTTTTATATCATGATCTCAAACACTATGATATTAATACATCAAGACTGTTAACAAGAATGTTTGGAACTACTTGAAAAATTTATATAATTTAGAGAACTGTTTTACCTAATGAGACTTATCATTCTATGTAGATTCCATATAATTCGACTACACACCAATAAGTGCATTCCAATAACATTCATCATATATCAAATGATCTATTTAATTCATTAAAGAATATTCCTTATCATAAAAATTCTTTACTAACTAATGAATATAGTTTTTTCAATATTTCCACAGTTAATTTAATTAAAATAAACATAAATATTTAATGCTACATTGGTATATGGTTTTTCTAATAATTTTATACATGATAAAAATATTGAGGATATATAGTGAAAATTTTATTTCTAATTAAAAATGAACCCTTCAAGGTGATTTTGTCAAGGTGATGTTATTAATGTACAAATTAATGAATAGATGAAATGTGAGAATTGGTTTGGTTGGCATAATTTTTTTGAAAAAAATATATGATTAAAGTGAAAAAGGGAATGTAAGTGAAAAATGGAAATGGAATTTCATAAATGTTTTTTCGTTGTAAAACCAATGAATATCGATAGAAGAAGCTATATTTTGTGATATAGATATAGTGGTGGATAATTATGTTATCAACAAATGAATTAAAAACAATCCATTTATAATTTTATTACAAATATTTCTTTTTGAAAATGTATAAATATTTATTTAGAAAACATTATAAAATTAAATTATAACTAAAATGATTTTCATAAATCCTTTTGGTAAATAAATTACTTCTTGAAAACAATTTTTAGTAACATGAAAACAGAAGAAAAATATATATTAATAATAATAAATTAATTCAATTTTATTTTAAACATCTATTTTAAAAAATCATGTAAAAAGAGAGTAATAGATTAAAAAATATGGAATATAAGTAAATATAATTATTATATTATAACTAATGTGTTTTAATAATGATTAATTATAATATTCATTTAATTTATATAAGGTCAAGCCCAAAAATGTGATTGTACTATAAATTATTACCTCTACAAAACATTAAATGTTTAATATATTGAATTGTTATAAATTAAATAACAAAGTAATCAAAATGAATGAATATTTTTTCATGCTGTATACTTGAAATTGTATTTATTTAAACCACATAAACATTTATAGGTTCATAGTAACAAATATGTCTCAAGGGAATATGAATTTAGTAAAAATCCCTTACCTAACACTACTACTTAATTGAACACTCCATAACCTCTTATATAATAGTTTTATGAATGTTTATAATTTATACCATTAAAAATATATTAAAATTTATAATATAAAATATGATCGGCATATATGATTTTATCATATTCTTCGTAATAATAATTCATTATATTCATTATTTAGGATGTTAGTTACCTTATTTTCTCATGCGTGTTTTATCGTGAATATTCTGGTTCATGGTCACTGGATATGAATCCATTATCTCCATAATGATGTTAATGTTCTAAATATCCAATTTAAACATTACATATACATAGAACCATCATTTATAGTTATATGGGGAAGATGAATCAAATCACTACTTGAAGACTTTTGGTCGTACGTACAAATGAAAAATTATATTAATTCCCTAATGGATTAAAGTAACTTAAATTAGATGGTGAAATGATTTCATTGAATCAATAACATATTGATGTTATTTTATATACTCAATATTTACTTCAATATTATAATGACTTAGATTTTTTCTCTAGAATATTTTTATAAATTAACTGGGAAAATTCAGAGATCAGGCATCGAGACGTCCTGCGATTCCAAGACCCGGTGGGCCTGTAATGGTTCAATGAAAACTAATAAGTTTTTTATTATCATGTATATGTACTATTCTTGAAAATGTATACTAACTTCTAATTGGATTCCTATATAAAAATTATGAGGGCATCATTGTGTTCATAATGGATGGTTTACCCAAGGAGCGACATAACTTTTATCGGTGTGGGTCCTCAGTGAGAAATCCTTAAAAGGATGCAACCATAAATAAAACTATTAAATAATATTATATGATTTTAACATCATAACAACCCATGAATAGTGATTCTGATTTGAAATCGAAGATCTCTATGTAGTTCGTAAAGTGTCATTTTAAATAAGAATGTTTTAACGCCAACTGGCCTGGGTCAACTGTGACAGATAATTTTTGTACATTTGAAAGGAGAATTAAATAAAACATAAAATGATTATTTTATTTCATTTTTACCTTTCGTAGCGACGCTGTGATGCCACCACAGGACATCTTGTTTTCATTCCTAAATGAATATGTGTGGATTTTCTATAATAGAGTGACATAGAAATGATGAAACACATATTCTTCATTAATCATCTTGATAGGGATACAATAATATATTCACAATCTAGGATAAATTCTCAAGAATATCTAGAGGAGAAAAGGGTTCGAGAAACCTCTTATTAGTGAATGATGAAAAATGATGAGATGATAGATATTTATTGTTTATGGATGGATTTCCAATGAAAATGAATGTTCTTTAGAAATTAATCCAATCCCATGTAGGGTGTTAGTTTTGTTTAATGTTCATTTCCTATTCATTATTCCCACGAGAAATGTGGACTAGATAATGAACAAGTAAATCCACAGATCGTGCATCTTGTGGGTGGCGATTATTTTATATTGTGATTATTTTTGTTGTGTTTATTCATAAAAGTTATGTTTACTAATTTCAAACATTATTAAATTCTATATGAATGTATCAAGGCCAATCTGATCTACCCCATGATCCATTCATGTTGGGTGTTCATGTGATTTTCTTCTTTCACCCAAATGATATCTCATTTTTTTTTAAAAATCCAGAATGGGATCTGAGACACCCATGAAACAAGGTGGAATCATCATGATTCAATAATCATTTGTGGATACCCCTACCATTCAGGTGTGGAGTGATGAGGCAAGGCCTCCGACAAGGTGGTGGCAGTGGAGGAAGCATGGTTTTAGTGAGGTATTCAGGCTAGTCATAACCGGAAGAATAGTCACCTGCTCGATTCCATATGGTAATAGCGTCCTTCTATCCATGATGGACCATTTTAGTAGGATGTTCCATTGTAGGTAAGGTTGTAAATGATGATGATAAGGTTTCTGGCTCGGATATTGGCGACGACAGTAGCCACATGTGGGGATTCAGAGCAGTGATGAGGCGTGTAGTGGTAGGAACTGCGTCGACCAACTGGAGGCACTCTATCTAGGAAAATGTGGAAGGGGGTGTCATGACCCATCCTCTGGGGCCCGTGCTGTGACTACCCCAAACCCGCCCTACATAGTCCATGGGATTGCGACTAGCACCAAAGGAGTAATTCCCTAAAACTAGGAAGGCATTGCTTTTATAACCTGTAAAAAAACACAACATAGAAAAGGATGGAAACAAAACACTAATTAAAACATTATAAACAATGTGTGATGAATGTAATAGGGGCCGGAAATACAAGCCTAATTGTAAAGTACGAGAAACGGAAAGTAAGAATGAAGAAAAAAAATATTGTCGGGTCTTCCTCCGAGGTTCCTACCTAAAGGGTAGGTAAAGATTGCCTCATTCGTATTCCAGGTTCGTCTGTCTCCTCCATGTACCGTCACACCGTATGGTCCACCTCTGTGTACCATCGGCTCCTAGTACACATAGCCTCAGTTAGCGTTGTCTGTCTTCTTCATCCAACACAACATGGTGCGGGCATATCCCATTAATGGGTTAGTATAACGATATTCAGTAGGGACCCCGAGACCCTCAATGTATCACAAAATCCAACATGTATAAACCAAAAATTATGAAATTAACTGATAAACCCAATTAGGTATATTCCAATACATATACCTAAGTTATCAAGTAAGTCATCATAATCATGAGTAAAAACACAAAAGTTACTAACTCATCTCAAACTAGGATTTATTCTAGGGGTAAAACGTTTCAAACCCTCAGCTATTGGAGAACGCCTACTCTATTGAGTACAGTGGTCATGACTCCACAACTAGGTTCTTCCCACTAAAATTTGACTGTTGAGGTACTCCTCCTGTCGAGTATTGTGGGTCTGCTGCATCACACACAGGCGCTCTCCACCATAGGTATGCCACCACAACCAGTTACTCCTTCACCATGGGTCTTCTACCACAACCAAGCACTCCCCACTGGTCCATACCAGTCACTCCGAGTCGATCGGTTAGGATTCGTCAAGTCTCATCCAACTACTAGGTTCCGGAAAAAAATGCTTGCTCGTCTCCAGAAGATCCTCCCTACAAGATACATTTCGATGCTGAAACTTCCATGAAGTCCCATGAATAAGTATCCCAAAGGTCCGCCACATCATAGGGGTCTCAATGCAACTAACGGCGCGTCAATCAGATGCCCGATGTGTGAGTTATTATCCAATTTCTTCGCGGGCCCCGATTGGATTCTTGCAGGATCCAACTTGACCGTATCTCACCTGTAACCCAAACTCTAGTGGGGTAGACTCAATGTGACCTTCAAGATCCGTGATTACTAGTACCACTGATGGTTTTTCAAACAGACATCTGGTTCCAATGATATAGAAAAAATAATGTAAACACTCATACTAGGACAGACTCGGACCGACTTAGTCTGCACTGACCCGGTTCTGGTCGACCCGGCTTGACCCATTGGGTCTGGCCCAACTCATTTGGTGGGATAGCTTGTTGGTTTTGGCCCAACCAGCTTTTCCCAACCTAGCAGGCCGCGAGGGGATACTGGGTGTAGAGATGGCACAAACCGGCCATGAGGGCGTAGACCCATGGTGAGGGAACGGACCAGTCGTGGTTCGGCGAGAGGTCATTTCGGCCTGGAGGGTGTCGTGAGGGAGCGAGATGATTATTTCGGGGTACCGTGAGGGGCGCAGGATTCCGGTTCAGCCAGGGTGCTGCGAGGGGTGTGAGAGGTGAGCTCGGCAAGGGTGCCACGAGGGCGCAGTTCGACCGGTGGCTTGGGAGGCTAGCTCGGCTAGGAGCTGGTTCGGCTGGGAGGGTGCGGGCGGCCAGGAGGAACAGGCAGCTGGGGCTGGTTAATCCAGTTCGGTCGGGTGGAGGGCGTGGTCAGGGCGACATGGCTGGGGTGTGGTGTGGTTGAGTCTAGTTCAGTCAGGGCACAATGCATCTCGGGCTGGTTTGGCTGGTGGGTGGCATGGCTGGTAGGCAGTGCGGGTCGCAGAAGTCGTGGGTAGCATTGTCGTTGCCTTCGCCGCATTCTACATCTCGTCTCCTCATCAGCAATCTGAAGAAAATCAGAAACACGAATGATGGAGGGGTCAGTCCATGTTGGTGTGGCCCGCACCATACACATTTATGGTGGTAGCAAGCAGATCAATTTTTCTTGAATTTCAAAGAATTAACAGGAATGAAGATAGAAGAAAAATAAATCCAACACCCCACACCTTCCTGCAAAAACAATTCCCAGACCAAAAGTAAAAATATCCACAATGCTTATTTCCCTTAGAAGGGAATAATCAAAGTAATAGTATTATATTCGAATAAATTACCTACCTAGATCGTTGTTTGGTCAACGGAGTCAGGGGTAGAAGACGGAGTTTTCATCATTCATCATGTCCGCCACACAATTCCAATGCATGAGCGTGTGTCGGTTTGTTATAGACGATGAGGAGGTTTGGTCAGTTGTCGAAGACATCCCACGTCGGTTGCCTACTCTAGGTTCTTTAGAGGAAGAAGTCAAAGACACTCCTCCCTAGAATTCTTCATGGAGAAGTTCTTCATTGGAGAGATTTATCTCTATGTCCTCCTCTCCCAAGATCATCCAAGGTGAATATGAAAAGCCAAAATAATAGATTAAGTTTATCTATTATTTAATTGTTGGCACAAAATTAAAAAATGTTTAAAAAATTTAATTGATGTTCCCAATTAATTTATTGGGAGGATTTAGAACATTAATGGAAAGTGTGTTGGAAGAATTAATTGGGTATAGAAGGTCAAAAGGCTCACCATCATTAATGAGAGGTGTTGAGAGGTTTTCTACAATTAAAATTGGTGTTTAGTCCTGGTGTTCCCCACAAACATAACCTCTTGCGGGAGGTTTGGTTTGGGGGGGGGGTCCCACCACCCTAACCACTCATCGGAGGTTATGGTCGGGTGTTCCCTACACTTCAACTCCCACAAAGAGGTTTAGTTCTAGAAGAATGCACCTCCAACTTCTACATGGTGGCTCAAAAATAAAATAATTCGTAGTTCATTTTATTTTATTATTTTCCATGAAAATCCCAAAAACTATCTTTTATTTCCGACCCACTATCGTCGAGGTGAAAGTCTCCTTAAGCAAATATCAGCGCTGTGAGTTCAACAGTGCCCTCACATTTTAATTACGAGCACTAACTCAAAAGTAATAAAAACTCGCTCGTACGTTTCCTGAACTTACCTGAAAAATTATTCAAAAATTTATTACGGACTCACAGGGACTCGGAATCATGCACCGTCAATTTTTGCGGATTCATAAAATTCCCATTTATTTAAAAAAAAATTACATGGAAATTAAGGGTCTTTATATTCTCCCCACCTCCTAGCTCTACGTCCCCATAAGCCACCACTCATACTAAGGCAACAAGTGTGGGTACTGAACACGAATCTGAGCCTTCGGATCCTATGTGCACTCCTGGAGGTTCTCGTCCTACCAACAAATGAGCACCAGAGGTATGAATTTTCCACAAAAGAACCATATTTTTTAGATCCTCAATCACTACTGAAACCTTCGTAAATGTCGCCTCATCATTGATGTCTAGCTCGCCATGGTTGATGATGTGGGTAGGGTCGTGCACGTATCTCCTCAACTGGGATATTTTGAGGACATCATGCACCCGGTGCAACTGAGGTGGAATAGGTAAGCGGTACTCCACCTCGCCAACTCAGTTGAAGACATGAAAATGTCTGATGAATCTCATAGATAACTTACCACCTTGTACAAATCTCCATAGAAATCATCGGGGTGAGACTTGTAGAATGACATGGTCTCCATTCATGGACTCTAGAGGTATTCGTCTCTTATAAGCATATGACTTCTGCCTTCTTTGTGATGTCTTCATGCGCTCCTATATGATCTTCACATTCTCTTTGTTAGCCCATACCATCTCCGGTCCCACTAGTGCTGAATCACCTAGGTTAGTCCAGAACAATTGTGATATGAAAGGTCGCCCGTACAACACCTCAAAAGGTGTTATCCATATTGTGGAGTGTTAACTGTTGTTGTATGAACACTCCATCAATGGTAAGTTTTCCTCCTATCTATAACTGAAGTCGAGGACACAAGAACGTATCATGTCATCGAGGGTCTGAATGGTCCGCTCAGTCTGACCATCCATCTGAGGATAGAAGGCGATGCCAAAATGAAGCTCTGTACTGAAAGCTTCCTGCAACCCCTTCCATAGCTAGGAAGTAATATGTGCATCACGATCGAAGACAATTGTAAATGTTTATCTATTTAGCCGCACAATCTCTGGCACATAGATTCCTCCCAAACACTCTATTGAACCCTGATATCTGATCGGTAGGAAGTGGGCTGACTTGGTGAGTTGGTGAACGATCACCAAAATCGAGTCATTAACCCATAATGTATGTGGAATTATTTTCATGAAGCCCATGGATATCCCATCCCACTTCCACTTTGGGACCTCTAAAGTCTACCCAAATACATCTGATACGTGGTGCTCCACCTTCATTTGCTGAAAATTGAGGAATCATGAGACAAAATAAAAAACTGATTTCTTCATTCCCGGCCACCAGTGAAGTCATCAAAGATCCTAGTACATCTTTTCCACTACATCATGTATCACTAGAGGGGATGTGTGGAACTCCCTCAAAACATCCTCCTAATGTGACATTGGTACCATGGTATGTCCTCTGAAGAGGTTTACGTGCTCCCCAACTTCAAGTAATCTATTAGGTTCCTACCCTGTGAATATCTGAGATAGTCATGTCTCGCGGTTAGCGTCCCCATTTTTCATCTTCCTGACTCTCTGAAGAAGTGGGGTAGTGACTGTATGAGACTGAAAGAATGCGGCTCTATCTCCATCCACAAAGGATATATGTAAATCATCCAATTGCTCCGTCCCCTTTCCTAACAGCTGTATATCGGATCACATGCAGAGTGCATCTGCAACATCATTCCCCTTCCCAAGTGTATAGACTATCCTGAAGTCATAGTCCTCGAAGAACTCAAGCCAACGCCATTGTCTCAGTTTCAGGTCCTTCTTAGAGAAGATATACATGTGGCTCAATTTATCAGAGTACACGTTAAAACTCTCACCCATCAGATAGTTTTGCCACATCTTCAAGGAGAAGACCACTACTGCTAGCTCTAGGTCATGGGTGGAATAGTTCTACTCATGTTGTCTTAGATGACGAGAACCTTAAGCAATCACTACTCTCTCCTGCATCATGACACATTCAATTCCAGTCCCTGATGCGTTGCAGTAGACTATGTACCCTATGACTTCCTCTTGAAACCTCAAGATGGGGGCACTAGTCATCCTCTAACATAGCTCTTTAAATCTCTGTTGGCATCTTTACAAGAACACTAAGGGTTTCCCCTTCTCTGTCAAGGGTGATAGTGGTGCTGCAACATTAAATAAACCAGGGACAAATATTTGGTATTATCCATCCAAACCCAAGAAACTCTATACTTCCATCACACTCCTATGTGAGTTGACTGTGAGTAATACCTAAATATTCACTGGATCCACTACATATCCAGCCTCCGAGACGACATATCCCATAAAGTGAACCACTCAGATCCAGAACTTTCACATCGAGAGCTTGACCTTAGTGTTGTTGCTCTCGGAGTTTGTCATGTACTACCTACAAAAGGTAGGCATGCTCCTCCTCTGTATTTGATTAGATCAAAATGTTTTCGATAATTACTACAACAAATAGATCGATCTATGGCTGTAAAATCCTATTCATGAGTCCCAGGAACACTTATGGAGCATTGGTTACACTGAAAAGCATAACCATGATCTCATAGTGGCCGCACCGACATCTAGAAGGACGTCTTCTGCATATCCTCATCTCAAACACTAAGCTGGTGATAGCCTGATCTGAGGTATATCTTTTAGAACGACCATTCTCCTTTCAACTAATCAAAGTGGTTGATAATCCATAGGAGTGGGAACTTCTTCTTCATGGTCACCTGGTTAAGGCACCGATAGTCATCACAAAGCCTCAAGCTCCCATCTGCCTTCTTGGCGAACAGAATCGGGGATGCCTAGAGAGAACCACTGGGCCAGATGAATCTCTTACACTACAAGTCCTCTTTCTATACCCATATCTCATGAAGCACCATAGGAGAAGTCTGATATGCCAGTGTAGATATCAGTGTCATCCCAGGGTACAAGTCCTTGTAAAAGTCCACCTCTCTATGAGGAGGTAGACATGGTACATCATTAGTGAAAACATCCCTATACTGGTCCACCACAGAAGGATAGCTCGGACTCTCAAACATCAACTTCTTTGAGGGTAAGGGCAGCCAACTGATGAGTGATCGACTGCACTCTCCTACAGGCAAGTCCATCCTGCGCTGCAAAGGCTCCCTTCTCACCGGTAAAGGTAAATCTAGTCCCATTCGTGCAGACACACCGCACTTTGCGCATAATACAGTTTATCATATCATGGATTGTAGATATCCAATTGATACCAAAGTTGACGTCTTAAGGCCTCGACGCCTCTACTAGGAGATCCCAACCGAAGATCTCGCCTCATAGAGAATGCTCACACTGTCGGAACCAGTTCGTAAATGTCGAATCCGCTCCAGTAAGAGTCTCTAGCTATAAGCATCGAGCCAACAACTTCATGTAAATCTCTGAGTTCCGAATGAGGGTAGAGGTAATGAAAGAATGATTTAATACTATGAATATAAGTACCACATCTATGGTGGAGTAGACATAGATCGTACCTCAAATCATATCCAGAGCACCAAGATCATATTCCTCAACTGCATAGAGCTGAGCACTCCCATGTCCACCTACTCCCTACAGTCGGGGTGGAATTCCTGGTGGTGGTGGCGGTAATACCTAGAATTGTCTCCCTTTCCCAGTGGAACGACAAGCTCCTCTTCCACGTCCGCCTGCTCCCTGCGGACCTCCTCGATCGAATCTCTGTCTCTACCTGGGTGGTTCTTTGACCATCTGCTGATCATCCGAATGACAGGTCTGATATTCACGAGCCATGTGACCCTTCCCATTGGATAAGTAAAACTACCTGCATATGGCGTGTCTAGATCTGTCTCTGGTGCCCCTCCCAAACTACCCTAAGTCACGCGGTCGTCCACCTGTAATTATGGACTTCTGCGACCTCTGCGACATCTTTCTATTTCCATCTGCAGAAGACTCCACTGGATGTCGACTGGTGGTGGGTCTCGCTGCTGGAGACTACTCAAAAAGGAAACTCTCCACTAGGATGGCTCTCTCTACACCCCCGCCTGTGTCAGAATGCTAAGTGAAATCACCGAAGCCTTGATCTCCCACCTGAGTCCCTACTCGAAGGTCCGGGCCCTGAAGAATGGGTCCTACACAATATCAGTAGAGCAGTGTGATAGGTCTATGATCCCCATTGAACAATGAGCTACAGACATGCCTCCCTGCTGCAGGTGAAGTAGATCTTGTATGCGAAGTGAACGAAGTGTCACTTGGACAAACTCTTCCCGAAACAGGCTATCGAATTTTTCCCAGAGAAGTGTTATCTCGTCATGAACATGGATCATTAGGCTCCACCATCTTACTGCTACTTCTTGTAGAAGGACGACAACATGAATCACCATGAGTTTGGATGGTTTCCCTACCGGTCACAAAACTCTCACCACAGCCTCTAGCCAATCCTCACCCGGCTGTGAGTCCGTCTCTCCCCTGATCCTAGGTGGCCTCTAGCACTGGAAATCGTGCTACATGCTCAAGCGGCATGCACCGTCTACTACTAGGGCTAGTGGCATCGGTGGCCCAACATTTAAAGGTACCACTGGTGCCTCCACTAGAAAAGGGCCATACACTGAGGCCTCGTCTATTGCTGGAATATCCATTCGTACAAATATCTGGACTCTAGCAAGTCGGCCGCGTGGAGGTATCCAGAAGGAACTGGATGCGACATGGTCAAAATTTATACCGGGTGAGCTGAACAAGTTGAGAGGATATAAAGATAATTTTTTAAAACACACATGCAATCAGTGCTTTTTTGCATTGAGCAGGAAATCAGAAGTCAGTGTCTTGGTGTATGGATATGTCGGCCGCCTCACCAACACTGGACCCCCAGATTTTAGAACAACACTCACTACCCTTAACACTATTTTTTCATAGAAAAAGATTGGAGTCCTATGTTCTACAGTAGAAACGACTCCTCTAATACCAATTTGTCTTGACCAATCCCCCGAAGCTCGTGCCATGACTACCCCAAGAACAACTACCAATGGCTAGGGGAAGGTGACTCACACAAGAGAGGTAATTCCCTAAAACTAGGAATTCATTGCCTTTATAATCTGTAAACACACAAAACAGAGCATAAGCTGGAAACAAAAAACTTTGATAAATAGTATAAAAAATTGTGCTAAAAGAAAAAGGGGCCAGAAATAGAAGCCCAACTGTAAAGTACAAGAAACTGAAAGTGCAGCTGAAGAAAAGAAAAACCGCCAATGGTTCATCCTCCAAGGTTCATACCTGAATGGTAGGTATAGATCACCTCATCATCATTCTAGGTCTATCGGTCTCCTCCATGTACTGTCACACAATATGATCTACCTCTGGGTAACTTATGGTCCTGGTACTCTCAACCACAGTTATCATTGTCTGTCATCTGCATCCAACAAAACGAGGTGCAGGCATAACCCCACATATGTTTATGCCCATATATATACCTAAGTTATCACGTAATACTTCTCAATTATGAAGAATAACAAAAAAGTTATTGGCTCAGCTCAAACCATGATTTATTCTATGGGTAACACATTTTAATCTTTCTACTGCTAGATAACCCATCCTCTATCAATTACCGTAGGGCCTCCTGCCACAACCAAGCGCTCCCCACTACCCTTTGACTACTGCGGTACTCCTACAATCGAGTACTGTGGGACTTCTAGGTCACATAGAGGGGCCTCCCACCATAGGTATGCCGCCACAACCAGGCGCTCCCCCTCATATCATGTAGAGGTAATCCAATTATCGAGTACCTCGGGTCATCCGTCAGAACTAGGAAATCCTCCGCCATGGGTCTGCCACCACAACTAGGCACTCCCCACTCGTCCATACGAGTTACTCCAAGTCGATCAATCAACAGTCGTCAATTCTCAACCAGCTACTAGGTTCCAGCACAAATGCTCGCTCCTCTCCTGAAGATCCCCTCCACAAGAAACTGGTCTACCACGAAGTCCCATGAGGAAGTATCCTAATGGTCCGCCAAATCATAGGGTTCTCAACACAACTGAAGACCCATCTATCGAATGCCCAGTCTATGAGTTATTAGCCATTTAGTCCAGGGGGTCGTGCATGATCCAACCTGACTGTATCTCAAATTTACCACATACTCTAGTGTGGTATACTGAAGGAGACCGCCACACTCCAAGATTTCCATCGCCTCTGACGGTTCATAAAAAAGACATCCGGTGCCAACGATATGGAAAAATAAATTAAAGGGTCGTAGTGGGCCCGGGTCTGGGCCAAACCGGTTCGGGTCGACCAGGTCTGGACTGACCCAGTTCAGGTCGATCCGTCTTGACCCATTGTGTCTGGCCAGTCCCATTAGACAGGCCGACCCGTTGGGTTCGGCCCGTCCTCAACGGCCTCGCCTAGTAGGCTGCGAGGGGCCGCGAGGTGCTGAGAGGGCGCAGACTGACTGTGAGGGCATTGATCGACCACAATTCAATGCGATGATGGTTTGGACCGGAGGGTTCTGCGAGGGCGTGGCCCAGTTCAACCGGGGTGTCATGAGGGTTAGGATTGGCCAGGGGCCCTAGAGGCTGGTGCGGCCGAGATCCAGTTTGGCCAAGAGGGCATTGGCCGCCAGGAGGGTGCAGGTGGCCAGGAGGTGCGGGCGGCTGGGAGGGTGCCACTCTTTAGCCAGGGTGGTGGAGCCAGTTAACCTGATTGACGAGGTGGTCGGGGCCGGTTTGGTCAGGCAGAGGGCGCAGCTAGGGGGCACAACCGGGGAGCTGTGTGGCCGAGGCTGGTTCGGCCGGGGTGCAGTGCAGCCCGGGCCGGTTCGGCCGGTGGTGGGTGCTGCCAGTGGGCAGTGCAGGTTGTAGAGGCCGCGGGTAGCATGACTGTTTCCTTCGTCTCATTCTTCGTCTCGTCTCCTCATAGACATTTCGAAGAACATCACAAACAAGAATGACCGAGGGGTCCGACCATATTGGTTTGGCCCACACCCTCCGTATTTAGGGTGGTAGCATGAAGATCGATTCATTCGTGAATTTCAAAGAGTTTAATAGAAAATAATATCAAAGAAAAATAAATACAACACCCAACATCTTCCCGAAAAAACAATTCCCTACCCGTAAGAAAAAACATACACATCTATTATTTTATTTAGAAGGGAAGAATTAAATTAATGATATCTTATTCAAATAAATTTCCTTTATTGAACATTGCTTGTCGACGAAGTCATGGGGAAGAAGACGGAGTTTTCGTCATTCGTCGCATCCGCCACTCACTTCCAATCCAAGCTGGTGTATCGGTTTGATTAATATGATGAGGAGGTAAGGTCAGTCGTCGAAGACTTCCCATGTCGGTTGTCTCCACAAGTTTCTTTCGAGGAAGAAGTAGAAGATGCTCCTCACTAGTGTTCATCGTGGAAGAAGTTCATCATTGGAGTGATTTCTCCCTATGTCCTCCTCTACCAAGTTCCACCAAGATTAATATGCCAAGCCAATATAATAGATTATGTTTATCAATTATTTAATTGATCGAAAAAAATTCCAAAAGTTTTAAAAAAACTAATTGATTTTCTCAATTAATTTATGGGGAGGATTTGAAACATTAATGGAATGTTTGTTGGCAGAATTAATTTGGTAGAGGAGTACAAGAGGATCCCCCTCATTAATGAGGGTAGTTGAGAGGTTTTTCTACAATTAAAATGGGGGTTTAGTCCAGGTGGTCTCCACCACCGTAACCTCTCACAGGAGGAAAGGTTCGGGTGGGCCCCACAACCATATCCTCTCATTGGAGGTTATGGTCGGGTGGTCCCCCCACTTCTCCTCTAACAAAGAGGCTTTGTTATGGTGGACCCCACCTCTATCTTCAACATGATGGCTCAAAAATACAGTAAAGTGTCATTCATTTTATTATATTATTTTCCACGAAAAACCCAAATACTATCTTTTATTCTCGACCTACTATGGTCAAGATGAAATTCTCCTTAAAAGAATACTGGTGCTGCGAGTTCAACCGTGCCCTCTCATTTCAATTTTGAGCACTAGTTCAAAAGTTATAAAAACCAGGTCATACATTTACTGAACGTACCCAATCAAAACATCAGAAATTGATTTAGGGCACACCATGTCTTGGAATCACGCACCGCCAATTTTCGCGGACTCGTAAAACTCCCATTTAATTAAAAAAACATTACATGGAAATTCTAGGTATTTACAGGGGGAAGACTGACTGGGTGGATATGGGCCGAAATCATGGGATCTCTGGCGACTGTGCAACAATGCATTTTGTGGCCACATTAGTTAGATGGGACGTGACAAGTGTTGGACGTGGATAGCGGGAAGAATCCCTCTTGACCGCATGGGATTGGTTATATGAACTAGGACACTCCAACAACCTGGACCACGTGGCCCTACATTCCATTGACAAGCAGGCCCAATGGGTGGGTTAGGAACAACCTTGACTGAACCAATTTTGGTCGGCCGAACCCGGCCGAGTCAGGTTAGACCAAGACCCAACTGATTCCTTTTTACAGAAAGGGTCGTAACATTCAATGTGAATGTCTGTTTGATGATACATTGATGACATTGGAAACCTTGTGAAAGGAATGTAATTTTTATATATCTTGGTGGGTTTAATTATGGAACATTTTAGGTTTGGACTTTCCCTTGGTCATTTCCTTGAGGATTCCCTGCCACAATGCGTCCACATCACCAAACATCAATTCCCTCTAGAGGTCTTGTCCTGGATAGAGTTGTGTCATAACTCCTTTGGACAAGGATAATACCCTATCACTCCTAATAGAGTAATATAAGAATTAATATAACCTAAGAGAACATGGTATTAATCCTCTATCTAGTGGGATGCATCTGTAGTGTTCTCGGTATTCTCAGTGGAGAATCCCCTACGATAGAAGCTTGATAGATTAGGTTGTCAATGATATCTAAGAAGAATCCCCTAAATTTATGATTAATACAGAATGGGTTAGCATTATTCTCTAAGAAGAACCCTTGTTTTTATAGCATGACCTGAACTAGTGTATTCTCTTTGAGCAGGGCCCATATTAGCGGGACCTCTTGTAAGAGTATAGGAATACATCGTGGATCGAGGAGTAAGTTCTCCTGGAATAAGAGTTCCTCAATAAGAATCATATAGCTAATGTTTTTTGTGATGTCGATAATCTATGTCTTAGAAAGAATGGATATCTAATGGAAAACATAGTGACATATAAAGAATAGGTTTTCTCTCGGGTACTTTAGCTAGACCTGTTCTATGTTCTTAATATCAGATGGCATGAGGAGTGAGATCTCTCGGAACAAGTGTTCTACGATTGGATCCATATGGCTGCTAGTAGAGGAGACTATGAGTCTTCAAATAAATTACTATTATACATGTATTTTTATGTTATATGTGTTGTAGAAATATAACTATGTTGAGCTAACTGTATCCTCTTAGTGATGTTCTTATTGTGGTCTTTTTATTTATGTTTCAACACTTCCTATAGAGTATGGTTTCCGCACCCCTTCAAGGGATTTTCATGGACTTGTCATGTGTTGTGGATATGATCATTGCATCGAAAAAGTCCTTGGTGGACCAAGGAAATGTGGTGCTTAGTGCGACCCAACAGATGAGGTGGGGATTCTGTAGCTTCAGACACTATTATGTACCTGCCATTTAGGTAGGGTTTTCATTGGTGCAGTTCCATGGATTGGTAAATTTTAACTTTTAATTTATATTGGGATTTTATTTTGGCCTTATTTACAATTAGTTTTATACTATTGTAATCAGTTCTGGTGTCCTTGTGGTATGCATGTTTTATTACTTACTGTTTTCAGTATCAGCACGTTTTCATGGAGATGTGTGCGTGTCTGCATGTATATAGAAAAATACCTCATATTTGTTATATTTTCATAATCGAACATAGTTTTCATCCCCTTCACTAAGTGAGGTGGGCTTGTGGTAGTCATGGAATATGCCCGTATGAGACGAGTTGTTATAGAGTTGTATGAGAGGGCCATGATGATTCTATCATAAAGGCCATGAGTTTGTATGATTTGGTTTTTGGGAATAGAGTAAAATATTTTTAGTTTTGTTTTCATACGTGGTAATCCAGTATTGGAGAAATAGTCAATGTATCCATACCCCATACATTGAATTCTACTTTTTGACAAGGTACATGGAAACACCAGTTTCTAGAAAATAGGATAGTTCATGCATCATATTGGAATGGGTTTTTTCAATGTAACACAAATGTTAGCTAACCAAGTCTACACTGTTGAATGAGTTACATCTTGTAATACATCAGGATGATTATTTGTAGAAATCCATCTAGGATTCCATCACATGATCATAATAATGATCTAAGGGGTAATGAGATATCAGTACAACAATTTGTACATGAGATAATGCCTATGGGTGGGGTACTAGCTCTACCAACACTTTTAGAGTTTCACATTGTAACCGTATTTCTAGTTCATGGAATGCACACACATGGAGAAATTCATGAGTTTCAGTGATATAGGCCTATCAAGATCTAAGGAGATCATATCTTTGTGGTTGATTAGGAGTTACTTGATGTTGTTACTGAGTTTTCCATCTATTCAAGGCACCAAACAATTATATGGTGAACTTGACTTTGACCCTTCTACGTGGCTCAACAAGAAGATTTAGGGGTTTATATTACCTGATATTATAATGAGGTGAATATTTTAGGGATAGAGTATGAGAAATAATTTCATAGGTGTTATCCCTTCATAATCTAAGGGAAATGCATGATGAAGAGTTTCTACATCCCTAGAAGGATGACATGTTAGTATCTATGTATTCATTGAGGAATACCAATCATTTCATGTGTTTGATGAATACGATATATGACAATTTATATAGGGCTTGGACAATCGAGAAAGATGTTTTTTGGTACATCCAAGCCCACATTATTCCAATACACATTCCAAATTATTCTAGGGTAATAGAGAATCCCTTTTTGGTTGAATGTTCTTTGGATGAGTGGATAAAACATTTGAATGTCAACAGTGAGAAAGAAGGGGAAGAGACCTCATGAATAGAAATATGAATTCATTTTTAGAGACTAGACATGTGAAATTTTTTTGATGAGGTCCCATGAATTAGGATATATGCCTCAAGCCTCATAGGTTGAGTCCAATCATCCTGGAGAGAGGAAATGATTTTCCTGTGATGGATGAGGAAATATCACTTGTGATTTTACATTCCATCATAATGCGGGTATGGAAACAGTTGTTGGGACACTATGGAAGAGATATTTATGGTAATAGATTGACCTGTAGGGTGGTAGATGTGTTATAAGATCAGGGTGAGCATAAGTTGGGGGTGTACATTTTAACATGTTACCGGCAACACCACCATATTGTTCACACCTTGATCTGGGAGCTAGAGATGAACGTAGGGGACTACTGCATGCAGTCAAAGAATATGACCCCATGACACTATTAACGATTCAAGGAATTTTCATTGTATATATGTAGAATATGTGTTAATAGAAAAATGAATAAATTATTTTTTTATCATGAGTCTTGTTCAAGACCTAGTGTTCCTAGGTAAACATTTGACATGACCCTTATATCTATAGATACCTATGGGAAGATACTTGATAATCACAGTTATGCCAACAGTGTGATCTCACACGTGGGGTGATAATTTCTGTAGGAACCTATTGGTATTAGCATCGAGTCCCTATAATGACATTCATGGTATAGATTTGTTATAAACAGTCCATGCTCAAATTGACTATTTTAGGAAAAGGGTGCAATATGTATGTAGAGAAGGATTGAGGCGTTCCTTGGATGGTGAAAAAGGAAACCCCATATCTATTGGATGGACTCATTCTAGGAGGGTGTATCCAATAATTCATGAGTCATCTAGCCTTAACCTCAGAGAAGTATCTATTATATGTTTTAATATTTATAACAATAGTGATGGCGTATAAGGATGTCTTCCCTGAAAATGTTCTAGAATTAACTCCCCATAGAGAGAGAAACATCTACTTTGATTTTCACCCCAGAAGGGTGCTGATATCAGCATCAGCATATTATATGGATTCGGTAGAGCTTTATGAGATGAGGATGTAGTTGGAGGACTTGAAAAAAATATCTTAGTAAGACCCGATGATTTAAGCCATGTGTGTATTACCAGTTCTTTAACCATATGGACACAGAGAACGAGTATCCACTTCCAAGGATTGATGAAATCTTTGTTGTGTTGCAACGGATTTTTTTGAGAACCATGGTATTCAGTTTTCTCGAGGAGGGAGTCGAGTACGTAGTGTTAATTTATGAATAAGAAACCAAACATTGTTGTTTCCGGAAACAAGGGAATGTTGTGAATTCATATGGTTAATGATAGTTTTTCGAAAATGATAATAACTACACGACCCACGATTTGGACGTAGCAGTGATAGTCATCTCATAGAAGACGTGGCATCATAGCCTAATGGCCGAGAGTTTTAACATCTACTATGAATAAAAGAGCCTCATGTATATATTCACTCAAAACAATTTGAACATTAGATAGAGGGATTAGATAGAGTTCCTCTAGGATTATTATTTATAGATAGTCTAAATTAATGGGAAGGGGAATATGGTGGATGATTTTATCATTTGAAGATTGAGTTCACAGATACTGAATGAGGCATCAGAGCCGTTTACTGCCTTAAAAATATTCTTTATCAATCTCTATACAGTAGCTTATCTATATTAAATAATAGTTACCCATCCACTCATAAAACATGTTTGGGAGGAAATACTCCGAGATACCTAATGTTAGACTACACATGTGTATGAAGTCTATAAGGCATGCCCCTGATAGATATTTGAAAGGTTGGAGAACATTGTTATCTTCTGAGAGATTACAATCGTATAAGTAACATTTTAATATGTGTTCTTGATGTTATTTCCTATACACCCTTTTATTGGTATATAAAAGAGTTAAAAACATGTATTAGGACCTCCAGCATCTGTTCTGGTGGCTAGTGATGAAGAAGGTGGTGGCATAGTTCATTTCTCGACAACACACTTTTAAGCAAGTGAAGGTTGAGCCCTGGTTTCTAGGAGGATTAACTCAAACCCATTGATCGGCCATAGTGGATGTTGGATGAGATATCTTTCGACATAGTGATATAAATACCACATACATGAATGGGACATTATAATATATAGATAAATTTTTGAAATAATCACAATGATGGGCCATTTCTGAGATTTATTGGGTTCATGCATTGGTAAAGAGATTGTGTCACCTCAATGTGAAGGAGACAGTTCAACACTATGGAGTCCCTTCAATGACAGATTCATATCATGATGCTCTCCTAACATATCAGTTTTTGATGGGATTTCAAGAGTCTTTTAGGACGTAGTTTCACATGAGCTCAATGTTTCACCCTCATATTGATGACCAGACTGAGAGGACCATTCAGGTTCTTGAGTTCATTAAATAGACATGCATGTTAAAAATATTAGTTGTATCTTGTAGGATCACCGACCTCTGGTGGAGTATGCATAAAACAATAGCCACCTCTACACAATCAGTATGGAACCATTGAATACTTGCTACTAGAGACCCTAATGGTCACCACAATGTTGGATTGGCTCAAGATATTTATCCTTCATGGGAACAGATTTAGTGAAGGTTACTACAGAAATGGTGATGGTCCTCTAGGAGTGGATGAAGACTGCACAAGGCCATAAAAAATATAATTATGAATGGTGACAGAGGACATTAGAGTTCAATAAGGGAGATTATGTGTACCTTTGGTGAGTTGGTGTAAAAAAAATATCCACCAACATAGATTCATTAGGTAAATGACGGATTTCATGTCTCATAGTTGAGGAGGAATGTACATGATACATTAGTGGTTATCGACTTGGGAGATATGGGATTTGATGAAGGGTTGATATTTGTGTAGTAACTAGTTTAGATAAAGTTTTGATAGATGTGGATCCTTTATGGGCGGTCAATTCCTTACATGCATGATTGATGTCAGCACATGAATCATCAGGAGAGAACATAGGGGTGGGAGGCTCATTTTCATACATGGTATCCCCATATTTCTGTTTAGTAGCCATTTTTTTGGATTTGGGGACATTAGTCCCTAAGGTGGGGAGAATTTAAAATCTTTTTTTATTTATCAAGATTATTTTGGCAAACTAATTAGGAAAATTAAATGACCAAGCACTAAGAGAGATTGTGATTATGAGGCTAGGTGTTCAGGGAATGGATTGATGAAAACTGTTATATTTTTAATAGAGCACATAATTACTTTTCATAAAAAACAAGAAAACATAAAAATGGGTTACTGGACATGAAATATGAGTTTACAATTTCACTAATAATTGTGTTTTTACTCTATGACCGACTTAACTATAGTTGACGAGGTCTCCAATGAGAAAAAATGAAAAGGTTGTATCCATAATTAAAAATGTGAAATGAAATTATTTTATGTTAAAATCATAATAACTCATGAACTCTGAGTCATATTAAAAATTTGAGAAAACTATTAATTTAATAATGTGTCATTTTTCTTAGGCAGGGCCAAACATCGACTTCTGTGGATTGATTACGAAGGGTATTTTTTAGACAATTTAATGTATAATAACATAAAACATAAAATTGTTATTTTATTTCTTGTTGACAATTCTTAGCGATGCAGCTAAGATGTGAATCCATGACGGGGTATCCAATTATCATTCATAAATGAAATATCTTGGAAATTCTACAACATAATGACCTAGAAACGTTGAAACATTTTTTCTTCATTTAACAGCTTGACAAGGATACATGATTAGATTCAGAATCATGAAAAAAATTCTCTAGAAGATACAAAGAGGAAAATAATTGGCGAAATTTTTCTTTGGAAAATGACAAACGATGATGGGATGAAAAATTTAGATCACTTATGGTAATATTGTGGACGATGATTATGTTATTAATCAATCGATCCAATCCCATGTTGGTTGTGGGTTTTGATTCATTTTCCTTCTCAATTCATTATTCACATGAAGAATATGGATTAACAAATAATCAAGATAATCCATGGATCCTATTTATTGTGGGTGGTGTTTATTTTTTATTTTGTGAATTTTTATCAGCGTGAATCATCATAAAATTGTTTATTATTTCACCATGTTCTTCAATTATGACATGAACTGATCAAGGATGATCTTAAAAAGGCCACGATATGTTCATCTTAGTCATTCATGTGAAATTCCTCTCTTCACCAAATTTATTCTCGTTATTCATTTGATGCGTCAATCTGGAATAGGATTTGAGGGAACAATGGTGCAAGGTGGATAAAACATGAGACAGTTATCAGAGGCAGAGGATCTGACTATTCATGTGAAACATATAAAGATAAGGCCTCTAGTGTTGGAGGTGGCACTGTCATGGTGGGGAAACCGGGCCTGGATAACCTGACAGAACAGTCTCAATCTCAACATCCGGTAGAGGTAGCACCCCACAGTCCAGGATGTATCATGGTTGTCATATGGCCTTCGATAGGGGACGTCAAGGGAAACAATGACAAGGCAAACCGATTGACGCTCATCAGTGAGACCCTATAACATTAATGGTCACGGGTGAAGATCAAGAGTCGTTCATAGGTGGCACATGACATCTACAAGCAGTTGATACATTGTACTAGTAAAGGCACATGTATGGGACCACATGAGGGGGGAGGAGGGGACTAGACTTGAGGTAGTTAATCAGAACCGCAAGACTTTTGGTGACTGGGTGGAAATGTGGTCAGTGACAGTATCATCTAAACGAGATGAGGAATGTTTAGGATGCACTAGGTTGAATGAATCTGGAAACATCACACATTCCAATATAATGAAATTGGGTCACTCTAATGGAACTATGGGTCGGACCATGTGTCCAAATGGGCCACGGTCCAATAGGTGTCTTGCGCTAAATTAAACATTCCAATATCGAATGGGTATGGGTCCGTCCTAGAACATAACAGAACATTCCAACAAAACGGGCTATAATATTAAAATGAATGGTCTGTTTAAGAATCATTCTACAGAGTTGGGAACCATACAATGATACAATACTTTTGAGATGTCTTGGTGAGTTTTTTGTATGTACTAGTGTATGTGTGTTGTTTCCCTTGGTTCTTTCTTCAAGAGTTTAGTACAGGATAACATCCACATCACTGGACAACAATCCCCTATAGAGACATAGTCTCAGATAGTTTTGTTCATATCTACATGGGATTGGAGTGATACACTATGACCCCTTATAGAGTTTTAGTGAAATTGAAGTGACCATTGAGTATAGGGTATTAATCCTCCATTTAGTGGTTTCCATTAGTAGGGTTCTAAGTATTCTCAGTGGACAATATCTAACATTAAAAGCCACATTAGTAGGGTTGTTTTTATTCTCAAGTAATATTTCCCATTGTTTTGGATTAATAAAATCTTGGAAATTGGTATTATCTAGGAAGAATCCCATATCTATATAGAATTACCTTAACTATTTTATTATAATAGGGAAAGGCCCATACTTGATGGACCTCTTGTAAGATCCCCAGATGACATCATGGATCAAAGAGTGATTTCTAATAGATTGAGTGTACCTCAAGCCGAATCTTATAGCTAATAATTGGTTGTGATATCAAGACATCAGGTCTAACTGAGACTAGATGTCTCGGGGATTTTTTTTTTTGAAAACATTTAGACCAGGTATTCTATCAGATACGTTTGGTAGGCCTATTCTATGTACTTACTATCAGATAGTTAGAGGATTGAGATTCCCTAGAACCAGAATGCTACAACCGAACCATATGGCTAGTAGTGGGGGAGATCTTGAGTCTTGGAATCCATTAAGATTATACCTGAATGTTATCATTATATGTGTTTCATATATATATCAGCATTGAGCTAACTATATCCTCTTAGAGATGATTACATTGTGGTATTTTACATTGTGTTTTAGGGTGTCTAATTGAGTATTGGTTTAGTAACACATTAATGGGATTTTTATGAACATGTACTGTATTGTGTATATGATCAATATTTTGATGGAGTCATTGGTTGACTAGGGCCAGGTGGTTCATAGAGTGACCTGACAGATGAGGTGTGCTTATGTGGCTTCAGACAGATGTTATGTACTTACCCTTCATGTAGGGTTTTTCGAATTGGAGTTCCTAAGACATATACCTTATTTACTTTTATTTTTTGTTGATATTGTATTCTAAAAAAATTTACATTCAGTTTTATAAAATCTTACTCTATTTTGGTATCTTATATGAATGTCTTTTCATTTTCTTACTGTTTTCAGTTTCAACGATTTCTCACATAGGATTGTCATGTATATATATACATAAGAAAATTCCTCGCATTTGAGGGATATGACAACTCATTGCTAGTCTCTAACCCATGACCTATGGTAGGAAAGATGTGGGAATTCATGGAATGGGACACTCTAGGATATGTTGTGTCATTTATAACAATCCAAGTTAGTTGGTGATGAGAAAACATTGCATCGTTTCACAAGGGGATAGTTCTTTGTTCAAATTGGAGATGAAAGTGTTTCACATTTTATTGAGTAATAGATTGATAAATATTATGAAACTAGAATTATAATATAACATTATATGTTTTATATTGGTTTAATTAGATTGTCATTTTTTAAAATAATAAAATGAGTAAATGAATAGTTAAAATGAATGTTATTTGTTAGGTAGATTTCATTCTCATCGATAAACCTCTTTTGTTCTACACTATATGACCCTAGGGATTGTCACATTGGAATACCATAAACCTTATAATGTCTCTATAGATGATGAGGATGAATTTATTTAGGGTTATATAATTCTGAATGGATTATATGTATGATAAGAAAGGGGCTCCCTTTTAAAATTATAGGTGTGGAATTTCTAAAAATACCTAAAACTATTCAATAATTGAAGTCAATATAAACCCATGTGCCTACAAAAATAAATAAATATTGATTTAGAGGGAATATAAGTTCTATAAACACCCCAAAAAAATAAAATTAAAAATGTTTTAAATATGTAATTCCCTTAAAATTTATGTTTACTCACATTTATTTTTTTAGTTTTTATCATGGTTACTCATATTTATAAAAGGTAAATAATCTATTATGATTTGAAAAATATAATAATTATTATATAATTTTGAGAAAATGGTTGTATATATGAATCTATATATATAATATAAAATTTATAGGTAAATGACAAAAAAATTTTAACACAAACACATATAACATGAAAAATATCATTTTAATCATAACATTGTTATCTAATTTTTAGTGTTTTTACTAATAATTATAACAAGGAATTTATTTGAACTTATGAAATAATTATAAAAACTATGATATAAAATATGGAATATATTTTAATAATTTAAAATAAACTATGTTACAAAATTATTTTAAAAAACCACCAATTTGTGTAAAAACTTGTATTCGATAAACACACATTTCATTTATATGATGATCTTACATTAATTTTATTAACAACAATCATCATTAAATGGATTTTAATTCATATATTTATAATATATACTTTCGATTTAAATGATTCATTTTTAATTAAATTTTTATTTAATTAAAATGGATTAAAATTATTATTTTTTTAAACAGAAAAAGCTTTCATAAATAAAATATATTACACATAAAAATGAGAGACATTACCATGAAAATAATATAAATTTAATTCTATAAAATTATTGGATAATAATTTCTTAATTAACAATATTACCAAAATTATTATGAATTAAATATGGTGTAGTTAATTATTAAATTTTTTATTATTCATATATTCTTATATCAATGCAAACATTACCATAATTCATTTTAGGATTATTTTTACCAAGTTCGTCCAAAATCAATATTTATCTTATAAGAGTAATTTTTTTAATAATGTTTTGAAATTTTAATTTTTAAATTTTTATTTGATCAAATAGTTCACCTACCATATTTGAGACTAAAGTATAAAAACTTATAAATGTTTGGTTATAATACTTTTGATGTGATTATTATTGATTAGAGAATAGTGATAAATTAATATTCGAAGAATATGTGTTAAAATACCTCAAATTATTGTCTGTGAAACATGAATTGGAATAATTTTAATTCTTTTTAGTGATATTTAACTTTCATATGATCTATGTTGAATATTCTGTATCATTTTTTATGATGTTGAGATTATGATTTTATTTTATCATAGGATGGTTAATTCATTTCTAGAATTACCGTTTCATTTTATAAAAATCTATTATTTTTTTAATTTCTAACGAAATGTAGAATATCTTATTGTCATTTTCTAGAATTATGTGATCTGTTAGATGTTGATTTTAAAGCATTATCGAAAAAAATAATTTTTTTGTCAATCTTTTAGATAAGAAGATGATAATATTTTGGAAATTGATTAACGAGTTCAATTATACATTTCAAGAAAATATATTTATCTATGAACATAATATATATTGAAAATAAATTTCAGAAATCATAGAATAGAATATTTAAATAAAAATGATATCATATTATATTAATATATGAAGAATTTATGGTCTTTTAACCCCATCATGATTTATAGTTTTTTGTACATTAATATTTTAATGACTATGTTCTCCATCACACTCTATTAATAGATGGAATTTAGGTTTATCCACCATGACTATATTTTAACTTCCCTGTAATGTTCTGCCAATTTGTAATCCTAAATATGTGATATTTTTGTAATCCATTATATTTCACTCATCCCTTAATAAAATTAAATTTTATTATACCTCAATATGATGTGGAATTATAAAGATCGTAATTTCAGATGTTGAGCCATTGATAACTAAGATATAATTAAAAGGAGGAAAATTATTTAAGGGGGTTTAATATAATACGACATAAATTTAGAATAGTATTATATATTTCATTCATAACACGCAAAATATAGCATTATTTGAGCATTGATTTACAATTTAAATCATATAATTAATTGTTATAGTTATTCACTAGCAATTTCAATGGAGGGTAAAAATAAGTTCATAAATATTATGATATATTTTAATAATGTATTTATATAGATTATTTATTAATAAGTACTCAATTTTCTCTATAATCTTTATACAATTCAAAAATATATTTATATTAAAAATTAATTATTTAATTTTGTGAATGGAAATAATTATTATTTTTGAAAAATTTAGAATTTTTATACAAAACAATTAATATAATTTATGAAATTATCATACTATAATAAACATAGGGTGAATATTTTTTTTCTAAATAGATTTTGTTTCATTGAATAGTTTAAATAACCTATTTTTTAAATAGACTAATTTCTTTTTATCATGTAAAATAATATAAAATTCCTTTTATATTTGTAATTTTTTAGGGTGAGAAATTGATAAATATTAATATATGAATAATTATACTTGAATTTTCTATATTTAATATTTTTTATGTGTTGTATTTTATGTTTGGAAAGTAATTTTTTATTAGTGGGGTTTTAATCTTTTAACTCATTAATTATAACATTAAATTTATGAAAATTTTATATATTCAATGATAAAAAATTGGAAAATCATTTGGAATCAAAAGGTTCATGATTTCAAATATTTAACTTTTATTATTAATTATTATAAAGGTAACTAAGGTAAATTTTGTTTACCTCATTAAGGTTAAAACACGTAATGCAGGGTTAATGCGTTTGGATCGTGCATTGATTTTTGTAACACATTCCTTTATCTTATAATATGATTGTAGTTCATCCTTTTCTTACCAAATCTAGTATATATAAAATTTTCTACAGTATATCATTGATTATTAAAATTATATTAATTTTTTAAATGTATAAATCTTAAATATCACTCTCGTGATTTTAAAGACTCAAATTGTTCCCTCTAAAGATATAAATAGGATCAGTTTTGTATTAAATGATTATTTTAAATATTAATTAATTTTTTTATCATGGTATTTAATTTTTTATTTTTTGGTGATAAAATAATTACTATAAATATTTATGTAATTCCAACAATTTATTTATTTAACAAATAAAAAAATAACACTAAGAAAATTTCTAGTATTTTTTTATAAATAATTACTGTTTTTTAGAATTTATTAGATAAATATAAATTTATCGGGATGTGTAAATGTTTTATATTTCAATTGAAAATTTTCTTATTTCCATAAATTAAAATTCAAAGCATATTATTTACAAGGAAATCACTAAAATTATATACAAAATATTTTATTTATTTTTTTAAAAACAAGAAAAGTTATTAATCAATGAGAAATGGAAAAAATTATATTGTAAATTTTTTTAAATTTTCCATTTATGAACAAATTTAAAACATTTATATAATATTAAAACCCTATAATTTTAAAAAATCATTACCATGGTTAATATTATAATTAAAAAAGAGGAAAAACAGAAAGATGCGAATTAAAATCACAAAAAATTCAACCTTAAATAACATTGTATTATTAAATGGTGACATTACATGTAATTATTATAATATATGAATTTTTTATTATTATATATTAATATTTACTTCATTATATTTTATTTTTATATGTAATTCTAAGTGTGTCCTTCTTCACCCTTAAAAAAGGACAACCCATCTCTCTTTTCATTACACCATTTTAACCAATGATAATAGAAAAATCCATGGAATTTAATATTACAAACATATATAATCATTTTTTGTATGACACTTTCCTAAAATAACAAATATAGAATCTATATTATGAGATCTAAAAGAGTTTTTTTAGAAGAAGATGTAACCTCCATAAATGGTAACTTTTCTTAATTCTACTTTTACCGCATAAAATTCTTGGTAATTTATAATAAAAAATTAACATCATTATTACATATATTAAGAAATGTTATTTGTAATAATCATAACACATTTATATACACATATTTCAATAAAATGGGTAGAAAAATTATTTCATGTGTGTATGTGTGGGCAACAACATGTACCTAGTGATACAATTCATTTTTCATAACGATATTTAATGGATTGTTATTGTAATGGATTAAATGTTTATATATTATATTAATAAAATAATTAATCTAATGATATTATAAAATCATATCTACCTTCTGACATTAAAATCTATTTGAGATGATAATGTTGGTTCTTCGTACATGTGGGCTACCTTCTTCACTAAATTATATGACTAATTTTTCAATTAAAATTTAGATGGATAGTAATAATGATAAATTTAATTATTGTCTTTGAAATATATTATATAATAATGATTTTTTTTCGTGGTTAATGTCTATTTACATTTTTTTTCTCCATCCTTCTAGAGGTTAAAACATCGTTCATGCATCCATAGGACACATCACATATAATAATGATGTAATATATATATATATTATTGTTAATTATAAATATACATTTAATTAATAATTATTATATGTATGTAATTATTAATGTTTTTTCATATTTTTTAATCATATTCAATTCCCAATGGCTAAAATTACGAAACCAAAACATACATGAAAAATGGGACAGTTATAACTATAAATAATAATTTTAGTAATTAACTATCAATAAATGGGTGACAAAAAAATATAAGTATGTCATAAACATCATTGAATATATGAGTATTATTATGGAAAATATTTATAAAATTCATTTATTTATTATAAAATATATTCAAATAAGTATGAATCATGTGTGAACTGATTTAATAGTTCTTCATCACAACTTTTTCATTGCAATATATTTGATGTAATGCACCTTTTCATGATTAGGACCTATATATAAATTTAATTTGAATAGATATATCATTAATATCATAATTTAATGATATATAATGACTCATGTTATGTTATTATCTCATTGGGTATATAATAAAAATGTTACTAAAGACAGAAGATATTATTCTAGAATCACATCATTATTATGAATTATTTATGTTTATAAAGACACTGATGTAATTATTTTATATTTTTATATTAATAATTTATATTTTTTTATATTTTATTTATTTACATAATTTATATTATTTCATTTAATTTTTCAATCATTATGTACTCATGATATAAAAGTTTTTTTTTGGAAAACTAACATTATTTTTCTACTCGGTCAAAAAAACATTTCTTTTATGTATATTTTTTTGCTAATTTTTTTTAATCCTTGTTTAAAATTTATTCATTACACTATAAATCATATTTTTACCTATGATTTCAATTTTTAAAAACATAATATTAAAATGAATCATTTTATCTTTTTCTGTATGATGCAATTTTTATTTTTTACTAAAACGTTTAAAGAAATCATGGATCCTACACACACATTATGAATGGAATTTTACATCATCTTTACCAATCAATTATTTAATTTTTCTTTTAGATGTTTCAAATATTATTTTTATTAAAATTTCATTGCTTTTTATTCGGTATTTTTTTATAATTTATTTTAAATAGTAAATTGGTATCTCCCAAAAAATTCACATTAACATGATGTTAGGGCATTTATATTCATAAATGTCATCAAATCATTTTCTTAATTATTTTACATTAGAAATATGTTATATTTATTGAATACTTATTCTTTCTCTTGGTGGTTTTTCATCAGTTTTGTTGGGGAATATATTCACATTATTTATGGTATTTTCTTTTATATGTGAATTTATTATTATTCATGAATTATGATTAATATTAATGGTTAATTAATATTTTTAATACATTGGAATTAATATTTAATGTGTGTGGATTAAAATTACCTAGATCTTGATGATTTAGATGGTATTATGTGAAAAATATGTTTAAATTTTTACAAAGGTGTTTCCTATTTATATATGACGTATTAGAACGATGGTTTCATGGATTGTTTTTTATTCCATAGAATAAGGAATTGATGCTATAATTATGTTTTATTAAATATTGAATTCAATAATTGTTAAATAAATAATAGTTTTCAATGTAATTATTTTAATTTTTATAAAATACATGGATAGGTTTCAATTACATATGATTATTTATATGGAAGTATTTGATCATAATTTATTCCAAGAATATTATTAATTATCTTCCTATTATTGATTGAATGTAATTTGTTTTTAGTTGTTAAACATTCCATATTAAATATTCTTTAAATATTCACAATATAATATGTTGTACATAACACTAACTAAGAATCTGATGCCACCCTTTTATATGTTTCTTTTACCCAGGATTCATTAGAGTGTATTATGATTTATGTGATAAGTTATACTAGTGATAACAAAAATAATCTTATGTAAAATATTATTTTGTAAAATATTAATTAACTATATTGTGATATTTTATTATTTATCTAGTTTTCCATGAATATTATACTATTAATTCATTTGGTATGTGTTCACTTCAATCAATTTCCATGTTAGTAATGAATCAACTAGCTCTAGGATTCTATGCTCATGGTCATTAGAAAAATGATACCTTTTATATTATATTGTATCCCAATAGACTAGTGTATTCCCACTATTATAAATAAATTATTCAATCTATAAATGAATATATCCTCTCATAACTAGTTTTAGCACATCATCATTCTCTAATTTGATTCAACTTAATGTAAAAGATTAAATTAACATTTAATGTTGTTAAAAACTAATTTCTACATCCACTCTGTTAGAGGGATTTGTTTCATGTTCATTAATATAATCTACTCACTGGTCTTCTCATATCATCCTTATGGTTCTTCAATATCAAATATTGATTCCATGGAATTTATTAATGTTATAATTTCATAGTTATTGATCTTCATTAAACTGAAAATTCCATAAAATAGTTGTTGTTAAACATCTTATTATTTATATTGAAAAGGGATTATAATATTATTTATTTCTATATCCATTTATCTTTTTTATTTTTGATAGGTTTGTTGGTTATCTCATGTTATTCTTTAATTTTTCAAATTTTCCCTAAAATATTTATATAAATATTTTATATGTACTTATCTTTCTTCGATATTTTTGTATTACATAATATATTATATGATCGAAATAATGTTGTAGATGCTCAATATACAAGACGGGGGGTGAATTGTATACTTTAAAAATTTCTTTGGAACCTGTAATGTTGGGTACGATTAACTATGTTTTCATTAAGCAAAGGAAAGGGATATGTTTAAAAAAAGTTAAACTAAACAAATTCACAACACCTCTAACACCAAATGAAAACATGGAAATAGGAATGAAGTTATAAACTTCAAGTTTTATGTACTTGCTTAAAACTGGAAAGAGATTCCGAAAGTAGGTTCCAGAAATATGTTTCTGGAAATTGAAACATAACTAATGATTACAATATGAGATTATACCTTAAAGTGTATAGAATCTAAATGAAACAGAGTACAAGTAAAGAAGTATAAGAAAGTTATACTTTCCTTACAATTTAAAATGCAGTGGAAACAAACATGTAGTAAAACTACAAGTAACAAGATATAAGTCTTTTAACCCAAAGAGAAGGGTATCCAACAACCTTGGATAAATGTCCCTTGATTTATACTTTCAAGCATGTATGTCTTGCCCACACCAGGGTAAGCCCTCGATACAAAGATCAGAATCTCTGTCTTCATATCCCCGCAAGCCCTCAGCTTCTAGGTAGTTGTCCACCTCTGTCTTCCTCAGCAAAGAAGCCCTCAACTTCAAGGTAGTCGGCACCTCTGTCTTCCTATCCTCGGAAGTCCTTGAATGTAATCACCAACATTCGGAGTTTCACGAAGAAAAAACTGAACGAACGGTTCAGTACGCACAAGTAATGAAATGATTTCTCTCTCTAGAAATCACCTTAGCAGTGTGTGGTCTCTAGACCGATCAACTTCTCTATGTGTGAGCTCTTTCAAATGAGAGCTTATTTATAGGCAAGGTCATCCTCCTTTCCAACGGTCATATTTTCCTTAAAAATCGGAGGGACCTGTACACATGTAACTTAACCAACTATTAGTCTATAACAGAATAGATGACATCATTTTATAACAAAACAAGTGAAATAGAATGTACGACATCGTTTAAAGTCTAACTCAAAAGTTCAGAGTGATGGTTCGGAGTGTAAACAAAATGTCAAAGAGTAGACAAATTATAAAAGTGTGAGAAAAATGAATGTTCGGAGTCTAACCTAAAATAATTTTCGGAGTCTAAATAAATTCGGAGTGTATAAAGAAAATATGATCAGATTCTGTTTGATATGTGAATTTGAAATGAGAATTCGGAATGAGAATTCGTATCCAGAATTCAGAGTAGAACTTTATCATAGTTCATATCCGAAATTCGGAATGAAACTTTATTACAATTCTCATCTGGAATTCAGCCGGAAACGTCATTACAGTTCTCATCCAGAATTCAGAGTGAAAGTTCATTACAGTTCTCATCCAGAATTCGGAACCTAAAACATAATGCTTCATATCAAAGTTTCAAACGATTCCGAGAATATAGAAATGAATCTGAATCATATAACTAAGAAATATATGGATGAAAATATGATAAGGATATTTTTTCTTATAAAAGCAATCTTCCTTATAAAAGAGACTTTTCTTATAAAAGTGATTTTCCTTATGAAAGTGATTTTCCATAAAGATAAGGTGTTTGTGATTTTCAAAACAAGAAGGAATGGAAAAGACATATGGAAAACCTTATTGAGTCAACAATCTCCTCCTTTTTGGAAAGCACAAACATCCTTACGAAAAATAAAGTCTAAGAAGAAAGAAAACATTAAGTCATATATCCCTTTGCTTATGGATGTTGATGAATACGACTAACTCCCCCTTAGGCTTTGAAACTCTAAGGATTGTATTCTAGATTTCTGGAATGATATTTCATTAAGAATAAGAAAGTCGTATTTAATGAAAAACCCCCCCTTAGATAAACTCTTTTAGTGTTATTTTTCTTTCTCACCCTTTTTTGAGATTCTTTTTCCTTTTCAACCTCTATTAGGGTTATTTTCCTTCTCCCCCTTTGTGATTTTCAAAAAGAATTCGAGGGAATGTAAAATATAACAACGTACCTGAAAAATTAGTAACAACAAAAAAAAGAGACGAGCAAGAACAATTTTTATTACGTTTGAAAGTTAAACAACAAGGTAGTTAAGATACAACAAAAGATCGGATTTGTCTATTTTGGATATTTTTCTTTCACCATGAGACCCTTGAGAATAGTCTTTATCTTCTTAATGTCTTTATGGTCTTCCTCAACTTGATTCTCTAACCCAACTATTCTTCCACTTTGAGCTTCAATTTTTTCTTCCTGGGCTTGATGCTTTTCTTCCTGAGCATTCAAGATTTGTTCTTAATTTAATAAATTCTCTTCAAACTCAATCTGATGATCCCTTTCATACTTCTAGTTTTGAGAAACAGAAATCAGCTTCCCATTCAGAACTCGGATTTCTTGAATCCAGAAATTCTTTTCAACTGTCAACTTTTCTTCAAAGGATGAAGTATATTCATTTATCTTCATGTCTTCTGTCTCCAAAACATCGTTAACATTATCTTGGAATTCATCAAACAGCCTCATCTCTTCTACAGGTTTCCTCGACCAACTAGTAATCCTCTTGCAAGATCATTTGTGGGCTTCATAGCCGACAAAGAAAGTTTTGAACTGAGCCCCTATCTCAAAAAATTTGTCCATAACCATGGATACAGAGTCTGTTTTCTGAATCAAAGCTTGTTGGATCATCTGGCATCTTGAATCAATACTTGAAAAAGTCGGAATAGTACCCACCAACTTCTTTAATGACTTAACAAAAAAATCATGCCCCAACGAAGATGACTTCGAATCCGTGATTTTTCTTGGAGAGTTTTCCTATTCAAAATTCTCACCCCTCTTCTTAGAAGAATCACCAACTTCCCTTCTATTTACAACCACTGAGCTCGGGGTATCAACAACAAGTTTCTTTCCCTTGTCCTTTTTCGGAATGGATTGTTGTTCCGGAGTCTTATTATCACTATCAGAAACTTGAACAACATTGTCTTCATCATCATCAACTTTTTGAGCGCCATCCTGTATGTTCTCCATTTGAGAAACATCATGTAGAAGTTGTTCTTCCTCTACATGATAGGCTACTTCTTTTTCTCCTTCCTCCTCATCCTTCCCTGGAGTGACTAACATCAATGATTCAGCTTCTGATGTTCGGAGCGAAAAATGTTCCAAAGGTGTCCCCTTATAATCATCTACTTGCTTCAAAACATCTCAAGTGTCACCACTACCTTCAGCAACTTCTTCTTCTTCTTTGACTTGCTCAATATGCTCTACTTCCTCAACATGCATAGCAACTGCCTCTTCCGGGGCGACAAAGTTTCTTCCGGGAGTCTCAGGTAGAGATTCCAAAGAAAAATATCTTGGAACGGGAATGTTTGCTGAAACCATCTCATTAAACTTCAACAGAGTCTGAGCTACCTCATCTTCAGACATCTTCTTCTTAATCTTCTTTTCTTTCACTTGTTTTTCTAGCTCATCTGTAGTTCTTTCCTTTAAGGCCTTAGCCTCCGTAGGATCCAAGCCAAACTGAGGCTCCCCTTGCACTCTCTTGTCTTTGATTTCCCTCCATTTAGCAACTACTTCATCTGGGTAAGCTTTCTTCTTCTTCGGTTTTGGAGGTGCAGAATGATTTTCCCTAGATTTGGGATTCGCTGCTTCAACTTCAACTTCGTTCAACTTTTTCTTCCTTACTGGTTTAGAGGATTCAGGTTCACCATCTTTCAGAACCACTTCTTCTTGAATAGGTATATCAATAAACTGACCAGTCTTCTTGTCGAAGGCTACATCCATCCTTTTGAGAGTTCCATCACTCACCAACATAATCTTGCAAACTCTTGGCTTAGACATGCAAGCCTCATTGAAGGAATCAAGGAACCGAATTGTCAACTTTGAGAGGATTGTTGGATACATTATGATATGAGCTCTCAGATTCCATTTCATAACATTCTCAAGAGTAATAAGAATGTGTTTCATCTGGTTAAAATTCCTTAGATTTATCAAAAAATATAGAATATAAATCTCACTCTTCTTTAGACTATCTTTGTCACCCTTTATCGGTATGATAAAGCCTTGTACCCATATTTCTAGAATCTGAAATTTTGTAGACAGAGTAGCAATCTTCGGAGCCTTGCCATCTGAGAGTCCGAGAGTTTCCAATGCATTTTCCTTGTCGAAGCTTCCCTTTGAATCCGGAAACACATGAGAGATGAACTCGGATTCTCTTTCATAGGTCAGCCCTACCAAGCTAGCTGTCTTGACATAAGAAAGCTTAGAAGTATTTCCATAAGACTTAAATGACAACTTCTCCCTACCATCTTCCTTAATGAAAAAAACATTCTCATAGAAATCTATAAGAAAATCTAAAAAAACTTCATCTTGATTCACAAGCTTAGACACAGTAACATCTTTCCATCCATTAATATTTATGTTCTTAGATATAAGAGAATCATACTTGTTGATGAAATCAGGATGAACCAACCTTTCTCTATATACTAACCACTTCGAAATCTACTTAGAGGAAGACATGTCTTGAGAGGCTACTTCCACAGACATTCGGATCTGAAGACCTCTGAGAAGTTCCGAACGGAGAAAGCTGATGTTCGGAACGACTTTAAAACGGAGTGGCAGAGCTTAAGGATGCTGGAGCTTGAAAACCGATGTGGGACAACCATTTGGGGTCCCCTTTATATAGGCAACGAGAAGACGGTTCAACTTCATCAGTTGATCGAATGGTTGTGACAATATGAGGTCAGATCTAACGGTTGAAAACCAATTCTCAAGAAAACATGAATCCGATCTTTTGAGGTTTTTATTAAAACAAAAATTTAAGAAAACTATAATCTGAAAACAAAATATAAGAAAATCCCAGCAAGTAAAGTATGATTACGAAAACTTGAGTAAGCAAATCATACCTTTAGGATTGGCTATGGAGAATTATTCGTAATGGGTAATATTATTTTTGAAAAATAAAAGCTCATTAGGAAAGTCTCGGTATGAAAATCTCATTACGGAAACACCAGTATAAAATTGTCTATTTCGGAAGTTTTCAATACAAAAAATTTCATTCCAGAAGTTTTCTATACGAAAATATCCAATCTTGAAAATTTCAGCTCCGGAAATTCACATTCGAGAATATTAGTTCTGAAAAGTTTGAAAAACTAACATTGAAAAAAATTTAGTTACACTAACAATAAAATGTACTCCCTCTATGAAAACAAGTTTATTACTGTAAGGAGACATGTTCAACATAAAGATAATTAAGAAATATTACCTTACGATTATCATTCCTATCTTCTGTTTAATGTATTCAAATATATTAGAAGGAAAATATTTTGTGATAATATCAACAAGTTGATCTTGCGATCCGATAAACTGAAGAATGATATCTTTTTTTTTGTGTGATCCATACGAAATTGATGGCTAATATCTATGTTCTTTGAACGAGAGTGATGTGCATGGTTCTTACTAAGGGAAATGGCACTTGTGTTATCACACAAAATTTTAGTTTTATTAAATCTCAAGCCATAGTCTGTGAGTGTGTGTTGCATCCACAACACTTGAGCAAAACAACTTACAACTGCTACATATTCGGCTTCAACATTGGAGAGTGCTACAGAATGTTGCTTCTTGCAGGACAAAGAATCTAATGAATCTCATAAGAAATAGAAATTTCCGGATGTACTCTTTATATCCATTCTACATCCACCAATGTCAGCATCAGAAAATATTTTTAGAACAAAATCATTTCCAGATGTATAAAATAATCCTAGATCCATGGTTCCCTTAAGGTAGAGAAAAATTATTTTTACTGCCTTTAAGTGATATTCCTTAGGATTGGATTGATATCTTGCACATAAGCATACTGAGAACATTATGTCTGGTTTAATAGCTGTTAAGTAAAGTAAACTTCCTATCATAAATCTAAAAGATGTTTGATCTACTGGTTTCCCAGCTTCATCAAGATCTAAAGAGTTTGAGGTACCAATAGGAGTACTTATACTCATAGTGTTGTCATAACAATACTTTTTATGAAGATCATTAATATACTTATTTTGAGATATGTAGGTTCCTTCTGGATTTTTGACAAATTTGAAAACCATGGAAAAATGTTAACTCAACCATCATACTAATTTCAATCTCAGATTTCATTAGAATTGCAAAAGAGTCGGGTAAAGATTGCTGAGTTGAACCAAATATGATGTCATCAACATAAATTTTAACAATCAAAACATTTTTCTTATCTTTTTTTATAAAAAGGGTTGGGTATGCATTTCCCTTAACATAGTTATATTGAAGCAAAAATCCAGTGAGTCTATCATACCATGATCGCGGGGCTTTTTAAGGCCATACAGAGATTTAGTAAGTCTAAAAACATGATCAGGATGTTTTGAATCATCAATCCTAGGAGGTTGTTCAACAAAAACATCCTCTTGGACATAACCATTTTGAAAAGCACATTTCACATCCATCTGAAAAAGTTTAAAATTAAAGAATTCTGCAACGGAAAGTATAATACAGATAGATTCAAGTCTAGATACAGGAGAATAGGTTTCTAAGGTTACAGTGACCTAGTCTTCTATGCCAAAACCAAGAATGATCTTCCATTGCACTTAGGCAAGGTAAATATTGGCTTTTGAGGTCATCTAAATTTAAGGTGTAAACATTCTCATGCCTATTGGCTGAGATAATAAATTCTTCCTTGGAATTGTGAACTAAGCACTTATCATTCCAAAAAATAAAAAGGTAACCTTCATCACATAACTGACTTATGCTAATGAGGTTGTGCATAAGACCTTTAACAAAAAGAACATTTGAAATCAATGTTTTTCCTAAAATAACAATATTACCAAGACCAACAATCTCTCCCTTAGCATTGTCTCCGAAAATTACCTTTCCTCGTTTCATTTTGATAATCTTTTAAAAATAGCTTTTGTTACCAGTCATGTGCCAGGAAGATCCACTATCCATGTACCATGTATTGTTGTTGTACTCTCTTTATTTTCCAAAAATCAAGAAGAGAATTAGACTTTCGGAATCCAAACTTTTTTGGATCTGAGATTTACAGATAACAAAATTTTTGGTACCCACATCTTCTTAGAGAAATAAGCATTGTGAAATCCTATAGATTGGGTTTTGTTTAAGGAAAAATTATTTGCCTAGTGACCACCACATTGTATCTTAGTAAAAAATGGGGCACTTTGAGGAACAAAATAATTGTTACTAAAAAATTGGATTTGCATGGGTATGACCAAATCCAGATTTATTTCTTAATGGTCATTTTTGGGAATACATTTTATCAAAATTTTCCTTACCATGGGTAAAGTTTGATAAACACTTATTTAAGGAAAAATATCGGACTTGAGTTTTATAACCAAGTTTTTATCCTCAAAAGCATTAGTTTTTGAACAAGATCTAGGCTCGAAATAATTTTTCTTAGAAATTACTTTTTCTAACTCTTTAGAAAGTTTGTTCTTCTCAGAACATACTTTCTCAAGATTTTTTGAAATATTTATAAAATCATCATTTTCCTATCAAGATCTTTAGAAAGATCTGATATCTCTTTCATATGAATAGAATTTCTAAAGTTTGCCTTATCAGGTTTCTATTTGAGTTTAGAGTTCTCAATCTCAAGAAGTTCAGCAAACCTAGAAACTTCTTCATAAGTAGGTAAAGTATTTTCTTCATCAGAAGATGATTCTTCATCAGAAGAGTTATAATACATACTATCATTAGAATTTACAAAAAAAATTGGTCAATGATTCAGAATTTCGTACCTTATCCATAAAGAAATGATTGTCAATAGGTAATCTGGGTATAAGACCAAGATTCTTCTGTCCTGAAGATTCATAATCAAAAGATCCATCTGAAGAATCACCACCACTGGCACTCCAGGTATCACTAGCTTTCATATCCTTCATAGCTTTGGCTTTATAATACTTCTTTCTGTTCCTATCTGAATTCCTTTCTTTCCTTTCTTTCTTTTTTAGAAAAGGGAAATATGGTCTAATATGTCCAGCTCTCTTGAATTCATAACATTTAACTTCTCCATCATTCATATCTTTCATTTCATTTTTCTTATACTTGGATTGGAAATTTATCTGACCAGCTATCTTGTTCATCCTTCGAGAAAGATTTTCTAATTCATTTTCAGATCCTTCACACTCACTAGATTCAGATTGAATAACCATCATCTTAGACTTGGATCTGTTTACTCTCTCAGGAGTCTTAGCTTTCATATGATTTGATGTTGTTGTAAAATCAACAGTACCATTCCCATTCATCATTTTGATGTTGTCAGCATCTCTCTTCATTCTAGTTTCATGTTGGAGAAGAGTTCCAAATAACTCATCAAGAGAAATTTGAGTGAACTTCCTGTTCTCATCTATAGAATTTCTTTTTGATTACCACTCATTGAGCATGATATCAATTATCTTATCAACAAGTACTTCATCATCTAACCCTTTTTCTCCAATAGACTATAAACTATTTACTATATTCATGACCCTCGATTGAACTTTACATAATGGTTCACCATAAAGAAAATTGAAGCCATGATATTCAGCTCTAAGCATAGCTCTCCTAGTCTCAATCACTATAGAAGTTCCAAAGTGTGTAACCTATAACTTCTTTCAGATACAATTATCTTCTTCACAAGAAGAAATTTGGATATATATATTTCTAGGCATTGAACAATGTATGGTATTGCGTACCTTATAGTTGAGTTGATACTCTTGTTTTTCCTGGTTAGTAAAAGTTCTAACTTCTTTGTCAGGAATTTTATAATCTCCAGTAAGCATAACGAAGTAGTCCACTCCAGTATTGATAACAAAATTCTTCATTCGATCTCTCCAGTACTCATAATCATTACCATCAAAGATTGATGGTCTTGTAGGATTTATATTATCAATGGAACCAATATTAATTCATGTCATAATTAAAAACCTTTGGGACACAAACATGTTAGCAGAAAAAGTTCATAATAACAATGTTCGGAATGAAAAAATTCAGAATTACAATGTTCGGAATGAGAAAGTGAGAAAGAAAAACTTATACATGAGTACAAGTATTTCAGAGACCTCCTCTAATACCAATTGTAGGATCGAAATAATGTTGTAGATGCTCAATATACAAGAGGGGGGTGAATTGTATACTTTAAAAATTCTTTTGGAACCATTAATGTTGGTTATGATTAACTATGTTTTCCTTAAGAAAATGAACGGGCTAACTTTAACAAAGTTAAACTATGAAAATTAACAACACCTCTAACACCAAATGAAAACGTGGAAAGAGGAATTAAGTTATAACCTTCAAGTCCTATGTACTTGCTTAAAACTGGAAAGATATTCCGAAAGTAGGTTCTGGAAATATGGTTCCGGAAATTGAAACATAACTAAAGATTACAATATGAGATTCTACCTTAAAGCGTATAGAATCTATATGAAACACAGTACAAGTAAAGAAGTATAAGAAAGTTATACTTTCCATACAATCTAAAATGAAGCGGAAACAAAAAAGTAGTAAAACTACAAGAAACAAGATATAAGTCTTTTAACCCAAAGAGAAGAGTATCCAACAACCTTGGATAAAGGTCCCTTGATTTATACTTTCAAGAAAGTCTGTCTTACCCACACCAGGGTAATCCCTAGATATGATGATTGGACTCTCTGTCTTGCTATCCCCACAAGCCCTCAACTTCAAGGTAGTTGGCCACCTCTTTCTTCCTCAGCAAGGAAGCCCTCAACATCAAGGTAGTCGGCACCTCTGTCTTCCAATCCCCGAAATTCCTTGAATGTAATCACAATCATTCGGAGTCGCACGAAGCAAAAATTGAATGTGCGGTTCAGTAAGCACAAGGCATGAAAATATTTCTCTCTCTATAAATCACCTTAGTAGTGTGTGGTCTCTAGATAAATCAACTTCTCTATGTGCGATCTCTTTCAAATGAGCTCTTATTTATAGGCAAGGTCATCCTCCTTTCCAACAGTCATATTTTCCTTAAAAATCGGAGGGACCTGTACACGTGTAACTTATCCAATGGTTAGTTTATAACAGAATAGACGACATCATTTTATAACAAAACAAGTGAAACAGAATGTACGACATTGTTTAAAGTCTAACTCAAAAGTTCGGAGTGAAGGTTCGGAGTGTAAAAAAAATGTCAAAGAGTAGACAAATTATAAAAGCGTAAGCAAAATTAAAGTTCGGAGGCTAACCAAAAATAATTTCCAGAGTCTAAATAAATTCGGAGTGTATAAATCAAAGATGATCAGATTCTGTTTAATAGGTGAATTCAGAATGAAAATTCAGAATGAGAATTTCTATCCAAAATTTGAAGTAGAACTTTATCAGAGTTCGTATTCGGAATTCGGAATGAAACTTCATTACAGTTCTCATCTGGAATTTGGAGTGAAACTTCATTACAATTCTCATCCAGAATTTGGAGTGAATGTTCATTACAGTTCTTATCCAGAATTTGGAACCAAAAACAGAATGCTTCAAATCAAAGTTTCAAATGATTCCAAGAATATAGAAATGAATCCGAATCTTATACTTAAGAAATATATGGATTAAAATATGATAAGGATAATTTTTCTTATAAAAGCGATCTTCCTTATAAAAGTGACTTTTCTTGTAAATGTGATTTTCCTTATAAAAGATATTTTCCTTAAAGATAAGGTGTTTGTGATTTTCAAAACATGAAGGAATGGAAAAGTCATAAGGAAAACCTTATTGACTCAACATATATTTCATATGTAATGATATAAAAAATATATAATATACTATTATGGTGACCCTATATATAATTTACATAAATCAATCAACTAGTTTATTTTATAATTATATCTTCTTATTTTAATCATTTTTTATATTTGTGTGCCCCCATTAATTTTTTCCAACATATCAATCTCAAGTGTTACACTATGAATTACAAATATATTTTATTCTCAATTTATCGATACTAAATTAATACTCCATTTATCTACAGCATTGGGATCTTGTCCACTCATCTAAAATTATATCACAAGTAACCAAAAATAAATGTATCATTAATTTTTTTAGAAAACTTTTATGTCGATACATTATATGATGTTGATCATTCATCCATAAAACCAGTGCTTCTAAAATATATTCTATAATATTTTGCATCAATATTTAAAATTATAATAGTATCATATCATTATATTATCATTCCCTTCTATAATGAAAACACTTATTATGATATTTAATTCCCTAGATATTTAGTTCTAAAATAATCTCCTTTTTATTTTTGGATTCATATATTCTAGAAGATCCACTTTTTTTTCATTTAATTCAAAAAAAACACATTCAAAATTTAATATCCATTAAACCATCATGATGAATATCTTATAAGTTTTATGTATAATTAACAACCACTTAATGATATTTGTATAATTATATATCCTCTCAGAAGTCATCTGGTTTAACAACATTTTGAAAATATATAATTTTCATAGAGTTTTCTAACATTAAATTTGTTAGCAATATATAAATATTTTAAAAGTTTAAAAATCCATAAAACATATATATAGTTTATATTTCATCCATAAGACATTAATTTTATTAATTTTTCTTATATTTAGTAACTAGGTTATAATGTTTTCACAACCTCATTAAATATAAAAATTTTCATCTTCAAATGACTGTTACGTAGATGACTTTTCCAAAATTCAAGAAAATAGATTATTATCACCAATTGTGTGATAATAAATATAAATTTAGTTATCAACCATACATCATTTGCAATGATCGATATAAAATTTTATTTTTACCAATATGTTAATCGTAGAGTGAAAACTACTATTTTAAAGCCTGTGTGATATTTATATATATTGAGATCATCATGAAAAAAAATTTGGATGATCCACATAAATTGTCCAATTAAGAATATGATCTATTTTTTAATTCATAATGTCTCTAAAATTATATTTACAATGTGAATATTATCCATTCACGGTTCATATCAAATCTTACAATGAAATATTATTTTTATTTTCAGTGTCTCTAGTGATGAAATTAATCTCGCAATGGTTTTATCCATAGTAATATAATTATAATAAGATATGTTATTTTCTCTTTAAAGTAAAAAATTCATGAATTTGTTAAATAATATTACATTCAGACAAAATAATATCCGAAAATCCCAGACCTCATCATGTAACCTAAAAAAAATCAAATAATTTTGGGATAATAAAAATATTTCCAAACTACTAACAAAATCACGTAATGATACTTTATTAAATTTTAATATTCAATTATAATAATTTTAATATATAATATCTTCCTTTAAATTTAAATATTCATAGTTTATTCTTCAATCCCTTATCTAATTTTTTTTCACCGATTCCACTAGACATCATGTTCACTTTTACATGGATGGGATTTAGGTAATTTGACTTGTCAATACATTAAATTTCAATACATAATATTTTTATTTAATAAAATTTTCACAATGTTTTCAGTGGTATGTACAGCATTAATCTCTATTAATGATCATTTGTAACATATTTTAGATAGTACTACACTAATCCAATTATCACATATCAATTCAATTTACAATCCATCTAAAAATCCATAAATATAATATAGAAACAATTTTTTATCTCTCTAGTCATGTTTTAAATGGTAATAGGAACTCAAATTACATTAAACATCATATTGTGGGTAACATCAAAATTTTCCTAATTGGGAGGATTCAACCTATATCATGTAATTTTGTAACACACATATTAACATTATATAAAATTTATTTCTTAAAACCAACCCAATTAATAGCCTTGAGAACAATATTAACCCAATTAATTTTTTTATCTTTTTCTGTAAATGATATTCATATTATCATGCCAATATATTCTATAAGATTTTGTCATTTATCCCATTTTATATCATTTTACCCCTCTCATGATAAATTATTATTAGTGATAAGGGAATAAGGTCTTCGTAACCATTAATGACACAAATTTTTACATGCATGTTATTCAAATCTATATAACATCAATAAGTTATACATCCAAACTTATTTTTTAATACAATGTTATTGATAATCATTTTTATAAAATAACTAATTTTTTTGAGATAATAATCTCAGAATATTATACATAGAAATATGGAATTATCCAGTTAACAATATATCAATGAATTTTAATAAAAATTTTGAAAAACAAAGTCGCCTATTTAGATTTTATTTTACTTTTAATTAAAACTATAATTCGATAATGTCATGAACTAACTGACTAGATTTCACCTAGATTAATATAAACCCCGTGTGACACCCATGTCCACCAATAATTGGCTAAGGGATAATAAGAGAAATCAATTAAGAATCTCAATTAAATGAGATTCATTATTCTAATATAGTTTCACACACACACACACACATTTACAATCCCTTATAATATAGAAACATAAATCATCCGTACCCTAAATGCATTCACAACCAGTAACCCGGAACAATGTTCAAATGGTAGTATAACAAAATCAGTAATTTGGAAATATATACGACCATAAAATTTCCAATATAACATTAGCAGATGAAAATAAATAGAAGGATACCCAAATGTAACTATTGGATCCATTATAGGTCTTTATAAAAAAACTAAGATCCATATAGGAATGTTCCAACAAAAATACAAATAACTATTGTCTTTATAATACATCACATGTTCATGTAGATCCCATGAAGTGGTTTGTATAAACATACCTAGTATGAAACACTGAAATAAAAAAACATAACCATTCAAAGGAACAATTATCTTCTCAACATGAATAAATTATAATCAAAATACAATAAATTATCCAATATAATAATATAGATATTGTCAATGGTAGATATAAATTCTAAATCTAAGGTCTTGACATCACTTCCATACTAGGGTTCAAATTGAGGATCCTGATGCAATGGTCATAATTATTAAATCACTCAATAATATTTTCTAACACTAATGAAGTTTATTTGAGAAGAAATTATCACCAAGCCTCTCCATGAAGAGGTGAAATAAAACTGATAGTGATCATATTATATACATCATCTCCCATACTATATATTTTCAAAATACAACATTTTAAAATAGGGGTTCAAACCCAGGGCATATGGTTTTCCCCTAACTGTACCTAGAATAGTACTTATTGGAAGAGGATCACACAATAAGAATGTTGGAAATGGAAATCCTAACCCATAATAGGGATTAAATGATAAAAAATCATATATTAGGACACACCGAGGGATTCATAATTCTATCCATGAAAAATATAATAGACGGGATTACATCATATTCTCTATTGTTGATTCCTTATTGTACCCTCATAGGGATGGACCATAGGAATTGAACCATACTTAATTTTTCTATGGTAAATTTTCTATTCTCATATTGAAAATGTTTGGAAGATATCAAGTGTCATAACATGGAATTGAAAATTTATATGGAATTTTCCATGGGGTACATGATGTGTATCTCTTAGTCAGTCAATGTATATATCTTTCCAACTCAAAAGAATTTTCTTCTTCCATTTCCAATGTGTGTTATTTTATGATAAGAAAAATGTATATAATGGATACAACTCATCATTTATTGTCTTTGAATTTCATATATACTTTGTATATGCTTATTTACATGGTTCGTTATCATATATCCTGTTCTTGTTTGATTACTATCCAAAGAACACATGGTGTACTCTTTATCACATGGTTTGTATGGGATCCTGGAGGAACATGAAATGTGGAATCTTCCCATAGAATATCACATTATTATTTAGTCATTATTTACCCCCAACATACATGAATGTAATTCCACATGACCTCTTAGGTGTATAGTCTTTATACATGAAGTGTTTCCTAGTTAAGTGTCACATGAATTGTGAGAGGCCTAATGAGTGTATGATATTTAACCCCATAAGAAATTTTAATTGGAGTCAAAAATATTTTTAAATATAATGTGTTCATCACCATTAATTTCATGAAAAATAGGATCTTATTGAAAACCTGACCTATTCATATTTCTCTAAGATAATTCATCTACAATATTAATATCTCCTGGTAAATTCATTCATAACTCCCATAATGGAGTTTACAAACATCAATGGCTTGTTTGTAGTAAGATTATGGATGATAATCACCATAAAATATCAATGGAATTTCATCTTGAATCTCCTTGTGTTCCTATTAATGGTAACACCATAACTTACACCAACAATATAATTTAATGTCCACCAGTTCCTGAAATCAGATAACCATTTATCTTAGAGCACAATCTTTATAGTTATCCAATCAATCCAGCTTTTGGATGAAATATTTTTGAATCCATAATAAATGTACATTTTTCATCAACACATAAATTTCATGTCACCATGTACCCAAAAAAATACATAACCATGAACCTTATTTCCATAGTATGTATACATAATGATTTTTCCTCATTGGTATCATCAAATATTGTGGAAATAAGAAAAAGATGTTGAACATTAAAAACTGAGGTGGAATGGTATAAGGAAGAATGTCAGCATCAAAGGAAAATTTTATTTTCACATCATCATTATAATATATATATTTGTTTATTATCAAAGTAGAATGAACCCTTGTGAAGAAATAATCAAAATTCATTATATGAGAATTGAATGAATACATTGGAAAATGATATAAAGATCAACCTATGAATTATTTTGGGAAGGACTAATTCGTTTTTATCATAATTATGAAATATGGTTAAAAGTATATGAAACTAATACCCAACATTTTGTTTGTATGTACAAATTATTATGAATATTCTTTATTCAATTTTTGGTGATATCCAATATATCATTATTTGGCATTGAACCACTTGGTACCCAATCATCAATCCAATCAACATTTCCCAACACACTCCCCACTCAAGCACTTCACCTAGTCTCTAAACATGAAATCTCAATCATCTCATTATAACAATTATTATAAGGATAATATTATTGAAGTCCCCATAAAATTGTTTTAAAATAGGATGAATTTATTTTGTTTTTATAAAAAGAAATATATTAACAAATTATCAATTAATTTATTAATCTACCATTGGACTCTCTCAGAAATGATTGTTGTACAAAATATTATTGAAAACAACTGTTGTCAAACATGGATTTTGGCTTTATAGTAGATCATATATTTCTTATATGAATCATTGTTTCTGTTTTATTGAAATATTTAAGAATAACTATAGAAGCATCATATAGTATAATAATTATTGGTAATTTATTTTCACACAATCCTTCCATGAGATGAATTTGTGCACTGAATTTGTGCCCAACTATATAAATTATATTTATAATATTTGAAGGTGAAAGAAATAAATTTTGGATTCAATTTAGTCTATTTAACATCAATGGTTTTCTTCCAAAAATAAACAAATATACTCTGATAAGCCAGGTCTCTTAGCTTGTATATAGGTTTCCCACTTATGTGAGCTCTCATAGAGTTTCCCATTATACCAATAAGAATTCATCCATTGAAAATAATTTCCCATAAGGTGTTATCTCCTATAATATATATAATTCCATTGAGATCATTAATTACGTAACTCCAACATCAATCGCTATCTCTCCCTAGTCAACAACATGAAACGATTTTTTTCACCTATCCCATTAATAATAATACAAATATTACACCATATACCTAGTATAAATTAAATGATATGACTAAGAAGTATTCAACCACCCTAATGTAAGTCACTAACCAGAAAAATTTGATGAAAAATATATATATTTTTCTACCTAGAATATATCTATAATCCTTATTTATGTGAGACCTTTTAGAACATGTGTTTTTTCTCATCAACGCCAGAATGAATCATATTTAAGTTTGTATAGGACTCCTTATGTAAGAACCATTCCTCTTATACCCCAAGATGAACTAAATCTTTTCCAACCATTTCTCAAACAAACATGATGTATATAATCAGTTATCCCATTATTCAAACGAGTACAATACTGACATAAATATTATCTCATACATGGACCCAAATGTTGCATCACAAATATTATTGTGGTAACTCTTTTGACAGACAATCTAAACTGATAGTAGATGACCCATCTTTCTATAGTAAAAATGAACATAAAAAACATAATCACACTTTGTAAAACCTAAGTGTTCCTATTTAAATATCCATATATATGAGGTACAATCACAGTGGTCAAAGAAGATTGAGTCCCAAAGCCTTATATAAACCATTCCATAATCATTATATAATGGGTTTATAATGATGTGAAATGAAATATTAAAAAATTCCATTAATATTGAATATAAAATTCATAACAAATCATCCCTAACTATATTATAAAATAAACTCTTATATTTCTATGAAGTGGTCCAAAATTGTGAATCAATCATTGAACACTAAGGCAACATCATGACCTCTCACTGATCATGGAATCCACCTCATGAAAATACCAAAAATAAAATTCCATTTGATACACTATATATGATGTAACATCCCAAGTAAGTAATGAATTATGGATTTTCATATCTATGTCTATTTATTAATTAGATAGAGTTTTAGAGGCTTAAAATTAGAAAAAATCTAATCTCAAGCATATAATACACTAATATTTTTAAAAGATTGTTTTTTTGCCTTTTGATGGAAACCCCTTTTTAAATATATCTTTTGAAAATTTTATAAGAAATATTTTTCAAAATAAACATATAATTGAGTATTGGAGAATTTAAATTTACATTGGATAAATTTATGGTATTTTTCTGACAATGTTCATTTTTAATGAATACTAAAAAATACAGCATTTTAATTCAAAACTACTTTTTCATCTAATTTAATTATATGGAAACATTATCATTTTAATCGGTGTCTAAATATAATATATTTTGACCCTTTAATCCAATGGTGATCATTTTAATTCATTTCACTTTGAAATTGGACATAAAAAATTGTCAAACTTTTGATAGATATTGTTTCTAAAAAACCCGCTATTTGTTTTGACAGCAAGAATTATTTATAAATTAATTACTAAAATTTCTGTGTTTTGAATTTGGTAAAATGGAATCCATATTTGGAATGAGAAGGTCTATATTATTTAATTATGACTCTTTTGTTTTTGGACATTATGAATAATAACTACGGTAATTATCATTAATTATTGTGATTAATTAGTAATCAGGTAGTCAAGGGTAATAAAATAATATCATTAAAATATAAAATGACCCCAAAATGTGTCCTAATTCTACTAGTTGTCTCATGGCCGACCATGGAATTCCTTCTACCAAACGTCTGGACCCCATGGAATCACTTTTGAGTGATAGTGACATTTTATTATATTAGTATTTTTAAAAGGAATGTATAACCAAAGTATGTATCACCCAAGTAAACCAATTTTAGTGTGTCTGGGTAAATGATATCGTAGAATATAAATAGTCATTGGAAAGAAAAAAATATTTCATACATCATTATATTTTTTTATAATTTTTAGACATTAAATAAATTAATAATTTTTATGACACCATGATGATGCAGCGATTACCTCATTAATGAATGATTTAAATAAAATGAAAAGATAATGTAAAATCTAAGACATAAACATGTCAATGACCTATTTTATGGGTGTATTTCTAACCCTTATCACCTTAATATCGTAATATATAATTGTGGGACCTTTAAAATCCGTAACTCATTATATAATAAAGTAATATTTCATGACATTCCAATAGTTCCCCTCCAACATCTTATAAAAGGCCCCAACCTCTACCATCATAACCACACCTCTCAAGCCATTGGATCGGCCACACTCTGCACATTTTATCTCAACACATCACTCTCTTAATCCAAGAATCCTTACCTTAAGCAGAAATATTTTCAAGAAACCCTTTAGGTTCAAAACAATAGAAGTTACTCGATTTAAAGGTAAAGTCTTCTCTAATGTTCTTTTGTTTTATTTTTCTTCTCCAACCCCCTAAAATAGTTTTATTCTTTTTTTGTAACAACACAATTATATTAAATATTCTAGGAATTTTTTATTGGAATTATTTGATTTAAACTACCACACACCTCCGTCTAATGGTTAAATAACATACTGTTTCTGTGGTTGACGAATATATGCTTCACGAAATGATGATTGTTCCATCTTCTTTTAAAACCTTTAATGGTGGCCATTAAGATGTCACTATATTTATATATGATATATATTATGTTTATATTTTCATTATGATTCTGTATTTTTTCATTTATGGCATTCCTTTATGGTTTCCAATATGGGTAAACGTTATATCTTCATTTTAGGAAGTGCGGACTACCGCCCCCTCAAAGTTATTTGATTCGTTAATGCCATATGTGGGATGTATAAAGGTAATAGTTTATGATGTTATATATGATATTATAATGGAAATATAATATACAATTTTATCATTATGATTTCATTCCATTAAATATGTCATATAAGTGAAAGTAGCGTTCATGCATACATACGGCTTACCGTCTCCATGAACGGTGCATTTCTTTTCTTATCTCTAAATGTTATGTAACATTATAAATTTATATATATACTGGATATATATTATATATATGATATCTACATCATTAATATAATTATGGATATAATTGATATTTTACCACATGAACAACTTTTAATTATAAGAAGTTTATTTTTGTCTCAAGTACCAAAGATCAAAAAATGACCGTTATTTACTTAAATAATTACATAATGTTCACAACATCGTAATAAGTGATATAAAAGGAATAATGAAATTTAAAAAGATTCTCAATAAAGCATAAATTAACTCTAGTTTATTATTCAGGAGATTAAAGAACGATCGAGTCAAGTCAGACACGAGGTATGGGACTTCGTCTCAATCTCATTTCATTGAGGCATATTTTGTTTTATACACAAAATTCATTTTTACGATGTATAAAACCCTTTTAATTTTACTTTTATTCAAAAGGAAACTTTTACAAACGAAGCGTTTTACTAAATGACAAAAGGGAATGTTTTTGTTGTACGTATGCGGTGACAACGACTTCTCCACTGTTGTGACCATTATTTGAGTTTCAGATTCCTCTACGGGCCATAATGTTTTTTTAAAATGAAAAATAAATACCATGTTTTAACTTTCTTTTATTTTTTATTGAAAATGGTTTTGATAATGTTTTAATTATATCAATGTGTTGTATTGATATCTTGTTATTGAAATATAGAAATGTTATGTTTCCTTTATGCATGGTTTATGTGATACGATTATGTTATGGTTCTTGGACATTGTTTATCAAGACGGGTGGTTCCATGATAAACTAAGGGAAGGTGAGTAGAATATTTCTCTCCAATGCATTGGGTAATTCAAAAAAGTTATATTCTATTTTCTCTATGAAGATATTTAGGGAATATACTGTGATGGGTATTCCAAACGTAACAATGAGGGTTACTTGCTACGTAAGACTGTTATGAAAGTATCATGTTACCTTTATGTATTATTTTTTCTATGAGTTATTCATATATCTTATTATTTAATGAGGTATGATAAAGTGAATAAGTTTTAGGAGTAATGTATGATTTTATTAATTCTTATGTATACATGGACTAATGTTTTCATTCCGTAATGTTATATCCCTTACTGAGCTTTCTATGGTATCCCATGTTTTTGAAATGTTTTTCACAGGTCAAGGGAAAGGTACATGATGTTATGATAGTATTGAGGATGTGTCAAGAAAGAATCCTTGTTTTATTTTAAATATGTCTCCTTTGATGGGAAAAAAGAATATTGTCTTTTATATAACCACCATGATCAAAAGTGGAAGGTAATTCATGTTTTATGATCTACTTATCTAAAATTATGAACCTGAAAAGATCCTCAATGTGTATTCATGAAATAACTCAAGATTAAGTAATGTTTAAGGATGGGGCCTTATAGTTTGTATCAAAGGGATGTTTATATTACTTTAGGATATATAATTCTATTACATGATTATCCAAAAATATTTTTTTTATTGTCAAATTGAAATGATATAGAATTTGAAGATTACCATGTTGATTCATCTAAGTCATGTTTCTTCAGAATGGTTTTCCGCAGAGGAAAAAGGGAAGCAGTGATTGGAAGGCATACAAAATGAAATGACCTTCCAAATTAGCATCCTGAGATCATCAGAATTAGAAATGAACCGTTTTTTGCAGTAATGGCACAGTTGACTCCAGTGATAAATGGTGGTGGTATTCATGCATGAGATCAGTCAGATCAACCACAGAGAAACATATCAATGGTGGAAAATTTCATGAGGCAACATCCCCCACCATTCATTGGATCATCTAAACATGTTCTAGCTGAAGGGTGGATTAAATCCCTGGAGAAGATTTTCGATGTCATGGGGTGCTCATACAATCAAAAGGTTAGTCTTGCGGTTTACCGTTTGGAGGGTGAAGCAGATCAGTGGTGGTCGATGGTAAAAAATAACAGGGATGCTGATGAGATTGTTGCTCTTGACTGGGATGAATTCAATGGTATATTTTTTCACAAATATTTTCCTAAGGCTGTTCGACATAGAATGGAAAAACAATTCTTGTAATTGAGGCAAGAGGAAAACTCAGTGGCTGCTTATGAAGAAAGGTTCACTCGATTGGAAAGGTATGCTCCTAATTTTATCCGAGAACTTGATAGTAAAATAAATCTTTTTTACTCAGAATTAATGCCAAAAAATACAAGGGCTTTAGCTTCTCGTGAGTTCAAAAGTTATGAAAAAATTGTTCAATGTGATGAGGAGGTAGAAATGGAGTTTTCTGATGATCAAGTGTTCTAAAACAACCAAAAGAGGAAGAGACCGAGGTGGTAGGAGAAAGGGAAGAATCCTTCAAAAAGGTATGATGGTAAGAAAACTATGTTTTTAGTTTTTGATAAGTGTGGAAAAAAGGATGTTGGGGAATGACATTTGAATTCTAGAAAGTTCTACCTTTGTGGTAAGATGGGACATAAGGCTCGTGATTGCACTGAAAAAGATCATGGTGATGGTAAGACCAAATTTGATTTATAGTTAGTGAAATTTTTCAAGTGAAATGAGATGGGTCATTATACAAATTAGTGTTCAAGAAAGAGCTCCAATGATGGGAAGTAGTCAGACTAATAGTATAAAGGTGTGGTGAAATCCTTTTCAACTACATCAGCAGATGTCGGGCCATCAAATAAAGTGGAATCGGGTACTTTGTTTGTTTTATCAGATTTTCCAATGTGTTGTTTGATTCAGGGTCTAGACATTCTTTCATCATTAAAAAATTTTCTAGTAAATTTGGAATTCTATCTCAATAAATGACTCCTAAAATTGTGGTAGAAACACCTAAGGGAAATGTTTAGCTCAAAAAAATTTATAATAATCTTCATTATCCTTATCTGTGGAAAGAACCTACTGGAAAAAATTATTGTTTTACCTCTAGTAGAGTTTGATGTTATCATGGGTATGGATTGGCTCTATGTTTACCATGCTAAGATTGATTGTAGAGATAAAGAAGTTTCTTTTCAAAAAGGATTTCAGTTTGTGTACAAGAATGAAATCTTACTGTTGATAATATATCAAGAGGCTGAGAAACTTGTAAAATATGGAAATGAATGTTACCTTGCACATATTGTTGAAAACAAAGGAACCATTCAGATTAATGATGATCCAATGGTAAATGAGTATCCTGATATTTTTCATGATGAGTTTCCTAGAATAATACCATATTGTGAAGCTGAATTTACCGTTGACTTAGTTCGTGATGCTAAGACAATTTCACAACCCCCTTATTGAATGGCTCAAATTGAACTTTAAGAGTTTATGGAGGAATTGCACGTTTTGTTAGAGAATGGTTTCATTCGACCGCGCACATCACTGTGTGGTGCTCCTGTCTTATTTGTTAAAAAGAAAGATGGTTCTATGAGACTTTTCATTGATTATAGATCCTTGAATAACATCACTGTTAAGAAGAAAAATCATTTTCATTATATCGATGATTTGTTTGATCAGCTCTAGGGAGCTTAGTATTTTTCATATATTGAACTGAGATCAGGGTACCATCAATTGAAGGTACAAGAAGTAGATGTTCCGATGACCACGTTTCGTACAATATATACCATTATGAATTTGTAGTAATGCCTTTAGGGCTAACCAATGCACCTGCTATATTCATGGACCTTATGAATAGAATTTTCCACGAGTTCTTGGATAAGTTTGTGGTTTTTTTAATTGATGATATTTTGGTGTTTTCTAGAAGTAAAGAGGAGCATGAATGTCATTTAAGGGTTATTTTACAAACCTAAAAAGAAAAGAAATAGTATGGGAAATTCATCAAATGTGAGTTTTGGTTGCAAAAAATTTATTTCCTTGGTCACATTGTTTCTAAAGATGGAATAAATAATGATCCTACAAAAACAAAGGTTGTTGAAGAATGGCCAAGACCCACAAACATAACCGAGATTCGTAGTTTTCTTTGTTTGGCTGGCTATTTCTGCAGGTTTGATAAAAAAAAATCACGGTTATCTAGTCCAATGACTAAGATAACTCAGAAGGGTGTTAAGTTTATTTGGAAAAAAGAATGTGATGATTCTTTTCAGGAATTGAAAATAAGATTAGTGAATTCTCCAGTTTTGGCACTACCTTCTAGGAATGGTGAGTTTGTTATCTACAGTGATGCTTCATTGAAATGACATAGTTGTGTCCTAATGCAGAATGATCAGGTAATTTCTTATGCTTCATGACAGTTGAAAACTCATGAGATAAAGTTCCATACACGTGATTTGGAATTAGTTGCTCTTGTTTTCACTTTAAAAACTTGTATGCATCATTTTTATGGTGTAAACTGTGAAATATATACTGATAACAAAAGTTTAATGTATATATTCCCTAAAAAATAATTGATCATGAGACAGAGGAGAAGGCTAGAATTAATGAAGGATTATTATTGTACAATTCAATACCATCCATGAAAAGAAAATAAAGTGGTTGATGCTTTGAGTCGAAAAAGTAATGATTCATTAACCATGTTACATTTGGAACATGACACTTTGGTTATGGATTTGATGAAATTTGGCATAGAATTTGTTGTTGTAGGATGTTCTTCTGTTTTGTTTCAGGTATCAGTGAAATATTCTCTATCAGATATAATTATGCATGCTCAGAAGAAAGACAGTGAGTTGCAGAAAAAGGTAGAGCTGATTCAGAATGGTATGTTTCCGGAATTCAAAATTGATAATGATGGTGTTTTGAGATTTTTGATGATTTTTTGTATGACTTGTGATTCATAGTTGAAGAGAGAGTTGTTATATGAATCTCATAGTTCTCCATCTTCAGTTCATCCAGGTAGTACTAAGATGTATAGAGATCTTTGAGAGTGTTACTGGTGGGATTGAATGAAAAGTGATAATGTTGATTTTACTGTGAAGTGTTAGACTTGTCAATAGGTTAAATATAGCGGTAGTTATAGAAGGGGATCCTTTATCCTTTACCAGTTTCAGAGTGGAAATAAGAGAATATATCCATGGACTTCGTTGTGGGATTTCCGAAGACACCTCAAGGTAATAATGTAATCTGGTTTATTGTTGATCGCTTGACTAAATCTACTCATTTCCTTTCTATACGAGATACTTTTTCCTTATATCAACTTTCTCATTTGTATCATAAATAGATTGTTAGGTTACATGGATTTATCCTCTCTATTGTATTTTATCGTGATCATAGGTTTACTTCTAAATTTTGGAAAGGCCATTAGAAGTCATTGGGTACTAAATTAAATTTTAGTACAGCTTTTCAAACTCAATAAGATGGGTAGTCAGAATGAAAAATTCATACTTTTGAGGATGTGATACGTTCTTGTTTAATGGATTATCAGGGATGTTGGGACCATCATCTTTCTTTTGTTGAGTTTTATTATAATAATAATTTTCATTCTAGTATACATATGGAACCATTTGAGGAATTATATGGGAAGAAGTATCGAACTCCAGTTTTTAGGGATGATGTTGGTGATAGCAAGTTGATGGGACTAGAATTGGTAGAATAGTTGGCTAAAAAGGTCAGATGATATAGAAACACATGACAATAGCTTAGAGCGTGCAGAAAAGTTATGCGGACAATAGGAGGAAGGATCTCTCTTTTGAGGTAGGTGGTCATGTCTTCCTCAAAGATTCAACATGGAAAATTGTGATGTGATTTGGTAATAAAGGAAAGATGAGTCCAAGGTTCATTGGACGATATGAAATTTTGGAGAGAGTAGGATCAATTTCATACTGAGTGACTTTACCTCCGAGCATATATTAGGTAAAAAATTGTTTATGTTTCAATTTTAAGGAAGTACATGCCAGATCCATCTGATGTTTTAAGTCCAGAGGTAGTTTTGTTGGAAGAGAACCTATCTTATGAGGAAAAACCGGTCCAGATTCTTGACCATAGGGAGAAATTATTTGGAAATAAGGTGATTCATCAAGTAATGGTTTTGTGGAAAAACGACATGATTGAAGAGGCAACATGGGAATCTGAAAATGCAATGAGGGATAAATACCCCCACTTATTCGATAAGTAAATAAATTGAGGGGACACAATTTTCTAAAGTTGGGAATGATGTAACATCACAAGTAATTAAATAATTATGTATTTTCATATCTATGTCTATTTATGAATTAGATAGTGTTTTAGAGGCTTAAAACTTGAATAAATCTAATCTCAAGCATATAATACACTAATATTTTTTAAAGATTGTTTTAATGCCTTTTGATGGAAAACCATTATTAAATTTAACTTTTGAAAATTTTATAAGCTCTATTTTTCAAAATAAACTTATTCATTATTATTGGGACATTTAAATTTACTTTGGATAAATTTATTTTTTTTCTGACAAAGTTCATTTTTTAATGAATAGTGAAAATTACTACATTTTACTTCAAAACTACATTTTCATCTAATATAATTATATGGATAGATTATATTTTTAAATTGTTTAAAAGTGTAAATAGAATATATTTTTACCATTTAATCTTATGGTGGTAATTGGAATTAATTTCACTTTGAAATTGGAAATATACAATTATAAAACTTTTAATAGATATTGTTTCTAAAAAACCCACTATTTGTATTGACAATGGGAAATATATTTAAATTAATTACTACAATTTATGTGTTTGAAATTTGGTAAAATGGAATCCATATTTGGAATCAGATGTTCGAAATTATGTAATTATGACTCTTGTTTTTTGACATTATGAATAGTAACGACGTTAATTACCTTTAATTATCATGATTAATTAGTAATCGGGTAGTTAAGGGTAATAAAATAATATTATAATAATATAAAATGACCTCAACATGTGTCTTAATGATACTAGTTGTCTCATGGCCGACCATTGTATGCCTTCTGATAAACTTTGGGACCCTATGGACTCACTTTTGGGTGATAGTAACATTTTATTATATTAGTTTTTTTAAGGGAATGTATAACCAAAATATGTATCACCCAAGTAAAACGTCTTTAATTTTGTCTGTATAAAGGATATCTTAGACTATAAATAGTCAATGGTAAACTATAAGTATTTCCTAAATCAAGATATTTTTTTATAAATTTTAGAAATTAAATAAATTAATTTTTTTTATGACACCATGATGATGCAGTGATTACCTCATTAATGAACGATTTAAATAAAATGAAAAGACAATGTACAATCTAAGACATAAACATGTCAAATACCTATTTTATGGGCGGATTTCTAACCCTTATCACCTTATCCTTGGAATATATAATTGTGGGACCTTTAAAATCCGAAACTCATTATATAATAATGTAACATTTCTTGACTTTCCAAGAGTTCCCCTCATCCCTCTTATAAAAGGACCCCACCTCTACCACCTTACCCACACCTCTCAAGCCATTGGCTCAGCCAGGCTCTACTCATTTTATCTCTGCAAATCCCTCTCTTCATCCTAAAAGTCTTAACATAGGAAGAAAGCTCTTCATGAAACCATTTTTCTTCAAACCAAGAGGGGTTACTCGATTTAAAGGTAATATCTTCTCTAATATTTTTTAGTTTTATTTTGCCTATCTAACCACCTAAACTCCATTTATTCTATTATTTTGTAACAAAACCAGTATCTTAAATATTCTATAATGTTTTTATGAGAATTATTTGATTTACACTTACACACACCTCCGTCTAATGGTTAAAAAACATACTGTTTCTGTGGTTGGTGAATTTCGACCTCCTGAAACGATGATTGATCAATCATCTTTTAACATCATTCATGGTGTCCATTAAGATGTCAATATATTTATAAGTTATATATATTATGTTTATGTTTTCCTTATGCTTCTGTATTTTTTCATTTATGGCATACATTTATGCTTTCCATTATGGGTAAACACGATATCTTAATTTTAGGAAGTGCGGACTACCGCCCCCTCAAAGTGATTTGATTTGTTAATGCCATATGTGGGACGTATAAAGGTTAGAGTTTATGATTTTATATATGATATTATACAGTAATTATAATATACCTTAATATCATTATGATTTTATTACATTAAATACGAAATAGAAATGAAAGTAGTTTTCATGCGTACGTACGGCTTACTATCTCCATGAACGGTGCATTTCATTTCATACATATAAATGTCATGTAACATTATAAATCCATGTATATACTGGATATATATGATATATATGATATATAAATCATGAATATAATTCTGGATATAATGGATATTTTACCACATGAACAACTTGTAATTATAAGAAGTTTATTTTTGGCTCATGTACCAAAAGATTGACAAAATGAACGTTATTAATTTAAATAATTACATAATGTTTATAACATGGTAAGAAGTGATATAAAGGGAATGATGAACATGAAAAAGGTTCTTAAGAATGTAGAAATTAACTCTAGTTTTTTATTCAGGAGATTAAATAACGATCAATTCAATTCGGTCACGAGGTATTGGACTTCGTCTCAATCTCCTTTCATTGAGGCATATTTTGTTTTATACATGACATTCTTTTATATATTGTATAAACACTTTTGACTATTACTTTTATTCAAAAGGAATATTTTTATACGAATAATTTTACTCAATGACAAAAGAGAATGTTTTTGTCGTACGTATGCGGCGACAATGACTTCTCCACCGCCGCGACCATTATTTGAGTTTCGGCTTCCTTTACAAGCCATAACGTTTTTTTTAAATGAAAAATAAATACATTGTTTTAAATTTCTTTTATTTTAGTATTGAAAATTGTTTTGATATTGTTTTTATTATCTCAATGTGTTGTATTGATATCTTGTTGTTGAAATGTGTAAATGTTATGTTTCTTTTATTCATGTTATATGTGATACGATTATGTTATGGTTCTTGGGAAGTGTTTATGAAGATGGGTGGTTCCATGATAAACTAAGGGTGGGTGAGCCCGATATATCTCTCCAATGCATTGGGTAATGCGAATGAGTCAAATTCTATGGTTTCTCTGGTGAGATTTATGGAATATAATGTGATGGGTATTCCAAACGTAACAATGGGGGTTAATCCCTATATAAGAATGTTATGAATGCCTCATGTTACCTTTATGTCTTATGTTTTCTATGAGTTATTCATAAATCTTATGATTTCATGAGGTATGACAATGTGATTATGTTTTTTGAGTAATGTATTATTTCATTAATTCTTATGTATACATGTAATATTGTTCTCATTCCGTATTTTTATATCCCTTACTGAGCTTTTTTTGCTCATCCCAAGTTTTTGAAATGTTTTTCCCAGGTCAAGTGAAAGGTACATGATGTGATGATAGTGTCAAGGAAGTGTCAAGAAAGAATCCATGTTTTATTTTAAATATATCTCCTTTTATGGTAAAAAATAACACTATCTTCTATGTAACCACCTTGTTGAAATGTGTAATGTAATTCATGTTTTATGATCTAATTCTCTAAAACTCTAAACCTTAAAAGATCCTCAAAGTTTATTTTTGAAATAACTCATTATTAAGTAATATTTATGGTTGGGGCCTTATATATGAACCCCCAAAATCAACTATTGATATATTAAGAATTCCGATATATCATCTAAAATATGTTACAAAAACATATTTAGGTTCAACTATTACCTCTACATCTGAGAGTTTGTATCCGAAGATGAGGAAATCTTGAATAAAAAATTAACACTCCTAGGGCATCATTTAAATCTGGTTCAATCAGAGCATGTCCAACACTATCTTCTAGTGTCTCATATGTTTGAAATCTAATACAATGAACACAAGTATATTATCTATGAATAAAAAAATGAACCAGTATAGTAATGGTATAATGATATTTTCCACAAATCTAAAAAACAGTACTGGGGAATTCAACACACCAAATTTTATCACCATGAACTCAAAACAACCATATTTTCATTATAAATTCACCATTAGGGTATCCTTCCCTCAAACATTGAGATGGTGATAACCAAACCTTGGAACAAGATGTAAGAACAACTTCTCCCCCAACCACTACTCAAATAATTCATTAATTATTAAGGGTTTAAACTCTATCCAAATAGTCACATATTTCAGTAAATTTAAATCCACACATATCTTTAAGCTCTTATCATCTATGTAGGAAAAACATGGCACTTCCTAGGAAAACACACTGGAAATAAAAAATCCCCTACATTATAGAATATATATTTTCATATTATTCACTCACAACTAAATGATGTCATCCAATATGTAGTCAAATATTTATTTTTATCTGTGGTTCATGAATATAAGGAATACATAGAATTTATGGGGTGGTAATTTTGTAAATTCATCATGGTATATTTCCTAGTAATTATCTACCCCTATAAGAATATTCCATAGCATACTATTTGTTATTCCATGGGTCATGATATCCAATTGATAATAATTTATTTATCATATAATGCACCATGTCATACTTCTATAGTCATCATTATTTCTCACCAATGATGAAAAATCTAATCCCACTTACATGGATAGATAAAAACTCTGACTACTAATTTTTAACAAATATTGGATTTTAGAAAACTAATCCATAATAAGGAAAATGTAATTAGATCATACTTACTCTAAATAAATATTTCATAGGATAATCCATTTCATTATAATGTTAGTTAACATTGTCTATTTATGTGTGTGGTTATTAATACCCCTCTATAAGAGACCTCAAAAATTAGTGTTTATTAAAGGGGTTTATATTCATTTATTAGTCTTAATGAAGTAATGAATTTTGGAGAAGGTAATTAAACTATGTACCAAAAATATAGATTGTGAGGACATTATATAAGTCATACATTAAAAAAACAATGTCCTATATCCCACAATCAATAATTATTAGAATCTATCATTACCCTTTCCTTCCATTTCCCCAAAACCCTGTCACTCATTGAAACCTCAGAACACTGAACCAAACATAAAAATTCACTTCAAGGACACTAATCTACCACACCTCGATTATAAACCCATTGGAGGTATTGACTTGCCCGAGTTATTTTAATCATGATGCAAGAAATAGTCTTTATTGGGAAACATTCCCTATGTCATTCATTATTTAATCAATATAAAATATAAATAACAAAGGGATCTACTAATGGAAAGAATGGACTTATAGAAAACTCACTATGATGATAAAAATAAAAGGGATCCTAAAAAAGGATAAAAATCACAATAAAAGTTCATGATATCCCTATACCACTTGAGAAGGGGTCCACAACACCACAAAAACATTGTGATATCTATTTATAAATATTGTGAATTAAACTCAACAATTATACATCATCTAAAGGTACTGTAACAATTAAATGGTGATAAACCTGACATAGATCATCCTCTTAAACCATTGGAGGTGTGACATCAAGCAGATAGATGGTAAGATGCATCACTCAGTATTCACCAACAGGATCCACCCACTACATATGTACATAAACTAATGTATCATAAATAAGAGGCCTATAATCAGGATCATGTTTTATAATCCTTGTTTTATCATCATTGAGAAATTTAATTACATCCTATATATACCATGGTAACAAGAAAATATTTGGGGAGATGATTCAAGTAATAAATCTAAACCACAACCAATTCTTATAAAATTAATGTAACATTGTATTCTTTCTGACTAGTGCTAAAATATACCGAGTCTAAATGAAATATTTAGGAAATATACTGAATATATAATTTTTTCTTTATTCCATCACTGTATTCCTTATCCTTATATATTTATTGAAAACTATTTATAGTTTTCTCCTTAGATCTTAAAAACATATTATAGCTATAAAATATCAAAAATTATGTCCTATAATGATCCCCTCTAATGTTTTTATGTCACAGATTAGCCTTCTAGTGCCCAGATGGACAAATATAAGCCATGTGTGACATCAAATTATGGCTTTCAATATGGTACGGTATTATCAATACAATCATGTATTTTTGTCACATACATGATATTCCATTTATGAATGTACCTATACACACACACAGACACACAAATACGCACACACACATCTCAATATACTAGTATAATGTATAAATATAATTAAATGATTCCATAAATGATTGAATAACCATTATACCACATCTACGTACAAAAATACATATAGAAAAGAATAAAAGAATGCGAGCTCAAAAAAACTAAAAAGGATCCCAACATAGTGATGACAAGGGGGAAACTTCCCAAAATATACTCATGGATATATATGACATCCATCCAAAAAAAACTAATACCCCTACTTATGGACTTCTTAGGACTCTATAAAAAAGAATTTATTCTATATAAAATTGGATTTTTGTTGGAATATCCCATGAAAACAAGTGTAAATGGAAAAATGGGTAACAATGCATTTTATAAAAAAAATTAATGGTTAAAAACATTTCTTTGAAAACGATTTTATAAAACAATGATTATAGAAGAACATTGTTTCCTTGACTAAATATATAATGATGTCAAGTGTTATAGAAATCATTTTCAAAAAAAATTAAATAATGTATATTTGTTAATAGTACTATTATTTGATAAATTCCATAAAGAACTAGTAATTAAATATATTGAACTGTTTTGTTAGGAAATGATGAAATTATTTCCACCGATGTAAATTCATTTGTCAAAAATCCCATAAAAAAGAGATTTTAATGTAAACCCTTGAAAAGAATATAATTTTGGAGTGAGAATCAATCAATGATTATATTACGTGTAACAACTGTATATCCACATATATAAGTGAAAATACTTAAATACATAGTCAATGTAATTAAACACATAATTATATAATTTTAACAGAAACGAGGATGTAATATAATAGAATTAAAACCAATGGGTTATAAAATTCATTTAAACTAGGTATCCTTTACATCGAATCCCAAAGGTAAAACAATTCCAATTGAAACACAAAACTTAAAGAAAAAATAATAATTACTAATATTATATAACAAAATAGAAATATGAATAATATATATATGAAATTATTTGAGAAAGAATAATGTTATCGTTTCAAGGGAATGTAAAAAATATCAAAAGGAAGTGAGATTAAAAAGTCATTCATTAATAACATTCCTGAAGAGAATAACATTTAAACAATTCAATGTGTCACACAACAAATAGAAACATTTTAATATTAATCTACATGAAAGGGTAACATTAAATGAAATTTATATTTTCATTTTAATAAATATATTAATGATTTAACATGGAATATTGAAGTATATACACCATAAAAAAAGAAACATGGGCATAAAAGAATAAGTCTCGATAGAAAGTGAACTGGGAAAAAATCCCACACCTTGAATTTCTTTTTGTGTGAACAACCAATTACATCATTTATAATCATGTTACATTTAATAAATAATTATTTTAGAACCATATCAATTTTTATAATATCTTATTACTATTTGATAACAATATTTCATTATTTTAGCTATTTTGGGTGTTAATTTCCTATATTCATGAGTTACCTTTTAATTTTTTTGTTCTTCTTAATAATTAGATTATGGTTTCATAATATAAAGATATTTTATCTTGATTTTAAATTCATATGGATCAAGTATGTATTTCTTTATAATAATCTATATTATTTGGAAAAAATAATTATAAAGTATTATTCTAGGAGATGATACATCGTACGTATATATGATCATTACAATCATTTATGTTTAGTATTAAATTAATTAAAATGTAATGATTCATATGAATATTATAATTACAATATATTATCTATATCAGATATTTTTCATAATTTTATTAATATTACCCTTAATGTGTTCTATGTATAGTGTGAATGAATCACTTCACTTTGAGGAGGCAGTGGTCCACACTACCACAAATGATGTTATAATATTTACACGGAATGGAAATTATAATGTTTCGCGATATAAAATAATTAAAAAAATATTAATAAATAATAAATATTATATATATCACACATATAATAAAATTTCAACCATTATTATCATCATGAAAGGTACTAATGAAAAATGAACAACATCGTTTTTTGAGGCAGTAGTTTTCTGGACACAAAAACATTATGTTTATTACCGTTAGATAAAAGAATGTGTAAGTGTATGTATAACCATTACAAAAAAACATTTATGTATATTAATTATAAATGTTTTATAATATTATAATGGGCTAAGAATAATTTAAATTGTGAATAATGAAATAAAATAATAGAGCTTGAGGAAGGATGCTATCTAATAATTAGGTAACACCATTCGGATTGAACCAAAGGGACAACTAAGATGGAATTTTAAAGAAGGTTATTATTCTTGGTTGACTTTAGGGATGTTCAACAGCTATTGGGGAATATCATGTTCAATAAATAGTGTCTTTAATGGTGTGAAGAAGTGGGGGGATTGAATTAATTTTTATGGGGGAGGAGGAGTGCCACTCTTGTAAATTTTTGGAATGGAAATTACACCCATGTGTTTTACATTGAATTTTGATCCATTTATTTAAAATATTATAAAACACAAAATATATTATTGAATTATTTCAATAAAATTAGTTTTTCGAAAGTTTATATATCATTTAACCCCATAATTTTATTGTTTAGTCTCTTATTAGGATTAAATTTACCTTAATCATTGTAATTAATTTTAAATATTTTCATTAATATTTTTGGTAATTTTTTTAATATATTATAAATTATATGTTATGATTACTCAAAATATAGAATCAATTTTTTAAAAATCCAATAATATATCTAGATGAAATTACATTAAATTTAATCCCAATGACAGGATTACAAGGATGATTTCTAATGTAAAAATCATCAAATATTTGCAAAGTTTTTATATCTAATTTCATATTGAAATTGTTTATAATGACATAAATTAGATTAGTTAATAAAATATTGATCAATTTTAACATTGAAAATGATAAAAGAAATATAATTTAACCCTATAAATAAATTAGATTCAAAATCATTTTTGACTTAAATTTCAATATTTTCTACTGTTCATTAATAAAATGAAACGTCATAATAAAACCACATTTTCCCATAACATAATTTATAATATTATATTTTAGAGATTATTTTTTATATTAAAAATTTATAATATTTACCACAATTTTATTTAAAATAGGTTCTCCATTAAATGGGGGTGCATGTTACTTCATAAAAACAAGGATTTTTATGATAAATTTTGTGTTTCCTCTAATATTATTCTTCTATTATATGTTGAATAAATAAATAAAAATATTGGATATATAATTTATTTATTAAATTAATTTATCTATGTAATTTTAAATTATTTAAATTATTTGGATAAAACACCTTTTTGTGCATAAGAATAGTTTTTGATAAAAATATTATATTTATCTTTTAATTGGTTCTTATATTAATTAATAATTAAATTGAAATAGATGAAATAATTTTATATTATTATAGACCTTAAATATTCAATAATTTAATTTCTAGGTTATGTATTGTTATGTTAAATAAAATAATATTAGTGATATATTTTTATTTGGTAAACCTCATTCTTGAGTGTATAATAAGCTATTTAATAAAACACATTGATGTAGATGATGAAAGTTAACATAACATCATATGAATTAAAATACATTTCATAGACTGATGTAATTTAAAATAGTATATATATTTTAATATTTTTTGATATTTTATTACTTATGTGGTTTTTGTTGTGTTTCATTTATTCTATCAGATATAAATCCTTACTTTTGTATTTTAGGGTGTAACATTCTCCCCACCATAATTAAATTGTGTCGTATCAATTTAAATTCGGTCATAGTGATATACTGATTTATATTTCCTATTTTTTTAATTCCCACATCAAGATAAGGGTTCATATGAAATCTTGTAGAAAATATATATTGTGATGTTCACATTACACATGAAATAACATATAACTATGACTCTATGTAGCATATCAAAAATGGAAATTCGTGATATTTACAAAGAGTTTATGTGAAAATATTTATATGGACTTGTTGTGGTCATCAATACCAAACATGTGAATGATCAATGTTTATTTTAGGGGCTCAAATATATAAATATTTTAATATTGAAAAGAAAATTGGTATATCAAAAATTAAGGTATCAAAAAAAAATTATGATCCATTTCTTCATGTTGAGAAATTAATTTATTTCCTATTAATATATTTAAATTTATAAACATTATGCATTTTATTTCTTTATGAACAATTCCATCATTTTTTTTTCATCAATCAAATTCAAATTAATCCCATACTCTATAGAGTCCCTCACTTTTTACATATATCATTACATTGTTTTAATCATAAATAAACATCAAATAACAAGCTAAGGATTATAAACTCTAGTGTATTGGAAGACATGGTACATAAAAATGAAAACATGTGACTAAAAAACATTTGATTATATAATATTAACAAAAAATTCATAACATTAGTAGTGATATTTCATATCTATAGGATAACTAGTGGATAACATGAACATATGTATGAGCTAAAAATCCCATTAAGGGAATAAACATAAGAATAATGCTTTTGCACATGGCGATGAAGGCATGACGTAATGATGTAAAATGGAAAATAATACGATTGATCATATAGAACAACAACATTTAAAACATTGAATCATATAGAAATGAAATCATAGTATTTTGGTTGAAAAATAAATCATGACCTAAGAATGGTTCAAGGCTCGTTTTAGAAATAGGATCATGAGTCAAAGCTAACCACCAATATTGTTGCACATAAACTAATAGTCAAGGCTAATCGCCAAGACCATTGGTCATAACTTCTCATGAGTCTACAATTTACCCAAATTATTAATGAAAATTATTTTTTCACTCATATTAACTAGTTCATGAATATGATTTCAACATAATGAATCATACATAATCAGTTTTAAATAATCTATTGTACAAAAACATAAGGGTACCCATTGAATGAAATGGATATCATAATCATTTCCTAATGAATAATAAATGGGTGTATCATAAATTTTTAATGAATATAAAGGGATTAAAAAATAAATGTAAATTCATAAGTGGAAATAAGAATATTTTATCATAAGATATGTTTTATAGAATTGAAAGCATGTACTAAGAGTGATTATGAAATTATACCATTAAAGACATTTTAGTGCGGTTTTAAAAAAAATACTAAAGAGAATTTCAAATTAAAAGGGGAATAATATTTTTTATAAAACAAGATGTGAACTATGAAAATTTTCATAACATAATTATTAATTTATAAAAACAATTGTGTCTTAAAACAGATTATATAGTGCACCTAAAATTGGGTATGAATTTCGGAAGTTCCCTTAATTAAAGAATGCTTATCGGAATGAATAGAGAAGGGAATCACATGTAATTATGTATATCACTGAAAGATAATTATTAATGGATCATGATGAATTTTTTTTTGGAAAATATAAATATCATTTAAATTATTAACAAAAAATAAAAGATAATTTCATTTATGTAAAAGTAAAGATATAGTAACACGTAGAAATAATGGAGGTTCATGGAGAATCCCTTACCTTAAGTCTGAAAGTGTTCCTCACATGATATTAATATATTAAATATTCAAATTTGGATCATTAATTAATTATTAAAAAACCTATAATACATTTAATTTATTTATTGAAACCTTATTAGGTTCATTCATATCCTTTTTGATGGGTTAAGAGGTTCAATTTCATTTCTTAGGAGTGTTTGTTTCCTTTGTTTTCATGATTGGTTTAATTATATACATGTTCAAATAATCATATAAGTTGAGTGTGGTTGTTCAAAATTGATGTTAAGTTTTATTAGAGATCATATAAAATATTATATGATTATAAAACTCATTTGGTTATTTGGATAATGGATGAAACATTATATAAATCATTTATGATAATAGTTTTGATTAATTGGCGGTTTTTAATAACAAAAAACACATTTTGTTTTATAAATTTATACAATTTTAATAAAATGATTCCAGAAAAAATCATAGGATTTATTACATACATAATAATCTAGTTCAACCTTAAAAATGGTTTCATGACCCAAATTTAAATTGTTAATAGAAATTAAAAACCTATCATCATTGATTGTGATAAATTAACACATCTTGGATGGGGCTTCCATTTATTGCATAAAAGGTGGTGAAAAAAGTGTTGATGATAAATTATTCCATTTTAAAAACAATATTCCAATACATGTAAGGTACTAGAGTTATCACTAAATTTATATGAGGAGAGGTAAGGATTGAAAATAATACAATGGAACTTGAAATGAAATTGAATTAAATTAGATAAGGGTATTACTTCTTGATTACATCTTTTGAGAGCCTCATTAAGGGATTGTTTTTTGGTCTTTTTTTAAGATGAAAAGATCATAGATGTGGAAGATAGTCATAGGGTGACATTTGAGAAAAATATGGACATGGATAATCTATTGAGAGGTATGAGGAGAAGAGGTGGAGAGGTGTGGTTTTTCTTTTAGAGGAGAGGGTTGTTTTCTCAATATTTAATTCATTAGTTTATTATTTTTCTCAAGATGAGGAAAAGTGCTTATTATTGAGACCTAAAATAGTAATAATTTTATGTGAATTCAACACAATCTTTATTTATATCATCAATGAATCAGGAATAATGAATAAAATAATTTATTTATAATATTTAATAAATTATCATAATGCCACTTATTAGATAGATAAATATTATTTATACATTAATTAGTAAGGGTACTATTCAGATGAATGATTTACTATTCATAAGGTTCATTTTAAAATTCATAAGTATAACAATACTTTTCATAAGATTGTGTTAGTATTCACCAAAATCTATTTTTTAACAATCAAACTATAAATATTGTACTTATCGTAACTGTGTATGTTAGGCATTCACAATTCAAAACAATATATGTGGTAAAATAAGGTTTAAAGGTCATATAGTAACTTATTAGATCATTTAATCATGATGTGGAATTTTGTTTTGATTTTATAGAATTATACTATATGACATAACTATAAGAATGGAATTTCCATTTGGTACACTTTTTGTCATTAGATTTTCCCCCCTTATGAAATTTCTCCCTCAAATTTTCCTTTTACATTCTACGATAGATGCACGTGCGGGTATGTTTCCTTCATTAGTGACTCTATTTCCCATGTTGAATCTTCGTACTTATGGTTCAATCATACTACATTGACCAGGTGAGTCTTCTAGTTATGTATAACATTATCACTATGATCCAAGATATTCATGGGATGCTCCTCATTAGAAATATCATTTTCCAATGATACCACCACTGAAGTCAATACATGTGTAGGATTTGGTATTTACCTCCATAAGCGGGATAAATATAAGAAATTGTGTACTTTAGACATTGTAGGTGGAAGTGATTGATTACATGACATAACATTAAGACAATCAAGAATATCAATGGGGAAATTGTGCTTGGGACATAGCTTTCCTTTCTTCTTAAATCTCAAGATATTCTTCCACAGAGATATGAAACTCCAAAAAACTATGTACCTCCATCACAATCCATGGTGGATCCCAAGAAAGTACCACGTCAATCTTCACTAGATCCACTGCAACTCCAGCCTCTAAGATGAAATGTCCCAGAAAGTGATCCTCTCATATCCAAAACTATCACTTCGAGAGCTTACAATAAAGTTGGTGCTCAGAGAGTGTGTCCAGTACAACCTACAAATGATAGGCATGCTCCCCCTTAGCTGATCAAAGAGATCGTCAATCCACAGAAGATGTTACATGTTCTTCACGGTCACCTGTTTCAGGCACCAATAGTCAACACAAAACCTCAAGCTCCCATCTGACTTTTTGGTGAAAAAATAGGGGTTTCCCAAGGTGTAAAATTGGGACATATTAATTTGTTCCCCTGTAAGTCCATTAGCTATACTCGAAGCTCTCGAAGCTCTGTTGGAGCCATCCGATATGCTGGTGTGGATATAGGTGTCATCCTGGGGTACGATTCAAGGTAAATGTCCACCTCTCTACGAGGAGGTAGACGTGGAACATCATCTGGGAAGACATCCACGTATTGCTCCACCACTACCAGATAACTCAGACTCTCCAAATTAACATCTCTGAGGGTAAGGCTAGCCAATTAACGAGTGATCGGCTGCGCTCTCTTCCAGGTAAGTCCATCTTGTACTGCAATGGCTCCCTTGTCACCGATAAAGGTAAACATGGTCCCATCTGTGTGGACACACTTCACTTTTCACCTAATATAGTAAATCTGAGCATGGACTTTAGATAACTAGTCCATACCCAAAATGACTTCGTCAGGCCTCAACACTACAACTAGGAGATCACATTCGAAGATCTCACCTCCTAGAGTAAACTCACACTACCAGCACTAGTTTTTAGTCGTCTAATTAGCTCCCGTAGGAGTCTCTAGCTGTAAGGATCGAGCCAAAGGCTCCATCATAATCTCTGAGCCCCGAATGAGGGTTGTGGAAATAAATGAATGACTAGAACATGTGACTATAATTATTTGTAGCTAAGGTGGATTAGACATAGATCGTACCACATATCATCTCTGAAGCTATGTGATCGTAGGACTCATCTCCCTGGATCTATGCTCACCTCTTTCCACCTGCTCCCTGCAATCGGGGTGGAACTGTTGGTGGTGGGGGCGGTAATATCTCGAATTATCTACCACCACCAGCTCCACGACCAGATCCTCTACGACCTCCACCTGCTCCCTATGGACCTCCTCAGTCAAACCTCTGTCTATGCCTGGGAGATCCTTTGATCGTCTGCTGATCATCATTACGGTGTGTGAGATAGTCACGATCCATGTGACTCTTCCCACCACAAGCGTAACACTGTCCGCTCCTGGCATGATTGGATCTATCTCGTGTGCCCTTCATAACCGAACTTGAATCATGCGGTTTTCCACTAGTAGCTCTGGTCCTCCTAGACCTCTACAACATCTATATTCTCCCAGATGCAGATGACTTTTCTACATGATTACTGGTGGTGCGTCTCGCTGTTGGTTACTGCTCAACAAGAAAACTCTTCACTAAGAGGGCTCGCTCTAACACCCCCGCCTCCGTAGGGATGCTAAGAGAAATAATTGAAGCCATGATCTTCCATATAAGTCCCTGCTCAATGGTTTGAGCACTGCAGAATGGGTCCCACACCATATTAGTGGAGTAGCGTGAGAGGTCCGTGAACCTTGCTGAGTACTGAGCCCCATTTATGATGCCCCGCTGGTGATGAACCAGCTCTTGTATGCGCACTGTGTGAAGAGTAACTATAACAAACTCCTCCTGAAATAGGCTCTTGATGTCTGCCCAGAGAAGTGTCACCTTGACATAAACATGGAGCATCATGATCCACCATCCGACTTCTACATCCTGTAGAAGAATAGCAGCAATGATCACCATGAGAACGACTAGTGTCCATACCTGTCAAAAGACTCTCACCACAGTCTCTAGCCCATCCTCAATGGCTTTTTGGTCCATCTCTCCCCAGAACCTGACTGGCCTCTAGCATTGGAACTCATGCAACGTGCTCATGTGATGTTCACCCTCTACTGATGGATCAAGTGGCTTTGATGGCTAAATAGGTAATGGTACCACTTCTTCCTCTACTAGAAGAGGTCCCTAAACCAAGGCCTCGTTTTTCATTGGGATTTCAATTCGTGCTACTCTCAGAACCCTAGCTGGATTTGGGGAAGCCTATTAAACATCCCCCACATAAATGGGATAATATAACACATTTTGTTTTTTAATCTTAATCATTTGATTTATTCACATATTTTGTTTTTAACTTTCTTCATCAGAAAATACTGATTAGGGTATGGAGTTTTGTATCTAGTTTATTCAATGTAGGTGGTTCTTTTATGAAGCCCATTTTTTATCAACACAACATTTGTTGATTTATATTAAAATTTTAATACAAATTCAATTTTCTATTATAATTGAAATTTCATTTAATTGATTTCTTTTTGAAAAATCTCTTCCATTACATTCGATTTTTTTGAAAATGATTTTTTTGAAGTTAAATAATAAAACGTTTCATTCAATTTAATTATGATGTGGGTGAGAAATTGATGGAAATTGTGGGGATTTAAAATGTTGAATATAATTTTTTAAATTGATGGAAAATTTTCTAATTAAAATTTTGAATTTACATGTGAGAACTGAATCAGGAAATTGAATTCAAAATTGATTTCAAATTATTATTTGGGGGAAATGGAATAAAATGGTTTTCAAATAAATGTTTGTTTTCTATTCAGAAAAATCATATTTTTTTTCCAAATTACAATTAGGTGCTAATGTGAAAAATATTAATTTTTGAAATGGTAGAATTGGATTTATTTGTTTTTTAAGGAAACCTAAATAAATTTCACATAATTTATTGGTATAATAGAACATACATGATTTTGTAGTTAGTGATTTATTTGGGACAAGCATGCAAGGGTGGGAATTCCATAGAATCATAATGAAATTTTGAAAATCTATCATGAACATTTTAATGCACATAAAATCCGTTATTAGGATGAAATATATTCCTCACTTTACAGTGTTGATGGATGGTTCTACACAATACTGTGACATTTACAATAGTGTTTAATGGTACCATAACCTATAACTACCATACCTCTTAGTAGAAGACCATATTTCTCTACTGTTTATATATGATATATAAATATATTCCAATGTTTGTAAAAACATTTATGTGTCATAAGAATTATATAAACTATTTATTATAAAAGTTTTTATTTAATACATTTGAGTAATTTTTTTTTCTATCATTATAAATTTATATCACAAGGTGATAAATGTGTTTCCATCATTTGAAATGATAAGCATGACTTTTTTAGATATGGTTTTGTAAATTTAAAAAATGATAATGTAAAAATTTAATTATTTTTACATGGTTCATTAGATATTGGTGTATATTATAGAATTTTTAATGAGAACCTGTTGGGAATTCACATCAAACCATCCATGTTCCCTTGTGCGTTTCTATACAATCTATTTCTTGGTTTGAGTTAGACTAATGCCCCATATGGTTATGGTTCTAGCTATTGATCTGTGGATTTGGTGGGATTCAACCAATGGGACATGGGAAATTATTTTTGATATTTGGTACATTGCAATAATAATTTGGATGGATTATTTTAGTTTGAATTCATGGACATATCTCACCTATGTAAACCATAAGATTCCAAGGGTGGTTTGGGAATGATTTATTGAGGATTAGTTCTAGATTTTTACTTTATTTATTTTTGGATATATTAAAATTTAAATTTGTATTTTTCTATCTGTTGAGATTAATTTTCCCTATTAATTTGTTTGAGTGTATAATATGATGTTTTCAATGTTGGGTGGTGATGTTTTATAGAATCATTCCACTGAGAAGATGTATGAATTGGATCCTGGATGAAGCTACAACTAAACTTCAGAGATCCAATTCTCTAGTGGAACAAAAAATAGTTGATGTGATTGTCTCTGCTGTCCATGATCATGGATAGGAATCTACAGCACTTCTAGATCACTACCCAATTGTGTATATAAAAAGGTATTACCTATGGAATAATTCTCAAAAATTATTTTTCTATATTTTATTGTCTTTCATAGGCTAAAATGATCCTCAAGAGGTTGTGGAATGGTTCTGAAGTATGGAAATTTTTTTTGGATTCTTAGAGACACATGAAACAATCATGTTTATGTTTTTCACCTTAGTTCATGAATAGATGAACCTATGGTGTTATAGAACAATGGACCTAGATTAGATGAACAAGGTCTTAGAGTAGGAATAATTAATTGTTTACTTAACCGACAAGTTCTATCTACTATAGATGTTGTTGTCCAAGGCCATAGAGTTTTCCAAAAATTATTTGAATAACAAGACTATAACATATTATGGAAACTATTTTTTCGAGATTCAATAATTCCAAAATGATATTGTATCGAATGAGATTATGAGAGATCAACCTTTTGACTTAGGACTAGGACCACATATTTATTCTCATGTTTTATTTTAGAATCCTTCATACTATGATGTAGTGATTGATAAAACATTGATAGTTGAATTGGATTTGGATGGAATGTTAGGGTTGACCTGAGTTACACAAGTAGTAAATGGTAAAGTGTTTTCCTTAAAGGAATATATAATGAGTGATTATTCTCATAATATTTCTAAAAAATGTACTATTATAGACCTCCTCCTGTAACGAGAAATGGTAGTTTATTTTTTACCAGTATAGAAATAATATGAATTCTACATGGGTTCGTACTAAGGAACCTATAGTATGTGGTTCTTGAAAACACTCATGAAACCTTGAAATGTTTTCCATATCAATTACACTCTATATATTGTAATTATATCATCAAAACTTCCAAAAACTGAGGTTTAGTAATATTATTCATGCATAAAAGGGTTATATCCCCATAAATTACGAATGATGCTCCTTCACATAGTGGAACATTCTCTAAGGGAATCAAATTTGATTCCAGTGTCTATGATATATACATTACTATATATTTCTAAACTGTGACTGCTCTATTTGATATGATTGAATGTCATTAATTTATTCCATCCCATATTTACAATAATATAAATATTTCTATGTGGATTTTATCATATTTAATGTATATTACTCAACCCCTTGGAAAAAAGAGATAATAGGGTACCTACACTCCCTCTTGGGGGTTTTCTCTATAATATATTGAAATTTCATAATGATTTATGATCCCAACATGAAATTACAAGATGAAATTTTTTGGATGGATTGTATAATTTCTAATAAATCCAAAATTGATTGTTATCTTCGATGGGTATAATTTTCTGCACCTAATATGATTTATCGAATCATTCAGGGATAATATGAAATGTTTATTAGTAGAGCATGACCTTCTTATCTTGTCTTTGGAAAAGTGATATTTTTTATCTTTTGATCTAGAGAGAGAATATTTAAGTAGTGGTTTACCTCCAGTTCTCTTCGAGTTTACGAACATGTGTCTTTCTCATTTAATTGGTTTTCCACTTATAAGGGAGGTGGAGTATACTATTGATTTTCTGCCTGGTACCCATCCAATTTATTTCCCCTCTTATGCAGTGGAACTGGCTAGAATGAAGAGGTGAATAGTCAGTTATATGATCTTTTAGATAAATGATTTATACTCTCGAGTGATTCACCTTGGGAAGTGCATATTATATTTTATATGATGAACAATGGGTCATTGTTCCATTGTCATTATTATAAAAATCTAAATAGACTTTTTATGATGAACAAGAATATGTTTCAACAGATGGAGTATATGTTTGATTAGTTGAAAGGGGAGATGTGATTCATAAAGACATAAATTTGATATGGTTATTATAAATTGAGAATAAAAAAATATGAAATTATAAAAACCTCGTTTTAGAGTAGCTATGAACATTATGTATACTTTATCCTTCATTTTTAACTTACCAATGATCTTGAAGTGTTTATGCAGTTAATGTATAGGATTTTCCTTGAGTAATTTTTTACCATTTTAGAATTATTTGAGGATTCCCTCCCAATTTACTCTATTTCTGAGGAGGATCATGGGCATCATCTAAGATAAATTATATAATTGTTGATAAATCAACGATGTTATGTCAATATTTTGAAATATGTTTTTTAGATTTGGGAACTAATGTTCCTCAGACATGTGGTGTCAGTACATTGTATTTTACTAGAGTATGAAAAGATGAAGTAATTTATTAAATGATAGAGACCATGATACGTTTTCAAGACTCATAAATTCATTTATTTCGGTAGGTATTATCACTAGTTTATCAAGGAATTATCAAATATTTATTTTCTAATGATTGTTCTAAATTATAATGGAGTAATTTTTTATCAGGATTAAAAATGATAGATTTATTTTTTTGAGATAAAACATATTTTTATGAATGTTCTTGAGTTAACTCTTCCAAAATCCGAGTACGGAAAAGTGGTCTTCTTTGATGCATTAGGTTCTTGTTTGGCATATGTTCTTATGCTGGGTGATATTTTCGTAGATTATTAATATCATTATATTACATTAATCGAGTATAATTACCCATTCCATGACCCATGAATTGTAGTTGTGATGAAAAAACATAATAGTTGGTGGTATTACCTTTATGGAGAAAGGTTTTATAGGTATTCTGTCCTAAAATTGATGAGTTATATAATCTCAAAAAAATATTTGAATCTCCACCAGAGGAATTGGGATGAATACATAGAATCATTCAACATCAACATAACCTATACTTGGAGAAATTGAATTTCATTGTAGATTCATTGAGTAATAAATCAATCCAATGAAGTGAAGAAATCATCAGAATAGTGGAACATGATGGATCTATATTCACACTTGTGTATTGGAGTTCAATAATGATTGGATCAGGTTTCCCTATCCACTGTTTAGTAGTCATATGAACTTCGAAATATGATTATTTAGGATTAGTATCTTGATGATGAGATCAGTAGAATTAGAGACTATTTTTATGGTGGAGAGGTTGTTCCTGACTGGTCATTATCTAACAAGAGAATTCTATGATATCAGAACATCATTATTGCATCACTAGAGGATATGAAAGCAATGATTGGTGACTTTCATAATTTCTAGTGGGTTTTGCACATACGAAAAAAAAAATGATTTTTGACAAGAGGTTACAGATTTTATTGAAATGTATGAGACATGGAATTTATGAGTTTGTCTCTCATTTTTATACATTCGAATAGTTTATTGTCTAGAAATAAAAGACTTCAGTTTTTCTTCATCCACATCGAGTCAAAAATATGGAAGCTGAATGAGATATTAATCTAATTTTTATTTATGAATTAAGGTAATTAGAAAATGATGAATTCAATATGGGTTGTGATTAATTAGCTAAATAAATCGACTCACATTATACAGATTCATGATACAACTACTATTGAGGTGTTTAGAAATATCTATTTGAAATAGATTGTTCATTTTCAATGAGTGCTACCTTTATTAGACTCTTATATGGATTCTCAGTTCACTTCTCACTTTTGGATAAACCATCAGGGGGAACTGGGAACTCTGTTCTGTTGAAATACATTATATCATCCAAAGTCATGTATCCATATTTGAATATATATATATATATATATATTAGATGATATTATCTATGCATATGATCTTGTCTTTTGTAGGGATTAGGATTATCACGTAGGTCTGATTGTGTTTTCTTATAACAATAGCTGCTTTCCCTCATTCAGAACGGCTCTACATGAGGTCTTGTATTTTCATCCATATAGATATCAATTTTTTTAGTTATAGATTGGTGAATCTTTATTGGTTGGACTAATCTTGGTTAAAGAGATGATATCAAATGTTTAGTTGATTCATCAGAGAATATTGATAACACAGATCAAGAATGAGTCATATATTGATCATCATCACAGACCATTGGAATTTTCAATAGTTATCAAGGTGTTCTACATAGTTTCACCTCGTTTGGGTCATTAATGGCATGAGAGAAAAGGAAAACATGCTCCCAGTTTTTGGACCATTTCTGGTTACCAAACTGTTGGGATAAGATTCTTATCATTTATCACTAATACAACAACTAATTTGGATACATATTGTTATCAATTTATCATAGTAACAAATGTATCTATCTGATCCATAGCATGACCTACTTTGAAGTGTTCTTGAGATTGAACCTAATTTAATTGTGAATGAACGACTAGTCATGATTGACGATTCTGACACCAAGGTACTTCATTGGAGGAAAATACATTTGTTTTATGTGTTTTGGGAGCACATATCTGATTCTATTTTGATGTGGGAGGGGGAGTTACTTATTAGGGAATAATGGACTCATATTTTTGGCATATAATCTTTTGAATATTATATCTGGGGATTAAAAGTTTCTATGGATGGAAGGATCTGTAATATAGTTACTTTTAGTTATTCACAATACCCTATTTTTATCAATTTCTGGATCAATTTTTGGGTGAATAGGGTGAAATTTAAAATGAATTTAATATTTATGAGATACTACATGGTTTTCTTATGACTTTACCAAAACCTAAACCCTCTCAAGTAATATCATTCATACCTAGATAATGGGGTTTTGTAACGATTTCAAAAAACATGAAAAAACTGTCACTAAAATGGTAGTAATGTGAATCCAATTTAAAATATTCCTATATATAGGGAACAAAATTTGGCCTAACCATGAATATCTACCCAGCTAACCATGGATACAGGTTCTTAAATTTGAAATTAATTTTTATATTATAGAGCCAATTAGTTTATGTCCCTTACTGACCTTTACTAACCATACCTGATTTCTCCGTATTTTTGGTATCCCATGAAGATGTTTTGGACCCTTCTAAACATCCAAAATTGAATAAAATCTAGGATAATGGCATTAAATCCTCCACCATTTCGTTTCCGTTTCCCATTATTTATCTTTCACAGTCTTTTATTTCCACCATTGTGTTTTATGGATCCCCATTATGATGGACCTATACAATTCCCATTAAATATAATTTCCATGGAGTTGAATCACATATTCTATTGTCATCATTATCTATTAAAAAATACCAATTGGGTTTCTGAGTTTTTCGATCTAGTGATAATGATGTAGGTGGTTCTATCATGATGCCCTATATTTAATAACCTTACATTTATATATTTAAATTAAATTTTTGATATAAATTAAATTTTCTAATATAAATGATATTTATATAATTTTTTAAAAAAACATTTAATCATTAAAATGGTGTTTTTTAATTTTATTTTTTCATTTAAATGGGAAAACCAACAATTACAATGAATTTGGGTGTGACTAGATTTTTGATGGAAATTTTTGTATATTTAAAATGATTAATTTAAATATTAAAATTTATTGTAATTGATTAAAGTATATTTTTGAATTTTATTATAGATGATAAATTATGAAAATTAATTTTATATGTATTTAAAATTATTATTTTTGAGAAATATCATGAAATATATTTGATAGAAACATTTTGTTTTTTTCATGAAAAAATCCATGTTTTGAATAAAAAATAATTTTGGATAATAAATGGAAGATTAGAATTTTATATATTGGAGAATGAGATTTAATTTTATTTTTATGGTTACATTAAATTAATTTACCAATATTTATTTTTACTAGAGAATATTCATGAATATTTACATAGTGAGTTATTTGGGAATAACATACTAGGATTGGAATTCCCTTGAACTAGATTGACATTTTCAAACTCTGTCATTATCATTATTCAGCACATTGAACTAATTAGTAAGATACCGATGAGTCATCTCCTACCAGTGTCTAGGTACATCTGTAAACATTTCGTTTATTGTCACACAAGTGTGCGAGAATCCCATAACTTGGAATAATAATACCTCTTTGTAGATAAAAATTGATTCTCACTTGTTTATATTTGAGAAACAAATATATCTAATTTTTTAAATACTTCACAAGGCTTATAATTTATATAAACATTTTCATATAAATTTTTTTATTTAACTCAACTGTGTTATGTATTTATCTAACATATGAATGGTAGAAAACCATGTGTTAATGTGTTTCTATTATTTTAAATGAAAATCCTGATTTTTTAAATATTATTTTTAAAGGTAAACATGATTATATTAAAATTGTATTCTCATTACGTGGTTAATTAAATTTTTTAATCTATTATGGAATCCTTTATGATAACCTAATAATATTTTATCTCATGCCATAAATATGACTTCAGGTGTTTATATATTACCTCCTATTAGGTTCATGTATTAGAAAACAACTACTTGGTGGTTGTTTTAGACATTGATCCTTGGAGATTTAGATTTTAATCTATTGAACATGTTTAGTTTTTCATGTTTTCTATTAAATTTCTGAAGTACTATTGGTTTTTTATTCCTTTTTAATATCTAGAATACTTTCCCAGGTACATTTTTTCTTTTTATGTATACTGATAAGTTTTTCTTTACATCTGATATTTATTTAGAAAATTATTTCCCACATTCATTTTTATAATACATGGTGCAAGACTCTAACATGTGTGGATCGAAAATGCCTTTCGCCGTATGTATCAGTTATTGGGTCTCTAGTGTACCAAGGATAGTTCTTGACATGATGTGCCTTATGTATTTATTTTTTATGTTTTTATATTTAATGTTTATTTTTAATTATTAGTATATACTAATAAATTATGATTTATCTTCTGAATTTATTTATCTCATATGAAAGTTATTACACAAATTTGTTCTATTATTATTATAAAAATATATATTTAGTAACTATTATTAACTACATTACTGATCATTCATAAATGGATAGAAATTTATTGATAAAAATAAATGGGTAGTATAAAATTTTTAATTTTAAGGAATATTTTATATAAATAATTGGTTGATTTAAAATCAATGGATATTTTATAATGAATTAGTTTATATTTTTCAATGCATAAATTATTAATTTGTGTTTTTTTGAATTATTTCTTTTTTTTAGGTTGTGTGGGTGTATATTGATATTTTGTGGATTAATTGGGTACATAAATGTATTGTACAATTGTTAGACTAGTTTTTATATAAATTTTGAAATGGTTTTTCTTTACTAATTATGGGAATGTTAATTTTTTATTTCCAGTTGTAATGTAAATCTATTTTAGTGTTATGATGTTGTGGATTATGATCATAAGTAAATTAAATTTTAATTTTTACAAGATGGAATTAAATTAGTTGTGGAAGTTAATAAATTGCAATTTACAAAAAACACAAGATTATATGATGAAATGAATATTTTTTAAAACAAAATAATGTGTTTTATTAAATATTATTTCTAATGTGAATAATGAATCTCATATGATTGTAAAATCGTAAATATATAAATAGATAATTGATTTGTTTTAAATTGAATTTTTTTTAATTTTGGATGTTTGTGGGAAATAATTTTTTTATTTAATAATAATAAAGAAAAAAAGTTGTTAGAAATAATTTATGGAGGGGTGATGATCTTAATGCGTATAAATAATTTTAATTTAAAAAAAATATTTATGATAGGTTAGTGTGTGTGGTTTCCTATATAATTATCCATATATAATATATGATTTTATATGATCCCCACTCATTTTGGACTATATAAAATTCTTAACTATTTTTTGTTATCACTATTTTCCCAAATATTCTAGCTCGTGATAGAACATATGACTGAAATATCCATATTTTCTATTGTCCAATAAAAAGTTGTATGGTTTTTCATTTTTCAATAATGGTTTTTGCTTATGAGAACTGTGTATTAATGTTACTGTATATAATATACTATTATATAAAAATATATGTTAGGGGTCATATATTGAAAGAGTATGTAATGAAGTTGTTGTCATACTTTTTCTCGATATCCACTCTTAGAATTTTATATATGTAATTAATTTTTTATATGGAAATATTTATGATATAAATGAAAAAAATACAAAAAGAACCATGAACCATGTATCAGTTTGGGAAGATATGGTTGTATTCTTTCCCATATTAGTAATGAAATGATGTGTGTGTGTGTTTATTTTGTAAACACACATGTATGGTAGGCATATAACTAGAAAAAGTATTTTTCTGGGGTGTGAGGGTGAAGAGATATTGGGGAGGTGGATTTTCTTTATGATTTTCATATATATATATATTATATGTTATTATAAAATGATACAATATATTGTGATTAATACTTAATCATTTTATTATGTAGTTGAATGAGAATTTATCTTTGTGAGATATGATATTTATTCACTAATAAAATAAGAGTTTTCTTTTTTTTGTAAATTGTGACTTATGGAAGGTCCAAAATAAAATATATTTTCTCCCTACCAAATATATATAAATATATTTTAGATTGTTTTATTAGGTTATCAAAAAATGAGAAGGTAATCAGTAGATCATAGATGGGAGCTATTTTAGATCTATTGGACTTATACATTTATATTTTGGTTATTTTTTTAGAATTTATCTAAAATAACATTTTTCATGTATTGTGGTTATTGAATTATAGTGGATTAAATTTTATTTAAGAGTATATAATTATTATCAATTTTAATATCTGAGAATTAATTGGTTTTAAGACTCTAATTTTGGGTATCTATACCCTCAATTAAAGAAAAAAAAAATCTATTCAATCTAGGTGTAAGAGTTCACTGTCACACTCATCAGACTTTGAGGGTCCCCCAGTATAGAAGGTTTGAGAGAAATTTATTTTTTTCACATTATTCTATTCAATATATTTAATTACTAATGGAAATTTATAATGCCTTAATATAAATATGTTTATTTCAAATATGGGTTTCATAATTAATTTATAATTATAAAAATAAATAATGATACTAATAAAAAATTTAAAAACAATATAACATGTTTATTAAATAATTATAATATATTTAAAAAATATTTTAATTTTAATCATTTTTTTGAATACATTTTCATATGTATTATGAATTCCATTATATAATACATTAATACTCTTAGACATATAATAAATTTTCAATCATGTAGTATACATATTGTTTGAATTTGTGTTTTTTATATGTGAGTATAAATGTAACTTTCTAGAATGTTTTCTATATTTAGTTTTTATATTTAATAAAATTAATAAATAATTAATAATCAGTGTAATGATATAGTTATCTTAAAAGAGTTTTTAATATATATATATAATATTAAAATATATGATTCTTATAAGAAATATTATTTTAAGAATATAAAAATAATATGTCAACAATTATTTAATAACAATTGAAAAGTAAAAAAGTGAAATTCAATCCCTCCTATAGTGGAAATAGTATTTCTTATATATATATATACTTTTCTTATAATGTAATATAAATTTTTTATAGAATAATTAAATTTTATAACTTTACAAATTTAATTTTCTAATTTAGACCTCAATGTTTTAATAAGTATATCAAAATTAGTTACGATTGACTATTTTATAAATTCTCAAAAAATATTGATTCTCTAATTAATATTGAGAAAACATAGGTTTTTATAATACCATATGATTGATAAAAACATCAGGAAAATATTTTCATAAAAAAATTATGATAAAAATTCATGACTTATAATGCATATATTATATTGAAAAATTCATTTTAAAATAATATTATGGAATTCCAAAGAAATTGGTTATTTTTCAAAACGTACTTTATATATTTCATAACACAAAACTTTTTTGATAATTTCCTATGAAGATAGTAATTTTTAGAGCCTTTCCAATTTTAAAAATGTTAGGACATCCAATCAAAAAAACCACATATTTAATAATTATGGTCTACTGATACTCATAAAATATCTAACCAACTGATAGTCGTGATCATAAATAATAAACTAATCAATATTATATTCAAATATGTTTCACCCTAATGACTTTATAAATACCCAAAATCCACCTCTTTCCATTATCCAATATTTCATCAAATCATTTCCTATAATCCCACAAATATATATATATATATATATTGAATTGGAATATCAAAAAAGGACCTAAACTTATTGTATTTGAGCAAAAGTAGTGGAGGAGATTCAAATAGAGTTATGAAGTTTTCTATATCACACAATTAATAATTATATGTTATTATATGTCCATGAAAATCTTTTTTTTTCTTTTTTGATTCTATTTCAATTTATAAATTTTTTAATTACAGTTCACCTAGTCCCATTCATAAACACCTTTTCAATAATTGGATTCTATGTCAACATATATATTGTAAAACACACATACAAATTTTATAAATTTAATCATACCCTAATAAAATACATGTAATAAATAATAGTAAATGTTAAATTTTTATTTATTGATAATATTAAAAAATTTAAAATATATATTTAAAATTGATTATTTTACCCATCATTAAACATGTTTTTTGAAATCATCATTCTTCGCAGTTTTTTTCTGCTTCCTTAAAGAATATAAATGATTTATCATCAATTATTCGTTTTATTTATATACATAAAAAATTAATTTTTTAATACATATATTGTTAATAATTATTTAATATTTATTTTAGGATTCCGCGATGATAGTAGAACAATTATATTTGTAAAACTGCAGAAAAATATTTATACTAATATAAAAAATATTATAGAGTAATATTCTTTAAATTATATCTATCAATTGAACTATTCAACACCATCAATTAAGGAATGAAATAAACAACATACGATATGACTTATAGTGGTTATGAAACCATATGATATTTACCATTACGTATTATAGTTTCATTGAAGTAGTATTTAAACAATGAAAAAATGCTAAAAAATAGACATAAATTACAAAAATAAACCATTAAATGAATAAAACGTTCTAGTTAATAAATAAAAAGTTACAATAATGATAAATAATACAATAAAATTTTCTAAAAATTGTTCATAATTTATAATAATTTTTTATGAAGTTAGAAGTTATTATTAATTGATCATGAAATCATGGAATGGTATTGTTTCACAAACCACATTACATTTTATAAATTTTTACTATATTAATTATCACTTCATATAATGAATTTATAATAGTGGATCATTATTTTAAACGTACTAATTATACATTTTTGAGATGGTATATTATTGTTAAATGTTTTATTATTTTAAAGATCATGCCATACATGGTCCAAGGGGTTCGTATTATCTCATTTTTTACATTGAATTGATTATATTCTCTATCAATATATATCTTTCAATATTGAAATTTCCATTACCATATTTCTCTATTATAAGCCTCCCATTGAAAGATTTTATAATATATTGACAAATTATATGATATTTCTTAATACTTACTTGATAGTATACCCATTAATACAAAAAACATGGACACCCAATATTTCTGAATTTGGATTGAGGGTGATTACAAATAATGTTATTTTATTAATTTTGACATGTAAATATTAATGATCGGTATATATATAATTTTATTGTGTAAATTTATTTATCACTTATCCATATTAATGTATCATGTTCTATGAGGAACATTTTGTATCATATTGTTTACTCATTTTATTTCTATATGTATTCATTAGACTTTTTATGGAATGGGTCGGTCCCAAAAATATATGGTCTCTCAGTAATAAATATCATTTTCCTATTTTCAATAATAGAAAAAGTATATATATATTTATGACTTTTACATTGCCGGTGGAATATAGTTATAGGTTTCAGTTATCCCCATAATTTAAATAATAAAATGTAAAATATTTTCAAACGGGTGCACACATAATATAAAAAACAATTGCTTTCATCATTAATAGAGTGTCTGATGGGGATTTTGAGTCTATCATTTAGTCCAGAACACATGTCTTACCATATGAACAATATATGGTTAGTTTCCATTATACCTCATGGAAATTAACAATTTTTTTCATATATTAGATGAATTAAATAAATTAATGTAAATAATTTATTTAATCATATAATTAGTAAAATTTACCTTGAATCATATGTTTACCCTTATTATGAAATTTTATTAGGGTTATCCATATTACCATATTAAATTAGACAAACCATTAAATGGATATCCGAATAGCTAAAAAAAGGGATTAGTGAAAGGAAATTGAAAATAATAAAAAATTCCACCAAATATAATGAAAAATATTCATTCGGAGAATATTGTTAAAAACATATTAAGGTATTTTTATTTAGGTAATAATTCATTATTATTTTTATTTCATGTATTGATTGATTTTTTAAAACAATTTCTTATTTATTCCACACTTTTGGTATGGACTTTTGGGTTTAATATTTTTCATAATCCCTGGAACTACTCATTTTTGAGGATTCATCTCAATTACATTGCATTTATATATCAATGATATATTCCCAAATTTAAAAAATCCAATAGTGTTATCACTTTATAGATTATATTTACCCTCTCAATCTTGTAGTTTATTCAATTTTCAGGAAGTAGGCTGAATATATTATTACTGATCGAGTTTTAAATATGATACAACCATGGATTTACATATAGTATATTTATTGATGAATATAATGATATATAATGAATTTATGTGGAATAAAAATAGACTGGGGATGAAATTATTATGTATGAACCATCACACAGTGATAGAAGGCATGATAAGATTTGTGTGGTTCAATAAGAATACCATTTTTCTACCACAATGCAGTGGAAATAAATTACCAAATTAGATTCCTTGGAGATTGGGCACTATAAAGACTCATCATTTGATATTTTTGTTCAATATGTGTAAATTTTCATATATGACGATAATTCCATAATTGTTTGAAATTTCCCACTAAATTCAATATATTATAGAGTAACACACATTGAATTACTTTTTTTCTATGGAGATTAGTGTTGGAAGATAAAATAAATATTATATGGACTTGGGTATAGCCTAGAAAATCATGTGATGCTTCTAATTTAGTTCAGAATTATTTATAAGTACATTCATAGAATAATAGGTGGTCCCATATTCATTTTTTTATAATAACACACCATATATATAGATTTTTTCATTCCATATTAATAATACCATCATTGATTGGGTAAAAATTAGATTATATATATAGTTTTCCCTATTGTGTAAACATTATTTACATTCCCAAGTGTCTTCTATCTCTTAATAATGTTTCTGTAAATTTCTAAATTTAACCCACATGTAGTTCTTACTGAGTGTGATTATTTATAGGATTATAGGGTTGAATTTGTTTTTGTATCTAATATATGGATAATATTTTAATAAGTGTTTTACTTATTATTGTATGAGTTTTTGATTTTAAAACTACAGAGTTATCTTTGTAGAAATACCATAATTTTTATCCCTGACCATATTTATATGTCACGTAATGTGCCTACTACATTCGTAATAAAAAACGGGTTGGTACCTCAATGAATCCACACTGGGGGTGGGCCATTTATCTATGGACTTGAGTACCCATGTTTATGATCATATGTGGGGGTGGTCTTACTCTTTGGGTAAACACACACTCTATGATGACATTCCATGTGTGAGGTGTGGGTACATAACTACATATCTAGAGAGATTATATTGGAATATTTGAATTGGGAGAGTAATAGCAGTTGTAGGTGTAGTAAAATGAGTCATTGTTAGGTGATTGTGATAATCTAGAGCCCACACACATTTTATCTATATTTTTTAATCATTCTAATCTCCAATTACACATGTGTGTTAGGTTTCAATTCCCCATATTATTTTATTTTTTAATCTAACTATTTATTTTCACTAGTTCACTTTTGGTTTTTTTGGTGCCTTTATGGGTATGTATATAATCACCCATTCATTATATTTAATAATATTGTTTACCTCATACACATAGGATAATCTAATAGATAATGAAATTTTTGGGCCTTGTATATGTGAAGCCAAACATTTCTTGGTTGTCTATACTTGATTTTAGGATTTGGGTTCTACCACATTATTTGTTTTTGTGTTTGGAATCCATTTAATTTTTAGTGGTATATGTTTTACCCCATCATACTCCATATATATTTATATGGCTACAATATTGTTTTTTAATATTTTTGGATAAATTAATTTTTTCCTCCTCAGTTTGTATAATTTCAACTTTCCCCCATCTTTCGAATGTAGATAGTGGTATCCATGTGGGCAGTTTTATTTTGATATTTCCTCTCCTGTGTTTGATATGAATATTCAACCCTTTCCACTATCCTTTGAAATATTGAAGGTAGAATTTTTGTGTTTAAATTCAATTAACATGTGTACTTGTGGGACCCTAGTTGTTTGGGTCCTAATAGAGTGGTATCATTTTAATTCATTCCTATGTTGTTTTTTGGATATAGATTTACTGTAAGGATTTTGGTCTGGAACATTTGGGAGTTATTTTGATGGAGTCCATGTTCATATCACAGGACAAGGAACCTAGGGATGGTTCATTGGTGAACATATTGATACATCTTGACTCTGATAACCTTCTTTGGTGATGGACATATACATACACATATTCCAAGGAATACAAAATATATAAATCTTATATGAATTATTATTTATAATTAATGATCTATCTCTAATGATATTCTCATCAATGAATTACTTATATTATTAAAAATTTGGATTTTATCATTATTATATAAATCTAGTATTCTAGGATATGACTCATGTTGAGCACAATTGTAGATATGGGGATTTAGTATATGGGATTATTTATAAGGTGTTCCCTCCATGTGAAAATATATTTTTCATTCCTCCCATTGAAAGATTCATGGACCTACGACTAACAGACAATAATAATGTTTTTCATTATGTTGAGATTTTTCTCCAAACTGAAAATATTATTATGTTTTTATGTTGATTGTGCTACATGAGCTTAAATTATAGAGTCCTCGCAACTTTCATGGTGATTTGGGCCATTTAATAGAAAAGGATTGGATGTAGTCAATAATATTGGAATATTATATAATTTGACCCCTAATATATCATATGTGTTATATAATGATTATTTTCCCATATAATTATGAATAAATCATATTAGGTCTGATCAACAAGACATGTGATTACACGACAATCTCATGGATGTAATTTTATTAAAAGTTTTTGGATGAATAATATCTTACTACTATATATTATATATTGTTTCTTGATCATAAATTGTTGTAGAAAGATGTTATGACAATTGAATATGCATTCCAAGGATACCAAAACACATTATATACTCTACTTACATAATATTATGTGGATTATTTTAAGAGTGAATGTCGACATGGGACTTTGCTAAGACATATGAGCTAGCATGGTCTCTTAATGAATTTCCACCTCTATCAAGGATTAGTATATGTTTATGATGATAGATTGATTCATTGTTATGGAATAATATGATGATGAGTATTTTAGTGAATATTAAGGTGAGGATCCATTCATGATATCCCATTAGCAAAAACAAATCTGGTTCATAGTGCTAGTTGTCTTGAAAAAGGTATAATCAGTCTCACGTATCAGTAGCACATGGATTCCAGAAGTGATCAAGATAGATGAGAGGTATAATGTGTTACACATTAGATATATATTTTCATAAGGTTCATGATTTCATAACTCGTTGAACTTATGATCAAGGTTAATATTGTGGGAATAACTCAATAACAAAAGTAATATCATGAATTGGGATATCTTTGAAGGCATTAGAGAATATTTCAAGTAGGATCTACTAACAGAGGGTCTTGAAGATCCATAGGGGATATTCAGTTACAAGAAAAAAATTCTTAATTCTTTCATCACTATCACCAAGTGGTCCATTCTAGAATATCAGACAAGGTTTCTGAGGTTTTCATTAGTTACATGAAATACATGGATATGACTAGGTTATTTAAGATATTATTTGATGAATGATATATGTATTTTATACTTTATCATATTTTATATAGACACTATTATGATTAATTATTCAATTTAATTATACCATATTTGAGATATGGAGATAATTATTGAGAATTATGAACATTAGTTGATGATAGTGATTCCTACAAGATTGTATTTGAAAAAAATTAATAATCATTTGAATTTGACATTGATTCTTAGTGGAAGAGAGATTCTCATGTAATATTTTTATGTTTGAAATAATATTTTATAACATCATTCATTGCATGGATTGGATATCCATGTTACATGATCATATTGAATTTCTCAACATGAGAGACATCTTTATACTAGCATAAGGGTGAAATTCATATTTATTTGAATAAATGATTTGATCGTGGATGTTGTAGAGATAATGAAATGAAAAATGAAATATATATTCCATTAATTTCTATGTTTATACCATTGTAAATTAGTATCAATTAACACATGTATTCCAATTATAGTAGAGGGAATCATAAATATCATCCCCATTGTTGTTTATCAATTTCATTCATGTATAGAGATAGAATTTATTTTGACAAAAAATATCCGAATATTATACAATATTCTAGCACATATTACATGACCCCTTTGGAGCTCTATGATCTAATTGTGTTGTTTAATAGTCTTTTATTTATGATGTTTGTTAGACCTAGTTTATCCCAATGGATAGCTCTTGTTGTTTTTTCCCTGTATGATGAAATGTTCATAATGATATAAATTGATTAATATATCATTATTCAATCAATATTGTGAAAATATTTCAATGTATTAATTAAAGGGAATTAGATGGTTCTCAAATAAAAACCTCATTTCTTGATATCAAACATTTGGTGTTTTTGGGGATTGCATTCTAAAGAACGCATTCTGATGTTGATTTGAGAACTACTATTTCCCCGTGATTCTCTTTGGAATGTTAAATTCCCATTTTATTTTCCATGTATTTATGAATAGTATAATTTAACAATTCATGGATTGTTTAGTGCATATATTTTTTAGTGATATCATAATATACATTATATAATTGATGGATCGTAAAAATCATTATAAGATGGTATGATACATTCTTTGACCACATTATTTATACAATAATCTCAATATTTTTAAATTATGGATTATTAAGAACCCCATTACTGGGAATATCATTTTGGAACATGGTGTGGTTGTGGACCCAATAATTTTTTAGTTTGTACATTCTTGGTATCATCCTATGATATTATTTGAGATGCTGGTTTTTCTCTTTTGATATATTATATTAGAGGGATTGGGAATAATTTCCAATTATTATGTCCAATTTTACCACATTGACCAAAAAATGGTACCTTTTCCCCCGACCCATGATGTGTCTGAAATATTTGAAAATGATTAAAAAGAGTATTACTAGTGCTCTTATAGTGGTACATCGAATGAAGGTTTTCAACACGTGGTGTTACATGATTCCTCTAGATCGGGCATAAGATATGTTTGGATGTACCTGTATACAATGATCCCATTTAGTTATGTGAGGTTGATTTCCCATGAGAATAACTACACAAACAATTACATGGAGCTGTTATCATTACTATTCATCTTAAATATGTGGAGAAATAATTATTTTATTATAACTGTTTTCTAAAAACGTTTGATCACTTAATTCTATGGTACATTGTACATAAAGATATTTCATCATTAGACATTAGAATTCGATAGATTTATTACAGTACTATGATTTAGGAATATGATATACTATTATACATTGAATTTTTTTGGATATTCCCTTAGTAGGAGAGAACATTTTCTCTTGGAGGAGTTGCAGTTTGTGTAGTTAGTATGACTCTAGCAGACCATGATGGAAGAGAGATAAAACAAGTATCTATAGTCAATGGTACTTTCTGAACTACTTATTAAGTTTTTTGAGTGAGTCTCAATTTGGTGAAATTGATTCAAATTTTATGTGTGGTCAGATATCCACAGGAGATTAACCATATGTGTATTTTAATGTTATGGAATATGATATCATTTTTATGGATATATAATTGTTTTTATTTCATTTCATAAAGAGATTTTAAGAATGTATCATTCCCCCAACATTGGGGTACATAGAACATTTGTGATCATGTCCTAAAAATAATGATGATTTTTTTGTGGGATGACATAATACGTAGTGTGGATGAGTTTATTTATCAATTACACACCTTTCAGTTGGTGAAAGAGGATCTTTGAGTTTCTTTTAGTGACTATAAACTACATGAAATTATATATTGGAAGTGGAATGAAAACTATTTATTTTTATAAAGGTTATTCATTATAAAAATAAAATAAATGGAATTATCTTAGTGACTTTTTAATGTATAATTATGTTGAATCACATAAATATTATTTTTTAGTAGTATTCAGTGGAGTGTATTGAGAATTTTTACTAAGAAATCATCTGTATTCAATAGTTCACCTTGAAAATTATCTATAAATCTGAAATTTATTTAAACTCGTGATTCTCATGTTTTTTAGGTGGCCTTCAAGACCTAGTTACATATTAGATTGGTGTTATACGAATAGAATAATGGCTAGATATAACAAATTACATATGGTATATATAATATTTTTATTAAACTTGTGAGAATCATTCGGTGATGAAAGAAATGTATATTTTACGTTAGCGATTTTTTCATAGGATAACATGTATCACTCTAATATCAAACATTCACATTTAGAGGTTCTACATGGGAGACCATATAGGTCACCCTATTATAGTATATCAAGAATTTATTTATTAATTTTGTGACAGTGGTAGGCGATTTTGAATATTGAGAATGTTCAAGAGATCTATGAATGAATAAATACTACAATGAGTAAATAAGAATCCTATATGAAAAAATGTTTTGGGCCTTTTAGTTTTATCATGGAGACCTTTTCTTCATGAATGTATCCCCATGCATGGGTTATAAATGTTTGGATAGTGAAAAAATAATTCATCATGTCACATCATAATGTTTAAGATTTTATGTGAGGTTGGAAAAGTGCCTTACTGCCAGGCGTTATCCCACTTTTTCGACTGTAACACCCCATGATTGGAAAAAATATTTCATTTTCAATAAATTTATTTTTTTATATCTTGCGCTACGCAAATGAAAAATGTTAAACATACCATGATATGGTATTAAAATATTATTGTTTATGACAGTTATAACCTTGCCATTTAATTGGTTTGTTTGTATATGATTAACTAAATTTTGAAATATATTTAAATTTCATATGGAATATAAAAGCCCTTTAAATTTTTGGTAAATTATGACTCAATTTTTAGTAATGTAATTTTAATATAGAAAAATATTTTTTTATAAAAAAATTATCGATTTTTTTGGTGGAATAATTTTTTAATTTAAAAAAAGTTTAAAATTATATTTTATTAAATAATAATAATCTCTGAAATTATATTATTGATATAATATATAATATTTTTTATTTTAAAATTTCATAAAATGATTGATTCTCCAATGAATACTAAAATTGTAACACCCCAAGCTTCCACGATACGCTTCCTTTTGAATAATACAGTAGCGCGTATTGTACGCAACTTCGAGTTCTAACACACACACCACAACTAATCAAACAAGCCATTACGAATAGTAATACCCAGTTTTTGAAATTTATAATTTTTATCTTTCAAAATGGACTTCATTTTTTGATTCGGAATATCAAAATTATCCTAGGGTAAAATTTTGGTATTTTTCTGAAAACATTCAATGTTAGTTGAATAGTGAAAAAACACTGAGTTATAGTTTAAAAACGAATTTTTATTTGAATAATTATTTATTTTATTTAAATTTAATTAAGGTCAAAATAGATACATAATACCTATATAAGTCCAATGTAATTCATTGGAGTTAGTTTAAAATAATTTTGCATATATAAAAATTTTATTTAAATTTTCACCGTCATTTACCCACCTATTAGGAAAAGTTGGAAATTCCCATAAATCTTAATTTTACCGCTTCTGTGAGTGGAATTTTTAAAATCCGAGAGACACTGCTAATATCAAGGATTAAAATGTGGTTCAATGAGATGAAAATAATTTTTGGCGAATAGTAACTTTTTACTTTTATTTACCACAGTTAAAAGTAAATAGGGTAATTAAGGGTAAAAATTATAGTAATATTACACTAAAACATGTCCTAATTATATTGTACAAGTGTATATCGACAAAAAACAACCTTAGTAATAAATGATTATCATTTAGGTCCACATGGATTAGATTAGGGCATTATTTATTATTTAATTCAAAGAAGAGTTAAAAGAGTTAAAATCAAAGTTTAATAACTAAAACATTTTTAATATAGGGTTATACACAAGATAAATTCGATTTTAAATATTCATTAGAAATATTAACAAATTTCTTACATACTTTATTTTATTTATAATTTTTAGACATTAAATTATTTGATATATTTATGATACAATAGTGATGCAGTAATTTACTAATTAATGAAATATTAAAATATTTTATATTATAAATATCAAAATAAATTTAATTTGAGATTTTTTTATGAATTAAAATAATTTAAATGGTTAATATAACATATTGGGATTAGTTATATAAATTTTGTTCGATATAATAATGTTGTTATGAAATTATCAAAAACAAAATACCCAATAGAGTCACAATTGACATAAAATAGTTTTTAAAATAAATATTATTTTATTAATTTATACTCTATTCCTAAAACTCTAAGGCTAGGCCAAAGTACATGTATCATGACAGGTGTATCATTAATGGATCACTTGGTGGTATCTTGGATGTATATATTATGATTATTAACTATATAATATAAAAATTCAAAGTGACATGGTAAATTTCAAACTAATTAACTAAGAGTTAAAACTAAAAGATATGGTTAATTTAGTGACCCAAACCAGTCTAAAACCTATTGGTTGAGTTTTTTTTTGACCCATACGCACCTTAACCTTTAAAAAATACACTTTTGAGCCATTAGAAACCGAATATGAATTTATTATAAAATAATATTTCTAGCTTTTCCAAAGGTGCCCCTCACCCCTCTTATAAAAAGGCACTCCCTCTTATCACTAATTCACACATTCAAAGACTCATGGATATACCAACCCCTGCTTAAATAATATTTCAACTTCCCTCACCTCATCCAAGAGGCCTTATTTTGATCAAAAAGCCATCCTAATGTGTCCTTTTGATCAAATCAAAAGGAGGAACCCGAAGAAGAGGTAATGTTTTCACCACCCTCTTTCAAGTTCCTTTCTTCTTCAACATGTTCTTTCTTTGTTATTCCCATTAAAAAATAATAAATCCAGTATCATATATATACTATGACGTTATGATAAATATGGTACAACTATATTCAGTATTCTATCCATCCTTTGAATGACATGTCACCATATGTGCGTACGTACGGCTTACCGTCTCCATGTCGTGGTGTAATTGTTATTCAATAAATTATTATTAGGATGGGTATAACAATGATATGTAATTCATGTAAATAAAAAATATAATATTATGATTATTCTGTATATATGATATACCATCCAATTTTATATTATTTTAATATCAAAAGAATGATATTATCGGTCGTGCATAAGTACGGACTACCATCTCCACAAACGCGATTAGATTCATTATCCATCATATCTATTCAAGTATAATTATCATTCATTGATTAAAAATAATGTTTAGGTACTTTATATAGTTTTGGATATGAATAAGATACAACCTATCCATAACAAACATGGCTTATGTAACAAAACATATATGAGTAAGTTAACACCTGAAACGACGATAATACTAAGATATTATTAACAAAGTAATGTTAAAAGATCATATATGATATCATATTAATGTATATAATTCTTGTATAATTTAATAACAATTATTTCACCATTATATAGGAGGTTAACCTACACCCAACCAAGTAAAAGTACAAGGTAAAGGTTTATTTCACAATCTCTTCATTATCCAAGATTGTTTATATATAATTATCTATTGGGACTTTTTTATCATCCACATCCATATTTCTTAAAAATGTATTTCAAAACATTTTTACTATTTACTAGAATATTAGTTAAAGTCATTTATACCCTTTTTTGACTTTTTATAAGAGTTTTTTAACATAATCTTCCCGTCGTTTTCCAAACAAGGTCCTTTTTAACCTTTTTGACAGAATTAAGGCAAGAATGTATTTTTTATCTTATACGGTCGATGCGACTATTTTTCGCCATTATAAAATCGTCGAAGCTTCCCTTAAAAACTTATATGAAAACTTTAAATGTAACTGTTTTATTTTATTATTATGTGACTTTCAAATGATTTAAAAAAAGAGATATTTCTCTCAAATATTTTTGATTTCATCTATGTCAACATCCTTGGATGGATTTTACGCTTATTTGAAGTTGATTTATTGTGATACAAAACTTACATATTTTATTGAAGGTTTTGTGATATGTTTGAATATGGATGAGTTATTTTTATACCATTAATGGTTTATGGATGAAGTATTTACATTTCGTATGCTAGTTTTAATACGAATGTTTATGTTATGTTTAAACCTTTTCATATGGGAATGCATTGGACTTAATAAGTGATGGGTGGAGCCTGCTATAGCTCCTCGATGCATCGGTAGGTCTCATGAGATAAACTAGTGTCTTGGCACAAGGCCTTGAAAAAAATCATATTTGTAGTCTTTGTACGAGGCCTTGACTAAGTGGTTATGATAGTCTGGAATTATGCATTCCATCATCATTAAAGTGGTTATTGATACTGCATGTGATTATTTGACTAGTAGAATATCCATGTGAATAAGTATATGGAATTATTTCTTTTTATTTCTTCGATATTATTCTGAAGTTCATGTTTTAAAATTATTTAGTTTTAGTTATACATTGCCTTAAATGTTTATGCTTATTTATGAATGTTTCCTCTATATTGTTGTCCTTACTGGGCATTTGAGCTCACCCCTTTCTATGTTTTATCATTCCTAGGATGTGAATATGTATTTTATGAATAACCTGCTGGGATAGTATAAGGGTATATGAGTGTGGAGAAATATGTTGTTGTAGTTTTCAATTTATGATGTAATGTAAACTTTATGAATGTATCTAGTGTTTCCACGACTACTAGAATAATCAGTTTTTCGATACATGATCTTTTGTGATCATGAAAATGTTATTTCATATATGCACCGACTCTGGGTAATTGTGGTCAGGGTGTTACACTTGATATCAGAGGATGTTTAGTACAACCTTGGAATCTAGATTAAGATAAACTCCAATTAGATCATATAAACCTAAGATGGACTTTGATGATTAGTATAGAAGAACTTCTTGGAATTTTGGTATTGTAGATATTTTGTGAGTTTTCCAGGAAATACATCCCTCTCTGGATACGAGTTGGTAGAGGAAGCTCTGGAATAGATGTATGTAGGAGTAAAACCTGAAAACACAGCTTTGAGCTAGACTCGAATGGTAACTGGTGCATGACAACGGGCCTTGCTGCACTATTGGTTACGACACTCCTGAGGGATATGCTTAGGATAACTCTAATTTTCTTTACAAATAATTATGAAGGGTTTATGAGTACATAAGTACTCAAATAAATCATTTTTATGATTATGTATTATATCCATAAATAGTTCAACTAGTGTTAAGTGTTTTATAAGTATGGAATTACGTATTTTGATTCCAAAATTGATCTAGTTTATTCCATTGTTTAGAAATGGCGCCTAGTGGAAGAAATGGAAACCGTATCAATGCACACTCTCCATTTAGGGATTTCCCTCCTGATCAAGATAATTATAGTGGAGCTGGTGATGCAACTAGTGCTGATTAGCTAATCACCATACTAGGACAACTCACTCAGGTTATGAATAATAACCTTACCCATATGGAGCACATTGATTCGCAGCATAGAGGATCAATGTTAGATCGCTTCATGAGGAAACAACCACCAATGTTAAATGGGAGTACAAATCCCTTAGTAGATGAGAAATGGATAAATTCCATAGAGAAAATATTTCAAGCTTTGGGAAGTGGTGAAAAGTAAAAAGGTATCATGGCAGTTTACCGCCTCACTGGAGATGTTGATCAATGGTGGTCATTGATTCACAACACGTAGGAAGATGATGAAGTATAAAATATGGAATGGAGAAATTTCAATGATCTATTTTTAGAAAAATACTTTCCTCGTGACCATCGAGAAGATATGGAAAGACAATTTCCGAGTCTGAGACAAAAAGAGGATGAGAATGTCGCAAAGTTTGAGGCTAACATTACAAGGTTAGCAAAGTATATTGGAGATTATATACGTAACCCAAGAAGTAAGATTGGTCATTTCTTTGATGGGTTAAAACCAGTTCTCCATCGATTATTAGTCTCACAATCTTTCTCGTCGTACGAAGACATTGTTTCATGTACTATCAAGACAAAAAAGGAATTCTCCAAGTCTTATGACTTTAAAGCAAAGAAAGAGAATAAGAGATATGCTGATCAATCTAGGAATGTAAATAAGGGGAATAAAAGAAAATTTGAATATCCCTTATGAAGTAAATGTGGGAAGAAACACCCCAGTACATGCTTAAAAGAAATGAGAGTCTGTTACAAGTGTGGTGATAAAGGCCACAAATCTCATGATTGCAAGGGGAAGATGAAAGCAATCCATGTCCAATGATACAATTGCAGTGAAATGGGTCATTATACAAATAAATTTCCTAAGAGTTAAGGGAAATTACCTCAAAAATGGCCAGGGGATCAAAGCCATGCTTATGCTATCACTACTGCTAAGGTAGATGCTCCGAAAGACGTGGTGGCAGGTAATTTAATGGTTTCCTCAAGTTTAGAAAATGCATTATTTGATTCTTGATCATCACATTGTTTTATATCTTCCCAGTTTTCTATGAAAATTAGATATTTCCAATTTGATTTAACAAAGGGAGTCGTTAGTTAAAACTCCTAAGGGAAATATCATTACAACAACATTTTGTGAATCCTTCCCTATAAGAGCACATAAATGTTCTTTATCTTCTGATCTCATTTTCATACCTATGTTTTAGTTTGATATAATCCTCGGTATGGATGGGCTTTCGAACCATGACGTGAATATTTTTTGTAAGAAGAAGGAGGATAAAATTTTTGCAGATGATGATAAGGAACACCTTATCATTAGATCAGAATCATCACCACGTAATTCATATCATGACCCACCCCCAGTATCTCAACTAAATTCCATTATTAGGGAGGAAGAGATTTAAATGAATGTGGTTGAGGAAAAGAATGTTCAAATAGAAGATGTATCTATTTTGAAAGAATATGTAGGTGTGTTTCTAGAAGATTTAACTGGACATCCTCCAGAATGAGAAGTTGATTTTTCCATAGTTTTATTTCTTGGATCAAGGCATATATCGAAGACCCTATATAAAATGGCCATTGTGGAATTATTTGAACTAAAGAATCAATTAGAGAAATTGAGTAATAAGGGATTTATTCACCCAAGTGTTTCTCCATGGGGAGCCCCTATTATTTTGGTTAAAAAGAAAGATAGATCTATGAGGTTATGTATCGACTACAGGGAGATCAATGTTGTAAAAATAATGAACAACTATCCCCTACCTCGCATTGATGATTTATTTGACCAACTGCATTGAGCTCAATACATTTCAAATATTGACCTTCGATATGGAATCCATCAGTTGTGTGTGAAGAAGGAAGACATTCTGAAGACAGCATTTCGAACAAGGTACAAGAATTACTAGTTTACGGTAATGCATTTTGGGATGACTAATGCACCCTCTGTATTCATGGATCAAATGAATAGAGTTTTCATCGAATATCTCGATGATTTTGTGGTGTTATTTAGTGATGATATCTTAGTATAATCCAATAGATACGAAGATCCTGAAAATCACTTTCACATTATCCTGAAGACTCTGTGAAGACATGAAATATATGGGAAGTTTAGAATGTTTGAATTCTGGATTCAAGAGATTTCTTTTCTTGGCCATATTTTCTCTAAAGATGGAATATTTATTGATCCTTATAATACCACAGAAATCCAAGAATGTCCAGAACCTATGAGTATAACTGAGGTATTCCGTTTTATTGGTTTAACAGGTTATTGTCAACGTTTCACCCAGAATTTTTCCCAATTGGCTAACCCATTAACAAAGCTCACACGTTAGGGGGTTAATTTTTTTTTGAAAAAAGAGTGTGAAGAATGGTTCAAAGAACTGAATATTAGATTACTCAATGCTTTTATATTTACTCCACCATCGGGGAATGATAGGTTCGTTATTTATAGTGATGCATCGAAGAAAGGACTTGGTTGTGTCCTAATGCAGAATGATAGGGTTATTGACTATGCATCACGATAGTTGAAAATTAATGAGAAAAACTATACTACTCATGATCTCAACTTAGCAGTTTTGATCTTTCCTTTGAAGATATGGAGACACTATCTCTATGGTGAAAAATGTGAGATTTATACTGATCATAAGAGTTTGAGGTATATTTTCTCACAAAAAGAACTCAACATGAGGCAAACGAGATGTCATGAATTACTCAAGGATTATGATTGTACGATACACTACCACCCGGGGAAAGAAAATAAGGTGGAAGATGCTTTGAGAAGAAAAGATCATGGAGTTTTGAACAATATGATAATTGAAAGGGATCCAATTTTCATGGATCTAGTAAAGATGGACATGGGAATAACCATGGAAGGTGAAACATCAGTGCTTTTTCAAATGGTTTCCAAACCATCTTTACTAGAAAGGATTAAGAGTTATCATGCCGATGATGAAGAATTTCCAAAAGAAGATTAAAGAAGTGAATTATAGGAGATTGAGAGACTTTGTGTTTGAAGAAGAAAATTTGAAATTTGGGAGGAGAATTTGTGATCCAGATATACTATGACGCCCCGACCCCGGTAGCCCGGTGTCGGTGCTTCGGTTATGGTGTGCAGTTTATTTCGTACAAATGAAACAAATAAGTCACACATCATAAAACATCAGGATGAACTTTCTGGTTTAGATCCTGGAGAATCAGAGACAACAGCTTTGCTTCTTTATTTCTGAGCTATGAACAACCATCCAAGTCTTGGAAAGGCTCTATCACCCTGTAAAATTTTTAACATAAAACATAGGGTGAGCATTGAAAAACTCAGTAAGGGGTTTTTGAAAAATACATAAATACAGCCTTAGAAAACCATTTTGAAAATACTTTTCCATACTTAAAATGTTTTCTTAAAGGAAAAACATTAAGACAAACAAAATTTTATGTAACACGGTTAAAGCACATCACATTTACACATTAGATCCCTTAGCTGGAACCCACATAATAGACAAGACAAGCATGCAATTAAAAATAGATGGGTTATAGTAATTTAAGTGTCCATTAACAAGAAAGGTGTGCATGAACAACAAGATGAAAATGTCATCAGAGTCGCGCACAACCGCATCATCTACACAAAATATGCACATCATGACATGATAATTGAAATACAACATTTGAAATGAAGTTTTGGAAAAGAAATTGGTCATGAATCAACATTGCCATATCATATGTCTTGTGTTTTTTTTATCTGATACTCATAGGTAAGGTTCTATAACCAAGGTTATTCCTCTAATCGGAATAATCACTAGGTTGTTCATAAACAAAGAAATGTATGCTGAAGGACTCATGGTCTATGTGTCAAGGCCTTGTGCCATAACCTAAGGGTAAAAACCCAATCTGACTATCTCGAGAACTATCGATGCATCGAGGAGCTTACTTTTACCGGTCTCCAACCTGGAGGGATTACTTTAACCAGTCCCAAACCTGGAGGGTTTTCTTCTTACCGGACCCCATTCCGGGTAGTCCCATACATTTCTCACATGTTGATAAGGTCATATATTCAAGGTTCCCTATACCACTTTGAATATTTAATTTTCATTTCATATTACCCAAGGTGTCCCATACCACTTTGGGTAATACGTTATTCGTTACTCATTACCCAAGGTGTCCCATACCACTTTGGGTAATTTAGTTCTTAGTTCATTATCATGTTGAGTCATATGCATGAACAATATGAATAAGGCAACAATTATATAATTGGTTTACAAAAACATGATACGACAGATAAAATGGAAAATATAGAATAAAAGCAGGCATGGTTAAGCAAGCACACTATGTGCATAGAACAATTATTTAAGCACATAAAATGATGAATGTGTGAGACTTGCTACCAAGGGGTATTAAATGATGAGTTCCTGAAATTCCAGTACATGGAAAAGAACTACTTGGCGTTAACTATTGTACTTAACAGGTCACAGTACTTGCAACAAATCTACATCCACTAATAATTACTGCGGCATGCTTGGTATAAAAATAATAAACACTTGCAATCTTTAATATTCCGACACATGGAAATAAACCACATAAAAAATAATACCTTTCATTAATTATTATTCTTCACTGGTCATAGAATTTTCAGTTACACTCTGCTCACTAAAAATCATTGCAGCGAGTTTGGTATAAAAATAATAGAGTATTTTTACATATTAACACAACCCTTAAATCTGTATCTTTTTTTAAAAAAATTTTAAAACATGCATAAGAATATCCTTAAAAAACATAAATCATTTTAGGGGCAACCTTAGAAAAGTTCATTGTTGTACCCTTAGACACAAAATTATAAAACAACATAGGCAAGCACTAAAATCCTACGTGCATAAATATATTAATAACCATTTCTTGAAACTAGGGTTTTCAGATATTAAACTTTAAAACACATACATACATAAGGACATATATACACAAATTATATATATAGGTTTCCTCATAAATTAAACATGGTACAATTAAAATCGTAATACCTCTAAATACTTATCATTTATTCAGTTTGAAATTCATAACCACATGGGGGTTTAAATGTTCGTGAAACTATAAATACATAATCATGTAAAAGCTTTGTTTTTAACCATAACATAATTGTACTTAAACCAAAAATCAAGTTTGCATTAAAAATATGTTTCCAAAGATAATTATTCATCTCTTAAACATAAAAACTGAATTCCATTACAACATATTACCTTACATAAGAATATTGTTATATAAATATATACAGCTTACATAAAATCCAACCTGTTAGGAATTGATTTTAGAAAAACCCTTCTTCAAAAGTATAATTCTTAGTATAAAAATACTGAATAATCTTGGATACCCTAAAAAATTATGGGTTTGAGTGATGTATATACATATGTATATACATATATATATATATATATATATATATTCAAAACTATAAAAACACTATATACTTAAACTTGAGTTTTAGGTTTGTAAAATAGGATCATTAAAACTAATTTAAAAGTGATATCCCTTTTTATATAACGAAAAAAACACCACTTGAAAATTGTTCAAAAACCGAAGAGTATGAGTTGTATATACACACATATATATATATTCTATATATATTGTGGGTATAATAGTTTAGGTTTCATACAAAATGAAAACACCCATAGAGTAGAGTACTCTCCTTAAACAGAGGGTTTGCATGGTGAATATGTGCGTATAACAATAAATTGGATATGTATATACGTATATATATATATATATATACCGAGTATATATATCATTTTATCTCAAACCTTAAAATACACCAAAACACCCTTACCGCTCAAGGGAGGAGCTCGCCGGAGGGAGGCTTGCTGGGTGGCCGGTGAACCGGGAGGAGCTTTGGTGGCTGGTGGTAGTCTGGTGAGGACTCCTAGAAATGATGCAAGGTGACGGCCTGGTGTCCAGCAGCGTAGCGCCAGCACTAGTGTGGTCGTGCATGGGGGTGAGGTGCGAAACTGGAGGTGGTTCGTGGTGGCGAGGCGACGACGAGGCAGCGGCGAGGCTGGTGTCGCGGTGGCGCGGGTTGGCTTTGGAGGTCCCCGTTTTCACTGGGGTTTCTCGGTTCTTAAAGGGAGATGATCCGGGGAAGGTTAGGCCGAGCCTGCGGAGGTGGGTGCGCGAGGTCAACGTGAGCAGTGGAGAGGAGGCGTCTCGGGCAAACCAGCTGCTGGTTCGCGGGTCCCTGGCGCGAGGTAGAAGAAGACGCGGAGGAAGAAAGAAAAAAAACAATGGATGAGATCCAACCTTGGAATGATCGGACGGATGAAAAGAAAGGAGTGTTTTAAAACACATCAATGGCCAGGATCTATCCTGTCTTCAATCAAACGGATGTGGTTGGGGGCGCGAGATGGCCTGGGTTGCATGTTGTTTTAAAAAAAACAGTTTAATAAATGCTAAAATTATTCTACTTCGCAATATATATATATATATATAACCGGTACATTATGATTTGGAATTTGTATAAAACATAATAAGTACTTTTAACTCATAATTTTCAAATCCAAAATCACATTTTAGTTTAAGCAAAAAAATGATATTATTTGATATAACTATTATTTTATTTAAAATATATATATTTTTAATAAAACACTTTTATAACTACTAGGATCTTATAACCATTAAAATCCAATTTATAACTTACTTCACTTGTTGATTTATAAAATTATGTTTAAAAGACCCGTAGTCTTTTCTCTAATTCAAAACACATGGTTTTAGAGGTCCGAAATGATACATTATTCAATTATTGCTGATACCCCGTTCGACACATTTTAAAAAAATACCATGTTTTCCATCATATAAATATCATCATGATCAAAATAGATTCATTTGCAAGAAAAAAATATTTTATTTTTAATACTTAAAGATATAATTCTAATATTTTTTATTAAAAAAATGAAATACCATAATATTATAAAAGAGTTATAAAGACAAAAATTTTATAAAATGATGCACTTTGTCCATTGGAACCCAACGGTAAAAAAACGGTCATATTCCTTTTAGAGGTGCATTATAAAAGCAAGGGGTAGGATGTTTTATATTTTCAAAACACCGCACCCTTGGCGGATGGCTGTCCTCATACCTCTGGTGCTGAGTGCGTGTGCGGTGATTCTGGCGGTTATACTTTTCACACTGATGGACCTTGAAGACGACGACTATCCGATTTCCCGTGTTGTGGTTCTTTGTAGTCGTGTTGTGGCCGTGTTTGGTCTTGTGCAGGGTACTTTCAATTAGATGGGTCTTGTTGTAATGTATCTTTTAAATATATAACAGTTTATTGTATTCTTCATGTTTGATTTCCACTTGAATTCTTTATCAGCACACAAAGCATAAAAATAGAATAAACAAGAGAGATCGTTAAAAAGCACAACATTGTTTACTTGAACCAGTTTATAATACCTGGGGCATCACATTATCCCCCTCTTAAAAGAATTGCGTCCCCGCAATTCGATCGGCGTACAAACACTGACTTATTCACACCGCTTCTCTGACACCCTTGGTGATGTCCCTTTACCTCCACCGCCCATGGATGAAGTTACTATTCAACTCAATCCCCAGGGCAGAGCAATGCTTGTGGGTCTCCTTTTCCCAAATACATTTTTGGCAAAGTGGATCGTGGTTGAAGCCAAGCTCTCGTTTAATACAGGTGGTTTTCCAGAGATGGGAACGAGTGACATCAAGCTTCGCAACATCTTCTTGGATTTGGTTCCTAAAGATCTCTCGAACCATTTCATAATTGAAGGATTCTAGGAATGATCCAAAATCGCAGAGCTCCCCAAGCATGCTGAAGCACAAGATTTGGTACATAAAGACTTCGCGGAAGTCCAACAGCTTTGCAGCTTCTCCAAATGCCGGGAAGGCTACCCATTTATTGTTCAAGGTGAAACACAGGAAGAGTCCCTCATAGTAATTCCCTTTCTTTTTATAATTCTCAAACAGTGGACTAGCCATTAGGTTATACACAACTTCTGACCCTCGGAAGATTCGAAGGACATTCGAGCTTTTCGATATTTCATAGAGGGTTTTGCACGTGAGTCGTATGTTTACAAAAGGTTGATAACTTGTTGAGCAGGATTTTACTACAAAATTCTCTATGATTTCTGTAGGGAGAGTCAAGAGTCTAGGCGTGGTTCGCTGTCTTGCCATCTGAGAAGTTTAAGAACAAACCCTACTTAGTAAAACATTATTAATGTGTTTGTGTTGTCCTAATTTCCAAGGTTGCCTAAACAATTCCTCTGATACCAACTATGACGCCCCGACCCCGGTATCCCGGTGCCGGTCCTTCGGTTATGGTGTGCAATTTATTTCGTAAAAATGAAACAAATAAGTCACACATCATAACCCATCAGGAGGAACTTTCTGGTTTAGATCCTGGAGAATCAGAGACAACAGCTTTTCTTCTTTATTTCTGAGCTAAGAAAAACCATCCAAGTCTTGGAAAGGCTCTATCACCCTGTAAAAATTTTAACATAAAACATAGGGTGAGCATTTAAATACTCAGTAAGGGGTTTTTGAAAAAATACATTAATACTGCCTTAGAAAACCATTTTGAAAATACTTTTCCATACTTAAAATGTTTTCTTAAAGGAAAAACTTTAAGACAAACAAAATTTTATGTAACAAGGTTAAAGCACTTCATATTTACACACTAGATCCCTTAGCTGGAACCCACATAATAGAGAAGACAAGCATGCAATTAAAAATACATGGGTTATACTAATTTAAGTGTCCATTAACAAGAAAGGTGTGCATGAACAACAAGATGAAAATGTCATCAGAGTCGCGAACAAGCGCATCATCTACACAAAATATGCACATCATGACATGATAATTGAAATACAACATTTGAAATAAAGTTTTGGAAAAGAACTTGGTCATGCATCAACATTGCCATATCATATGTCTTGTGTTTTTTATCTGATACTCATAGGTAAGGTTCTATAACCAAGGTTATTCCTCTAATCGGAATAATCACTAGGTTGGTCATAAAAAAAGAAATTTATGCTGAAGGACTCATGGTCTCTGTGTCAAGGCCTTATGCCATGACCTAAGGGTAAAAACCCAATATGACTGTCTCGAGAACTATCGATGCATTGAGGAGCTTACTTTTACCAGTCTCCAACCCGGAGGGCTTACTTTAACCAGTCCCCAACCTGGAGGGTTTTCTTCTTACCGGACCCTATTCTGGGTAGTCACATACATTTCTCACATGTTGATAAGGTCAGATATTCAAGGTGTCCCATACCACTTTGAATATTTAATTTTCATTTCATATTACCCAAGGTGTCCCATACCAGTTTGGGTAATACGTTCTTCGTTACTCATTACCCAAGGTGTCCTATACCACTTTGGGTAATTTAGTTCTTAGTTCATTATCATGTTGAGTCATATGCATGAACAATATGAATAAGGCAACAATTATATAATTGGTTTATAAATACATGATACGACAGATAAAATGGAAAATATGGAATAAAAGCAGGCATGGTTAAGTAAGCACACTATGTGCATAGAACAATTATTTAAGCACATAAAATGATGAATGTTTGAGACTTGCTCCCAAGGGGTATTAAATGATGAGTTCCTGAAATTCCAGTACATAGAAAAGAACTACTTGGCGTTAACTATTTTACTTCATAGGTCACAGTACTTGCAACAAATCTCCATCCACTAATAATTACTGCGGCATGCTTGGTATAAAAATAATAAACACTCGCAATCTTTAAAATTCCGACACTTGGAAATAAACCACATTAAAAATAATACCTTTCATTAATTATTATTCTTCACTGGTCATAGAATTTGCAATTACACTCTGCTCACTAAAAATCATTGCAGTGAGTTTGGTATAAAAATAATAGAGGAATTCTACATATTAACACAACCCTTAAATCCGTATATTTTTTTTAAAAAAAAGTTTAAAATATGCATAAGCATATCCTTAAAAAAACATAAATCATTTCAGGGGCAACCTTAGACAAGTTCATTGTTGTACCCTTAGACACAAAATTATAAAACAGCATAGGCAAGAGCTAAAATCCTACATGCATAAATATTTTAATAACCATTTCTTCAAACTAGGGTTTTTAGATATTAAACTTAAAAACACATACATACATAAGGACATATATACACAAATTATATATATATAGGTTTACTCATAAATTAAACATGGTACAATTAAAATCTTAATACCTCTAAATACTTATCATTTATTCAGTTTGAAATTCAAAACCACATGGGGGTTTAAATGTTCGTGAAACTATAAATACATAAACATGTAAATGCTTTGTTTTTAACCATAACATAATTGTACTTAAACCAAAAATCAAGTTCGCATTAAAAATATTTTTCCAAAGATAATTATTCATCTCTTAAACATAAAAACTGAATTCCATTCCAACATATTACCTTACATAATAATATAGTTATATAAATATATACGGCTTACATAAAATCCAACCTGTTAAAAATTGATTTCAGAAAAAACCCTTATTCAAAAGTATAATTCTTAGTATAAAAATACTGAATAATCTTGGATACCCTAAAAAAAATATGGGTTTGAGTTATGTATATACATATGTCTATACATATATATATATATATATATATATATTCAAAAACATAAAAAAACTATACACTTAAACTTGAGTTTTAGGTTTGTAAAATAGGATCATTAAAACTAATTAAAAAGTGATATCCCTTTTTATATAACGAAGGAAACACCCCTTGAAAATTGTTCAAAAACCGAAGAGTATGAGTTGTATATACACATATATATATATTCTATATATATTGTGGGTATAATAGTTTAGGTTTCATACAACATGAAAACACCCTTAGAGTAGAGTACTCTCCTTAAACCGAGGGTTTGTATGGTGAATATGTGCGTATAACAATAAATTGGATATATATATACGTATATATATATATATATCTATATATACCGAGTATATATATCATTTTATCTCAAACCGTAAAATAAACCAAAACACCCTTACCGCTCAAGGGAGGAGCTCGCCGGAGGGAGGCTTGCTGGGTGGCCGGTGAACCGGGAGGAGCTTTGGTGGCCGGTGGTAGTCCGGTGAGGACACCTAGAAACGATGCAAGGTGACGGCCTAGTGTCCAGCAGCGTAGCGCCAACACTAGTGTGGTCATGCATGGGGGTGAGGTGCGAAACTGGAGGTGGTTCCTGGTGGCGAGGCGACGGCGAGGCGGCGGCGAGGCTGGTGTCGCGGTGGCGCGGGTTGGCTCCGGAGGTCCCCGTTTTCACTGGGGTTTCCCGGTTCTTAAAGGGAGACGATCTGGGGGAGGTTAGGCCGAGCCTACGGAGGTAGGTGCATGAGGTCAACGTGAGCAGTGGAGAGGAGGCATCTCGGGCAAACCAGCTGCTGGTTCGCGGGTCCCTGGTGCGAGGTAGAAGAAGACACGGAGGAAGAAAGAAAAAACAACAACGGATGAGATCCGACCTTGGAATGATCAGACGGATGAAAAGAAAGAGGGTTTTAAAACACAACAACGACTAGGATCTGTCCTTTCTTCGATCAAACAGATGTGGTTGGGGGTGCGAGATGGCATGGGTTGCGTGTTGTTTTTAAAAAAAATAGTTTAATAAATGCTAAAATTATTCTACTTCGCAATATATATATATATATATAACATGTACATTATGATTTGGAATTTGTATAAAACATAATAAGTACTTTTAACTCATAATTTTCAAATCCAAAATCCCATTTTATTTTAAGCAAACAAATGATACTATTTTATATAACTATTATTTTCTTTAAAAAAATATATTTTTAATAAAACACTTTTATAACTACTAGGATCTTATAACCATTAAAATCCAATTTATAACTTACTTCACTTGTTGATTTAAAAAATTATGTTTAAAAGACCCGTAGTTTTTTCTCTAATTCAAAACACATGGTTTTTGAGGTCCGAAAAGATACATTTTTCAATTATTGCTGATACCCCGTTCGACACATTTTAAAAAAATACCATGTTTTCCATCATATAAATATCATCATGATCAAAATAGATTCATTTGAAAGAAAAAAATATTTTATATTTAATACTTGAAGATATAATTCTAATATTTTGTATTAAAAAAATGAAATACCATAATATTATAAAACTGTTATAAAGACAAAAATTTTATAAAATGATGCACTTTGTCCATTGGAACCCATCGGTCAAAAAAACTATCATATTCCTTTTAGAGGTGCATTATAAAAGCAAGGGATAGGATGTTTTATATTTTCAAAACACCAGACCCTTGGCGGATGGCTCTCCTCATACCTCTGGTGCTGAGTGCGTGTAGGGTGATTCTGGCAGTTATACTTTTCACACTGATGGACCCTGAAGATGACGACTATCCGATTGCCCGTGTTGTGGTTCTTTGTAGTCTTGTTGTGGCCGTGTTAGGTCTTGTGCATGGTACTTTCAATTATATGGGTCTTGTTGTAATGTATCTTTTAAATATATAACAGTTTATCATATTCTTCATGTTTGATTTCCACTCTAATTCTTTATCAGCACACAAAGCTTAAAAATAGAATAAACAAGAAAGATCATTAAAAAGCACAACATTGTTTACTTGAACCAGTTTATAAAACCTGGGGCGTCACATATACCTGATTTTAAAAGGGAATTGTTAGATGATGCACATAGTTCCAATTTCTCTATACACCATGGGAGCACCAAAATGTATTGTGATTTAAAGGAACATTTTTGGTGGGACAACATGAAGAGGGAGATTGCTGATTTTGTGTCAAGATGTATGGTTTGTAAAATAGTAAAAGCTGGAAGGCAACAGCCTGGAGTAGTCATGCAACCTCTTCCCATACCTGAGTGGAAATGGGATAATATCACTATGGAATTTGTCATGGGACTACCAAAGACTCATAGAAGGAATGATTCCATATGGGTCGGTGTTGATCATCTTACCAAGTCAGCACATTTTCTTTCTATAAGGGAAGATTTACCACTTGAACGTCTAGGAAGACTATATATTAATGATGTTCTGAGTCTTCATGGAGAACCACTATCGATTGTTTCATATCGAGATCCCCATTTTAATTTGAGATTCTGGATGTGTCTTTAAAAGGCCTTGGATACTGAATTTCATTTACGCACAGCTTACCCCCATCAAACAGATGGACAATCGGAACGGACTATTCAAACCTTATAAGACATGTTGAGATCTTTCTCACTTGACTTTCAGGGTATGTGGGATCAATATTTACCTCTGGTAGAATTTTACACTAACAATAGAATCCATTCAAGTATTTGGATGGGACCATATGAAGCGTTATACGGAATGAGATTTTGCAAAACAACCTGTTGGGATGACGTTGACAAAAGAAAACTTGTAGGACCAGAACTGGTGGAGGAAATGATGGGTAAAGTGAAGGTAATACAAAACCACATCAAAGCAGCTCAATGTAGGCTGAAGAGCTATGATGACAACCAAAGAAAGGATTTGTAATTTCAGGTGGGAGATGCAGTTTTCTTGAAGGAATCTCTATGGAAGGTAGTTATACATTTTGGAAAGAAAGGTAAATTGAGTCCCAGGTACATTGGTCCTTTCTAAATTCTAGAACGAATTGGGGTTGTAGATTATCGTTTGTCAGTGCCGCCATGTCTCTCCAAAGTTCACGATGTGTTCTAAGTATCATTGTTGAGGAAATACATGCCTGATCCAACAAATGTACTCACCTATGAGGAATTAGAACTGGAACATGATATGTCTTATTGCAAAAATCCCGTCAGGATTCTTGATACGAGAGAACATGTACTGAGAAACCAGACGACATGTATGGTAAAAGTTTTATCGAGAAACCATAAGAAAGAAGAGGCAACGCGGGAACCCGATGAACATATGATGAAGAACAACCCGAGTCTTTTCATGCGGTAGTATTCTAGAAATTTCTAGGATGAAATTATTTGAAGAAGGGGAGAATGTAACACCCCAAGCTTCCACGGTATGCTTCCCTTTGAATAATACAGTAGCATGTGTTGTACACAACTTCGAGTTCTAACACACACACCACAACTAATCAAACTAGCCATTATGAATAGTAATACCAACTTTTTTAAATTTTATAAATTTTATCTTTTAAAATGGACTTCATTTTTTGATTCGGAATATCAAAATTAACCTAGGGTGAAATTTTGGTATTTTTCTAAAAACTTTAAATTTTTGATGCGTAGTGAAAAAAACACTGGGTTATATTTTAAAACCAAATTTTTATTTAAATAATTATTTATTTTATTTAAATTTTTTAATAAGGTCAATATTGATACATAATACCTATATAAGTTCAATTTAATTCATTGGAGTTAGTTTAGAATAATTTTAGAGATATAAAAATTTTATTGAACTTTTCACCATCTTTTACCCACATCCTAGGAGAATTTTGAAATTCACATAAAAAATAATTTTGTTGCTTCTATCAGTGTAATTTCTAAAATGCGAGAGGCAAGGTTAGTATGAAGGAGTAAAATGTGGTTCATTGAGATGAATATAATTTTTGGTGAATAGAAACTTTTTACTTTTATTTACCACGGTTATAAGTAAATAAGGTAATTAAGGGTAAAAATGATATTAATATTACCCTAACACATGTCCTAATTCTATTGGACAAGTGCATCTCGACCAAAAAAACCTTAGGAATAAAATATTATCATTTAGGTCCCCATGGATTAGATTAGGACATTAATTATTATTTAATTCAAAGAAGAGTAAAAAGAGTTAAAACCAATGTTTAATAGCTAAAACATTTTTAATATTGGGTTATACATAAGATAAATTTGATTATATAAAAATAAATAGAAAACATAATAGATTTTCTACCTAATGGTATTTTATTTCTAATTTTTAGACATTAAATAATTTAATATATTTATGACACAATGGTGATGTAGTAATTACCTAATTAATGAATTATTAAAATAATTGATATTATAAATATCAAAATGAATGTAATTTGAGAATTTTTATGAATTCCACTAATTTTATAGGTTAATATGAGATATTGGGATTAGTTATATAAATTTTGTTCGATGTAAATATGCTGTTATGAAATTATCAAAAAAATACCCAATAGTGTCACAATTGACTTAAATAGTTTTTTAATATAAATATTATATTATTTATTTATATTCTATTCCTAAAAAACCAAGGTTCTGCCAAAGGACTGTTATCATGATAGGTGAATCATTAATGGACCACTTGGGGGTATCTTGGATGTATATAGTATGTTTATTAAATATATAATATAAAAATACAAAGTGACATGGTAAATGTCAAACTAAATAACTACGAGTTAAAACTAAAAGATAAGGTTAATTTAGTGACCCAAACCTATCTAAAACATATTGGCTGAGTGGTTTTCAAATCAGACCCACCTTACCCTCTAAATAATCTACTTTGGAGCCATTAGAAACCGAATATGAATTTATAATAAAATAATATTTCTAGCTTTTCCAAGGTGCCCCTCACCCCTCTTTTAAAAGGGCACTCCCCCTTATCACTAATTCACACATTCCAAGCCTCTTGGCTCGGCCAACCCCTTCGCAAATACTCTCTCTAATTCCCTAAATTCAACTTAGAGGACTTAGTTCTATCATAAATCCCACATAAAGAGCCCTTTTGTTCAAATCAAAAGGAAAAACCTGATGAAGAGATAATGGTTTAACCACCCTCTTTCAGGTTCCTTTCTTCTTCAATTTCTTCTTTCTTTGTTATTCCCATTCTAAAATAATAACTCCAGTATCTTATATATAATGTTATGTTATTATAAATATGGTACAACCATATTCAGTATTCTATCCATCCTCTGAATGACATGTCACCATACGTGCGTACGTACGGCTTACCGTCTCCACGTCGTGGTGTAATTGTTATTCAAAAAAATTATTATTTGGATGGGTATAATAATGATCTTTAATTCAAGTAAATAATAAATATAACATGTTAATTAGTCGGTATATATGATATACCATCCAATTATATATTATTTTAATATCAAAAGAATGATATTGTCGCTCGTGCGTATGTACGGACTACCGTCTCCACGAACGCGATGAGATTCATTCTCCATCATATCCATTAAAGTATAATTATCATTAGATGATTAAAAATAATATTTATGGACTTGATATCAATCTGTATTTGAATAACATACAACCTATCCATAAAAACATGGCTTATGTAACAAAACATATACGAGTAAGTTAACACCCGAAACGACGATAATACTAAGAAATTATTAACAATGCAATGTTAAAAGATAATATAAGATATCATATTAATGTATATGATTCTTGTATAATTTAATAACAATTATTTCACCATTATATAGCAGGGTAACCTACACCCAACCTAGGAAATGTACAAGGTAAGGGTTTATTTCATATTCTCTTCATTATCCGAGGTTGTTTATACGTAATTATCTAATGGGACTTCTTTATCATCCACATCCATGTTTCTTAAAAATGTATTTTAAAACATTTTTACTATTTACTAGAATATGAGTTAAAGTCATGTATAACCTTGTTTGAATTTTTATAAGAGGTTTATAAAGGAATATTTCTGTTGTTTTCCAAACAAGGTCGTTTTAAACATTTTTTTCAGAGTTGAGGTAAGAATGTCTTTTTTAACTTATACGGTGGTTGTCGCTATTTTTAACCTTTATAAAATCGTTGAAACATCCATTACAATATTATAAGAAAATTTTCAAAGTAAATGTTTTATTTTATGATAATGTGACTTTAAAATTATTTCAAAAAAGATATATTTCTCTCAAATTGTTTTGATTTCATCTTTGTCAACATCCTATGATGGATTTTAAGCTTATTTGAAGTTGATTTATTATGATACAAAATTCCATATAGTATTGAAGGTTCTGTGATATGTTTGACTATGGATGTATTATTTTTATACCATTAATGGGTTATGGATGGAGTTTTTACATTTCTTATGCTAGTTTTAATTCGAATGTTTCTGTTATGTTTAAAATTTTTCATATGGGAATGCATTAGAAATTATAAGTGACGGGTGGAGCCCGCTATAGCTCCTCGATGCATCGGTAGGTCTCATTAGGCAAACTAGTGTCCTGGCACAAGGACTTGAAAAAATATTATTTGTAGTCTTGGCACGAGGCCTTGAATAAGTGGTTATGATAGTCTGGCATTATGCATTCCATCATTATGAAGTGGTTATTGATATTCCATGTGATTATTCGACTAGTAGAATATCTCTGTGAATAAGTATATGGAATTATTTCTTTTTATTTCTGCCATATTATGCTGATGTTCATGTTTTAAAAGGGTTTTGTTTTAGTTATACATTGCCTTAAATGTTTATGCTTATTTATGAAAGTTTTAACTATATTGTTATCCTTACTGGGAATTTGAGTTCACCCCTTTCTATGTTTTATCTTTAACCGGATGTAAAAAAGTATTTTATAAATGACCTACATGGATAATATAATGGGATATGAGTGTGGAGACAAGATGTTGATGTAGATTTCACTTTATGATGTAATGTATACTTTATGAATGTATTTATTGTTTCTAATACTACTAAACTAATCGGTCTTTCAAGACATGATATTTTGTGATCATGCCAATGTTATGTAATAATGCACCGACTCTGGGTAACTGGGGTCAGGGCGTTACAAAAATAATAATGATCTCATTGAAAACTAGATGTACAATATTATATATTGATATAAAATGGTTTCAATGTAAAATTATTATTCTTATATTATAAACAATACTATTATGTAAATTTCCATAATTTACATTTTTTAATTTAGTTTGAAATAAAGTATATGAAAAAACTATTTCCTAGGAATACTTTTTTTATCAAAACAATGTGTTTTTATCATAATAAATTAATTGTTACAATATTAGGGATCAATTTTAAGGAAATTTATATATTATATATTTAATAAAAAATTTAAAAATAATTAAGAAATCTTCCATCTGCAAGAGATAATAATAACCCTTGTTTTATTATTAAAAATTATTTATCTAAAAAGATTATGTTGTCTCGTATTGAAGAAATTTTTCTACAAATTATTTTTCCACATATCAAAATTGAATTTGGTTAAATGGTTTCCATATTTGGAATCATAAGTATAATTTTTTTAAATAAGTCCATTCTATTTAAATTAAATATGAACAGTAACCATAGTAAATTTGACCACCTTGTTAAAGTGCTAATTAGGTTAATGTATGATAAAAATAAATTATAATTCCATGAATTATTGTATTAATTTTTATTTGATGAATATAAATTTTCCCTTATCACTATATGATCAAAATAGAATTTTTCATGTTCACATGTCCACTAAAATTATATTTATATTATTTAAAACAAATACTGTTACATTGTGTCAATCTCTTAAAATAAAAAATATTTTTTGTATTCACAAATTGTAAAACATGTTATGAAAAAATAAAGATTTTAAATATAATCATAGTTAAATTAGTTTCCTCATAAAAATTTATTTATATTTTTAAATAATTAAATAATGAACATAATTTCTTATACAACACTGATGTAATATTTTACCTTTTAATATTAAAATATAATAATAGATTTTTCAAATATTAAAATTAAATTAAGTTGATTAATTCATGGTGTTTGGTGAATGTTTTGGAAGATTATCAAACAAAAGTGTTATGTCAAATAATTATATTATAATTATAAATTTTAATTTGTGAATTTTAATTTTAATTTATTTAATATTGTGAATATTAACATCAATGATTTTTTATAAAAAAAATATTTAAATAACATATAATTCCTAAAAAATTATAATTTATGACAAATGATATAATATACAATTTAAAATTACAACCCCTCTATTTATTCTCCATATAAAACTATTTAGCATTGAAATTACATTATCATAATTTTATATTTTAAGAACTTATAACTATTCTCTCTCCCTCTCATATAAAATGACACATTTTTTCAATTATTCAAACCAATTTGATCCATCTTGCTCAGCCATTACCCTCAAAATATTCTTTTCAATATAAATTTCCATGTATTTTTTGTTCTAATCAACACATTATATCAACCCTATGTTCCTTAATAAATGATCCAAAAGTGGTATCCCAAAAGAGAGGTAGTTCTCTTACCTGAATTCTTTAAATTTATTTATTCTTAAACCTCATATAAATATATTTTATTTATTATAAAATAATAAATTACATGACCTAAATATTCTGAAATGTAATTATGATTAAGAAACAACAATTATTCCCCCTCTTTCCTTCCAATGGGGAGTGAAATCATCGCTTGTGAATACATATGAATTATTATTTCCACAAAAAGGGAAAATTCATTTTCCATTAATGTCATTCATGGATGGTTATTTTGATGGGTTTAAATTTTCATACTATATTTATGAAATAATATTTATCCGTGAATTATAATTTCAACTATTTCTTATTACATTAAAAAAATATTGGAAATCATAATGTGGCTAATGTCTATATGTGGACTACCACTTTGATGAAGTCATGTGATAAATTATTCATTCCAATTTTAAATGAATTTCAAGGAGGATATATGTGGTAAATATTTATGATTTATGTGATGTAATAATGAATCAATAAATATGAATTATTACTTAACCATAATTCATTTTATTTATCAATTAATGTAAATAATGTTCATATGTGCGTATGACATTCCATCTCCACGAACAATATAATTTATTTTCTATCTATAAAATTATTTATGACTCTAAATATAGGTATATATTAAATATGTATGATATAATAATAATTTTTTATCATGTTATATAATTTCAAATAATTTCAAATTTTTATACAAGTGATTAGAACACTTTCGATCCAAAAGTAAGACTCAGTCAATGATTTTTGTTATGGAATTAACTTTTATGTGACACATTACTTATATATAAATTCATTATATTTTTTTTAAATTAACCATGACATTATTTTATAATATTAATCTCAAAAATTATATCTTTAAATATATCAATAAAATACTATTAATTTAATGTGGCATATGATTCCAATTTTACTAAAGTGGTAACAGCTTTATGTTAAAATAGCAATGATTGTATAGATTGACTATAATTATGTTTTCTATATTAAAATTATCTGATGTAACTCTCACAAAACATATATATTTTATTCAACTCTTAATATTTCTTGAATATTTATATTTTACATTGAATTATCTAAACATCAGTTCTTAAGAGACTGAATATACGATATTAATGGAAATTGAATATATATCTCACATCAGCCAAAAAATCTTTTTCTTCCATTTCCATGTTTTCTAAAAATTCATTAATCATCGATTTTCCTATTATCAATTTTTTTCAAAAAAAAAAATTCAACTTTTTTTATTTTCAGTAAATTATTCAAATATAATATTCTTGTCCAATTCAAACAACGTAAATTATAGTATTTTAAAAAAGTGTACCAAAATGTTTTATTTATTCTTATATGAAATAAATAAACTTTACAAATTGCATGAATGAATAATATTTTCAATGATCCTTAAAATGATTCCAAAAAATTATATTAGAGTATGTTGTTATTAAAAAATTATATTATTAAATTTTTGAATTCATGTGCTATGGAAATGGAGTGGTTATTGACCTCATCAAATGTTACAAGTGATAATTCAAAATAATTTTCCATATAAGATAAACTCCTTTACTGTTACTTAAAATTATCTCAAATTTTGATCTCGTGATAAAAAAAATAGTATTTAAATGGTATTTATATGTTTATAACTATGACATTTTTAGAAATCATGTGCCTTTTTCAATGGTTTATGCAAAGATAAGATGTTTATGAAACCCATTTCGTTTAATGTGTTCTGATATGATGACTGTTTTATGATATTTTTGAAGAAATATTAAAAATTATCATTATTTTATTAATGGAAACAATATATCAATCCAATGATTTGGGTAATTATTATTGTTCTATGAAATCAAAGGGTACATGGGAAATTATTCGAAGAACAAAATATATATCCACAAATTTTATCCCAACCCCAAATCAGGTACATGGGGTTTTAGTCCTAGCCTATCAGGTTATGAATGTCTTGGTGGTATAATTTCCATAAGTTATTCTATTATTACATTACACTATAATTCCAAAACAAATACTAATGTAATTTTATCATTTATTATGTTATATTATTTCTTTATGATTCCTATCATATAAACTATATTAATTACTTTATGAATAAGGATTATAATCTTTTATATATATGACATAATTTTTAAATTGTAAATTCATTTTCACAAACACTTGATGAAGAAATTTCACATGTTCTCTCAAAAATATTTAACTATCTGTATCACTAGAGCTCACTGAGGTCCATATCATGAATATACTTTGAGATAAATCACACACTACTTCTAATTATCTTTTTTATTATCATTTTATATGAAATAAGTGGTTACTTATGATACAAAAAATGGACTCGGATGGAGGCTACAGTGCAAATGATGGTGAATAATCCTTCTTCGTGTTGATGGAGGTAGCTGTGTCGGTTCATATCCCACCTCTAGGGGAGGGGATTTCGTCTTTATCATCTACGAAGGTGGTTCCATTCATAACCACCTTTTCCAAACTATATCTTCTTCCCCATTTTCGGCAAAACACTTTGTCCCCTAAGGCACTCGAGATTCATGATGGGTGCCCTAATCTGCAAAATTTGATTACCAAGTTCAATGAGTCCTTGGTTCTTTTCAATATATCCTTAATCGATAATTTTCTGTGGAGAAGACCATCAGTAGACACCTTCGACAGATTTTTGTTTGGTTTTTGGGGTCTTCAAGAGAGGGCTATGCTGGGTTTTCTGGATAGTAGATGTATACTGATTCGATTTTCAATAGGGGATGATCTCATAAAGCCTGGCTAAGCACGCCTCAGTGCTGCAACAAATCTTCTTCTTCTTCCGAAGATGGATTTCTAGTTTTCATATGAAGTGGGACTCACCAATTTTTGCGATCTGGGTGAGAATCCCTAATATTAAAATCCCTTTTCAAAATCCCATTATCATTAGGATGTTGGGGAGTCTAGTAAGGATATACCTATGCTCTATTCATCTATCTAGATCAGTGTGTCATTTGGTGAATCCTCTGGTGTCTGTGCAAGTGGATGCTTCATGGGAACCTATTGAGTTTGTTTCTATCACAATAGGAGAAGAGTATCATTGTCAGAAACATGTGTTTTATGAATCATGGGATGTTTCTATATTGACTGCAAGCATTTGGGGAAGTAGATGATTATGTGTAGATGTGGCGCTGGTCGTCGGGGTTTTGGATAGGACAAGCTGCCTTTGGTTCCTAGGGATGGTGTTGTTTGTGACAAACATTCGATCGTACAATTTAATGGCTCAAATATTGATGGTGTAATTGGTAGGGGGGGTCAACTGCTCCCAAGGCACTAAAGCTGAAGGCAGTGCTCGAGGCAATGTGGAAACCTCTACGGGTATTGTGAATTCCAAATGAACTGTATGGGCTCCAGTTGATGGAAGTGATAGGGGATCCGACCTCAATGTAGGTGTGGTGAGTTTGGAGTCTACTGAAGGTGATGTTTTTTAGGATGAGATCAGTAATAAATCAATTAGGGTCTCTCATAACTGTAATGATCAATATAGGGATGGACATGTGGAGGAGGTTCTCTTTAATTACCCTCCAATTGACTACAATGGTAGACATGAGGATGGCTTGGGTGTTGCACATGTGGAGGAGGCATTGATTCCTATAAAGAATATTATTATTTATGAAGTGTTCAAAAGGTTGATACAGGACCTGCATGGTCTTGCCATTTGTACCATATGGGAGGGGGATGGGTTGCTCCTGTATTATGCTGCCCAAGTAGAAGAATAAGTGAAGGGGAAAAAAGTTGTTATGGATCAAATAGAGGGCGGTGAGGAGTTTGGCCTTGCTATTTCATTCAAGGAGGTATTATGTTTGTGTAGTGGGTATCTTTTTAAGGGGAGTAAGGGGGTTCAAATCCTCAGATCCAGACTTCAATTCACATGATTAATGGTTCTAAGGACTTACTGAGGCTGTTTTGAGCTTGGACCATGCATTCTCGATGAATGCTGATGAGGTATGCATGAAGGTTCCCAAGATAAATAACCCAAGACATTTGGAAGATGTATATTTAATCATGATGTGTAACATGAGTTTTATGAGTAAGAATGTTAGTAAAGATTGCTCCTCTTTAAGTCCTACATGGAGACTCGTTTTACAAAAATGGTAAACAAAAAAAGTCACACAGTGATATTCTGATCCAACAGTGTTCAGCAGACCACTGTGATCAACCCTTGGACATTAAATATTTTTTAAAGAAAAATGGTTGAGATGGTCTTATTACATAATTCAACTGATGCGGAGGATGATAAAAGATGGTGAGGTAACTATACGTGACTCTAAATGAGGAGAAATACTATTGGATTGATAATCATGACCTAATTATGGATGGAGGTTTCAATAGAGGGAATATCATCATTGAGGAGTACATATAGACATGGGACCAGCTTGTTTATGAGTTTGAGCAGCTTATGATGGAGTCAGTAGGCATCTATGATTCATCTTTATCGAAGAAATTTTTTAGGGAAACAGATTCTGGAAATCTCAAATTACTATTTATTGACACAATTTAAAGGATGGTTTTTGTTGTTTGGTTTGGGGAAGGCGGGTTTATGTTTTTTTTTTTGAATCTTGTTCCACATTATGTTTGGATGGGATATGATGTTTAGGTGCTAAGATGCCAGAACTCTACTTGGATCTGATTTATATGGGGTTTAGATAATGAAAACATCACTACTGCATGCCATTAGTATTTGGATTATCGAGAGGGTATAGCTTTTCCATCTGTACTGTGCTCGTGAATTACTTCATGAGAAAAATAGTTGAGCGGTCGTGATTTGGAGTTGACTTGTTCACAGTGATGTTTTTGGGTACAGGAAGATCGTGTAGTCTATTCTGGGTTTTTCTCTATTTTGTTTAAATGTTATTATAAAGCTGGATCTCTTGGTTTCTCACTTAATCATCAAAAGTGTTTTGATAATAAAAAAGTTATTTTTTTTTCATTTTATATGAAATAAATCTAAAAGAAATATTTATTTAAAAAATGAGAATACAAAACTAATATGAAATATTGAAATTTAATAAAAATTAAACAATGAATTCTAAAAAAATGATGTTAGGATGAATAGCGTAATTCCTAAGAGAATCACCCAAAGTGAACATTCATTTTCTCTTAGTTTCTTTTTAATTTACACAATGAACATATTAAATGTTATGTGAAAACAACCCTCTCTACTAATGGTTGTGAGTATTAGTCACTCTCAATGATTTTTGTTAGACCACACATCCACATCCTTGTTTGAGTGAAAATATTAGGGAAGAGAAATCTAATACTTAGTTGGAATTTTGAGACACAAAGACGCATATCCTAATAAGACCCCCCTAAATCTAACTCAAATAAAACAAAAAACATTTGAAATAAAATCTAATATATTTGGGTTCATTTCTGTATTCCTCCCGTAAGAATTCCTAGGGTTAGAAACTCACGATCATGAGTAGAAGAGTACATTTTGAAGAATAAAAAGGGGGAAGAAAACCAAATAGATAATGAATAATAGAGAAAGGAAAACACGTAAATTAAAACATGATATTCAATTATAGAATTAAAAGTAATGAAAAAACAAGACTAAACTACTAAAAATTGAACAAAAATGACTAACCCTTTGTTTCCAAGCCATTGGAATGAATAAGGGTTTCACATTTATAGGGAGAAGAGGTGTAATATTTGGATTCCAAAATATCCAATGAGTGTTTCTATGTTTTACTCCTATTTAACGATCGAGTTTTCTAATGTTTTCTTCTTGGATGTTGTTACCATACTTTATCTACATCTGCAATCAAACATTCAGCTATAATGAACATCATATGTAAGATTTAGGGATGATTTTATAATAATATTTAATTCAAGGTAGGTGGTTCTTCATATTCCAATACTCCACATTCCCTTCCATTAATGACTATATGTGATTGAACAAATATTTACCACTGTAAAAGATTTATTTACCCAGAATTTTCTACTTATACGTCTTAAATTTCAACTTCTTTGGACGTTTCATTTCTGTGATATAGGCCCAACATCAAAATTTGGCATATCTTTAAACAATTTTATAGGGATGAATTATGACCACAATTTTGATCTTCAAATGGTTGATTTTTCCTTTTGTGATTAAGTATTAAATCATTCCAATTAATAAAAAATTAACTAAAAAAACATAAATTTGAATTAGTATAGAAATATTTATGGTCAAAACATTTAAATAAATTAAAATTGTTAAATTCAAAAAGAAATATTGTTTTAGAAATTTAAATAAAAAATGTTTCAAAAACATTAATGTGACAATTTACATTAAAAAAGAACTTTTATGGGATAAAAAATTAATTTCAGATTCAGTTTTTTTTAAAGAGTTCCACTATCAATTCCCCTACACATAAACATACACATCTAAGAAAATATATTATACCATGGTCAACACACACATCCCAAGGCATAAATGACAACACATATCAATAATCATATAAAAAATATCATTCCTAATAAATTTATCAAAATCCCCTAAATCATAAAAAAACATTGAAGTACAATAGATATCATGTTAGTCATCACATGAATTTTAAACCTACCTACACAAAAAAATATATTTCTCTCTTTAAAGGAATTTTAATGTGGAATTTTTATGATTATCAAGAACTTGTGTGATTTACATAGTCTTACTACACACATTTTATCTCCACTCCAAAGAGTAAAAAAATTTCAATCATGAGGAATTGTTCATGGTTTGTTCTGAAGATGAGTGTTGGAAGGTTTAAAATGTAAAATCATCTGAGGAAGAATGAGGAGTGTTACACACTAAAGTGAAGTAAATCTATAAAAAAAATTACTTAAAAATAGTGTGTTACTCAATCAGCTCCAAAATGAATAAATTAAAAAAATCCTCATTATTTTTTAGTTCACACATGGAATTTTATATTTAATGATGAATAAATTCCTTTTTTCACCAATTATAGTATTTTTTTCTGAAATTATGATATGAATTTCTCTTTAAAATCATATTTTTGAGTTAATAAATTTTTTTTATTTGTTCTTAAAATATTTTTGAACATACATTCCATATATATGATGAATTTTTTTATTACCCTTAAATATTACCATCATGAAATTTATTCCACCCATTCATCAATAAATATAGATTCACATTAAATTAATCTCCAAAACATTTTCTAGGAATGAAAAATAAAGATCATCTTATCCCTCCCAAGCACTTGAGCTCAACGTAAATCATGAAATTCACTTTTATAGAAGTTTTCAAATGGATAAATATATTGTAATTTAGATTCATAAAAAGGTATTTAATGGATACTATCATATTAATAAATTACATATTAAATGGTAGGTGAAAATTATATTTCAATGTAAAAAAGAAAGTTCTAAAGTGGTGCTTCAATCATCTTTAACACATTCCATGAACTCTAAAAAATTATAAAAATAGAAAAATTTCATTCTCTTGATCACACAACTTTCTCATGACCCTTCCAAAAAAGGAACTATAAATATTATTCCCAAACACACAAATGGACATTAGACTATATTTTAATTGTAATCCTATTATCTATGATAATAAAAGTCTTATAAAAATTTCAAAAAATCATATATTTCATTCATGATCTATAAATATTGTTACAAGACATCATTTTATAAAAGACCAATTTCTTAAAAATTATATATCATTATAATTTGGAAACAATTAATATTAACTAGTTGATATTTTCACTAAATCGGTTCCTATAATAATTATAGATTTTATTAAGGGGAGTTAGGTTTATTTAGTTTTGAAATAAATTTTAATCATTTTAAATATTTGTTTAAAATATTTTTATATATTTATTTATAAAACTTTACTTATATTTGAGTTATTTAAAAATTAATTTAAATCCTATTTGTTTTAATATTCTCTTAATGCTATATATTTAAGCTAATTTCGTAATCAAATTATTTTTCCCGCTTAATTTTTTTTAAAAACATATTTATCTTACATATTGAAATGGGAATCAAGACACTATCATAAACCTTTTGAATACCTTACCATTTCATATATCTATCCCTTTTTGATATACCAATAAATTTTTCAAACATCATCAACATTAAAAAATCTAAAACCTAAGAATCTCAGATCGCTCATTTCCCATAAAAGAAAATAACCATGTAAACCGAAGAAGGGGAATGAAGTGATCTGAAGTGTTAATGAGTTTCTATAAGACATATTCTTCAAGGAAAAACGGTATATTTCAATAGGATCTACCAGAAGAAGATTATTTTGAAAAACAAATTATCATTTCAAGGACTAGAATCTGTGTTCAATGAAGTGAACTTAATTTTTCTTTATGAAGTAACACTGAAATTTTTCTATAACAGCGTACAGTTTATATTCAGTGATTCTGAAGGCATTGTTGACATAAAAAGAGAATATAAGAGTATTTATACTTTTTCCACTTATATTTCCCAAATTCTGATCTATCCTCATGAGTGGATTTTTTTCGTTTCTATTTACTATCTATTAGGGATAATAATTGTAATTTCGAAGACATTATGTATTTTCTATTAACTTCAAAAAAACTTTGGACGATGTTTTTTTTGATATTGAGGAAGTCCGGAAAATTTTAGTTGACTTTATACAATATGGTATTTCTCTAAAGACGGATGAAATGGATAATATTATGTGTCTAATCTTGTACATCTTGTTTTTTCTTTTTTGTGAAATAAAGATGAATTATATAGGATTTGTGTTCAAATATCCTCACTAATGTTGTCAACCAGATGCAAGGATCACTTTTTATAATTTTTGAAGTATAATTGCTCATATTTTTATAAGAATAATTTGATTCATTTCAGATATTCCTGACTAAAATTTCATCACAGTAATGTACATGATGAAGGAAATCTAGAGAATTCAGGTTTTTCCTTGATGTACTATGAAAGGATCCTTTTATTTTTGCGTGGATATGAAATGTGGTTCTAGTGATTTTTCTCATGGAGAGAATAGAGCAATTGTAAATGTTGGAATTAGATAAACCAGAGGTGGATGAATTTAAAAACCATCCCAAAAAAATTGAGATTTAGTGATTAAAAAGATAATGAATATGATGTTCTAGAAAAACTATTTATAAAACCACGTAACAGAGTAGATCCACTAAATGAATATCTGCTATTTGTTTTGAATGAAGCTACATTGTTGATTAATTTGGAAGAAACTATTCTTGAGGAAGACCACCAAGATGAAAGTAAAATTAATGTTATGTAGGATGTTGATATTCCAGTTGATCAGGACGAAGAACCATTTTTTCAAGAAGAACAATAGATTCTCATATCAGAAAATGTGGCTAAAAATTTTTTGAGAGCCATGTTAAATAAATTTTTAATCATTTTGATGATATATATCAATATGTTTTTGGAAAATTTCAAAATATATTGATAGTATGTCTTATTCCATTGAAAAATGAATTGAATAATAATTGGCAACGTCTATGGAGATGTTTACATCAAGATATTTAGAAATCGCGATAGTTGATCAGTTATGACAACCACAAGAAGGGACAACTGATTCTATGTATAATCTTGATGAAGAGAATATGAATAAGTAAAAAAAATATCTAGATGAAAATATAATTCTATAGTAAGACTTTTATGTTGAATGGAAAAATTTACATAAAATTAATTAAAATTAGGATTCCATGAAGTATTTTAATACATTAAAGAGAGAAATGATGTATGTGGATGAAAAGATAAACTTCTAATTTATTTCTAAGTTATACATTGAATATATCTTGTAGTATTTAGGGATTTTCAATTTTACTAAATCATGATTAGTGTTAGTTAGTCTATTACATCTACCTCTGATCCTACTACCTCTCTTGAGATGATATGATGTTTTCAAGAAATCAAAAAAATTATAGATGACATGAATGATCGTCTATTAAACCTTTAGTGAAATAGTGATCCTCTATGAGTTCTATTGGATAGTTTGAAATTTCTAGTTGGATGATTAAATCAGAAAGAACCAGGTATTGGATTTATACTAAAAATTTTGACATAAAAATTTAAACAGTTTAAGAAGAATGGGGGGAGTTAGTATTACTTTTTGAATGTCAATTTTGTTCTGAATTTTCAAATAGTTCAAGATTCCAAAGTTTTAATTTTTCATTTTCAGGATAATCTTAATAGAAAGAAGCATTTACATAAAGATTACCAGAATGATATTGATTAAAGATTATCAAAATATTCTAGAATCATAACTGAGCCAAATTTTACTTAGCTGTTTATATCATAAACATATTAGTTGACTAACCTAATTCCCAGTCAGGCTGACTATTGTACATTTACAATTTTTTATCAATAAAATTACTTTATTATTATTTTCAGTGATTTATTTCATATTCATTTATGTTCATGTCTATAAGCCTAAAATCTAGAATTATGTATTTAAACAATTTATTCTAACATTCAATTACTGATCATGGAAATATTAAATATGTTTTAATCTTTTTCTATACATTATTTTGATCTAAAAATGGGGATAAATTTAGAAAAAATTATCATTTATTTTTATCAAAATATTTATGTCAAATCGAATTTCAACTTCTTTTATTTTAATTGTTTTAAATATTATATATTTTGTTACTAACTTTATGGGTTGTGTAATTATTAAAAATATGGACAATTTTGTGTATGTATTGTCCCAACAATACACTATAAATCATATTGATTTTGATGCTCACAAATACCCTAAGATAATTTACTAAATATTTTACGTTATGTGTATTTCAAGAAACTAATATTCTTAATAATACTTATTTTTGAATTATATTCAAGCTTATAAATCATGTGGATTATTCTTTAAAGTGTATAAAATGACCATAAGTGTATTTTGGAATCATTTTTCATACCCTACGTTGAACAATGTAATGTAATGTAAAATACAAAAGTTTGTATTAAACCTTATGTTGAAAGATCTACACATATGGTTAATCGAACCTACATTGATTGAAATGTATCGATAAATAACATTGTGTTTAGAGGGAAAATTACATTTGAAAAAGAGAAAATGTATGGTTAAAGAACCCTACATAATAATGGAACCATACATTTCAGAATAAAATATATGGATAACAACCAAACTTTTTTTATCAAAATTACATTTTCTATCCTATTTTCAATGAACGAAGACTACGTAGTTTATCCCTACATTGGGTATTTTTTTTTGGTTTTTTGAAGGAACCCTACATTTGACTTTTCAACATCGAATATTTGAAATTATGATTTTCTCAAAGTTTTCTGCAATGGTCTTTGCGGAATATGGGGTTAATTTAAAGCACTTATTCGAAAGATTCAAATCTCATTATGATTGATTCATAAAATTTTATTCTTTAGAGAAATTATATCCTATTCATAAGTGATGTTACAAAAACTATGAGTTGTCTTGTAAATTTTTATTCTCATGATTTATCTTCCAATTTAATTAGATCTAATATTACGAACCATCCACTCTACTTTATTTATTCTATCGGTGTATTTGTAAGATATATATATATATATATATATGTTTGTGTGTGTGTGTGTATGTGTGTCTGTGTGTGATTCAATGAAGATGTGATATATTTTGATCCACAAATTGTGACACAGATATTTGAATGAAAGTGTATTTTTTAAAAGATATTATACAGATCTACTGAATTAATTTATCAGACTCTGTTTTCAACAGAAGTGGGTATAGTTATGAGAGATACATGTTTTGAATCTCATATTTTATTTATGTTTGATACTTAAAATCATTTGTATTTTTATTTCAATGTTCCATTACAACCTAATCACTTTGGATATACTCTTTCTTGGAGAAAATATTTTCTGATGTAGAATATATATTTACTGTCAGTTTTTGTTACAAATATGATGTTCAATCCAAAACTTTTTAATAAATGCCTTTTTATTTATGTGTTTCAACTTCTCGTACACATTTTAGGTGGAGTATCAGCTCTTGATCTATGATGTGAATTTTTTTCTCTATTAAAGAAACAGAAGGAGCTATTTTTATATTTATTTGTAATAGTGTCAACATCCTACACTCATTTGTGGATTGGTCTTATGATCTGAGGACCTGAGAAGTGAAATTCACCAAACTCATAGATATAGTAATTGGTAGAGTGTACTAGAGGATCATTATGACCTAAAACACTATAAATATTTTTTTTTGGTATTTCTATATTATATGATACTTATTATTTTGTACAAAAGATAAGCACTACTTATCTGCATAATCTCTAGTTGACATCAAAAGGAATGATTTTGAATGAATTTGAAAAGACATAATTCCCTAACCTCTTGTTTATATTTTTATATTATAGCCAACCAAATAAAATAATGTATTTCAATTTTTTAAATGAATTAAGATTATATATAAAAAATAGTCTCCCAAAATGGAGAACTCAATGTTTAATATATTAAATTGTTTAAAACATAATCAAATTATTTTACAACACCCATCAATATTGTTCATAATTTTCCTATTTTAAAATACATCTAAAAAATTAACATGTAATAACCATATTGAAATAAATGAGAAGGAAACCCCAAGAATGGCATGATGTGACATAATAAGTAAAATAATCATAATATATAACCAATTTTTATCATTGGTGTTAATAAAGATAAGTATATGAGTACGAGATCATAATTAAAACCCATGAAAACATCTTTAACATACATTTCCATCATAATTGCCTAAAAAATAAAAAATTAATACATATGTGTGTTTAAAAATATTTTTTTCCCCAAACCTGAGACAAATAATTATAAAAAACTATATCATGAATTATAATGTGTTGGCATTGGTGGATTAGGCTTCACTCACCTATTTCCCTTGGTGGATCATGGATTTGTCATGTATTTCCCATGATAGATCAATCTTCATTCACATATTTCCCTTGGTGTATTATCTCTCAATAACATGTTCCCATGATCAACCTAGTAACCCACGTAATTTCATATTTTCTCAAGAGATATAAATATTTACACAATGAATTATATAGTGATATGGGACATAATAGTCACTTAAAAAACCCCATTATATTTGATTCATTAGATATTAATCATTAAATATAATATTAATACTCATAGGATAAAGCTTGTTTCATTAATCAAATAATAAATGACCCATGGAATGAAAAATTTGTTTCAAAACATCTATAGTAAGTATCCCCAAAATTGACCATATGAAATATAATCAGTTGATAGCCACAAAAAATTCAATTGATTGGTTAATTATATATGATCATTTAGTGGATGATTATTGAGAAAATATGTTACTAGGAAAAAAAATTAGTGATATTGTTGAAATAGTATAATAACTAAATTTAAATGTTTTAGAAATAGTTATATTTGGAAAAATAAATTAATTAATAGTATCATAGAGATGTAATTTTTGCAAATTATATTTTGGAAAATAAGCATCTAACAATCATTATTTTGAATAAAAATTATAAATTCTTCTTCATTGAAAATACATAAAGGTTTCAAAAATGTGTTTTTAATTCCATTTGAAATTATTTACAATTTCAAACAAAATGCCCACTAAAGGATATTTTTAGAAAGCCATTACTTTTTCAAAATAATAAGTTGAAACCATTTTGAAAACCTAAATTTTAAATAATTACTCAATTAAAAATCATATAAATATAAAAAATATTATCCCAAATAAATTTTTAGTCGAAGATAAAACATTCGACATTGTATTTATTTATGATATTTTTTTAATATTATGGAATTTTTTTGTTGAAATCCCAAATTGGAAAAATATTAATGGAAACATATATTTTTAATATTGTATTTGCAAATATAATGGTAAAATTTGATTCAACATAATTTCATTTCCAAATACAAAGGATAACATTTTTGATAAGTGAAAATATAATCATTGGAAAAATTATCATTAATTTGAATGTAAATAATCAATTAATTTTCATATATTTTTGGTAAATAAATTCATTATGGTTAATTAATTCAAAAAAATATTATCATTTTAACTAGATTGTAATAATATATGGCATAAAAAGAATTATTATACTATATGAAATCGATCATGATGTAAATAATATCATTAGGAAGTATTATATCTCAAGGATGATAATTAGGTAAACAAATTTTAATATAAATCAAGAAATCTTATGAATAAAATTACATTTAATAAAACTACATGATATAGATCTTAAAACCATATTAATTACATTATGATGGGAAAATAAATTCATTATGATTTAATCAACCCATGTTATTGATGTAATTATTGGAAATAAGATATGTGCTTTATGAAAAAAAAAATTAGACATTGAAATGATTACGTTAATTATTCACTTCTATAGAGACTCTTGAATATATTGTATAACTAAAATAATTGTCTTAATTAACTATTTCAAAAATTTATTCACATATACAACCATTTATTATCCTTATTTATAAATATTTAATACATGTATATTTATAAGTTATTTTTTATTTTTAATATCATGTGTATGAAATATTGATCATTTTGTTCTAGTTTATAAAAGATATTTGGATATATATAATTCTTTTAATGTTGGTCATTCACAAAAAAAGGTTTTTTAAATTATAACTTATAAATTTTTAGGATTATATAGTTTTATTATAATATAATTTTTATATTTAATAATGATGAGAATAAAAATTAGCGTGTTTCTATAATTTTTAATAAAGGGAAAGTGGTATATTAATTAATTAACTAAAAATAATCATTACCACTCCAGACCCAAAATTAAATAATTATTCATTTATTTAAATAATATATTATGAGTTTGGAAACAACAAATCCATTTTGTTGAATCTAGTGCCTAATTTATTAAATTTGAATATATACAAAAGATAAAATCCAAAAGTTAAAAACAGTATACTAATTTTCAATAATACAATACAAAAAATGAAACACATTTCACAATAGGGAACACAAATAAAAATTAAAAAAATAAATATTCAACATCCTTGAAATACATTGAATGGATTTATCTCCATAACCCTGGTAAAGGAACCAAAATAATTGTGATCTAAAATTCTCAATATGAGTTACATATATTGGAAGATATAATGGATCGATACATAATAATCAATTATATTGGTAAATAACTGAACACACATTCCATTAGATGATTATTTTAAATATCATAATTGGATAGGTAGAAATCAATATGACATGGTAAACACTTAAAAAAAATTGTAAAAAAATTGTGAATGAAATAAAGGTGGAGATAATATCAATGAGAAAATTTAATGGATACTAAATATTAAAATAATTATAAATGATTTCAATGCTTAGTTATTATATGTAGTGATCTCAAGCATTATGATACCTCTACTATCAAGACCTTTAAAAAATAGTTTCACCCTATGGGTTAAAGCCCGTCTGATTATGCCATGTAATTTTTCTCATAAAACATTTCGATCCTTTGAGGGGATATTAATAAACAGATACCTCCCATAACTCAATTTCTGAATAATTAATGATATATATAAAAATCTATTTAATTAGTGGAATTATATAATCATTATCATAAAATATTGAAAATGTCTAAATGATAATGATTTATCACAAAATTTGTATTTAGTAAAAAAATAAAATGATAACACCACATTTTAAAATGTTATATGGTTTAGTAAATAACATTATCATTCATAAATTCATAAAATTATTTAATATAAATTAAATTTGGAATAAAAATATATCACAATAATGTGATTGTTACACTGGAAAGTAAACAATCACAAAAGAAAGTGAGAATGTTGAATAGAATTTAACTATTTTGTAACAATTAGTTTATAACCCTTGTAACAATAATCATGATACAAATAATTAATAATCATATGTAAAACATTATTCTAATTAAATACATAAAAGGGATAGTATAATAACAACATAAATGTTAATGAGCACATATAAACAAATATGTGTTAATAAAATACAAATTGAGTTGAAATCCCATTACTCACAAATTATATTACGTGAACATTATTTAATCAAACTTATAATGGTTTCATCAATTCATTAATTAAGAAATAAATAATAAAGTATTTATATTATCATATATGATCCTATTATAAAAATATTTCACTTTTTTATTCATAATATTTTATTATTATTATAAATTTAGTTGTTAATTGCATTGTTTTATCATCCTTATATTATCATTAATGTTATATTCATTCTATATTTGATATAAATAAATCATCAAAATAATTAATTTTTTTTTAAAATATAATATTTACTCATTATAATCATTATTGTAATCATTATTCAATGTTAGTCTGGGAAAATGATTCACATCGCTTTAGAGAGATGGTAGATCATATGTGCTCACATGCGATGATATAATTACGTTAATTGATAAATCATTAATGAAATTACTAATATATTAATTTCCAAGAAAGTATATCATTTCTTATATAAACCATATTTTAATTAAATAAATCCATATTTCCTCCCTGGTAATTCATATGTTGAAATAGAATCAAATCAATTTGGGAGGCAGTAGTCCTCTAAACACATGAGTAATAATTTAATATTTTAGACAATATAAAAAGTAATAAGGTATATGTAATATCATAATTATATAATTATAATTACATCCTAATATATATATAGATATATTAAATCCAAAATTACATCTAACTGTGACATGGGTTGATGGAAATTATTGTAGAATCTACTAGATAATGGAAGTTGATTCTAAGATGGATTTGACCATTTCTCTAGCTACCTCAAATTTTCTTCTTGGGTAATGCTTTTTTCTCGGGCATATGATAGCAGGTTTGGAAATTATTCTTCTAGATACCTGGGAAGCGGTGCCTCTTCTTCCCCTACGGATAGGTCACAGTTGGTCCCTTAGGACCACAAAATTCTAAGTCAACCTTCCCCTCACCCCCCTTTGAAGAATGAAGTGTGAAGTGTGGTCAAATCTGCCTCTTGAAATGATTCTTCTACAATGGAAATTGGCTATATAGTGCTTTCTGTATTAGATTCATCCTTCTAAGACATGTTTTAAATCATTATGGTATCATAGATTCATGTTTTGGGGGTTAAATATCCTTTAATCGTGGTCTTCTAGGAAGGTGTTAATGAAAGAAGGATTGATCACCCAATAATATTATCAACTCTAAATAACAATTCCTTATGTATCATCCTACCTACTTGGATTTAATTCATTAATTCGTGGAAAAAGTGCTCATGATATGTTGGATGATAGAAGATTACCATATTAGTGTGGTTGAAGAATTTCCACTATAGAAAATACTACTACAAGGTGGAATTTTGGGTTTCTCCCCCAGGATTACATATCCCTTTCATAGATAAAGGTTTTTAGCACATAATCCATAAATAATTACTATTATTCCATTGTTCGGATAATCAACCGATACGTATGGATGAAATAACATCATTATTAGTTTTTGTTTAGATGGCCTTATATCAGCCTCTCCAAAGAAGAATGGTGATTTGTATAGAGGGTATGGTTGATTGGCCTCAATAATTTCTTTATTTGTGGCCCTGAGATTTTGTTCTCACTATCACATCTTATTTCATGCATTTTCAGAGATCCCTAAATGATGATTAGACGTCAGAGTATAGTCTCCCAATATAATCATTAGGTAATAATGGGTCTTTATTCTCATCATCTTTCTCTTCCACATCCAGTCATTTTGGCCCCTGAAGGTCACGATCATGGGAAGGTGTATCCTATTCATTATCTTATGGGTATATTTTGAATCATAGGTTTGGATGACCGGTCAACATGCAATGAGGGCTCTGACTTATAGAATTTGATTTTTTCAATCACGATACATAGTCTTATTCTTATAGAAACTTGTTCCCATTGTATGTGGGTCGGATAAAATTTATCCCCAAACTAGAACAATGCATTAGTGCATGTCCCTATAGGACATCCTCGTATATGTATATATATATATATCAATGATATTTCATTGGAGGTGTTCATTTCCATCTCATAGGGATGGGTATTCATAAATTCACCTGTGATCAGTTCCCTATCCACGGAGCTACAAGAATGACTCTGAATAGGATTCAAGCGCGTTTAGGCACCTAAGGAAGTATCCCCATTATTGGAGAACTTACAAAGGATCAAAGGGTAATTCCATGGGACCAAATATCAATGTTTTCCCTAGTACAAGCCTTCATTATCCAAGAGCCTGTTTTTTATACCTCGACAAAGAACACATATAGAATGGGTTTAGGAAGATGATCCCAACTCCCAAACCCCAATGGTTGTTCACACTATGTTTCCAAATGTTATGTGTACTAGGTCTTAATCTAATGATACGGAAATATTAGAATCAGTTAAGGTGGTGGAAGGTCCAGGGATTGGGGTAAAAATAGACGTATCGGTTTTAATTTCTAGTATACTTCAATGTAATGTCCATGGTATTGGCACTCGGGTAATGATAGAAGTTATTTCTAATAAACTCTACAATAATTTTGTTCAGTTGTAGAAATTGTGGATCCGAGATAATAATTATCAACAATAATAGAGTATGTTGAATTTTTTAGGGTGCACAGATTCAAGCATGTAAATTTTATAAATTGAGGCATATAGATCTTCTAGAAAGCTACCTTATCAGAAAAATAACTTTGTGCTTAAAATTATTTCATAAAAACTAGAATCACAATGATGAGAATTTGCATTTTCTTCTATTTTTTTCATGAAATTCAATTCTCTAGAAAGGGAGGACCTTTGGAAGGTCTTAAAAACCATCATCCCATAGGACTCTCCATATTTTTTTGGGACGGTCATTAAAATAATATTATATCTAAAGGAAAATCAAGTAAGAGGTGTGTTCCCAGGGACGCCAATCAATACTTTGTCTCTTTCATGGTTTTAAATGACCAAATAGATGTGTTCAATATAAGGGGAATACATAACATAGTGAATGAAATATCATGGGTCTCCCATAATCTGGTATCATCTTGACTGATTCATGGTGAATGGGCCGTCTATACCTTCATTTCCTTCTATAAAGGTTGTTCATCTGGCTCCAAGTTTACCCGACCACTCCCCATTATAGATCTCCATATCACCTTGGTTGATCACTGAAGAATTAATCATGTTCTATTAGACATTGAATGGGGACCATAGATTTCCTAATCTCTTTATGGAGGCATGGAATCGAGACCATATAGAGAACCTATGGATTTCTCTACAAAAAATGATTAGGTGAACCAATGGTAACCATCAATCATAGATAAGATGCATCTCCCTAGGGTGATGCCTTAGAAGACATCAACAGAGATATAGACAGGATAGATATATTCTTGGAAAATTAATGGGATGAGTCACTATTCAACAAGAATCAGAACAGGAAAAGTCACATTGTAGATATGATACTAAGGCAAGAAAGGATGGTCGAGAAAAAATCCCAGATAATATGGATTCAGGAAGGTGCCCGCAACACCAACTTTATTAATTATTTCATCAATGATAAACATTAGTTTCATAGTCCCAAAATTCTCAATAATGATTGATCCTACTCAAATTACTGTGATGTATTAGGTCCCCTTGAGGATGACCAGTTCAAATCCTCAATTTCAGGGGCCAACCCCTATATCACAAGATGATATCTGAGTGGGCCAGTGGAAATATTCAATACTGTACCTGTCTTGGTGAATGGGGAGGAAAAGAAATATATAAAAAGGATCCCAAATGTGGAGGAGGTTCATAAGTTGATAAATACATTTATCCCAAATAGCGCATCGGGGTATGATGGCCTCCCAGGTTCATTAATTAGGATATCATGGGGAATCATTAGGAGGGATTTATTATTTCCTATGTATGAATTATTTAAGAGGGAAACCTCTATCATATTTTTTGGCCTAGAATGATTGTATTGGTACTAAAGGGAAGTGAACCTCACTCTCTAGACTGATACTATACAATATTTATGTAAAAAATACTGTACAAGTTTATTGAATGCATTCTCATTAATTAGATTTCATATTTTATGATTAACTAGATATCTAGTGAAGATAATCGTTTCATCAATGGTCGATCCATACATGGGATCTGTGGGAGTGGTGAAGGAGGTAATAAGTGACAATAATCTCAAATACATTCTGGTAAAACATTCCATCAAATTTGAAATTTGAAAAGAATAATGTAGGGTGGAATATATCTTCCTATTTAGGGTTCTCTCCAGCATGGGGATCTCTTCATGGGTTATTGATATCGTCTTTCACTATTTTTTCATAGGTTTGTTAACTAAAACCATCAAGGGAAATAAATTTTTCTTTTTTTCAATGAAGTACGGGGTCACAGTAAAGGGGAACCTCTATCCCCGCACTTTTTATCATCACCCAGGACATGCTCAATCTGTATATTCATAGCGGTATAAAGGCGGGCCGAATCCTCCCCTAACACAACAAGAAAATAATTAGGGGAAACTCTTACATGATGTTTTCCAATGACACTATACTATTCATCAATGTAAGTAGTATATCAGTTCATGGTATTAAAAAAATATGGATAATTGTTGTTCGTGGACTGAGAATATAATCAATTGGTCAAAAGGATTTTCTATATAGAAAACAAAATCTCAAACATAATGGCAATGGAAATGAGAAAAATTGTAGAAAATCATAGAGGATCCATTAGAATGGAATATATGGGTGCTCTAGTTTTCCCAAACACTCCTCACATTCATAATATTTATAATCTCTCAAATAGGATGTATGAGTGCTTCTAAAACAAAAAGAGTATTTTTTGATACATAGTAGGGAGAATTAATCTCGTGAATATCATGTTAAATTAAATCATGATGAATGTTCATTACACATAGAAATATCTATGAATATTTATTTACAACATAGAAAATATGGTTATTACATTTTTATGGGACAAAAAAATGTGGGGTAAACACTATTGGGTCTCATGGAAGAGACTGGCCCAACCCACATCAGAGGGAGGAATTAAACTAAAGATTATATCTGTGAACATGAATGGATTTCACACATAATTAGTGTGGGAGGTATGGGAGGGTATGTCTATATGGGGACCCCATATACCTGAAAAATATGGGTTGTAGTTGAGATTACAGGGATCAATATCCTCATCATTATGGAAAATAATATAGCCTCACATTGAGTTTCCACAACCCTACACCCACTGGAACCTAAGCATGGGAAACATTATTTTTTTGTATCATGATTTACGGGATAGATGATATGGGTTCTAGTATGCACCATCACATACATCACATTAATGGATTCACACAACCACCCCAAATTCTTATAAGTTATATTTAATGAGACCAAGTGTGGTGCTCTTGATAATAGTGCTAAATAATGACCTTGACCGATTAATATTCAGTGGCTCAACATCAAGAGTCTCCTCATTAAGAATTTTATTTTGGACAATGATACAACCAAATAGAATGGATGAGTTAGAGGAGACACTGTGGGGAAATGAGATTCCATCAAAGTTTAATATTCATCTTGGGAATGTTTTCAACAAGGAACATTATACTAAAGATCACATCCAAAACATGGGTATTCACATGGAATTCATATGTCACTCTTACAGGGAACCAAAAATTTAATCAATCAGCCATATGTTTTTGAATGTGAAGGGGATTTCTTGGTAAGGTAAATGTTTTTCTAATTATCATGTTGGTTGGTAGAGGTAAAAAAAAGAGAAATTCCTGAACTAGTTGAACCATGGAGAAGGAAATCAAGGCTCATGATTGAAATCCTTCTCCATAAGACATAGTTCTAGCTACTGAAGCCTTTGGCCATCAAGGATTGATGCTCAACACAAAAAATCAAGAAATTAATAGGTATTACATATAAAACCGAAAACACTATAGTGGACATGAATATTTTATGAAAATAATGAAGAATATTTCCTCTATATTCTCCATTCCTTTATCATGTTCCCCCTCCATCACAAATATATAAGTTTAGTGATAATGGGTCTGATTGAATACTCCACTACAAGACCTAAAACTCAATATGAATAGGTTTTGTCACATAGATAACATGAGAAAAGTTGGGAGTGATTATGGATATTTTTGGATCAATAGATGTAAACATTGTATCATTATATAATGGTGGTGACTATATACAAGTAATGGAAATGGAAATGGTCAAGGGTATATGATTATGTTTCCAGATGAATACCACTCTTAGGGGAAAAGATATATATTTGTTGTATCTCAACAATGAACATATAGGAAATAGAATCATCCCCAAGACAATCACTTATTGAATCATACTGTGTAAAGATATCATGAACAATCACATAGAGATTTATCACACATGGTGTGAAGGGAACGTGGTTTTGGGGTTCATGGGTTCGTTGGTGACACCTAATGAGAGTATCATCAAATACTAATGCATCAGTTCCTTCCCTAATGAGGGTCTCTTTTTCATGAGTGCAGATACATTGGGACTTCACTCTTTCAAAACACCATAATGGAGGTCTATTTATATATTTTTATTATTCTTTTGTGTTATTTATATACTATATCATTGAAAATAAAATAAATAAGTTTTCATGGTGAGAGGGGTTGATGAATAACGAGTTACATTGGATCATATGGCGGTAATCCACCATAAACATGATCGACGAATTAGTTTCCCATTATATGGAAGAGGAGATGAATATAGATTATAATATTAAAATAATAAAATATAATTATATTATTGATAATTTTGTTATTATATTATCATTGTCGAATAAAATTTAAAATAAGAGTATGAAGAAATAATGTAAAAACAATGGTTTAAGAATGTTATATCTTCTTCGTATGACCTATTTTAGATCGAGAAAAATGAATTCCTATGAAATATTTGTTATCAAAACAAGGGAAAAAGATATTTTTATAATATTAGGTTAGTTATATTGGTATATATTTGTAGAATAAAATGTATTTTTTGTTGATGTGTGTTTTATATGTTGTGAACTTTTATTATTGGTTTATAGGATACACATGATTTGTTTAAAAATATAATGTGATACCAACCATTTTCTCATTTAAAAATAATAAAAAATTTAAAATTATCTACCATTAGTGGTGATAAAGTATAATTATGTTAATAAAATTGGTTTTTTACTCTTTTTTTCGCCATTTTAATGATTTTGTTTTTCTTTGACCAATTGTTAAAACAATTTTAACATTAACTATATAACTAATTTTTATTGATTTTATTATTCATTGAGGTAAAATATTGAGATAAACATATTATATAATATAAATTATTATAATTATAAATATGGTATTAAATTTTTAAAAAAACATTCATAGATGTTTCCTTACTCAATTCAAAATAAACCCCACAAATGTGATGAAAAAGTTATTTTTGAAATAAATTTCTCATAATTATATCATGTTATTATATTTTAATGGAACATAAAATAGTTTTTCATGTGATAAATTTTTAAAATTATTATATAATTAATATATTTTTTATTTTAAAAGATTACTATATAATTCAACATTGTAAATAATTTAAGTGAGAACACTTTTTTTCAATAAATATCATTATTATTTTCTTCTCAATAGAAAAAAATATTTTTTAATAAATCACAAACATTCAACTAGAGATAATTTTTATATATATATTTTAAAATATATGCTCATTTTTTTGAAAATGAATACAAAAATTTGTAAAAAATAATTTTCCATTATGTTTATAGAGCAAGACTGTACTGCCTTTTAAAAAAATTATTTTTCTAGAAAACATTTCATTTTAATTCAATTTATTATAATTTTTTTAACAATTATACAACAATTTACATTATTTTATACATGTTTAAACAAAATAATTTTCATTATTTATTTAGACTTATTCATACGGGAAAAAAATATCTGATAGGTTATAACGGACAAGATTAAAGAATATTTTAATAGAGTATCGTATTTTTGAACCCAATGTTTCATACATCATAATTTATTCAATATAATGAATTTATTTGATATGAAATTAATCATAATGTCTCTAGGTGATACATTAAACGATAGTATAAACATTTATTACCAAAGTTTTCATAGATATTACCTTCATAACTTATGATGTTAGTTATTCTACATTACATCCTCTAGATCCTATGTTGTCTCCATATTTATGTTGTTTCTAGAAACTACATTTATAAAAACACTTGAAAATTTTGTGAAATATATTTATTCATATAAATTTAATCATTTAAATCATTCAAATAATTCCTACCATTGAGATTAATTTTTGTTAAATGGAACACTATGTTTATATTTCATTACAATCAATATTGATATCAACTTGTGTTACATGAAAAACTGAGTGTATATGGTTTTAAAAGATACCATGAGTTTTAAAGAATCATAACATACAATTAAAATACTATTACATAATATGATAGCTATCACATAGATACTAAAATCATGTAAAGGAATAGGAGTAACTATATAATTAAAATATATATTTTACACATGTATATAAAATTAATTCTATGGTGAAAAATTAATTCAAAATGAAAATAAAAACTATTTGAAAATGAATGAAATCTTTTTATGAAAAATAATTTTTATCCAAAAAAAGATTATATATGTCAATAATTTAGAAAAAATATTTTGGTAATTTAATATAATAATTTTTTTTATTTTATATTAAATAATATTGTTAAAATTCATCCTTTCTATTTTCTATACAAAAGATAAGATGGAATTAATTTTTACGCTTAAAAACTACATTTTTATAGAAAATAGTTTTCTCTCATATTTTCGAAATTATATAAACAATTATTTTTAAATAACTTAGATATATTATTTTTTAAAAATATTATATAATAAATAATAATTTCTAAATTACCTTAGTTTCAAGATTTATTAGTTTTTTAAAAAATATTAATTAATTTGATAAATACTAAAAAATACCAAAATTTAATTAAAAAATGTTGATTTCATTTAAAATAATTATATATTTAAATTATAATTTTTTTGGTCCTTAAATTTAAATTATATCAATACCAAATATATATATATATATATATTATTTCATTGTAATAAATATCATTTTAAATTTTTATATTAAAATATTTTAATCTTTTGAAAATGTTTTCTTTGATAATCCTACTTTCACGTTAAGTCTGCATGATTAAATTTATATTAATTTTCACTAATAATGTGAATGGAATATTTAAAAATATATTCCTTATTTTCTATTAGAATAGTTTATATTATTTAATAATTTTAATATATTATTTTATCAAAATTAATTCTGAAAAAATTAAAATATAGTTAGCATAATTTTGGTGAAAAAGTGTTGAAGGGTGATCAAACTACAATAATAAGGGTTAAAATGTTTTTAATAATGCTATAAAATATATTTTGTACTCATATTTAGACCATTTATTATATATTTCATTCTAATACATAATATTATATCATTTTTGTGAAAAATATGGGCACTCATTTTCCGTTTCAAAAAATTACATGTCTACCACAAACCTCACATATAAAAAGATACACAGTCTTCTCTCATCTTCACATTATCAAAAAAATTATAAATACCTCCACAAATACCAACAAAAAATCCCACTTATCATCTAATTGTACATATTTTACACAATTACAACCTATAAAGCATAATAGAAAAAACCTAAGGAGGATGCCCGAAGAAGATGTAACATTTATCATTGAGAATGTTAATTTTATTTCATCATCCACCTGCAATAATTTTTAATAAAAATTTCAGATATAATATCCAATCAATTTAACATATGTGTATATGGTGTTATGGTAATGTTATTACCTAAAAAAATCTCCAATTTTATCAAATTGGTTACATAATAATCATTAATTTGTACGATGGACTAAAACCATAAGAATTGATGTCATTAATTTTTACCATTACAAAGTCTCAAATACATTTTTGAATATTGATATAAAATATTTAAATGATATTTATTAAATTATTTTACCACAATAGTGATTAAATGATATATTAATTTTCATGTTCTATTCCAAACTGGATAAGAAAACATCAATTGTGTAAATGGAAGACTATAGCCCCATGAAGTGATGTGGTTCATTTTTCACTAATTCTCTACATAGAAGATAATAAAGATAATGTTAATAAATATATTCATTATAAATTAAATAATTATGATATTAATGAAATATTAATAATTACAAAAATAGAATATATCATTTTATTTTTTTCGATTTCACTCATTGAAATATGATCATTTCAATCATGTATATGTAGAATGTTCCCCTCATGATGTGATTTGACTCTATCATATTACCACCAAACCATATGGTGGATATTTATAAGTATAAAAAATAATAAAATATTACTTATTTTGTTATTTTTGTTTTTGAAAAAAAATTTATTACTTACCTAATTTTCATATGGTTCAATGAAAAATAATCATTTTACGTATGCATACATATGAACAACCATCTCCATCATCGTAACACTCTAAAATTAAAAAAACAATATTTTATTGTTGTTAATAATATTATAATTTATTCATGTATATTATATTTATTTATATATTATTTTTTAGTAGATTATGGAAGAATGACCAAAGTAACCAGAAGAAAAAATAAAAAAATAAAACATCTACAAAAACACATTGGTTATTACTCGAAACATTATTTTAACAAAGAATAGGTAATCAATATGAAATCATAGGATAGGGTTTAATATATATTTTTTTTGGTTTTATCATATATTTAGTTTTAAATTATATTTTTTTAATATAAGATCTAATGTGTACAACAGAATTAGTGACTTAAGGTAAGAAAATCTATTTTCTCTTTTTTATTTGTGACATATGAAAATTCACTACATTTTTTATCGTTGTAGGGTATATACTAATATCTGAAATATTATAAAATTATTATTATCATTTTTATTATATTTATTTATTTATTTTATGATATTATTTATCATGGATTATTAATCAAAATATTACTAAAGTGGAAATGGATTTTCTCTCACCTTTTACTTATGTTAGACACATGCCAGATCCCCTCTCAATTTATTTGTTAAAGAGTGTACAATTAAAATAATTTTATTTCATTAAAAAATATTGATAATTTATGATAATTAAAAACTAAATTTATGATCTATTTTCATGGTTATTAAGATTAAATTTTACCAAAGTGTTAATGGTTTTAAAATACAATCACATAGTTTATCGAGATTGTCTATGATTATGAATAAAATTATAAATAATTATTATCTATTTCTAAAGATACTAATTTTTTTAATATCCAATGTTTATTTCAACCTAACACATATATTCAATTAATTCTCATCTATTTATATACCAAAGAGTTAAAAATATTATTTTTATCTAAAATTGTCTTTATTTATATCTTTCGTCGAAAACCACTTTTCTTAATTTTTTAAAATATGTACTCAAAAAGGACTTTAAGATTATATAAATGTATTATTAAGTTCATTTTACACATTTTTTTATTTTTTTATTTTTTTAATGGTATCATCATGTCTCTTTCCAAACAATTCCTGTTTGTATTTTATAAAAGAATGTGAAGGGAATCAATATTTTAACATGTAGGGTGTTAATAGAATTTCATGTTATCATGAACTTTATTAGATTAATTATTATTTTTTATGTATGAATGTTTATCTTCATTAAAAATAAATTTAAAAATGTCTAATTTACATACAATATTTTTTTCAATTTTGAAAATTCATTTTCATTATGAAATGTTATAAATGATTTTTAAATATTCCATTATATATTTTCTTGGATATTTTCAAATTACAGTATTTTCAAAAAATATATGATATTGTTGTTTTAAAATTTAATTTCAATGAAATTTTATCTTCCTCATGAAATGTTCTACTTGATTTATCATTCAAAAAAATTTTCCTTCTAAGATTAAATATATTTATGTATCTTATTTATTTTTTGCATATGATCCAAGGATAATATTATAATTAATTCATTGAGTAGTTTTTATTGAGAAGATGATAATGAAATGAATTTCTATTCCATGACTTACATCTTGATAAAATACATAGGAAACATGATTCTTTTCACAATATTGTGATATGATGAATTGTTCATGAAATCCATTTTATTTCATGTGTTATGCTTTGATAGATGTTTCATAATATTATGGAAGACAAATTTATTATTTTTATTATGTGAAGTTGGGATATATATTTCCCCATATTTTAATGGTTAAATAAATATTTTTGATGTGATAAATAGAAATTTAATTGGTAGTGTAACTAGTTCCATAAACTAGTTTTTCATTTTTGATGGTCTTGAGAGACATACATTAATACTATTATTGATTTGGGAGTATATACATTCACCTATTATTTTCTGGGAAGAGATAAAAAAATTATATGGAAATTAATTTCTATTCAAATGTGTATTATATAATCCTATGTCTTAATCCAATGATAATGGCCCACATATAATTTTATTTGAAGAATTTATGATTTATGTCTTATGCACTAAAAATATTAATTTCATGAATCAATATTATCATCTATGATAAAAAGGGTATGGTTATCCAATTATTTACACATGTTTTCATACCCTTGTTTTCATGTTACACATATATATCACTCTTGTTTACCCTCATGGATAATCTGAACTCACACTGAATTTTGATTCCATTCCCCCATGATATATGGAAATGTTTTATGTATTGTATAATTGTAAAGACTAATAAAGGGGAAGATCACAATGAGATATGATTGAAATATTTCACAAAATTATAGGATTTTCAATCTTGTCATCAAATAAATAAATTATTATGGACCTCAATTTTTGGTTTCTATAATTTTTTTAATATTGCTCAAAATATAAGTAATATTTTTATATGATATGCCTGGTTCACAAAATTTTGTATTAGAGCAATGTTTCAGTTAACCTCTGGAATCTAGGATGAGAAAATATTAGTGTTATAACAAGCTATATTTATTATGATATGTCTAGTGATGTATCTATGAAGAATACTTAGATTGATTCTAATTATAACAAAATTTCCATGAATTTTAGAAATGGATAGTGAATGATTTTTCCATGAATTTAATCCAAGTCAATATATAACAAGTATATATGGATATAACAAAGATGTACAATGTGGTAATAATTTGTATCCTAACTTGGTAAAATACAGTGAGGGGTAAATCATGGTATATCAAAATTAAAAAAATTCCCTATAGGATCTTGATTCATCATTTAAAAAGATAAATTATCTCCCATTCAAGTATCAATGTATTAATAGAAACGAAAGTATACTAGCGATACATCAATTTAACATCATTCACTCACACTATGATACATATAAGGAGCATACAAAAATAATATTTAATATGACCAATACACTAAGTATCATTGAAAAATTATGCTTAGGATATATGAATTCTATGACAATGATCAATACTTTTACTATTATTATGGGTAGGTCAATACTTTGCAGTGGTCACCCACTAAATTTCCCCATTATGTTATCCCTACCGGATGAAGTTATCACCTTATTCCCCTTATATCGGTCCCATATCTCAAATTCATCAACACAAAATTTATGGACATGTATGTACCTTCCAAATAAAATATGAATACATCCCCAATTTTATGTAGATGATCTATTGATGTTCATTGTGGGATGATTCTTCACTTGAATACTCTAGGATAAAACATTTCCAAATTCATTGAAACTGGAGAGGACATCTATTTACAATAAAAATAGAGCATTCCCCATAATTGGTATAATCATTATGAGATACCAAGACTCCATTTTATTTCATTCATATTAATTGTGAAAAATATCCTTCTATATATATTATTTAATAGTTCAGATCCTCTATCATATTCTACAACATTATAATTTAAATATTTCAATGATACAAATCACATGTCAACATATCTTCATACATCATCTCTCGAAACTGAAGTGTGATAACCCTTCATGTGTCATGGGTTTGTAACCACTTTTTTGACATCCAGGTTGGTACCCTTGCACGATATCCATTGGTGTCACCCCTCTACGCGAGATCGAAGTACCAACCTAAGTGTGTGATACTAGCATAAGTACCATTTTATGATTTTCATGAGACTCTTCAATGACACCCATTTAGTACATTAGGTTATATCCTAATGTTATTATTTTTTAAAGCATTTCATTATATCATAGGGTCAATCCCATTTTACTCTTTCCATGAGTCTCTTGTGTGATACTCTTTTCATTATAATCACAAGATCCTAGCATGAGACCCCATTACCTCTTTTGGGGAGATCTAAATGTGAGTATGATTTAATGTTTTGTGAGAGACATTGTTATGATCCTGTGAAACATTTATGTTCTGTATTTAATGTATATTCCTTCTTTTGATATCTCTACAATACTCCATTGCAATATCTATCTACAAACCTCCTTCTATGATGTTTCTTCATATCAATAATTTAACAAAACCATCATCTGTCATTATGTATGTGTTAGGTGAATTAGAAGGAAAAAACCCAATACCTTAACTCTATATTCTAATGATGATTATCCCTAACACTAGAATCATGAATTATATGAACATTAAATAATAAGATCTAAATTCAATCTTTTGATGGTCAGTGATGTTATCTTACAATTACATTTTATGATCTATCATGACATCCAAATACAATCATTATTTAATCACCATATCCCATTGTGAGATCCAAAGATAAACATGAGCTCTATATAATTTTCCATCATGATATCGAAATACATACATGCACTTCATGAGATCCTATTGAGATATTAATTAAGACATTCCTTCTCCACATGATATATTAATCATTTTTCCTCTACAAGCTAAGACATATATCCCTCAAAAAAGAAAATATCTTTATCATTTTTCCATGATCGATCATTTCTCTCTCGTGTAATATTAAATCTTTTTTCACTTCATAAGATAAAACAATTAAACATTTTATAAGATCATACATTTTTTATTTTATTGTGATCAAATGGTTTTCCATTACACAAGACCAGATAGATAGGATTTTTGAGTGATCAATAAGTTGTCTATTTCATGATATCAAACATTTTCACTTTCAAGATATAAATCAAACATACTAACTCTTCATGCCTTCTTTGAAACGAAACATCATCATCAGTATGATAACAAGTAAAAAAACAAAATCAATCCAAAGGAAACATCATCATGTAATTTTATTAAATAATATCAACTTTTCTGTTTATTGACAACCCTTCAAAATTTGATACCATATTAAATATTTTTCCATATTGTTCTGAAAATTCACTTCATGTTATCCGGATTGTGATTATTGATTTACTCAATAGACACATTAAGCCCACATGAATGATGATCGGCAAGAGAAATAATATTAGAATACAATTTTTATCTCTAAATATCTTCATTCCAAAACTGTTCAAATTATTTCATTAAAAACTCTATCTATAGTTATATAAACCATTCGATTGTACATATATAGCATCGTCATATTTATATCTCCACATAGATCACTGATCCACCAATAAAATTTTAACCCTATCCTAAATAATAAAATTTCACCATTTTAATACCATCCATTTCAATACATTTTAAACAAACCTATAGGTCACTTAATTATGGTTTGAAGAAGGGTATTGAACATAGATCAATATATCAGGGGGAAATATATCATACCTCAGAGACAGTGGCCCCAAATCCGATATGTTTCATGTGTGTGTAGTCAAATGAGAACCTTGATACATTATATGTTTTTTAAATTATTTTTTGGGTATGAAATTTGTTATACGGTCTTCAACATATAGTTTATTAGGAAAATACTCCAACTGAATAAGTCCTTAATTCAAATTCTCATTGATTAAATGAGAATTGATATCGATGTACATTATATTTGAGTAATTGAATAAATTTTTACTATAAATTATAAAAGAATAATTGTAACTATGGATTATAATTAGAGAATTCATTTCAAATATCATACCATAATTTTTTTTATTCATCCACAATAACTACATGAAACATTTTGTAGCACAAATATATTCATCTTTCATGGTTAAAAATGAAGTAAAATACTCATTATTTGTTATCCATGAAATATATAATCCTCTATGATCGAATGGAACAATAGATGTTGATTTTCTCTCATCAACTAAAATATCACAATGTGTATTTTTATAGACCCATTAACTCTTTCAACGATTTTCCATTGTATATATAGAATTAATCCAATATTACCTTGATATAGAAATGTAATTTTTTAAAAATTTATATTAGTGGATTTGTTTGGGAGTTATTTTATATCAACATTCTTGGCATGTGTAAAAAAAATATCACACATTGTACCATTCATGACTAATAAATTGTAAATTATTTTCTTTTATTCAGAGAAATTAATTGTGTTACCTTTAACATATCCTAACATTTTTAGCCAAGTTTCCACCAATGTCGTCATATCCATGAAATTATCCTTTCAAAATATTCTAAAAAAATTATTGGCATATTTATACTACGAAATTAATTTTCCATTATTTCTTTATGCATCATTTAAAAAAATAAAAACTATTAGATAAAAAATCATGGACATTTTAAATTCATATTTCATGAAATTTGTGAATAGATTTGAATGTCCTTAAATAGATCCACCAAATATTATGTCATTAAAATATACCAGCATTATCATCATTTTATAATTTTCATTGTTATCAAATAGATTTAAATCTACACCACTATATTGAAAATTGAGCTTCTTCGAAAACTAATCTTCTATTGAATACCATGATCTTGATTATTTTTTCAGCTCATATAGTTCCTTACTCCGCCAAAAAAAATTCTCATCTCCATGGATGAAAAAATCATCTTTTTTTAAATATAAACTTTTATTCTTGAACAATTTCAGAAATACATAATTAATTTAGTTTAGAAATCATATAAATTTGTTTTCACTACTATTTCCAAAATTAATATAATTGTCTTTTACCTCAAAATAGGTGAATTTTTTTATCAATATCAATACCCACTTTCGAGGAGTAACCTTGGAAAACTAATATTGCATTGTTTTGAATCATTTTTCCATATTCATTCATCTAGTTGTGAAATAATTATGTAGTCCTAATGATATTCTTATTTTTTTCTCTTGAAAAATCATCAATGTCTGATTCTTATAAATTTTTTAAAGCTCTTCATTCATAACCTTGTACAAATTTTCATCCCTAGCCACTTCATGAAAACATTTAGTCTCATTCAGATAATTTAAGTATCCCAACTATAATGTCTTCATTCATTGTGTTTGAACTATTTTTTCATGATTACCAAAAGTGTTCTATCTGTAAATTTTATCTTGACACATTGGTTTTCAGACATCAACATGTTTCTATTATTTTTTTTCAATACTAGAATGTTATTCTAAATTATCCTGTAGAACTATTACTTCCTCTAAGATGGTTATATCTTCATCACTATCCTCTTGAGACTCATCAGGTATCTTCCAAATAATCTTCTTAATTATTTACTATAGTTACACCATTTAATTCAACTACATTACACAACCACATATTGAAACATTTATATTCATTTATATTCCTTTTGTATCCATGAAATATCCCATCATCTCAATGGGATCCAATTTTTTTTCATTCTTATTATTGAAAATGACAACATACATTTAAGGAACTGAAATTACTTCAACATTGGATTTATTCCGTTCTGTGTCTCATATTGAGTCTTTCATTAAATTGGAAATAATAACAATATAATTAATTTATACACTAATGTGACCCCTACTAATTTCCAGAAATTATCAGGATGGTCTCTTTAAATCATAATTAATCTAGAAATTTACTTGATAATTTGATTTCAACTCTGAACTACTACATTTTTCTGTGGGATTAATATAGCTAAAAAGTTCATCATTAGACCATGTTCCTATATATAATACCTCTATAGTATATTTGACCACATTTTTCAACTATCTATTCAGATCATTTGGACTTTTTTTACCACGCCTCATTTCATCTTACCTTCAACAACATGTTATTCATTTGGATTCATCAGACATGTGGGTAGTGACTGAACCACATTCTATTCTTCTATAATAATCTATTAATAGTACATAATATCTCCTCCCATCAATAGATCATGTTGAAATCGGTCCAAATAAACTAATAGGAAAAAAATCAAGAAATTTTGTTTAAATTTAATATTTTTCCTTATATGTATTTAGACTATTATTCCCTTATTGACATGCATCACACATATGTGTTTGATCACATGATTACCTATTGAGGTCCCAATAAGCATATCATTTAACTCGATCATGCAATGACATTTGTCTCAAAATACTGTTAAGTTTATACCATACCTTGTTTTCATCCTTTTAGAATAGAAGAACCAATATTCTTCTACATATAAAAGGTAGTTATTCCCCTTCATATATTGTCCTAAAAATCAACACCACCATAATTTTTCATAGTGGTAGATAATTTATTATAAAATAATATAGCATTTCTTGAGTAACACAACTTACAAACACATAGAATTTTTTTACGGAGACATTCAACAAAAAATACATACTCGAATATCGTTTCCTTCCCCCAAAAAATTGTTGTTCCTAAGACAATAATTTTAAATTCATCATCATTACGAAATATTATAATACCTTCTTTATCATATATGATTCCTATTACATGTTCCTTATTTCATGTCATATGGGAGGTATATAATCTATCAGGGATTATTATTCCAGTGTGATCTGATAATTTGAATGAAATATCAAAAACCACTTCAACAACATCACATATTTTTTTGATCTATGACTTTGACATCATAACCTATATGGATTCATAATCATCATTTTCTTCATATTATGATGGACCAACATATTCTGTAAGAGTGGATTTTTTCTTACATTTTCACCTCATTTGATGACGCATTGAGCTTATGCATATTACCAAATCAAATCTGCATTAACATATTTCAATTCATTTTTGGTGGTCAATATCATTCCATGAGTTTTAACATTCCACTGATGAAATAGTGGCCATGAAATAATATTTCTGGAATATTGATATTTTTATGGTTGAGTCGATTGGACTTATTTCATTTAGTTCCACAATGCTATAGAACAGATACTTTTTGAGTGTCCCATATAACCATAAGAATAACATCTAATGTGGGGTGAATTCTTGTGTGTCACTATTCACTATTAATTTATCATGGGATGTCTGAATCTTATGTTATTGATTCATTCCCATATAAATCATAAATCACAGAGTTGGTGCTTGTGGTATGACATCAACTATTAGGCTTTCTATTTTATATCAACCCCCATACTAGCTGTAATGTTAGGACCTATAATTTTCATCTCCAGACCTTTGATTATCTATTAAAATAGAGCACTAGACTCTATATTTCATTTTTATAGTCCCTTTATGACATGATTTACTAGATTCAATTGATTTTTCTGATCTTCCAAAATTATTCACAAGATGAAAACCGCCTCCTTATGCTTTTAAATGAGTTTTTATTTATATTTCACTATATTGTTCGAAACATCAATCAACCTGTTCTATTGTTAATCATTTATATTATCCTCACTTATCATATCAGTGTTTTCTAGAATTAAATAATTGTAAATTGAAATATTATCCCTTATCTCAGGCTTATCTTCTTCATTATCATTAATAACTAGATAGGCCTCACGAACCACCTTGTTGGCATTGATTTTTTGTCTCTACAAATATCCAACAATTCATGTGAAGCATCTAGATTGAATTGAAAGTCAGGTATTCCAACTAATTATCCTTCTTATTATTTTACATCTTCTCTTATATGGGAATTTCTAACAACATTTACCACAGAATTGTCTTCTTTTACTTACATTCCTCCTACTCTTCTCCCCCAAATTTCCCTGACTATTATCATCATTTGAATGTAGATTCTTCTTGATGATGAAATTTCTATAAAAATATTTATTACATTTTTTATAGGCAGATAAATTATTAATTAGAATTTTTAAATCATCCTCATCATTATCCTAAAATATATTATGAATCCTCACTACATGATATCCAACCCTTCCGCATAGAAATCATGCAAGTGAGAGTTTCCCTTTGAACAATAATTTTACTCTTTTAAATTTAATGATAAGAATGACATGAATTCAGATATCTCATATTTTACCTACCCGTCATAAATAGAGATCCATTTCATGGTGTTGAATTCAACATATATATAAATCATTCTTTCAACATACATTATATCATTATTTCTCACATCATATGAAATAAGAGTAACATTTAATCAATCCAATGCCAACTCCATTATATTATTATCTTCCGATAAAAAATATTTCATATAAAACTAAGATGGAAGATATGTAAATATATTCTTTCCAATATTTACACATTTATTGATTTCCTCATGACCACATATTTCATACAAAAAATTATTCATCAGGTCAATGAATGAATTAACATACTCTTTACAGTGCATTAAATGATAATTATACATGTTCCATAGAACATAAGTCCTTTCATATATGTATTTTGGTTCACCATAATTAATATTTATTAACCTTTGTCATAGATAATGTGATTAATTACAAGACATTACCATAATATATATAGCATCATATTGGGATTCCACTATAAGGACTCATCCTTAAACATTAAATAATCTTGAATTAAGATTAAAATTCACAGTGAATATTTTTTAGGATTAGAGAATAAGAGACTTAGGTCATAAAATGTACATAAAACATGAATATTAAAATTATAAACTTCTACTCACTATCCATTTTTTCATAAAAAAACAGAAAATTCAATAGCGATATGTTTAGTTCTATGATTTGAGGAACATGACATTTCATTGATCCCGTCCTTGACACTATTCACATTTAAGTCATGTGAAAGAACAATTAAAAACATGGGATGATCACAAAAATCTATGTATGGGATACATAAAAAAGGAAAACTATTATTATTTTAAATAAAACATCTAATCCATGAAAAATTATCATAAATTAATACCTTTCTCCTCTTTGAAGTTACAAAAAACACTTCACAAAATGTAATCTCATTACTAAACCTTTTTGTAACTAAATGATTACTATAATTCCCAGAGAATGAATCAAATGACATATAATAAGAAATACTGGACATAATAATATATAAATAGAATAACCATATGGTCAACTTCCATACGTATCACTAAATGGAATATCCATAAGTCCGACTCCCATACCCAATGCTTTAGTGGTTATAACCTAACCACCTGTATTTTATTTATCACAGAACCACCAATCAGTTATTTTATCATATAACTTAATGTCCAATATCCAAGTACCATGATATAATCATCCCACATAAATGATTACAAATATCAACATTTCACTCATAAAATTTCATTTGCAATGAAAAAAATTATTTCAAGATACTGAAATGGAAAATCAACATTCAAAATAATTCTCAATTCCAAAAATCACCAAATTACAATAAAGGGTTTATTTTTTACTTTTAAAAACATTAAAATATATCAAATAATCCAAAAAATATGAAATTTAATTGAATAATGATTTTTCATATTATTATTTTAAATTGTTAAATTTTATTTTAAATTAGTAATAATTTAAAATTATTTCATTATTACATAAATATTTCAGTGTATTCGAGGGACCTGGTCGTGGTTGGCCTGACACGCTTGGTGGGGGATCATCCCACCCACGTTGGCCCCCTAGGCTACAGGTTCGGTCTAGACCTCTGTCGAGTTAGGACCACTTGGTCGAAGCTCCGGTCCGCAGGGCGGGTCTGGCCCCCACAGCTAGCCCTGTCTGCTAGAAGGCAGACTGAATTTTCTACCAGGCCCTGTGGGTACGACGCCATTTCAGCTAGCTGGTGGGGCATTACCACATCGCGTAAAGGTTGGATGTTTCGCCGATGGGGGTCTGTCGACCTGGTGCGGCGCGGGGGTGCACCACTTTCCACATGATGTGGCCTTGAGTGGTGTCCTCCACCAATGGATCGTGATGGCACGCCACTCCTCCTCCTTCTGTGGCCAGCCAGTGTCACCCATTTCTGCCCACCTCAGCCACCATGCCGCATCCCCCTTGACTAGTGGCGCGCGCTGGCACATCACTTCCATCTTCCCGGCCGACCGCACTAGCCACCGTATTCACCCGCCGCAGCTACGGGCGCGACCTTATTAGGTGGTGATGTGTAATGTTGTTATGTTATCCTCTCTACGGTTGGCCATTGTCGGCTGCCACCATCTCAGGTTTCGTCCAACCATAATGGAATTAACTCGAAGAATGCACCATAATTTTCCAACAAAAATGGTTGACGGTCCAGGGATTGTTCATTTGGCCCACTCCATCCTTTTTGCATGATATCTTGAGGGTGGTAAAATATTTATCAACTCTTGAAATAGAGTAAGAAATAAACCCCGCAACATGTTCATTGGAGAACGCCCATGATTGAGGAAATGTCAGTGTTCTTCATTCCCACAAAAAGCCACCAATGTTTGCTAAATGACACCCTTGAGTTCATGATTCAGTGTCACTCGTCATCACCCACAAGAACCAGCTCCATCCTCCATAATTTGAGCGTTGCGATACTTTAATATAGCTTCATCACTTGGTTATGCCATTCCAATACCTTATCCCCAAAATCTATATAAATATGAGAGGGGGATTGTAAGTAATGATCATGGAATTGAAGAGGGTTCATTTAATAAGAAACTTCCTAAATTCCAATGATTACATTACATAGGATTTAAAGGTTCAATCCATTTAATGGAATGAATAGTCATTGGTCCCTCACTATAGATTTTCCATTAGAGGAAAAGAAAAGAAACAAATAAAATAGCAATTTTTATTTTATTCTTTTAAAAATTCACAAAATCAAAATTTTTCTCTTGACCTAATGTGGTCAAAGTGAATCCTCCTTTAAATGAATCCCAGCACCACAGATTTAGTTGTTCCAATAGATATTTAATCCAATCACCAGTTCAAAATTTAGAAAATACTACCCGACCATTTACTAAACGTACCTGAAAAAAAGTTCATTAAATTATTAATAGTTACCCTCTTCTCGCGCTGGTCAAGGTTAGGTTTCATCTAAGGATAACATACCCTCATGATCTCAATAGTACTCATGGATTTTAAATCAGAGTTATCGTTAATAGGTTATGGGTTTTATAATAAGATAAATGTAACTTAATTATTTTTTTTTCAAAAACTATCTTTCACTATAGGATTGCACCGGCCAATATTAGTATCAACCTAATGAAAGCATCCCCTTATAGGTTTAGCAGTGGCCTCCGATTTTAAATCCGAGTTACTATTGTGAGTTATAAAAATTTGAAAAATAAAATAATTTTATTTAATAATTTTATTTTCGGTAATTCCATTTTCGATTTTTCCCATTGGATTTCCAGGCTGAGTAAACATATTTTATTCCTAAGGTAATCCCACCACCTTGAATGCAACAGTGCCCTCATATTTATGATCTGGGCAACCATTTAAGAGTTATTCTAATATTTCATGAAAACATATTACATACGCTAATTAATGCTTAAAAAAACTTCGACGGATCATTTCGGGTACTCCATGCCCTAGAATCTAGCACCATCAGATTTCACGGCCTCGAAATAATTCTTTATAATTATGAAAAACTATAAAGAAATTCAGAGACATTACGAAATCAATCCAATATTCTAATCATTTTTAAATTAAAACATCATTTTCCGATTGTATCTGAGGAATAAAATTTAAATATAATTTTTACAATTATGTGAATTAAATATTTTAAATTGGATTCCATATTTTTAATATTATGTTAAAAATTAGTTTTTATAGTATATTCTTCTTTTACACATAAACAATTTAAATGGTGAAATAATTAGTTACCAAGGCATATGTTAGATAATGAAAATGGATAATGTTAAAAGATAATTGATTAAAATAGCTAACGAATAAATCATTAAATGGTTTTTTGATGTATTGTTCAACCGTAACCATGAGTTAAATCATATATATTCCACCATATTCATGTAAATTAATTCCACATCAATGTTCTGTTCATTCAACAGATAATAATCTTTATTTTATCACATAATCCCACCCCATCTCAAGTATAAATATCCCCCCTCAACAACCCATTTAGACTCAAAATACCTGATGCTCAAAAAACAAAACTGGATTCAATCATACTAACTCTACCCATATTTATCTTCTGCTGGTCTCACCAAAAGAACAAATACATGGCCATCAAGGAGTCCTCCTATGGATTGTATTCGTGATATAAATTCCTCAATACACCTTTCTTATTTTCATTTGATATTCTACTTTGTACTAATATATATCATACATAAAGGCATAATTCTTACAAAACAAATTAAATACAATTATATTACGTTTCTAATATAATATCTTTTATCCAATCCTTTTATTACATAATCTTGTTTAAATAAATGAAACAATTTTCCATGTTATGATTTTTAATTCCCTCCATGAATATTTTTTTTCATTTTCCATTACCACCTTCATGGTGAGTCATAAAACAATTATAATGGATAAAAAAGATTTTAATAGTTATATAATAACATATCTAATGTCTTGGAACTAATATATAAATAAAATATTAAAAAACAAAAATATTTAGTGATATTAGGAAATACAGCCAAAATAAACTAACGATATATCATTAAAATTATATCGAATGAATTAACATAAATTTTAAGAAAATTTTATATGAGACTATTTATAAAAATTTATGTCAAAAATTCTACTTCATTCCACTATTGTATTTTTATTCCCATTTTACAATAATTTCCATAGGGATACTCAAGAGAACCAATTATGAATCTACGATATGAAGGCACCTCAAACCACAAAAATAATGAAATATTTTCAATTAATAGGACATAAGATTCTATAAAATCATAACATAAGGAATTGGAAATATTAATATAAATCTTGAAATTTTTGATAATACTAATTAAAAAATTATACATTTGGTTAAAGAATCCTATACTATAGAGATTTTTGAGGTATGTGTTTTCTTTTAGTACTTTTACTTTTTTGAGATAAATGAATTATTCACCACCTATTTATTGTGTGCATTGTATATACATACACTTGATATATAATATCATGAATCATAATATATCAATTCTATTATATATTACATTTTATCATTATTACATTTATTGGTCATATAATTCTATTGATTACAATGTGGAAGTGGAATTATAAAACAAATTTACATTCTTATGGCTAAAAGTATACTTCATTGATTACTTTGTAAAAGGTTTTTTATGGAATGAATTATGAATGTATTAAGTGGTATTTCAACTTGTTTTATTTTGGATTTATAGTTTATACAAGAATTCAATTAATTTAATTTATGCCCACATAAATGAAAAAAATTAAGATAAATTATTTAAAAAATAACATTTTAATGCTTCCATAAAAACAATTTTTTTCTTCCATGATCGTGTTTTATAAAATTATTTTAAACAATGTTCATAAAATTTTACTATGAATGTTAAATTAATTTTTACTCAAGTTTGAATTTTTAAATAATGGTTTGAAAGGTAATTTTTTTCATTTTGAAATAAAGGTTCTTTGAGACATTTCTTTATTCAAAAATATTAAAGAATTTTTTTCTTTCTTTTACATAATGAGATACATTTCATGTGTTCATGTCACCTAAAAAATTGACTCATCTATTAATATTTTATATTTATATTTTCAAGTAAATAAATTTCTTTATTACATTTGTAGTTTATTATATTATAAAAAAAAATTTCAATGTAAACTTTTTTATTTTCCGTAAGATATATTTTAGAAATATTTTTTATCTATTTTCACCTCTATAAACATGATTTGTTGAATATTCTTTTAATGATTTACTCTAATAATACCATTCTTCATATTCTTTTGAATTTTTTATAAATATTTTAGCTATAGAATTAATGGAATTCAACATGACTATATCTTATAATATAGATAATTTGTTATTTTAATAGTACTGTTGATTTAATTGTCTTTTTTATTCATGTATGTAATGTATATGACTTAGTTATTGATTGGTGGGGCTTTATATATGCCATGATTCTTATACTGGTCTTTTGTGTCAAATAATATTTGGTTTTGGCTGATTTCTTAAAATTTTATTTTTAGATGACTTCAAGAACAGTTTGATGATACGTTTCAGACATATGGATTTATTCATTACATAATGATGAAATTACTTATTTATTTCAATGTTATTATTGGATTATTATAATATCCATGTTAAAACATTCTTGTTTATGTGATTATTTGTCTTATATTATTTGATCATCTTTTTTTCAATCTATATTGTTTTAATGTTATTGATTAAAGGGAATGTGTTTTAATTATTTACCATATAATAATTGTTATTATTTATTTATGATTTCATTATCTTTACTTAAACATCACTATGAATTTTTTCTTTCCACTTTATTATGTTTAATTGTTTCACCAGGATTGTATGATTTTTATTATGACTGATATACATAGATATTCTAAGAGGATAATTCTCTCCGCAATGGATTCACTCTGATGTATTTAATATATTATATTATAATGTATAGTTAAGGAATTTATCTATTTTTAAAAATATAATAAAATATCTTTTCTTAAACGATATGATTCTTTTTATATTGTACCAATTTAATAAAATAACAACTGTCTTTGTGGTACTAGGATCTGAGGCATTAAATTTTTTATTACAAAACAATTATAGATTCATTGGGAACTAGGTTTAGGAAATCGTATATTATGAAACATAAACCTAATAAAAACATTGAATAGAATTATATATGGACCCAAAAAAGAAACAATACATACCATTATAATATTATCTACACATGAAAGATAAATTTTTTGTAATTAATTTCACTAATTTTGAGATAATAAATAATGTTATGTAATTTTATGATCATATATAGTGTATGATAGTATTTATAAATATATCCTGTCATAAGGAACATGAATTGTATTAACGCACATAATCCTTGTGCGGATTTCCCTCCTAGGTAATATATTGGTGTTGAAACAAGTTTTGTACCTATAGTTGGATATGAAAAAAATGAAAACTATTTTTGGACAACCAACTCATGTTTGTGAAAATAAACCTTCGCATATTGAGTAAACCTAATGTAAAAAATGGTTTAATAGTGTTTCCCCACATCATGCAACAACACGCACCATCATTCAATGAGACTACAAATCCATTTTTAATAGACGATTTTCTAGGTTATTTAGAGAATAAATTTATAAATTTGTGAATTAATGAAAGGTAGAAGGTTTTAATCGAAACACTTCATCAATTTAAAAATTTAGATCAATGGTGGCAATATATTCAAAACACTAAGGAGGATAAAGAGATATAAAACATATAATTTAATGATTTTGTGGTACATTCCATGGGAGAATATTTCCCTCACGAACTGTGAGAAGATATTGAGAGATAATTCTTGATTCTGATACAAACAAATGATGAGAATGTTTCTTAGTCTTAATTAAACAATACATGATTATCATGGCATGATTTGGATTATATAAATAATGTATAGAGTAATATTTTTCATTTCATTAATGGGTTAAAGTCATTCTTTTAAAGGGAACTGATCTCCCAAACATTCTCATCATTGAAAGATATAGTCTCACATACTATCGAGACCGATAAATAATTCCCTTGTAATAAATAATTTAAGGTAAATAAAGAGAATAATATAAATATTGATAGAAAATAATATAATTGGAAAAGGATAATGAATTATTTTTACACAAGAGATAAATGTGTAATAAATCACTAAAATTATTTCCCAAATGGAATAATAATTTTTTACCTTTGTAGAAAGAGTGTTTACCATGATCATGATTCTAATGGAAATAAAAGAAGAATTATATGTTCATTATTTTTTATTTTAAGGATATGGGTCACTATGAAAATGATTTTTCAACAAATCAAGGGAATATACCACCACAGAATAAAATGTATCATGTCCATTATTATTATATTACTATAATCTAAGTGGAATAATTGATATATTTTGGTGTATGGATTCATTAAATATGTAATAAAAGTATTTGTTTTCAATGATATTATCATTATAATAATCATAAAATATAAAATTATTGTATCAAAATACTTCATTTATATCGACCATAACATTTTACCCATATTTTTAAATAATTTTAATCATAACTAGTCATCAAATTACATTCAAAGGATTGTAAATCATATTGTATTGGATTAATGGGTACATAAAATAGAAAACATAAAATAGAAAAAAAAATATTTTTAACTTTCATAAAGGGGATCCTAACATCCATTTATCTCTTACATCTATATAGGATTACAAGTGGATATCATGAATAAAAGGGTTGAGCTAAAAAAACTTTTACGTGAAGAAGCGTAAAAATAAATCATAGTATATTGGTTAGAGGAATTACATTATGACATGAAAAAGAATAAAAATATTGACATATAAGAAATAGAACATGGGATTATGTAATAATGGGATCATATTAATTTATTAAAAGCATATGAAATGAAAAAACCCTGAGTCAATACTCATATCATGTGAAGGAGCACGAGTCAGTGTTAACCCCTATGACTGTTTCACAAGTATCACGAGTCATGGATAAAAACTAAGAACATTAAACATAAAGCCTTAATGAAACTAAACATTACTCAATCCATTTTATTTTCATCATGGAGCACAAATAGTAACTTTTTAATGAATATGTATTCCACATGAATAAATAAACATACGGGTTAGCCATGGAAAAAATTGGTTTCAAAATGATGAAATTAGGTGTAAAAAATGATTGTATCATAAGGGTGCATATGAGATTATGTATTAAAATCATAAATGAACATTAAAAATGAAATATATTCATATAACGTGATAAGTTATGTCAAAATGAAATTAAAACTTAAAAAATATACTGTAAGAAACATTAAAACTAAAACATTTTAGTGTATATTAAGGAAAATTTTAAATATAGTTTAATGAAGAAAAAGTATATTTTCTTTTCAAAAAACTAGAAATGAATAATGGTACTTTTTCTTTATTAATTGATTAATTTTTTAAAAATAATGGTAGAATAAAATATATTTTTAGGATAAAATTAAAATGGGTAAGAAATCAATATGTTCCCTTAAATTAGGAATTCTTATCGAAAATAATTGAGAAGGTAACATTTTTAAAATATGAATATCCCTGAAAATAAGTGTAAAATGATATGGATACATGATTGCTGAATATATACATATCATTTATAATAATTATATAAAAATAAAAAAAGAGTTACATTTGAGGTTGAGATAGAAAAAAAACAACCAGAATGAATAATTGAAGTTCAGGTAGAATCCCTTACCATATGTCTAAAATAGGTATAAACGTGATCATAATGTCTTGGATAATAAAATTATATCCATTAATTAATTAATTTAGATAATTTTATACTATTACATTATTTGTTAAATATTTATTAAGTTTATTTATAACACTTTTGGGCAGTTTATGTGATTCGATCTCATGGGTTGGAATTGTTAGTTTCCTTTTTTTTTCATGATCAGTTTACTTATATAGGTGTATAGAAAATCAGGTAAGATCACAATGGTTGTAAAATAATTAATCAATATGTAACTAATTATTATATATAATATTAAATGGTTATAAAATTCATTTTTATATTTTTAGTGATGATGAATGAGAAGACAATACATTAATGATAAGCATATAGATTAATTAAAAGGTTTTAAATCATCACAAACTTGTTTGATTTCATTATTTAATATCATGTATATATATATATGTGTGTGTGTGTGTTCAAGAACATTAAATAGGATGTAATATATAGATTATAATTTTAATTATCCCTCAAAATTATTTTACTATAATTCTTGAAGGAGGTAATGAAAATTGAAAACCTATCCATCCTTGAATGTGATAAATTAATAAATGATAGACTTATTTTTAATTTTTACAATAAAAGAAGGGGGAAAGAGAGATGATGATGAATTATTACGTTAGCATAATAACACAACTGTATATGTATGTTAATGGATTTATCAAACCATTTTTATAAATGAAGGCATGGAGATAAAATTAAAAGAAAGGAACATGAAAATAAATTAAAATAAAAGAACAAGGATTTTACATCGTCATTTCTTCATTTGTGAACGACAATAGGGGTTTGGTTTTTTTTTATTTTGTTAAAAAAAGCTCCCAATTGTGGGAGAGGGGAATGAGAATATATATCAGAAAATTTGGATAATTCTAATTCCTTGATAGGTTAGATGAGAGTAACTGGTGAGGGGTGGTATTTATAGTGGAGGAGTGTGGTGTTTTCTCATTATTTTATTCATTAATTTATTATTTTGGCTCAATATAATTAATAGTTTGAGAATGGCCATTAAATATATAAAAAACTGAATAATTTTTCCAGATTTTGGGAATACAATATCCACACATTATCTATGACTCCATATTTATAGTATTTAGTTTTTATCATAAATTTTCATATTTAACAATTCATCAAAAAATAAATTATTATAGAAATGTCCTAAAAATTCACCTGAATGTTTTTTTGAGGAATATATTTCAAATAATAAACCCACTTCTGAAAATAATATTATAAACATTGGAAATATGATTTTTATATAAAATCATCATTTACATGGAAAATGTTTATTTTCAAATTATAACTTATTTTCAAACACATTGAAAAATTAATTAATGTATCAATTAATTGTGTTGTAGTTATAAAACAAAACAATAATCCCTAATGATTAAAATTTATAAAAATATTTGTTATTTTATATCATTATATTAATCATAAAATTCTAATTAAATCTTCATATCTTACAAAAATACCATCACTTGATTTATTATTTCTAAATCGATTATTTACATACTAAAAGATATAGATATGTCATACTTCAATTTATAAGATACTGAAATTTTATTTAATATTTTATAGGAGTGGATATTATTCTATTGGCCAGATTACTATTCAGAATGGTCATGTTACTATTCTAGAGGACAAGTAACTTTTCCTTTGGTATATGATCCACATTTTCTAAAAATTCAATCTATTTCATTAATGATTTACTTTTAATGTTTTTTATAATTTTCATATTGTTATTTGATATGATATTAATATATTAAATACTTATATGAAGTAAATTTCCATTAATATAAAACTGTATCATTACATTCTCCCCCCTTTTTAATAATTCTTCCTCAAAATTTCATGATAAAAAACAATAGGGAAAATATGTGAGGGTACTTCTGTGTCATATCTTCTACTAATTAAAAATTTCTATTCTTGTACTATTGGTTCCACCTCATTTATTTTTCTTGCATAAAGGTCATGTTGTGTAGAAACTTATCTATATGATCCAAGATCTTCATTGGCTACTCCCTTTAAGAAAGTTCATTATCTATCAATATCTCTTCTGATGTCAGTACATGGGATGTATCTTGTTTATACATCCATAATATGGATTTGTGGAATACATCATGTACTTGAGACATGATAGGTGTAAGTTTTAGTCGACATGACATAACTATGCCACATTCATGTATATATAAGTGGCTGATATAAATAGTAATTATCTATCCTTTCTTTTGAAATCTCATAAATAGCTTCAATGGAGATATTGTGAGGGATATGAAGTCTCCAACCATAAACTCATGGTCTCTTCGAAAATTGTCTACATAGCTCTTACATCAACAATGGGACTCCTTGATGTGAAGATTAATGGTTTTCATATAATCTACCATTTCATCGGCCATTTGAATTCATAGATGATTATGTTAACCGACATCATCCCATCACACCGGTGTTTTTCATCTTTTCCCATATAGGGAATCATATAGATCAACATGGATTCTTAAGAGGAAACCGTTGTAGTATGACAACTAAAATAGAGAAAGATGTTGGCCCCATCCTTTTTTAAACTCCGTATATCATTCCGTCAACTTGTTTTCTAGTTTTTGAATAGTATTTTCATACAATCCATTAATTTGAGGATGATAGGACACATTGAAGTTCAACATAGTGTCTCGTGCATGTTAGATACTTTTCCCCAATATTGAGGTGTATCTCATATCTTGATCAGATACCATCGATAGTGTTAATCCATACAACATTATCAATTATATGATATATTTCAATAAATGTTGATCTATTGACGGGCCATTTGGAATTTAGATAAAGTGATATGTCTTTGTAATATGATACAAAACACCCCATATATCATTATCCCCTATGTATGACTTTCGAAGTCAAGTGAGAAATTCCATGATGATGTTTTCCCACTTCAATGTTGGTATGTATAATGGTTTCATCACTACCAAATAATTTTTTATTTAATCTTCCACATCCTAACAAACTAGGAACATTGATGTATATTCATCAATCTTTTTCTTCATATTATAAATCCAATTGTTCTCCTGGATATCTCGTTACCGCATTGTGATACATAAGTGAATATATAAATTAGACCTATATGATTCCATAAGAAGGTCATTATTTTTCTCTGGATTAGATGATACACATAATCAAGACCCAAATATTACATATGTATTCTCATCAACCATAAACATGTATTATTTACCATTTCTGATAGCTTTCACTAATTTTTAAATTTCAATAGAATTTAATTGATAATCAATTATTTTCTCCATGAGGGATGGCTTATTAATCAATTGTGAAAGGATTGATGACTTTCCTCCTATGGTGATTCCCATGTCCAAACTTTTCTTTTCAATGAATATTGAATCCTTCTCAATTCTCATCATTGATAAACATGTATAATCCTTTATACTTCGAGAATCTAAAACGTTATTCACATTACCGGGATAGTAGTGGATTGAGTTGTCATAATACATGATGGTATATAACTATAATTTTAGGTTCATATTAATATCCCTATGTATGAATATATATTTTATTCTCTTATGATCATTATGTTTCTCATAATTATCGGCATAATGATTATTTGTCCATATTTTATGAGAAAATATCGCAACTGCCAACTCGAAATGATGTTCAAGATATTTATAATCATTAATTATCTACTAACTCATGGAATATAATAAATCATTAACAATTTTTAAAATTAACCAACCTAATTATATCATTGAATTGTCATTGTATACAACACAGTTCCCCACTTTTTAGGTGTGTGAGTACAAGTGGAGTGACATTCCTCTTTTTGAGCTCTTCAATGATTTCCCTACACTCTTGTGCATAGAAAAGTTTCACACCCTTTAATTCCATCATGTTTATTATCATTGAATATCTTAATATGTTCTTCACAAATAATCTCTAATACCTAGAAAGGTTAATGAAACTATGAATCTATATTACATATGTTGTCTGGTCCAACTCTTCAATTGCCTTTGTCTTGTAATGGTGCACAATTATATCTTTTATAGGGAATAAATTCCCAAAAATGATACCCTTTCTATAAAGAAATCGCATTTTATTTACTTTCCATAAATAATAACCATTCAAAAAATATTTTTTATAATATTCAAGTTATCCTCATCATCCTCCTTTGTCTTGGAATTTGTAGAAATATAATCGATAAAGTATACAAAAATTCATTTGATGTAATTTCTAAATATTATATTCATTATGTCCATGGATACTTCTAATGTATTATTAAGTCAAAAGGATATATCCATGAACATATATTTCACATTCCTCGTTCAAAAAAATGTCTTGATATTATCCTCATTTTTCACCATTAACTGGTGGTATCCCAACTGAAGGTACATCATAGATAAATAATCGGGCCCAAGTAGCTGATCGAACTTTTCATATTTCTATGATAAGTGATACATGTTTATTTTTTTTATTTTTTTTATATCATGGTAATCTATGAATGGTCTCATTAATCCATCATTATTCTTAACAAATATGATGGGTTCACCCAATGGTGAAGTACTCTAACAACAAAAACAATTTTCCATATTCTTCTAGAACTACTTGTTTAGTTCATAAAACACCACGATGGTCTTCTATATGGTCTCATTGATATAGGAATATATTAAAGAATATGTTTACTTGATAACTCATCTTCTTGACCATGAAAAAGATCAGACAATTCAATAGGTGATATATTGTTGTAGTATCCCATAATGGGCTTGTCTTCGAACATGAACCTATCCTATTTCTCAATCATTTGAAATATATATATTATTATCATAATTAAAATATATATATAGTTCAAATTATGATTCTGATGGATATTAATCCCTACTCATTACACTTGTTCAAAATTAATGGATTATTCTATATGTGAATAGTGATATCCCTTTCTTGATAGGTGAGGTTGGACTCTTTCGTAATTTCCCATATTTTTCAATTATTTATTTTAAAAATTATATGTAATTAATTCAAGACAAGGTGATGAGACAATGTGTGATTCTGAGGCCTAGTGTGTCTAGAATAAATTATTAAAATATATTAAATATATTAAATAGCGCATGAGGGGAGTTTTCTTGAAACAGTGGAATAGATTCTAAATGTTTTCTCGAATATTCAATATTAGGGAACCATTGCATTTATAGAAACAACATAACCATAGGTGAGGCCTAAAACAGGCTGATATGGGTTAGCTGTGAAAGTTAATTTTTGATGATTTAAACGAGAAAATGAGTTTAGAATTTATTCTATTTTATTATTTCACAATGACGCTAGAACATTTAATTTAATTATCCTTTTATGTAGGGATATAGGTTTAGGATCGTAAAATTGTAACTTCTTAGAGGCTCTATAGAGAAACTAAAAATTATCTCGAAGAAAAACAAAAACAGAAGTTTGATCAAATATTTGTGAGATCTGTTCTTGAAAAAAAATGCCAACAAAATTAACACAGTAATCAAACATATTTACTAAATGTTGAAAACCTGCGGGTGGGCATGTTATTTCAATTCCTTGTTTCCCCATTCAATGAAATAATGATAAATTCAATTCAACACACAAATAGGTTGACTCGCAGTTCGACCATTCTCGCGGGAGGGTTTGATTGTGTGAAATTGGTGATGATTATAAATTCCTTTCTAATTATCATTTGTAAAAAATGGATCAAGGTCGTAATGAACAACATCTAGGGTTTTTTCCTTGGGCTTTTTGATATTCTCTGGACCCCAAATTTCTTTTTTTAATGGTTTACCAACAATTGATCATTGAAAATTTGTTTCAATGAAAAACGACCCAATATTTAAGACCTGTCATCAGTTCACCTAGGTGGAGGTGAAAATATGGTATCATATGTGGATCAAATGATGGTGGGTGCCGATTTCTCATTATTAATCAGAAACAAAGAGTGAAGATGGTCTTTTTTTCTAGTTGATTCAATCTCAAATCATACTGATTTGGATATGGAATGACCAAACAACCCTGTATCTAGCTTTTCATGACCATTCATGTCCAGAAACAATGGTTAAAGATGCATAAGAGGTAAAGGTCCATTAACAATTATTTCGAGAAAATATTGATGAACACAGTCTTTATTTTGGAAAATATGTCATTTGTGACCTGTTGAGCGATTACTAGGGTTTTAGGATGACGTAATGTGTGATATGGAATGTGACCCCTATGACACATTCTTTGGTCCCTTCTTCATTGATAGAAATGTATCTCGAGAGTCACAAATAAATGTGGGTGGGTACATGACATTTCTGCATGGTGTGTAACCCACCTCATTTCCCAAACCAGACTAGATGCACAGGTTACCCAATGTATGGGTACACAGAAAAGTTAACATGTGTTGGAACCCTGTATTAGCACATGGTAAAAGTACATGGGTGGACCAAAAATATTAGGACATTGCATGTTAGACATTGATCATGCATTATAGACATCAACTACATGACATGTTTTGATGAAATTGTCCACTGAACATGGGCATTAATGGAAGTTAGGTGGTATGGCGTGTGACCCAACTATACGTTGTGTACCCCTTCCTACATGGATTTAATATTATGCCCACCATATTTCGGAAATTATTCTATTGGATTAGTTCCCATTCTTTTTCCTTTAATGGTTTGTTGCTATAATATCATATTCATATGATTATGGACCCTTTTGAAGGATTTTGTTGTATATTGTCATGAATTCTATTAGAGATGCCTTGATAATGATCCTAAATCATTATTGTACCCTATGTTGAATCATTGTATCAACACAACCTATCCAACCCGACGTCTATCCAATACATAACATGTGAATCCAAATGAGTCGTAGTATCACCCCATTGTCTGTGAAACTATCCTCATATATGTATCCTGATCATACTAACTCGTGGAGTGATTAATCCCAGAGTGAGTGTATAATATCTTTCATCCAAACAATTGTTGTATCTCTCTCATGATAGTTACCAATGAATACTACATCTCAATAACACTTCATTAGTGTTATCAGACTCTAGAGTATGTGCTCCAATATGAGTTTCTTTGTGGAATCATTAGACTGAATGTCTAGTGTTGTAATGTGGTAGTTCTGATATACATCTATACTACGGTTCAAGGTTTTAATATATATAGATTTTTTCACGTTATAAGTAATATATAAATATACTTTGAAGAGATGATAATACATTTACTTTGTGTATTTTTGTTTGGTTTTTGGGTGTCTGACTGAGTATTGTTATACTCACCCATGCACATGCTTTTCCCAAATGTTCATGGTCTTATGTCGATGATTGAAACTTTTATGAAGTCTATTGCGAACTAGGAAAATATATATCATTGTTAGCTCAAGACTATGAATACTCTTAGAAGTATCATTATATATATTAAAATAATGAAGTAATGTTAATGATTTTGGGAATAATTTATCCATGCATTATCTATGAATCTATAATTTAAACATATAATATTTATAATATTTTATCATATTTTATCATATTTTACTATTCATAAAATGCATATATTCAAGAAAAACCCATGAAAAGCACCCCGAACAGTTTTAAATGTGTTGAATTCTAAATTGAACATAGTTTTATGATCATATTTCTCTAAATAAAAGAATGTTATATTTTTAAAGGATTCATTATTTACTTGGAAAATTATGATTTTAAAATTTTTACTAATTAGCTAACACATTGTAAAATTTATTAATGTCTCAAAAAATAATATTATAATTTTAACATGAATAAATTTTAATTGATGAAATAAAATTATTAAAATAAATTTTATTTTATATAATTATATAAATTAAAATTTTTAATTAAATATTATAACTTACAAAAATACAAACACTTAATTTTTTATTTTTATAAAACATTTATTTATTTATTAAAATATATAGATATATCATATTTTTATTTATAAAATACTAAAATATTATTTTTACTATCATATGTGAGGTATCAATTCTATGAGCTAAATTACTATTTGGAGGGTTCATTTTATTATTTACTAGGACAATTTACTCTTCATATCGTATATGTTCTTTAACCTATAAAAATTTCTTCTATTTCTTTTCTTCATTATTTATAAATATTTTGTTATGTTATTAATGTTATTTTATGTTATTATATTATATTATATAGTTATTATAATGGAATTTCTATTGATATAATTCGGGTTCATTACATTAATCCCCCATTATGAAATATTCCCCTCAAAATTTTATTTAATAAACTAAGGTGAAAAATTGACATTATTTCACCTTCATCCCATCATCTAATAAACATTTTTAGTCATCGTACTTGTGGTTCATCCATTGTACATTGACCAACTTAGTTGTCTTGTTGAATAGAAATTTATCTTAATGATCAATTATCTTCTCATGAAGATCCTTGTTAGAAATATCATTATTGAACTATACCGCCCCTAATTTGAGTACATGTAAATGACCATGTATATACTTTCTTATGAGATATTCATAGAATATATAATATACTTGACACATGGTAGGTTGGAGTGCTAGTCGATAGTCCACAAATCCAACAAGTTCAATAATATCTAAGGGGCCAATATAACTTCGACTTAACATTCATTTCTTCCCAAATCTCTTGATGTTAATCCATACATATATTTCGAGGAATACCATGTCTCCAACCATAAACTGAAGGTCTCGTTGATGATTCTATGTTGGGACCAAGTTGGATAAATAAGGAAGTAATAATTTTTTGCAGTTATAAAGTGTTGTCTTTTATTTTCAAATAAGATAAATAAATTAAAATTGTAAAGGACATGAAAATTAGAAGATTCCTTGAAAACATGTATTTCACAAATATTATAAGATAGTAGAACATGTGATGTATTCATTATGAATGAAATGGGGAGAAATGATGATACCTGTCATATACGATTTTGATTGGAAGGAATGATTCTACTGGAATATATGGAAGTTTCGATACATCCCATTGAAACTCTCCGAATGCTAAAGATGATATATCAAAGGATATATATCATGATAGTGGAATTAATGATTAAATTTGTATAATGGTTATGGAAAAAAATTAATATAATCTTGAAAAAACAATGGATGATCTGGAGGCAGAACAAAAGAGCGTTTTAAGGTGGTTTCGTTTCCCAGTGTTTTCAAATTTTTAGGGCCTAAAGTTTGAGAAATGAAGGAATGTGTTTTTGAAAAATATGATGCAAATATGTTTAAATATGGATTGTTATGTTGTGGGAAATTTTATTTCAATGATCTGAAAAATAAAATCTGGCAATGGAGAGGCATGCACGAAAGATTGGATTTTTCCAAAAGATTAGTTTTTTCATGCAAGATTAAATGGAGTTTGGAATCTTACGCGCAAGGCATGAATTGAGGTCCAAACAATGAAAAATTGAAAATTCATGATGTTCATGAAGGATTCAAATAAGTGCACGAAATATGAGATTGGATCAAATGTGACTTACGTGCCCAATGCGATGTCAAATGTGGTTTTGCGTGTCGTGTGACTTATTATCCCAATGCGATATCAAATGGTGTTTTACGCGATGCATCAGGATCCTGCTTGACACATTGGGTTTTTTGCATGAAGGGGTCCATGAGGTCTACAGATAAGAGTTGAAAACATCACATTGGTGTAGATCATCACTTATAGAAATCCTAGGCTCTGAGATGCATAAAATATTAAGAAAAGGATAATGCGTTTAAGAAATAGAGTTGGGCATAAGGTGATGTTGTATGCCAGAAGAGAGTTATGTTCATGGTTGATGTTGTGCAAAAAAAAGTGTTCCATAACAAAAGTTTAATCTTGCACCCATGGAATAAAATATGCGTGAAAGACACCTAAAAGGGTGGGAAAAATATTTTGGGTCTTCTCATGTATTTGGTTGTGCGTAAGATAGTTATTATCGACTTTTATGTAAGAACGTAAATATTTGTATTTCAAAGAACACACCTCTTTTATTTTTATGAAGAAAAGAAATAATTTAATTCCCTATTTGAGCTAAGAGGGTGCACACAAACTATTGTATTTTCTTTCAAGTGCTACATGAGTGTACGGTTATATCATACTAGTTATATTCCACATCAACGGATTTTTTTCAAGTGGATTGTGTGGTAGTAGATTGTTTATGTACCATACCAAGGATGTAACTACTCTGGTTGAGTGAAGAGCCTTATAAAACTTGTGTACATATGGTTGATTGTGTTTAATAGGGATGAAACTCTTTAATAGCAGGTGGACGATGTTTCCAAAATAAGGAAACATAAAAAGAAAAAGATATCACCAATCCACCCCTCCCCCTCTCAATGATACATGGATCCTTACTAGATACTTCAGTTTGTATCAAAGGGAGGTTCCCTTCGTTTGTTCAATTATGATGTTTTTAAGAGAAGTTGTGATGGAGAATCTCAAATAAGTGAATAATAAGGGGATTATGATATTCGATGGCAAGAATTATCATTTTTGGTATGATTGAATGATGCCTTATCATATGTAACATGGGAATGGATTTCTTGAAACAACAACATATGGATTTCCACCAATTAATAATAAGGTTCCTCTTACACATGTAGATATGAATATTCTTGAGAATTATGGAAGAGATAAAAATTCATTACTCTCATCCTTTTCTGAGAGTGAGTTATTGATAGTTAAATGTGTTTCTATAGCTAAAGGTATATGAGATTAGCTTAAGAACATCTTTGATGGAAATACAAAAGTGAAGAAGGAAAAACTACAAATGTGGAGGCTAATATGTGAGGACTTGAAAATGGGAGAGACTTAATCGATTGGGGACTTCATTATAATGGTCAATGATATTGTCAGTACCATCACATGTCTGAGTGAAAAGTTGGAAGATTCTACCGTTGTTGAAAAGATCATGATAATTCTGCTCGACAAAAATTATGCAAAAGATTAATCCCTAGAAGACAGAGACCCTAAAGAGGTATTGTAGAATATACTGTAGCAGGAAATATAGCAGGAATGTGCAGAACTATTGCATAAACTTTGCGGAACTGTAACAAGAACTTTGTAGAACTGTAGCAGGAACTGTGCAGAACTGTAGCATGTAATGTAGCGGGAACTGTAGCGGGCACTGTTTGGCGATGTAGTAGATGAGAATATTACCCCGTTTGGGCCTTCGGGCCATCGATTTGGTCCCTGAGTCATTTACGGCCTTTGGGTCACCAAGGCCTTCGGTTCAGTAAGGCATTCGAGCCACCTCAAGGCTTTCGGGCCACCATAAGTGCAGATGCAAACTGGATAACCTACAAGGAACAAGCTTCAAAAGGAATTGCAATGAGCTTTCATTATAATAGAAGATAATGGATTTCAATAATGAAAGGGTATGGAACCTTCCATCGGGACAAGCATGTGCATGCACGGGAAAGCCTAGCCTAATAGCCATGCGAAGGTGGAGAGTTGATTTCACGATGAAGATGCTGGGGAGGAGTAGTTCTTTGTAGTTAGACTGGGATTTATGTAGTGTATGAAGCCTATGTGAAATGAATTCTTCTACGGCCTACATTTCATTTAATATTTAAGCCAACAATCCTTGTGAAGGTTCCACCTATCTCCTTGAAAGGAGCATTATCAATAATAAATAATAAATGAAGGCCTTCGGTCCATATGATAATGGAGAAGACTATGAAGTGTAAAGAAAAATCTAATAGATAAATGTCTTCAAAGGTTGCAATGATAAAGAATTCGTAGAAAATTCATATTGATGAAGAAGTTGATGATTATGACCGTAAAAATTAGGTATGTCAAAATATTGAGGAAATTCTATCCTTGTTTTCAATAAATTTTAAAAGAGTCATAGGGAAATACAAAAGAAACTCAATTTGAAAAGTTTTGAATGTGGATATGCTGCCCACATTGGGGATAATTTCCCTAAAAAAGGGAAAGATGAAATAGTGAAGAAGAAGATAAAAGAACAAGAAGGTCAAGGAAGAAACATGGTGGAAATGATAAATATTCTATTAGAGGTAAGAATAAAAGGTTCTACAAATCAGAAGGAATAATATTTTTTTTCAAATGATGAATAAGATGATAATATGGAGACTGAATCTAAAAAATTTTCTACTGAGAAAGATAAAGAGAGTACCTTTTTTCAATGGTGAAAAAGTATTTTCATTAAAGAAGTAAAACCGAAGAAGAAGAGGAAACTCAATTTGAACAGAATCTGAAAGTAGAGCTCAAGGAATGTTTGAGAAAGATCATAATGCTTGGAAAGAAAAACAGAAAATTGGGAAATGAAAACACTTCATCAAATGACAAAACATGTTTTGATGATAATATAAATATGAAAATGATATTGATGGTCTAAAAATTATATTGGGAGTGAAAAGAATCATAATGATTATTTGGATGTAAAGCTGTGGGCAAATAAAGATGAGCTAGAACGTTTCCATGATAAACATTCTAAAGTTGAGGATATGAACTCAAGGTCCAAAAATTCTATTATAGAAGTTTGAGAATGTTCTGCTAAGAATGAGCCTAAAAATGATCAACAAAAGATTCCTTCAAATTTTGAAAAGAAATATGGAATGGGAACTGATAAAAGAAATTTTGGAAAGGCTACATATGTGTTCAAAGTTAGAAATTCTGAAAAATCAGAAGCATATTGAAATATTGAGTCTAGAAAGATGTCTGCCACTTTTAGTTTCAATAATATAGAACAGAAATCTGAGCTGATAAGGAATGATACATTTAAAAATATGAAGGTTTATGTTCAAGAAAATTCTGGTAATAAGATTGTTGAGATGCATGTTCACAAATCTGGTTAGTATATAAGATTCTGAGAAAAATATTCTTTATATGTCTACTTCTAGTATTGTGGTGGATTTGGACACTTGGAAAATATGTGGTGGTTCAACCAACAATATCACAACTATTCCATATATCTTAAAAGTAAATGATTTTTGATGATAAAATACATTCAAAAGAGAAAATATCCAATGAGATTTCAGATTATATCAGAGAAGGTTTGTGTGAAAGTTGAGAATAGGTTCCACCCACAAGAAACTATTTTTGAATGATGTGATCGATGTGAACATCTTTCTAAGTGTTGTCTTAGTTTGTTACCAGAGCAACAAAATTTTCTTAATAATCCTCATAATCTAGAGTTTTTAAAGTCTAAAAGGGATGGGTCTGATAAGTATGAAAAGAAATAGTGCATGGTTTTCTGGCCTAAACACATTGACATGGATAAAAAATTGTAGGAATCACAACAGAATGTAAAATAAAAGGAAGAACAAAATGATCTCGTTGTCGATACAGCTTTGAAAGTGAAAAAATGAGAGCATCCAGGGATTCTTGATTGTGGATTTTCCTCTCATATTACTGGAGACCTAAGGATTATGAAGAATGTTATAGACTTCAAATAATGAACATTTTCATTTGTAAAGGATGAATCTCTAAGTATAAAAGGTGTTGGATCAGCCATCAATGGAGAAGAAAAGATGAAATCACGGAAAACACTATATGTTGATGGGTTGAAACATAACCTAATTAGTGTGTCTCATAATTCTGATGAGGAAAACAATTTTATCTTTAGAATCGATGGATTTGATTTTAAAAAAGAATGATGGAAATATAGTTACAAGAGGTCAACGTAAAAGAGTGAATTTGTTCCATGATTGTGAAGTGCAGGACTCTTGTTACATGGGTGTGGTGGATGAAAATTAGTAATGGCATAAAAGGCAGGGATGTATGTTTCAGAGAAATATGTGAAATTTATCAAAGAGAGTTAATTTTCGAGATATGCATGATTTTTAAAGAATAAGTGATTGGTTTTTCATTATTTGTGAGAAATGGATGATTACAAACTCTATTCATAATATAGTTGAAATTTTCTCAAAAAGACTCATGGAACATATACACTCTGATTTATGTGGACCAATGAGAAAGAAATATACGAAGGGATATAAGTACTTAATTACTATAATTAAAGAATTTACTCGTACTACTTGTGTTCTGTACATGATACATATATTAGATTCTCTGAAAATGAATAAGAGTTTCCGGAGGAAAGAAGATAATGAATGTGAATATTCAGGGAAGATGTTAAAAACTAATAAAGGTGGAGAGTATAAGAATTAATATATTTAATGTTACCCTGAAAAGTATTGAATTTGGCATGAATTCAGGTCACCATACACACATATACCAAATTCGGTTGTTGGAAGTAAGAATCGATGTCTGGTGTAAATGTGGAGAACTATGTTACTTGAACATAAACATTCTCATTATTATTAAGTCATTCTAAGATCAATACTATGTATATTCGGAACTGTTGTTTCTATAGTCCAAACTCATATATGACTCTATAAGAAGTATTATATGGAAAAACTCTATGTTTGAAACACTTAAATGATTTTGGGTGTCCGTGCATTATAAAGAAGAATAGTGAAATCCATTGAATGATTGAGAAAACAGGAGATGATAGAATTTTTTGTAGATATGATACAAAAGTAAGAGGATATAGATGTATCAGTTAATAAAGAAGAAGAATTATTGACTCTTCATATATAGAAATTGTTAAAAATGTTGAGAAAGAAAAGCAGTTATATGTGGATGTAGAAGTTGATCAGGGTCGAGAAGATTTTGTTAATGATTTTGATAATGCGACAGACAGTGTTAATCCTACTCAAGAAGAGGAATCTGAATCAGAAATATCATGTTATGAGGATAAATTTCCAAGAGCTCATCATATGTGGAAGAAACAAGTGGAGGATCATAACATTTTTTTAGATCAACATTAGAGTGTTCAAATAAGAATAATAATGAATTCTATAACACATGCATCCATTTATTTGAATGTTGAACCGATTGATGTGAATTAAGCACTTGAGCATCCATAATGGGTTCATGCTATGAGTGAAGTACTTGATCGGATAGAGATGAATGATTCTTGGGAACTTATAACTAATCTAGAAAACAAGAACATTATCAGTACAAAGTCGGTTTTCCAGAACAAGCTAAATAAAGAAGGAAATGTAATTAGAAAAAAAATTATGATTTGTTTACAAAGGCTATTCACAAATTGAAGATGTTGATTTGGATTAAACCATATCTATAGTGGCAAGATTAGAAACAATCAGAATCATTCTTGCTATTACTGCACAATGATGTCACAAAATCATTCAAATGGATATAAAATCTACATTGTTGAATGATGACCTTGACGAGAAAGTTTACATCATCAAAACTTGTGGATTTGTTATTGTTATATATGAATATTATGTGTGTTGGTTGAAAAAAGCTCTGTATGGTCTAAAACAGGCCTTAAGGGCATGGTATTCCGAATTAGATAATCTCTTGAGGAAGATAAATTTTAAGAAAGGTTGATTTGACAAAAATAATTATATCAAAAAGTTTCAGGAGTTTCCACTAATCGTTATTTTTTATGTCGATGACATTATTTTTGATGGGAATGATGAAAAATCATGTGAAATATTTTGTGAGGAGATGAATAAGTTGTTTGAGGTGTCTATACAGATAGAAATGAAATACATTATTTGGATACAAATTTCACCGGAGAGGAATCACATTTTTCTGTCTTAAAAAATTGTGTTAATGACCTTATAATGAAGTCTAGAATGGAAAATTCCACACCAGTTTCCACAAAAATTTTAGTTTGAATAAAGTTGTATAAAGATGCAAAAGGGAAGGATGTTGATTGGAAAGGGTTTCGAAAGATAATTGGAAGTTTGTGGTATCTGACTTCTTGAAGACATGACATCGTATATGATGTCATGTTATATGCAATATTTCAAAGCACTTCTAAAGAATCACATTTGACTTATAGAAAATTAATTCAAAAATATATCAAAGGCACAAACAGTTTTGGAATCAAGTATTATGGAACACGAAATATTGATCTATTCATGTATTGAGATGCTGATTGGATAGGAAATGTTGATAATCTAAGATCCACATCGGGTGGAGTTTTCTTTCAGGGGAAATGTTGTGTTGGATGGAAAACTAAAAAAATTCGGTAACTCATCGCACTGCTGAAGCTGAGTATTTTTCTCCTACTCAAGAATCAACTCAACTTATGGAGATGAATACTCAGTCAAAAGATATACTTGTTGAAGTAAATCTACCCTCACTCTTGGGTTGTGATTAACAGAGTGCATTTAATCTTACAAGATATCCGGAACAAAATTCTCATTCAAAACACATTGACCTAAAGGACCACTTCATCAAAGCGTTTTTTGAGAATAATGAATTGAGTCTAGAGTATATTCGTACCTCAGAACAAGTTTCTGACATATTCACAAATCTTTTACCGAAGGAACAAATTGCTAAATCGAGGTTGAATATGGGTGTCCAACCGCCTTCTCATAATGGTTGACGTATGTGTATATATCCCCTCTATCATCTTACATTTAGATAGTGTTGTCAACGTTGATAATTGTTTTATAAATCTATACTTATGGAATCATGGTTAATGTGGGAGTTATGGGTAAGATATGAGTCCAGAATATATGTCTGTCAACTACTCTAACTGTTTGTTGGAGTGGATGTATGAAAAAATCTTTTGGTTTTCCATGTAAATTGATGAAGTGAAGAATGTGGAGATTTAAGCTTGGAATATTTTTTGGAGAATGCTGAGGAGATATGATCATGAATTTCATAGTCCATATTTTTAGATAGCATGGTTTTGACTGTAAATAATTCTTGTTTCCGACAATGAGTTAACTCAAGTAGGATTAGAATTGTTAATAAGTAATCCATTGCTTGAGGAAACAAATTTAAGTGATTTATGAAACTTGTATGACAACATTATCCAAAGGGGAGATTGTTGGTAACAAGTTAGATAGATAATAATGTATGATGAGTTTTTTGTTACATAGTGTTTCCTTTTGTTTTCAAAGAAGATACATCAATTCAATTTTTAAAGGACATGAAAATCAGATGATGCTTTGATGAAAATTATTTCACAAATATAAAATATTATGAGAACTTTTGATGCAAGCCTTATGAAGAAACAAGGTAGAAATAATGATACCAGTCATATATTGTTTTGATTTGAAGGAATGATGTTGTTGGATGATAGGGAAGTTTCATTACTTCCCATAAAAAATCTAATGATGTTAAAGCTGGTCTATCAATGTATAAATATCATGATAGTGGAATTAATGATGAAAGATGAAGAATGGATATGGAATGTCGTGAATAGAATTATGACAATGGAATGGATGATCTAGAGGCGGCACAAAAGGGCGTTTTGGGAAAGGATGTTGCGAGAATGTTTGATGATGTCCTGGAATGTTGTGTGCAAGTGGAATTCTAGGATCTGACCTTTAAAATCTGTCAAGGGAGAGGCATGCACAAAATATTGGATTTTGCGTGCAAGATTGGTTTTTTCGTGCAAGATTAAAGGGAGTTTAGAATATTGTGCGCATGACATGATTTGAGGTCCAAACATTAACAAATGGAAAACGCATGAAGTTCACAAAAGATTGAAAGAAGTGAAAAAATATGAGGTTGGTGCGAAAAAGACTTACACCCCCAATGCGACGTCAAATGTGGTTTTCATGACACATGACTTATGTTCCCAATGCGACATCAAATGGTGTTTATGCGACGCATCAGGTTCTTGCATGACACATTGGGGTTTTTCGAGCAGGGGGAAACGTGTTGTATAAATAATATGTGAACCCCTCACATTTGTGTAGCTCGACATATAATGAAATCTGGAGCTCAGAGGTGTGGAATAATATTAATAATATGACAGTGCACAAATTAAATAGAGTTTCAAGAAAGAAAGAGAAGTTTCACGTAAGAAGATAGTTGCGCCCCAAAAAAGTGTTTGGTGCCAAATGTTAAATCTTGCATGTGTGTCATAAAAGTTGTGCGCACGACACCTAAAAGGGTGAATAAAATATTATTGGTCTTTTCCCATATTCAATTGTGTGTATGGTAGTTATTATAATCTTCATGGTAAGAAAGTGAATATTTTCACTTCAAAGAATACACATGTTCAATTGTAATTAAGAAAAAAATATTGTAATTACCTATTTGAGCTATGAGGGTGCACAAACACTTGCGAACTATTTTCCATGTTCTAAAAGAGTGTAAGGGTATCTCATACTAATTTTATTCCACATCAATGGATTTTTTTATAGTGGATTGTGTCAAACTAGATTATTTTTGTACCATACCAAGGACATAGCTACTCTTGTTGAGTGGTAAACCTTGTAAATCTTGTGTTTTTGTGGTAGTGTTTGTTAAAACGGGAATAAAATCTTTAATATGAGGCAAAGGTTGTTTCAAAAACAAGGAAAAAAAAAGAATAAGAATCACTTATTCACCGCCTCCCCCTCTTACTGATACTTAGATCCTGACTGGGAACTTCATTTTTTACGTAGATCAACACTATAATAAGGGTTTCCTAGATGTTCCATTGAATTCTCATCACCATATCCACCATTTATTTGACCATATCTGGAACTATTAGCTGAATTTCTCCAAATTCATCATAGCATTTCAGTATTCTGTAACTTTTTCCATAAAGGTTTTCATATTGATCCCTTTGAATGCTTAAGTGGAAACTGCTCTTGAAGGATAACCCATCTATAGGTAGATGTTGGCCAATCATCTTTTGGGTCAATATAACATTACATCAACATGAATTCATCTTTATGAGTAGTATGTTGATATTGGACCTTAGTTTTAGGATTATAGGACATACTGAAGATCAAAATAGTGTTCAAATAATATGGGATACTTTTCTATTACAAGGAGTTCAATCATTGATTTCAATCGATTACCGTTGATAATGTTACTCCATGAATCCTTACAAGATATTTGAAATATATTCATAAATTTTTATCCTATGAGAAGTTCTCTTTAATTACAATTGTCTTAGTTGTCTTTGTATGACGATACACAAATACCAATATAGCATTTTTTTGGATGTCTTTGGATGTCCGGTAAAAAATTCCATGGTGATGTTTTCCAACTTCCATATTGGGATGTGTTATGGTTACATCATCCATTCATACTTTTGTCCTGCAGTCTTCTATTTCTTACATGATGGGTACATTGATGTATAATAATTTATCTCCTTCTTCATATTATCTCAAAAATAGTTATCCTGTATATCTCGATACATATTTTTTCCCCCTTTGTGAATATAGAAATTCAATCTATGTTTCTACTTCAGATGATAATTTTATAACACGAGATCATATGGTAGGAAAAATCATGATCCAAATATTATGAGTTCCTTCACATCAATCTTGAACTATAAGGATTTCCCATTTTTATATCTTTAACCAGTTTCTAAATTTTAAAACCATTTCTTTGAGTATCCTTTATTATTTCTATGAGGGACAGTTATGAAATACATTGATAAATGATTTATTATGTTCTTCCTTAAATTATTTCCATGTCCATCATTTTCTTATCATATTAGATTGGATCCTTCTCAATTCTCAAAATTTATAAATTTTCATGATTATTTTAACTTAGAGAATCTATCACCTTATTTTCATTACCAAAATCATAGTGGATTGAGAATCTATAATCTAGGATGATATTTTACCATATTTAATTGCAAATATTAATCTAATTTTTTGTGAATATATATTTTAAGAACCTATGACTAGTATATATCGCACACTTCTCGCCATAGAGATAAAGTCACCATATTTTCAAAAAAATGATCGTGGCATCGAATTCTAGATCATGTGAAGGATATTTTTCTCATGGATTTTAAATATTTATATGGTGTTGGTTGTATATTTATAATTTTACATTAGTACACATTGTAAAGCATTCTTTAACAAATCATTCTATACAAAATCTATTTGAAAACTATTCGGTTGTGTGAGTACTGGCATAGTGATAAGAAACATTTTGAGGACCACAAATATTTCTTCTCACTCTTATGTCAAGAAAATCATTACACAATGTGTTTTAGTTTGGTTATTCGGTTTTACATTGAAGATAATTCCTTAAAAAAGTGACAGTAAAACCCAATAATTCCATGTAAACAATGTATCAATATTACAAACATTACCCGAGGCCACTCATCAATTTCCTTTTTCATAGAAGTGTGCACATATATACCTTTGTTGAGTAATACATGCCCCATGAATGATACATACTCCATCAATAACTCACATTTACCATACAATTTATAAGTATTCTCCATTCATAGTGTCTTTTGTACATTATTCAATTACCCCCAATGTTCCACCTTTATCTAAAGGAATTTCAATATATCATTGATAAATACTACCACACTTTTCCATGCCAATATATGATGAATTTATTAATTATTTCAATGACTATTGACAGACCATTAGTGATTTTGAATAGAAACGCTATGAAATCATTATTTTCACACCTTGTTCGAAAGGAATCCTTGGGAATATCTTTCTTCTTTCCCTTTAATTACTGATATCCAGACCAAAGTTCCCTCCATAATGAAATAACTGGAACCAAATAACTGATAAAAAAAGTAATTTATCCTTAGTAGGGGATACATGTTCTTTATCGTGATTTTATTGATCTCCAAATAATCAATTAATAGGAACTTTGATTCTTCTCTTTCTTGACAAAGTGGATTCGTGAACCCCATGGTGAAGCACTCAGGGGTATAAAACCATTTTATAGATTCTCTTAAAACTGCTTAATTATTTATTTGGGATCAACAATGGCCTTCTAAAATTGGTCTTTTATACAGGTAGATATTCAAGAATATGTTCAATTGAGGACAAAAATTATCAGTCAGGAGGAATAATAGAATATTCTTTTAGGGAATACATCACTATAATCACTTACATTGTTTATATCTTCGACCATGATCCTATATTTTTTCCCAATCATTTGTTCTATATATTAATTATTATAAGGAAATAATATCAATAATTTTGATAATTTTTTTGAAAGAGATTCATCATCTTACTTAAACATTAAAAAAATTATAGGATGCTTTAATATGTGAAGATTGATCTCCCAAAAATTTGATGTAGTCTTTGTATAAATATATCTAATATATGACCAATACAATACAAAAACTCCACCAATAGAAATAAAATGTGATTTTCTAGGCCGTTTAGTCCACAATCATTAGCCTTGGAGGAGTTATATATTTTTCATGGAATACATGAATCATTTCTTATTCTCACATATAACTCAACATTTATATTTTTGAGTTGGTTCTTTTATATCTATATTAAACATGAATGATTTGAAATAATGAGTAGAATCATAATCAAATAGTATGTTTTGTATTTTTGAATGAATTACCAGTGTACCTATCACTATATCATTTCGTTAATCCACCTCTATAGTAGTTATATAATATAATGTAATATGTTCCATTATAGGTTGTTGTTTTTTGGATCTGAAACCCTTATATATGGGAAATGGATTGCATAATTCCCATGTTCCATCAGTAGAAACACATCACTATAGGCTGATAATTGATTTGATTATCCCGTTCATTTTTATCATTAGTGGAAATAATCATATCCCTTAAATAGTTCTTATTTATATGTCCCATTATTCCACATTTGAATTATTTTTTGGTCCCCTGAGATAGTTACCATTTTGATTCTTTACAAAATGTTGACATGTGGGATATTTAGTCTTCTTTCCCTCGTGGGATTTAATTTATAATCCACCCATAATAGAATCATTTTATTACTTTTTACCATTAGCACCATGAAACCATTGTGAGTCATTAATACCCATTTCATCCATGAGGTCACAATTGAAAATTAATTTATCCATATCAGAGTTTGGAATCTTCAAGGATTATCTTAGAATCAACATTAGTCCACTAAAGAAGAAATAAACCATGCTTTTGGTGTTCAAGGAAAAGATATATGAATACCATGAAAGCATGGTAATTAATTCCTCCTATTCCCGGATATACTGTTCAACATTTTTTTCAATCAAAGGATATCTATATATTAAAGAATTTAAAGGATTTATGGAAAATATTTTTTGAAAACTATTATCTTGATATATTCCAATTCTAGGGATTAAATTTCCTCCACTGACATTGTGTTCTTGACCACTATCCATCATTTATCAACTCCACATCAAACGATAAACTCTGAGCAGAACATTATATTGTTTTGGGAACTAGGGGATAGGGAATATTTTCTTAATGGATTAAATACATTATTATATTGTGAGGGGATCAATATATCCACTAATCATGGGAGGCCCTTAATGCAAAAAGGGTTTCATGGAAACTCTCTCTTTCATAGAAGAAGGATATAGTTCAATGTAATTTATTTGATTATTCATATCTTGATACAGTTTGGACTATATTATCCCAATGTTTTAAGAACCCATTCCCATCATTTTTCTAAATTTATTTTGAAAATAATCAAATTTCATACCTCATTGATTTTGGAATGTGTAATTCTATTTCCCACCATTAATAAAGAAAAATAAAGTGGAATTATATGTCTTGAATAAGTATCTAATAAGAATTTAAAAAAGAAACATTCATTATAAAATGATAACTTGTAATGGAAATTTTTATCGCATAATTTGATTATTATATTTAAATCCGGGTTATACAATATCTATTTCATAACATATACTCTTCTAGGATTTCTTCCATTAATAATAGTTCATAACGAGCTTATAAATTTATAGAATCATATCCTACATTAGTGTCAATCTAGGTGTGTAGTAAGGATCATTTTCATGTACTAGAATACTATGAGTTAGAACCAGGACAAATTTTTGGATTTGTTTACCCTAGGTACATTTATTCCATAACAACATCCGCTTGTAGTATCCAGACATGAAGTGATATTATTGATAATCCACCTTCTCTATAGTTACCAATGATTGGGGATGTTTTCTAATTATATGTCATATCCTTAAGGTTAATATGAATGTTTTTTATTCCTAATCTCCAAAATATTTATAGCTTGCCTCTTATTGAATCTATAGTGTCCCGTTACATTGTCACATTTTATTACATAATTTTAAACATCCTTAGACATCAAATTACAAGCCAATTGGCATAATGTATAGAATCATGGATGAGTAGATATATAATACTAATAACATAGAATAGAACATATATATTTTATACATACATAAAGGGGATACTAACCTATATTGAGATATTATATATTTATAGGTTAACCTTGGGAAAACATGAACAAGAGTGGTGATATACAATTACAAGTAAGAGAATAATCCAAAGAATATAGCCTAACACATGATTTAGAAGGCACAAGAAAACGACATAAAAAGAATTAAAAATATTTCAGTATAACATATTGAAAATGGGATTATGTAATAAAGAGATAATATTAATGTGATAGTAACATAAAACATGACATAATCTCGAGTCATGACTCATTTCTCATGAACAGTCATGACTCACAGTTATCCACCAATATTGTTGCACATGTAGCATGAGTGAAGGCTAACCACCAAGACAATTACAAATGATTCCTCATGAGACTATACATTACCCAATGTATTGGAGTGCTATACTAGTGATCCCATCATAACACGTTCATTAATATGTGTTCCAAATGACGAAATTAACAAAAGAGTTACCCATGGATATAAATGTGTATCATAATCACACAATAATGATTAATAAATGAGTGTACCATAAATGTGTCCATGATGAAATGAACTAAAATAATACAATATAATTAATAAGGGAGAATTATCATATATCTGGATAAGCGATGTCAAACTGATGTCAAAACATAAAAACAGAGTGAGATATACACATTTCAATTCGGCATAAGGAAAACATTAAGGATAGTTTATAAAAAATAATGAATATTTGTATTCAAAAAACAAGAAATTATAAAAGTTATATTATCATGACAAAATCATTGAATTTAGAAAAATAACGATGTCTTGAATATATTATTAGGAGCACATGGAAATGGGTATGAAATGAGATTATCCCTTAATTTAGGCTTTCTTATCAAAAATATTTGAGAAGGAAATGATTTTATAACTTGAATATACCCAATAAAAAGGGTCAACTGATATGAATACATTATTTTGGATCATATAAAAACAATTTCATATATTTATATATAAAATATGTATAGTAAAATTTTGAAATATATAAAGTGACAACATAACTCGAAGGAATAATGGAGGTTCTGGTAGAATCAATTAATTTATTTCTGAAATAGTTTTTCACACGATATAAATGTACAAGATAATCATATTAGATAAATTAATTTATTAGTTATGTACATTTAATACACATAAAATAATTATAATAAATTTTATTATGTTCAATTATGTACCTTTTTTATGGGTTATGAGATTCAATTAAATCATTCAAGAAAATTATGTTCTCTTGTTTTTTAAGAAGGATTTAGTTATACACATGTATGTAAAATCATTTAAAATGAGAATGATTGTCCAGAAATGAATTTATTTATTAATATTGAATATCCATAACATTAAATGGTTATTAAATTCATTTTTTTATTTAGAGTGATGATGAATAATTAGATAAAACTCTAACTATAATCGTTTAGATTGTTGGCTGTTTTTTGATCATCCTGAACTAGTTATGTTTTATTATTTAATATAATATTATATATATATATATATATATATATATTAGTTCAAGAAGATTTAATTTGTTGTAATAAATATATCATAATCTATTTTAAACCTAAAAATTATTTTATGATCAGTCATTAATGAGGTAAAGTAATTTCAAGACCTCATCATCCTTGAATGCGATAAATGAACACATCAGGAACGATGTAGTCATTTTTAATATAAAACGAGAGGGAAATAAGGATGATGGTGAATTAATAAATTATGAGAATAAAATTCAATTATATTTAAGGTAACATATATATCATACATTATTTTATGGGAGGTTATGAATTTCAAAATAATAAAATAACAAGAAAATAAATTAAAAGAAAAGAAAGAAGAATTAACCAATGGATTCCTTCTTCTTGAGAACGACTGAAGGGGATTGTTTTTGTATTTATGTAAAGAAAAAAAGATAATAGACATGGGGGAGGGTCTTTCTAAGAGAATTGAGAAAAATGTGGATAAGGATCAAGGCTTGAGAGGTAAGAGGAGAAGTGGTGGTGAGGGTGGTATATATAGTCGATTAGAGGGGTGTTTTCTCATTATTTTATTAATTAGTTTCTTTTTTAGCTCAATACATTGAAATAGTTTGAGTATTATCATTACATATAATAGAAAAAAATGTATAGTTTTATATTTAGGGATTATATCATCCATACATTATCTATGACTACAAAATTCAAATATTTATTTTTTATCTTAATTATAATATTTCACTATACATAAAAATGTCAATTATTTTTTGTAAATCCACAAATATAACCCTAAAAAATTTTAAATGGGTATAATTAAAAAACTAAATCAATTTTATAAAAAAAATTTCTAAATTTTCTAAATTTATTTTTTAATTATTATCATCATTTAATTGGAAAATTTTGATTTTAAAATTATAACTGATTTTAAAATACTTTTTAAAATTTATTATGGTATCCTATATTTTTCCAATAATATTAATATAGAAAAATAAAACCAGATATAATATTTAATGAAAACAATTTTTATTTTAGATAGTTATATTAATTAATAAATAGTAATAAAATATTTATTTCTTACAAAAATTCCCATTCTTAATTGGTTATTTCAGGAAAAAAAATTATTTACGTACTAAATATACATATATATCATATGTTTATTTAGAAGATACAAAAATCTTATATATAAATTTTTAAGTGAGGTTATGATTCTATTGTTAATATAACTATTTATAAGGTTCATGCTACTAATTCATCTGTAATGTTACTATTCCTTTAGTATAAGTTCTTTGACAACTAAAAAAGCCTTTAATTTCATTAAATAATCATTTATAATTAATTATTGTGTAATTTAATGGATTTTATGTGATTATACTATATGAAATAATTATAATAAGAAAATTTCCAATGATAGAATTATTTTTTATTACATATTATTTATGGATTTAAGAGAAGACATGTTTAAATTAAAGAATTAAGGTGAAAAATATAATTATATGTTGGATATTTTAAAATTATAGTTACATTATATTCTTTGGGGAATATAATATTAAGTTTATTTTGGAAATTTTGGGACCTTCTTATAATGTTTTGGCCATTGAATATGGATATAAATATTTTTGACGAGTCTTAAGATTAATAACTTTTGGAGTGGAATATGTCAATCATGGAATATTGAATATTGAATTTAATGTGTGATATATAATATTATATAACATGTGATAAATTTTTTTTGCTAATTATTTAATGGCTGAAGTAATGAGTTGTATATCATTTTATGATATTCCTCATGAATAAAAATTCATATTAAATATTAATTTCATGTTTTAACAAATAGAAGTGGAGATAGATTAAATACCACCCAAAGTGCTTTATTACACTTATGTGATTAAATAATGAACATTTATCTTATAAAATTAATTTAATATAAAATGTCATCATTTTACTTTCATTTTTATGACATCAAAAAACTTTTTCAGAGCTATGGTTTTCATGGTTTAAGGGTTATTATCCTTTTAATGATATTGTTCTCTATCATTCTTTAATAGAACATTATAATTATTTTTCACTTCCATGTCTATGTTTTGACTTTAAAATAAAGTTATCATATTTGAAATACAATTTTTTCGGTTACCATTTCATTTTCAATTCACTGTTATTTTGGTGATGTTTTATTAACAATATTTATGGTGTGGGTATCCCAGAATAGTTTTTTCTAGAATAAACCATTGATTTTCAAAGTAAAATTTCCAATTATAAGAATTTATCTATTGAAGGAGGGAAAATGGGACAACCGACGATTCTATTGTATGTATCTTATTAAATAAATTAAATTTCATTGATACCTTACGTCGAACAGAACACAAAGATTAATCATATTATTAAATAATAGTATTTATTGTGATAGTTTTCACCGATACATATGAATAAATAGAATGAATTATATAACTAAATAATTAAACTATTGTTTAAAAGTTTTTATAAATCTAATTCATTAGTTACTAATAAATTTTTAATATAATATAAACTAATTTTACAGAAACTAAGTGTTTTAAGAAAACATTTTTATGCCCCCATTGGTAATTTATCACTATAAAAAATGTTAACAACTATTTGTGAATGATAAAAATTAAATATATATATTATAGAGTGAAAAAATGTTTTCATATTCTTCCAACCTATTTTATAGGTTTTAGATAAGAATAAATCCAATTTTATGTATAAAAACAATATTTTCCCAAAAGGAAATTTTTTCTCCTTTTAATAGAGAAACTGATTTATATCTATATTTTGAAAAGATTATAAATTTTATTTGGGAAAATAAAATTCAATTTGAATATACAGTTATAAAAACCATTCTAGTGTGAATTCTATGTTTTTTTGGATATGTTTGATTTTTTATGACAACTGAAAAATACTCCATTTTAATATTAAATTGAATTTTCATATAAATAATTTTCTCTGTAAAATTATATTCAAAATTGGGTTCAATGTATAATTTTATCAATTAAAAAATCCAATTTTGTTCATTTTAAATGACTTCAAAGTGGAATTGAATATAAAAAGTTTTTAAACATTTGAACATTTTCACTTTAAACAACTATTTTATAATTGAGTTTGTGAGATTAATTTTAAGTATAACTCTCCAAAATACGTAAATATAATTTCTAAAAATACATTCCAGGATTTCAATATAATTTTTAAAATATTTTTTATAGTATTTTTTATTTTTATATAGAAAGAATACTATGCTAAAAAATTATATACCACAATATAAAAATAATATTGAAAAAAGATAACATTAAAAGGTAATGGATTAAAATCCATAAATAGAAAAACATTAAATGGGATGGTGAATTTTTTAAAGACAAAAATAATAATTAAAACATTATCTATATAGAAATAATTATTAAAATTAATTCCACCTCAAAGAGGATGGTTTTAAAGATAAAATATTCATATTTAATCACTTGAACCCTCTTATCCTCATGTGTAAATACTAAACCTCAACACCCCATTTTATATCAAAAGATATAAATATACTAAAATATATTAAATAACCTCTCCATTTATGTATCACCATGTCCATATGCTTACGGAATCACAAAGACACCAAATCCATGGTTCTAAAGGGGTCTTTTATGGAGGTTATATTCCAGAGTTAATTTTCTCAAAAACACATCCCTTATTTTAATTTAATTTTTTTACATTATACTCATGTACTTAATCCATCGATAAAAAATTATTATAGAATAATTTATATAATGTTATGTTATGGGTAAATTGTAATATATTATATACACCTTATTACATCCTCTTATTCATTGAAACTAATATATTTTTCATGATATGTCGGTTAATCACCTCCGTGAATAATGTGAAAGCCTAAGATTTTATGATATGTCACTTTTTAGATACATTCAATTTCATTGATAGCATATGTCACCAAGAACACCTGGATTTATCATATTATTAAATAATATTATATATTGTGAAAGTCATCACCTATACATTGGAATAGAGGAAATGAATGAGATAGGTAAATTATGAAAATATATTTTAAACTCTTTTATAAAACTAATTCATTAGTTACTATTAAATTTTAAACATAATGAAAACTAATTGAACAAGAAGTAATAGTTTTTTACAAAACCATATTCATTCCCACAATGGTAATGTATCATAATAAAAATTTTATTAACCATTAGTGAAATATAATAATGATATATATATATATATTATTTAGTAAAAATGTTTTAAGATTCTTCTATTATTTTTTATAGGTTTATGATAAGAATAAATAAAATTTTATGCATAAAAAACTATATTTTTTATAAAAGGAAATTTTGTCACCTCTTAATGGAGTAACTATTTTAAATCTAAATATAAAAAAACTAATAAGTTTTATTTGATAAAATAAAATTAATTTGGCAAATGTAGATATAAATAGAATCTTGGTGTGAATTCATTTTTTTCAGTTTCATTTTTTATGACAATTAAAAAAGACTCTTTTTTAATTTAAAATTTAAATTTTACATAAATAATTTATATTGTTAAATATAATTTTAAGTTGGGTTTAAATTATAATTTTATCAATTATAATACAATAAATAGAATTTTGTTAAATTTATACGATTTCACAATGGAATTAATATAAAAACATTTCAATATTTTGAACATTTTCACATCCAAAACAGATTTCTCATTATGTATGTGAGATTAATATTAAATATAAATCATCAAAATATATGTATTTAATTTCATAAAATAGAATCCATAATTTTTATGGGAATTTAAAAATAAATTGTATGAAAAAAGTTATTTCTATACACAAAAGTATACTATGCTGAAAAATTATTTACCGCAATATAGCTAAAATATTGAAAAAGGATAATATTAAAAAGTAAAAGATTAAAATACATAAACACTACATCATTAAATGGGTTGGTAAATTATTTAAATACCAAAATAGTAATTAAAACATAATCCATATAACCAATTTATTTAAATTAATTATACCTCAAAGAGTTTGGCTTCAAACATAAAATAATATTATTTAATCTTTTAAACATGCATATCATCAAGTGTAAATACCACCACTCAACCCCCTATTTCATATCAAAAAAATATAATATAATCGAATAAATTAAATTCCATATCTATTTATGTATCCCCACTTCCGTGTGATTTTGGAATCACCAAAACACCAAGCTCATGGTTCTCATTGGGTCCTCCAAGGAGGTGATATTCGAATGGTAATTTTCCAAAAAACACCTCCCTTATTTTCATTTATTTTTCTTACATTCTAATCGTATATATAATACATAAATAAAAATAATCATATATTAATTTATATATTGGAAATTTATTTTTATAATATAATATATAATATCCAACATTTCCTTACATCATCTTATTCAATGAAACAAAACTATTTTCCATGTAATGTCCATTAATCACCTCTGTGAATAATGTTTTTGGTTATTTTCCATTGCCATATTTCCGGATGATAATAAAAATATTTCTCTTGTTAAATAAAATTATAATATGTATATAATAATCAATTTAAAATTAAGAAACTCATATATAGACATAATATTAATGAAAATAAAACTATGATTTTATATTTGAAAAATGGATCACAAAAATAACATTTAATCATTAAATTTTTTTCAAATAAATCATCATCATGTTAGAAAAAATGATTTGTGAATTAATTTATAATCATTTAATTTCATTAATTGAATTTAATTAAACTAATGGAGTTGTATTTCAATATTATATGAACATACATATTTATTATAAAGAGAACAGGTCATGAAACCATGGAATGAACACACCCGAAACCACAAACATAATGAAATATTTTTAATGAATGGTTAATAACACGTTAATAAAGAATATCATACATTATTATAAATACTATTATAGTATTAAATGGGTTAATAATAATTTTTTATATATTATACAATAGGATAAATAACAATACACCAATGTGATGCATGATGTAAGGGTTCTCTCATCTCAATATTATTTATGTGATATATATGCATATTAAAAAAAAATTATTACATGTGGTGTATATAATTCCATTGGATTTTCCATATCATGAATCTAATTATCTTTATGATATTTAATTATTTATTTGATAATATTTAATTTTATTAGGATTGTGATTTTACTGATTAGAATGTGATAATGGAATTTATATCCCAATTTCAATTCTTTGGGTTAATCATATAATTCCATGAAAATTCTATACTATGATTATTGTGAGTTTAATTTTTTAAAAACTAATGTTAAATTTTACATTGTTTTATTTGTATATACACAAAATACACACATTTTATTCATTCTAATAATCCTCTCTTCTGTGATATAATTTTTATAACAGATTTTATTTTTAAAATTGGGTTTTTAATGCTTCCCTTAAATATATATTTTTCTTCCATGAATGTGTTTTCTAAAATTGTTTTTGAATATGTTTTTACAGTTATTTTTTTATTTTAGTATTTACTTTTTCTCATGTCTGGCTTTATAAATAATATTATGATATGTATATTTTTTTCTTTTCCAAAATATGATTCCTTATGGATTTTCTGAATAAAATTATGAAGGAATGTTTTTTGAAATTACACAGCATGAGGGAAATTTACTTCCATCATCCAACCTTAGAATTTTGAATATTCCCTTTTAATTTCACTATTATAAATTCTAATAAATTAATTTCATTATTAAAATAATATTTTCATATAGAATAAAAATATTTTTCAATGTAAATATGGTATTTTATTCAAGAAATATTTCAATAATATATTTAATGTATTTTCATCTCTACAAACATCCTATGTTGAATATATTGTTCAAGATAATCTATAATGATTTATTTAATAATTTTTCTTTCGGATCTTTAATTATTGGATCGATTGAGGATATATTGATATTTCATACTTGTGGATTTCTATATGAGTTATATTTGTATAATATCAAAAAAAGTATTCTATATAGATTTATTACACGATGGGATAATTAGTAAATTAAAAAGTCACATTAAAAATAAAGACCATTATTTAAAATAACTAAACAAAAAACTCCTCACAACCTCTTACAAAAATATCAAATTTAAACTTTTCCATCAATCTGATTATTAAACTACCATAATCACAAAATAGAAGATTAAGTTAGTGGTAAAGATTCGTAGTCACATAAGGTTATATAAAAAAAGTATAAAAATTAGATTAATAGAAGATCTTTTTATCAGATTAAATAATATTTTATTTGATCATTATAATAAGAAAGATAAAAATAAGAACAAAATAATGAAATACTTATATGAAACAAGTATTACGATAACAAAAATATAATAATTACTTATAGATAATTTAAATTATATATCTATTTTATCCTTGTGAATAAGGTAAAAAAACACAGATAAAAGAATCCCTTGTTTCATACATACAAGATATTTTGTCTTCCATCAGCTTGGAAATCCATTGATATGATAATAAAAATGTCTTTCTCCAGGTCCCTCTAATTTCTAAATATGGTCGTTCGGATTTGTACTACTATTCATGCAATCCCTTGACCAGAAAATAAGAATCTATGTCTGCCTATCAACGACGTCCCAGGATCATAACCATAGAACAGAATTGAGACTACAATGCAATGAAATATTAATGTGAAAATCTGAAAAGGTTCCCCTAAAAATTCAAAACTCTAATACTATTAAAAAATTAATGGACCGTGTTATGAATAATTTATCATATCCAGAGCTCTTACAAAATGAGAAATTTTGAAAATGAAATCGATCATCTCAAAAATGTTTGAAAGTACTACTATTTATATTTAATATTCCCAAATGTTATATTTCCATAAAAGGTCGTACATTCTTCGAGTTTTCCCCAATAAATTGGAAACCTAGAACATTATAGGAAGTTTTATAATACAATCTATAATGTTTCATTGATTGACATCATTATCGTGTATCATTTATTCCATTGTGATAGAAATATGAAATCATAATTCTCAATATAAAAATGTGTCAATATTATGAAATTACCTATTTAATTCATTATGAAAATAATTATAAGTATGAATCTGACATATATTAGATACGGTATCAATATGATGCTTAAGGAATTTCCCATATGAATGTCATGGATGAAAGTATAATATAATCTTTGATACAGATGGTACCATTGTTTATATGATATAGTGTCATTCTAATAATCATAATAAAGGTTAATAAACTTATATTTACAATACATTAAAACATATATTATGTATGAAAATTAAAAATTTATTTTTACAAAAACATACTAAAATAATTTTTACTATAAAATTTAGTAATCAGTTGATTATAATTTTTTTGACATTTTCAAAACAAAATGAAAGGAAATTTCATAAGAATAAATTTTTACATAAAAATAACCCTCTATTTTAATTAACAATGCTAAAACATAAATGGAAATATTAATTTGATAATATACAGTCCATTTATTTTTAGGTTCTTTATATTAATATTTAAAAAAAATTCTTACCTACAACGATGATTATAACTCATCTAAAAATAATGATGAATATTATTTAATTACTCCTAGGATAAAAAATCCCCAAATGGTTAATATTATCTCCCATAATATGATATATTCCTTATTAATTAATTTATCCCCCTATGAATAAGAATCTCATAAGTAATAATAATTCTCTAACATTATATAAAATTCCCCCCATTTTTATTTTCAAAAAAGATTCAAGAAAATCATTATTTTCTTGGAAAGGGTAACACAAATAGATGTCAAATTCAATATATTGAATTAAATAATCATCAAAAAATTATAGAATATTAAACAAATAAATTTTTTATATAATTCAAAAAGATCATAATTAGATGAATGAGTGATTTATTGATAAAGATATTTTCAAAAATAAAAAAAATAATACATAAAAAAATATTTTAATAATTCATCAAGAAACATTTCATTGAAGAATTTATATTTTTAACACTTTTTAAACCTATTAATGATTTGATATATAATTTTATATTGATACTGAATCATTTCTCCTTTAACTAGAAGCATATTTTCTTAAGCATAATGATTTTTAGACAAATAATCCTTTTGATTTTTCATATTGATGATATCTTATTTATAAACATTGAATCATGAAAACTGCAACTGAATATATTTCATATTTCCTTCAAATTACATGACTTAAATAGATAGGTCTTTAGTATAATAGTTGAACATGTCAAAAATCTTCTGCATATCTATCAAAACATTAGATAACTTGTTGATGGATTGTGATGATAGATTAAAAATCATCTTAATATATTCAGTAGTCACTTTATGTAACTTGATATATGCATAGACATTCTGAGACCATTTTAAAACATTATTGCACAAATTATGTAATGCCCCGACCCCAGCTACCAAGAGTCGGTGCATTATTGCATAACATTGGCATGATCACAAATGTTCAAGTCTCGAATGACCGATTAGTTTAGTATCCTTGGAAACACTAGATATATTCATAAATGGTACATTACATCATAAAGTGAAAAACTACAATAACATAGTCTCCATATTCCACTCCCATATCTTCTTCAGACTATCCCTTCAGGTCAGTCACAAAATATTTATTCACATCCTGGGAAAAATAAAACATAGAAAGGGGTGAGCTCAGATGATCAGTAAGGATAACAATATAGCAGAATCTTTCATAAATAAACATAAACATTAAAGGCAATGTATAACTAAAAAAAGCCTTTTGAACTTGAACTTTATCATAATTATGAAAAAATTAAAATTAAATAAGGTCATTAACATATGCACATATATATTCTACTAGTCGAATAATCACATGCAATATCAATAACCACATTCATAATGATGTAATGCATAATTACAGACTATCAAAACCACGTAGCCAAGGCCTCGTGCCCAGACTACAAATAATATTTTTTCAAGGCCTCATTCCAAGACACTAATTTGTCTCATGAGACTTGCCGATGCAATTTTTGTTAGAATATAATTACATTTAAAATTGGTCAAATATACTCCAGTGTTTTTCTGAAAACATTATGCCAGATTCTGAAAACAAAATAACTAATTCTAAGAATATTCAACTAATTAAAGGCCATGATGGGTCCACGCCCAATCCCTTTCTATCTACCACAATCGAGAGTCAGGTTTTTTGAAAAAAAATTTAAGCATGCGTTAAATACGTATACATTTTCACTGTATTTTTATACATTTAAGAGAAATATCTCTCTCTTTTTTTAAATCATTTAAAAAAGTTATGTCTTGCAAAGGAAGATGAAACTCAAATAATGGTCATGGGGGTGAAGTAGTCATTATCGCCACATACATACAAAAAAAACATTCCTTTTTGTCATTTAGTAAAATGCTTCTTATAAAAATATTCCTTTTGAATAAAAGTAAAAGTCAAAGGGGTTTACACACCGTATAGTGGAAAGTTTTGTATAAATCAAAATATGCCTCAAGGAAAGGATATTGAGACGAAGTCCCTTACAAATATAAATTTTTAAATAAAATAGATCTATTATGTGTATTCACTATAAGTACACATCAAGAAAGTAAAAATTTAAGATAGGACATAATAATATCATGACATAATTTGAAAGTAGGAGATTAACCCGTTGAATGGAAATTGGGTTAAGAAGTCCCCTTACCTCATGTCTGACTTGACTAGATCATTATTTAATCTCTGGAATAATAAACTAGAGTTAATTTCTACTTTCTAAGAACATTTTCAAATTTCATTATTAATTTTATATGACTTATTACCATGTTATGAACATTATGTAATTATTTATGTTAATAACAGTCATTTTGTCGATCTTTGGTACTTTAGTCAACAATAATATTCTTATAATTACAAGTTATTTATGTGGTAGAATATCCATTATCTTCAATATTATATCCATGATCTAGATATAATTTATATAATATATATCTATTAGATACATGAATTTATAATATTATATAACATTTAGAGGTAAGAAATGAAATGCACCGTTCATGGAGACGGTAAGTCGTACGTACGCATGAACGCTACTTTCATTTCTATTTCCTATTTAATGGAATGAAATCATAATGATAAAAAGGTATCTTATAATTCCAGTATAATGTCATATATAATATCATTTACTCCATCCTTTATACATCCCATATATGGCATTAAGGATTCAAATCACTTTGAGGGGGCGGTAGTCCACACTTCCTCAAGTGAAATTATCACATTTGCACAACATGCAAAGCATAAAGATATCTTTTAAATGTAAAATACAGAAGCATATATAGAAAATAAATATAATATATATCATAAATAAACATAGTTGCATCATAATGGCCACCATGAGAGGTGGTACGAGAAGATAGAACAATCATCATTTCGTGAGGCAATAATTCGCCATCCACGGAAACTATGTGTTCTTTAACCATTAAGTGGAGGTGTGTGTAAGTGTAGATCGAATACTTATCATAACAACATCCTAGTATATTTAAGATACATGTTTTGTTACAAAATATAGTAATAGAAAGAGTTTATGGGGTTAGAGAAGAAAAATAAAACAAAAGAACCCAAGTGAAGACATTACCTTTATAATCGGGTAACTTTTGTGATTTGAGCCAAATGCTTCCTTTGGAATACTTCTGCCAAAAGTGAGTATTCTAGGAGTAATAGAGGTAAATTTTGAGATTATTTGGGAAGTGTTTGGCCGAGAAAAATGGCTTGAATGTGTGAATAAGGTGGTAGAGGTGGGGGCCTTTTATAAGAGGAGAGGAGGGGCACTCTTGGAAAGTCATTAAATGTTACATTATTATGAAATTATTTTCGGATTTTAAAGGTCCCACAATGATATATTTCAAGGATAAGTTGATAAGGGATCTAAATATACTCATCCAATAGGTTTTTGAAACGTTTATGTCTTATATTTTACATTATCATTTCATTTTACTTAAATTGTTAATTAATGAGGTAATCGCTGCATCATCATTGTGTCATAAAAAATATAATTTATTAAATGTATAAAAATTGTAAAAAATTTACCATCATGTAGTAAATCTTTTTAACTTCCCAATGAATATTATTAGTAAAAATTTTAACTTAAATAACCTCATGTAATAATTGTTTTAGTAAAACAACACATGTTTGTGACAATTTTATTTTTACTTTAAATAAAAAGTTATTAATGTCATTTTCTTACCCAAGTGGCTCCATGGGGTCCCCAAGTTGACACATGGATTTTCTTGGTCGACCATGACTCCTCCAATAACGGTAGGACAAGTGTAAGGGTATTTTGATATTTTTATAATATTATTTTTACTTTAAATTTCACTAATTACCATTAATCGCAATTAATTAAACTTAAAAGTTACTATTCACCAAAAAATTATTTTAATCCCATTGAAACACATTTTACTTACTAATTAAAACAATTTATGTCGAATTTTTTAAAATAAAATCACAGAAGTGGTAATGTTTCATTTAAACAAAAAATCGGTTTTTATAACTACCACTTAGTGGTTTCACTATTCATCACAAATTAAAGTTTTTTAGAACGATACAAAAATTTCATCCTATGATATAATTGATATTCTGAATTAAAAAATGATTTCTATTTTTTAAAATTCCAAACATAAAAGTTTCATTAATTAATTTTATAATTAATTCCAACTGTCACAACAAATTGCGTGTTTTTAAGAAATTATATATATCAAAAGATTGAGAATTGTTTATGTCCAATTTCTAAGTGAAAATAATTCTAATAAACAAAATTTGATAGAATGGTAAAAATATATTATAATTATACTTTAAAACCACTCAATATTATAATCTATCACTATAAATTATTTTGATTTAAAAAGTTATTTTTAAGTATTTTTCACTATTCATAAAAAATTGGAAGTTCTCAGAAAAATACCAAAAATTCAACTTAGGATAATTTAGATATTCCAAATCCAAAAATGAAGTCCATTTTGAAATTTAAAATATATATAATTTCAAAAAGTGTGTATTGCTATTCATAATGGCTATTTTGATTGGTCGCGGTGTGTTAGAATCTCGAACTTACGTAGAATGCAAGCTATTGCATTTTTGAAAGAGAAGCGTATCGTGGAAGCTCGGGGTGTTATATTCTCCCCTCCTTCAATAAATTTATTCCTCACAATTTGAAATTTTTCATTGAAAATAAAAGGTTGAAAATAGAAAATACCTTTGTGGAAAACCCACATCGGAAATAAAGTTAATAAAAATATAACATTAAAAGATAGAAAGAGAAGTACAAAGGTCACCCGAGATAGCCAATACTAAGATTATATAAAAATATGGATATAGAGGAAAAATAAACCATCAAGGTCTGATGGAGATTTGTAGAAAACAAGATTATTAGAATGTTAACCGCAAGAAAATCACAAACTTGTGATTCGTTAAACGGTCATTGAATCCCCAGTTGGAAAAGTTAACCGACAACGTTTTTGTTTTAAGTTACCTTTCATAAGGTTGAGGAATTTATTTAAGAGATTTACTAAGAATGTAAGGAAATATACTTACTTGTCATGTAGACTTTCATTCTTTAATAAATTTTTACCACAAACCCATCTTTCACTCTAAATGGTAACAGAACTCAAAATTATTCTATTTATTCGAATTGTATAAGGTACCAAATATTACCACATTCCATTTAGATTTGGAAAACTATTTTGTAATAACCAGAAACATCGTGTAGGCTAGTGGTAGGTAATAAAGTCATGTTGCACTATGGTTGTGGGTTCGATTCATGCAACTTTTTGCGACGCGACGGGTTATCCCCCAACCTGAAGGTTGTCCTTTTCCTAAAACAATAGTATTATAATATTCCAAAAATAATCTTCAGAAATGTTTTAACCTTAAACAATACTATCCAAGGTTCAACTTAATCCATTCCAACCTTTATAGATATCCAAAATACCTCTATCCAGACTTTCTCTAAAAGGTCTTTAAATTCCAAAATCAATTGTAACATCAGATTCTCTAAACAAAGTAAAGTTTTTTTTATTGTCACATACTAAAAATACGATTACCTTCATCATATTAAAACCTTAATGAAAACAACAAGTACTGTAGTACAATCCTTATATATATCACATTATTCCTATAACCAGAATATAATCCTTGAGTCCAAAAGCACCAATACATTAATTATTACACTTCAACTGTAGTAAAAGCATAAGATTTTCATTGATCCCTTGGCATTTTCTGAGGTAAGTTTCCCTGACGCTTAGGACATTCATTTGCATAATACCCCATTACCCTACAATTGCAGCATTCAACATTAATAGCCTCTTTCTTTCCCTTTCAATCACGAGCCTAGTGTTCTCTTTCTCCACATATATGACAAATTCCCATTCCTTTTAGGCATGTACCGGGGTGATTCTTCCCACAATTATCGCATAATGGATAAATATTCTTTCCCGTCTTCCCTTTTTCCGTCTCTTGTTCCACCATTCTATTCTTCTATTTCTTTACTTTATTATGATATGACTTGAGGAATTCCTTTTCTGTTTTGATAGAACATGAGACAATATCTTCATACATTGAGAAATATTGTGATACTAAAGGTCGACAGAGAAATGGTTTTAACCCATCAAAGAAATGGTCAATATTACTTCTTGGGTTATGTATATAATCTGCAGCAAGCCTCGCTATCCTTGTAATGTTAGCCTCATACTTTGCGACATTATCATCCTCCTTTTGTCTCGGACTCAGAAATTGCCTTTCCATATCTGCTTTATGGTCACAAGGGAAGTATTTTTCTATGAAAAGCTCTTTAAACTCCCTCCATTCAATATTTTATAATTTATCATCTTCCGTTGTGTTTTGAATCATCGACCACCATTGATCGACATCTCCAGTGTGGAGGTAAACATCCATGAAAACTTTTTCCCTTTCGCTACTCCCCAAGGCGTAAAAGATTTTCTCTGAGGAGTTTATGCATTTCTCAGCTACTAATGGATTTGTACCCCCATTAAATTTTGGCGGTTGTTGCCTCATAAAGCGGTCTAACATTGATCCTCCACGTTGCGGAAAAGGGTGCTCCATACGAGTAAGGTTATTATTCATAACCTGAGTGAGTTTCCTCAATATGGTGAATAGTTGATCAGCACCAGTTGTATCACCAGATCCACTATAATTATCTTTTTCATGAGGGAAATCCCTACATGGAGTTAGTTCATTGATACAGTTTCCATTCCTTCCACTAGGCACCATTTCTAAACTATGGCATAAACTATATCAGTGTATGAATCAAAATACATAATTCCCTACTTGTAAAATACTTAACATAAATTGAACAGTTTATGGATATAATCCATAATCATAAAAAAAATTCTTTGAGAAAGTATATACTCATAAACCTTTCATAATGGTTTGAAATGAAAATTAGATTTATCCTAAGCATATCCCCTGGTAGTGTCGTAACCAAGAGTGCAGCAAGGCCTATTGTCGTGCACCAGTTCCCGTTCGAGTCTATCTCAAAGAGGTGTTTTCAGGTTATACCCCAAGGTACATCTGTTCCAGAGCCGCCTATACCTACTCGTATCCATACATTGATGTATTTCTCGGAAAACTCACAAAATCTCTATAATACCAAAATTCTTGAAAGTTCTTCTATACTAATTCTCAAAGTCTATCATAGGTCTATGTTCTCTAATAAAATTTTATCTAAATATAGCTTCCAAGATTTGTACTAAACTGCAACTAATACGAACTGTAACGCCCCGACCCCTGTTACCTAGAGTCAGTGAATTATTGTGTAACATTGGCAAGATCACAAAAGATCAAGTCTCGAAAGACCGATAAGTTTATTAGCCTTGGAAACACTAGATACATTCACTAATAGTACATTACATCATAAAGTGAAAAACTACAATAACATAGTCTTCATAGTGCACTCCCATATCCCCTTCAGACTATCCTTGCAGTTCATTCATAAAATATTTCTTCACATCCTGGGAAAAATAAAACATAGAAAGGGGTGAGCTCATATGCTCAGTAAGGATGAAAATATAGCGGAATCTTTCATAAATAAACATAAACATTTAGGCAATGTATAACTAAAACAAAAGCCTTTTAAACTTGAACTTTAACATAATATGGAAAAAGAAAAATGAAGTAATTTTGTTTACTTATTCACATGGATATTATACTGATCGAATAATCACATGCAATATCAATAACCACTTTCATAATGATGAAATGCATATTGCCAGACTATCATAACCACGTAGTCAATGCCGCGTGCCCAGACTAAAAATAATATTTTGTCAAGGCCTCATTCCAAAACACTAGTTTGTATCATGAGACCTGCTGATGCAATTTTTTTTAAATATAATTACATTTAAAATTGGTCAAATATACTCCAGTGTTTTTCTGAAAACATTATGCATGCTTCTGAAAACAAAATAACTAATTCAGAGACTGCTCGACTAATTACAAGCCATGATGGGTCCATGCCCAATCCCTTCTTGTCTACCACACTCAAGAGTCGGGTTTTTTGAAAACATTTTCAAGCTTGCATTAAATACATATACATTTTCACTGGATTTTCATACATTTGAGATAAATATCTCTCTCTTTTTTTAAAATCATTTTAAAAAAAGATATGGCTTGCAGAGGAAGCCGAAACTCAAATAATGGTCATGGCGGAGAAGAAGTCATTGTCGCCACATATGTATGACAAAAAACATTCCTTTTTGTTGTTTAGTAAAATACTTTGTATAAAAATATTCCTTTTTAATAAAAGTCAAAGTCAAAGCATTTTGTACACCGTATAATGGAAAGTTGTGTATAAAACAAAATATGAATCAATGAAAGAAGATTGATACGAAGTCCCTTACAAAGATAATTTTTTAAATAAAATAAATCTATTATGTGTATTCACTATAAGTACACATAACGAAAGTAAAAAATACAAGATATGACAAAATAATATCATGACATAATTTGAAAGAAGGTGATTAACCCAAAGAATGGAAATTGGGATAAGAAGCTCCCTTACCTCGTGTCCGACTTGACTCGATCGTTATTTAATCACCTGAATAATAAAATAGAGTTAATTTCTACTTTCTTAAGAACCTTTTTCAAGTTAATTATTCCTTTTATATCACTTATTATCATGTTATGAACATTATGTAATTAATTATGATAATAACGGTCATTTTGTCGATCTTAGGTACTTGAGTCAACAATAATCTTCTTATAATTACAAGTTATTTATGTGGTAGAATATAAATTATATTCAATATTATATTCATGATGTATATATCATATATATCATATATATCCAGTAGACACATGCATTTATAATACTATATAACATTTAGAGGTAAGAAAGGAAATACACCATTCATGGAGACGGTAAGCCGTACATACGCATGAGCGCTTCTTTCGTTTCTATTTCATACTTAATGGAATGAAATTATAATGTTATAAAGGTATATTATAATTACAGTATAATATCATATATAATATCATTTACTCCATCCTTTATACATCCCACATATGGCATTAACAATTCAAATCACTTTGAGGGGGCGATAGTCCACACTTCCTCAAATGAAATTATCGAATTTTCACAACATGAAAAGCATAAAGATATGTTTTAAATGTTAAATACAGAAGCATAGAGAGGAAATAAATATAATATATATCATAAATAAATATAGTTCCATCATAATGGCCATCATGATAGGTGGTAGGAGAAGATTTAACCATTATCATTTCGTGAGGTAGTAATTTTCCCTCCACGGAAACAGTATGTTCTTTAATGATTAAACGTAAGTGTCTGTATGTGTAGCTCTAATACTTATAATAAAAAAATCATAGTATATTGAAGATACTGGTTCCGTTACATAATATAGTAATAAAAAGAGTTTACGTGGTTGGAGAAGAAAAATAAAACAAAAGCACCCAAGTGAAGACATTACCTTTAAAATCGGGTAACTCTTTTGGATTTGAGCCAAAGGCTTCCTTGGGAATACTTCTACCCAAATTTAGGCTTCTAGGAGTAATATGGTGAAGTTGGGAGAATATATGGGCAGAGTTCGGCCGATCCAAATGGCTTGAATGTGTGAATAAGGTGGTAGAGGTGGGGGGCTTTTATAAGAGGAGAGGAAGGGCACTCTTGGAAAGTCATGAAATGTTACATTATTATGAAATTATTTTCAGATTTTAAAGGTCCCACAATGATATATTTCTAGGATATGGTGTTAAGGGTTCGAAATATACTAATCCAATAGGTTTTTGACAAGTGTAAGTCTTAGATTTTACATTATATTTTCATTTTATTTAAATCATCAATTAATGAGGTAATTGCTGCATCATCATTGTGTCATAAAAAATTAATTTATTTTATGTCTAAAAATTATTAAAAATTTACCATGATGTATTAAATCTCTTTAACTTTCAAATGAATATTTATAGTAAAAAATTTAACTAATATAACCCCATGTAATAATTGTTTTAGTAAAACAACACATATTAGTGACAATTTTATGTTTACTTTAAATAAAAAGTTATTAATGTCATTTTTTACCCAAGTGGCCCCATGGGGTCCCCACGTTGACCCATGGATTTTCTGGGTCATCCATGACTCATCCAATAAGGGTAGGACAAGTGTAAGGGTATTTTAATATTTTTATAATATCATTTTTACCTTAAATTTCACTAATTACCATTAATCGCGATTAATTGAACATAAAAGCTACTATTCACCAAAAAAATTATATTAATCCCATTGAATCACATTTTACTTTCTAATTACAACCATATATGTCAGATTTTTTGAAAATAAAATCACAGAAGTGGTAATGATTCATTTAAATGAAAAATCAGTTTTTTTATCTACCACTTAGTGGTTTCACTATTCATCAAAAATTGATGCTTTTCAGAACAATGCCAAAATTTCAACCAAATATATAATTGATATTCAGATTTCAAAAATGTTTTCTATTGTACAAAATTCCAAACATATAAGTTTCATTAATTAATTTTATAACTAATTCATGCTGTCACAACAAATAGCATGTTTTTAAGAAACCATATATATCAAATGATCGACAATTGTTTATGTCGAATTTCAAAGTAAAATTAATTCTAATGAACACCATTGGATAAAATGGTAAAAATATATTATAATTATACTTTAAAACCACTCAATATTATAATTTATCACTATAAATAATTTTTATTTAAAAAGTTGTTTATAAGTATTTTTCACTATTCATAAAAAATAGGATGTTCTCAGAAAAATACCAAAAATTCAACTTAGGATAATTTTTATATTCCGAATCCAAAAATGAAATCCATTTTGAAATATAAAATACATATACTTTCAAAAATTCGGTATTACTATTCATAATGGCTATTTTGATTGGTCGCAGTGTGTTATAATCTCGAATATTCATACAATGCAAGCTATTGCATTATTGAAAGAGATGTGTATCGTGGGAGCTCGCGGTGTTACATTTTCTCCTCCTTCAATAAATTGCTTCCTCACAATTTGAAATGATTCTTTGAAAATAAAAGGTTGAAAATAGAAAATACCATTGTGAAAAACCCACATTAGAAATAAAGTTAATAAATATATAAAATTAAAAAAAAAAGAGAAGTAAAACGGTCACCCGAGATAGCCCATACTAGGATTATATGAAAATATCGATATGTAGGAAAAACAAACCATCATGGTCTGATGGATAGTAGTATAAAACAGTATTAGAAGAAAGTTAACCACATGAAAATCACAAACTTGTCATTGGTTAAACGGTCATTGAATCCCCAGTTGGAAAAGTTAACCGACAACGTTTTTGTTTTTAGTTACCTTTCATAATGTTGAGAAATTTATTTAAGATATTTAATAATAATGTAAGGAAATATACTTACTTGTCATGTAGTCTTTCATTCTTTAATAAATATTTACCACAAACCCATCTTTCACTCCAAATGGTAACAGAACTCAAAAAAATTTAATTTTCCCTAATTGTATAAGGTTCCAAATATTACCACATACCATTTATATTAGGAAAACTATTTTTTAATAACTAGGGACTTCCTATAGGCCAGTTGTAGGTAATAAAGGACTATCGCACTATGGTTGTGGGTTCGATTCCTGAAGCTTTTTCTGACGTGACAGGTTATCCCCCACCCCGCAGGTTGACCTTTTCCTAAAACTATAATATTATAATATTCCAAAAATAATCTTCAGAAATATTTTAACCATAAACAATAATATCCAAGGTTCAAATTAATCCATTCCAACCTTTAAAGTTATCCAAAATACCTCGGCCCTGACTTTCTCTAAAAGGTCTCTAAATTTCAAAATCAATTGTAACATCAGATTCCCCCAAAAAAGTAAATTTTCTCTTATTGTCACATACTAAAAATATGATTACAATCATCATATTAAAACCATAATGAAAACCAGAAGTACTGAAGTACAATCCTAATATATATCACATTATTCTTATAACCATAATATAATCCTTGAGTCCAAAAGCACCAACACATTAATTATTCCACTTCAACTGTAGTGACATCATAAGATTTTCCTTGATCCCTTGGCCTTTTATGAGGTATGTTTCCTTGACGCTTATGAAATTCATTTTCATAATTCCCCATTACCCTAAAATTGTAGCATTAAACATTGGTAGCCTCTTTCTTTCCCTTGCAATCACGAGCCTGGTGACCTTTTTCTCCACATTTATAACAAAATCTCATTCATTTTAGGCATGTACCGGGGTGATTCTTCCTACAATTATCGTATAATGGAAAATCCTTCTTTTCCTTTTTCCCTTTATCTATCTCTTGTTCCACCGTTCTTTTCTTTTCTTTCTTTACTTTGTTGTGATAAGACTTAGAAAATTCCTTTTCTGTCTTGATAGCACATGAGACAATATCTTCATACATTGAGAAAGATTGTGATATTAAAGCTCGATAGAGAAATGGTTTTAACCCATCAATGAAATGGTCAATCATACTTCTTGGGTTACGTATAAAATCTACAGCATGCCTCGCTATCCTTGTAATGTTAGCCTCATACATTTCGAAATTCTCATCCTCCTTTTGTCTCAGACTCAGAAATTTCATTTCCATATCTACTCGATGGTCATGAGGGAAGTATTTTTCTAAGAAAATCTCTTTGAACTCCCTCTATTCCATATTTGATACTTCATCATCTTCCTTTGTGTTTTGAATCAGTGGCCACCGTTGATCGGCATCTCCAGTGAGGCGGTAAACTTCCATGACAACAGTCTCCCTTTCGCTACTCCCCAAGGCGTGGAATATTTTCTATAAGGAGTTTACCCATTGCTCAGATACTAATGGATTTGTTCCCCCATTAAATGTTGGTGGTTGTTGCCTCATGAAGCAGTCTAACATTGATCCTCCACATTGCGGATCAGGGTACTCTATACGAGTAAGGTTATTATTCATAACCTGAGTGAGTTTCACCAGTATAGTGATTAGTTGATCAGCACCAGTTGTATCACCAGATCCACTATATTTATCTTGAGTCTGAGTGAAATCCCGAGATGGAGTGCGTGCATTGATACGGTTTCCATTTCATCCACTATGCTCCATTTCTAAATAATGGCATAAACTAGATCAGTTTATGAATCAAAATACATAATTCCCTACTTGTACAACACTTAACATAAATTGAATTGTTTATGGATATAATCCATAATCATAAAAATGTTTTCATTGATGAAGTATATACTCATAAACCCCTCATAATGGTTTGTAATGAATATGAGATTTATCCTAAGCATATCCCTCGGGAGTGTCATAACCAAGAGTGCAGCAAGTCCCGTTGTCATGCACCAGTTCATGTTCGAGCCTAGCTCAAATTGGTGTTTTCATGTTTTACCCCTACATATATCTGTGCCAGAGCCGCCTCTACCTGCTCGTATCCAGACAGGGATGTATTACTCGGAAAACTCACAAAATCTCTATAATAACAAAATTCTAGGAAGTTCTTCTATACAAATCCTCAATGTCTATCTTAGGGCTATGTGCTCTAATAAGAGTTTATCTAAATCTGGCTTCCAAGGTTATTACTAAAATACCTCTGATACCAACTGTAACGCCCCGAACCCAGCTACCCAGAGTCGGTGAATTATTGCGTAACATTGGCATGATCACAAAAGATCAAGTCTCGAAATACTGGTTAGTTTATTAGCCTTGGAAACACTAGATATATTCACAAATAGTACATTTCATCATAATGTGAAAAACTACAATAACATAGTCTCTATATTCCACTCCCATATCCCATTCAGACTATCCCTGTAGGTCAGTCATAAAATATTTCTTCACAGGCTGGGAAAAATAATACATAGAAAGGGGTGAGCACAGATGATCAATAAGGATGACAATATAGCGAAAGATTTCATAAATAAACATAAAAATTTAAGGCAATGTATAACTAGAAAAATACTTTTAAACATGAACTTTAGAATAATATGGAAAAAGTAAAATGAAATAATTCCATTTACTTATTCACATAGATATTCTACTGGTCAAATAATCACTTACAATATCAATAACCACATTCATAATGATGGAATGCATAATGCCAGACTATCATAACCACGTAGCCAAGGCCTCGTGCCAATACTACAAATAAGATTTTGTCAAGGCCTCGTGCCATGCCACTAGTTTGTGTCATGAGACCTGCCGATGCAATTTATTTTAGAATATAATTACATTTAAAATTTGTCAAATATACTCTAGTTTTTTTTTTGAAAACATTATGGATGCTTCTGAAAAGAAAATAACTAATTCTGAGACTGCTAGACTAATTACAGGCCATGATGGGTCCACACCCAAACCCTTCCTATCTACCACACTCGAGAGTCGGGTTTTTGAAAACATTTTCAAGCTTGCGTTAAATACGTACACATTTTCACTGGATTTTCATACATTTGAGAGAAATATCTCTCCCTCTTTTTTAAATCATTTAAAAAAAGTTACAGCTTGCAGAGGAAGAAGAAACTCAAATATTGGTAATTGTGGAGAAGGAGTCATTGTCGCCGCATACGTATGAAGAAAAACATTCCTTTTTGTCGTTTAGTAAAATACATCGTATAAAAATATTCCTTTTGAATAAATGTAAAAGTCAAAGGGGTTTGTACACCGTATAATGGAAATTTGTGAATAAAACAAAACATTCCTCAATGAAAGAAGATTGAGACGAAGTCCCTTACAAAGATCGTTTTTTAAATAAAATATATCTATTATGTTTATTATCTATAATTACACATAAATAAAGTAAAAATACAATATAGGACATAATAATATCATGACATAATATGAAAGTAGGAGATTAACACAAAGACTGGAAATTGGGTTAAGAAGTTCCCTTACCTCATGTCCGACTTGACTCGATCATTATTTAATATCCTGAATAATAAACTAGAGTTAATTTATACTTAAGAACTTTTTTCAAGTTGATTATTCCTTTTATATCACTTATTACAATGTTATGATCATTATGTAATTATTTATGTTAATAACAGTCGTTTTGTCGATCATTGGTACTTGAGTCAACAATAAACTTCTTATAATTACAAGCTATTTATGTGGTAGAATATCCATTATATTCAATATTATATTCATGATGTAGATATCATATATATAATATATATCCATTAGATACATGAATTTATAATATTATATAACATTTAGAGGTAAGAAATGAAATGCACTGTTCATGGAGACGGTAAGCCGTACTTACGCATGACCACTACTTTCATTTCTATTTCATATTTAATGGAATGAAATAATAATGATATAAAGGTATATTATAATTATAGTATAATATCATATATAATATCATTTAATCCATACGTTATACATCCCACATATGGCATTAACGATTCATATCACTTTGAGGGGCGGTAGTCCACACTTCCTCAAATGAAATTATTGCATTTGCACAACATGAAAAACATAAAGATATGTTTTAAATGTAAAATACAGAAGCATAGAGAGGAAATAAATATAATATATATCATAAATAAATATATTTCCATCATAATGGACACCATGAGAGGTGGTAGGATAAGATTGAACAATCATCATTTCGTGAGGCAGTAATTTTCCATCTAGGGAAACAGTATGTTCTTTAACCATTAAACGGAGGTGTGTGTAAGTTTAGCTCTAATAATTATCATAAAAATATCCTAGTATATTTAAGATACTGGTTTTGTTACAAAAGATATGAATAAAAATAGTTTAGGTGGTTGGAAAAGCAAAACAAAACAAAAGAACCCAAGTTAAGACATTACCTTTAAAATCGGGTAACTCTTTTTGATTTGAGCCAAAGGCTTCCTTGGGAATACATCTGCCCAAAGTGAGGCTGCTAGGATTAATATAGGGAATTTGGGAGAGTATTTGGGCAGAGTTCGGCTGATCCGAATGGCTTGAATGTCTGAATAAGGTGGTAGAGGTGGGGGCCTTTTATAAGAGGAGAGGAGGGGAACTCTTGGAAAGTCATGAAATGTTACATTATTATGAAATTTGTTTCCGATTTTAAAGGCCCCACAATGATATATTTATAGGATAAGGGGATAAGGGTTCAAAATATAATCATACAATAGGTTTTTCACAAGTTTAAGTCTTAGATTTTACATTATATTTTCATTTTATTTAAATCGTTAATTAATGAGGTAATCGCAGCATCATCATTGTGTCATAAAACAATTAATATATTTTATGTCTAAAAATTATTAAAAAAATTACCATGATGTTTTGAATCTTTTTATCTCTCCAATGAATATTTATATTAAAAAAGTTTACTAATATAACCCCATTTAATAATTGTTTTAGTAAAAGAACACATATTAGTGACAATTTTATTTTTACATTAAATAAAAAGTTATTAATGTCATTTTTTACCAAAGTGGATCCATGGGGTCCCCAAGTTGACCCATGGATTGTATTGTCCGGACATGACTCATCCAACAATGGTAGGACAAGTGTAAGGGTATTTTCATATTTTTATAATATCAATTTTACCTTAAATTTCACTAATTACCTTTAATCGCGATTAATTAAACTAAAAAGTTACTATTCACCAAAAAATTATTTTAATCCCATTGAACCACATTTTACGTCCTAATGACAACCATGTATTTCATATCTTTTAAAATCAAATCATATAAGTGGTAATGATTCATTTAAACGAAAAATCATTTTTTAACTACTACTTAGTGGTTTCATTATTCATCAATAATTGACGTTTTTCAGAACAATGCCAAAATTTCACCCTAAGCTATAATTGATATTCTAAATTCAAAAATGATGTCTATTTTAAAAAATTCCAAACATATAAGTTGCATTAATTAATTTATAATCAATTCCTGCTGTCACAACAAATAACATGTTTTTAAGAAACAATATATATTAAATGATTGACAATTGTTTGTCCAATTTCAAAGTTAAATTAATTATAATGAAAACCATTGTATAAAATGGTAATAATATATTATAATTATAATTTAAAACCACTCAATAGTATAATTTATCACTATAAATTATTTTTATTAGAAAATTTGTTTTTAAGTATTTTTCACTATTCATAAAAAATTGGATGTTCTCAGAAAAATACCAAAAATTCAACTTAGGATAATTTTGATATTCCGAATCCAAAAATGAAGTCCATTTTGAAATATAAAATATATATAATTTCAAAAAGTGGGTATTACTATTCATAATGTCTATTTTGATTGGTCGCAGTGTGTTAGAATCTCGAACTTGTGTACAATACAAGCTATTGCATTATTGAAAGAGAAGCGTATCGTGGAAGCTCAGGGTGTTACATTCTCCCCTCCTTCATTAAATTGTGTTCTCGCATTTTGAAAATTTTCTTTGAAAATAAAAGGTTGAAGATAGAAAATACCTTTGTGGAAAACCCACATCAGAAATAAAGTTAATAAAAATATAAAAAAAAAGAAAGAAAGAGATGTAAAAAGGACACCCGAGATAGACCATACTAAAATTCAATGAAAATATGGATATATTTGGAAAAAACCATCAAGGTCTGATGGAGAGTTGTAGAAAACAGGATTAGGGGAAAGTTAACCACAAGAAAATCACAAACTTGTGATTGGTTAAAAGGTCATTGAATCCCCAGTTGGAAAAGTTAACCGACAACGTTTTTGTATTTAGTTACGTTTCATAAAGTTGAGGAATTTATTCAAGAGATTTACTAAGAACGTAAGGAAATATACTTACTTTTCGTGTAGACTTTAATTCCTTAATAAATTTTTACCACAAACCCATCTTTCACTCCAAATAGTAGCAGAACTCAAAAATATTCTATTTATCCTAATTATATAAGGTTCCAAATATTACCACATACCATTTAGAGTATGAAAACTATTTTGTAATAACCAGGGACTTCCTGTAGGCCTGTGGTAAGTAATAAAGGCCTATCGCACTATGGTTGTGGGTTCGATTCCTGCAGCTTTGTCCGACGTGACGGGTTATCCCCCAACCTGCAGGCTGTCCTTTTCCTAAAACTATAGTATTATAATATTCCAAAAATAATCTTCAGAAATGTTTTAACCTTAAACCATACTATCCAAGGTTCAACTTAATCCATTCGAACCTTTATAGTTATCCAATATACCTCTGTCCATACTTTCTCTAAAAGGTCTCTAAATTCCAAAATCAATTGTAACATCAGATTCGCCAAACAAAGTAAACATTCTCTTATTGTCACATACTAAAAATATGATTACCTTCATCATATTAAAACCTTAATGAAAAAAAAGTATTGCAGTACAATCCTTTACATTATTCTTATAACCAGAATATAATCCATGAGTCAAAAAGCAACAATAAATTAATTATTCCACTTCAACTATAGTAACGGCATAAGATTGTTCTTGATCCCTTGGCCTTTTCTGAGGTAAGTCTCCCTAAGGATTAGGATATTCATTTACATAATGCCCCATTTCCCAACAATTATAGCATTCAACATTGATAGCCTCTTTCTTTCCCTTGCAATCATGAGCCTACTGACCTTTTTCTCCACATTTATAACAAACTTCCATTCCTTTTAGGCATGATCCGGGGTGATTCTTCCCACAATTATCGCATAATGGAAAATACTTCTTTCCCGTTTTCCCTTTATCTGTCTCTTGTTCCATCATTCTCTTCTTCTCTTACTTTACTTTGTTGTCATAAGACTTAGAGAATTTCTTTTCTTTCTTTATAGCACATGAAACAATATATTCATATATTGAGAAAGATTGTGATACTAAATCTTGACAGAGAAATGGCTATAACCCATCAATAAATGGTCAATCATACTTCTTGGGTTACTTATATAATCTCCAGTATTCCTCGATAACCATGTAAAGTTAGCCTCATACTTTGCGACATTCTCATCCTCCTTTTGTCTTAGACTCAGAAATTTCTTTTACATATCTGCTTGATGGTCACGCGGGAATTATTTTTCTAAGAATATATATTTGAACACCCTCCATTCCATATTTGATACTTCATCATCTTCATTTTTGTTTTGAATCAGCGACCACCATTGATCAGCATCTCCAGTGAGGCGGTAAACTGCCATGAAAACTTTCTCCCTTTCGTTACTCCCCAAGGCATGAAATATTTTCACTAAGGAGTTTATCCATTGCTCGGCTTCTAATGTATTCGTACCCCCATTAAATGATGGTGCTTGTTGCCTCATGAAGCGGTCCAACATTGATCCTCCACGTTGCAGATCAGGGTGCTCCATACGAGTAAGCTTATTACACATAACTTGAGTGAATTTCCCCAGTATGGTGATAAGTTGGTCAACACCAGTTGTATCACTAGATCCGCTATAAAACACTTAACATAAATTGAACATTTTATGGATATAATCCATATTATAAAAATTATTTATTTGAGGAATAATATACTCATAAACCCTTCATAACGGTTTTTAAAGAAAATGAGATTTATCCTAAGCATATCCCCCGGGAGTGTCGTTACCAAGAGTGCAGTAATGCCCGTTGTCATGCACCAGTTCCAGTTCGAGTCCAGCTCAAAGTGGTGTTTTCAGGTTTTACCCCTAGGTACATCTGTTCTAGAGCCACCTCTACCTACTTGTATCCAGTCTGGGATGTATTGCTCAGAAAACTCAAAAATCTCTATAATACCAAAATTCTAGGAAGTTCTTCTATACTAATCCTCATATTCTATCTTAAGGCTATGTGATCTAATAAGAGTTTATCTAAATATAGCTTCCACGGTTAGTACTAAACTGCCTCTGATACCAATTGTAATTCCCCGACCCCAGTTACCCAGATTTGGTGCATTATTGCATGACATTGGCATGATCACAAAAGATCAATTCTCGAAAGACCGATTAGTTTAGTAGCCTTGGAAACACTAGATACATTCATAAATGGTACATTACATCATAAAGTGAAAAACTACAATAACATTGTCTCCATAGTCCACTCGCATATCCCCTTCATACTATCCCTGTAGGTCAGTCAAAAAATATTTCTTCACATCCTGGGAAAAATAAAACATAGAAAGGGGTGAGATCAGATGCTCAGTAAGGATAACAATATAGCGGAAGCTTTCATAAATAAACATAAACATTTAAGGAAATGTATAAGTAAAAAAACCTTTAAAACTTGAACGTTAGCATAATATGGCAACAGTAAAATGAAATAATTCCATTTACTTATTCATATGGATATTCTACTGGTCGAATAATCACATGCAATATCAATAACCACTTTCATAATGATGGAATTCATAATGCCAGACTATCATAACCACATAGCCAAGGACTCGTGCCAAGACTACAAATAATATTTTTCCAAGGCCTCGTGCGAAGACACTAGTTTGTCTCATGAGACCTGCCGATGCAATTTTTTTATAAAATAATTATGTTTAAAATTGGTCAAATATACTTCAGTGTTTTTCTGAAAACATTATGCAACCTTCTGAAAACAAAATAACAAATTATGAGACTGCTCGACTAATTACAGACCATGATGGGTCCACGCCCAATCCCTTGCTGTCTACCACACTTGAGAGTCAGGTTTTCTAAAAAAAATTTAATCTTGCGTTAAATACGTATACATTTTCACTGTATTTTCATACATTTGAGAGAAATCTCTCTCTCATTTTTTAAATCATTTAAAAAAATTATGGCTTGCAGAGGAAGCCGAAACTCAAATAATGTCATTTCGTCGAAGAAGTCATTGTCGTTGAATACGTATGACAAAAAAACATTCCTTTTTGTCATATAGTAAAATGATTTGTATAAAATTATTTATTTTTAATAAAAGTCAAATTCAAAGGGGTTTTTACACTGTATAATGGAAAGTTGTGTATAAAACAAAATATGCCTCAATGAAAGGAGACTGAGACGAAGTCCCTTACAAAGATGATTTTTTAAATAAAATACATCTATTATGTGTATTCACTATAAGTAAAATAATGAATGTAAAAATACATGATAGGACATAATAATATCATGACATAATTTGAAAGTAGGATATTAACCCAAAGAATGGAAATTGGGTTATGAAGATCCCTTACCTCATGTCTGACATGACTCAATCGTTCTTTAATCTAATGAATAATAAACTAGAGATAATTTATACTTGAATAAAAAACTTTTTCAAGTTCATTATTCCTTTTATATAACTTATTACCATGTTATTAACATTATGTAATTATTTATGTTAATAACGGTCTTTTTGTCGAACTTTGGTACTTGAGTCAACAATAAACTTCTTATAGTTACAAGTAATTTATGTGGTAGAATATCCATTATATTAAATAATATATTCATGATGTATATATCATATATATCCATTATATACATGAATTTATAATATTATATATCATTTAGAGGTACGAAATGAAATGCGCCGTTCATGGAGACAGTAAGCCGTACGTACGCATGAATGCTACTTTCATTTGTATTTAATATTTAATTGAATGAAACCATAAATATATAAAGTTATTTTATAATTCTAGTGTAATATCATATATAATATCATTTACGCCATCCTTTATACATCCCACATATGGCATTAACGATTCGAATCACTTTGAGGGGGCGGTAGTCCAGACTTCCTCAAATGAAATTATCACATTTGCACAACATGAAAAGCATAAATATATGTTTTAAATGTAAAATACAAATGCATATAAAGGAAATAAATATAATATATATCATAAATAAATATAGTTTCATCATAATGGCCACCATGAGATGTGGTAGGAGAAGATAGAAGAATCATCGTTTCGTGAGGCTGTAATTCGCCATCCACGGAAACAATATGTTCTTTAACCATTAGACGGAGGTGTGTGTAAGTGTAGCTCGAATACATATCATAACAAAATCCTAATATAATGAAGATACTGGTGTTGTTATAAAATATAGGAATAAAAATAGGTTAGGGGGTTGGAGAATCAAAATAAAACAAAAGAGCCGATGTGAAGACATTACCTTTAAAATCGGGTAACTCTTTTTGATTTGAGCCAAAGGCTTCCATGGAAACACTTCTGCCCAAATTGAGGCTTATAAGAGTAATATAGGGAAGTTGGGAGAGTATTTTGGCAGAGTTGGGCCTAGCCAAATGACTTTAAGGTGTAAATAAGGTGGTAGAGGTGAGGGCCTTTTATAAGAGGAGAGGAGGGGAGCTCTTGGAATGTCATGAAATGTTACATTATTATGAAAATATTTTCGGATTTTAAAGGTCTAAAAATGATATATTTCTAGTATAAGGTGATAAGGGTTCGCAATCAAATCATTCAATAGGTTTTTGACAAGTGTAAGTCATAGATTTTACATTATCTTTTCATTTTATTTAAATCATTAATTAATGAGGTAATCGATGCATCATCATTTTGTCGTAAAAAAATTAATTTATTTAATGTCTATAAATTATTAAAAAATTACCATGATGTAGGAAATATTTTTATATTTCCAATGAATATTTATAGTGAAAATGTTATCTTACATAACCCCATGTAATAATTGTTTTAGTAAAACAACACATGTTTGTGACAATTTTATTTTTACTTTAAATAAAATGTTATTAATGTCATTTTATTACCCAAGTGGCTCCATGGGGTCCCCAAGTTTACCCATTGATTTTCTTGGTCGGTCATGACTCATCCAATAAGGTTATAACAAGTGTATGGGTATTTTCATATTTTTATAATATCATTTTTACCTTAAATCTCACTAATTACCTTTAATTGCGATTAATTAAACTTAAAAGTTACTATTTACAAAATAATTATTTTAATCCCATTGAACCACATTTTACTTCCTAATGAAAACCATATATTTCGGATTTTTAAAATTCAAATCACAGAAGTGGTAATGTTTCATTTAAACGAAAAATCAGTTTTTTTAACTACCACTTAGCTGTTTAACTGTTCATCAAAAATTGATGTTTTTCAGAACAATGCCAAAATTTTACCCCAAGAAATAATTGATATTCCGAATTCAAAAATAATTTCCATTTTAAAAAATTCCATACATATAGGTTGAATTAATTAAATTTATAATTAATTCCCACCGTTACAACAAATAGCGTGTTTTTAAGAAACAATATATATCAAAAGATTGACAATTGTTTATTTCCAATTTCAAAGTGAAATTAATTCTAATGAAATCCATTTGATAAAGTGGTAAAAATAAATTATAATTATAATTTAAAACCACTAAATAGTATAATTTATCAATATAAATTATTATGATTAAAAAAGTTATTTTTAAGTATTTTTCACTATTCATTAAAAATTGAAGTTCTCAGAAAAATACCAAAAATTAAACTTAGGATAATTTCGATATTTTGAATCCAAAAATGAAGTCCATTTTGAAATATAAAATATATATAATTTCATAAAGTGGGTATTACTATTCATAATGGCTATTTTGATTGGACGCGGTGTGTTAGAATCTTGAACTTGCGTACAATGCAAACTATTGCATTATTGAAAGAGAAGTGTATCGTGGAAGCTCGGGTTGTTACAAATTATTATATGTTTGAGAAATTTGAAAGAGTAACATGGAAATCTTAATCATTCCAAATCAGACAACCTGTCAAAATTTTTATTGATTCCATTTTTAGTATTTTATTTTCAGGAATCAAATCCACCTTGGATTCTAGTCTTACAAAAATGGTAATGTTCCTAAAATTATTTGTAAATAATGAGTTATATAATCATCAAATTGATCATTAATTATATTCATCAAATATTATACATCAATATCAATGATTGTTTGATGATTTATTCCTATTTTTATTATTTTTATTTTTCCTTTATAATATTTCTTTGAAACTGATTTCTCATTTTTTTTCTCCAACATCCTTTCTGTCAAAAATTTAAATTATATCGTCATCGTAATTAAAATCATTATGAACAAATAAATTTGAGTTTTTATCCTTCTCTCATTTATCACATGAATGGTTGGCCTATTATTCTAATGTTTTTTCATTTTCAATACATTAATATTTTTTATTTTGAGTTTATTATGGTAGATTCAAAGATGAATCCTCTCTATATTTTAATTAAAAATTATCAGAATGAGAATATATATCATTCTCTTTTTAATCGTCATTTTTTTCATTTTCATCATCTTCTTTATTTTCATTATTAGCATCAATAACTTCTTAATCGATATTCTATTATTCATATCCATATTCTTCTTGAAAACCTTATCATTTTTTTTCTAACATGTCAAATATTGCATAATTTTCTTCCATTGAGTTGGGAATTTCCTTGTGAGGATGGTCTCATGATCCGTTCAATAATTTTGAGATGATCCAAATATAATGTAGTTTTCATTGATTTAAAATGACATAATATTTTCTTACTTCATTAATAAAAAGGGTAGGACCTGAAACTCTATTAATAATTGTTTTGTACAAAAATATTGTTAGTCAATCCTACTAGGTACTAGGGTATTATTTAAGTTTATATAAATAATTGGTAAGTTTATAAAAATATTTATGATGTTTTTTATTCTAAAAAATTGGTTATTCAATATAAACATCACCCTGAACATATGTCTTATGAAAAGAACACATCACATCCATTTGAAATATATTAAAATTAAATATTGTTGTAATGGATAGTTAAATATGAATAACATCATGAACAGATACTAGTGCATTGGTTTCAACATATTCTATTCCTCATAGTTGTATATAACTGTAAACAACAAGTCATTCATTGTTTCTATCAATAATTTCTTTTTTATCACATTTGTTTCAAAGAATAAATTATAAACCAATTTTAGAAAATTTGTTTCACAGTTCAAGATGATTCAATATATTTTTCTTCCAAAATTATATTATCTCATACTTCATAGATATTATCCAATCAGTAACACTTAAATCCTATTCAATATTCATATATTCAAGTTGGGAATGGAATGAAATATGTTTTTTAATTACCTAAGAATCTTCTAGTACTAAAAGGTTGATCAACATCATAGATGATCCTATCAGTAAGATGAATCATAATAATCAATTTATTTCCTGAATTTTGAGTCATTTTTCCATAAAAAATATATATAATAATCCTAAATAAATAAATTAGAAACAATATCTATGGTGTTTTTTTATAAGAAGAATTATCTAAAAGAGTATTATAATATTCTTTTGAAATAACATCTATGGGTGTTAGTTGAGGATGTTTCAAAACAAAAGGGACATTTTCATAAAAATTATCATGTTTTGGTTCCACCATAGTGTAATAAGATTTTATTAAAATCTAAATGAGCCTTAAATGATTTATAATAATATTAAAATATAACTTCTTCAGATTGGGTGACATCTAGTGTAATTTTTCATTCTTATTGAAGATGATGAATTTTCATAAAAAACTAAGAATGAATAAAACTTTTGGTTTTCGACTAGTCCAAAACCCATAAGGGGTTTTATTGTTAAATTATCTTATCAAATATCAAATTATTTTATAGTAGGTAGTTCTAACCACCTCATCTAAAAAATAGAAATTGTGTATTCACTCAACATGGTATATCTTCTTTCATAAAGAATTATATTTTTCGTTTCTCAAAAACACCCCCTTGATGAGTTGTTCTAGGAGCTGGATGTTATATTTTATATCTATCTTACTACAAAAATTTTCAAAATAATAATTTTCCAATAATAAACCATGATCACTATAATTAGTTATCAATTGAAAATTATACAAAAATAATTTGTCTACAAAAGTAATGAAATAAAAAAATATTCAGATTTTTTCATCAGAAAATAAACCCATGTGTATGTAGTGTAATAATCTACCAAGACATATACATAGTTTTTTAACCCCCGTACTCCAATTTTATGTCGATCCAAATATTGCAATGTGAACTAAATATAAAGAATCATTACTTTATACATTACTAATTGGTTTAATGATTGGATTATATTGTGTACCATATTGACAAGGGTCTCCGACTTTTGATGAATCAAACCTAAATTTCAGTGGATCTTTAACTAGTATTCATTTATTTAACATACATGTGTTTTTAAGGATACTTTATCCTTTCTATTTATGCTGTAACAAATACTGGTCTTCCATTATACTAAGTCATGGTATATATTTTATCATATGAACATCAATGTTATGTGTATATATATTATCATCCCGATTAGTAGAGAGAATATATTAATCTTTGGAATAGTGTATAAATATTAATCTATTTTAGAATCTAAAGTAACTATCATCACATAATTTAAATATGCTTATAATGTTTTAATTAAGGAATTTTGGAAAATAAGAATAAAAATTAATTTAATATTTTATAATAATAATACTGTTTCCAATAACAATTATTGTTCCTAGATTATTATCTAAAAATGTAACTATAAAACATTTTATCATTAAACTATTTTTGAAAAAATAATCATTTCATGTACAATTCTTGGAATAGCTACTATCAATATACCATGTATTCTTGTGTTTTTTATTCTACATTATCAAAAATGAAAAAATATTATTATTTATGATCCCAAACATTATTGGACCAATTGTATTATAAATATTTTTTGGAATTCTAAATTTTATAATTTTGTGAGAAAGGGATGAACTTTTTAGACCAAAATAATTGTTACAAAATAAGGAGGTTTTATTAGTAAAACCCATTATCAAAATCGTACAATGTGTGTTGATTTGTATACAAAATATATAAACATTTTCATTAATATTATGATTTTTCGATAACAGTTTATTCAGATAATAACTTTTATTATTTTTTTAGTAACAAAAATATTATTAACAGAAGTATTATCTTAATAATTATGTTTAGTTTCTAAATTTTTATTCTAAAAAATTAATTTTTCAAAATCACTATAAATATTTGTTCTCTATATTAAATTTTTCCAAAAATCAAGAAATAGTTTATTTTCAAAAGATTTTTGATCATTATTTTTAATGAGACCTGATATCCCTTTCCTGAAAACACATATCGTAGAATTTTCATTATCATGATTTCTTAACAATTAAATTTTAAATTGTATGATGTTTATAAAAATGAAATACCCCATCAAACTTGGGTAAGGTATTATATCCAAAATTTTATATTTATTTATCATCTAGTGATTTAGTTTTTTTCTTATTATGGGAATCAAGATAATTTTAAATTAAAGATAAGATTTTATTGTTGTTCGTAGTGCATAGCTTAACAAATAAAGAATGATATTTATAATTTTTTCTAGAAAGTATACATATGTTTCTATATATATAACTTTCATCATTTGATGTTTTTTATGAGTAATCTCTTCTACATTCAGTAAATTATCTAAAGAATTTGTAACATTCAATACCTTATATTGACAATAAATTTCATATTTTTTATTAGAAATAATTTTTTATTTATTTATTTATTTTTATCATAAGACAATATGGTCTGATATGTTAATATTTTTTTCACTCATAACAAATAACTTAATCTTTCTTATTATTTATATATATGTTTCCTTTACTATACCAATGATGAAAATATTTCATACAAAATATATTTTTCTTCCTTCAAGAAATATTAGCAAGTTCAATTTCACACAATTCAAAATTTCTAGAATGAGATTGAAAATAATTATTAATTCTTTAATATCTATCAACTCTTTTAGGATTTTTTTCATTTAGTAGGCAATGTAGTTGGAGAAAAATCAAGTCCACCACTCATTTTCATTTAATTATCATCATGTCTTTTAAATCTACATTAATACTGCATCATTGTTAGTACAAGTTCTTCCTTGATAGTATTAAAAACATTATAGGATTCATCAACAAAATTACATTTAGAATCCCTTTCATTTAGAATTACATATATGGTTTTCTAAATAATAATTTTATCATCTAGTATATTATTACCACTAACTTGTAGACTATTTATAATCATCATGAATCTATGATTCATCTTGTAAATTGATTAACCTTTTATGAAATCAATATATTGATTATTGAATCTTAACATTGATCTCCTAATTTCAAGAAAATTAGATATACAAACAATTTTAAGGTATATATTCTTCCCCAATATTGATAGGATATTCACAAAATGATATTTTACTATATATTATTTTGAACATTTATCACATAAGATTTTTTATTACTATAAATTATGAAGATAATCTTGAATATCATGAATATTAATGGTAATGGTATCGTTATCATGGATATTATAATTTCAATTGAGCATTATAAAATTATCCACTATTGTGATAATGACACACGCCTGTCGTATGGTGTGGAAAAACAATTATTTCCTAAGTTAAAATGTAGTAATGTGGTTGACATAGGATGTCTCCTGAAGAGGAGTGCACACAAAACAGGTTGTCACATTAAAAAAGGGGCAAAAATGATGGGAAAGGAAATTTGAAATTCAAATGAATGAAAAACTATGAAATTAAAATGGTGATTAGGTTGGGTCGGTTTCTTAATTATAATTCTATCCTTTTTCAATTTAATTCAAACCTCTTCTTCTTAGTTGATTAAAGTGAGTTTCCACAATCATTTCCTCTCACTTCCTTGGTGAAATTATTATTGTGAAAGAAAACCTTACCAAGATCTTGGTTTGGTCAACTCACCTTCCATGTGAAAATTAGTTTTATTGAATATACTTAATTTAAATGGGCAATACCCGATCGGGTTTTGTTTATCCCAAATAATCAAGAACATTCACTACACCTTTTACACGTACTGACAATCGTCGAGTACTTCACCACTAATTCCTGGTATATGCCATCGTATATAAATGAGAAATTTGTGGGGGGAGATATTGATTATTTTACCAAGGAAAAAATAAATAATGGAATTAATATTCAAGAATGATCGAACATGATAATAAAATCTTCTATAAGAAATTGAAAACAACTTTGAAGAAGAATGATATTTATTCAACTGCATCCAGGAACTCAAGCATTAAAATGTAGAAAACCAACCCTTCCCCAATCACTCGAAAATTTTACCCCACCATGGTAAGGGTAATTGAGTTGAATGGGGAAGAAGAAGGAATTAAAAAACTATGAAAAAGAAAATAAATAAAATAGAAAGATGAAGATTTCTCATTCCTGGTGTCCGAGAAGGAATGGGGTGGAGAATGTGATGTTTTGAGAGGGTGGAGCTCTCCTCCTTTTATAACCAGAATGTTTCCCCCTAATGTTGAGACGTTTTATCCCCATTAAATGAAATATTCACGCATTGAGACCTTATTTAATGTTGTTCATAATTCCCTTTTCTGTGTCCCCTAAAAATCGTAGCAGATTTGGACATGTATTCCGAGAGTTATGGCCATTTTACAATGAGCAGTTATTCTGTCCAGTCAGACTCTCCAAAACGAAATCTTCCAGATTAGGATTAATTAATGACCCCATAAATGGTCACTTAACTCAGAGATTCCTTCATAAAAGATTCTCAAAAACACCTTTTGCGTCCACCTACCGAATTTCACAAGCTTTGGGCCCACAGTGCATGAGTTATAGATCCCACATCAAAACTACGCAGAACTGAAAACCGTTTTCTTGAGCCAACTTGTGAGCTTCTTTTGAGCTTCCATATGGCCGATACAGATTTTAGTCCAAAAATTTTAAATGAAACCCTAGATGTGTAGAATCGGGAAAAGTAAGAAATTTTCAATTTTGATCAGTGTAGATAATGTTATAGCCAAACTAACGAAATAATTTAGAACTGTTAAAAATCCAAAATGGCCAATTTTTACTATTCAGCTCAAAATAACACCATTATCATAAAAATGAAATAATTCATCTTAGAGGAACAATTTTGTGCGTTTAAAACACTGATATCCAATATAAATTAATTTAAAATATTTTCTCTATCAGCTAACAACAACTCACTTCATTCTATCAATCCAATATTTATTATCTGCATCATCAACAATTGGTGGACTATTGGGATTCATATTATCTATTGATCCCATATTCAGGCCATCTATTTAAATAGGGTATATATATTTTCCAAAAACATGTTAATGTTGTAATGTTTTATAAATAAGGTATATAATAAAATAGAAACAAATAGGAAATAATAAAGATATAAAAACATAGAAATTATTTGAGTAGTTGAATTCTTCCATAATACCATTTGTGGGAATCCATAAGAGTTATATATATATATATGATCGAAACAATGTATTCTAGATGGATATATTACAATTGGTTGTGGTGGGGTGAATTACAAGGTTAAGAATTCTTTTTTAAACATAAAAAATACTTTAAAAAGTTAAAAAAAACAAACCAAAAATTTCCTATATAACAATCAAATTCAAACGTCGACCTCAGTCATATTATCGAAGTATCATATTCATAGATGATACGATTAAATCAGAGTAAATAAATCATAATCACGTAATATTTGATATATCAAAGTAAAAGAAATCAAATATTGAGGATTTAATATATCCAAGGTCGAGAAAATGTGATAGCCTAAAATTTTATTGTATCTCTCTTAATAAATAATTTCAATTTACATGATAGCTTTCATCACACAGAACACCGTGATTAATCATATTATTAAATAATATTATTTACTATGATATTTTTCACCTATAAATTGGAATGGAGGAAATTAATGATATAACGAAATTATGAAAATATTGTTTAAACATGTTTATGAAACTAATTTATTAGTTACTATTAATTTTAAATTTTATGAATACTTATTGAAATAATAAGTTTTTAATAATCAACCATTTTTATGCCTAAAAATGTAAATTATATTAATAAAAAATATTAATAAGTATTACTAAAATATAATAATTTAATATTTATATTATATAGTAAAAAAATGTTTTAAAAATCTACCAATATGGTTTATAGCTTTAAGATAAGAATAAATCCAATTTTAATCTTAAAAAACTATATTTATTTTAAACAAAATTTTGTCGCCTTTTAATGTAGAATCTATTTTTAATCTAAATTTTGTAAATTTTATAAATTTTGGTTGATTAAATAAAATTCATTTTGAATGTACATATATAAAAATCATCCTAGTGTGAATTCATTGTACTTTTATGGAAATGTTTAATTTTTTAGGACAACTAAAAAATACACCATTTTAATTTAAATTTGACATTTCATATATATAATTTATAACATTAAATTGTATTTAAAATTGGGTTTAATGTATTATTTTATCAATTATACAATAATAATTCCAATTTTTTTTATTTTAAATGATTTCAGATTATAATTGAATATAAAGACATTTCAAACAATTTGAAAATTTTCAGTTTAAAAAATTGTTTTTTCATTGTGTTTTTGAGATTAATTTTAAATATAACTCTATCAAATATGTATATTTTATTTTGTAAAATGGATTCTGTGATTTTAATAAAAAATTAATTTTAATTTTTTTTATATATGTATATAATACTATACTATGCTAAAAAATCATTTGTCACAATATAAATAAAATATTGAAAAAGGATTATACTAAAATGTAAAGGATTAAAATATATAAATATAATAGAATTAAATGTGTTGTTAAATTTTTTAAAGTAAAAAATAGTACTTAAAACATAATTTATGTAAAAAAATTATAGAATTTATTTCCACCTCAAAGTGGTTGTCTTCAAATATAAAATAATATTATTTAATCTCGTGAACCCTCATATCTTCAAGTGTAAATACCACCCCTCAACATCCCATTTTGGATCAAAATAAATTAATATACTCAAATATTTAAAAAACCTCTCTATTTATGTATCCCCACTTCTATATGCAAATGGAATCACCATAACACCAAATCTACGGTTCTCAAGGGGTCCTCCACAATGGTGATATTCAAGAGTTAATGTTTTCAAAACACCTCCCTTATTTTCATTTATTTTTCTACATTCTACTCATATACTTCATCCATCGGGGAAAAATAATTATTGTATAATTTATATAATGGAATTTTATGTTTCTAATGTATTTTAATATATCCACTCTTTCATTACATCCTCTTATTCAATGAAACAATCCTATTTTCCATGTTTTTTCGATTAATAATCTCCAGGAATAATTTTATGGGATATGATTTTATAGAATTTTTCTTAATAAATAAATTCAATTTCATTGATATCTTATGTCACACAGTACACTGAGAATAATAATATTATTATTTATTGTGATAGTTATCACCTATATAATGGAATGGATGAAATTAATGAGATAATAAAAATTTGGAAATATTTTTTAAACATGTTTATAAAAATAATTCATTAGTTACTAATAAATTTTAAAAATAATGAAAAGTAATTGAACAAAAAAAAAGTGTTTAAAAAAATAATTACGAACACTACTAAAATGTATATTAACAAAAAAATATTAATAACCATTAGTGAATGAAAATAAAAAAATTATATAGTGAACAAAATATTTTAAAATTCTTCCAATATGTATTATAGATTATAGATAATAATAGATCCAATTTTAAGAAAAAACCGTAATTTTTTAAAATAAAAATTTATCTACTTTTAATGTAGAAATTATTTTAAATTAAATATTAAATTATTAAATTAATTTATTTCATAAAAAAATTAATTTTAAACTAAATATATAAATATAATTCTACTGTCAATTATTTGTATTTTTTCAATAAGTTTCTTTTTTTATGAACAGTGAAAAACATCATTTTAATTTAAAATTGATATTCCATATAAATAATTTATATTGTAATATTATATTTATAATTGGGTTAAAAGTATAATTTTATCAATTATACTATAATAAATCCACAATTTTCATTGTAAATCATTTCCATTTGAATTGAATATAAAAACAGTTTAAACTTTTTATCTTTTTCTATTTAAAAAATTGTTTTCTCTTTGTGCTTGTGAGATTAATTTTGAATATAAATCATTCAAATAAGTGAATTTATTAATGTAAAATGGATATCATGATCATAATAGAGATTTAAAATCCAATAACAATACAACATTAAATGGGTTGGTGAATTATTCAAAGTCCAAAACAGTAATTAAAAAACAATATATATATAAACCTTATGGAAATTAATTCCACCTAAATAGGATGGTTTCAAACATAAAAATATCTTATTTTATCCATTGAACCCTCATATCCTCAAGTGTAAACACCACGCCTCAACACCCCATTTTGAGATTAAAATCAGTTAATATACTAAAATATTAAAAAACCCCTATCTACTTATGTATCCCCACGTCCATGTTCTTATGTGATCACCAAAAAAAAATTCCTTTTTTCTTAAGGGGTCCTACATGGAGGTCATATTCAAGAGGTAATTTTCCAAAAACACCTCCCTTATTTTCAATTTTTTTCTAGATTCTTCTCAAGTACATCATTCATCACGGAAAAATAAATATATAATAATTTATATAAGGTAAATTCATGATGTTAATGTAATATATCATATCCACCCCTTCATTACAGCCTCTTATTTAATGAAACAAAACAATATTTTTTGTTATTGTAGTTAATCACCTCCTTGAATAATGTTTTTTTCTTTATTTTCCATTTCCTTATTCATGGATGCGATTAACAATATTTTTTAGGTTAAATAATAATTTTATATGTATATATTTATATATAATATATTATAGAACCAATATATAGGATTATTTATAAAGAAAACAAAATGAATTTTTGATATTTGAAAAAAAATCACCCAAAAAACTGAACCTTTATCAATAAAATTATATCAATTGAATCATACTCATGTTAAAAACAATGATATGTGCAAAAAATTATACTCAATTAATTTAATTAATTTCATTTAATTCCCTAACATAGATGTATTTCATTATTACAAAAACATACATATTTATTCTAAAGGGAACAGATCATGAATCCATGAAATGAATGCACCTAAAACCACCAATATAAGGAAATATTTTTAATTAATGGGTCATAAGATGTTAAAAATAATAACATATAGTTCTATAAATATTAATATAGTTGTTAATTGGGTTAATAATAATATTTAAACTATTATAAAATAGTTTAAAAACACTACAATAAATGGAATCATGAGGTAAGGGTTTTCTCATCTCAATATTACTTCTATGAGATATATGGCTTATGCAAAAAATGTTTATTACGTGTGGTGTGTATACTTCCATTAGATTTACCATATCATTCATATTATTATCTTTATTTTATTACATATTTCATTTTATAATTATTAATGTTATTAGTAATATGATTTGACTGATTAGAAAGGGATAATCGAATTCATAACCAAATTTCAATTCTTATGGGTAATCATATACTTCATTAAAAATTCCATATTATGATTATTATGAAATTATTTTTTGAATAACTAATGTTCTATTTAACATTGATTATGTGGATTTACACCATATACATAAATTTTATTAATTTTTTAATTATTAAATCACTTATATAATATTTATAAGTGATTTTATTTTTAAAATTACATTTTTTATGCTTCCCCTTTAAAATATATTTTCCTTCCATGCCCGGGTTTTGTAATGTTGTTTATGATGATGTTTTTAAGATTATACTATGATTTTGATATTTCTTTTTGATGATTGGATTTATAAATAATATTTTGAAATGTACATTTATTCATTTCAAAAATAATAATCTTTAAGGATTTCGTGAATAAAATTAGGAAGCAATATTTTTTAACTTATATAGCATGAGTGTAATTTTATTCCATCATTCCACCATAAAATTTTGAATCTTTCATTGAAATTTTACTATTATAAGTATTAAATAATTTAATTATTTATTAAATTAAGGTTTTTTTAGAGTATAAATTTTTTATTAATGTAAATATGGTATTTTATCGATGAAATATTTCAAAAATATCTTTAAATTATTTTCATCTTAGTAGACATCCTTTGATGAATTTATTTTTGAGGATAAACTATAATGACACAATTTGTAATGTTCCTTGGGATGATATATGATTGGATTTACTAAGGATGTATTGATATATCATACTGGGGGATTTCAATATCTGTTATATTGGTATAGGATCGAAAAAACGTATTCTAGATGGATTTATTACAAGATGGGGTAAATTGTATGTTAAAAATAACATTAAAAACATTATTGAAATGAATTAAACTAAAAACCCCACAACCTATTACAAAAGTATCAAATTTGATCATTTCCCTCAGCCTGATTATCAAACTATCATAATCACAAATGATAAGATTTTAAAGGTAAAAAATAATCATAATGACAAAAAATTACATAAATTAATGTAATAAAATTAAATTAATAAAAGATCTAGCTAAGGGATTAATGTTTTTTGTATTTTATCATTATGTTAAGAAAGATACAAATGATAACAAAAGAATACAGTATTTATAAGAAACAAGTATTACAATAACAATAATATAATAATTAATTATAGATATTTTATATAATATATCATTTTTTAACCTTAAGTGTAAGGTAAACAAAAACCATGGTTAAAGAATCTCGTGCTTCATACATACATGAAATTTTGACTTTCATCAGCATGGAAATCCCTTGATATGAAAATAAAATTCATTGTCTTTATATCCATAGAATCAATAAATATAGTCGTTTGTCTTTATACCACAACTCACACAATCAATCGATCAGAAAATCAGAATATTTGTCTTTATATCCCCAACGTCCATGCATCATAACCATAGATCAGAATAATGACTACAATGCAAATAAATATTATGGGTAAATTCTGAAAACGGTTCCCTTATGAATAGACCACTCATAAACAATTTCAATAATTTTAGAACAAGTTGGTCACACTTTTTATGCATTAGAGCTCTTACACAATGAGAAAAATTCAAAATTAAATTGATTATCTCCAAAATGTTAGAAATTCATAGTATTTATAGTGAATATTCCTAAATGTTATATTTTCTTCAATGGTCATACTTTATTCGAATTTACCATATTATTTTAGAATCCTAGAACTTTATAGGCCCCTTATTAATAGAATGTCTAAAATTATATTTTTTGACATCATTATAGTGGGAAATGTATTCAAATATGAGTTAAATAAGTAATAATTTTTCGAAAAATAAAACTATAACAATATAATATAATTACCTATGTATTTCATTATGATAATCCTTATGAGTATGAATATGAAGTATATTAGATATAGTAACAATAAGATGTTCAAGAAAATTCCCATATGAATGTCAAGGAAAAAAGTCTATTGTCAACATTGATAAAGATGTTTCCATTGTTAATCAGATCTAGTGTAATTATAAAAATCATAATTAATGCTTATATGTTTATATTTATAATACATTAAAACTTATTTTATGTATGTTAAAGAAAAAAAGGTTCCAACAAAAACATATTAAAATAATTTTTACATAAAAATTCAGCCTCATGTTGTTATGAATTTGTTTTATTTTCAAATCAAAAGTAATAGAAAAATTGTTTGTATAAATTTTTACATTACAATATCCCAATTTTAGAATGAACTAACCCATAAAATAGATGAAAATATTGCATTCATAACATAAAATCCATTTAGTTTTAGGTTCTCAGAATTCATATTGTTGAAATAGTTTTTGACTCCTTTGAAGTTTATAACTCATCTGAAATTGATGTTGAATATGTTTGAATTACACCTATGATAAAAACAACCCCAAAATATAATATTCAATTCCTTAATATGATATATTATTCCTTACATAATTTCTCCCCCTTTGATTAATAATCTCTAAGATAATAATACTTCTCCCACATTCTCTAAAATTCTTCCCCTTTTTATTTAGAAAATGGATTTAGGAATATAATTTTTTTTTCATGTAAAGGGTTTCAAAAATATGTGTTCAATTAAATATAATTAATTAACTAATCTTCCAAAAAAATTAATTGAAATTCAAGAAATTGAAATTGGAAATCATTCTAAAATATTAGACTTGGATGAAGGGGTGATTCATTGATAAAGACATTTTCAAAATAAAAATACATTAATAATTTAAAAATATATAGAATTTAATATTTCTTCAACCATTATTTCAAAGTGGAATTCATATTTCTATTACATTTATATCCTTTTGAATCTTTTATATAATTTCATATTCAGTGTGAATTATTTTTCCTTTAACTATGAGAATTCAATCTTCAGAATTATGATTTTTTGACAAATAATCGATTTTATTTTTCATACTAACAGTCACTTATTTATAAAATTTAATCTTGACAACATCAACTGAATATATTTCATCATTTCATATAATTACATTACATACATAGTTTTCTTTTCAAAAGGATATTTTAACTTTCACCCAATCTTCCCCAAATACTTTCAAACATTAGATAACTTGTATGCATCAACATTCTGAGAAAATTTTACCACTTTATTGTACAACTTCTTATGAGATTGAAAACTTTCTAGATGGTATTTGAGATCATCCTCATTTCAAATCTTCCAACCTGTCGAAATTTGGATTTATTCAATTTTTCAAATTTTATTTTCATGAATCAGATCCACCATCACTTCTAATCATTGAAAAAATGGGATTCTTACATCAATTATTTGAAATTACAGTGTTATATAATCATCTCCATTCATATTAATCATATTCACCGAATATTATACTTTAATATCATGTATTTTAAGATTATTGATTCATTTTTCTACTATTTTTCATTTCCCTTTATAATCGTTATTTTAAACTGCTTTTTCATCTTTTTCTCCAACTTTTTTCTCTCAGAAATTTCAATGATTTCATGATCAGACATAAAATTATTATTAGCTATTACATTTGAGTTTTTATTATTATTAGCTTTCTCAGATTAATTCTTGTCCATTTATTCTAATGTTTTTTCATTTTCAATATAACAATAATTTTCATTGTCTGTTCATGATGGTAGATTCGATGATGAAGCATCTATAGATTTTAATAAAATATTCTTAGAATGAGAATATCCATATTCTTCTTCATAATCATCATAATTTCTATTTTCTCCATATTTTTAATTTCCATATTCATAATCAAAAACATCTTATTCAATTTACTCTTCTTCAAATCCACTTTCTTCTAGAACACCTTCTTTTTCTTTTGATAACTTGTTAAATATTAAATTATTTTCTCCAATTCACTTGGGAAACTTCTTGTGAGGTTAGTCTCATTATCTGTTCTATAATTTTGAGATTGTCTAAATATAATTTCATCAACACTAATTTAAAAAATCATAATATTTTTTGAATTCTTTAATAAAAATGGTCAGATATAAAACTCAATTAATAGATTTTTTAAAAAAATCATGTTAATCTATCATACTTTGAATTTGGGTTCTATTTAAGTTCATATGAATAATTCGTAGGATAATAAGTCATTTTTTTGTGTTTTTTTTTCAAAACTATGGGTTTTTCAATGCAAACTTCATCATGAAAATATCCATTATGAGAAGGAAAAATCACATACATTTGAAAATGATTAAAATTAAATAATTTTGTAAAGGTATGTAGAATATAAATAAAATTGATACTAGATAATAGTGCATTTGTTTGATCATAGTCCCTGCCTCATTGTTGTTTATAACCCTAAACAAAAATTCAATATTAATTTCTATCAATAGTTCCATTATCAACACATTTGATTCTATAAACGAAATATGTACCAATTATATAAGTTTTTTTTCATTGTTCAAGAAGGTTCCATGAATTTTTACTCTCAAATTCATTTAGCTCATCTTTCATAGCCTTTATCCCATCCTTAACACCTAAATCCTCATCAAGATTCTTATGGTCATATTAGGACTAGAAAGAAAAAAACTAAATTTAATTACTTAAGGAACGTATAATCCTTAAAGGTTCATCAATATTACCAATGATACTATCACCAGGTTGACTCGTAAGAATAAACTGTTTTCTTGGATTATGAAAAGTTTTTTCATCAAAAATTTAGAAAATATTTCTGAGTACATACATTATAACTAATATCATGGGTGTTTTTCATAAAAGAGTAATTCTATAACAAATGATGTCAATCTTATTTTGAAATCACTTCCATGGATGTTGGTTGATGTTGTTTGAAAACAAAATTTCTAGATTAAAAAATTTTAACATGTTCGGGTTCCAAGATATTATAATATATTTTTATTATAAAACTGTACAAGACTTCAAATTGGTATATTAACATTAAAATATCACTTATTCAGATTTGTGTGATAGTATTGTATGTTATCAATCCTCTCCATGATGAATACATTTCATCAAAAACTATGATGTAAAAAACATTTTGGTTTTTGACTAGTCCAAAAATCATAATGGGTTTAATTAATAAATTATCATATCAGACTCAACATATTGTCTAGTATGTAGGTATAACCACCTCATACAAAAAATATAAATTGAGTATTCACCCGACATGGTTATTCTTCATTCTAAAATAATATTATTTTTCTTTTATCAACAAGATTATTTCGATGAAGATTTCTAGGAGCTCAATATTAGGTTTTAAAATTTCATTGTACAAAAAGTTTTAAAATAGGAATTTTTAAATTATCCACCATGATAACTATAAATAGTTATCAATGGATGGTTTTTTCTAATTTTATTACTTTTATAAAAATGTTTTTAAAATAAAAAAAATTATATTTCATCATTATAAAATAAAACCCATATGTATCTAGTGTAATTATAAACCATGACATATATATAGTATTTTACCCCCTATACATCTGTTTTCATTCAGACCAAATAATTCCATGTGAACTTACTTTAAAGAATCAGTACATTAGACATAACAAATATATTTAATGATTGACATATAGTTTTTAATATATTGACAAGGGTAACTAACTTTTTATGAATCAAACCTATGTTTCAGATGGTCCTTAACTAGACTCCTCTTAATTTACATACTTGTGTTTTTAAGGATTCACTATACGAATCTTCTATGTTGTAACTAATACTGATCTTCCATTACTCAAAGTAAGGGTATAAATTTTCTCTTATAGAATTATATGTTATATGTATATACATTGTTTTCCCGATTGGTAGAGAGAATATATTAATCATTAGAATTTTGTATAAAACTTTATCATTTCTAAAATTCAAAATGTAATTTTCATCTCATAATTGACTTATACTAATTATGTTTTAATTAATGAATTTTAATAATAAAAATTTTGAAAAAAAATAGTAAGAAGAACTATGTTTCCTATACCGATAATATCACCTTTATCATTGTCTAAAAATGTAACAATAAAACATTTCATCTTGAAACTAATTTTGAAAAAATAATTTTTTCCATTATTATTCAGGTAATAGACACTATCTATGTACCATGTATTCTTGTTGTTTTATTTCTCTCTCTTTTTGTGAATGAAATAATAGTAGTCTTCAAGTACCCAAAAATTATTGGACCAGAAATATTATAATTTTTTTACAAATCCATCATTTTACAATTTGGGGAAAAAGGGGTTCACAAATTAGACCAAAATAACTGTTATTAAATAATGGATTTTTATGAATAAATCCCATTCTAGAAGTAGTACCATGTGTGGATATTTTTTTTAAAATGTATAAATGTTTTCTATACTATTATTAATGATTGATAAGAGTTTATTCAATGATTATAATTCATATTTTAGTTTAATAAGAAAATTTATATTATCACAAGTATTAGATTATGAGGTAAGTTTAATTTCTAAATATTTTCCTCAAAAATAACATATTCAAAATCATTAGAATGATCAATTTAACAGTAATAAATTTTTCCAAATATCTAAAAATAGATTATTTTTCAAATGATTGCTTATAGTTATCTTCAATGAGATTTGATATCTCTTTTTTTACATACAAATCGTAGATTGTTTTATCATGTTTTTAATAACTTTTAAATTTTCATTTTCATGATGTTTAGAAAAATGATATACTCCATCACAAAGTGGTAAGATATTATCTCCACAATTTAATTTTGATTCTTTATCTAATGAATTTAAATTTTTATCATTATCATATTTGAGATAATATTTACCTAAATATAAGTTTTAATGGTTCCTAGTAGTGAGTAACAAAACCATTAAATGATGATTTTCATTATGTATTCATGAATTAAGACATATGTTTCTATTTATAAAACATTCAACGCTAGTTGTATTATATGAGGAATATCCTACACTTTCACTAAAAGTATATGATGCTTTATGAACATTCATTTCCTTATATTTATAAAAAAATTCTAATTTTTATTAGAGTTTTTTTAATCATAATAAAATCTGGTCTTAAATGTCCAAATTTCTTTCTCTAATAACAAATAACTTCATCATTCTTATCATTTATATATTTGTTTTCTTTTTAATTCAAATAGTTAAAATATTTCATTCTAAATATATTGTTCATCCTCTAAGAAATATTAGCTATTTCAATTTCATACTATTCAAAATTTATAGAATGACATTGAATAAAAAAATTCATTTTTTAATATATATCAAATATTTTAGGAGTTTTTAATTTAATAGGAAATATATATGTAACAAAAGATACTCCACCAATTATTTTCCTATAATTTTCATCATATGTTTATAATCTACATTCATACCGCATCATAGTTGAAAAAAAGTTCTTCCTAGGTAGTATTAAAAACCTCATAGGTTAAATAAACAGAATTTCATTAATACTCCCATTCATTTGGAATTATAACTAATATTTTCTTATTAAGAATTTCATAATATAGTATATTCATAGCAGTAGATTTTTGACTATTTATAATCTTCATGAATATATAATGTATATTAGAAATTGATTCACCTAGTAAGAAATCAAAATATTGATTACGAAATCTTAACATTGCTCTTTTATTTTCAACAACATTAGATGTACCAAAATTTGAAACAATTAAAATCTTCCAAAAATATTTATAGAATATTTACAAGATGATATTCAAATATATATTATTTTAATCATTTAGAATATCAGATTATTTAATATTATGAAATTATGTAGGTAATCTTGCATCTCATGATTCGTAAAGGTGGTAACATCATTATTTGGAATATTCAAATTTATATTGATCATTATAAAATTTTCAACTCTTGTGCTAACAATGAAGGACATCAATCTATACATCCCATAGTAATAATCTACATAATCCACAATTGCTGGTTTGATGGGATTGATATTATCTATGGATCCAATATATAGGCCTTTTATCTTACTAAAGAAATTTTATATTCAACAAACATGTTTGTGTTGTAATGTTTTATAAATAATGTATATAATATTACTTAAAAAAATAAGAAATAGTATAGATTTAAGAAATTGAATTTTATTGAGTAGTGGAATCATTCCCTAATTACAGTTGTTGGATGTCAACATGAGTTATATTGATATATGAATTAAATAACTTATTCTAGATGGATATCTTACAAGTTGGAGGGGTGGGGTTAATTTAACGGAAAATAATTCTTTTTAAAACATAAAAAAGTACTTTAAAAGAGTCAAACTAAACAATACCACAAATTCATAAAAAAATGATAGAATTAAAACATGGACCTCAGTCCTATTATTGTTGTACAATCTTTATAGAAGATAAGATTAAATTTTAGTAAATGAATTATAATTCATAAGATTTAATATAACAAAATAAACAAATCAAATTCTCATATGATCTAATTAACTAATTAACGATTATATCATTAAATAATTATAAAAAATAATTACAAATAAGAACAACGAAATGAAAAACATGTTGGAAACAAAATTTACAATATAATGATGTTATGAATGTCACATATCTGTTTAAAAGAATATATATCTTTTGACATCAAGGGTAAGGTATCCGTAAACATTAGATAAAGGTATCACTTTCAATTCATAGAGACAATACATCATTCCTCAAAGAAGAAATATCTTGTTAAAAAGATTAGAATAAATGTATACATATCCTTGGAATCCCTCGATCCGACTAACTAGCTCAGTCTGGCTATTCCATAAATTCCTAAAACAAAAACTCTAAGATCTCTATACATATCCCCTTCACCCCACAATCCTTACTATATATTAGATTCACAATTACAATGAATCATAAATCAGAAGGAGACAACCAAAAAATGTTTATCTTAAGAAGAAAAAACACTAAAACAATTAGAAAAGTCTCGGGACAAGAATTCACCCATTGTAATCATCCAAGATCTCATAGAATAGTAATAATTTAAATGAAAATTCTCAACACCAAACTTTTGGAAATACTAGGAATTTTTAATAAATCTTACCAATGGTCATAATTTTCTCAATGTCCATATTTTATTTGAGTTTTTCACATTAACATCGAATCCTATAACATTTCTGATAGGTTTATAATTGAATGCGTGGAATCATATTAATTTATATCATTATGTTGTTAAATGTATTCTATTACTATAGAAATTATTTTTTATATCCTTAATATAAACTAATGTTAGTTTGATGGACTTCCCTATATTTTTCATCATGATTATGCTCATGAGTATGAATCCAATATATATCATATAATGTATCATTCATATGTATAATACCATTATAGTATTAAGGACTTGGATAAAAGTCTAATATCAACTTTGATAATTATGGGTCCATTGGTTACCATATTTATTAACATTTTTATAATGATGGTGAATATTTAAAATTTTATATCTATAATACTTTAAGTCTTATTTTAATAATAGTAAAGAGAAAATGTTTTCAAAATAACATACTAAAACACATTGGACATAAAAATTTAGTAAATAATGCTTACAAGAATGTGATTGTGTTTTCCTAAATAGAAGGAATGGAAAATATGAAAGTATGAATTTTGACACCATATGTATGACTCGTTATTTCAAGATATATAGTTATTATATTTTTTAAGGCATCCTGATTTAGTTATATTATTTATTCACGTTAAAAATGTATTGCAAAATGTATGTGATAATTGATTCCCACTATAGACACTAATACATAAATAGTTATCATAATAAAACCATATCGGGTTTTGGTCGAGGCCATACCCATTTATATTCAAATTTATTAGTCGAGGACTCGATGGAATGTTTTATATATCCACAATTATGTATTCAATCAATATAATTTTATTTAATTATTCTCATATTATTATTCTACTAATAGATTATCCAGGTTAATGTTTACAATCCCATGTGATTTTTTATTTGGAATAATTTGTTCATATTTTATTTTAGTGATATTATTCTCCTGTTTTTTCATATCTAATCTATTTTTGTTATTTACTTCACTATAATTATTATTACATAATTATTGACTTTTCCACTATATTAAACCCTTACTAAGTATTTCAGATCACCCATTTATATGTTTCTATTTTCCCCATGATACCAAGAATTTTATTATGACTAATATATATAATGGATAATATATAATAATAATGGAGTCCTTAATTAATTCGCTACTATTTATTTTATATTTTATATCCTAATGTATGGTCAGTTTTAATAACGTATTTTCTAACACTACTACACTATTGGATCCAGCATTATATTTTTACTTATTTATTGTATCAGTGTAAAAATTTTATGTCTGATTCTAGGAAACTAGTTTCATTTTTGTGACATGAATTACTCTACTCAAGTCAAACTGAGTATCTATTATATAAATTACATTAATGTACTCAAAGAATAATTGTTAAAAAAATAAACAATCTTTTATATGAAATATATTAAAATAAATAGTCTTGGAAGGTGCTCATAAATATTCTATGAATGGGGATATAATCTAAGGGATCATCAAGGAAAACATGTTCAAGAATTGTATGTTCTAGAAGTGCTAATATTTTTTTCTATCATAGCTATGAAGTATCTAGGATTTGACCAATCCCAAAATGAGTATTTTTTATTCTCATCCTCATAAATATGGGTGCTTCGGTTCCATTTTCTCATCTGAATGATGATACTAATACTAAACCATCCTTTTAGAGTGAGGTTACATGTGAGGAGGTGTGGGATTTGGAGTTGTAGATGACCTAGTGTATGTTTTTAATAAATACTTATAGATTCTAATCCACACAACATCACTCCCTGATATATTAGCACAATCAAAGAGTTATCCTTTCTTCAAAAAATAGAATATTTTGACCATTTAACTACAATATAAATATCATAAAATCAATATTTATACTCCAATGGGATAATCGTCACATGCTTTTAATCATATTTATTTAAAATTAAAATTCCCAAAAAGAATTCTTGAGGAAGAAGAAAGATCGAGGAATAAGTCAAAAAGTTCCACTTATAAATTAAGTCTAAAACCCTCTAATTTTTTTGTCTACATTTTAATACATAATGAACTATTTTTAATTTAAAATATTGAGATATATTGATTAGGGAATTTCTAGTTATGATCCTCCAGAAAAATGATTTATCTTGCTGGAAGACCTGTAGAACATGTCAAGGCTAGTCCATTTAATGTCTGATAGAAACATATGAAATTATCCACCTATTTCTTATTTTTTTCCCAATAATAAGTTTCAAAAATAAATAAAGTTCCTAATATGTTGATTGGGATCCCAAGATCCATTGAATGATTATAATGAAGTATTACCATTGTCTGTTGTGACAAGATTCATGTACACCCATCCATGTTAAGAATTTCAATATGATTTTACATGTGCATTTCATCATTATACAAAATAAAATTGAGCTTACATTGACACAATAATGTTTATGATATCATAATAAATTAACTACTACATAGGGGACTTAATTATGGGAACATATAGTCGGGCCATCATTGGTCGATAAGCATGAAATCTCAGTGAGTAACCCATAGGGGATGGCCTGTAAGGAATCATTTGAACTTTCTATGGTTGTGTACACGATATAGTTAACTCCTAATAATTTTATACCATGTGGTCTAAATATATTAGTTCTTTCTAACCTCATTGATAGAATGTTATTTATATATTTATTTTTCACCCAAAAACCTTCTTTGTTGAGGTATGTTGGTAAGGATAATAATATGATACTCAACATGTCAGACGCTTCTCGAAGGGATGTTTTCTTAGAATAGATCATCATTTAGATTTCTCAACTCATTATTCTCATCCTAATATTGAGAAAATATATCCTCATCTGTAAGAGGTTAAAACTCTTAGGTTTTAGGTGATGAAGAACAACACATTTAACATTTTCATTCTAATATTCTTTCTGATGATGTGGTAGTGGAGAAACCAAAGGAATCCCCAAATTCAGTGAAACACCTTGGTTTTGGGTATACAAACCTTCTTCATAAATTTGGTTTTGAACATTTTATAAAGATAATCCTCATTAAAATTCAATTACATTGTATAGGCCTCATGTTAAAAAGAATCTCCAGGTTTAGTGATAATGATGTTAACTAATAGAAACGGCATCATATGTATTTTATAAACCTCTAATTATTGTTAGAGAAGTGCCATCCAATAGTGTATAATGAAACATCTAGATTATCATGGACGGTTTATTAACCTTTTAGACCATTTTAACTATTACTATCATGGGTCCTCATCCTCTATTTCATGGATTTCATCAAATACACTATGTGAAGGGTGATCTGAAGGGAACCACATGATATTATTTTCTTTATGTCCATACAAAAGAAAAGGGATCACAAGACATGACTTATTAAATAGATTCTTTTTGTGTAACTCCTTATAACTGGGAAAAAGATTTCATTTTCTTGGGGGGTTTAGGTAAAAATACCCCAATCATTTTGGGATAGGGATTCTTTTGTTCTATTTTCACAATATTTTTTTCTTATTTGATCTCTCTTAAGGTTTTTTCTCAAAATTCTCCTATCACCGTGGGATTTGGTTTCTCTTGTATTACTATGAAGGTTGATATTATAGTTTATCTATTGATTTTATGGTTCACTCTTAAATAATTGGCTAGGTGAATTGTTTTATATTTCCATTATCCATCTTTATCCAATGATATTAATGAATCTTGATTATTGGATTCTATTACGTAACAGGATTTATCAATATTTTTAGACAGATGAAGAATTATTATTTTGATAGATCTCTCATTATTCAAAATCAACATCACTAGGAGTAATTCAGGTATTGTTTTTGTTAAGAATACCATATGTTGTAAGAATATATTGTTTTCAGAAAATAGCCAAGGAAATGATGATCAATGATGTCACCTTGGTTGGATTTTCTAATGGATGAGTGAGGTAAAATAAAACACCATGTTTTCCCCTTTCCTTTTATACAAACATTAAATTAGGTGTCATTGATCATGTCAAAAAACTAATTTTATTATATTGATACATTCTTACTAAAAGCATCATCATGGTTTTCTCAATCTCAGGTGCCACGTTACTAGAATTTATTCTAGGTCTATTTGACCATATATCTATTATATTACATTTATATTACATGGTTATTCAATATATAGATTGACTTTTCATGTTATATTGTATAATATTTTATTTTATGAATATATAATATATAAAATACTTCAAAATTTCATTGGAATGATGGATTATAGAGTGGATAATTACCATAACATGAATGGTATAGTTTCTCTTTCATGATGTCTCTTCAAGGGAAATGTGTCTTCATCTTCCATTGCAATAATTTCTTCAACGTGATTTGACAAATTTGGAGTTTACAACACTTATTTATTTCAATAATTTGGTATATAAGTGATATCCTCCATCATATTAAATGGTATGAGATTTGAGGGTGGTATAGAAGGTGATTGTCCTTTCCAAACATCTTCTATTTGAGAAAGAATATCATTTTCCAATAAAGATGCATCAAGAATTAATAGACACATTTTCAATATTGAGAGTTATAGAAGGGATTTCTCATATTTTATTCTTAAACAATATTACCTTTATGAAGAAATAAATTTCTAACGTGGGAAGTACATTTTTAGTGAACACATTCATTGGTAGGATTATCAGAACTACATGATTTGAAACTGAAAAAATAATTTCAACAATGTATACCATGAGGATGACCTTTATGTTGGATTATAGAAAGGTGTGGGTCATATATTCATTTGAACTTCTGGACATAATATGTTTTTTGTAGAACAAATCCGGAAAAGGGCTCTTGTGATTAATCAAATTTTTGACACGATGTAATCCTTCATTTTATGATTTCCTTGGAGGACCTCCATAACTACTGGAAGAAATTTTATGGGTAAAACTTTCATAATTACTTTTAGTATCTGTTTAACATGGAAACATGTGAGAAAAATCATAATGTTCTATTGATAAATGTCTACAAGATTAAAAAATACAGTATTTAGTAAATTTGTATCATAGATCAGGTGATCATTTTTCCAATCCCATTTAGTGATGATTCTTTTAAGATGATATCCTATGGGGGATTAGGTTCATATATTGTGGAAAATAGTATTCATATATGAGTACCTATATTAGTATATCCCATGTCACTACATGATTTATCAAACTTATTTATTTGAATTATTTTACGGATATGTTCCTACAGAAGGGTGGTCACCTTGATGGACTAATTACCATTAGTTGAAATGGGTATATTTGAGCAATCCAGAAGCCCATTTAGCATGTGACTTTTTAAATGAACATATTTTATGGGAGAAATGATATGTGACTTCTACATTGAAAAACACTCTTTATTTTGAGGATTCACCACAATTGTGCATTTGGGATGTGTGTACACCCATTAACCACAAATACTACAATAATTATATCTTGGTATTTCTTGTGATGTTGGTCAAGGATTGGGACCAAAATTTCCTAAGTTTCAATATATTTTGGGTAACATCGATGGTAAAAATGGGGATATATGCAAATTTTATGGTTGGAGATAGAATGTAGGCATGATCATTTACTCTATTTAAATCAATCTTTATTGACAACTATTTTTTAAAGGTATGTTACATGGGTTTTTCACCTATATGTATCACATATTCATCTGATGGTTTCTCCGAATTCTACAAAGATAATATGGATGGAATTCTAGATGAAATGTTGTTTGTGTTCATTATTACGGTTTCCAACAAATTTTAATGGGTGAATTATCTAGGAGGGACATTGTTATATTAATTTTCAATGGTTCTAGATCACTAACTCATTTGGTATATTGGGAAGACCATGTTAGAGTGAACAAGGATAGACACATGAAGGTGGATCTGTCATCATGCATATATCTCAATGGGGTTTGGGTAGATGTGGTTGAATAATAATTAAATACCTATGGTTATAACCATGTTTCAATAGAATTATTCTTTTAGTGACAACTATATCAACCTATCTAGGATATGGGAGGAAATTTTTATTGTGTTTGTTTCCCTTTAAATGCATGTTTTATTTAAGAATCACTATTTTCGAATGGTTTCCAAAATATTTGTTTATATAACCAAAAAAGAAATTGGGTTTGTATCCAGAAGGGACATTTTTTTCCAAATACCTGATTTCGTTAGGCGTTTTGACCTACAAATCATAAGAACATGTATTGGTGGAAATTGTTGGAGGTTGTGTTCATCACAGCCTTTTGGGGGTATCATTTCTCACTATTATGATCTCTTATATATTCATGTTATGTTTTGGAATCCTTCATTAATTATAATGTTTGAGGTAAGTCATCCAAAAATTGGAAATCAATTATTATCATACATAGAAAATTAGAACCATCTGTTTGTATTTTAGGATCTTCATCAATAGAGATATATGTGCGTATTATAGGTTGTCCATCAATTTGTTCCTCTAATATACTACTGAGATATCCGTTAATGATTATTATGATGAAGATTATTTTTTAATACACTTTTTAGGCTCTATTGAAAATATTTTCATCTATGTAGACGAAGGTTACTCTAGAATATATATGAATAATGATTTTTTAGATGTTGGGATCGAACCCATTGATGGGATACCTATGTATCCTTATGAAACAAATCAGAAACCAATATGTTTTCAGGCACTTAATGGGAAACATCATACCTTTTATGATCATGAGATAATGACCCAACAATACTATTTATGAACATGGAGAATGGATTTTTAAGATAATGGTGGATAATAAATGTATGGTGTGGGAAATACAAAGAATCATCCAAAGGAAACTAAAATGGATATGAGATTCATTGTTGGAATGGACCAATCATTGAATGTGGCCTAGATATAATAGAGATGATTTGGGATATTTATTTTGATGCTCAAATAGGCTTCCTACGTATCCATATTGGATATGAATCAAAACCCATTTTTGTTTGTATGTCTCACTGGGGAGTGTATCCCATTTATGAGGAATTAGTTTGAGTGAAATCTGATATAAGATTCTCTGGTAATGGGGTCCATAAGAAATGTCATAGCCAATAATGGTTTTGGGAGGATTAATTTGGGGATAACTATTGAGGAGCATGTCCAGACTAAGGGAATTAGGATTGGCGGTTTCTCGTAATAAGGATTATCAAAATTATGGGGTATGATTTCATAAGTCATTGATGAGATGATATGGATCTCGAACCTCAAGAAGGCTTCCTACATATCCCAGATATGGCATTAATCAATTTTATCATAGTTCAATCCATAATGCGGATTCTATGGTGTTTGTGATCATTATAGCCCTCTAATCCCATGTGAGTCATACTCGGTGTGAGAAACATGAGGATGTGAATGGTTCATTAAACCACACACATTCCTCGAATACTTCTAGAATATTGAGGGCCTATGACATAAGAGTTCGAAGTTGAAAACCTTCAATCTCATCAGTTTACATTGGAAATGGGTCCTATGTAAAGAAATAATGAATTTGAAGCATGAAGTTGTGGTAGAGAGGAGAAAGATTAGAACATCCAACATGAAATAATTGGGGCATAACATAGGATAGTATCTATTATCATTTGTCTCAAGAGATTATTGAAATATTTACTTTTTCAAAAGGAAAATAGTGTATAATCATTAACCTCCATACCCTGGAATGGAGGATCTGAGTATTAGAGATGTGAAGGGGCGGTGAGAGTCATTTCCAGGTAATCCAAGACTAGGAATTCCACAACGCATTACCTGGAGTTAGTGTATATGTGATAGTATATATTCAATCCTACATACATCATGAGGATCCTAACTCCCCAATAAGAGAAATGATGGAATCGTCTGACCTTAGAAATTGAATCTCAAATAAGTTACACAATGATGTGGCTTCTCCAATGGATTTGTAGATTACAAGATATTGGTAGAGGTTTCAAAATGACCTCTTTCATGCAAGGTATTAAATTAAGGAGATGAACATCCATGAGTTGGTTTCAAAAGGGTTTAAATATCTTCTCGTGTAGGTTTTGTCCAGAGGTGGTACACATAGGTATACCATAGAGGCCCTATGAGGAACTGATAATGATTCCAAACATAAAGAGAATAATAATATTCAGTCTTGATATGCTTTATGAAATTGACTACCATGGTAACAAAACTTGGCTGAGAGTTTAACCAAGGCACCCCAGGTCACAATTGGTGTCATTATAAGATTCTCAAATAGGTCATTCCTTTGGTCATGTGTATCACGTAGGTGGATTCTTACTTGTCTATAATTATATTTCTTGTATATTAAACTCTAAAAAATTAACCTTTCTAACCACATGTAATAATATATTCTCTCATGTTTGGAGATCTACTTTATGAAATTCAGCTGACCTGGGTGAAGGTGTTGTGCAACGAGAGCATCAAGAGTTCTTATGATTTTTTCAATTGATGAAATGTGGATCCCAACAGTCCTATTTATAGGAAAATAAGGGACTTGATAAAACGGAATTGTAATCATAGGACATAATTTTTGGTCCACATAGTACATATCCTATGTCGCAGTGTAAATATTATGTATCCATGTAGGTCCTCAATTTAGGTCCATAACATTTCTCTCCCGCGTATAGGGTTGTGCCTTTGGGAAACACTGGTAAGACCTTCTATAGCCTTCTTGCACATAGGTGTGTTGTGTAGGTCAATTTGGTTTTTTTATTTCTTTTTAAATTTTCGTGACACTTTAAGATATTAAAAGTTATCTTCATAATCATTTTTTGTCCAATATTATTAAAAAGGAAGTATCTTCAAACCCCCCCCCCCACTCTGAGGAACAGATTCGAATGAAACAAGATGGTCTAATACTAAGATAAAACTACTGGGAATGCATCGTGACGAATGCATGTTGGATCACATAGATCCTCTATTTTTCTTCCCCATGTATGATATTAGGGGTGGTCATTTGGTATAGGTCATTGGAATAGGCCAGTGGTTCCTATAAATACCCCATGAATTTTTCATTTTGTTCACCCTCATTTCTAATTTATGCTTTTGCATCACATATCATTCATCCATCTACATTGTAATGCTCTCCCGAAAAGGACCTTATATGGTTTTATCAACATATAGAAAATATATTAATGTTTCTAAGTAGAGTAGTTATTTTTAAATAAGCTTCATAGAAAAATATTGTTATGATAATTTCACATGATAACTTGTTGAAGGACCTGTATGTGGTACCTTGTCGAAGGACCTACGCTGAGATTATCTTTTTCAAAATTCATGTATTCCTCTAAGATAAAATTTGGAATTTCATAATATAATATTTCACTTATGATAGAAAATTGGTTCAGTATTATTGTTTTTTCAGATGGATCCGTTCGTGAATGCTACTAATGAAGCGGCTATGCATCAAACTGAAATGATGAAAGTATTTAGACCATATTACTATTATGTTTCTGAGAAAACCATCCTTTTAATTGGATAAGTTTATGATTACAATTCAATGTGATTATCCACAATGATACTACCTACCATAGTATGGTAATGGGATTCTAAGACATGCCCATATTCAAACATATATGAAATGTTTCTTGAAGACTTTGTTCTTGAAGAACATCAACACTCCCATGTTTCAACATATATTCGAAGGGTTTTACAATTATGAGGTAAGAGTCTCTATTGTATGTATCCTATATCATGGTGGATGTATTCCAGAAATGAAGGATCATGTTGTGGATAAAACACATGATTGCAATGAATTGAACTTTATTCCTTAAAATACATATCAATAAGACATATTGAAATAAAATAGGGATCTCAACTATGTATGGACATTAATGATTTAATAGATGTGGGAATTTTGGGTCTTACAAACATGTAAAGAGTTTAGAAAATAGCCACAAAATGTTCTCTTTTTTGGGTCAGTCTTTGTTGGAAGGACATATGTTTACATGAATTAGATCATTCCTAAATTTGTGATCTGGTGAAGTGCATAAATTGTTTTTTCTCATTTGATGTGATTTTAGGCCAACATTAGTTTATGGGATTTCTATATAAAAAATTCACTACCATCCATGTGGATAAGAATTATGATAGGAAGCCTCTATCAGATTATAATCTATTTAAAATAGTGAAGGATCTGTATAGAAAAATGAAATATACATTTTCCTATAGGTGATATCCATGCATAGGTGTACAAATTTCTTGGTAACCCCAATTTTCCCTACTGTGGATAATTGGGTTTCTCATGATATGTTTTGGACACATTGGAGAGAGGCAAGTACAAACACTGGGGTTACAAATTTATACCCAATATTGACACAATGGTTCTACTGAATATATTCCTTTCCATGTGGCTAAGCATTTACCTACTCCAAGTACATGATTATAGTTGTAGGGTGATGTTAGGGACATTTTTCATTTCATCCATGTTAGGAGAGGGTAAATATATTGGGTTGGATTCCCCTATATTGGAAATAATATGTCACTATATGTTTCACTTATATAATGGGGAGGCTTCATTTATACATATAGTTACAATACAAGTGATGCAGGGCTGCATTGAGGCTGATTTTTTTTCATATTTGGTTTTGAATTTAGTTAGGTTTCCCAACAGTTGATTTACCACATTTGTTAATAAGGTCTCTAGGATTCATCCATTTATCCTAATGCTGTATGAAGTAGCGAAAACACCTGATGTATCTGGATACTTTATCTTCTATCCATTTGGTAACCCAACAATCGGAACCATTTTTGATAATGGAATGGATGTTAATAACAAGAAGATAGTCAACCTGATGGAATTCATTGATATCATGTTAGCATCATGTATTGACAGTATGATTATTTGTGATTATTACATTATTTATAGGTTTTATCACTAGTTCAAATGTCTTTACCAATCATTTATGTTACCTCCCACATATGTGACTGACTGAAAATTGATTTTTTTTATCAAATCACTATTGAGGAGCAAGTGAGAAACCAAGAACCAACAGTAAAACCAAACGGCCAAACCATAGAAAACCCCAAACACATCTATAGGATCTACCCCTCCCTAACAACTAAACTGAGAAGACCAACCTTCACCATTGAATGACAACTAAGAATACTATCCCGTGCATGGATGCACATGCACAGAACTGATGGCATAGCTATACCCTCTCAACTACAGATTCTGAATGTCATGCTCTGGCGAGGGAAAAATGCTCTGAACCTAATCTGGGGTAGACCCAAATAGATAGTAGTATGTGAATCACAAGAGTAAAATCAAATCAAAAGAAAAACATAACTGACCACAAACAAACTCAAACCGAACAACCAAACCTCCCAAATCAGTCAACGGGCTCCACCATTTTAAAATCATTGAAGAAAAGATTGAGATTCCCAGAAATAGATTCCCTACACAATTTCTAGGAGATTGATGATACCTGAATAACTGGTACACTCAACACTAGACTTTCAAACTCAAAATCCAGCTAATCCCAGGACTGAATTTACTCCTCCAGCCTGATCCTCCCTTTATTAAAGCCACCTACCAGGATTAAGTCATTGTTATCAATCCAATAGTATTTCTCCATATTGAGGTCAACCCTTAGAGACCTCCCCATCAACGTACTTGCATTCTATTAGGTCGCATTATGAAATAAAACCTGGTCCACAACATCTTCATCAGAACGTATCAGTAGTTCCAAGAGTTGGTTTCCACAGCATCTAAATCTACTTTCATGACATTTAACTTCATATAGGAATGGGTTTCCAAGGGAAGAGGTACGAAGGAGTAGTCTTTCTTGCTTCTATTTCCTTTATTACTCCTATTACACTTATACCTCGGGTCTTCACATGTGGAATAACTAGCCTCAATTCTATTGGTTCCATTCTCATTGACCTCATCTGTATCCATCAAACTAGATGTAACAGAACTCGAACCAACTTCATTCAGACCTTAAAACCTGTTACTCACCTGTAAAGGGGTTAGAGACATCAAACGAGAACCTCATGTTCCCTCTTCTCTAATAGGAATGGCCACCTCCTTAACATGCCCCACCTCCCCTTAATAGAGAATCCATTTCCCACATGCAACACCTCATCAAAGGATGTAGTGAATTCCTCTACCTCATCACATGCCCGCTGCTCCATACCAATACCAGCATCCTCAATTTGGGGAAAATAAACACTCACCCTCACACCCTACACCTGATACTGATCGTTTCAGATATGTGTGCTGCCATGATCATGTTTCATCCTAGAGAAGACCTCAAGAAACCTTCGTATTACCCAAATCCTTAGAGTCCTTTTTCTCCAAAAAAGTGCCAGAACCCACGGTTGATGACACAACCACTGAGTCGCTGTGTAGAAAAATCTCTTCCAATGGACTCGATGAATATAGCTCCTCCAAAACAGACATTGGAGAACAATCATTTCCATCTCGACCATCACCTTACAACCCCTTAACCACCTGATTCAACCTTCATTCCTCCGCACGGACTTCCTTAGCCTTGCCACTGGCTCTACTCGCCTTCCATCCAGAAACACGAACACCCCGATGGCAGCTAATTGAAGAGTGACCCAACTGTTTGTAGGAAGAACATAAATCCATCCAGTTCTCATACACAACATGTTTCTTGAACCTATACTCATCGCCAATAGTAACCCAAACGCACTCAAAAGGGATCCTCAAGACATCCATCTCCACGCATATCTGTGGGTTGACAGGATGACATATGGACCTAGTTCTTCTATCAGCCCAAAGTAACCATCCAACAAGATTTCCAATCATCCTAATGATAGAAGGATTTTAAAACATCAATGGTAGGTTAGGGAAACTTACAAAGACCACAGCAGAAGGAGGATCGCGTCCCATGTGGAATTCCAAAGACTGGTGAAATATGACGGAATGAAAATCGTTGATGCTGCGGGGAGCGCTCGACCAGGCGGTGATGAGGTCCTCCTTAGAAGCGAATCAAACCATAATGTGATGACTATCAATCAAACCAATAGTCAACATCTCCTGAAAATTCCATGAATTTAAGATGACCGTGTCGAATGTATCCACTGGTGGTCTTCTCTACATAAATCGTCCAACTAGATTGAGGTTTAGGAGTACTAGTGTTTCTGAAAACTCCGCAATCGACAACTGGAGGTTGGGTAATCCATCAACAAAATCCAGTACATTGGGGCCAAATAAAGCATTTGTGATGGTTGGATAAAAATAGAGATTAAAAAAGGGTCAATAGGAAGACCCTGATTTGGTGAATGTAGAAGATCCCTCCTCCACCAAGGGGGGAGGAATCGGCTCGATGGTCGTCATCGCCTACGATGGAATCGATGCCTAGGGTTCCTTTCGTCATCTCCTATACTATCCTCTATATTTTACACCACCTCACACATATTTTAGTCATGATAAACACTTAATGGTATTCCAATAATTATATATCATGATGGATTTTGAGGTATCAAAAATGTCAATCATGCAACCTCTATTAGACGCATCAACTGGACTGGAGGTCGGATATTCCAAGCCTAGTTTTACTTATTCCCTCATTGGTATTTAATAAAATTCATATATCAGGAAGTATCCATGACTATTGCTGGTCAGGGAAATCATGGAATGACATCCAAAACCAAGGATGATGTACATACTTTAGATACATCATAAAGTTCTCATAACAACTATACCAGATGAACTTTTATTAAAGAGCTAACATTTGTAGGACTGAGGTGACCTAGTCAACATCATCAGAATGAGGTTTCCATATTATCCCCACATTCTTATGAAGAATAAGGGATACCTGAACGGGATTTCTAATCTGAGGGTGTTGATTTTACCCCACAGGAAGCCTCATCAAGACCAAACTATGAGCACCCCTTTGGAATCCAGTATTAGGAAATCATGCCCTATAATTTCAAGGATACATGAGAGTTTCTCCAGTTTTTTCATAGAATTACATAATTTGGTTATATTAAAGAAAAATATAATGGTCAACTTGAAAATAATATATCTTATGTAATGATGTATATCAAGTATTTGGAGGATTTTATTTACAAAACTGATTATCGATTTCAAGCCTCAGATCAAGTATTTGGGATAATGGATCAAGGTGTACTACAAGGGGTAATTGGTCACCTTAAGGTAGAATGATACCATTATGTTTATAAGGATGATGTATTTATCTTTTCATATTGATCTATTATACTCTTTCATCCACCGTCACTAATATTTATCGGATCTAATTTTTTTTGAAATAATAGAAGGACAAGTTACAATTTCAAAGGATCATGAGTCATCAATGTATCTGGGATAATGGAGCATGGAGTACCTAAAGGGGTAATCAATTTCAAGCCTCAGATCAAGTATCTAGGAGAATGGATCATGGAGTACTTCAAGGGGTAATTGTTCACCTTAAAGTGGAATGATACCATTATGTTTATAAGGATGATGTATTTCCCTCTTCATGTTGATCTATTATACTCTTTAATCCACCGTCACTAATCATTATGGGATCTAATTTTTTATTTTGAAATAATATAAGGACATGTGACAATTTCAAAGGATCAGGAGTCATCAATGTTTGGGAATACATGCACAACAATTTAAGAATAAATTAAGTCCCTTGGATTACTAGTACTCTCTCCAAGTTAGAGGAACAATATGGATGTGATTTCAATAGAAATATTGTAACAATAACCTTAGGTATCCTCTACCAAAATAGGAAAATAGTGTCTCTTATATAAAATGAAAGAAAGTGCAATAGAAAATAAATGTTGGTTCAGCAAGTACGTTAAAATGGGTATTTGTGTATTATAACATTATTACCACATTCTTTACACACTTTTATGAACATGTTTATATATTAATAGGATATATATTTCATTATCCCTTTAAGGGATCTGGTATTGATCCTTCAAATATTGAAAAGGACCACACATGGAAGTACATATTTGTGTTGATAAATCTATCACATTAGAAGATAATGTGTCTTGGGATGCATCTTCATAACATATGGAGAGATAGAAGGATCAAAATAATGTTAGATTTTCTTATTAGTGTTATCATATAATTTTTCTAACATTCTTCTTCCCATAAATTATCTGAATTTTTTCATGACAAGGGGATCCTGCAGTAGTCAATGCTAATATTAGTGTTTCTCTTAGAGGGAGAATTGAGGATCCTAGACAATATAAGGAAGGTATTGGTGTTTATCCTGGATCACTATAGAGAAATATATGTACGAAGATTAATGATCTAGCAATGATAAATGTCTATAGATCTAGTGTGGGTCATGATCAATATTTGTCAGATACCATAAATGGTAATGATTTTGTGATACACAATCCCATGTACAATGAAATTATGGATGCTCTTAATACATATATTGATATCTAAGGTTCCATCAAGGAGTTTGTTAACATTCATAAGGACTAAAAAGAAATATATTTTATCATTAAATAATTTTTCATACATAGTTTTCCTTCAATTTGATGTTTCTCATAAAAGTTCAGCATATACAGATTTGTTGGCAATTGGTGATGCAGTGTCCATTCAAGAGTGAGGTATTTTTCTCTATCCTAATTTTTCTATCATCCAAGAATGACCATCTGAGAATCAATAATTAGTATATTCTCTAGATTCATTTATCATAGTGACTGAGGAAGATAAAGATAATTTCCCACCCTAATATGCATCTTCTCCAAATATTATAGTTGAGAATACTATAGATGAGTCTACTCAAGCTGTTGAAGTATTAGTAGGTAAATTTCAGTAACTCTATTGATCATTATTCATTATTACTATTCTTTAGATGTTAAAATGATTCAGACATATCATTTTAAGATTATCATCTTTTTCGGATAGGTTTGTAGGTGAATCTTCTTCTTTATCTCAACTAAAAATATAAGGCGAGACATCCAATTTTTTAGGTATTATATATGGTATCTTCATTGATTTCTTTTATTCTAGAATACATTTAACCTCATGGAAGTAACTCTAATTCACACATAAAGCTACAGGTTTCCCTTAGTATCTCATGTGGCAAGACATGGGATATCTTTAGGATAGTGATCTCTATGATGCAATTGGAAGAGAGTCCCTTACATTTTGGCTTACTATCAGCACTATTTAGTATGATAGGATTAATGGTAATTGATTGTCTTACAATTTATAATGCGGTGAAGGAGACCATTCATTAGCAAGAGTTAGAGAAAAAACCTCAATAAGGACATATAATGGCCAATCTTCTTACAAATTTTTAGGGTTATAGAGCTTTAGTATCCCTAGTTGAGGTCAACCATAGTGATGATTTGGAAAAGCTTGAATAGAAAAAAATAGACCAATCAATTAAAGTGGTGAACCTTTAACACGAGGTTTTTCTCAGTCATTAAGAGTTGGATGCTCCCCATAATGGTCTTTAAAAAATCAATTATTCATTAGGAGAATCCCATATTGAATGGATAACTAATGATGGGGCTACCATAGAAGCACTTCACAAAGATGAGGAGACTGAAGCCAATTGAGATTCAATAAGTAGTTGATTTAACTTATATAACGACCCATACTTTACATAAACTGTAAATACTTCAAAATTAAAGAATACTTATTACAGCATATAACAAAACCCTGAAAGGACCATATAGGTATAGTGTCTTTAGAAACAGGGAAACCGAAAGGACGGGTTCATAAATCATCTATGATGTCTCCCATTTATTTCATCTTATCTATAGTCCCTTTTGGCATATTATACATAATACCATTCTTCCAGCCCAAGGGAAAAGAAAACATACAAAAGGGTAAGCTCAAATTCTTAGCAAGGGTAAACAAGAGAAATATTAATCATATTATATTCTTAAGAACATAACATTTTGGAAATATTGTGCTGCAAAAAAGATAATAATATCATGACATGGGATCAATCATAATAGTGAAATTTAATCCAAATAATCATAAATTAAAACATGAATCTTTGTGGCATACACACATAATCATAGAGAATCATTCCTTATTAGTCAAGACTCATTACCAAGACTATCTTAGCAGACAAAGTCCATTTTTAACCAGTTCACTCCTCGTTTTAGTTCTATTTCACTGAATCATATTAACCTGCCGTTCCAGCCATGTCTATATCATGAGATATAAATCTTTACCCAATGCATTGGAGGGAGATATAGGTCCCACAAATCTCATAATGAAACCATTCTTATGTGTTCCACAAAATCAAAAATCATATATCATAGCATATCCCATTTAATAAAAATGGGATTCTTAAACATCGTCACATCATAAAAAAATTCGTATCAGATAAACGACTTTAAAAAAATATTTCCATCATAACATAATCAAATAAATGTTATAATAGGGATAGAAACAGAACCCTATATTATCTTACATGGAAAATAAAATTGATAAAACACTTGAACTCCCTTCTTGAGGAAAATATCATTTCTACTTAAAAAACATTTTTTCCATTATTAACATGTAATACAATTTTAATCTAATGGAATTTGATTAAAAATAAACTTCAAAACTTGTAAAGGAATCTTCATGGAAATAATGTTCTAAAAGACCATTCAGGTTGTATAAGTTAAAAAACATTCTTCTCGTACTTTGGCTGGAAAAGTCAAAAAGTACCTCGTACTAAAAACGACAAAAGATTACTTTCATATCTTTATCTAAAGACTCAGCAAAGGGTAAAATTGGTTTTAAAAAATTGTATTAAGATAGAAATAATATTAAATATCGAGGAAACATGGATGTGGATGATAAATACACCCCAGTAAATTCTGAAGTATAAAAAATCTCTGATAGAAATGAGATTACGAGATTTTCCCTTACCTTAGGTCTGATTTTCCTTGTACGTGACTGAATCTCCTGTATAATTATTTAAATAATGTTATTGACTTATTCCAGAATCTTACGAATTGTTATGATATCATATATGGTCATATTCTTAGCTTCTTATTAGTAATATTTCATTGCTACTTGTTATTCGGTTGTTTATTGCTTTATGTTCTTATGTATGTTTTGTCGAGTAAATTCAAATTCTTCTTTTTAGGTTGTAGATATCTCATTTACAGAATGGTATAAGTGTAATATATATCAAATTTACTCATTAAATTCATTTATATAATCATTATTCAATGAAGATCATATAGAATGAGTCGCATCACATCGTGGAGATGGTATGTCGTACGTACGCACGAGCGATGATATCATTCCAATGATCATGTAATTGTATTGAAGTGAATGTATACTATTCCATAATCAATATAAAATTAAATTAATAATTTATAGTTATTATTTACACCATTATACCCATCCATGTAAGGTGGTGGTTGAAAATAGATTACACCACGGCGTGGAGACGGTATTCCGTACGTACGCACGCACGGTGATTTCGTTTTTCGTAGGATGGATAGAAGGTGAAATATTTTTTCTTCATATTTATAATAAAATATCAGTATATTAGTGATACTGATGTTATTACGTCATACTGAAACAACTAAATAAGAATAAGTAGAAGATGCAATAAAGTTGAAAGAATCAGTAACAGACATTACCTCTTCTTTGAAGCGCCTCTTATTAACCTCCTCTTAGGGAACTAAAGATGGTCTTTAAAGAAGACCAGGACCTCTAGGATATTTCTAGGGTAGAGGGGAAGGGAAATTTTCAGGGGTTTTCCTATCTTGGAGGCTCAAGGTGGTGTGAGTAGGAGAGGGAGGAGGTTCCCTTTTATAAGGGAGGAGAGGTGCACCTTTGGAAAAAGTAAAATTAATATTTTATTATAAAGTCATATTCGGTTATTAATAGCTCCAAATTGATTAATTTCTTAGCTAAGGTGGGTATGGGTCGAAATCCTCTCATCCAATAGAATATAGACAATTTTAGGTTTCTATTTTAACCTTATCAGTTAGATTTAACTTTAAGTTAAATAATTTTACTTTTACCGTGTCTTCTTGTTTTCTTACAATATAAGGTTAATAAACATACAATAACCATAAAAAAGAACCCCAAGTGGTTCATTATTAATATATATATCCCTATATAAGTCATTTGGCCGAGCCTTAGAATTTTTGGGAAAAATAACAATTAATAATATAATATTTTTTTTAAACCTACTTTATGTCAATTTTGACACTATTTGGTAATTTATTTTTGTGAAAATCATAACAGCATGATTACCTCAAAAAAGGTTAATTAAATCAATAATAACATGTAATATTAACCTATAAAATTATTGTAATTCATAAAAAGTCTCAAATTTCATTTATTTGGTTATTTATAATATAAATTATTTTAATATTTCATTATGTAGGTAATTACAGAATCACCATTGTGTCATATATAACATAAATTATTTAATGTCTAAAAATTATAAATAAAATATCATTAGGTAGGAAATATTTTTATCTTTCTAATGAATATTTATAGTTGAATTTTTCTTATGTATAACCCTATATTAAAAATTAATTAGTTATTAAAAATGGATTTTAACTATTTTAACCCTTCTTTAAATAAATTACTAATAAATTTCCTAATCTAATCCAAGTGGACCTAAATGGTCAATTTTTATTCCTAAGGTTTTTTTTTGGTCTAAATTCCCTTATCCAATAGAATTATGACATGTTTTAGGGTAATAATTATATCATTTTTACCCTTAATTACCCTTTTTACTTTTAACCGTGGTAAATAAAAGTGAAAAGTTACTATTCACCAAAAATTATTTTTATCTTATTGAACCACATTTTACTCCTTGATATTAACCTTGTCTCTCATATTTTCGAAATTCCACTCACAGAAGCAGTAAAATTATGTTTTATGTAAATTTTCAAATTCTCCTAGGAGGTGGGTAAAAGACGGTGAAAAGTTCAATAAAATTTTTATATATCTAAAATTATTATAAAATGACTCCAATGAATTACTTAGAACATATATAGGTATTATGTATAAATTTTGACCTAAAATAAATTTAAATAAAAAGTCAGGTTGTAAATAGTAACCTAGTGTTTTCACTATTCATCAAAAATTGAAAGTTTTCAGAAAAATACAAAAATTTCACCCTAGGCTAATTTCGATATCCGAATCGAAAAATGAAGTCCATTTTGAAGGATAAAATTAATAAAATTTCAAAAAGTAGGTATTAATATTAATAACGGCTAGTTTTAATAATATTTTAATAGCATAACATTGTTTAGTGAATCTCGGTATTGCGTACAACGCAAGATATCGAGGAATGTCGTGATTGCGTGTAAAGCAAGCCAAGCTAGTGTTTTGTGTAGTGAAAGATTCCTTTGATGATGTATATAACATAAAAACAAATATATTTCTCATAAAAATCTCGGGTGTTACAACATTGGATACTATTTAATAAATGAAGAGTCTTACTAAATGCTATTTATAATATATAACAGAGAGACTCCATTTTGTGGACGTTTATTTTATTTCACTATATAAATTGAATGAATTTTGTTTCTAGTCAAATATGTATTTATCCAGGTTTTCATCCTGTAATATTAAGGTTAAAAAGGAAATTCATAGAATTACATTATTATTTCATCTAATCATAATTACAATAATAAGAATGGGAAATAATCTAATATTTTACGTAAGAAATTTAGCCTACTAAGTATATTTATTCTGTTTGTAGGATTATATGGAAAATCTTATAAACCATGTATCTATTGTGTTATCACCCTAATACTTTCCTACTCCCACCATGGAGAAATATTTGTTTGTTAAACTTAGCTTTTTGTTAGGATTCACTTTTTTTCACCCTGGAAATACAATCCTTTTATATTTTTATTGATTGATAGCTCTTAAACTATATATAATGTAGGTCTAGTGAGTTGAGACTCGACGTTTTTATAGATTTCCCTTTACTGGTTTCATCCAAGTGAGTACTATTTTTTTAATGGTATGTTTAAGGTTATGACGTTAGACTAATAATTTTAATTTTTTGGTCAAATAGATATCACCATGTATTATAAAACCTGTACCCGAAATAGATTTTATTGAAGGGTATGTTCCTAATAATTTTTCAGATACTTCAAAGGGGAATCTTGATTCATGATTTTTATGGTCACCAACTCTAAATATTGGAGTGTAATAATAGTTTAGTTCTCTTTAAAGCACAAAGTTTCCAGTATTTGACCAATTTGTTTTTTGTGATGTATTATACATTTCCAACTCGGTCATATGCTGAATAGAAAACAATGGAATCTTTAAGATGATAGGCCCGTTATGTGGGGATCATATGAAAGGATGACTGGGGAACATATTGCATAGTCATGTAAATGAGTTCTTGGAAATTTTGACATTATATTTTTTATAGAAAAATGGATATAAAATTTCTATATCTGAAGAAAAAAATGGGTGGATTTTATATAGAATGATCTCTAAGAATAAAAGGGTTCATCAATGATAAAATCTGAATTGATTAAAAATCAAAGTCCAAACAAATTTGGTGTGTGATAGAGGCTAAACTTTTTTATAAGTAAGCTATCTAATATTATTCTATAAAGATTATTATGATGTAGTATGGACATTTTGCGGTGAAATGTAATGTCATGACATAAGGACATTATGTTTCCCAGTTTCAAGTCATGTACCAAGGACATTTTTTTATGCAGTTTAAAGTTATGTAGTAAAGAAATTATGTTGTGTAGTTGAAATTCATTCATCATGGAAGTTATGCCATCTAGTTTAAAGCATTCAGCGAGGAAATTAAGTTATTTTATATGAGGATTAGTTGAATATTGAGGATGGACTACACTATATGTCCCATGATTCAATATATATCATACCAGAGCAAGAATAAATCCATCTTAATTTCTATTAGATAAATATTCATGTGTATGGTCAGAAATTTTATTGTATCTCTTTATGTAGACCTGATTCATACATAGAATAATATAGGCCTTTTCATATTGTTTTGCGGCTAGGCTCAGAATTAAAAATATAGACTTCACTGTATATCTCAATGGGATGAGATTAAAACCTCCCACAGTTTATAAATAAATTCCCCCAGATTAAATCCATATGTTTAGGTAAATGAGGGTTCCCTAGATACGAGTTAATAAATATGATATGAACACATATTTAATATCCTCTGGTAGATCTGACTTATACATGAGACAAAAGATGCATTATCTGTACCTTTCTACAATTGGGTCAAAGATTATACATTTGGATGTCACTAAGAGTCTCATATGAGTGAGAATCATGCAATACATTGTTCTTAAATAACCCATTTAGTTTTGTATTATGTGGTGGGGAAATTATTTATTCTAATATGAAATGGAATAATTTGGTTGGACCAGAGGATGTGACCCATGTGTCCCTACGTGTCTTATGGGATTGGGAATCATGAGACACATAGTTCTTAAAGATGCTTCTTGCATAGGTCTGACCTGTATATAGGGATACAATCATTATTTTAAATGGCGGATCAAAGAGGATTTAAAATATAAGTGTCACTAAATATCATGCATGTGTAGGAATAAACCCCCATGTATTAATATCAGTTGGTCTCTCTATATTTTCATGGTTAAAACACATGGAGAGGGAGTTTTTAAATTGTGGGTGGGACCGAGATACAAAATTTTGGGGTCACTATGTATCTAAATAGAATTAGAATCAAGACACACGTTGTTTTGGACCTTCCATGCAGTTTAACGTCATTATAAGGCCCCAGCCTTAAACCTTACTTAATATTGAGTTATTACAAGATTACACATTGAGGATATTTTCAGGTTTAGAGTTTTAGAAAATTAGATCACAAAACTTGCATTACATTCCACATTTAAACAAAGTGGTTACATAAAAGACAATATTCATTCTTCTCATCAACAGAAATATATTTAAAATAAAACATGGATTCTTTCTTGACACATCCTTGACACTATCATCACATCTTGTACCTTTCCCTTGACCTGTGAAAACATTTCAAAAACATGGGATGAGCATAAAAAGCTCAGTAAGGGTTATAAAAATATGGAATGGAAACATGGGTACATATATACATTAGGATGAGATCATACTTTACCCATAAAACATAATCACTTTAACATACCTCATCAAATCATGAATAAATCATAGAATTCATAAGACATAAATGTATCTTGAGGCATTCATAACATTCTTACGTAGGGAGTATACCTCTTGGTTACGTTTGGAATACCCATCACAGTATATTCCCTAAATCTCTTCAGAGAATCCTTAAAGTTTCACTCCTTCGCGTTACCCAATGCATTGGAGAGCTATATCGGGCTCACCCGCCCTTAGTCTATCACGAAACCACCCGTTTTCTTAACAATGACCAAGAACCATAACATAAACGTATCACAAAAAACATGCATAAATTAAACATAACATTTCCATATTTCAATCACAATATAACATTTTAGGATATTGAAATAGTGAATCCATTCAAAAAAAACCATTTCCAAAACCATTTAAAACATTTAATAAAGAGATTTCTGAATCAAAGTGTCACATACCACCTTGAAGCTTTTAAAAATTTAAACCATTAATATCCATATAAATAAATCCTTAAAACCATTTTGAAAACATGGATATTAATAAGAACAAATCATTAAAACATTTAAAGCGATATTTCGGTTAAAGGGTTTTTACCAAAATTAGAGACACTTGAATACAATAATTGAGAAATAACATTTAATCAGAACATTATAATATCATGAGAATAAATGGATTCATGATATAATATTCCAAAGGACAGTATATACACCATATAAGAGTGAATTGGTGCATAACAACAACGAAGTCTCAATATAGATGTAAAATGTGATGAAATCCCTTATAAAGAAGGTATCCTTAAATTAAGGATAAAACAATATCAAAATTATGTGTGAAAAATATAAATACACCCAATATAATTGGATATTAAGTGTAAAACAATAAAATGTCATTCACACATATTAAAAAGATGACATATTCAATAACTACATGTTGAACCCAAAGGAATCGAAATTGGGTTAAAACGTTCCCTTGGTAAAATTTTATAGCCTAACGACATCACTTAAAAAATTCAGAAAATGAGTTGATGAGAGATAAAAAGGGAATCTCATCACATGGACATAAAATTTACATCAATCAGGATATATAATAACATATCCCAACATAATAGTATGTGAATTAAAAGACATAACAAGCGAAGTCTTTTAAAAAGAGGAGGGTGAAAGGTTCCCTTACCGACTTGGGTAACTTTCAAAAAGTACACCCCATTGAAGAAGTGTCATACAATGGATATGTAAATACCCATAAATGGAATTATATTACAAAAGGAGTGTAATAATGGGCAGTACATAAACCACTCAAATGAAATTGTGGCAAATGTAGCATAAATCTCACGGGAATAAAAGTGAGATGAAAAATCTCTTACGAAAACTCGGCAGCCTAACGGAGCCACTTAAAACTTCAAAAATCGATTGATGAGAGAGAATAGGGTCTCTCATCACATGAACATAAAAATTACAGTAATATTAATATAAAATAATATCCCAATAACAAGAAAAATGATCTTTAATAGGAATGACATAAAAGAGCGTACTTAAAAAGAAATAGAGGAGTAGGATCCCTTACCTTGGATCCGACTTGACTCGATCGTTCTTTAATGTCCTGAATAATAAACTTGAGTTAATATCTACTTGCTTAAGAACCTTTTTCAAGTTCATTATTCCTTTTATACCATGTTATGAACATCATGTAATTATTTCAGTTAATAATGTTCATTTTGTCGGTATTTGGTTCTTAAGTCAAAAATAGACTTCTTACACTTACATGTTGTTAATTTGGTCAAAGGTTCATTATATCCAGAATTATATTAATGATTTGGATAAGAGATATATCATATATATTCATCATATACATGTATTTATAATATTACATCACATTTAGAGATAAGAAATGAAATGCACCGTTCATGGAGACGGTAAGCCGTACGTACGCATGAACGCTACTTCCATTTCTATTTCGTATTTTCTGGAATGGAATCATAATTATATAAGAGTATATTATAATTCCAGTATAATAACATATATAATATCATTAACTTTATCCTTTACACATCCCACATATGGTATTAAAGAATCAAATCACTTGCAGGGGGCGGTAGTCCGCACTTCCTAAAATGAAGATATCGTGTTTACCCATAATGAAAACAATAATGGTATGCCATAAATGAAAAATACAGAATCTTAAGGAAAGAATAAACATATTATATATCATATATAAAAATAATGACATCATAATGGCCACCTTTGAAGGTGTTAAATGAGTATTGAACAATCATCGTTTCGGGAGGCAGAATTTCGCCATCCACGGAAACCGGATGTTCTTTCACCATTTGATGTAGATGTGTGAGAGTGTAGCTTGAATAAATATTATAACAACATACTAGTATATTGAAGATATTGGTGTTGTTACAAAGGAAGTAAATAAAAAGAGTTTATGGGGTTGGAGAAGCAAAATAAAACAAATGAACATGAGAGAATGAATTACCTTTAAAAGTGTAACTTCTTTTGATTTGAGCATAAAGGCTTCCTTTGAAAGGATTCTGACCAAAGTGAATCCTCTAGGATGAGGAGAGAGATGTAGAGAGAGTAAATGGGTAGGGGTTGGCCGAGACAAAGGCTTGAGGATTGTGTGAAATGAGGTAGAGGTGAGGGCCTTTTATAAGAGGAGAGGAGAGGCACTTTTGGAAAGTAAGAAATATTACTTTATTTGAAAATGTGTTTCGGTTTTAAAAGTTCCCACATTGATATAATTCGTGGATAAGGTGATAAGAGTTCGAAATCCACCCATACAATAAGTTTTGGACATGTTTAGGTCATAGAGTTTACATTATCTTATCATTTTATTTAAATCGTCATATAATGATGTCATCGCTGCATCATTATGATGTCATAAATAATTTTATTTATTTAATGTCTAAAAATTATAAAAAAATTACTATGATGTAGGAAGTCTTTTTATCTTTGCAATGACAATTTATATTAAAAAATCTGACTTGTATAACCCCACTTAAAAATTGTTTTATTAAAACATATCATGTTTGTGTCATTTTTACTTTTACATTAAATAAAAAGTTATTTATGTCATTTCCCAACCAAAGTGGCTCCATGGGGTCCCCAAGTTGACCCATGGCTTTTCATGGTCGGCCATTACACATCCAATGAGGATAGGACATGTGTCATGTTCATTTAATATTATTAAAACATTATTTTTACCTTAAACTACACTAATTACCTCTAATCGCGATTAGAAATTTAATAAGTTTCTATTCACCAAAAAATTATTTTTATCCCATTGAACCAAATTTTACATCTTAATGAAAACCATGTATGTCGGATTTTTGAAATTCAAAACACAAAGATGGAAAATTTTCATTTAAACGGAAAAATCAGTTTTTATAAGTACCACTTAGTGGTGTCACTATTCATAAAAAATTGATGTTTTTCAGAAAAATCCCAAAAATTCACCCTAAGCTATATTTGATATTCTGAATTCAAAAATGAAATATATTTTACAAAATTCAAAACATATAAGTCACATTAATTAATTTAATAATTAATTCCCGCTGTCAGAGGAAATAGCGTGTTTTTATTAAATAATAAGTATCAAAAGATTGACACTGGTTTATGTCTGATTTCAAAGTGAAATTAATTCCAATGACCACTATTGGATTTAATGGTAAAAATATATTCTAATTTCATTTTAAAACCAATTAAAAAGATAATCTAATCATATAAATAAATTATATTATAAAGAGGTTTGGAATTAAAATACTACATTTTACACTATTCAATAAAAATAATGAACTTTTTCGGAAAGATACCAAAAATTTACACAAAGTAAATTTTGATGTCCCGATTCTTAATAAGAGTTTTATTTGGTCCAAAAGAATTTTGAATAGTGAACAAAACTATATTTAATGATGGTTCAACATCAAAAGTTGATAAGTGAAACTTTAGTGAAAACTAGGGCATATACGCCTAAAATTGAATTCTTTCCGTATTTTAAGCCTCTATACTTTATTGGATAAATGTAAAAACATTTAAAAACATATATAATCGTATTTTAGTTATTTCTATCCATTCCCGCCATTACAACAGCTACATGTTAACTACCATTTAAAATAATATTATTTTATTATTAGAGTGCAACGTAAGATTCCCATGAAACTCGTTGTTGCGTGTTGGGTACGCCATCGAGCATAGCGTCCCCTTTAAAGTCATATAAATATTTTATTCACAAATATGTATAAATATGAAAATGTCATATTTTTTATTTACCTGTGGTGTTACAGTCATGAATTAAGGTAAAATATGAACCAATGTGAAAATATGGAAATATTTTGGTTGGACCATGGCTATATAACCCATGTGTCACTTTGTAGCTTTTTTTATGTAAGAATCAAGACAATCATAATTCCTGAAGATGGTTTCCCACACTAACGGAATTTTGATGGAAGAATTAAAGGGGATTTAATAATATATAGAATAATGGTTGGGCCCAAAATACATGATTTTATGAGAATGAATCCATATTTTATATAAGGGTTTCCAATATTGAATTAACTCATATGAAAGGAAATGTGGAATTTTTATTTTATGGTTGTGGTTGGGACCATGATAAGATATATGGGCATCACTACATGTATAATTGGATATAGAATCAAGACACTCATAGTTCATGAATAAACATGAAGTTTAACATCATGTGGTATGGATTAAGGTCACCTAATGTGAATGAAAAATTATGTATGGACCAAGGGGATATGACCTAGGTGTCACTACGTATATTGTAGAAGAAAAAATCGAGCCTGATGCAGTTATTGAAGAGATATTCCCTATGAGGATGTGACTCATAAACATAGGGGATGAATAAGTTCATATTTATAATGGTCGGATCCGATATTGGAGAATTCATCATCACTATGTATCTCATTGGAATAAGAATCAATCCATACATTGTTCAGGAAGATTAATCCTTATACATGTCTTACCCCAACATTGATAGAAATAGGGATCAAGTATCACTAAGTTGTGTCACTGATATGGGTGACACATAGGAATGGAAATTTTTTATTTCATTTTAAAGGACCACTATATATATCAACACATGTTATTATGGATATTTCATTTACATAAAAAATAGATACTTCAACAATACAGTTTAATGTAATGTGGTAAGGACAAAGGTGTCTTTCAGTATTATGTCATTCAATTAGGATGTCATGTAATGCAGTTTATCACCATGCAACATAGATGATAATTGTAAGTATTTTAAAGTCGTACAACATGGATGAAAGTTGTAATGTAAATTACTATCATACAATCAAGACAAACATTGTGTGATCAAAAAAATTACTTCTTTATTAACCTTATATTTGATGGAGTTGTAATGCATTCTCCATCTATTGCGATTAAGGAATAAACTACCTTATAGAGAACCTTTTGTATGGAGTTAAGTCCTTGCCATTTTGGCTCATTATTTGGATGCTTCATTACTTTTATAATAGGATTCCTAATGAATAAAACCAATTCTACTGGAGTGAATGAATTAAAGAAATCCATAATATAAATGGCATGTTCTTTTCAGTTCTGATAGACATCCATGTGATGCAAGGTATCCATTATGTTTGTTTCCAGCATCTCCAACTCATATTTCCTTTTCTAGGAATGCTCATCTCTGGATAATTGATCATTGATGGAAACTCTATAAGATGGAAATTGAATATTAATGGGCATAACTTTTCCAGTCATGTATACTAATGAGTACAGGGATAACCGTGTGGTGGTATGGGTAGTAGTCGTATAAGCCGAAAAGGAATGCAAGAGTTTACCATGCCCATATTTATTATCTTTATCCACCCTCTTCTAGAGTATGTATGATAGTGTCTCAGGGAGATACTTTATATTTCCATTGTCCAATACATTATATCTAGATGAATTGTTGTATTTGATATTTGTTTCTCCTAATATAACTTATTTACCTTATAATAACAAAAAATGGTGTCTTTTTCCATCAACATATTATTAGGGAAATCAAATATGGTTTTGATATTAGCTCTGAAAAATAGAAAATTATTTTTTCCCTCAATTATTTGATAGGTATTACCTCATCCCATTAATATAAACAATTTGCAGCAGTGATGAAATACTTAAACTATTTAGTCATAGTGGGGGGATAAGGTGCCACTACATCCATTCCCTTTATAACTAATGGCCATGGAATTCGGTAGCATGTAGAAACATTGGTGGTTAATGTATGAAGTAGTAACGTACTTGGTAGGGATGAAACTTCATAGTGAAATTTGTGCAACATTACTTCATCAAAGGCCCGAAGTATCCAAGCCATCAAATCTGATCAGAAAGATCATACCCTAATTAGTGAGAACGAAATCCTCATGAGTCTACTTCATTCATGAAAGCTGCAGTTTCCGTTCCATCAATGTATCTGAGGATAATTCCATCAAATATCCATATATTGAGGATCTTTCAATGATATAGGACATCATAGAAAGTGAAATTAATTACTTGTTGTCAGATCTTCTATCTTCCAACTCTATTTAATGGATGTACTCCATCATGGAGATACTATACGATAGATGTCACTTATCATGTGGTATGAAAAAATGACTCAAAATGAGGATTATTTCATTAATTTAAAAAAAAATATTTTTTTAAAAGGTGAAACCACATGATGAAGGGAAATACTGATGAATGTTTCATTCTAATTTGGATCTTACAAGGTTTTGGTTTCATTTTTCAAAGCATCGGCTTGGAAATTTTGTGATTGTGGGAAGTAAGACAATGTTGGACCAGAGGGAAATTATTACACTAAAACATATAAATAGTCACATATGGGGATTAACTATTCCTTTATAATGAAGTAATCCCCATAGATCTACTTGATTACAAATTCTGAATCAAACATTACTTCTAATTGAATCATTGGTATTTGGGGTTTAAACTCTAGTCATGTAATGAGAGCCTGATATTCTGCTTCATTATTGTGAGTTCAATTTTATGATTGAAATAAATATAGAAATATTTCCTTTTCATAGGAGATAATCTCAATTTCTAACCAATCATTATTGAGCTTAGTGACTTCCATTATCTTCAACACTAGAATACTAGAAGCACCATCAAAATATATTTCCCATATTCTTGAGCTGTAATGAATAGATAATATTTCATCATTAGGTAACTCAGTATTAAGTGATATTTATTCTAAATATGGGTCCTCATCAAATAATTTACCCAAATATTGTACATTGTTTGGATGAATAAACAATATATTAAACTACTGCAAAATAAATTTCCACCTTTCCAGAAAACCAGTAAATATAAAATAGTAAGGATACATTTTAGATTCTTATTGAGATATACCAAGTGGACCAAAAGATTCATCAGTTATTTACTCATCTTCTGGTTGGAAAATATTAATTCATGGAAGTTATTCATAATATATTTATATCGAGTATCTGTGTCGTGTATGGTAAGACTGAGTTAGTAAAGACTATTCTCATTCCCAACATTATTCTCTTGTGAATGGAAGGAACCCTATGATTGATTCAAGGATACCACGTAGTAAATTAGTGTATTCCCTTAAATATGTGTCATTAATAGAAATGGACACATGAGTTATTTATTAAGGGTATAAAATTATTATTGGCAATAATTGGTTCATTGTTATGAGACCCCCTTCTTCATTAATTTTGTGTAGGGAAAACACTTACCCTGCCAGATGGAATATGATGTGCCAGATGTAGGACATGTTTATGAGATGTCTTATCATCTCGTTAAGGTATTTAGGTTGTGATAGTCCAAGGATGTATTTATTCATCTTAGTATCAAATTCAATTTTGTGATGGCATACACTAAAGGCAATGAATTTTCATGAGGATACCCTGAATGGACAATTTAAGGGGTTCATCTACAGATTTTGCTCTTTTAGCTTGCTGAAAATGATCTCTAAGTCATCCAATGGATCAAATCATTGAATATATTTAACCAAAATATCCTCAACATAGAACTCAATAATTTTTCAAACAAGGGGTTGAAGAAATTAGGCATAGAACGTTAATATGTGCAACTCGTATTATATGATCCATAGGGAATCACTCGATAGCCAAATATGGAATGAGGGGATATGAAGGTTATATATTCCTTATATTATAGGTACATTTGAATTTGGTTATATTAGGATTATCCATCCATTAAGGATAGAGCTTCGTATCCATCTATTGTATCAATCAAGCGTTCTTTGATTGGAACTGAGAAGCCATCATTGTGACAATGTTGGTTGAGATCACTATAATAATTGGAAAATTTTATTTTTCCTTCTTTCTTTTTCACCATGATAATATTTGAAAATTAATTTTGATATTACAAAGCTTTGATGAAACGAGCAATGATAATATTGTCGACTTTAGCCCAATTTTTGGATGTGTGATTCAGGTGCATTATTTTTTACTTCCTTCATGTATCATTGATTATAATGTAGAAAACACTCATGATTGGTTCCCACAATAGGTTCTAGTCCTTGAATTTATATTTAATTCCTTAACAAACATTCAGGTGATTCTATAAAAAAGATGTATACACATATTTTTCTTCTAGAATCATAGTCTCACTAATCATAGTGGGGAATTAATCTTCCTTTTTAATGATATTTATTTCTATGAGTTCAACAATAGTGGTGGGAAAACCTTCCTAAAATTATGGGCGGGAATCCTCGGGATCATCGACTTTGTTCCTATGTATAATTTATAACTTCTTTTGCCTCTAATTGGATGGAACATGATAAAGAATGATTTTTAGAACTAATTATGAAGTCTATATTTATACTTCTAGAAAACAAAGAATCAATTTCTAGATCTATTGATTTTGGAGGGTCTTCATAAAGATCTAAAGGTAATATATTTGATTTAGAATCAGAATCCCTACTATTTTTCAAAAGTGTGTCAAATTACTCTAGTCTAGCTGATGACGTAGAGACTCACTATATCCTTATAGATGGAATGAATACATATCTGTAAAAGATTTAATTATCACTTTGATTGTAAATGATATATCTAGTACCATTAGGATTGATTGTGACAAATGAAAATATGGAATCCACAAGAATATCTCTTGAATATTGTCCCACATTTTCAATTTTATTAATTTGTGGCATGTAATCACTACTGATATGATTCAATGGAATTTTTGGATCTCTCCCAACCATTATTAATATTCATTCTAGTAATATCATCTATAATGTACTATTTTACCCCTTTTGATACAAATCTACATCAATGTATTCATATTCCCAAGTTTTAAGATGGTATTTTTCACCAAAAAATGCTCCAATTGGTCCATTTAAACAATATTTATCACATTTGTGGTACAATGAAAGAAAAGGATACATAATGATGTAGATATGGTCTTTTGAGAGGAACATTGAAAACTATATCTTATTAGAAAACCATGAAATATGAATAAGACACAAGATCCAATAGCTGGATTCTGAGTGTAATCTTTCCTGCCCGTTATTACCCTTTCTCGTCATACCTGTATAAACACATAATGGAAGGAGACAAGTGGGATTTAGTGAGACCTACATGCCGATGTATTTGGGCCAAAATGAGGTTGAATCCTGGTACATTGTTAATAAAATCTCTACAGGCCTTTTTGTGATTAATGATGTTAAATATGTAATGGGGAATGAGGTTTCCTTGTACTACAAAAGTCTCATCTTGTTCTATGAATGATATGATTGCATGAAATTATACCTAATCCTTCGATATACCCTAAAAATTTGTGGTATCTACCTCAACTTGATACTCTTGAGGTCTTAACAATTCCCCAATAAGTTCTTCGAAAATATCTTTTAATAGATTCAGGGAATCCATGATTGATAACCCTGTTGGTACATTGGTGAGTCGATTCAACACATCATAATTTTGATATAGAAGTATGTGTTTTCCAGAATAGAGATTATCTATTACAAGTGTCTTTGGAGTTGATGTTCTTGAGGTGGATGGACCATCTTTCAGGGTTGAATCTGAAAGTACTTATTCACTTAGTAGATTAGGCCATCGTGGTCTACCCCCTCTACTAGAAGGTGTTGTAATATCCTATAACCATTATTCCATGATGATCATCTCATGAATAACCTATAATGTGTGGGGGAGTTCCACTATTCATACTGGGCTCGTTGGAGGGTCTTCCTATGAGTTTCACCCACATTAATAGTTCAAGTTGTGGTGTAGTTGGATTATTTTTTTCAACCACAACCACATCCACCCATGTATCCATGAACATGATGAACAAATCCCCTAGTTCCCCAATCAAGTGAAGGGATCATCTATTCATAATCAGAATCATCATTCGCATATGGATCCTTATAGAGAATAATGTTAATGGAACCGAAGATCAACTCCTCATCTGATGAATATTCTTCATAACATGTTCATCTTCTTGTTCCTTTTCAATGGGTGATTGTTGTGAATTAAAGATGATTAATAAGAACTATTCTAAGGCTAACGATATCTTTGAAATTGAAAAAATTTAATCTTCTTCTAGTTTTTTATTTTCTCCATTTTGTTTCTTTTAGGACATTTCATTTGAGTATTGGGTTTTTTATTAATAAAAATTAGATTTAATTTATTCAGAAATATACATAGTAGGTTGTTTCAACTATTTTCATATAATGGAATTAGGTTAGTTGATTTTTTTGACCATCCAATCAATGAATTTATGATCACTCCTACTTTTGGATTCCCGCCACTTACCTTGACCATTTGGATTGGTAATAGCAACAAATTATACATGGGATATCTTTTTTTAGTATCACATTCCCAGAGTCCACCATTATTGGTAGGAGGTACATAACAAATAATTTTTGGTGGGGTGCCCCAAAATTTGATGTAAGGGGTATAGTTTGGGAGTTCATCATCCATTTCATTGTTAGAATTTTTGGGATTAATAAATAGAACTATGTTTTGATCCAAATAAATGATGAATTAGTTGAGGACATGATCATTTAGAAAAGAATGCAAATTGTTTTTCAACTCCTGAAACTATCTCTGCCTTTGGTCTCATTGATCATATTCACGAGGTGACCATATCAAATGAAGCTATTATAGTAGAGCCCTCTGATATGATACATGCATTGAGGTTGGAATCAGCATAGGGAATGACTTAATAGAAACTATTAAACCATTTTGTTTTCTTAATATTCTTATCCAAGCTGATGGGATTCCTCCAGATTGGGATTTAGTCACAGTGATGGGATTCTCTTCCTGTTGAGAAATCGAAGCAAGATCCCCAAACACTCTTATGTATTTCATGGTAATTATGGTTTTGAGAAAATCATCATAGAGATTTGATACAAAAACGAGAATAAAATGTTCCTAAATGAGAGGTATATTCTTGGATTATGTTAATAGTTTCCTTCGATTTAATGATATCTGAAACACTTTCATTCTCCATTTTTCATTCAAATTGTGACATTAATGGCTGTTTTCTACTATAGTGTAGTTCTTAATCGAAAATGGAATTTTTAATAGGGACCATCCCACCCAGTGATTGGTAAGGATTGAAAATGTGTGTATCATACAAAGGATAGACCATGATGTGATTGTATAACTAATTTTCTTTTATCAATATCCGGTTGATCAGGGGTCACTATAATGGGATCACAACTAGGGAAGAAATGCATTAGATGCTTCCTCGGATCTCCCTATTCATTAAAAAATAAAAAATTTGGATTCCCAATGTTTTTCAGAGGAGATTTTGGATTTACCAATTCGGGATAATAATTATTTTCTAGTGGAACTGATGCATTCATACCTTCTATAGCATCAAATTGAGTGATTAATGAATCAATGGTGTTTATAAACATTTGAGAAATATTTGGTTTATTCAGGATATGAAAAGGTATAGTGTTTGGAGTATGAATGGGTGCAGTGATTAAAAGGACCACTTTTTGTGGTAATGCTAATATTTTTCTTGGATAAACCATGTGTAATATCCCTGTATATATGTTCATGACCTTGATCTAGTTTTACATTCAATGAGGAGATTAATTATACAAATCAATAGTAGAAACAAACCATATTTACTAAGGTTTTTCTACCATAATTTCAATCATAGGATTTTCTGGTGGATCATATCTGGAAGGAATCTTTCCTTAGATTAAATCTCAATTGAGTATTCTTAATTCTTTCATCTCCTCATATTTTTGAGAAAATAATTCCCCAAGTGAAAGGGAATAATCTTCTCTAAGGGAAAGGTGAGACATGGTTTTAAAAATAAATTTCCCTTATTAGGTTTCTTTTGAAGTGGTTTAAGATTATTATTCAAGGGGACACCTAAATTTTTGGAAATCCTATGATTTCAGGTAAGAACACCACCATCATGTTCTTCATTGTGGACCGCATTATAAACCAGAGCCTCATCCAATAACTCCCCTGAACTGGAATCATGTTATTGAGTGGCTTCGATGATAGCATTTATGACATTCACTAACATATAACGAATTTCTTGCATTCTTCAGGTTTCCATGTGTTATTTTCTTCTTATATTTACTCCATGAAACCATGTACTCCTATTTTTTGTTCTTTGGTAGCTTTTTTTATTTATTATAACCTGATGGGAATCCAGGAATAGTTCAATTGTGCATTATTTTTACAACTTCTCCTAATATCGATTGAAAAATGAGTTCCAATGAAGAAAATATTGTGGATGTAGAAATCCCCTATTCGTGTGGGCTTGGGAAGTCACTTTTATTCTTTATAAATCCTTGAGGATTTTTTTTATTGATCCACGGGTTAGCATGAAAAATATCCCAACCATGTCGCCTAGGGTAGTTTCTAAACTAATATAGCTGATATCACATTGTTTATCTTCAGAGTTTATGTATTATGGTCAAAACATTAGTATGGTGTATTATCCAACACCCACATAAACCACATGTTTCGTATGACTATTGTGATATTTCAGACATTTTCATAATATGATGACTGGAATCATCTTTCTGGGAGGAATGATTGATGTTCTTAGATGCATGATGAAAAAGTACATCAATAGTCCACTCTCTATGGTATTAAATTTTGTAAAAGTAAGTCATTATCTATTCTTGATGAGTGTCTCCCCAGTTATGAATAGAATTTGTTTTTTTTTTCTGACTTGGTAAAATAACAACACATGAGACCTCTTTTAGTGGAATTTTATGGCTTTGGATCATAGTGAAATGAAATGATCAATGTGAACCCCATCCTATAATATGATCACCAAATGGAGAATCTACGATCAATTATCATAGCCTCATTAATGCATCTGAAGCATTCACATTGACGGGATCACAATTACTTCTCAATCAATGGATTAACAGAATCCGGGATAGATAAAAAATCAATTTGGTGTTATATCCACTCTATTACTTTAATATGACTTGGAAATTCATCATAAGGTAATACCATTGATTTAAAGTTACACATAATTTTCCACAAGTTGAGTTCGATTTCATGCATACAAAATTCTACCAACATCTTTGGATTATTGTATTCTGGGGTGGAAAATGGCCAAATCATAACATATATTCTATTTTTATCTAGTGTTTTTTGCTTTTTTAACAAATCAAAATCGACTTTTTATAGAGGCTCGTTTACCTGATTGGACCAGATTGTGCATTTTCCTGCTGTTTTTTCAGAATTAAGAGGCATGGTAGGAATTCCCTCTAATTTATTGGATGTAAGATGACCCAAGGGTGGTTCAGAGAATAATTGTAGCATTGGGATGTCATCATTTTGATAAATTATTTCACCAATCAGTGATAAGGAATTATACATGACTGACCTTATATTGTCATGTTCTTCAAGATATGAGGGAATCATCATCACTAAATTGTTAGTTGGAAAATACACTTGACAATGTGAATCACTACTAAAAAATAGATCTTTATCAGTTAATGTCGTCATGGGGATATCATCCTGTTGGATTACAATAAGTGTTATACCATCTTTCTCCTTAGCCTTCTAAAAACACATAGGGTTTTCATGTTCCCCATCAAGAGAATAGGTATCAAAATCGACTGAATTTTCATGAAGAAATACTTCATGAGGATGTCCGAGACGATGACCTTTATAACTATTGATACTTCTCCTATAATTTTTTAACGGTATGATAGGATTTTGAAATGAAAATTGAAATGTTTTAGGGCTTTCATGATGTCCATCATTATGTTGATCTTGATAGTATATTTGTTTTGATTTTCCATTTGTGTTTGATATGTTTTGTTTTTGGAGTCCTTATTACATGTAGTCAGGCCCAACTTCTTGTAGAAGTGCTTATAATGGGAATGTGTATGTTCTTTCCTTGGAGTGGCTGTCAAAATAAGATGATTGTATCCAACTAAGACAGGTGTATGTGCCCAATCTAGTTGTATGTATGATATTGAAAAAATTTCCACAGGAACCACATTGATGGGAACAGAGGTATGTATCTGCTCTGGTTGACATGTGGATGTGAAACCTTTCTTGTGGTGATAGAGTTATGATCATGTCCCCCATGTAATGTTATTTCCTTCGTGATGATATATTGGAAAGTATCTAAGATATGGGAATAGATTTGGGAGTTTCTTTTTTCCATATCAAATATGTACCTAGGGACTTTAGCATCTAGAATAAGAATATACCTTCATTCCATGTATGGAGATTGTGTACATTTTTCTCTATTCCTACCTTTCAATATATATGATATTGATTGTACTAATGCATTAGGGATGATATTTGAGTCTTCTTTCTTCCTATCATCAAGAAATTATGATTTATTTCTCTTTGTGCTACCATACGATGATTTTGGAAGGCTTTGTGTTAGCAGGAAGTTGTAAATTCTTTCTTGTTAGATTCCACTATATTTGGTTGGTGATATTATTTTATTGCTTCCAAATGTTTCTGGTGGTAGTATTAATGGTTGTATGTAGCTGTATGTTCTTGTTCGCAGTTCTCCAACAAATATTAATGGTGGGATTGGTTGGCCACCGTGAGACAATTATTCTACATGTGTAACGGCCCAGTCCAGCCCATGATCTTGATATTGTCCGCTATGGTCCATGCCCGCACGTTTTTGTATTCCATCAGCTATGACCCTCATGAATCCCCCAAGAAATTTCCTCTTTATGTGAGAGGTATACACACCACCTTATAAATAAGTTCTTCATGCACCTCCTCCTTCGATGTGGGATTTTCACAGCCACCCCCCCTAGAAATGGCCATCGTACTCGCTGGAACTTTGAATGTACACTATAACGACCCATACATTACATACATGGTTAATACATCAAAATTTAATCATAATTATTACAACATATAAAAAAACCTTGAATGGACCGTATAGGTATAGTGTCTTTAGAAACATGGAATCATAAACAACTGGTTCATAATGCGTCTACAATGTCTCTCATTTATTTCATCATATCTATAGTTTCTTTTGGCATATCTTACTTAATAACCTTCTTCCTGAGCTGGGGAAAAACATACAAAAGGGTGAGCTCAAATGCTCAGTAAGGGTAAAAAAAATAAATATCAATCACATCATATTCATAAGAACATAACATTTTGGAAATCTTACCCTGCAAAAGAGATCATAATTTCATAAAATGGGATAAATCATGGTAGTGAAATGTAATCACAATAATCAGAAATTAAAACATGAAGCTTTTTTTCATACACACGTAATCATAGAGAATCATTTCTTCCTATCCAAGAATCATTTCCAAGACTATATTAGTGGACAAAGTCCATTTCTGATCCGATTTGATTCCTCGTTTCAATCCGGTTTCACTGAACCAGTTTGACCTGCCGTTCCAGCCATGTCTATCTCATGAGATATAACATCTTTACCCAATGAATTGGAGAGAGATATAGTGTAACACCCCAGGTAAATAAGGAATATGACATTTTCATATTTATCCATATTTGTGAATAAAATATTAATATGACTTTAAAGGGGACGCTATGCTCGATGGCGTACCCAACACGTAACAACGAGTTTCTTGGGAATCTTACGTTGCACTCTAATAATAAAATAATATTATTTTAAATGGTAGTTAACATGTAGCCGTTGTAATGGAGGTAATGGATAGAAATAACTAAAATATGATTATATATGTTCTTAAATATTTTTACATTTATACAATAAAATATAAAGGCTTAAAATACGGAAAGAATTCAATTTTAGGCGTATATGCCCTAGTTTTCACTAAAGGTTCACTTATCACCTTTTGATGGAGAACCGTCATTAAATATAGTTCTGTTCACTCTTAAACATTATTTTGGACCAAATAAAACTCTTATTAAGAATCGGGACATCAAAATTTACTTTGTGTAAATTTTTGGCATCTTTCCGATAAAGTTCATTTTTAATGAATAGTGTAAAATGTTGTATTTTAATTCAAACCCACTTTTTAATCTAATTTATTTATATGATTAGATTATATTTTGAATTGGTTTTAAAGTGAAATTAGAAAATATTTTTACCATTAAATCCAATAGTGGATGTTGGAATCAATTTCACTTTGAAATCAGACTTAAACTAGTGTCAATCTTTTGATACTTATTGTTTCATAAAACACGCTATTTGTCATTACAGCGGGAATTAATTATTAAATTAATTAATGTGACTTATATGTTTTTAATTTTGTAAAATGGACTTCATTTTTTAATTCAGAATATCAAATATATCTTAGGTTGATTTTTTGGGATTTTTCTGAAAAACCTCAATTTTTGATGAATAGTGAAACCACTAAGTGGTACTTATAAAAACTGATTTTCCGTTTAAACGAAATTTTGCCATCATTGTGCTTTGATTTTCAAAAATCTGACATACATGGTTGTCATTAAGAAGTAAAATGTGGTTCAATGAGATTAAAATAATTTTTTGGTGAATAGTAACTTATTAAGTTTTTAATCGCGATTAGTGGTAATTAGTGTAGTTTAAGGTAAAAATAATGCTTTAATAAAATGAGATGATCCTGACACATGTCTTACCCTCATTAGTTGTATCATGGCCTACCAAGAAAAGACATGGGTCAACTTGGGGACCCCATGGATCCACTTTGGTTGGGAAATGACATAAATAACATTTTATTTAATGTAAAAGTAAAATTGACACAAACATGATATGTTTTACTAAAAAAATTCTTAAGTGGGGTTATACAAGTCATATTTTTTATTATAAATATTCATTGGAAAGCTAAAAATATTTTCTACATCATAGTAGTTTTTTTATAATTTTTAGACATTAAATAAATTAAATTATTTATGACATAATAATGATGCAGCGATGACATTATTATTTGACGATTTAAATAAAATGGAAAGATAATGTAAAATCTATAAACTACACATGTCCAAAACTTATTGGATGAGTGGATTTCGAAGCCTTGTCACCTTATCCACGAATTATATCAATGTGGGACATTTTAAAACCGAAACACTTTTTCAAATAAAGTAATATTTCTTTACTTTCCAAAAGTGCCCCTCCTCTCCTCTTATAAAAGGCCCCCACCTATACCTCATTTCACACACTCCTCAAGCCTTTGGCACGGCCAAAACCTGCCCATTTACTCTCTCCACATCCCTATCCTCATCCTAGAGGATTCCCTTTTGGGCAGAATCCTTTCAAAGGAATCCTTTAGGCTCAAATCAAAAGGAGTTACACTTTTAAAGGTAATTCACTCTCTCATGTTCATTTGTTTTATTTTGCTTCTCCAACCCCCTAAACTCTTTTTATTTACTGCTTTTGTAACAACACCAGTATCTTAAATATACTAGGATGTTTTTATAAGATTTATTCGAGCTACACTCTCACACTACTACATCAAATGGTTAAAGAACATACGGTTTCTGTGGATGGTGAAATTCTGCCTCCCGAAACGATGATTGTTCAATATCCATTTAACACCTTCAAAGGTGGCCATTATTATGTCACTATTTTTATATATGATATATAATATTTTTATGTTTTATTTATGCTTCTTTATTTTTCATTTTTGTCTTACCTTTATGGCTTCCATTATGGGTATACGCGATATCTTCATTTAAGGAAGTGCGGACTACCGCCCCCTCAAAGTGATTTGATTCGTTAAATACCATATGTGGGATGTATAAAGGATGGAAATATGATATTATATATGATATTATACTTGAATTATAATATACCTTTAAATCATTAATATTCCATTCTATAAAATACGAAATAGAAATGAAATTAGCGTTCATGCGTACGTACGGCTTACCGTCTCCATGAACGGTGCATTTCATTTCTTACCTCTAAATGATTATGTAATGTTATAAATGCATGCATGTACTGGATATATATGACATATATGATATCCAAATCATGAATATAATTCTGGATATAATAAATATTTGACGACACGAACAAAATGTAATTGTAAGAAGTCCACTTTCGACTTAAGAACCAAATATCGACAAAACAAACATTATTAACTTAAATGTTTACATAATGTTTATAACATGGAAATAAGTGAGATAATAGGAATAATGAACTAGAGAAAGGTTCTTAATAAAGTTTAAATTAACTCAAGTTTATTATTCAGGAGATTAAAGAACGATCGAGTCAAGTCGGACCCGAGGTAAGGGATCCTACTCCTCTCTTTCTTTTTAAGAGCACACTTTTATGTCATTACTTTTAAAGCTCATATTTCTTGTTATTGGGATGATATTTTATATTGAACTTACTGTAATTTTAATGTTCATGTGATGAGAGACCCTATTCTCTCTCATAAATCCATTTTGGAAGTTTTGAGTGGCGCCGTTAGGCTGCCGATCTTTCGTAAGAGATCTAACCTCTCTCTTTCTTTTTAAGTACTCTCCATTATGTCATTTCTTTTAAACTCCTCCTTGCAATGTTGGGGGATTTTCTTTTATATTCCACTTGCTGTAAATTCTATTGTAATATGATGGGATACTCTATTTGATCTCATCAATCCATATTCGGACGTTATATGTGGCGCCGTTAGGCTACCGAGTTTTCGTAAGGGATTTTTCATCTCACTTTTATTCCCGTGAGATTTAGGCTACATTCGCCACAAATTCCATTGAGTGGTGTATGTACTGCCCATTATTCTACTTTTTGTATAATATACTTTCGTTTATGAGTATTTACATCAATGACCTATTGTCTTTCTTTCATGTGGTGTATGTTTTGAAAGATACCCAAGTCGGTAAGGGAACCTTTCACCCTCCTCTTTTTTAAAAGACTTCTTTTATTGGGTCTTTTAATTTACATATTTTTATGTTGGGATATGTTCTCATACATCCTTATTGATGTAAATTATATGTCCAAGTGATGAGATACACTTTTTATCTCTCATCAACTCATTTTGATGTGATGTCGTTAGGCTGTCAAGGGAACGTTTTAACCCAATTTCGATTTATTTGGGTTCAACTTGTAGTCATTGAATATGTCATCCATTGAATATGTGTGAATGACCTTTTATTGTTTTACACTTAATATCCACTTATATTGGGTGTATATATATTTGTCACACATATTTTTGAGATTTATTTGTCCTTAATTTAAGGATACCTTCTTTATAAGTGATTTCATCACATTTGACATTTCTATTGAGGGTTCATTGTTGTCATGCACCAATTCACTCTTATATGGTGTATATACTGTCCTTTGGAGTATTATATCATGAATCCTATTATTCTCATGATATTATAAGGTTCTGACTAAATTTTATTCCTCGATTATTGTATTCACATGTCTCTAATTTTGGTAAAACCCCTTTAAACAAAATATCGTTTTAAATGTTTTAATTATTTGTTCTTATTAATATCCATGTTTTCAAAATGGTTTTAAGGATTTATTTATATGGATATTAATGGTTTAAAATGTTAAAAGCTTCATGGTGGTATGGGACACTTTGATTCAAAAATCTCTTTAATAAATGTTTTAAATGGTTTTGGAAATGGTTTCTTTTTGAATGGATTCATTATTTCAATATCCTAAAATGTTATTTTTTGATTGAAATGTGGAAATGTTATGTTTCCTTTATTCATGTTTATGTGATACGTTTATGTTATGGTTCTTGGGCATTGTTATGAAGAACGGGTGGTTCCGTGATAAACTTAGGGCGGGTGAGCCCGATATAGCTCTCAAATGCATTGGGTAACGCGAAGGAGTGAAACGTTAAGGTTTCTCCGAAGAGATTTAGGGAATATACTGTGATGGGTATTCCAAACGTAACCAAGAGGGTTACTCCCTACGTAAGAATGTTATGAATGCCTCAAGTTACCTTTATGTCTTATGTTTTCTATGATTTATTCATGATTTGATATGCCTAGGTTTTATGGGTAAAGTATGATTTCATTCTTATGTATATATGAACTCATGTTTCCTTTCCATATTTTTATAACCCTTACTGAGCTTTTTATGCTCATCCCATGTTTTTGAAATGCTTTTCACAGTTCAAGGGAAAGGTACATGATGTGACGATAGTGTCAAGGATGTGTCAGGAAAGAATCCGTTTTTTATTTTAAATAGGTTTCCATTGATGGGAAGAATGAATATTGTCTTTTATGTAACCACCTTGTTTAAATGTGTAATGTAATGCAAGTTTCATGATCTAATTCTCTAAAACTCTAAACATGAAATGATCCTCAATGTGTAATTTTGTAATAACTCAAGTTTAAGTAAGGTTTAAGGCTGGGGCCTTATAGTTGGTATCAAAGGTCGGTTTAGATAACTTTAGAGGTTAGGGTATTCTTTAAGCATAATTGACAATTACCATAATGGTTAGGATTTCAGAAAGAGTCCTAGTTTTAGATAAAGTGAATGAGTAAGTATATCTTATTGTCTATCTTACTCATTAGTACATGATGGTTTTGTTGATATACTCACGCTGACCTTTTTGGTTTTAGTAAATGGCTGGATCTAGCAGGCACCAAAGTAACAGTGGATGTGAAGGAAACTGTGACAGTTTTTTGAGCAAGCAACTGAATGATATGGGAGCTTCAATGAGAACTCTTTTGATTATCCTCAACCAACTATCTGGAGTCATGATTGACCACCTAAACCTTGGAGATTTCTCTAAGGCATCATATATGCAAGAAACAAATCCCTACGGAAGTACAGATAATAATCATAAAGGTAAGTGTGTTCAAAAACCTATTTGTCAAAGATGTGGAAAGAAACACCTAGGAAAATGTTTCAAAGGGATAGAAATATGCTATAGATGTGGAAATGAAGGTCATAAAGCAAGAACCTGCCATGGAAAAAGGAAGCATCCAGTTGACTCGAGGAAAGGGAAAGAAGTTCTTTCTGAGGGATCAATTGAATGTTTTAAATGTGGTGTGCATGGTCATTATGAAAACACATGTCCTATGAAGAATTTTCGTGAATGTGGTCACCAAGAGCGTACCAATATTCGTTTACCAATACCTAATGCCATTCCGATTGAGGATGAAGAGACTGACAATGACCAATCAAAGGTATGTACTATTTCATGACTATTGTTTTCTTATTTTGGAATCTTAGGATATGATTCATGATTTTGTTTGTAGGAAAGAGGTATTTCAGAATAAGTTGGAAAGGAATGGATAATGGATCATGAAGAATGTTGAATGAGTAATATGTCAACATATAAGGGCTTCAAGAGTTAGGGTGAAATTCTAAAGAGTATTAAGTCTCTTTTGATGATGGGGTTACATTAGAAGACTTTTTATATTATGTGTAACCCTGATGTTTAATATAGGCAAATTTTATTCAAATAATAGTTATCTTTTCTTTTGTGGACATAGTTATAAAGAACCATTTGGGTTTATATGATCCTTGCTTTTGAGGTAATTATGGGTTATCATATGTTATGATTGAAGTGAAAGGCATGAGATAAAATTGAGGTTAAAATATTTTATGGTTATTTTTGATGATTTTATCCCTTGTTGGGTAATGATTTGAGAATTATATAGTTTTGGAAAAAGGACAACACGCAGACCGTGTGACAACCCGTCGCGTCGGACAATGCTGCGGGAATCTAACCCACAACCAAAGTGCGACTGGTATTTATCGCCTACCACTGGACTACGTGAAGTCCCTGGTTAGTTTGACTGATTCTTTTTAGTTATATGATTTTATGAATTAAGAGTAAGTTGATTTTGGAGGATATGTGATTAGGATAATTACTTTTCAATGCGAGACTTTAGGAGCAACTGATGTTGTTTGGAGATAAATGTTACGATTTAACTTGGAAGACTATGTGACTAAATCCTTCAAATATTTGGGTTTCAATCTTATATTGGATTACGTTGAAGAATTTTATGGACAAATTTTTTATCGGATGGTCCTCGTTGAACTTTGGGTTTTGTTGGACAAATTTTGGAGATTAAGAATAGATTTTATTTTTATAAGGGGTTATCCTTTTCTGGATTATCTGATCTTGTACTAACCTTTTTGGTTTTGGTTTGGTTAAAGCCTAAATACATGGGATGTATGTAGTTCTCTTTTGGGGATTAGGTGATTCTCTAGAAGTTTATTATAGTACTCTTAACGCGAACAAGTCTCCCTAAATACTCGTCTTTTGGAAAAAATATGAGTTTGACTAAGGAATCTAGTAAAAGATGAAAGTCAACATGATAAGTGATTATGTTTCCTTATGAATAAAATTCCTCAATAAAAGTAACTTAAAACAAAAATGTTGTATATTAGCTTTTCCTACTGGGGAACCCAACACCGTTTAACCCATCACAAGTTTGTGATTTTCTTATTGTTAACTTTCTCCTAAACATGTTTTCTATCACTCTCCATCGGAACATGACCCTATGTTTTCTCCTCTATGTCCATATTTCCATACTTAGAATCCTAGTATGGGTTAACTCGGGTGACCTCTGTGCTTATCTTTCTTTATTTTAAAGTGATTGTTTTACCGACTCTTGTTCCGATGTGGGACGTTCAAGGATGTTTCCAAGCGCAATTTTAAAATTGCGAGGACACAATTCCCAAAAGGGGGGAAGGATGTAACACCCCAGGTAAATAAGGAATATTAAATTTTCATATTTATCCATATTTGTGAATAAAATATTAATATGACTTTAAAGGGGACACTATGCTCGATGGCGTACCCAACACGCAACAACGAGTTTCTTGGAAATCTTACGTTGCACTCTAATAATAAAATAATATTATTTTAAATGGTAGTTAACATGTAGCCGTTGTAATGGAGGGAATGGATAGAAATAACTAAAATATGATTATATATGTTCTTAAATATTTTTACATTTATACAATAAAAGATAAAGGCTTAAAATACGGAAAGAATTCAATTTTAGGCATATATGCCCTAGTTTTCACTAAAGGTTCACTTATCACCTTTTGATGGAGAACCGTCATTAAATATAGTTTTGTTCACTCTTAAACATTATTTTGGACCAAATAAAACTCTTATTAAGAATCAGGACATCAAAATTTACTTTGTGTAAATTTTTGGTATCTTTCCGATAAAGTTCATTTTTTTAATGAATAGTGTAAAATGTTGTATTTTAATTCAAAACCACTTTTTAATCTAATTTATTTATATGATTAGATTATATTTTGAATTGGTTTTAAAGTGAAATTAGAAAATATTTTTACCATTAAATCCAATAGTGGACGTTGGAATCAATTTCACTTTGAAATCAGACTTAAACTAGTGTCAATCTTTTGATACTAATTGTTTCATAAAACATGCTATTTGTCATGACAGCGGGAATTAATTATTAAATTAATTAATGTGACTTATATGTTTTGAATTTTGTAAAATGGACTTCATTTTTGAATTCAGAATATCAAATATATCTTAGGGTGAATTTTTGGGATTTTTCTGAAAAACTTCAATTTTTGATGAATAGTGAAACCACTAAGTGGTACTTATAAAAACTGATTTTCCGTTTAAATGAAATTTTTCCATCATTGTGTTTTGATTTTCAAAAATCCGACATACATGGTTGTCATTAAGAAGTATAATGTGGTTCAATGAGATTAAAATAATTTATTGGTGAATAGTAACTTATTAAGTTTTTAATCGCGATTAGTGGTAATTAGTGTAGTTTAAGTTAAAAATAATGTTTTAATAAAATGAGATGATCTTGACACATGTCTTACCCTCATTGGTTGTATCATGGCAGACCAAGAAAAGCCATGGGTCAACATGGGGACCCCATGGATCCACTTTGGTTGGGAAATGACATAAATAACATTTTATTTAATGTAAAAGTAAAATTGACACAAACATGATATGTTTTACTAAAACAATTTTTAAGTGGGGTTATACAAGTCATCTTTTTTATTATAAATATTCATTGGAAATCTAAAAAGATTTCCTACATCATAGTAATTTGTTTATAATTTTTAGACATTAAATAAATTAAATTATTTATGACATAATAATGATGCAGCGATGACATCATTATTTGACGATTTAAATAAAATGGAAAGACAATGTAAAATCTATAAACTACACATGTCCAAAACTTATTGGATGAGCATATTTCGAAGCCTTATCACCTTATCCACGAATTATATCAATGTGGGACCTTTTAAAACCGAAAAACTTTTTCAAATAAAGTAATATTTCTTTACTTTCCAAAAGTGCCCCTCCTCTCCTCTTATAAAAGGCTCCCACCTCTACCTCATTTCACACACTCCTCAAGCCTTTGTCTCGGCCAAACCCTGCCCATTTACTCTCTCCACATCCCTCGCCTCATCCTAGAGGATTCCCTTTGGGAATAATCCTTTCAAAGGAAGCCTTTAGGCTCAAATCAAAAGGAGTTACACTTTTAAAGGTAATTCACTCTCTCATGTTCATTTGTTTTATTTTGCTTCTCCAACCCCCTAAACTCTTTTTATTTAAATATTTTGTAACAACACCAGTATATTCAATATACTAGGATGTTTTTATAAGATTTATTCGAGCTACACTCTCACACAACTACATCAAATGGTTAAAGATTATACGGTTTCTGTGGATGGTGAAATTCTGCCTCCCGAAACGATGATTGTTCAATACTCATTTAACACCTTCAAAGGTGGCCATTATGATGTCACTATTTTTATATATGATATATAATATGTTTATGTTTTGTTTATGCTTCTGTATTTTTCATTTTTGTCTTACCTTTATGGCTTCCATTATGGGTATACGCGATATCTTCATTTAAGGAAGTGCGGACTACCGCCCACTCAAAGTGATTTGATTCGTTAAATACCATATGTGGGATGTATAAAGGATGGAAATATGATATTATATATGATATTATACTCTAATTATAATATACCTTTATATCATTATTATTCCATTCTATAAAATACGAAATAGAAATGAAATTAGCGTTCATGCGTACGTACGACTTACCGTCTCCATGAACGGTGCATTTCATTTCTTACCTCTAAATGATTATGTAATGTTATAAATGCATGCATGTAATAGATATATATGACATATATGATATCCAAATCATGAATATAATTCTGGATATAATAAAAATTTGACCACACAAACAACATGTAATTGTAAGAAGTCCACTTTCGACTTAAGAACCAAATATCGACAAAACAAACATTATTAACTTAAATGTTTACATAATGTTTATAACATGGAAATAAGTGATATAATAGGAATAATGAACTATAAAAAGGTTCTTAATAAAGTGTAAATTAACTCAAGTTTATTATTGAGGAGATTAAAGAACGATCGAGTCAAGTCGGACCCGAGGTAAGGGATCCTACTCCTCTCTTTCTTTTTAAGAGCACACTTTTATGTCATTCCTTTTAAAGCTCATATTTCTTGTTATTGGGATGATATTTTATCTTACAGTTACTGTAATTTTTATGTTCATGTGATGAGAGACCCTATTCTCTCTCATCAATCCATTTTGGAAGTTTTGAGTGGCGCCGTTAGGCTGCCGAACTTTCGTAAGAGATCTAACCTCTCTCTTTCTTTTTAAGTACTCTCCTTTATGTCATTTCTTTTAAACTCCTCCTTGCAATGTTGGGGGATTTTCTTTTATATTAAACTTGCTATAAATTCTATTGTAATATTATGGGATACTCTATTTGATCTCATCAATCCATATTCGGAAGTTATATGTGGCGCCATTAGGCTGCCGAGTTTTCGTAAGGGATTTTTCATCTCACTTTTATTGCCGTGAGATTTATTCTACATTCGCCACAAATTCCATTGAGTGGTGTATGTACTACCCATTATTCTACTCTTTGTGTAATATACTTTCGTTTATGAGTATTTACATCAATTACCTATTGTCTTTCTTTCATGGGGTGTATGTTTTGAAAGATACCCAAGTCGGTAAGGGAACCTTTCACCCTCTTCTTTTTTAAAAGACTTCTTTTATTGGGTCTTTTAATTTACATATTTTTATGTTGGGATATGTTCTCATACGTCCTTATTGATGTAATTTTTATGTCCATGTGATGAGATACACTTTTTATCTCTCATCAACTCATTTTGATGTGATGTCGTTAGGCTGTCAAGGGAACTTTTTAACCCAATTTCGATTTCTTTGGGTTTAACTTGTAGTCATTGAATATGTCATCCAATGAATATGTGTGAATGACCATTTATTGTTTTACACCTAATATCCACTTATATTGGGTGTATATATATTTGTCACACATATTTTTGAGATTTATTTGTCCTTAATTTATGGATACCTTCTTTATAAGGGATTTCATCAAATTTGACATTTCTATTGAGGGTTCATTGTTGTCATGCACCAATTCACTCTTATATAGTGTATATACTGTCCTTTGGAGTATTATATCATGAATCCTTTTATTGTCATGATATTATAAGGTTCTGACTAAATGTTATTCCTCGATTATTGTATTCAAGTGTCTCTAATTTTGGTAAAACCCCTTTAACCAAAATATTGTTTTAAATGTTTTAATTATTTGTTCTTATTAATATCCATGTTTTCAAAATGGTTTTAAGGATTTATTTATATGGATATTAATGGTTAAAAATTTTAAAAGCTTCAAGGTGGTATGGGACACTTTGATTCAAAAATCTCTTTATTAAATGATTTAAATGATTTTGGAAATGGTTTCTTTTTGAATGGATTCATTATTTCGATATCCTAAAATGTTATATTGTGATTGAAATGTGGAAATGTTATGTTTCCTTTATTCATGTTTATGTGATACGATTATGTTATGGTTCTTGGGCATTGTTATGAAGAACGGGTGGTTCCTTGATAAACTAAGGGCGTGTGAGCCCAATATAGCTCTCCAATGCATTGGGTAACGCGAAAGAGTGAAACATTAAGGTTTCTCCGAAGAGATTTAGGGAATATACTGTGATGGGTATTCCAAACGTAACCAAGAGGGTTACTCCCTACGTAAGAATGTTATGAATGCCTCAAGTTACCTTTATGTATTATGTTTTCTATGATTTATTCATGATTTGATATGCCTAGGTTTTATGGGAAAAGTATGATTTCATTCTTATGTATATATGAACTCATGTTTCCTTTCCATATTTTTATAACCCTTACTGAGCTTTTTATGCTCATCCCAAGTTTTTGAAATTCTTTTCACAGGTCAAGGGAAAGGTACATGATGTGATGATAGTGTCAAGGATGTGTCAAGAAAGAATCCGTGGTTTATTTTAAATAGGTTTCCATTGATGGGAATAATGAATATTGTCTTTTATGTAACCACCTTGTTTAAATGTGGAATGCAATGCAAGTTTCATGATCTAATTCTCTAAAACTCTAAACCTGAAAAGATCCTCAATGTGTAATCTTGTAATAACTCAAGTTTAAGTAAGGTTTAAGGCTGGGGCCTTATATATAGGTCCCACCCATCTCCTAATGATACCATTCTTATGTGTGCCACAAAATCATAAACAATACATCATAGCATAACCCATGTAATAAAAATGGGATTCTTAAACATCGTGACATCGTAAAACAATTCATATAAGATAAATGAATTCATAAAAATAATTCCATCAAAACATAATCAAATCAATGTAATAATAGGGATAGAAAAAGAACCCTTTATTATGTAAAATAATTTTGATAAAACACTTGAACTCCATTCTTGAAGAAAATATACTTTCTAAATCAAAAACATTTTTCCTCTCTTAACATGTCATACAATTCTAAACTAAAAGAAGTTGATTAAAAATAAACTTGAAAACTTGTAAAGGAAGCTTCTTGGAAATAATTTTTAAAAATCCATTCATGCCATATAAGTTAAAAAAACATTCTTCTCGTACTTTTGTCGGAAAAGTCAAAAAGTACCTCCTACGAAAAACGACAAAAGATTCCTTTCATATCTTTTACTAAAAACTCACCAAAGGGTAAAATTGGATTTAAACAATTTTAGGTGGATGGAAATAATATTACATATTGAGGAAACATGGATGTGGATGATAAAATACACCCCAGTAAATTCCAAAATATAAACAATCTCGGATAAAAATGAGATTGTGATATTTCCCTTACCTTAGGTTTGATTTGCTTCGTAAGTGTCCAAACCTCCTGTATAATGATTTGAATAAAGTCATTGAATTATTATAGAATCATACTCATTGTTATGATATCATATATTGTCATATTCTTAGCTTAATATTAGTAATATTTCATTGCTACTGTTATTCGGGTGATTATTACTTTTTGTTCTTATGCGTGTTTTGTCGAATAAATTATTATTCTTATTTTTAGGTTATAGATACCTAATTTCCAGAATGGTATTAGTGTAATATATATCATATTTATTCACTCAATTAATTTATGTAATCATTATGCAATTAAAATCATGTAGAACAAGATGCATCACATCGTGGAGACAGTATTCTGTACGTACGCACAAGCGATGATATCATTCCCATGATCATGGAATTGTATGGGAGTGTATGTATACTATTTAAGAATCAATATCACTTTACAATAATCATATATATTCATTATTTACACCATTATACCCATCCAAGAAAGGTGGTGGTGGAAAATAGATTACACCACAGCGTGGAGATGATATTCCATACGTATGCACACGTGGTGATTTCATTTTCTATAGGATGGATAGATTGTGAAATAGGTTTGTTTCATACTTATAATAACATAACAGTATATGAGTGATACTGATGTTATTAATTCATAATTAAACAACTAATGAAGAAGAAGTGGAAGAAGAAATAATGTTGAAAGAATCGGTAATGGACATTACCTCTTCTTTAAAGTGCTTCTTTGAGACCTCCTTTTAGGGCACTAAAATTGGTCTTTGAAGAAGACCAGACCTCTAGGATGTTTATAGGGAAGTGAAGAAGAGAAATTGGCAGGGTTTGGCCGAGCTTGAAGGCTCAAATTGGTGTGAGGAAGTGTGGGAGGAGGTACCCATTTATAAGGGAGGAGAGGGGCTCCTTTGGAAAAACTAAAAATATTATTTTATTATAAAGCCATATTCGGTTTTAAATAGCTCCAAATTGATTTATTTCTAAGATAAGGTTGGTATGGGTCAAAATCCTCTCATACAATAGAATTTGGACAAGTTTAGTTTACTATTTTAACCTTATCATTTAGGTTTAACTTTAAGTTAGGTAATTTTTCTTTTACCGTTTCTTTTTGTGTTCTTACACTATAAGATTAATAAACATACTATACCAAGTCAAACGAACCCCAGGTTGTTTATTATTAATATATATAACCATATCTGTGTTATTTGGCCGAAACATAGATTTTTTAGAATAAAATAACAATTAATAATATAATATTTGATTTAAAAACTATTTTATGTCAATTTTGACACTATTTAGTAATTTATTTTTGTGAAAATCATAAAAGAATGATTAATTCGAACAAAGTTAATTAAATCAATACTAACATGTCATATTAACCTAGAAAATTAGTGTAATTCATAAAAAGTCTCAAATTACATTTATTTGGGTATTTATAACATCAATTATGTCAATATTTTATTAATAAGATAATTACTGCATCATTATTGTGTCATAAATAAATTAAAATATATAATTTGTAAAAATTACAAATAAAATACCATTATTTAGGAAAATGTTTTATCTTTCTAATGAATATATATAGTATAATATATCTTATATCGACCCAGATGTTTCTTACATTACTATTACATCATTTCAAAGATAAACAACATAATAATATTACACATGGATGATCCAGAGGTTTAATGTCTTGGGCAAACTAGGACTACACAAAACAAGTACAACATCAAGCATAAACATTCATTTAATTTCTTCTTCTATAGCTTCTTAGTAGCACTTGTCCTCGCCATAGTACATGTAGCCACCTGAGGATATACATCAAAAGTGGTGAGCTAAAAGCCCAGTAAGAGGATAGATAAGAACAATACATCATGGGGTGAGAATAATCATAACATAGGCAAAAGATCATGAACACGAGGAGAGCATAAATAAACGACTTGAAATGTGGAAATGCATAAAAATGACACATCATGTCTTAGTGGTTAACTACCACACATGCTTGTGAAGAAAACTAGCATCCTGTTCACAGAACATTTCACATTTACTCATTAGATTCATTACTTTACCCAATGCATTGGATCTCTATATAATTCCGGGCGCACCCATCACATTTAAACATTCATATTTCACTATATATTTCCGAGCGCACCCATCACATCATAACATTATCATTATCATGCATGCCACATAGAACACATATTAATCATGTACATAAATAACCCATGTAAAGGAATGTGTTTCATCTCATAATAACACATTCATAAGCTTTGGATTCCCAAAAGAAAAAGGGAACAACATAAATGATACAAGAACCATCAACCTTGAATGAGAGGAAAAAGGTGAGATCTTGAAAGAAGTGTTCTTTTGGAAAACATTTTGATGGACATAAAAACCAGTGAAAAACATGTATACCCATGAAAAGTAAAGGAAATAATGAACAAATGATCTTTGAGGAGAAACCGTATCAAAAATGGAGTGAAAGAGGGAGAACCCGAATGAAGAAAATTGGGTTCGAGATTTCCCTTTACCTTGTACCCGAATTCTTCCTTCTCTTTAATGTCTTGTATAATGAAATTATGTTCATTAATTAGAAATAAAGAACCATTTTTTCATTAATAGGGTTAATTATGGTTTCATTATGTTATATTATGTTCCTTTGGATGACTTATAGAGTTTAAAAACATTGTTTGGGGATGTTCGTTTTTATGGTTTTCTTGAGTGGTTCACTTGTATTCATAAATTGATGTTTGGGTAGATCATGGGTAAACATACAGAACTGATATTATATGTTATTAATGTTATTAGAGTATCTTTAATAATTTTATAGTGAATTTTATAAGATCCACGTGGATGTATCATTAGATAAGAATTTAATGATGGTTATTTGGGTTAATTTGGGCGGTTTTTGGATCACAACGAACTTGTTTTAACATTTAACATAGTAATATGGACATAGGTTATTTCCAGAACTTAAAATAGAACATAATACATATAAAATATTTTGGTTCAACCATAAAAATTATAAGGCCCCAGCCTTAAACCTTACTTAAAATTGAATTAAATTAATAATTCACATTGAGGATCTTTTCAGGTTTAGAGTTTTAGAGAAATAGGACATAACTATTACATCTCAAAAGATTACAAAGTAGTCTCTTCTACTAAATTTCCATAAAATAATAACTCTTAAAAAGAAACATGTCTAGTTTCATGTTTTAGGTAGCATGACTTTCCCTTGATCCCATCCTTGACCCTATTCCACGCTAAGTCCTATGAAAAACATTTCAAAAACTTGGGATGAGCATAAAAACTCAGTAAGGGATACACAAAGAATAAAAACTGTTAGTTTATCAAAACAAAAAGTTAACCATGTATACTTTATCAAAGTAATACTTTTCACCTTTATGAAGTAGTAGAAACTCTTCACTGAATAAAATATCATTACTTACCTTTTTGTAACCAAAGGATTACCATAAAAACCTTATAAAGAACACATAACATATATAAAGGTAACTTGGGACATAAACATACTTAAGTGGAATAACCATACGGTCGACTCCCACACATATCACTTAATGGAATAGCCATACGGCCAATTTCCATACATACTTAATGGAATATCCATACAGCCGACTTCCATACCCAATGCATTGGAGGTTATAACGTAACCACCCGTCCTGGTATTCACGACACCACCCGTCATATGGTTTATAACGTAACCACCCGTTAAAATGTCCAAGTACCAATATAAAATCATAAAACATAAAACCAATATAAAGGAATGATAACATTTCCACATCACAATATATCATAATAGAATCCTTTATCAAAACCATTTTCAAAACCATTTAAAACATTTAATAAAGAGATTTTTGAATGAAAGTGTCCCATACCACCTTGAAGCTTAAAATTTTAAACCATTAATATCCATATAAATAAATCCTTAAAACCATTTTGAAAACATGGATATTAATAAAAACAAATAATTAAAACATTTAAAACGATATTTTGGTTAAAGGGGTTTTACCAAAATTAGAGACACTTGAATACAATAATTGAGGAATAACATTTAGTCAGAACTTTATAATATCATGAGAATAAATGGATTCATGATATAATACTCCAAAGGACAGTATATACACCATATAAGAGTAAATTGGTGCATAACAACAATGAACCCTCAATAGAAATGTCAAATGGGATGAAATCCCTTATAAAAAAGGTATCCTTAAATTAAGGACAAATCAATCCCAAAAATATGTGTGAAAAATATAAATACACCCAATATAAGTGGATATTATGTGTAAAACAATCAAATCTTATTCACACATATTCAAAGGATGACATATTCAATAACTACGTGTTGAACCCAAAGAAATTGAAATTGGGTTAAAAAGTTCCCTTGACAGCCTAACGACATCACATCAAAATGAGTTGATGAGAGATAAAAAGTGTATCTCATCACTTGGACATAAAATTTAAATCAATAAGGATATATGAGAACATATCCCAAAATAACAATATGTAAATTAAAAGACCGAACAAAAGAAGTCTTTTAAAAAAGAGGAGGGTGAAAGGTTCCCTTACCGACTTGGGTATCTTTCAAAACATACACCCCATGAAAGAAGGACAATATATCATTGATGTAAATACTCATAAACGAATGTATATTACACAAATATTAGAATAATGGGCAGTACATACACCACTCAATGGAATTTGTGGCAAATGTAGCATAAATCTCACGGGAATAAAAGTGAGATGAAAAATCCCTTACGAAAACTCGGCAGCCTAACGGCGCCACATAAAACTTCCGAATATGGATTGATGAGATCAAATATGGTATCTCATCACATTACAATAAAATGTACAGAAAGATAAATATAAAAGAACATCCCCCAACATTACAAAGAGGAGATTAAAAAAAGTGACATAAAGGAGAGTACTTAAAAAGAAAGAGAGAGGTTAGATCTCTTACGAAAGTTCGGCAGCCTAACGGCGCCACTCAAAACCTCCAAAATGGATTGATGAGAGAGAATAGGGTCTCTCATCACATGAACATAAAAATTACAGTAAGTTTAATATAAAAGATCATCCCAATAACAAAAAATATGAGCTTTAAAAGGAATGACATAAAAGTTTGTACTTAAAAAGAAAGAGAGGAGTAGGATCCCTTACCTCGGGTCCGACTTGACTCGATCGTTCTTTAATCTCCTGAATAATAAACTTGAGTTAATTTATACTTCCTTAAGAACCTTTTTCAAGTTCATTATTCCTATTATATCACTTATTACCATGTCATAAACATTATGTAATCATTTAAGTTAATAATATTTGTTTTGCCGATATTTGGTTCTTAAGTCGAAAGTGGACTTCTTACAATTACATGTTGTTCATGTGGCCAAATGTTTATTATATAAAGAATTGTATTCATGATTTAGATATCATATATGTCATATATATCCAGTACATGCATGCATTTATAACATTACATAATCATTTAGAGGTAAGAAATGAAATGCACCGTTCATGGAGATGGTAAGCCGTACGTACGCATGAACGCTACTTTCATTTCTATTTCGTATTTTATAGAATGGAATAATACTGATATAAAGGTATATTATAATTCCAGTATAATATAATATATAATATCATAGTTCCAACATTTATACGTCCCACATATGGTATATAACGAATCAAATCACTTTGAGGGGGCGGTAGTCCGCACTTCCTTAAAATGAAGATATCACGTATACCCATAATGGAAGCCATCAAGGTAAGACACAAATGAAAAATAAAGAAGAATAAGTAAAACATAAACATATTATATATCATATATAGAAATAGTGACATCATAATGGCCACCTTTGAAGGTGTTAAATGAGTATTGAACAATCATTGTTTCGGGAGGCATAATTTCGCCATCCACGGAAACCGTATGTTCTTTAACCATTTGATGTAGTTGTGTGAGAGTGTAGCTCTAATAAATCTTATAAAAACATCCTAGTATATTTAAGATACTGGTGTTGTTAAAAAATAAATAAATAAAAAGAGTTTAGGGGGTTGGAGAAGCAAAATAAAACAAATGAACATGAGAGAATGAATTACCTTTAAAAGTGTAACTCTTTTTGATTTTAGCCTAAAGGCTTCCTTTGAAAGGATTCTGCCCAAAGGGAATCCTCTAGGATGAGGAGAGGGATGTGGAGAGAGTAGATGGGCAGGATTTGGCCGAGCCAAAGGCTTGAGGAGTGTGTGAAATGAGGTAGAGGTGGGGTCCTTTTATAAGAGGAGAGGAGGGGTACTTTTGGAAAGTAAAGAAATATTACTTTATTTGAAAATGTGTTTCGGTTTCAATAGGTCCCACATTGATATAATTCGTGTATAAGGTGATAAGTCTTCTAAAGCCACTCATCCAATTGGTTTTGGACCAGTTTTGTTCATAGATTTTACATTATCATTCCATTTTATTTAAATCTTCAAATAATGACGTCATCGCTGCATCATTATTATGTCATAAATAATGTAATTTATTTAATGTCTAAAAATTATAAAAAAAATACTATGATGTAGGAAATCTTTTTATCTTTCCAATGACTATTTATAATAAAAACTTTTATCTTTATAACCCCATTTAAAAATTGTTTTCGTAAAACATATTATGTTTGTGTCATTTTTACTTTTAAATTAAATAAAAAGTTATTTATGTCATTTCTCAACCAAAGTGTCTCCCTGGGGTCCCCAGGTTGACCCATGGCTTGTCTTGGTCAGCCATGACACAACCAATGAGGGTATGACATGTGTCAAGCTCATCTTATTTTATTAAAGCATTATTTTTACCTTAAACTACACTAATTACCACTAATCGCGATTAAGAACTTAATAAGTTACTATTCACCAAAAAATTATTATAATCTCATTGAACCACATTTTACTTCTTAATGACAACCATTTATGTCGGATTTTTGAAAATCAAAACACAATGATGGCAAAATTTCATTTAAACGGAAAATCAGTTTTTATAAGTACCACTTAGTGGTTTCACTATTCATCAAAAATTGAAGTTTTTCAGAAAAATCCCAAAAATTCACCCTAAGCTATATTTGATATTCTGAATTCAAAAATGAAGTCTGTTTTACAAAATTCAAAACATATAAGTCACATTAATTAATTTAATAATTAATTCCCGCTGTCAGAGCAAATAGCGTGTTTTTATAAAACTATAAGTATCAAAAGATTGACACTAGTTATGTCTGATTTCAAAGTGAAATTAATTCCAACGACCACTATTGGATTTAATGGTAAAAATATTTTCTAATTTCACTTTAAAACCAATTCAAAATATTATCTAATCATATAAATAAATTAGATTAAAAAGAGGTTTTGAATTAAAACACAACATTTTACACTATTCCTTAAAAAATGAACTTTATCAGAAAAATACCAAAAATTTACACAAAGTAAAATTTAATGTCCCGATTCTAAAGAAGAGTTTTATTTGGTCCAAAAGAATGAATAAGAGTGATCAAAACTATATTTAATGACAATATTCCATCAAAAGGCGATAAGTGAACCTTTAGTGAAAACTAGGGCATATACGCCTAAAATTGAATTCTTTCTGTATTTTAAGCATTAATCTATTATTGGATAAATGTAAAAACATTTAAAAACATATATAATCATATTTTAGTTATTTCTATCCAGTCCCGCCAATACAACGGCTACATGTTAACTACCATTTAAAATAATATTATTTTTTTATTAGAGTGCAACGTAAGATTCCCAAGAAACTCGTTGTTGCGTATTGGGTACGCCATCGGGCATAGCATCCCCTTTAAAGTCATATTAATATTATATTCACAAATATGGGTAAATATAAAGATGTCATATTCTTTATTTACCTGGGGTGTTACATCCTTCCCCCCTTTTGGGAATTGCGTCCTCGCAATTTTAAAATTGCGCTTGGAAACATCCTTGAAAGTCCCACATCGGAACAAGAGTCGGTAAAACAATCACTTTAAAATAAAGAAATATAAGCACAGAGGTCACCCGAGTTAACCCATACTAGGATTCCAAGTATGAAAATATGGACATGGAGGAAAAAAACAAAGGGTCATGTTCTGATGGATAGTGATAAAAAACATGTTTAGGAGAAAGTTAACCACGAGAAAATCACAAACTTGTGATGGGTTAAACGGTATTCGATTCCCCAATAGGAAAAGTTAATAGACAACATTTTTGTTTTAAGTTACTTTTTATTGAGGAATTTATTCATAAGGAAACATAATCACTTATCATATTGACTTTCAAATTTTATTATATTCCTTACACAATCTCCTATTTTCTCCAAAAGGCGAGTATCTAGGAAGACTTGTTCACATTAAGAGTACTATAATCAACTTTCATAGAAGCACCTAATCCACAAAAGAGAACTATATACTTCCCATGTCTTTATACTTTAACCAAAACCAAAACCAAAAAGGCTAGTACAAGATCAGATAACCCAGAAAAGGATAACCCATTAGAAAGAAAATCTATTCTTAATCTCCAAAATTTGTCCAACAAAACCCAAAGTTCAACGAGGACCATCCGATAAGAAATTTGTCCATAAAATTCCTCAAAGTAAACCAATATAAGATTGAAACCCAAAAATTTTAAGGATTTAGTCACACAGTCTTCCAAGTTAAATCGTAACATTTATCTCCAAACAAAATCAGTTTCTCTTAAAGTCTCGCATTGAAAAGTAATTATCCTAATCACATATCCTCCATGATAGGTTAATCATTTTCATAAATAACCCAAATCAACTTACTCTTAAAAAAAATCAGTCAAACTAACCAGGGACTTCACGTAGTCCAGTGGTAGGCGATAAATACCAGTCACACTTTGGTTGTGGGTTCGATTCCCGCAGCTTTGTCCGACGCGACGGGTTGTCACATGGTCTGCGTGTTGTCCTTTTTTCAAAACTATATAATTATTAAAACATTCCCCAAAATGAGATAAAATCTTCAAGAATAATCATAACATATTTTAACCTCAAGTTTATCTCATTCCTTTCATTTTCCATCATATCATAGTGTAATCCATAATTACATAAAAATTAAGTATCATATAAAACCTAATGGTTACCTTAATAATTATTACCTGAATTTCCACATCAAGTTGGCCATCTCGTACATGATGCATTAGAGAACTCACCAAGGTTGAAGTGGTAGATCATGACTCCTTGATATTTGGTTTAGAACAACCACGAGTTTCCTCATTGAATCCTCCATTTTATCTAGTCTCTTAATCAGAGAACCACCACAGTTTCCTTCAAACCTGTTGTCTCTTTGGTGCCTGCTAGATCCATCCATTCACTAAAAACAGAAAAGTCAGTGTGAGTATATAAACAAAACCATCATGTACTAATGAGTAAGATATACTTACTCATTCACTTTGTCTAAAAACTATGACTCTTTATCAAATCCTAACAATTATGGTAATGTCACTTATGCTTAAAGAATACCCTAACCTCTAAAGTTATCTAAACCGACCTTTGATACAAACTATAAGGCCCCAGCCTTAAACCTTACTTAAAATTGAATTAAATGAATAATTCACATTGAGGATCTTTTTAGGTTTAGAGTTTTAGAGAAATAGGACATAACTATTACATCTCAAAAGATTACAAAGTAGTCTCTTCTACTAAATTTCCATAAAATAAAAACTCTTAAAAAGAAACATGTCTAGTTTCATGTTTTAGGTAGCATGACTTTCCCTTGATCCCATCCTTGACCCTATTCCATGCTAAGTCCTGTGAAAAACATTTCAAAAACTTGGGATGAGCATAAAAACTCAGTAAGGGATACACAAAGAATAAAAACTGTTAGTTTATCAAAACAAAAAGTAAACCATGTATACTTTATCAAAGTAATACTTTTCACCTTTATGAAGTATTAAAAACTCTTCACTGAATAAAATATCATTACATACCTTTTTGTAACCAAAGGATTACCATAAAACCCTTATAAAGAACACATAACATATATAAAGGTAACTTGGGACATAAACATACTTAAGTGGAATAACCATACGGTCGAATCCCACACATATCACTTAATGGAATAGCCATACGGCCAATTTCCATACATACTTAATGGAATAGCCATACGGCCGACTTCCATACCCAATGCATTGGAGGTTATAACGTAACCACCTGTCCTGGTATTCACGGCACCACCCGTCATATGGTTTATAATGTAACCACCCGTTAAAATGTCCAAGTACCAATATAAAATCATAAAACATAAAACCAATATAAAGGAATGATAACATTTCCACATCAGAATATATCATAATAGAATCCTTTATCAAAACCATTTTCAAAACCATTTAAAACATTTAATAAAGAGAATTTTGAATCAAAGTGTCCCATACCACCTTGAAGCTTAAAATTTTAAACCACTAATATCCATATAAATAAATCCTTAAAACCATTTTGAAAACATGGATATTAATAAAAACAAATAATTAAAACATTTAAAATGATATTTTGGTTAAAGGGGTTTTACCAAAATTAGAGACACTTGAATATAATAATTGAGGAATAACATTTATTCAGAACTTTATAATATCATGAGAATAAATGGATTCATGATATAATACTCCAAAGGACAGTATATACACCATATAAGAGTAAATTGGTGCATAACAACAATGAACCCTCAATAGAAATGTCAAATGGGATGAAATCCCTTATAAAGAAGGTATCCTTAAATTAAGGACAAATCAATCTCAAAAATATGTGTGAAAAATATAAATACACCCAATATAAGTGGATATTAAGTGTAAAACAATCAAAGCTTATTCACACATATTCAAAGGATGACATATTCAATAACTACGTGTTGAACCCAAAGAAATTGAAATTGGGTTAAAAAGTTCCCTTGACAGCCTAACGGCATCACATCAAAATGAGTTGATTAGAGATAAAAAGTGTACCTCATCACTTGGACATTAAATTTAAATCAATAAGGATATATGATAACATATCCCAACATAACAATATGTAAATTAAAAGACCGAACAAAAGAAGTCTTTTAAAAAAGAGGAGGGTGAAAGGTTCCCTTACCGACTTGGGTATCTTTCAAAACATACACCCCATGAAAGAAGGACAATAGATCATTGATGTAAATACTCATAAACGAAATTATATTACACAAAGAGTAGAATAATGGGCAGTACATACACCACTCAATGGAATTTGTGGCAAATGTAGCATAAATCTCACGGGAATAAAAGTGAGATGAAAAATCCCTTACGAAAACTCGGCAGCCTAACGGCGCCACATAAAACTTCCGAATATTGATTGATGAGATCAAATAGGGTATCTCATCACATTAAAATAAAATGTACAGAAAGATAAATATAAAAGAACATCCCCCAACATTACAAAGAGGAGCTTAAAAGAAGTGACATAAAGGAGAGTACTTAAAAAGAAAGAGAGAGGTTAGATCTCTTACGAATGTTCGGCAGCCTAACAGCGCCACTCAAAACCTCCAAAATGGATTGATGAGAGAGAATAGGGTATCTCATAACATGAACATAAAAATTACAGTAAGTTTAATATAAAATATCACCCCAATAACAAAAAATATGAGCTTTAAAAGGAATGACATAAAAGTTTGTACTTAAAAAGAAAGAGAGGAGTAGGATCCCTTACCTCGGGTCCGACTTGACTCGATCGTTCTTTAATCTCCTGAATAATAAACTTGAGTTAATTTATACTTCATTAAGAACCTTTTTCAAGTTCATTATTCCTTTTATCTCACTTATTACCATGTCATAAACATTATGTAATCATTTAAGTTAATAATATTTGTTTTGTCGATATTTGGTTCTTAAGTCGAAAGTGGACTTCTTACAATTACATGTTGTTCATGTGGCCAAATGTTTATTATATAAATAATTGTATTCATGATGTAGATATCATATATTTCATATATATCCAGTACATGCATGCATTTATAACATTACATAATCATTTAGAGGTAACAAATGAAATGCACCGTTCATGGAGACGGTAAGCCGTACGTACGCATGAACGCTACTTTCATTTCTATTTCATATTTTATAGAATGGAATAATACTTATATAAAGGAATATTATAATTACAGTATAATATCATATATAATATCATAGTTCCATCATTTATACGTCCCACATATGGTATATAACGAATCAAATCACTTTGAGGGGGCGGTAGTCCGCACTTCCTTAAAATGAAGATATCGCATATACCCATAATCGAAGCCATCAAGGTAAGACACAAATGAAAAATAAAGAAGAATAAGTAAAACATAAACATATTATATATCATATATAAAAATAGTTACATCATAATGGCCACCTTTGAAGGTGTTAAATGAGTATTGAACAATCATCGTTTCGGGAGGCATAATTTCGCCATCCACGGAAACCGTATGTTCTTTAACCATTTGATGTAGTTGTGTGAGAGTGTAGCTCGAATAAATCTTATAAAAACATCCTAGTATATTTAAGATACTGGTTTTGTTACAAAATAAATAAATAAAAAGAGTTTAGGGGGTTGGAGAAGCAAAATAAAACAAATGGACATGAGAGAATGAATTACCTTTAAAAGTGTAACTCCTTTTGATTTGAGCCTAAAGGCTTCCTTTGAAAGGATTCTGCCCAAAGGGAATCCACTATGATGAGGAGAGGGATGTGGAGAGAGTAAATGGTCAGGGTTTGTCCGAGCCAAAGGCTTGAGGAGTGTGTGAAATGAGGTAGAGGTGGGGGCCTTTTATAAGAGGAGAGGAGGGGTACTTTTGGAAAGTAAAGAAATATTACTTTATTTGAAAATGTGTTTCGGTTTCAATATGTCCCACATTGATATAATTCGTGGATAAGGTGATAAGGCTTCGAAATACACTCATCCAATTGGTTTTGGACAAGTGTAGTTCATAGATTTTACATTATCTTTCCATTTTGTTTAAATCGTCAAATAATGATGTCATCGCTGCATCATTATTATGTCATAAATAATTTAATTTATTTAATGTCTAAAAATTATAAAAAATATACTATGATGTAAGAAATCTTTGAAGCTTTCCAATGACTATTTATAATAAAAAATATGATCTTTATAACCCCATTTAAAAATTGTTTTCGTAAAACATATTATGTTTGTGTCATTTTTACTTTTACATTAAATAAAAAGTTATTTATGTCATTTCTCAACCAAAGTGTCTCCATGGGGTCCCCAAGTTGACCCATGGCTTGTCTTGGTCGTCCATGACACAACCAATGAGGTTATGACATGTGTCAAGCTCATCTTATTTTATTAAAGCATTAGTTTTACCTTAAACTACACTAATTACCACTAATCGCGATTAAGAATTTAATAAGTTACTATTCACCAAAAAATTATTATAATCTCATTGAACCACATTTTACTTCTTAATGACAACCATGTATGTCGGATTTTTGAAAATCAAAACACAATGATGGCAAAATTTCATTTAAACGGAAAATCAGTTTTTATAAGTACCACTTAGTGGTTTCACTATTCATCAAAAATTGAAGTTTTTCAGAAAAATCCCAAAAATTCACCCTAAGCTATATTTGATATTCTGAATTCAAAAATGAAGTCCGTTTTACAAAATTCAAAACATGTAAGTCACATTAATTAATTTAATAATTAATTCCCGTTGTCAGAGCAAATAGCGTGTTTTTATAAAACAATAAGTATCAAAAGATTGACACTAGTTTAAGTCTGATTTCAAAGTGAAATTAATTCCAATGACCACTATTGGATTTAATGGTAAAAATATTTTCTAATTTCCCTTTAAAACCAATTCAAAATATTTCCTAATCATATAAATAAATTACATTAAAAAAGAGGTTTTGAATTAAAACTCAACATTTTAGACTATTCCTTAAAAAATGAACTTTATCAGAAAAATACCAAAAATTTACACAAAGTAAAATTTAATGTCCCGATTCTAAAGAAGAGTTTTATTTGGTCCAAAAGAATGTATAATAGTGATCAAAACTAGAATTTAATGACAATATGCCATCAAAAGGCGATAAGTGAACCTTTAGTGAAAACTAGGGCATATACGCCTAAAATTGAATTCTTTCTGTATTTTAAGCATTTATCTATTATTGGATAAATGTAAAAACATTTAAAAACATATATAATCATATTTTAGTTATTTCTATCCATTCCCGCCAATATAACGACTACATGTTAACTACCATTTAAAATAATATTATTTTATTATTAGAGTGCAACGTAAGATTCCCAAGAAACTCGTTGTTGCGTATTGGGTACGCCATCGGGCATAGCATCCCCTTTAAAGTCATATTAATATTTGATTCACAAATATGGGTAAATATAAAGATGTCATATTCTTTATTTACCTGGGGTGTTACAAAAATGGTTTCATGACCAAATTGAAGGTAGAAATGGAAGAAGAGAACATGTCGTTTTTGAAGGTGATAAATTTAACACCTCATGAACAATGTTCTCTTTAATAAAATAAAAGGAAGAGGGAATGGGTGTGGGGTGATATAATATACCATTAGAATCATAAGATTACATTATATGTATAATACTGGAGTTACAAAACAATTTGTATGAAGATTGGTAGGGAGAGATCAATAAAGGAACTTGAACTTGAAAGGAAATTAAAGGAGAAGAGGGATAGAAATTGCCTTTAGAATCCTCCTCTTGAGAACCTCTTTAAGGGCCTAATCTTGGTCTTTTTATGATACCAGGATCTCATGGACGTGGGTTATATGCTAGGGAATGTGTTTTGGTAGAGTTTAGGGAAGTCGTGGAGCCTAAGAGTTGTGAGGAAAAGAGGAATTGAAGGGTGGCTTTTATAGTCGGGGGGAGAGGGGTTTCCATAATATAAAATTGATTAGTTTATTACATTCACCTAAAACAAGGAATAGTGATGCTTGGATGACAAATAATAGTAATTTTATAATGTAATCCCAATCCAAGTGGGCTTACATCAGCAGAACATCATCGATGACTCAATTAATACATTATTTAGCTTTTATTGTGAATTATCAGATTCCACTATTCATAAAAAAATTCAAGTATCTCAGAAAATTCCCAAAAATTTACTCCAACCATTTCTCGATGTGTAGAATCCAGAAATTATTTCCATTGTTCAAAAATAATTTTCTAAATATTATTAATTTAATATTTAATTAAAATCAAATTTACTTAAAAAACAGTTTTTAAAATCAAAACTGATTTTGCAGTTCTTTCAAAAATTACGTAGGGTCTTATAAAATTATCTAAAAACTATTAGACATTGATTCAATAATTTATGAATACATTTCAGGGAAATAAATATTCATTTAAATTAATTAATTATTTATTATTTATTATTTATGACTTATAAATTGCCAAAAACGTTTACTAAGGTCAAATTACCACTTTCTATGATGTCTAAATTTTATTTTATTATTAATAGTTAATTTTACTCTTATTTACTATTCATAAGGGTCATATTAATATTCATATGGGTAGGTTACTATTAATAAGGCTAGGTTACTATTCACCAAATTTTTTTTCTTTCATTAGACTCCAAAAACTATCTTGAACACAACTGTGTATGTTGGATTTTTAAAATTCCAAACATAGGGGTGACAAAATTATGTTTAAAGGTCACTTATCACTTAGTAGTTCATTATTTTGTGTTTTTATGACATAAATATAAGAAGATAATTTTCCATTGAAATACTTTGGGACGTTACATTCTTCCCCCCTTAAGAAATTTCACTTTACACAAACAGGTGAGGGTACTTCTCCTTCATTTCCTCTTCTGGTTCCCAAGTTGCTTCCTCAAACTTATGGTTCCTCCACAACACTTTGACAAGGCGGGTTGTCTTGTTGCGTAGAACCTTATCACTTCAGTCCAAAATTATTACCAGCTTCTCCTCATAGGAGAGATCATCTTCCAGCTCTACCACCTCTGAGTTTAGTACATGTGAGGGGTTTGGTATGTACTTCCTCAGTAGTGATATGTGAAACACATCATGATCTTGGGCCATATTCAGTGGAAGTGTCAGACGATAGGCCACAGCTCCTATACAAGGATCTCAAATGGGCCAATGTACCTTGGGCTTAGCTTCCCTTTCTTCCCAAATCTCATGAATCTCTTCCATGGAGATATTCGAAGGAAGACATTATCTCCAACGTCGAACTCCAAGTCCCTTCGACGGTTGTCAGCATAGCTCTTCTTCCAACTTTGAGTAGCTTTGATGTGTTTCTAGATGACTTGAACCTTCTCTGTCATCTCTTGAACAAGATCAGGACCAAGTAGCTTTCGTTCTACAACTTCATCCCAACAGGTTGGAGTTCTACATCGCATCCCATAAAGATCTTCATACAGAGCCATCTGAATACTCGAGTGGAAGCTATTGTTGTATGAGAACTCAACCAATGGGAGATTCTGATCCCAACCACCTTTGAATTCAAGAGAGCAGGCTCTTAGCATATCTTCAAGCTTCTGAATAGTCCTTTCAGACTGGCCATCAGTTTGGGGGTGATTGGTCATGATGAAATTTAATTCAGTACTCAAAAGCATGTTGAAGGCTCCTCTAGAACATAGATGTGAACCTTGGATCACGGTAAGAGACAATCGAGAGTGGACCACCGTGCAATCTCACTACTTCCTTCACATATATCATTGCATGTTGTTCAAGTGAGCGGTCTTCCCGAATAGTGATAAAATAGGCAGTCTTTGTGAGTCAATCAACCACAACCCATATCGCATTATTTCCCTTTGAAGTCTTCGGGAGACCCATGACAATGTCCATAGTAACATTTTCCCATTTCCACATGGGTATAGGCAATGGGTGCATCATACCTTTGGACTTTTGTCGCTCATCTTTAACATGCTGACATACCAAGAAACTTGATATATATTCCGTAATCTCCTTCTTCATGTTATCCCACCAGAAGTTCTCTCTGAGATCACGATACATTTTGGTACTTCCAGGATGGATAGAGAAAGTTAAGATATGTGCATCGTCCCTTTGTGCTTCCTTAATCTTCTCTTGGATGGATGGTTTCACAATCCTTTGGGCAAGGTAGGATGTATCCCCTGCCCTTATGATTTCCAAATCCATCCTTTGCAAATACAAGAATATAGGGTCTTTCTCTATCCACAACATGGATAGAGTAGCAGGTTCTTTTCTACTTAGAGCATCAGCTACCTTGTTCACCTTTCCAGGATGATAGTGAATAGAGAAATCGTAATCCTTGATTAGCTCTAACCATCTCCTTTGACACATGTTGAGATCCTTTTGTGTGAATATATAATTTAGGATCTTGTGGTCGGTTTATATGTCACACTTCTCACCATTAAGGTAGTGCCGCCATATTTTCAAGGCAAAAATCATGGCTGCTAGCTCTAGATCATGCATCGGGTAGTTCTGCTCATGGATCTTCAACTTTCGTGTGGCATAGGCTATCACGTTATCATTTTTCATGAGTACACAACCCAAGCCTTTCTTTGAAGAATCACTGTAAATCACAAAACATTCTCCACTTTTTGGTAGTGTGAGTACAGGTGTAGTGATCATCCTTCTCTTTAGCCCCTTGAATCTTCCCTCACATTCTTCAATCCATACATACTTTACCCCTTTCCTTGTTAACTTTGTTAGCAGGCTTGAAAATCGTGAGATGTTTCTCACAAAACGTTGGTAGTACCCAGCTATTCCAAGAAAACTACGGATTTCTGTGACACTAGAGGGCCTGGGCCATTCCTCAATTGCCATTTTCTTTGAAGGGTCCACATAAATTCCCTCGCTTGTGATCACATGTACCAAGAATGTGACTTGATTAATCCAAAAGTCACACTTGCTGAACTTGGTGTACAACTTCTCCTTTCTCAATGTCGCCAACACAAGTCTTAGATATTCTTCATGTTCCTCCTTTCTCTTGGATTAGATGATAATATCATCGGTAAACACTACCACAAATTTGTCAAGGTAATGTATAAAGACTCTATTCATCAAATCCATGAAGATTTCAGTGTAATTAGTAATTCCGAAGGGCATCACCAAAAACTCATAGTGCCCATACCTTATACGGAAGGCAGTCTTCTAAATATCTTCCTTCTTCACCTTTACTTGATGATATCCAGAATGAAGATCCACCTTTGAGATTTATTGAGCTCCTCTTAACTGGTCGAACAAGTCATCAATCCTTGGGAGAGGATACATGTTCTTTAAGGTGATCTTTTTGAGTTCTCGATAATCGATACACAGCCGCATGGTTCCATCCTTCTTCTTTACAAAGCGAACTGGCGCACCCCAAGGTGATGCACAAGGGCGTATAAACCCTTTGTCGAGATTCTCTTGCAGCTACTTCTTTAACTCCTCCATTTCGATAGGAGCCATCCTATAGGGGCACTTCCAGATAGGATTAGCTCCGGGCATGAGTTCAATTGAGAACTCTACCTCATGATTTGGGGGAATTCTAGGTAACTCTTTGGGAAATACATCACTTTATTCCCTCACGATGGGCATTTCCTCAAGGTTGTCACATTCCTTCGACTCAACCATTTGGGCGAGGTATGCTTTTTCATAGGGAATAAACACCCACATTATTGAAGGGTTTTTCAATGGATATTCATGATCTTCTTTGAATTTGTAGAGGAGCATGGGATGGTTCGGAATATGAAAATATATTTCCTTTTCCGGACAGTTGATATGTGCTCTATATAACGAGAGCCAATCCATTCCCATTATAGCGTCGAATTCCACCAAGGGAATTATTATGAGATTTTCCAGAAGACTCTTCCCACATACGTCAACAGGAGAAGAGTCAAACACTTGGGTTGCAATGATTGCACCACATTGTGTTTTTTATAGATATCACTACTTCAAGGTTTCAGGGCTTCGATTCTATAGTTCTAGCAAACTTGCACGATATAAAGGAATGCGTAGAACCATAATCAAATAAGACTTTTTCCATTCTTGAGTGAATAGGAAGTGTACCTTGTACGACTTCATTATCATGTTCCACCTCCGCAGTAGTGATGACATAAGCCTTCCCTTGTTCATTTGGCTTTGGTGGTTGTTGGCGCTGATTACTCTCGAGAGCTCGAGGTTTAGTGCACTGGTTTGAATAGTTCCCTAGCTCACTACAGTTGTTGCATTGAACCAAGAGTGGTTCTCTCCTTTAATCAGCTACATTATCCTTCCTTTTCATTTATTTTCGACACTCTTGAGCTTGGTGTCCTTCTTTACCACACTTAAATCATTTCCCCATACCTTTGAGGCAGTTCCCATGGTTCGACTTCCCACATTTTTTTCATGTGGGTTATTGATTTTTCTTCCCACCTTTGTCACTTGATCCACCAGCTTGAAACTCAATCATTCTTTTCTTATCACCATAGCCATGGGACCATTCTCCAAACTAAATCTCCACTTTGAGAGCACACCAAAAAACTTCTTCATAACTCCAAAAGTCTTGAATTGCAAGAGGCTTTAGAATATGTGGTTTTAATACACTAAAGAATCTATCAATTATGCTATCATTGTTGATAACAAAACCTGAAGCATACCTTGCGAGCCTTGTGAAATATTCTTCATAGGTTGTGACAGATTCTAATTTTTTTCATCAGCTCAATGAATTTTCTCTCCATCTTCGTGCGATGAGTTCGTGGGAAGTACTTATTAAAAAACATTATCTTAAAGTCTTCCCATTCCACCTATTCAATTTACTCCCTTGGCTTGGTGTTCTTAATAAAAGCCCACCATTGATCAGCTTCTCTATCTAGACGATAAACGGCTAGAGTCACTTTCTCCGTATCGGAACAGTGAAGAATAGAAAAGATCTTCTCCATGGAGTTGACCCACTATTCTGCAACTAGTGGATCAGAAGATCCACAAAACATCGGTGGTCCTTGCCGCATAAAACATTCAATAGCTAGTTTCTCCCTCTTTGGTGAAGGAGGATGTTCCCCATTATTATGGTTATTATTCATAACCCGATATAATTGGGTAAGAATCTCCATGATGTTTTGAACTCCACCACCAAAATTATTGGGGATGTCGTTCGGGAAATCGTTGCAGTGGCCCTCGCAAGAGTTGTTGGCCTGATTCCTCCTGGTTCCCACCATTTTCTAAAATAGAAAAGGTTAGAACAAACCATAAGTAAACAATTCATGAATAAATTTTTCATTTAAACAATTATACCAAAAACATAACATATGGGATCCCTAGGTAAATATTCCTGTGTACATATTTGTACTTATTCTTATGCTAGAGGTTTTCTCTAGGGTTTACTAATCCTAATTCCAAAATTAACTAAACCTTTCCACTGATACCAACTATTGAGACCCAGATTTTTCTTACATTAATATTACATCATTTCAAAGATAAAAAACATAATAGTATTATACATTGAGGATCCATAGGTTTAGTGTCTTGGGAAAACTAGGACTACACATAACAAGTACAACATCAAGCATAAACATTCATTCAATTTATACTTCTATAGATTCTTAGTAGCACTTGTACTCTCCTTAGTACATGTAGCCACCTGAGGATATACATCAAAAGGGGTGAGCTAAAATCCCAATAAGAGGATAGATGAGAACAATACATCATGGGGTGAGCATAATCATAACATAGGCAAAAGATCATGAACATGAGAGGAGCATAAATAAAAGACTTGAAATGTGGAAATGCATAAAAATGACACATCATGTCTTAGTGGTTAACTACCACACATTGTTGTGAACAAAGATAGAATCTTGTTCAGACATAATTTCACATTTACTCATAATATTCATCACTTTACCCAATGCATAGGAGCGCTATATAATTCCGGGCGCACCCGTCACATACAAACATTCATATTGCGCTATATAATTCCGGGCGCACCCGTCACATCATAACATTATCATTATCATGCATTCGAAATAGAACACATATAAAATATGTACATAAATAACCCATGGAAAGTAATGTGTTTCATCCCATAATAACACATTCATAAGCTTTGGGTTCCCAAAAGAAAGAGGGAACAACATACATGATACAAGAACCATCAACCTTGAATGAGAGGTAAAAGGTGAGATCTTGAAAGAAGTGTTCTTTTGGAAAACATTTTGATGGACATAAGAACTAGTGACAAACATGTATATCCCAGAAAAGTAAAGGAAATGATGAAAAAATGATCTTTGAGGAGTAACCGTATCAAAAATGGAGTGAAAGAGGGAGAACCCGAAGGAAGAAAATTGGGTTCGAGATTTCCCCTTACCTTGTACCCGAATGCTTCCTTCTATTTAATGTCATGTATATTGACATTATATTCATTAATTAGAAATACAGAACCATGTTTAAATTAATAGGGTTTATTATGGTTTCATTATGTCATATTATGTTACTTGAATGACTTATAGAGTTTAAAAACATGGTTTGGGGATGTTTGTTTTTATGGTTTTCATGAGTGGTTCACTTGTATTCTTAAATTGATGTTTGGGTAGATCATGGGTAAACATAAAGAACTGATATTACATGTTATTAATGTCATTACATTAGCTTTAGTAATTTTATATTGAATTATATTAGATCCAAGTGGACGAATCATTTGATAAGAATTTAATTATGGTTATTTGGGTTAATTTGGGCGGTTTTTGGATCACAACGAACTTGTTTTAACATTTAACATAGTAATATGGCCATAGGTTATTTTCAGAACATAAAATATAACCTAATACATATAAAATATTTTTTTTCAACCATAAAAATGGTTTCATGACCAGATTGAAGGTATAAATGGAAGAATAGAACATGTCGTTTTTGAAGGTGATAAATTTAACACCTCACGAACAACGTTCTCTTTAATAAAATAGAATGAAGAGGGAAAGGGTGTTGGATGATATAATATACCATTAGAATCATAATATTACAGTATATTTATAATACTGGAGTTACAAAACAATATGGATGAATATATGTAGGGAGAGATCAAGAAAGGAACTTGAACTTCAAAGGAAATTAGAGGAGAAGAGGGAGAGAAATTGCCTTTAGAATCCTCCTCTTGTGAACCTCCTTAAGGGCATAAGCATGGTCTTTTGATGAGACCAGGTTCTCTTGGAAGTGGGGGAGAGTCTAGGGAAGGTGCTTGGTCAGAGTTTAGAGAGTTATTGGAGCTTGAGAGGTGTGAGGAAAAGAGGAAATGAAGGGTGGCTTTTATAGTGGGGGGGAGAGGGGTTTCCTTAATATAAAATTGATTAGTTTATTACTTTCACCTAAAACAAGGAATAGTGAGGCTTGGATGACAAATAATAGTAATTTTATAATGTAATCCCGAACCAAGTTGGCTTACATCAGCAGAACATCATCGATGACTCAATTAATACATTATTTAGCTATTATTGTGAATTATCAGATTCCACTATTCATAAAAAATTCAAGTATCTCAGAAAATTCCAAAATATTTACCCCAACCATTTGTCGACGTGTAGTATCCAGAAATTATTTCCATTTTTCCCTATAATTTTATAAATATTATTAATTTAATATTTAATTAAAATCATAATTTACTTAAAAAATAGTTTTTAAAATCAAAACTGATTTTGCAGTTCTTTCAAAAATTACGTAGGGGCTTTTAAAATTATCTAAAAACTATTAGGAATTTATTAAATAATTTATGAATACATTTCAGGGAAATAAATATTCTTTTAAATTAATTAATTAATTATAATTAATTAATTATGACTTATAAAATACCAAAAACGTTTACTATGGTCAAATTACCACTTTCTATGATGTCTAAATTATATTTTATTATTCATAGTTAATGTTGCACTTATTTAATATTCATAAGGGTAATATTACTATTCGTATGGGTAGGTTACTATTCGTAAGGGTAGGTTACTATTCACCAAAAATTATTTTTGTTTCATTAGACTCCAAAAACTATCTTGAACACAACAGTTTATGTTGGATTTTTAAAATTCCAAACATAGGGGTGACAAAATTATGTTTAAAGGTCACTTATCACATAGTAGTTCATTATTTTGTGTTTTTATGACATAAATATTAGAAGGGAATATTCTATTGAGATACTTTGGGTCATTACATATCTCATGTATAACCCTATATTAAAAATTATTTACTTATTAAACATCAATTTTAACTATTTTAACCCTTCTTTAAATAAATTAATAATTAATGTCCTAATCTAATCCAAGTGGGACTAAATGGTCATATATGACTCCTAAGGTTGTTTTTTGTTGAATTAAAATTATCCAATAGAATTAGTACATGTGTTAGGGTAATAATAATATCATTTTTACTCTTAATTACCCTATTTACTTTTAACCGTGGTAAATAAAAGTAAAAAAGTTACTATTCACCAAAAATTATTTTCATCTCATTGAACAACATTTTACTTACTGACATCAACCGTGTATCTCAGATTTTTTTGAAATTCCACTCACAGAAGCGGTAAAATTAAGTTTTATGTAAATTTGCAAATTCTCCTAGGAGGTGGGTAAAAGGCAGTGAAAAGTTCAATAAAATTTTTATATATCTAAAATTATTATAAAATTACTCCAATGAATTACATTGAACTTATATAGGTATTACATATCAATTTTTACCTTAAATAAATTTAAATAAACTAAATAATTATTTAAATAAAAAGTCGGTTTTTAAATAGTAACCCAGTGTTTTCACTATTCATCAAAAATTGAAAGTTTGCAGAAAAATACCAAAATTTCACCCTAGGATAATTTCAATATTCTGAATCCAAAAATGAAATCCATTTTGAAAAATAAAATTTATAAAATTTCAAAAAGTTGTTATTACTATTCATAACGGCTATTTTTAATAATATTTTAATAGCATATCGTTGTTTAGTGAAACTCGGCATTACGTACGACGCAAGCTATCAAGGAAGGTCGCGATTGCGTGTAATGAAATCCAAGCTAGTGTTGTGTGTAGTGAAAAATTCTTTGATGATTTATTTAAATTAAAAACAAAATATTTCTTATAAAAGTCTCGGGTGTTCTATTCTACCCCCCTTAAAATTAATTTCGCCCTCGAAATTCGTCACATGAAACAAACATATGAGGATACCTCTCCCTCATCATATCCTCAATCTCCCATGTAGCTTGTTCTAATTGGTGGTTCCTCCATAAAACTTTCACCAAGTGAGTGGTCTTGTTCCGTAAGACTTTTTCACTACGATCGAGAATCTCTATCGGCTGTTCTTCATAAGAAAGATCTTGTTCTAGCGGAACAACTTCTGAGCTGAGTACATGTGAAGGATCAGGTATGTACTTTCTCAGGATAGATACATGGAACATATCGTTAACTTGAGAGAGATTTGGTGGAAGCTCCAATCGGTAAGCTACCTTCCCAACATGATCCAGTATTTCGAAAGGACCGATATACCTAGGGCTGAGCTTTCCCTTCTTTCAAAATCTCATTACTCTCTTCGAAGAGGATATTCGTAAGAACACTTTATCACCCACTTCAAACTCTATGTCTTTTCTTCAGTTGTCGTCATAACATTTTTGTCGACTCCGAGCTGCTCTTATGTGTTGTTGAATAGATCGGACCTTTTCTGCCATCTCATCAACAAGATCAGGTCCTAATAGATTTCTTTCCCCAACTTCATCCCAGCAAGTTGGAGTCCTATATTTCTTTCCATAGAGAGCATCATAAGGAGCCATCTGAATACTGGATTGAAAGCTATTATTATAAGAAAATTCCACCAAAGTTAGGTGTTGATCCCAACAACCTTTGAATTCCATAGAGCAAGCCCTCAACATATCTTCTAGAGTTTAAATTGTCCTCTCAGACTGACCGTCTGTCTGAGGGTGATAAGTAGTGCTGAAACTCAACTATGTATCCAGAGTATGCTGAAGAAATCTCCAAAAAATTGAGGTAAACCTTGGATCTTGATCAGATATAATAGAAAGTGTTACTCCATGTAATCTTAACCCTTCCTTTAAATATATCCTATCAAGATGATCCAAAGATAAATTCTCTCTAATAGCAATGAACTATGCAGACTTTGTATGACGATCAACTATGACCCAGATAGCATTATTGCCTTTGGATGTTTTAGGAAGCCCTGTGACAAAGTCCATAGTGATGTTTTCCCATTTCTATTCGGTTATGGGTAATGGTTGTAACATCCCCGTAGACTTCTGTCTCTCAGCTTTAACTTGCTGACAATCCAAGCATCGAGAGACATATGCAGCAACATCTCTTTTCATGCCATCCCACCAGAAGTACTCTTTCCGGTCCATATACATCTTCTTTCTTCCAGGCTGAATAGAGAATGAAGAACTATGAGCCTCATCCAGCAGCTCCTTTAATTCGGGGATGGGAGGACCACAAACCCGATTCCTGAACTTTATTATCCCATGACAATCGTGGTTGAATTATGGAACATTTCTCACCTTCTTTTGTAACTCTACGTCTTCTTTCTCTGCCTCTTTAATCTTAACATGTATAGATGGATTAACATTCATTTGAGAAACATAAGATTTTCCCCTTTCATTATAATTCCATGATCCATCCTTTGTATATCCATAAATATTGGATCTTTTGTGATCCTCATCATGGATAAACTGGCATGGTCTTGTTGACTTAATGCATCTGCCACCTTGTTTTCTTTCCCAGGGTGGTAATGAATTGAGCGGTCGTAATCCTTAATCAGCTCCAACCATCTTCTTTGGCGCATATTTGGCTCCTTTTGTGTGAAAATATACTTTAAACATTTATGATCAGTATAAATGTCACACCTTTCTCCATAAAGATAATGCCTCCAAATCGTTAATGCAAAGATTACCACAGCTAATTCCAAATCATGAGTTGGGTGATTTTTCTCATGGATTTTCAACTTTCGTGAGGCATAAGCTATCACCATATCATTTTGCATAAGAACACACCCCAATCCCTTCTTGGATGCATCACTATAGATCACAAACATTTCTCCACTACAAGGTAGTGTGAGTACAGGTGCACTAGATAACCTTCTTTTTAACTCCTTGAAATTCTCTTCACATTCCTCCGTCCAAACAAACTTAACTCCTTTCCGAATCAACCTGGTGAGTGGATTAGATAATGGTGAAAAATCTATCACAAAATGTTGATAATATCCAGAAAAATCAAGAAAACATCAGATCTCAGTTACTGTTGTTGGTCTCGACCATCTTTTGATAACATCTATTTTTTCTGGATCCACAGATATCCCCTCTTTGGAGATTATGTGACCCAAAAATGAAACTTTTTGAAGCCAAAATTCACACTTGGTAAATTTGGCATAAAGCTTCTCCTTTCTCAGGGTCTTAAATATAATTCTCAAGTGATCTTCATGGTCTTACTTGCTCTTTGAATATAAAATAATATCATCTATAAAGACTACCACAAACTGATTGAGAGAGTTTTTAAAGAATCTATTCATCAGATCCATGAAGATAGCAGGGGCATTAGTAAGACCAAATGGCGTCACTATAAATTTATAGTGTCTATAACTTGTACGGAAAGTCTTCTTTGGTATATCCGCCCTTTTGACCCTTAATTGATGATACCCTGAACGACGATCAATCTTGGAAAAGTATTGAGCTCCGTGTAGTTGGTCAAATAAGTCATCAATGTGAGGGAAAGGATATTTTATCTTGATAGTGATCTTGTTATGTTCTCAATAATCAATATAGAGTCTCATTGATCCATCTTTCTTCTTAACAAACAGAATAGGTGCTCCCCAAGGTGACACACTAGGGTGTATGAACCCCTTATCAAGATTCTCTTGGAGTTGCTTATTCAATTCCTACAACTCAATTCGGACCATTCTATAAGGTGTCTTTTAAATAGGTAAAGCACCCGGTACGAGTTCTATTGAAAACTCAACTTCACGATTTGGTGGAAGACCTGGAAATTACTCCAGAAAGACATCATAAAACTCACGTACAATGGGAATATTCATAATCATGAGTTTCTCACCAACCATTTGAGATAAATAACCTTCATTTAGTGGAATCAAGACCCATAAGATGGAAGAAATTTCAACTCGAAGGTTATGTTCATCCTTGCATCGACAGACGATCAAAGATTGATCTGGAATATGAAATATGACTTCCCTTCTTTGGAAATTTATATGAGCTCCATATAGAGAAATCCAATCAATGCCAAAAATCACATCAAATTCCACTATAGGAAGGATCACAAGATTTTCTAGAAGCGCCTTCCCACAAACTTCAATCAGAGAAGAATTATAAACTTTTGACGCGACTGTTGTGCCATTAGGGGTTGTCACAGCTAACTCAAAATCTAATTGTTGAGGTAATACAGTGATAACCTTAGAAAATTCTTCATAAATGAAGGAGTGGGTAGATCCAGAATCAAATAAAACATTTGCTACATTAGAGTGGATGGTAAGTGTACCTTTCACCACTTCATTATCGTACTCCACATCGCTGATAGGAATGGCATGTGACTTTCCTTTGTCTTTATCCTTAAGAGTTTTTTTGACGTCGATCATCAAAAAAACCCTTGGATTAGGGCATTGATTGGCAGAATGCCCCATTTCCTTGCACTTGTAACATTGAAGTGTATGAGGTGCACTCTGTGTCGCCTTTTCATTGTTAACATCACTAGATATCTTCTTCCGATCATTCCAGCATTCAAATGCCCGATGACCTTCCTTTCTACATTTGAAAAATTTACTTGTCCCTTTAAGACAACTCCTTCCATGTTTCTTTCCACACTTTGATCATAAGGAAAAACTCATCTTCTTTTTAGTGTGGTCTTTAGATTTTCCTTTGAATTCCATTTTCCTCTTCTTATCAAACCCATGTGACTGATGGGTAACTCCAATCTCCAAGTCAACTTTGAGAGCACATCGAACGATTTCCTCATATCTATTGAAGTCCCTTGTGGATAACGCCCTTCGAAGACTAGGTTTTAAGCCACTAAAGTATCTATTGATCTTACTCTCAGGTTGGATAATAATACCAGAAGCGTACCTTGCAAGTCTTGTAAAATTTTCTTCATAGGTACCAATAGATTCATCATCCTTTTTCTTTAGTTCAAGAAACTCCTTCTCTATCTTTGTTCGAAGAATATGAGGGAAATACTTATTGAAAAATATGTTCTTGAACTTTTCCCATTCCATGGACTCAATTTCATCTCTTTGCCTAGTATTCTTTATAAGATTCCGAAATTGATCAGCATCACTTTACAAACAATATACTGATAAGATGACTTTATCATGTTCAGAACATTGAAGATCTGAAAATATCTTTTCAGTAGTACTGATCTATTGTTCAGAAACTAATGGATCAGTAGACCCGCTAAATGAAGGTGGACGCTATGTCATGAAGGATTCAATAGAATGTTTCTCCTTCCTTTTCTCATTTGGAAGTCCTTCATGATTCATAGATTGAGAATGTTTTGTGATCATGGCTATAAGATTTTTCATTCCATCTTCTATAATGTTTGGTTGCTCAGAAGGACAATCATTGCATTTCCCATCGCATTCCGCATTAACACGGTTCCTTCAGATTCCAGCCATTGACTAAAACCCGGAACAATAGTGTGAGAAACACTAATTATAACAGGAAAACCACATAATAAAGAATAAAATTTCACACTTAAGGTCTTATCATAGGTTATTCATGGCGATTTCTAAAACACTAATATTGTGTTCTATGCTTAGACTTATCCTTAGGGTTCTTACTAAGGCTTTTACATCCTAGTTTCCAAAGGTTGACTATACCTTTCCTCTGATACCAACTATAACGACCCATACATTACATACATGGATAATACTTCAAAATTGAAGCATAATTATTACAACATAAATCAAAACCATGAAAGGACTGTATAGGTATAGTGTCTTTAGAAACTGGGAAACATAAACAACTGGTTCATAAAGCGTCTACACTGTCTCCCATTTATTTCATCATATCTATAGTCCCTTTTGGCATATCTTACTCCATAACCATCTTCCTGACCCGGGGAAAGAAAACATACAAAATGGTGATCTCAATTTCTCAGTATGGGTAAACAAAAGAAATACCAATCACATCATATTCATAAGAACATAACATTTTGGAAATATTACCCTTCAAAAGAGATCATAATTTCATAACATGGGATAAATCATGGCAGTGAATTGAAATCAAAATAATCATAACATAAAACATGAAGCTTTTTTGCATACACACATAATCATAGAGAATCATTTCTTATTAGTCAAGACTCATTTCCAAGACTATATTAGTGGACAAAGTCCATTTCTGAACCGAGTTCATTCCTCATTTCAGACCAGTTTCACAGAACCGGTTTGACCTTCCGTTCCATCCATGTCTATCTCATGAGATATAAAATCATTACCCAATGCATTGGAGGGAGATATAAGTCCCACCCATCTCATAATGATACCATTCTTATATGTGCCACAAAATCATAAACCATACATCATAGCATAACCCATGTAATAAAAATGGTATTCTTAAACATCGTGACATCATAAAACAATTCATATAAGATAAAGGAATTCATAAAAATAATTCCATCACAACATAATCAAATCAATTTAAAAATAGGGATAGAAACAGAACTTTTTATAATGGAAAATAATTTTGATAAAACTCTTGAACTCCATTCTAGAGGAAAATATCATTTCTACTTAAAAAACACATTTCCTTTCTTAACATGTCATACAATTATAAACTAAAAGAAGTTTATTAAAAATAAACTTGAAAACTTGTAAAAGAAGCTTCCTGGCAATAATGTTTTAAAAATCCATTCATGCCGTATAAGTTAAAAAACATTCTTCTCGTACTTTTGTCGGAAAAGTAAAAAAGTACATCGTACGAAAAATGACAAAAGATTCCATTAATATCTTTTACTAAAAACAAACCAAATGGTAAAATTGGATTTAAAAAATTGTATGTGGATGGAAATAATAATACACAATGAGGAAACATGAATTTGGATGATAAAATACACCCTAGTAAATTCCAAAGTATAAACAATCTCGGATAAAAATGAAATTGTGATATTTCCCCTACCTTAGGTCCCATTTGCTTTGTAATTGTACGACCTCCTGTATAATGATTTAAATAATGTCATTTACTTATTCCATAATCATACTCATTGTTATGATATCATATATGGTCATAATCGTAGCTTATTATTAGTAATATTTCATTGCTACTTGTTATTCGGGTGTCTATTACTTTGTGTTCTTATGCGTGTTTTGTCTAAAAAATTATTATTATTATTATTAAGTTATAGATACCTCATTTAAAGAATGGTATTAGTGTAATATATATCATATATATTCACTCAAATCATTTATTTTATCATTATGCAATGAAAATCATGTAGAACGAGTCGCATCACATCGTGGAGACAGTATTCCGTACGTACGCACGAGCGATGATATCATTCCCATGATCGTGGAATTGTATTGGAGTGTATGTATACTATTTCAGGATCAATATCACTTTACAATAATCATATATATTCATTATTTACACCATTATACCCATCCAAGTATGGTGATGGTGGAAAATAGATTACACCACAGTGTAGAGAAGATATTCCGTACGTACGCACGCGTGGTGATTTCATTTTCCGTAGGATGGATAGATGGTGAAATAGGTTTGTTTCATAATTATAATAATATATCAATATATGAGTGATACGGATGTTATTAATTCATAATGAAACAACTAAAGAAGAAGAATTGGAAGAAGAAATAAAGATGAATGAATCGGTAATGGACATTACCACTTCTTTGAATCGTTTCTTTGAGACCTCCTTTTAGGGCACTAAAATTGGTCTTTGAAGAAGACGAGGACCTCTAGGATGTTTCTAGGTAAGTGGAGGGGAGAAATTGGCAAGGTTTGGACGATCATGAAGGCTCAATGTGGTGTGAGGAAGAGAGGGAGGAGGTTCCCTTTTATAAGGGATGAGAGGGGCTCCTTTAAAAAAACTAAAAATATTATTTTATTATAAAGCCATATTCGGTTTTAAATAGCTCCAAATTGATTTATTTCGAATATTAGGTAGGGATGGGTCGCAATCCTATCATCCAATATAATTTGGACATGTTTAGTTTACTATTTTAACCCTATCATTTAGATTTAATGTTAAGATAGATAATTTTACTTATACCAAGTCTTTTTGTGTTCTTACACTATAAGGTTAATAAACATACTATAACAAGTCAAACAAACCCCAAGTTGTTTATTATTAATATATATAACCTTATAAATGTTATTTTGACAAACCATAGATTTTTTGGAATAATATAACCATTATTAATATAATATTTGTTTTAAAAACTATTTTATGTCAATTTTGACAATATTTAGTAATTAATTTTTGTGAAAATCATAACAGAATTATTAATTAGAAAAAAGTTAATTAAATCAATACTAACAAGTCATAGTAACCTATAAAATTAGTTTAATTCATAAAAAGTCTCATATTTCATTTATTTGGGTATTTATAACATTAATTATGTCAATATTTAATTAATAAGATAATTACTACATCATCTTTGTGTCATAAATAAATTTTCTTATTTAATTTCTAAAAATTACAAATAAAATACCATTATATATGAAATATTTTTATCTATATAATGAATATTTATACTCGAATTTATCTCTTGTATAACCTTATATTAATAATTATTTACTTATTAAACTTTGATTTTAACTATTTTAGTCCTTCTTTAAATAAACTAATAATAAAGGTCCTAATCTAATCCAAGTGGGCCTAAATGGTCATTTTTTATTCCTATGGTTGTTTTTGGTCTAATTACACTTATCCAATAGAAATAGGAAATGTGTTAGGGTAATAATAATATCATGTAACTTTTAATTGCCCTATTTACTTTTAACCGTGGTAAATAAAAGTAAAAAGTTGAGATTCACCACAAAAAATTCATCTCAATGAACCACATTTTAGTTTCTGAAAGCAATTGTGTCTCTCAGATTATTTGAAATTCCACTCACAGAAGCGGTAAAATTAAGTTTTATGTAAATTTGGAAATTTTTCAAGGAGGTGGGTAAAAGACGGTGAAAAGTTCAATAAAATTTTTATATATATAAAATTATTATAAAATTAATCCAATGAATTACATTGAAAATATATAGGTATTATGTATCAATTTTTACCTAAAATATATTTAAATAAAATAAATTATTATTTAAATAAAAAGTCTGTTTTTAAATAGTAACCTAGTGTTTTCACTATTCATCAAAATTTGAAAGTTTCCAGAAAAATACCAAAATTTCCCCCTAGGCTAATTTCGATATTACGAATCCAAAAAAGAAGTCCATTTTGAAAAATGAAATTTACAAAACTTTCAAAAGGTGGTTATTACTATTCATAACGGCTAGTTTTAATAATATTAAAAGAGCATATCGTTGTTTAGTGAGACTCGGTATTGCGTACGACGCAAGCTATCATGGAAGGTCGCGATTGCGTGTAAAGTAAGCCAAGATAGTGTTGTGTCTAGTGAAATATTCTTTTGATTATTTATATAAAATAAAAGCAAAATATTTCTTATAAAAGACTCGGGTGTTACAGACACCGGCTCTAATACCATTTGTAATGGCTCAGTCCATCCCATAATCATCATATTGTGCACATTTGGCCTAGCCTTCACGGTTTTTTTCCCTAGCATATGATCCTAAATAACTCCTTGGAAAATGCCTAATGATGGGAGAGGTATCCACACTACCTTATAAAGGGTTTTTTCGTGCTCCTCCTCCTTCGATGCTGGATTTCTATAACCGTAACAAATTAAACAAATTAATTTGATGTTCCAGCGAGGACGCTGGGAAAACAAAACTCATATGAGGAGGAGCACGAAGAACCCGTTTACAAGGTGGAGGATCACGAAGGAGAAGGAGCATGAATAACCCCTTTATATGGTTGTGTTAATACCTCTCCCATCATGAGGCCTTTTCTTGGGGGTGCCTGAAGGCCATACCCCGGGAAAAAAACCGTGCTGGCTAGGCCCAATGCGGACAATATAATGATCATGGGATGGAATGGGCTGTTACAAGATGGCTCATTGGATGTATATAGATGTTTGTTCCTACATATTGTACTCCACTAATATTCAATGCCATGTTTTATTAGATGCCATTAGACGAGACTGCTAGTTGGTTGATTGATGGTGAACATGTGTATATGACTGATCATTATTGGCCACCAAACTAGATTGGTGGGGTACTCTGGAGTGAAAAAATGTAGAATCCAACTCTATATTCACCTATTTTTATCCCCAAAATGATGTCACCCATTCTCAGGTCTGAGAGACATGGGCCGGATAGGTGAAGGCAATTCCATCCTCATGTTGATGGTTTATTTTAATGTGGCATTGGTGACAACGATTTTTGGTAGGATCCCTTTGAAATAACACATGTGTCTTCAATCCGAGGTCATGGGGTGACAATTGCTTAACCTCTATAGAATATGGGAGGTATTGGAGGTTTTTCCATGGATAATAACCCAAATAGTTTAAGATTATGGTCAACACCATCTTTTTCTGGACCACAGGTTGTTACTGTCTGGAGGATCGAGGGAGATTATTGAATTGGATTGCCTGTTCAAAAGACTCATTAGCCAGGAATGAACGATTTTTTTAGTAATTTATAACTAGTTTATTAGAGAGTCTATGTTGTGGACATTGAGTCAGTGATGGTATCCCACAAGTGTATGAGAATCCATCTTGAGTTGAAGCTGGGGTGTTCAAATATTTAAACTTAAAGGAAGCCATTTGAATTATTCAGAGTTCATGGAAAATATTTCATGTATATATAATAAACACATGAAATTAACTCTAAAATCTAATTCAAGGGAAAAAAATCACGATTGAATTATTTTTATGACCATCTATTATGAATTGATATATGCCTGAAAGATGGTTAAAACCATCTTATTGGTTAAGAATTCATGTCGGGTTCACCATTTTTTGTTCCCATTGGAATGTGTGTTATTTTCATGAAAATATATTTCCAAACATTTTCTAATAGATTTATTTAAGGAATAGGAAACACCATATGGTTCTATATCAATAAGTGACATGCTTTTTATTGTATTAAGTTTGTTAGGTGTTTTGACCTATAACTCTTGAGATCTCACATTGGTTGAGAGGATGGGAGTCCAGACTTATCACATCATTTTGGGAGGAAATTTTTGCCTACTCTAAGACTCTATTATAGATTTAGGATATGTTCTTGAATCCTTCATTAATTACCAAATATGAGGTAGGTCATCCAAAAAATTTGTAATCAGTTATTAGCATGTATTGAAATTTAAAATCAAATTTATATTTTTAGGATATTCATCAATGAACATATATATATGTGTTTGAAGTTCTCCTTCAATGGTATCCTCACATATAATACATAAATATTATTTAGTAATTATTATGATGATACCTATTTTTAATCTATTAGTGGGGAAATATTTTATTTATTGACATCCAGGTAGACAAATGATACACTAGAATTTATCATCATCCAGAATGAAAAAAGTTGATATGATGTTGGGATCAATCCCAACGATGGGATGTCTGCATATCCTTGTGAAAAAAAATCAGTTCCCATGTATATTGGTATCACATAATGGGACACAACATACCTATTATGTTCATGTGATAAGAACCCATCTGTGATATTTTACATCATTTAGAAAGGAAATTTAGGTGGAAGGGTATGGGTCATTGTTTTGTGTGGGATATAAATTTTAGAATACCATGGAACATTAAAAGGATATGAGTATCCAAGTTGGATTATACAATACTAGTAATGGTCTAAAGAGAATATGTTTAATTTGATATTTTGGGATTGAACCTCATGGAGGATTTCTAAATATTCCACTTGGATGGGAATCAAATTCTACAATGTTCGGTATATCTCAATGGGGAGTGTGTCCCTTGGACATGAATAGGGTGGGGTTTACTTCTATTGTGGATTCCCTTGTAACATGGTCCATAAAAATGTCATAAACCAAATATTTTTATGAGCGATTAATTCTAGGAATCCTAATGAGAAGTATACAGAATTATGATTGGGGCTTACACCTGAGAATGATTCCCATATTAAGTGGTACAATTTATCCTTTCACATATGATATGATATGTAGCTTGGCCCTCATGAATAATTCCTATGTATCCCAGTTATGGAAGGAACTATTGATATTGTAGTTCATTTTATAATTTTTTTTGTATGGGTGTTGTGATCATTACAATCCTCTAAAACAATGAGATTCATGCTCAGTGTGAGAAATAAGATAGAGGGAAATATTAATAAAACCCAACATGTTTCCGCCTATACAGATGGATGAGGGATATCCTATAGTAGAAGAAGCCAAAACAACAATCCATCCCTCTCATTCCTTTACATTAATCATGGGTCCAATGTAATGAACTAATTAAATTGAAAGACATAATATATGTAGAGAAGAGCCAGACTATAACCTTCTACATGAAAACCTAGTGGATTACACCAAGATCGTATCCCATATAATTGGTCTTGGGAAGGATGGATACTTTTCTATTGTCAAATTGAAAACAAAGTGTGATACTTACATTCCCTACCTGGGAACTGTGGGTCAGAGTGTTATAAACTAAAAAAAGAGTACATAGTTCAATCTACAGAATCCATGTATAGAAACTCTACAAGACTATACATGGGTTAAGGGTCCATGTCACTGTAGGTACTCAATCCTTCAGACATCCCAAGGATCCTAAATCCCTTATATGACAAATGCGGGAAACCTCAGACCATAGAAATACAAACCCAATGGTGTGCCTTCCCTAACGGTTTAGGAGATCATGAGGCCTTGGTGGAGGTTTCAACATGTCCCCTTTTATGAAATTTAGACAATGAAGTAGAGACCATTCCATGAGTTCTTTTGAATAGGTATTAAAAGATGGATCACATAGGTCCTAGGTGTAGGTGGTCCATGCAAGTTTATCGCATAGGTTTATCATGCATGCCTAAGGAGAAACTAAAGAAAGGAAGGCACAAGGATAACATGTCTCTAAATTCTTGATATTCTATAATCATTGTATCACAAGGTTAATAACACATATGTGAGTTTTTAACCTATGCACCTTGGATCGCCACTAGTTTCTTTGGAAGAGTCTGACACATGCCCTTCTTTAGGGAAGGTACCTAGCATAGGTGGTTTATTATTGGTTTGTAATAATGTTTTTTGTATATTAAAATCTTAAAGAACCTTAATAATGATTATACCATATATTTTTCTCTTCTCTTGTGTTTTATAGAGCTACCTAAATAACTTTGGGGGACCTAGGTGATGGTGCTCACAATTAGAGCTTTGGGAGTTCTTCTAATTTTTTCAGTATTGAAATGGGGATCCCAATCATCCAATTTAAAAACAAATAATGGACCTCACAAAATGGAATTTTCAGCATAGGCCATTAATATTGGTCTTACACACATATCTACCATGTATGACTGTAAAAAGTACACATCCTCATTAGTTTTTGGATTAGGTATGTGGTGTCCCTCTCCCATGTTGGGGATGTGCCTTTGGGATGCATGGGTAGGAAACATAATGGCCTTATTACATGCATGTGTGATACATAGTTGCATTTGGAAATATTTTTTTGTTTCCGTTGTAAAATTTATTGATTATTTATGATAATCAAATTTCTATTCATAATATTTTATCCATCCATTATTATTAAAAAAGATGTATCAAATATTTTTATAGATAAACACCAAAAAATGGGTTGATTTGTGGATGGGTTCTATATTCTTAATTAACACCAAATAATTATGTGTGGGTGGTTAGAAGGGATTATTTCTTTTGAGGGTTTCACATGAGGACTGTAGATTCTTTATAATACCATTTTACTGTTACTATTGAACTATCACATTTACTACCTAGCATTGATGATGTAGGATCGATGATAGTAACCTATTATTTGATGAGGATTTTTCTTGTGAAGATAATAATTTGTAAGTATGTTTTTGTTTTTAGGATCAAACATGGATTTAATGTAGTTCTAGTGAGAGTGCCTGAATATACACAACAAAAAAAATATAAAAAAACCATCAATGTAGGAACCAAATAAATTCAAACATGTGTAATCGATTGAATTAAATATTTGTTTAGACCTCTTTCATTTTTTATAGCATAAAAGGGGATAAAAATGATGGAAACATAGTCATTTTGATTAAGTATTCATTCACATGATTTGTTTTGAAGAGAAAGGTGAGTAAATTATGGACCATCATGCATAGAATATTTTTTTAATAGTTTTATGGTGTACATAATGTCCATAATTTTGTTATTATATGCAAATAATGGGGGGTGGGTTATGTTAAATTTTTTGTGTTGGGGGTGAAACCAATAAAAAAATAAACACTTTTTTATTTATATGAACCTTTTGGGAGGTTTTTAATAGTGTTTATTCATGGAGATAGAAACACCCAATTATTTCCTTATTCATAATGGTTTGTGAAACTACATTTCAATGGTACATGTTCATTGGGATATGGCTAGATCAATATTTAGAAACGTTAATTGGTTTTGATTATGGGAGGATGGTCTTATCACATATTTTTAGTGGAATTAGTACCCACACATTGACTCTCTTAGAGATTTAATACATATTAATGAATTATTTTTTAAATCCCAGATATAGAATTGTTTTTTCTAATATAAACAATCAATTTCATTCATTAGTTGGCCTTAAAATCATTGTTATTTATTTTAGGTTCATTATCTACTGTAGAATATTTATGAATCTATATTTCTCAACAGATGTTACAATTTTTATATGTATTTCTGTTTTGAGATAATTTATGTTTCTTATGATAGTTTTATTTCACATAGTGGGGTGTTGTAAAATTTATTATCATCCAGAATGGTATGATTTGTTTTAATATCAGGATCAGAAACATGAGAAGGGATTCCAATGTGTCCTTCAAAATGGAATTATAGAACTCATTATTTGGTGAATCATTAAAAACAAATCATCACTTTTAAGATCATGTGACGATGAAAGACCTTTCTGTTTAACATCATGTGATAATGCTATAATGGGGTAAGATTCCAAGAAAATGATTGTGTTGGACTCATCATGAAGTAGATGACTGGACTATAATTATTGTTATTCTCTGTTTCGGATTTGAAATTTCTCAAAATATATAATATAATTGATTAAAATGATAATAAGGTGTTGGGTTTGATCATCAGGGAGGTTTCCATTGTATCCCTTTAGGATATGAAGAAATTACATCATAGATAATAAATTTTGGGATTACAATTAATGGGGAGTCCTACTTAGATTTCCGCATTTTGAATATGGAAATTTATGGTGGTGATAACATGGTTATGGATTATACTAGGAAGGTGGCCAATTTTATGAATGTTATATTTCATTAATAAAACGTTCTCCCCAATCTTGTAATCCCATGTGAGTGTTGACCAATCTGCAAAACAAGTGAAAATGGACTATTATGGATTCCACATGATCGCCTTCTTATGGTAGATGAGAGAGAGGATATTAATGGTCGGTAAATTTTCTATAAGAATGAATATGGGTGACTCCCCAAGGTATTCCTTTTTAATGAACCCGCTGTCCTCATTTTCTCCCCTTCTAATAAGTGGAAGAGATGAAAATAGAGGGCCTAGGGAAAAGAGATGTCACATCCCATCTTGAGAATCCATTGACCACCATACATTACGTTTGGTCCACGTTTCTACATGAATGTTTGATTGAGTACATTAAAAGGAAACTAAATATTATGTATGATGGATGAGGGAAATAAATTAAAAATGGAATGTACGATTAATATGGAACGCTATAATTCCTTTTTTTATATCATTCATGTCTCATGGATTTTGAGGAGGTCTCATCATAGTTCCCATCTTAGTAGGGACCAGAAAAATTGTCTCCCTACCATTGGGTATATGGTGGAAGGATAATTGTTTTTATTGTGAATGGTGTAAATGGGTGAGTTGATGGTTTCTTTTTTAGGTATATTCAACGATAAGTAGAAGAACATTTCTTTGGTAAGACCTTTGTGAGATGAGTTTTCTTTTGCCATATAATTTTGGTGTGAGATGAAGATTCATTACAATTGGAAGACCTGAGAGAGTTGTATATACATTAGGCATGGTGGATGTAGGAGGCTAGATATTCCCCGTATGGGGTGTACTTGGTCTTGCAAGATATTTCCAATGTAAAGTGGACATGGGTGTGCTATAAATGCCACTTAGGTGATGAAAAATCCTTGAAACATGACATTGATATTGAATTTGTCTATTATAAAAGGGTCTCTATTGGTGTCTTTAGATGAATGATGCATAATTTTTTATCCATGGATGGTCCCTATGCCCTAGTGGTTTTAAATATGGGATGATCCTCTAATGTTCCATGGATTTTTATTTCATCTTAACAACATTACTATCAATTTCAAATAAAATGAACAGTTCTAAAAATAACATTATTGTTATTTTATAAAAAATTATTAAAAATTCATAACGTTGATATCATCAGTAATTTTAATGGAATATGGCTAAATAAGTAATCCATGGTCCTTTTGTGATACAAATTCTAATTTAGGGTCGCATTTTGAATCCAATATGATTAAATTTTTTTTACCATAGTTAATTTTAATATTAATTAAAAAATTTATTAAAACTAAATGGTTTAAAATGCATCCAAAACATATAAAAATTCCATTATTTATTTTTATATAAACCATACATGAGTCTTAATATATTTTATGTTCATTTAGACAGATTTACCTTGAGATTTACTTTATTGAATTTTAATATTTCTTGAAATTACAAATAATTCATCTCCCCCTTATAAAAGGTCAATCATTTTTCTTATTTGATACATAACTTTTATGCATATAATTCTACTATATCATATAAAAATAATATAATAAATTCATTATCCAAAACTATAGGTGTTTTTAATTGCAAAAAAAAAACAAAATTAGATCCTAATGAGGATATATATATATGTGGGTCTTCTTTGAAAAATATGTATTCGACATAACAGATCACATTCCATTTTTAGTTCTTCATTACCTCCACCAAATAACTAGGATCTAGTATGAAATAATAAAATTCATTATCATAAATAAACTGAAACTCTATTATTATTATTATCAATCCATTATTATCCACTCTCTTTCCCATTAAATGTGAATTGAAAGTATCGCACATGTGTACGTATGGGTTACCATCTCAATGAATTGATAATAATCATTTTCCATGTCCATATATCATTTATGTTCATTTTGATATGTTCAATATATTTAAATTATAATTATGGTATAATGAATCTTATGTGATTATAATATAACATTTACCTTCGTATATTCCACTCTATTCGAAAAAATAGTACCGCGTATTCGTACTTGTAGACTACCACTTATACAAAGTGATATGATTTTTGTCATTTATTTTATACATGTATATAAATAATGATATATAAATTGATTATAATTATTTTTATAATATAATAATGAATATATAATGGTTTTATTTTATATTTATTTCTTTCCATAGGTCAAAAATTAATTAAGTATCCATGCCTATATATGATATATCATTTACAAGAACGATGTAATTTTTTTATCTCGATCATTTATTGATGAACAAAAATATATATAAATAATATACAAGGTATTTAAAAAAATATTAACATTTTTGGGATGTCTGATCCAATATAAAATGAAAATATTGGACTTACTGAACTGAAACACTTTGGATGAAAGAAATTATTAATACCCAAAAAAGATGATTTTAATGAAGAATTATTGATAAATTGGTGTTCAAATATTATGAATTAATCAAAGATAGATATATATATATATATATAATAATTATGTGAATTATTATCATATATAATAATCATAAATTTAAATTTACAATATAATATTATAGGGTTTATTCTAAGGATGTGGAACTTGAGGTAGTGGTTTATCATCTCAGGTTATCTTCAATTAGACAAATGCATTGTCATGAAAACATCTTATGTTATTAGGTGTATATAATTATCATTGAAAATATATATCATTATTATCTGTGTGTTAATTATATCATAATGTTCATATGATATTCATCAATTGTGGATATTCTAATTCAAATGTTACCAATACGTTACATTGTTTATATAACAATATCATTATTTAACATGTTTTTTTATTACAATGTTTATAATAATGAAATATTATGATCTAGAACTCTATAAACATATGAATTTTTTCCCCTATAGTTATTTTCCTAAAATAAATGTTTTTATATCATTTCACCATTACTATGTATTGAATAGATCAAAAAAACGTTTTTAATGATAAATCTAATTTAATTATTTATTCAATAGAAGAATATTTTTCTTCAATATACATGATTTATAAAAATGGTTTAATGAATAATGTATTATAACTATTTAAATTCAATAATAATCATTTTTATATATATAAAAATTATTTTCATATTATTCATCATAAAATTACCCAGAATATGTAAATTGATACCATTTTAGAAAAATGTAATGAACTATTTAAACTTATACAGAATGAAAGGAATTACTTTTCATCATGAATTATCATTATCCCCAATAATAATATAAAAAAATTTATGTGTTTTTATGAATTAAAAACACTCATGACAATTTTTAAAATTTATTGAATTTAATTAACTTATTTAATTATTAAAAAGGTTATATTCCTTATGAAATGATGCAAGGGATCTTTAAAACAATTTTCAATAAAATATAACATCCTTTTATGTTTCATAACCATTACAAGGGATATCATCAAATGATACCGTCTATATTATTTTTGTGGATGGTTTTTTATTATCATAAAAGAACAAACAAACCCTATTTCATTTCCATGGGTTAGGATATGATGAAATATTTTTCGAACACATTTCTCTTCCATGGGTATTTATATGATGAAATTTTTTCGAAGAACAACTATTTTTATTGGTTATGACAATGTGAATGTTTTATGATCTTTTGGAATAGATATGATTTATATTTATTATAGAACATGTGTAATCATAATTATAATTACCTCAAATGTAATGGTTATAAAAGATATCTAGTGATATCGACATGATTAGAATATATAGTGAACCAAATTCATTAACAGGCTCTATCCAATATAACTACCTTGGGAGCAAACCCTGACCACTATGATAATTTGATGAGTAAAACCAATAAATTGTTTTCATCTTGGTAGTGGGCATTGACTAGTATGGAAATGGTTTTCCATTCCTATATGTCTTCCAAAAACTCATGTCTTATAATAATTTTATGCTCTCATTGATCATCTTCGTTTATTCCAATATGATTCACATATTATAAAATATAATGATTTTTTATATAATCCATATTATGATCTATGATATAAAGGTTATTATTTTAAAACTTTATGATCATTTTATTATACACTTATGATAATATTACACAAAAATGATCATTTATACATCCCTTGATTACCATCATTGGGAAGATAAGCTCACAATTTATTATGTTTCATTTTTCCCAACATATGAATAATTGAATAACATATTATATAAATATGAAGGGTTATTGTTATGAAGAAAAAAATGGGAGATATTATAGATCTCATATGGAATGGTTTTATATGTATCAAACATTACAATGAAACTATAGATATATATATTTATAGATTTCATCATTATGTTATTTTATTGAATATTCATCTAATATGAAATTATATATATGTATGGAAATTATGGTTTTCTATAATTTTTTTAGAAAAAGTATTATTCACCATTAGAATCGTGAATTTGATATCATTAATATGAACTAGGGGTATATTTTTGTGCATGTTAAAACATCCTATTATTTTGGTAATGATCATGGATGATGTATGTTAAACATAAGTGGAAAAATATTGAAACAATGGATTACAAAATTAGCCATCCAATTAAAGTGTATTCATGAATTTATTTTTAATCACAATGATTAGTTTTAATAAAATATAGATTTTTGGTATTAGTTGATGGTTGTAACATGATGGAATTGTGACAATATAGAATATGAAATACAATGCATTTATAGACCCCCTGAAAAAAAATTGCAATGTGATTTGGAATAAAAAAATATTTTTTCTTCTCAACTTTTTTTTCAATCTATGAATCATACTAAAATTAGAAACATAAAATAAAGGGAATAATTTTCTATTGAGTCCTTCATCTGTAATTCTTAACCGTATATTAGCTGGAGTTGGTTCCCTAGAACAAAATTATGTGTACTTTATGACAAATTTTATTTCTATTTTGAATATTAATATAAAACATATCACATCATGATTGTTCATTTGCATGACATATTATGTGGTAATTTCATAATAGTAAATTTCACACTAAAATGTCATAGAAATTCCATACTACGAGGAATTCCCAAAAGTAATACACCATTATTCATAAATATGTGTTCTAATGTTGGGTGATATAATTTGAGGGAGAAACATGATACTGGGTATTAGTGGTGGATACTCATATGTTTTCGAGGCCCCATCTCGTGGTTTACACCCTTCGTAATATCTAGTAGGATATCATAATAATGAGACCCACTAGAAGAAAATCAATTTGACTATTTATCACTAGATATTTCTATCTATGTTTGTGTGTATGGATCCATAGACTTAATGATTATTATTAATGAATATTACGAGTCTCATATTTCTTGTACTAATGAAAACCATGAATACATATGGTCAGGGGGAGGTAAGATATATTAGGTGTGTTAAGAGTAATATTTCATTAATGAATAACACTAAAATGAGGTTTCACTTTTTTAATAGAAGTTGATATCTAAGGCCCTTTTATAGAAATCATATATCCTAAATAAATACATGGCTAGGGTTTTAGATATGAATGTTCATTTTATAGTAAATCCGTCAAAGTTACATAAAAAACATTTTTTGATGGAACTAATATGAAACCTTCTTGATTTTAGATATTGTGAAAAATGGATTATATTATATAGTAAGGATCTTTATGAGGTATCGTGTCATTCTGGCATGAATGACTTTCTATAAGGGTGTCATGGAGTGTTTCTAGATGCAGTCATTGTACATTATGTTGCTTCCCCTAATGAAAATTAAAATAATGTATAGAGGTTCACACACTAAATATATCAATAATCATAGTTAAATAATATTTTTTAATTTAACATGTTGAAAAAATATTATTCTCTAGCATGGTCTAATAATCATTCATGTTTTCTTGATCAAATAGATTCATTCCCTAGTTATTCCAAAAAATATAATGTCAACAGAATATTTTGTAAATATTTATTATTTTTCTAGTTAATATAATATAAATTTAGTTATTATACAATAAATAAATGATATTTATTTAATAAATGAAAATTTATTATTCAATGCCAAATAAATATCATAGAATAAGGGGGGATGAAGATTAAATGGTATGTGACAAAAATATAAATATTTAATATTATTTATATTTATAAAATATATTTTTTAATTTTAATTTATGATCATGTCAGGAAACAGTAATAATTTTATTATTATATAACATGGGGATTTCACTTTGATTAAATATATTATTATAGAACATGTGAAATAGTTAAATTTTTACTCATGGGATAAATAAACTACTTTTTCTTGCCTTCTCATTAGAAAAATTCATTTGATTTTTGTTCTGCACAACGAAATTGTAAAATTTTCTAGAGCCCTTGATATATCTCTTCTATATTACTCTCATGAATATTGAGTAATATTCCTCCATGGATCAAGGATAATTTATTGCAATAAATTATTGTAGCGATCAACGGTGGATGACACGTACATAAGGATGCGATGTACTAGCACCCGGATATACATTTGACGACATCTAGAGATTCATAGAATATGTATGGATCACTGGTAAAGGAAATATTCACTCAATTCCTACAATTAAATGATAGTGCATCACATACAAATTACCCAATAAATCAGCACATGATTAATTCCATCATGTTAATTATTAATTTTTTTAATTAATTATAAATAATATTTGATGATCCTCTATTCGATTCCAGATTGAATCATGTTGTCAGAATTATTTGATTAAATTAAATTGAAAACAACATTTTTCATCATATTGATCTTGTTTTAATTATTTAACATATCATAGGAAATGTGGGGTTCCACCCTTCAAAAACATCCTATCTGCTAAAAACGTAGAATTTTTATTAGGATGGTCACTTATTTATTAATAATGATCTAAAAATCCATAGATATTTATAAATTTAAATATAATTTTGAATTGATGATTAATGTTTTTTTATTTTTAATCATGAGGTATGCTTCATCATCCTTTATTTATCCTAGATCTAATCATTAAAATATGTTTTATGAAAAATTAAAACTGATGATATCATCTTGAGGTACCAAATATTATGTCCAGATAAGGATTTAGAACATGCCATGTAATTTGTTGTAACATGAATTTCATTTTTCTTCAATGCATCCATAATTAATATATAATTAATTCAGATGTATGAATTGATGACATGTGGTTTATTTATTTCTTTACACTTCATATTGACTCGGATGGATTAGAATACATTCTTTTAGGGTATAGAACGTTTAAAAAACATACACTAGGTGTTGTCTCATTGAGTAAATGATGAGCCATGTATATCAATACTCTAACTACTTGAATAGTGATGATTTACTTCACAGATCACATATAGTATTTCCTATTTGGAAATCCATGCACTCCATTTTTCTGATGTATGTTCTACATGCCAAGTCCTTAGGCATGTTAATCAGATAGATCATGCGATATTTACAGACCATGTATCCCACATGGACATGTCATGTATTTATACCAACTTACGAAAACATAAAATATATTTATTACACAATGTAAATCATGATTCATGAGCCTGTGTGGGTTCATAAAGTCAATAGGATACACGATGTGGCAGGTTGTAATATATATATATATATATATATATGTTGGCATTTAAATAATATTTGTGTAATGTTTCAATATGCATATCTTGTATGAGTCATATTAAAGATGTTACTATACGTCGGTGGATGCATAACAAAAGACTAAAAAATCATGTAATTATTGTAATCATTAATATCATACTACAGGTCATAATTGAATGTGATAACGGTTTTACAAAATAAGTCACAAGATTATATAGTACTCAAGTATAATATATATTGGGTATAATCATACAGATTTTCACAGTATTTCTTTTAGGAACATTAATTTACATTGATAATTTTAAATAATTTTATTTAAATTTCTTAATATTATGATTGATAAAAATCTCATGGAATTTTGGATGACAATTATGATAAAATTATTGATAAATTAATGATAATAATTAATTTATTCGATCACGATTTGTCTTAAATTCGATGAATTAATAATTGAATACTAGTATTTTTACATGCGTAATTAGTTGTATAGAACTTGATGATAATGAGAACTGACCAGACATTTTTATGTTATTGGTTTCATTTAATTCATTAAAAAATTATACTTTTTTTCTTGTGATGTTTCACCCCTATAATTATGAAATGGCTTGTTTTCCCATTGTATCATTTATTTAAACCATTTTCTCTTACATCATGAGATTAAAAGTAAATATAATGGACGGAGATACCATGATACTAGAGGTGGTTCAGGTTTAGATTTAGTTCGAAATTAATCAAAGGAGATACATAAGTAGAGAGGTGGAAAACAGTAAGACGAACCTTAATCAGTTTGATGTGGTTTTCCCATAGGTCAATAGTAACCTTATAAACTGCTTAATAAAATAACAATTAGTAAATGTCATGATCATACCAATTTATTATTTTATTTCATTCAAGATGCATGGTTAGATTATTATTATTGTGTTTTTTCATCACATAATAAATGATTTAAAGAACGTGTAATATATAACTAAAATAAAAAATCTTATGTGTACATATTATTTAAGAAATTTTAAATCTCTTAGGTAGACCGAACTATTATTAAAAATCTTGTAATTAAAATAATAATTAAAAATTTATGCATAAAAGGATAATATCCTTCAATTATATATATTAAGTCTGTACAGCCTTCCACTGATTCAATTAAACTGTAAACATTTTTAAAACTGATTGACCATCTAATATTGAGGTGCTTTAAATTATCAAGGAATTCCAACATGAATTTTCTAGTCAACATAACTTTTCTCATGTCAATGGTTGATAGGAAAAGTGTGAAATATTTTAATTGAGAGGAAAAGGTTTAGAAAATCCAATTTAAGGATTCTAGTATTGGGAAATCCACTCATCATATCAAGGAATTGTGAGTTCATGCAATTGGTAATTGGAATGCCTACCGGAAACCATTACTGATAGGTGAACAACAAAATTTGGGGTAATGATAAGGGGAATTTGTATGCTTTCCACTAGGATTTACAAGAAAAAAGTTATTCCAAATTAAATAGTGAGGTAATTTAGGTTTCAATATAATATTAAGAGGATAATAAATATCATATTTAACTATTTATTTGTAAAAAATCATCAGATCAAGTAAAAAAATAAAAGTAAACTTATTTATAGAAACACAAATTAAAATGAAATCAAACATACCATTGATTTACATACATGAGACTGAAAAAAATCACACTCACACAAATTTTCATGAATGGAAAAGGAAAAAATCTTTCATCATTAACAATAAAAAGAAAATTATATGTGATGAAATATCATTTTCCTAAAGCACCTGGTATTGAGGCATGTGATGAAGAGTTATCTCTCTATGAGAAACATATGAATGATGATACATATGTTTAATGTTTCGTTTTATCATCCACGTATATAGATATTTTCAATAAACATGAGGATATTTCTGCCTATTGCATGATTTCTCACATATAAGATAACTATAAAGATAATGCAAGACAAGAGTTGTATGTGACATCCTATGCTTTGATTAAAAATAATATTGGACATTATATTTTAGCTAGGCTTTATGTATTCATGCTAATTGGATAAATTGAATGAGTGATATTCATAGGTATTAAATTTATAGACTAGTTTCTTACATATCTCATACATATATCACTTCCAAATACCTTTTTTAGATTTATGGTTTATTAAAATGTGGTTTATAATGATAAGATTATTTCCGAATTTCATAAATTGATTCCCCAAGTGGATAATCACATGCGTTGTGAAAAACCCACAATCCTTATGATGAAAATGAAAATGAAGAAAAATAAAAAAGGTTCCAAAACATATAAAAAATTAATGTTTTCCGGCACATTCTTTCAATGAATAAGAAGATCCATAGGTAGGTCATGGAAATGGAGTTATTATATTTTTTATGAGGAAATTCAAGCCATTAAAAGTGTAACTACACATTGAAAACAACACCCTGCGTTTTTCTAAAAATAAATATAAATGAATGGAACATTGTTTTATGTATATATTTATAACTTTCCTTTAAACATAAATTTTCAAGTACTATGTTTTGAATCTCAGGAAATTTTCATCTACAATTGTGTTCAGTATGTTATTTAGAGTCTATTAGAACTAACATGATTTTTTGGAGAATAGTAACATACCCTTATGAATATTAATATGACCCTAATGAATAGTACGTGTTATTATTATTTTATTTTCTTCATTATTTATGATAATAACATCTCGGTTAATTTTTCCTTGGGATATAGAAGTTGTTGTTGAATTTGAATTGTTAATTTATTATTTTATTATGAATTTATATAAAAATCAAATTAATAATATTCAGAAAATTATTTTCAAAAAAATGGAATTAATTTTTGAGTTCTACACATCGATAATTAGTTAGGGTAATTTTTTGGTATTTTTCTGAAATTCTTGATTTTCGATGAATAGTGAAATATCATAAAATACAATATAGACAAATTATAAGTAAAATAAAATATTTATTAAATAATAAGTGATGCAAGGCCACTTGGTTCGAATTCACATGCCATTATTACTAATCTAGGTCACATGTACTAAGACTATTCATAATCTTGCGCAAAATTATTATAATAATGATTAAAATAATGAAAAATACCCCCTCTCCTCCACTATAAATACCACCCTTACTTCCCTCTTCTTCCCACACCTATCAAGCCTTGATCCATGCCTGATTTATGCCCAAAACTCTTCTTAATGCTCTTTCTCGCGTCTTAGAGCTACTGGTATCACCAAAAGTCCAAAACAGAAGCCCCTAAGAAGGATCTACAGGAGAAGAGATCTAGAGGTAAAAATCCTCTTTTATTATCTATCTTTTCATGCCTGAGTGGCCAAAAGTCCATATTATAAATATTATTGTGGATTATTATACTTTTATGGGTTGATGGTGAACCAATATGTGACCCGTAATCCCAATGAACATGGCCCGACTGACCCGCAATACATGACCAAAAGGCCCATAAGCATACAATTCCCAAAACCTGACATGTAGGCCCAACCCACTAGAACTACCCATCCCCTAGAGTCTATTACATTGATCACCTAGCTCCCCACCTTGAATTTATGATAGAATAAAAATGACAAATAAAAATTTGTGTAGTTCTTGGTCCTGATGGCGGTTGTCATACCCTCTCAATATTTCAATCCAGTTAGCTCTGTTTCTGGTGGCTGCAATTTTTCTTGCTCTGATCCTCATCTGGGGCATTTTCTGTGTAAACTAGGATACTCCATGGTCTATGCGACTCAAAGGCCTTATTTTCTGAAGTCCCTTTCCACATTATTTAAGTGGGATGAGATATCCCCCTTTTCTCATCAAACTATTTTTTTGAAATTTTATGAGACGTCGTTAGGCAGCTGAATTTTCAAGAGAAATTAATGATGTTTTCTTTTATTTTAAGATTCAATTCATTTATTCTTCTTTACTCACATACTCTTAACCAAGAGGCATGAAAGCTCCATAATTCTGTATATTATGTATTTTCTCATGTTCGATGAAAATTCTTCATCATTCTTCTTATCCCCTCCCACTTATTCATGAAATTAAAACATTGTTCGTGATGTGTCGAATTACCGACCTCGTGAATGAAGTGATTTCAATTGTAATTAATCCTTTCTATAATTTTCATAAAACCATTATTATGGCAGATCCAGGTTATAATATATTTATTATTTCTCATCCATTGTTCTGGAATTCATTTTACAGTTGGTTTTAATTTATAAAACAATATGAGGTTGTAATTTTTAAAGAACCACTAAAATGATCTAAATGGACATCATTAATGTTTTAACTTATAAATCATCCTCATTTAAGAATTAAAAATGATAAATGGTATGATTTATGGTACTATAATTTTTTTTATAATAATCCATTCAAATTCAGGAGTTTCACTTCCAATCGACAAGAACATCCATCATGAACCAATCTGGGAAATCATGTAAAGAACTCGCCCAAAAACAGTGGAAGGTGAAAAATACTAAAAATTAGAAAGTGAAATGATGTTATGAAATGATCATATAATATGTTATAAAGATTATGAGGTTTTTGTAAAATACTAATAACTCTCTTTTAACCATTATACACGATTTTTAAACAAGTTTTATGTAAGAAAAGCCCGAGGTAAGAGATTTCTTAACCCGATTTCCATTCTTCAGGTTAACCAAATACTTCATTATTTTCGTGGTATTAAAATTTAATTTGTGATAAGTTTTGATTATATTATGTATAATTATGTCTAATTATAGTGTATATAAATATTCCATCAACTATATTAAGTCTCTCTTCAATTGTATGATATTTGTAAGAAGATTTTCTTTTAAAATCCTCTCTTAAAATTTTATTTTACAAAATTCAAAAGAATCTTTTTATGAAATTATTCATGTTTTATGATTATGTCCTAGTTATTCATCATTTTTAATGATTATGGTTGAAACTTATATCTCCGTTAAATGAATTAGGTATGTTTTAGTTAGAGGTCAGTCATATGGTCACTCTAAGTGTTACTGCGACGGTTACACAAATTGCAAGGTAGTTGTTAGGGTTACAAATTAAAATGTGGCCGAGATGGTTACAAGATTATGTATGTAAATCCCCAAGATACCATTATGATTATATTTATGTTCACATGTTTCTGTTGATCTTATGTAAGTATCATGTTACAGAAAGTAAGTATTTATGGGTGACTATAATGTCCATTGAAATTGTTTTCATATGTCACTACTATTCATGGACTTAAGTGATATTTCCTTCTTTTTCATCCCTTAAAGAGATTTTGTGCTCATACCATGTTTTTAAATTTTTCTAACATGCTGATGGATGTGTAAGACAATGATGGAAACCATGATAAATTTTGATGAATTTTCAAGGAGTCGAGATTATGTTTTAATGTTTTATATTTTGAAAAAAATGGAATCTATTTTTATGGTATCCACTCTGTAACAATGTGTAATGTTATGAATGAATTATTTCCAAAATATCTAAATATTTAATCCTAGAAAAATCTTTAATGTAAGAGATCCGTTTTCATGAATAAATTCAAGATTATATATGTAATAAGGTTGGATCCTTATATTAAATCTATGGGATGATACAGGTGTGTTCAATATCAGGATTAATATTTTAATATCTACACATTGGGTATGAGATACAACATCTAGGGATAACATCTATATCCAAATAAATAAGCCATGTAGATATTAAAATATTTCTAGAGGAAATGGGGATCTATGTTCTGAAAATAGAGAGAGTATTGATACTATATCCATTTGGTATTTATATATTTAATTAAATAAACATAGTGTTGTATATTTACAATGAATCGTGATCACATGACTCATATAAAACCCATCATGGGAATCATCATATTGGTCATGTAAATGAGAAGTGTATGGAAATTCTCTATCATGATGTTGTTTTAGACTCTTGGAAGCTAAAAAACATGAATGATAAAATTTTTGTCTACGAAGAAAAATTTCTAAATCACCATTTGGTGGATAGGTTGAAATAGTAACATAGATTTTGGGAATGGTACTCACAGACGTATGTGGAACATTTCCAATAAAATATAGAGGTGGATATAATTAATTCATAACGTTTAATAAAGTCTTGAGTAGTTATGGATATGTCTCCTTGATTAGGTACAAGATTGGGTCCATTAATAAATTCAAGGAAATCAATAATGAAGTAGAGAATTATATTGGTTAGAAGAAAATGGTGCTTTGAATATATCAATGTATTGAAATTCATTAATAATATATTATACAATTTCGAAAGTTATTTTGGATTCTATCTCAATTCACTCCACTTTTCACACCACAGTGGAATGGTGTATGTAAAAACGAGGAAATGTACCCTATTCGACATGGTTTTGTTGATGATTAGTCATGATGTTATTACGTTATCCTTTTAGGGATGTGATGTACATAATATGGAAGAAAAAAAGAATATATCATTCTAATGAGTAAAATTGGATACCCATCAAGTTACAGAGTTTAAAGAAACCCATTTTGTCACATACTTGTGTATGGTGATTATTGGAATTTGTTATGGCCTTCATAGCCAAGATGTCACCAGCCATCCTCGGGGCCCGTTCCGTGACTACCCCAAACCCACCTTCCATAGGCCAGGGGCTGGTGAATAGCACCAAGGCGTAATTCCCAGTAAAAAGGGAAGGAATTGCCTTTGTAAAGTAAAAAAACACCACAGAGCAAGAATGCAGAAGTAAACACTAAGTAAAAACTGGGTACAACAGTAAGGGCGGAAAAGTAAGTGGGTTAGAATAAAAACCCAAACTGAAAGTAAAGTACAACTGGAAATGGAAAAAATCAACTGAAAGTAAATCCGAGCATCGAGCCATCCACTGGAAGTCCCACCTGAAGGGTGGGCACATATAGCCTCCATAGCTCCTCGGGTCCAGCCATTCGCTCCGAGTACGCCCCGCCCAGTGATCCACCTCTGGGTACCGACCTGCTCCTTGTGCCTCAACCACGATCAATGATGTCTGTCATCTGCAACCAACACAATGTAGTGTGGGCATAGCTCATGCAGGGGTGAGTATAAGCTACTAAGTAGGGACCCTGAGACCCCCGAAGGTCTCCCAGAATCCACAAAGGAAAATCCACAAAGGAATGATACAATCACAAAGTAACATCCGACCCTTCATAGGTATATGGCCATACATATACCTAAGTCATAAATTCTCGTTCGACTCCAACATCTGAGCTTAAGTACAACCCAGTCCACACAAGAAAACACAAACCAATCCACACAGGGAAGAAAAACGTAATCCACATAGTATATCAAGTAAATCTTACCGATGATAAGGATTAAAAGTCAAGATTCAGCTCCCACAGTTATACTTCCTCATAAGATGATAGAGATGATCAGATATTGGCACTGATTCATCTAATCCATCAGAACCAAATAGGATCAATAGGTACTAACCCACACAATTACCCACAAAGGATCGATAGGTAACTAACCCCCGCAATGACCCACAAAGTATCGATAGGTAACTAACCCCCGCAATGACCCACACAGGATCGGACCCACATAGGATCTGTAGCCACTGGCCCACACAAGACCGCTGAGAACTGACCCACACATGATCTGACCCACACAGGATTGGTAGCACTGGTCTACATAGGATCGCTGAGTGTTGTAGTCGTCGCCATCAAATCCACGGAGGATTTCTGCACAGTCATCATGGTCGTCACAACCGCAGCCAGCTCTAAGGTTCCCGCACATAGCAAGCTCATTCGGGAGGGTCCGCTCCATGAGCCGAAGTGCTGATTCATCAACTGACACATTGTCCGGATTTGATGTACCCAAAAGTTCCGTATTGTCAACAGGAACTCAATGTCACAGACGGCGCATCATTCGGATGCCCGATCTGAGAGGAATCCAACAAAGTTGACGGCACGTCAATCGGACATCCGGAGATCAAGTTATAAGTGTTTCCACTCTGAGGGACCGGTTGGTTTCGTGTACAAACCAACACGGCTGAACCCAAAGTACTCTGAAACCATGAGTATAATATAGAGAAATGACCGTCTTGATCCATCAATCGCTACGCAACTGACGGTGCATCGATCAGAGGTCCGTAGCCCATGTTATGGATAACAGACCAAAAAAGTACGGTATTAGGGGGTCCGGGCCCGGTCCGACCCGGTACCCCCTGGGTCGGCCTGAATCGGGTCGACCTGACCCGGGTCTGGGTCCACACATCTTGGGCGCGGCCCGACCCGGCTGGCACATCTCGGCCCGACCTGGGTGCGGCCCGGCTTGGTGGTCCGGTCGGGCGCCTCGGCCTCGGCAGACGGCCCTGCGCGCTGGCGCCAGCTAGGTGTCTTGGTCGTTCGACCGAGCGGATGGGGGGGGGGAACGCCTTCCCCCCATTTCGTATCCGCGACCCCCATTACGGGGACGCTCATGCTGGCTAGCTGGGGGTCGTAACCCCCAGCTCTTCCCTGTCCGGACGGCCCGCTCCGGCCGGTCGACTTTTGCCGCCACGGGACCGGCAATGGCCGGACCCCCTACTCCAATGCTGGTGGCCCGAAACTGGCCACCGGTTCCCCTGCTCCACCGCGGCCTCAGTCACGGCCTTGGACAGTCTGGCGCGGCACGACGGTGTTATGCCCCTCCACCGCGGCCCCGCTCCGGCTGCAGTGTCTTCAGGTTTTTCCGGCACGGCGCGATGGCGTCGTGCGTCCTTGCCGCTCGTTCCTGTGCGGTGCGACTGCACCACATCACTTTCCTTCAAACCGCATCAACACAAAAAAAAATAATAAGGGAGGAGGGTCAGCCGTGTTTGTGCGGTCCGGACCCCTCCCGTTAATTTATAGCAAGGAGAAAAGTTTCATGAAGAACGGCAATAGAAGTAGTCAGGAACAACAATTTAAATAAACCCCTACCTCGTCTAATTCGTTGATCGAGGGTTCGTAGCGGAAAGAGAGAGTCTTGTCGTGGAGAAATGATTCGTCGGTGTCGCGTCGCAGATCTCCGAGGAATCCGGCGTTCTTCACAGTCTTCGCGTTCTTCATCGAAGAAGATGAATAAGTTCTTCAAGCTCGTCAACTTTTCTCCAAAGACTCACACAACAAGATTTCAACCAAAATAAAATAAGTTCGTCACTTATTTTATTAACATAACTTAATCATTTTTGTTTCTAAAGTTGAATTAGTTCTCTCCATTAATTAACTCAACAAGACTTAATAAATAGAGGATTAAGGAAGGTTAGGGAAGATGAAGGGTGGGGTTCGTGTGGGCCCCACCACTCTCATAACCTATCATGGGAAGTTGGGTGGTTACCCCAACTTCCACTCAATGGATAAACCACTTAATGAAAAAAAATGTAACTCAATTTTTATTTTATCTTCCATAAATTTTTAACAACTCCTCTCGTGAAAACATAATTCCAGAAAAGGTGTTCCTAAGAAAATCTCGGCACTACGAATTCATCGGTGCCCTCGGAATTCGATTCCGAGCACGGGTTCAAAAGTTAGAAAAACCCGCTCGTTCGTTCACAGAACGTACCCGATCTAAACTTCAGAATAATCTTCCGGGCACACCGGGCCTCGGAATCAAGTGCCGTCAGAATCTGCGGTTTTGCAAAATCCCAAAAAAAAATCAGTAAAAAATTTCCCTTGAATTTTACGGGTCTTTACATTACTCCCACGTCAAGGCATTACGTCCCCGTAAAGATACATAAAAACTAGGGAAACAAATGTGGGTAATGGGCACGCATTTGAGCCTCGCGCTCCCATGTTCTCTCCTGGAGGTTCCTGTGATGCCATCTAATGCGCACCAGAGGAATCGACCATCCATGTAGGTCCCGCTCCTGTCGATCCCCGATCTCCACTAGGACCTCTGTAAAAGTCGCCCCATCATCAATGTCCAGCTCCCCATGGTAAATGATACGTGTCAGGTCGTGCACGTATCTCCTCACCTGAGATACGTGGAAGACATCATGAACTCGGTGCAATTGAGGTTGTAGAGCCAGGCGATAAGCCACCTCGCCAATCCTACTGAGGACTTATAATGGTCTGATGAAGCGTGGAGACAACTTTCTACCTCGGCCAAACCTCCGTATACCACGTCGAGGTGAGACCCTCAAGAAGACGTGGTATCTATCCTCGAACCCCAGTGGCCTCCACCTCCTATCAGTATAAGACTTATGTCGGCTCTGAGTTGTCCCCATCCTCTCCTGGATGACCTGGACCTTCTCTGTCGTGGCCTGGACCATCTCTGGTCCCACAAGTGCTGACTCCCCAGGGTCTGTCTAGCACAGAGGTAACCTGCATGGTCGGTCGTACAATGCCTCATATGGTGCCATCCCGATGGTGGAGTAGTAGCTGTTGTTGTACGGGTACTCCACCAAGGGTAGGTGGTCCTCCCAACTGAGACCAAATTCGAGGACACATGCACAGAGCATGTCCTCGAGAGTCTGAATGGTCCCCTCTATATGACCATCTGTCTGAGGGTGGGAGGTGGTGCTCAGATGTAGCTGCGTCCCGAATGTCTCCGGCAACCCCTTCCAAAGCCGGTAAGTAAAGCGATCATCTCAATTGGAGATGATTGATGATGGTACAACGTGAAGCCGTACAATATCTCGAACATAGAGCCATCCCAAGCTCTCCGCTAAGCCCTACTCTCTAATAGGAAAGAAGTGTGCCAACTTGTTGAGTCGGTCGACAATCACCCAAATGGATTCGTTACCTCTGGAAGTGCGTGGAAGTCAAGTCATGAAGTACATAGATATCCAATCCCACTTCCACTCCGGGACCTCCAAGGGCTGTACCAAGCCTACTGTTACATGGTGCTCTGTCTTCCCTTGCTGGCAGGTGAGGCATCGAGAAACGAACTCTTCCATAGCCTTCTTCATGCCTAGCCACCAGTGCTATCTTCTGAGAACTTGGTACATCTTCCTCACGCCAGGATGTACCACCAAAGGGGAAGTGTGAAACTCTCTCAGCACCTCCTCCCGTAAAGCAACTGGTACCAAGGTAGGTCCTATAAAAAGGGCTTCGTGCTATCCTCCTACATAGAAACCATCAGGTGCCTGTCCTGAGGATATCTACGCACGCCGCATATCACAGTCAGCATCCCCACGATGTGCCTCTCTGACCCGTTGGAGTGGTGGAGGAGTGATTGTGATTGACTGAAGGAAGGTTGCTCTATCTCTATCCACGAAGGATATCTGCAAAGTGGCTAGCTGCTCTGTTGCCTCCCCAAGTAGATGAATGCCCGTCCCCCTGCTGAGAGCATCGGCTACCATGTTCCCCATTCCAGGAGTATAGAATATCTCAAAGTCATAGTCCTGGAGGAACTCGAGCCATCGTCGATGTCTCAGGTTCAGGTCCTTCTGCGAGATGATGTACCAGAGACTCTGATGGTCAGAATAGACTGTAAAGTGCTCACCCATCAGATAGTGTCGCCATGTCTTCAGAGTGAAGACCACTGCTGATAACTCTAGGTCATGTGTAGTATGTTTTTTCTCATGCAGCCCTAACTGACGTGATCCATAGGCGATCACGGCCCGCTCCTGCATCAGGACACATCCGAGTCCAGTCCCTGATGCATCACAGTAAACTACGTATCCAACTCCCTCCTCCGGTAGCCTCAAGATAGGTGCGTTGGTAAATCTCTATCTTAGCTCCTGGAAGCTCTGTTGACAACTGTCTAACCACACAAAGGGTTTCACCTTCTCCGTCAAGGCTGAGAGTAGTGCCTCAACTTTGGAGAAGTCTGGCACAATTCTCCAGTAGTACCCAGCTAGTCCCAAGAAACTCCACACCTCCATCACGCTCCTGGGTGGCTCCCAAGCTAGCACTTCCTCGATCATCGCAGGATCCACTGCAAATCCCGCCTCAGAGATGACGTGTCCCAAGAAGTGGACATCACATATCTAGAACTGACACTTTGAGATCTTTCCATAATGCTGGTGCTCTCTGAGTGTGTCTAGTACAACCCGTATGTGGTAGGCGTGCTCCTCCGTAGTCATCGAGTAAATCAAAATGTCATCGATGAAGACCAAAACAAATCGATCGAGATATGGCTGAAATATACTGTTCATGAGGGCCATGGACACTGCTGGAGCATTGGTTACTCCGAATGGCATAACCACGAACTCATAGTGTCCATACCAACATCTGAAGGTCGTCTTCTGCACGTCCTCATCCCGAACACTGAGTTGATGATAGCCTGACCTGAGGTCTATCTTCGAGAACCACCGTGCTCCCTTGAGCTGATTGAAGAGGTCATCAATCCTCGGTAGCGGATACTTGTTCCTCACTGTCACCTAGTTCAGGCGACGATAGTCAAAACAAAGTCTCAAGCTCCCGTTCGCCTTCTTGGCGAACAATATTGGGGAAGCCCAGGGTGAAACACTAGGTCATATGAATCCATTGACCTACAAGTCCTCGAACTGTACCCATAGCTCTCGAAGCTCAGCGGGGGCCATCCGATATGCAGCAGTGGATATCGGGGATGTCCTGGGGTACATATCAATATAAAAGTATACCTCTCTGTGAGGAGGTAGTTTTAGAACATCTTCGGGGAAATTGTTCGTATACTAATCCACCACTTCATGAAAACCAGGACTCCACACATCAACCGCTCCTCGTATGAATCTAGCCAACTGATGAGTGATGGGATGTCCTCTCCTCTGCATGATTCCATCATGTGCTGCGAAGGCTCCCTTCTCGCCGGTGAAGGTGAACCTGCTCCCTTCGGTGCATACACATCGCACCTTCTGACTAATAAAGTCAATCTTAGCATGGATTTTAGATAACCAATACATGCCTAAGTTGACGTCGTAAGGCCTCGACACCGCTACAAAAAGATCCTAGCTGAATCTCTCACCTCCTAGAGTAAGCTCACACTGCCGGCACCAGTGCGTAATCGTCGAGTCTGCTCCCGTAGAAGTCTCTAGCCGTAAGGATCGAGCCAATGACACTGTCAGAATCTCCGAGCTCTGAACAAGGGCAGTGGCTATGAAAGAATGACTCTCTCCTATGTCTATAAGAACTGCAGAAAGGGTGGAATAGACACAGATAGTACCTCGAATAATCTCAGGAAGGTCGTGGTTGTAGTCCTCCGCTGCCTGAAGTTGTGCATGTCTCTTCCCTCCAGCTCCCTATGGTCGGGGTGGACCTCCTGTTGGTGGTGGTGGTAGAGCCTCAAAGCGTCGCCCACCACCTGTTGCTCGGCCAGCTCCACTATCTCGTCTGCCTGATCCCTGCGGACCGCCACAGTCGACCCTCTGCCTCTGCCTTGGTGGTCCCTCAACCGTCTGCTGCTACTCGGCACGGTGGCTCTGGCAGTCACGAGCCATGTGGCCCTGCCCACCACATGTGTAGAACTGTCTGCCTCTCGATAGACTGGCTTCGTGCTGTGTGGCCCGCACTGCTGATCCAGTGTCCTGAGGTCATCTTCGTGAGGGTCTGGTCTCCCATGACCCATGAGTCATCCGTTGACTGCCTGCTGCAGAAGACTCTGCTACGTGTCGCCCTGCGGTAGGTCTCGCCGCTGATGAAGGGTCAGCAAGGAAGCTCTCGATCAAAAGGGCTCACTCCAGTACCCCTATCTGAGATGGAATGCTGAGGGAGATCAGTGATGCCCTGATCTCATGCCTCAATCCCTGGTCAAAGGTCCAAGCCCGGAAGAATGGGTCTCGTACCATGTCTATCGAATATCGTGATAGATCAGTAAATCTAAACGAGTACTGGGCGACCGTCAAGCTGCCTTTACGCAGCTGTAAAAGCTACTCGATCCACACCGCATGGAGGGTGTCTTGGAAGAACTCTGAGAGGAAGAGGCTATCAAAGTTCGTCCAGAGAAGAGATGCCTCGTCGTGCACCTAGAGCAGCAAGCTCCACCATCTGCCTCCTGCCGCGTGCAGGAGGCTCGCTGCGAGGGTCACCATGAGGTCTGCTGGTGTCCTCACTAACTTGAAAACTAGTACAAATTGCTCCAACCAATCCTCGACTGCCTGAGGGTCCATCTCCCCGCAGAACATGGGTGGTCGCTAACGCTGAAACTCATGCAGTGCACTAAGGCGACATTCATCGTCAGCGGCTGGGGTTGGTATCATCGGTGGGTGGGGGGGTAGAGGTACTGCCGGTGCCTCTGCTGTCAAAGGGCCCTGTACCTAGGCCTCGTCGCTCGGTGGGCTGTCATCACGCACAACTCTCGGAACCCTAGCTGGCTGCCGTCATGGGGCCATCCGAAAAAGAAACAGGTGTGTCACGATCAAACAATATATCTGGTGAGCTGACATAAAGTAATCACAATGAAAACTTGAATCACACATGCAATCACTGTTTTCGTGTATTAAGTCAGAAATCAGAAGTCATGGTCCTGGTGTACGGATACGTCGGTCACTGCAATAACACTAGACTCCCTGGACTGATAACCACAACAAATATGCTTAACACTATTGATTCACATAGAATAAATATCAGAGTCCAATGTTCTTCGGTAGAACCGAACTCCTTTGATAACAATTTGTCACGACCCATCCTCAGGGCCCATGCCGTGACTACCCCCAAGCATGCATTCCATAGGCTAGGGGCTGGCGACTAGCACCAAGGCGTAATTCCTTGTAAAAAGGGAAGGAATTTCCTTTGTAAAGTAAACAAACACCACAGATCAAGAAAGCAGATGTAAACAGTAAGTAAAAAATGGGTACAACAGTAACTGCGGAAAAGTATGTGGGTCAAAATACAAACCCAAACTGAATGTAAAGTACAAATGGAAAGGGAAAACAACAACTGAAAGTAAAGCCACAGCCTCGAGCCATCCACTGGAAGTCCCTCCTGAAGGGTGGGTACAGATAGCCTCCACAGCTCCTCGGGTCTAGCCATCCGCTCCATGTACGCCCCACCCAGTGATCCACCTCGGGTACCAACCTGCTCCTCATGCCTCAACCAAGATCAGCGCTTCCTGTCGTCTGCAACCAACACAACGTAGTGCGGGCATAGACTATGCCGGGGTGAGTATAAGCTACTCAGTAGGGACCTCGAGACCCCTGAAGGTCCCCCAGAATCCAGAAAGGATAATCCACAAAGGAAATATACAGACACGAAGTAACATCCAGCTCTTCTTAGGTATATACCCATACATATACCTAAGTCATCAATTCTCGTTCGGCTCCAACATCCGAGCTCAAGAACAACCCATTCCACACAGGAAAACACAACCCAATCCACACGAGAAAGCAAAATGTAATCCACAAAGGATATCAAATCAATATTATCGATGATAAGGATTGAAAGTCAAGATTCAGCTTATATAGGTATACTTCCTCGTATGACGATAGATATGATCAGATATTGCCACTGATTCATCTAAGACATCGGACCCACACATGACCGATAGGTGCTAACCCCCACAATGACCCACAAAGGTTCGATAGGTAACAAAACCCCGCAATGAGCCAAAAAGGATCGATAGGTAATTAACCCCCGCAATAACCCACACAGGATCGGACCCACACAGGATCTGTAGGCATTGGCCCACACAGGACCAATGAGCGCTGACCCACATCGGATATGACCCACACATGATCGTTAGCACTGATCCACATAGGAGCGATGAGTGCTGTAGTCATCGTCGACGAATCCACGGAGGATTTCTGCACAGTCGGCATCGTTGTCATAGTCGCAGCCAGCTCTTGGGTTCCCGCACACAGCAATCTCATTCGGGAGGGTCCGATCCACGAGCCGAAGGGCTGATACATCAATTGACACATAGTCTGGAGTTGATGTATCCAAAAGTTCCGTATCGTAAACAGGAGCTCAACGTCACACACGGCGCGTCATTCGGACGCCTGGTCTGAGAGTTATTGGCTTTTTTGTTCAAGGGGCCCGGTTGATTTTTAGGTCAAAACTAACCCGACCATTATCCAACTGCGTCCAAACCTCGAGCGGAGTAAGCCAAAAGGTCTATCTCACTATGAGGAATCAAAGAAAGTCGACGGCACGTCAATCAGACGTTCGAAGCTCAAGTTATAAGCGTTTCCGCTCCGAGGGCTCTGTTAGTTTCATGTACGAACCAACCCGGCCGAACCCAAAGTACTCTGAAATATTGAGTGAAATTTACAAAAACGACTATTTTGATCCAAGGATTGCTATGCAATAGACGGTGCGTCGATCGGAGGTTCGTAGCCCATGTTATGGGTAACAGACCGAACACGACCAGTATTAGGGGGTTCGGGCCCGGTCTGACTTGACCCGGTACCCCCGGGGTCGGCCCGAACCGGGTCGACCAGACCCGGATCCAGGTCCGTCCCGCTTGGGCATGGCCCGGCCCGGCTAGCGCGGCCCGGTCTGGCCAGGGCGCGGCCCGGCCTAGCGGTTCGGTCGGGCGGCTCGGCCTGGGCAGCCGTCCCGGCGCACTGGCGCCAGCCAGATGGCTCGGCCGTTCGGCCGGGCGGATGGGTGGGGGGGGGGGGGGGGGGGGGCGCATTCCCCCTATTTCGTAACCGCGGCCCCCATTATGGGGCCACTCATGCTGGAAAGCCGAGGGTCATAACCCCTTGGCTCTTCCCCAGTCCGGCCGGCCCGCTCCTGCCGGCCGACTTTTGCCTCCACTGGACCGACAAGGGCCAGTCCCCCTACACCGACGCTGGTGGCCTGGAACCGGCCGCTGGTTCCACTTATCCACCGTGGCCTTGGACCGTTTGGCGTAGCGTGATGGCAGCAATCCCCTCCACCGTGGCCCCGCTCCGGCCGCGTTGTCTTCGGGTTTTTTCGGCCAGGCACGACGTCGCTGCGGCTTGGATTGATTTTCAAATGCGCGGCACGACGGCGCCGCATATCCTTGACTCTCGTTCCCATGCGGTGCGACAACACCACATCACTTTACATCAAACCGCAACAACCCAAAAAAAATAAAAAGGGAGGAGGGTCGGCCGTGTTTTTTAGGTCCGGCCCCCTCCCGTTAATCGATTTAAAGCTGCAAGGTTTCAAGAAGAATGGAAATAGAAGTAATCAGGAACAAAAATTTAAATAAACCCCTACCTAGTCGAATTATTTGAGCGAGGGTTCGTCACGGAAAGAGAGAGTCGTGTCATGGAGAAATGATTTTCCAGTGTCGCGTCATCGATCTCCAAGGAATCCGGAGTTCTTCGCGTACTTCACTTTCTTCGTCGAAGAAGAAGAAGATGTTCTTCAAGCTCCTCAACATTTCTCCAAATACTCACACAACGAGATTTCAACTAAAATAAAATATGTTCATCACTTATTTTATTAACATAACATAAGCATTTGAATTTGAAAAGTTGAATTAATTCCCTCGATTAATTAAATCAACATGACTTAATAAATGGAGGGTTATGGATGGTTAGGGAAGATGAAGGGGTGGGGTTCGTGTGGGCCCCACCACTCTCATAACCTCCCATGGGATGTTGGGTGGTTACCCCAACTTCCACTCAATGGATAATCCACTTAAAAAAATTAAAAAATGTAACTCAATTTTTATTTTATCTTCCTCAAATTTTTAACAACTCCTCTCGTGAAAACGCAACTCTGGAAAAGGTGTTCCTAAGAAAATACCAGCGCTACGAATTCATCAGTGCCCTTAGAATTCGATTCCGAGCACCAATTCAAAAGATAGAAAAACCTGCTCGTTCGTTCACGGACCGTACCCAAGCTAAACTTCAGATTAAAATTCCGGGCACACCGGGCCTTGGAATCAAGTGCCTTCAGAAACCGCGTTCTGGTAAAATCCCAAAGAAAATTAAGAAAAACATTTCACAATAATTTTAAGGGTCTTTACACAAGAAACGAGAACCGATGGAAAAAGAAGTGTCTTTATATGGTATCCCCTCAAAATAATGGGATACAACCTAGACAACCCCACATACAAGAAAGTGAATTCCATAATAGAATCAATATTTCATTCTATGGAACATATACATAAAATGTATTTTAGGATAAATATTTTCATAAGTGATTTTTATTCTCATGATACACATGGTTTGGAGTAAGAAATGATTCCAGAAGTCCCTATTGAAATTTTTTTATTGAAACAAAAATACTGTGCAGGTGTGAAAGAAAGGTAAGAGAACCAAAAATATGTGGTTTCATAGTAATGGAAGACGGAGACTCGTTATTGGTTAGTATTGATGAACATATCTCCCACAAGGAGGAACTAGAGAGAATATAACATGATATATGGGAAGAATCCATGAATTCATAAAAATAATTACATGTATCATAACCATGTTTGGGTTCAAGATGATGTTCCAGTAGATGTAAACCCCATTGGGTGAAAATGGATATTCAAGGAAAAACTGGACAATGAAGTTAATGAAAATACCTATAAATCATTTCTAGTTGCTAAATGTTTTATAAAATCGCCATGGAATTTAATAAATGAATCATTTTCACTAGTTTACATGTTCAAATCCATCATAATTCAAATTTATATAGAAGCTTTTTAGGACTATGATATTTTTAATATGGATTAAAAAACTGGATTTCTTATTGGGACCCTTTTAGGAATATGTCTACATGACACTACCAGAAGGTTTTGTAACTCCAGGTGATGCCAAATGTAATTTCATGTTGGAGATATCCATTTATTGATTAAAAATGTTTCTTGGTTATGGGAAATTAGATTTGATGAATCCATAAAAGCATTTGGTTACATTAAGAATTATTGTGAGTCATCTGTTTACAGGAGCTTTAGTGTGAATGAAATAATTATACATGTAGTATAAGTTTATGACATATTTAAAATTGTAAATGAAATTCCAGTATTGCAGTCAATCAACGACTGGTTAAAAAATGTTCACCATGAAATTCTAAGCTGAAAGAACCTTCATTCTACGGATCAAGTTAATTTGGGAAAGATACATGAGGCTTTATGGACTATTTTTATGTACATATATTTACTAGATACTAATGATATATATTATATAGAAATCCAAGAGGAGATTGGTTACTGTGTCAGATTGTTTATATAATTTTATGAAAATGTCTCCTCAGACACAACATGAGAAAGAGAGAATGTGTAAATTACCATACACTTCAGCGATAGTATTAATCATGTTTTAATTGTTATGTACTAAACATGATGTGTCCTATTTATTGATCATGGTACATAGATATCATGATGATACAAGAGAAAAAATGTATTATTTTTAAGGATAAACATTAGTATCATATAAGAACTAAGGATATGTTCCTAGTGTATGGACGAGACAGGGAGATGGTCATATTAGGTTATACTGATGCTACTTTTCAGAATGATTGGAATGATGTAAAGTCACTGCCATGATATATTTTTGCCTCTATGGAGGCATTTTATACGGGACGACTTCATAAACGAAATTTCTCACTGATTCTACAATGATTCCAAACATATAATGTATTTTGATACAATAGACAAATTTTTTTTGTACTGGAAACATATATCAAGAGCTTGACGTGATACCTTGTAGCAAAGTTCTTATCAAATTGTATGATGATAATACTGTTGGGGTGGCTTTTTCAAATGATCTGTGGTCACAATAATAGAAAAAATCATATACATTGGAATTATCACCTCTTAATGGATTTTCATCTTATGGGTGAAGTGAAAGTAAGAGTATTACCCACAAATTATATTGTGGCAGCACCATTGACTAAAGTCCAATCTTAGTTGAAGTATGAATATCATGTGAGTGATAAAATATTGAATGTTTTTAACTATTTTCTCTAGTTAATGTGGGATTCTATTTTATTTAGAGCCTCATATCCGAGTGATGAGTACATTATTATAACTTTTATTAATTGTTTCAAATATTTATAATATTCTTATCACATCATGATTCTTCTTCTTAGTGACATAGTATGTGATAATATTCTAAGAGTAGATTTGTTACTAATTAGGACATAGTAGATCCCCTCTATGATGAGAACCCACATGCTCTATGATAATATTATTGGATTTATATTCTATAGATGGAAAATATCATTTGAGAGACACAAATGATAATGTCTATCAGGGTTGGAGACTCATAGGACATTGAGGCGCCCACTCATGGTTTATGCCCTTGGAAATATTTAGTAGGATATTATAAGAACAAGACCCTCCCATTGGAACACTATATATATATGTCTCGTCATATATTACAATGTAAGAACATGGATATTTAATCTTAGACTTTATGATTGTAATTAGTGAATGTTATGAGTCATGTACGTTGAAGTATTTATGAAAACAATGATGACATATTTTCATAGATATGGAGGATATGTTGGCTGTTTTATGAGTAGTATTAAATTAATGAATAATGCAATCAAGGATTTTTTTCTTATTTTAAAATTTATGTTCATATCATAGACACATTTATTGAAATTCTGTAGCCTAAAAATAAATAAATTTATATAGTGTTTGATAGGAATGTTCATTTTCTATGAAATCAATGAAAGATACATCGACCAGGTCGAATGATGGAATTGGCATGAATATTGTTTGATTAAATATATTATGATAGTTGGATTATATTACACTATAAAATTATATTTTAGGTAACATTTCATTATAGCAAATTGAATCTCTATGGGAAACATGGCATGTTACAAGAAACTAACATAGTACTGTAGGATGTTTCTTGTACTACGAGTTAGAAAGAATCCTAGAGGATGACACACTAACTGCATATAGGATCTCGTATAAATAATATAATATTAATTATTATTTCAAAAGATGAATACTTATTATTAATCCATGTTTTAATTAATTATTCAAGTCTTCATGATCTTATATATTCAATTACCAGTTATTTGTGAGAATATAATTTGAGTTTAATTAATAAGAAATATTTATTTTTTATTCAGTGATTAAATGATTTATTATTTTATAGGAAAATAATGAAATTGGTTTTATTTAATAAATAAATATAAATTATTGAAGGCCCAATAAATATCATGGAGGCAAGGTAGACCAATTTTAAATGGTATAGTGAGAAAATAATAAATAATTAATGTTATTTGTTTAACTAATATCATATTTTAATTCACAAGATGAGATCATGTCGAGAAATAATATTATTATTAATTTTATTTGACAGGAGGTTTTTTGTAGGGTTATGTAAATAATTAAATGAACTTGTAAAATTATATTATATAACCCTAGAAATATGTAAAACTATATATTTTATTTTCTAAATATAACAGATTATTATTTTGGGTTATGCACAATTGAATTGGAGAATTATCTCAAGAAAATGATATCTATATTGTACAAGATAACTCCCAATAATAAAGATAATCCTTCATCTAATAGATCAAGGAAAAATATTTTGAATAAATTCTTGTATTGATCAAAGTCAAATGATGCATGTGCAAGGATCTACCAAGCTAGAACCAAGATATTTTATCGATGTTGTTCATAGATTCGTGGAACATGTGTGGATCACTGGCAAAGAAAATCAATAATTAAATCCTATAATGAAATTATATTGAATTACATATCTATTATCATATCCATTAATGAAGTATGAATTCCACAAAGATAATTAGTTTTAGTTTAAATTAATTAGTAATAATATGTGATGATTGTCTCAATAAACGTCCATTTTGATTTATATTTTTTCCTTCATTGATTAAATTGTGTTGAACATGATGTTTATCATAGCGTAGATATCAGATTAATCACTGAACATAAGAAATATACAAGTTTTTTAGCACACATCACATGATTGTTTTGTTAATGGAACCTACAAAAATACATATTCCATTAATCCACATGTTTTTAAGTAATATATTAGTAACAATTAAAAATTATTTTCTATTATCCAGTAATAATATTATGAAATGTCATTTTTTTCTGTCAAAACATTATAAGGTGAAGTTGATTAAATGTTTACACGTTTCATGAATATGAGGGAAAATGAATAAGTTTATTTCTTGGATTAGAATAAATTAATTTTTTTTCAAATAAATACATACTTATATTATTTAAAAGAATACGGTGAACAAATTTATTGTCCTAAAGATGATGGATGATGAGTATATTGATAGATATGTGTAACTTTTTCTGATACATGTTATATGTGATTATGGTATCATCATATAACTTGAATTTTTTGTTGTTAAATTATTTAGTGGTCAAAAAGATTGCATTTGAAGTTTTCTATCTATAAATGACATCAATAGTTATGAAGAAATAATTTAAAATGATATTAAGGTGGAAATATTTATTGAATTTATCTATTCATATCAATGTTTTGATAAGAAATGAAATCTATTATAAAAATGAAAAACAAAAAATTATATAGAATGGATAATAGGAAAATATCATTATGATCTATATGTCCAACGAAGCATAGGAGAAATTATATTAAGGGGATTGGTAAATGTTGTATGTATATAAAATAATTTCATCCGAAAATACAATAGATATGTTGTGGCAATATGATAGATAATAATAAAAATAGATAGAAACATCCACATAATTCACCCCACACTCATGTGTTCCAAATTTATATAGTAAGGGACTATGCTAACTAACTCTAAAATATAATGGTTAATTTATATTAATGACATAAAAACCTCTTAATTTGATATAAAAAAGGAAATATTGATGCACGCCTATCGCAGGGCATGGACAAAAACAATTATATTTATACTAGTGCAATATAGTGGATGACCAGGGTCATCTCTGTTGAAGAGCCTTCTAAATTTGGTTCACTTAAATTATTTTATATCACCTAATCTATCTCATTTTGTGGTTTTTTTAATTATTTTATACAATGAAATGAAAATTAAGAATTCTAAATTTATACTTAGATGCAAGTCTAAACAGAATGAAGTTAGGAAGAATGTAATTGCTTTGGGGTTCAGCCAAGGATTCAATCATTATTCTCCTTTATATGTTTGATTCTATTTTGATAAATCAAACATGAAATCTAATGTTTTAATTACTATTCTTTTCCAGTATAGAAATATCATGAGTTTCATGTAGTTGGGGATCGTCACCCAATCTGGGTCATTCGCCTCGCCTAAGAATACAAGTCAAGTCTATCACAAATTTAGAATAAACAATAAAGAAAACTCATGAACTTCTTGACCTCCCCAAAGCCAAGCCTCAGGATTAGTCTCTCATTTCCGATAGTATGAGATTACATGGTGGAGTGGGTGGAAGAAGATAGAGAGAGAGAGAAATGAAGAAAAATGGATGGAGAAACACAAATGAATGGATTAATAAAACTAGAATTTGTATTACAATTGAAAATAAAATTAAAAAAAACATAAATGAAAATAAAATAAAAAGATGAAATAAGGGGGATATAGAAGAGCAGCAGCGGACCGTGCCTCGGTGGGATCCCTCCTTGGCTTCGGGTGTCGAGCTGATGAATTTGGAAGGAGGGGAGGGCCTCCTTTTATAGGCATCATTCTGTCCTCCAACTTATTACGCATTGTTGACCCCATAAATGGTCAATTCACGCGTTTTCTCCTTCTTCAATGATGTTCATAAATGTCTTTTCCATTCACCCTCCAAATTTCAGCTAATTTGGAATCCGGGTGAATGAGTTATTAATTTTCTATTGATGGTTTTTGTTTCTTGACGAAGCATCCAAGAAGGTTCCTTTAAATATATGTCGTTCAATAGCCACATTAATAAATTCCAAAATCCGTTTAATTTATTTTGTGAATGCCTATCGGAGTCCTCTTTCCTTCCCATGTGGAATAAATGGATTTTAAAGTGTTTAGGCCGAGTTACGGTTTTGTTACAGTGGTGTGCTCCACGCTGTCCGCCCGAAAAAATGTCTAACTTAAATGAATTTTTAGGCCCTATAGAGGGCCTAATCAGAACCTGGTTCAGAAGACAAGAATGAGAGAAATAAAATAAATATTGTAAAAAAAATTTAATCAGAAAATTTGGAATTATATTTTTCATGAAATAACTAAAATATCCTTGATGTAAAAATCTGTCAAAAATCCAGAATGAGTCATTTTTCACAATTTTTCTCCTTTTCATTCCAAAACTCAAATTACCCATTATTTTTATAAAACAGTGAAATAAATTATTTTTATCATTGAAAAATTGTAGGAAATACACATTATTTGATAAAAAAATATGCAGGTAAATTTGCTCTGTCAAATACCCAAACACTTAAAACATGCTTGTCCTCAAGCATAAAATCTCAACATGGAAATTAGAGGAAACCAATATTACCAATATTCAAATTTCAAAGAAATAAAATCAAATAATTTTCAATATAAAAGCAAACATTCAAAAATCTACATAAAACATCTATTTATGTTCCCATTTTTCAAAGAAACCAGTAATTCACATATTTTAATTTTCCCATTTAAAAATTGATGAAACTTATCTTTTCATTCATTCAAGCTCCTTGATTCATCAGTATTAAACATGCCATGTCATGATTTACCTCACTTGTTTTTCTCTCATCACTCATGATACAATTCAGGTACAGTTATTCTCATATCATAAGAACATTCACCTTATCCGTAGGCTTGTAAATGAACTACTTTCTCCACTTTGTAAAGAAAAAAGGCATATAAAATCATGAGGACTTGAAATAAAGGATTAGATGACTCTGAGGCTTAAGGTTGGTTGGATTTGATGCTTTAAAAACTAAGGCTCAAAGAGGAGGATAATATCTGAAGTAAAATGCATTATATTAAAATTAATAGTGTAATGAAATTATCCCCTTCAAAAATAGCAACACCCACTTCCCAAAACTCAAATAAAAGGTTATGATCAAGTAAGCATAATGGATGATTTGTGCACCCTCTTGATTTTTTATTTTTGTATTTTTTTTCATTTTTCAAAAGTTATGATTAGATAAAACCTCACATCTATAACCTAACCACATACAATCATAAGATTCTCGGTCCGGAAAATTGTGATTTTTGGTTCTCCAAAATCAAAACCCATTTTTCATTTTTTTTCTTTTTTTAAATTTTTCCCATTTTTTTTAATTCAAGAGGGGAAAACAATAGAGTATAATGAATGATTTCACAACCTTTTATAATTCCCACAATAACACCCACACACTTCTTCCTCACAATGTGTATCATCTCGTCCACCATGATTCCCTTTACCCCCACACTTCATCTTTAAAATATCATGCAAATACCAAGAGTTGGGTAGGAATGGATAAAAATGTGTTGAAACATGGCTCTTCCCTATAAAGGTAATTCATGGTCTCTATGGGATAAATGAAGGATTGACATAAAGGTGGTATTTTAAAGAAATGTAGCTTTTTAATGGATGCCTCAATCATTTTAAATTTGTTTTTTCACAGTCATAGCTTTGACAAGTTTCAATAAAAGTTTTGGTCGGTTACATATCCCAGGATCACTCAAGAAATATGATTAAGAATAAATAGGAAATAATTGGTCTATAAATCCTCTCAGGAATGAGAAATATAACATTGGACAATAACTCATGGCATGAATAATAATAATAAATCAATTTATATAAATTTTAGAAATTCAAAGCATGAAATATGGTTGAGAATTTCACTTACATGAATTAATTAATTCCTTCAAATCATGAGTCATCATTTCATTATCTATGCTTCATATTTAAAAATTCAATTCTTTATTTGAAAAATTTAATCATATCAACATTGAAATCTAAAACATGGCATCATTGGGTTCCTAATAAACTCATGTCTCCTATATAAGCCGAGTAAATATTTAATTCAAGTGTGGGTATGAAATTTTATCTTTAAATCTCATAACATGTTTTGGACCAAAATATGGAGATTTTGAAAGATAATACTCTAAAATTTAACTCCCTTGTTTCCATGAAACTTGGTCCTTCCCCTTCACTATATGGGGCTTCCTTCCACCATTATGAACCTATAAAAGAAAAAAAGTCAATTAAGCATAAGGATCATGTCATTTAAGCTAAAAAATATAGGAGGGAGGGGATGCATGCTAGACTACTTCCTAAGAAATGAAATTGAAATCTAATTTCCTAAAAAGAAAGTAAAGATAACTCTTGGTATGATCCACCATGTGGGGCCTGAATTATTACTGCCTCCAGAGGGTAGTACCTGCTGTTATCCAAAGTCTGATGGGGGATGAAGCTTCTTTGATTTGAACCACCACATGTGGCTTTTCCCAGCTTGTGCTTAATCCTTCTGGTTGAGTAATGATACATGGTTAGAGTACACCAGATCCTCCCCCTTCATAATGATGAATAGCTTACATGGTGGGGGTTGGATGAAGTATGGACCATCATCCTTCTTCTTGGTTGCTACTTGTGAAACCTCTTCTCCTCTATCCAGTGGTTCTTCAACGTATGATGCATCCCAAGAATAGTCAATGGGAAAGTTAGAGTGCAATTCTATTTGAAAAAAATTAAAAAAAGAATTATTAAGATCAAATTCTTCCCCATCAAAGTAAGCTTCTTTTTTCATGACCTCCTTAGGAAAATCCACTAGCATCTCTTCACGAGAATCGTTCAATTAATATTCAACTTGTATAGAGAGCTCCATATGTTCCTCAGCCGGTGCACATATAGATTCATCTTCTTCCTCCAAGTCATAGCAGTGTTTTTCTGATTCTATATAATAAAAAATACAAGGAGTGATATAGAATTTAGATTTAATAAAATTAGAAAAGACAGAGTCAAAGAATGGTTCAAATCCCTAAGTCGGTTCAACTTTAATCTCTGCCTCAATTATATGTGCCTCTTGGAGTATACTCTTAGAAGATGGAGGCAGATTGTCGGGCTCCTCCATATTGACTTCAAATTCCACCACATGGGTGGTGTCTTCCTTCGGGGGTTCTATCTCTTCTTCCATTTATTGTATGGGTAGATTAGAAAGTTCCTCACATTTAATCAAGAATTCATCCAATCCTTCTTGATCTCCCACTTGTAGCTCAGCAAGAAAGTCTTCTTCCTTTGCCACCTCAGGTTCTTGATCCTGCTCAGGGTTAGGTTTCTCCATTAATGAATGAACATAGTCAAATTCTCTTTCAGCTTTTATCATCAGTTGTTCAATGATTTTTTAAAGTTCTTTCACCTGAGTCCTTCTAAAATATTCTTCTTGTTGTTGTTTTTGTTGATGCACCTGTCAGTAATTTATTCATTTATAGTAATCTGAATTTGAATCCATCATGAAAAGAATTTTTTTGTTTTTTTATTTAAAAAAAATAAATAAAATCTATCTAATATGTGAAAATAGAAAAAGTAAATAAATAACTGATTGGCTCCCCAGAAACTACACCAGTTTTGACGCACGTCTATCGCGAGGCATGGACAAAAACACTTATATTTTTCCTAGTGCAGCATAGTGGCTGACCAGGGTCACCTCTCATGAGGAACCTTCTCAATTTGGTTCACTTAAATTATTATATATCACCTAATCTATCTCTTTTTGTGGTTTTTTTAATTATTTAAAACAATTAAATGAAAAGTATGAATTCTAAATTTATACTTACATGCAAGTCTAAAAAGAATGAAGTTAGGAAGAATGTACTTGGTTTGGGGTTTAACCAAGGATTCAATCATTATTCTCCTTTATATATTTGATTCTATTTTGATAACTCAAACATGAAATCTCATTTTTGAATTACTATTCTTTTCTAGAATATAAATATCATTAGTTTCATGTCATTGGGGACCGTTACCCAATCGGGGACATTCGCCTCGCCTAAGAATACAACATAACTCTATCACAAATTTAGAAAAAACATTAAAGAAAATTCATGAACTTCTTGACCTCCCCCCTAAGCAAAGAATCAAAATTAGTCTCTCATTTCTGAGAGTATGAGATTAATTGGTGGAGTGGGTGGAAGAAGATAGAGACAGAGAGAGAGAAATGAAGAAAAATGGATGGAGAAACACAAATGCAAGGAGTAATAATACTATAATTTGAATTACGATTGAAAAAAAAATTAATGTAAAAACATAAATGAAAATAAATTAAAAAGAATAAATGAGGGGGGGAATAGAATAGCAGCATCGGCCCATGCCCCGATGGGATTCCTCCTTGGATTTGGGTGTCGAGCTGATGATTTTGGATGGAGGGGAGTGCCTTCTTTTATAGGTAGCATTCTGTCCTCTGAACATTTGTGCATTTTTGACCAAATAAATGGTGGATTCACGCGTGGACCCCTTCTTATATGGTTTTAATAAATGTGTTGGCCATTTACACTTCAAATTTCAACGAATTTGGACTCTGGGTGAAAGAGTTATGAATTTTCCATTGAAGGCTTCTGTTTCTTGACAAAACATCCAGGAAGGTTCCTATAAAAATATTTCATTCAATAGCCACGTTAATGGATTCCAAAATCCATTTAATTTTTTTGTGAACGTCTATTTGACTCCTCGTTCCTCCCCAAGTAGAATCAACGGATTTGAAGGAGTTTAGGCCGAGTTGTGGTTTCGTTACAGTGGTGTGGTCCACGATGTCCACTAGGAAAAATGTCTAAATTCAATGATTTTTTAGACCATCTAGATGGCCGAATCAACTCCTGGTCCAGAATATAAAAATGAAGGATATAAAATAAGGATTCTAAGAAAATTATAAGAAAATTTGGAATTATATTTTTCATGAAATGAATAAAATACCCTTGATGTAAAAATATGATAAAAATCCAGAATTAGTCATTTTTAAGAATTTTTCCCCTTTATATTCTAAAACTCAAATTACCCATTATTTTTATAAAACAATGATATTAATAGGTTTTATCATTGAAAATCAGTAATAAATACACATTATTCGATAAAAAATATGCACGTAAATTTGCTCTGTCAAATATCATTCAATCACTAATCTTGATAAGGGGTATGATAACGGTGTGGTGAAGGGTACACATACCATCCTCTTTAGATACAAAACAATATAACATTATTCTTTTTTAACTACTTACTTTAGATCTAAAGAATAATCCAAGGGTATCAAAATTCTATTCAAATTATTAGATATTTAATTAGAAGTAAAACATTAAATTTTGTGATTAATACATCTTAAGATAATGATTCTTATAGGATAGATTTTTCTAGGATTGTACATCTTCAAAAAAAATTAATTATCAATCTGGATGAAGTTGAAGTTATTTTTAGAATATATTTTCGTACATTATACAATTCCACAAAAAAATAGTGGAAATGGATTTCATGTTTGATATTCTAAATAAATCTATGATTGTATATTGGATCAATGATAAATATAAATATAAAATGTAATTAACAACCATTATAAGGGTCTTGATTCTGATTTAAAATCTGTAATTTTCAGTGATTTTTGTGGATAAATTTCAACAATGCTTCTCATTATTTAATATTAATACAATAGTTATTACTTAAAATTTAACATACTAAATCCCTAAATATTGATAGGCATAGTGTCATTGGTAATTATATACAATACATTAAAACATTAATAATGAATACATCGTCATTATTGAAAACATAATTTACATGTTTAGATTATTAATTCACTCTTAAATCCGCATGGGATATGATAGGGACACACATAAGAAATAGGTGGTCTAAAATATCTAGTAGGGGAATATGTATGAAATAACATGAAGAAATTAATAAATTTTAGAATATTAGAATTGATATTGGTATAAAAGGGTTGATAAAAATAAAAAAATATGGACCAGAAAGGAATCATGCTCAACCCCTATCCAAAATTGACATCTCATAAGACTATGAAATAGCCAATTCATTGGAGCGCTATATAATTTTGGGTGAACCAATCACTTTTATTTCATTCTCATGATTATGGTTACTATGTAGATCATGAAACATGGATTAAGAAAATATAATATTTTATTCCACTATCAAGGAGTGTTGAATACATACTTGTAAGGTCCATGTACATTAAATTTAAATGTATACAGGTGAACATTCTTCATAAAAATGGGTATTGTATTCACTATTAAATTTTAATGGCAGGTAAAATCATGGTAAAATATCAGTAGCATGATGATTTCACATAAAAATATAGAAAATGATTTCATGAGAGAGAAAGGGTTATATAATCATTTTTAAGTGAAATAAGAATTAATAGGTACATGAAAAACATATACAAACTGAAAAAATTTATAATATAAGACATAATATAATAAAGAAACTTGAAAAAAGAATCGTAGGTGAGGATGCATTACTTGAGTGTGTTACTACAAATGTCTGTGAAAATCATCTTGGGTTCTTGTGTGAACCATGGGAGAACTATAAGGAAGGGATAGAAGATTAAGGAAGTTCTCCAAGTATTTTTAGTTAATAGAAGTGGGATTTTGGGTGGGTTTATTTATGAAATGTGTTGGTTGTTCTTTATCATTTCCCAAACATATGTTTTCGACTAAATATAATACAATAACCAAAACCTCAATCAATACAATGGTTTTTCAATGGTTTAATAAAAATTGGAGTAGGTTCTGTTATTTTATAAGGAAAAAAGCTAATCCAAATAATATAATACACTATATTATGTGTAGGTGAGTCATACTCGAAATCAAATGATTTTAAAACCATAAAATATATTTAAGACTTTTTTGGACTCATAAATTATTTTTATAATTTATAAAATAAACTCAGAATGACATATATTATAATATAATACATTTATTTGGTTTTGGATACCATTTATAGTACATAATACACCAAATTTGGGACATTATGTTGTCACAATACACACCAGATATTTATACAGTAATTAATTTTTACAAAAAAATTACACTGTCCTAAAAAAATCATGAAAAATTCAATATAAGATAATTTTTATGTTTTTGTTTAAAAACTAATATTCATTTTATCAAACCAATTGTCTAAATATTTGTACTTTCACTTTTAAATTAAAAATCTATTTTAATTGAGAAATGCTAGATTTCATTATAGTTAGTTTTTAAAATACTTATGAAAATTGCATTTGAAATCATAAATATTTTATGATCATTTGTGTTTAACAAATAAACAATTAATAAGAATATTTTATTAAAATTTTATTTATTTTTATATTAATTAATTCATAAAAATACATCATAATTGAAATTGTATTATAAATTTTTTTATTGTATAAAAATATAAATCATTTTAGTAATGATATGATGTAAGGATAAACAATATTATATTAGAATACAATATATCCTTATGGCCTTGACACATATCCCTTTAATACACCATACATTTCATTAATGGTGAGGTATGAAATTGTGAGTCATTCATGGGGTGGTTCGACAAACATGTTTTATGTTCTTCTCTCAATGAGTATAAAATTATACAATAAATGCATTAGCGATTTCTTAAGTTGTTGGATTTCATATTTCACATGGTAGAGGGTTAATCATAGAAATACTACCTTTGTGGGAATATCTAATAAATGGGATTCATAGAGTATGATCATATAGGTTGAGGTTATCACTTTCATTTTCTATATCATTTAGATTTGTTATTGATCATGTAATAATTTTTCAATTTATATATTATAAATGGTAATGATACATAACAGTCTTTTGAATTTGATAAAATAAAACCAATTTACTAAACATGTTTTTTATAACAATATTACATAATAATGCTTTTAATTAAATCATAAGTGAGATTTAATTTTTATAGTTAAGGTAATTACAATGTTACCACCTTAATAAGTTTCACACACAATAATTCATTTCCATGCATTAAAATAGTTGAGTGTAACTATGATTCGTTACTTCCTCTGGATACTACATTGATTCTTCAATCATTTGGTTACTCCCAAAAACATCGACCATGTCAATTTTGATTTTTCATTAAAATTTTTCATTATGATATAATATCGTCACCAGCCACACCCCATAGGAAAGGTCATTCTCCATTGGTACCACCTATTGATAGAGTACATGTGAGTTGGCAGGTAAGTACGTTCTCAATTGGGATACATGGAATACATCATGTAATTGAGATAGGATTGGTGTGAGTACAAGTCAGTAGGCCGCCACTCCGATGTAGTCAAGGATCTCAAAGGGGATGGTGTATATTGGGCCATGAATTCCCTTCTTCCCAAATAATATCACATTCTTCAATAATAAATTGTATAGTAAAACCATGTCTCCAACATCAAACTTTAGGTCTCATCTAAAATTATTAGAATATTTCTTTTTTTAACTCATTGTATCTTTGATTTGTTGTTTAATCACATTAACCTTTTCTACCATTTCTGATACCATATCTGGAACTAACAATTTTTGTTCCCCAAAATTATCCCAAAATGAATGAGTTTTTTAGTTGTTCCCATAAATAGATTCATAGGGTTCCTTAGGGATGATTTTGAGGAAAATGTTACTATAAGATAACTCGACCAGAGGAAGTTGTTTGTCCCATCCCCCTATGAAGTCTATAAAATATTCAATAAAAATTTATTTAAGTTTCTGATTTGTCCACTGCTATCGAAAATTATTTTTAGGGGGATAATCTATAATATTTTTTAACATATGTTTTAGATAATTTTGGAGACTGTTCTTTAACATGGTGTTGAATCTTCATTCTCAATCGGATATAATCGATAGAGGTACTCCATGAAGCCTAACCATATATCTATTGTATATCCATGCATGATGATCTAGTTAGAAGTCATATGAAATCAAAATGAAGTGTAAACCATTTTAATGATATTCCACAATAACCCATATGGCATTTATTCCCGTGGATTCCTTCATAATCATGTTGACAAATTCCATGGTGATTTTTCCACATTTCCTTGTAGTTGTGTGTAATCTAGGCATCATCCCCTTATATTTTTTTTCATTTTAGACATCACTTGATAACATACAAGATATCTTGATGTATACTATGTAATATCCTTCTTCATATTGTCCAACCAATAGTGTTCAATGATATTTGTATACATTATTTTTATTTTTAGGTGGATAATGAAAGCTGAGATATGTTCATAATACAAAATCTTATTTTTAAATATTGTATTTTATTGTAGATATAGTCCTGACCCAAACATCAGAAATCCATCATTAAAATCGATCTCTATGAATTTACCTTTCCCTATATTTTCCATTTTCTTCAAAATTCCCCCATCATTTATCTAGAAATTCATTATCTTTTATAAAATTAAATGTTTTTAAATCATTTGTGAAATTATTGATGATGTTCCTTCCTATATGATTCCCACATCCATAATATCCAATTCCAAGAGGATCGGTTTCCTTTCAATTCACATCTGTTGTATAATTTATGGATCCTTTATACATAGAGAATCCCCTGCATTATTTGAATTACAAAGATGATAGCGGTTTTAGGAGACATATCCCATTATCATCCCTAATCATCTCTATTGGTGACTATTCAGTGCTTTCTGTGTGAATATATATTTAAGACAGTTGTGATCTGTATCTATTTCACACTTCTCTACAATGAGATTACTCCACTATATTTTCAATGTAATTATTAGGTAAACCAACACCAAATCATATATTGTGTAGTTCAGTTCATAAAAATTCAACGTTCTTAAAGAATATGCTAGAACATTGACAGTATACATTAACACACAACCCAAACCCTTCTTCAAAAAATCCCTGAACTTCATGAAATGGTATACACTTGTGGGTAGTGTGATTACATGTGCAATTATATCCCTATTTTTCAAATCATTGTATATATTTTCACATTCATAATTCTACAAAAACATGACTACATTTTATTTTATCTTAGTTATATTGTTTGAAAAGAGTGAGAAATACTTTCCAAGTCGAGGATAATAACAAGATATCCCCAAAATACTACATATATCTAACATAGATGTTGACCTTTTCCATCTTAAAAATACCCCTATCATTGAAGAGTCATCATATATCACATATATAGTGATTATATGTTGCAATAATGATAGTAACTTTAAACAAAACCTAAATTTATAGTACTTTTCATAAATATTATCCTTCCGCAATATATGTTGCACAATACTCTTATAAATCTCATGATGATCCTTTAATTTTGAGTATATTAAAATATCATCTATAAATTCTACCACATAATTTTCAAGGAAATATCTTAAGATAGCATTCATCATGTCCATGGTTATTTTTATTGAATTAGTGAGTCTGAAAGGCATTATTATGAGCTCATAGTTCTCATACCTTGTTTGATAATAGGTCTGGTGAATATCCTCCCTCTTCACACTAACATGGTAATATACCAACCAATGATCCACCATGGAAATGTATTTTTCCCCACATAGCTAATATAAAAATTCATCAATATTAGGTAGAATATAATTTTTTTGTCATGAACTTCTGGAGCACAATATATTCAATGAAAAGGTTCATTGACCCATCCTTCTTCTTGATGAAGAGGACTGGTGTACCCTTGTTGATGCACATGGATATGTAAAATCTTAAACCATATTTTCCTATAAATGTTTCTTCATGTCCTCATGTTCAACAATATCTATTTTATAAAAAGTCATGGATAATGGTAACACATTATGTTTATGTCTGATTGAAAATATAACTTCTTTTAAGTGGAATACCATTAAATTCATTGGAAAAAATGTCAACATATTCCATCACAATGGAAATATCTTCAAGGATGATTCATTCCTTATACCGAATCATTGGAGATCGATATTCTTGATTATAGATAAATAATATCCATTTATGTTATGTTAATGAAATTATGATTCATCCTTTATATTTCACTAGAAAAAAATCAGGGGTCAGTTCACAATATTGATATCGACTTCCTTATTGTGTCAATTTTGTTTGGCTCTATATAAGGAATGCCAATAAATACCAAAAAAATACATAAAATAACACCAATGGGAGTGTGAAATGGTTCACTAAGATGTTCATCCCACAAATTGTGAAATGAGAGTATTTTTATACCATGGATGCAATAATTGACTAATTCTGCATTTTTAAAGATAACTCATCTTCCCTGATTTTTGAATTTGTTTGAATAGTTCTACATAACATTTGTCACATAAAGGAGTGTGTGGTTCTAGAATTAAAAGTTATGTTCTCTATACATGAATGACTGACTATCATACCATTCAACACTTCATTTTCTAGATCCACATCAATGGTAATAAAGGAAAAAATCAATCACATTATTACATAGTGGTTGTTGGTTGTATTAGTAAATTGATGAAATAGTGAACTAGTTTGAAAAGAAACATGTTTTAGTGTAATTATGAAAATTAAAAATTTGTTGAAGGTTGACTGGTGCATTCCTCTACTCAGAAACATTAGTTGGGATCTTATGATATAAATTTCTAGCTAGGTATACCTCTTTCCTACAGCTAATGAATTTCCTCATACACGTTAGGCAATTTACGAGCTGACTCTTTTTGAAACATTTCAAAAGGTGAATAACAAAATTTCATGTAACCATTATATTTCTAAATTAGAACACTTTAATTAAAATCCATTTTCTGCTTCATGTTCCAATGATAATATTGAGATTATCTAATCACCATTTGGACATTGAAGAACCATCCAAAAATTTATTCATAGCTATCAATGTAACAGATCAGGAGTGAATTTCATTGAAAATGTTTAATCCCACCAATGAAGTGGTCAGCCAAGCATTTAGGAATGATGACTAAGTCAGAGGCTTATTATATAAGTATAGAAAATTTTTCATTATACGTACTTATATTTTCATTTCCTTTCTACATGATGGAATTGAAATATAATTCCATTATAAAATGGATAGTATGAGAAAAATATTTATCAAAAAACATTTTAAAAAATTCAATCCAAACCATCTCTTCTATATTTTAGATTGGATTTATATTCATGATCAATTTTCACCACTGATATGATTTTCTGTCCATATGATAAAAAACCAGTAGAACTCTCTTGTTAAAAACATTGAAGTATGTATAAAATTTTATCAATGTATTTTATGCACTATTACATGTTTTGGGGATCAGATAATCCATTAAAAGATTGAGGCATTTATTACAAAATGGTCTCAATTTTAGCTTTTTCATTCATAGGGTGATTTGGGTGCTCCTCCTAATCTCGGTTTCTTTTAATAAAAAGCCATCAGAGAGAGTATCATCAATAAATTCGAGATTCCAACTCCAATCGGGATGGGAATATCGTTGAGGATTTCTTGACATTTTTTGTCACATTGATTTTTTACCCAATTAATCATAATTATTCCCATTATATATAATAAAATATGAAGTAAGAATGAGTATATTCAATCTATTAAGCATATATAAGTGAATCCAATGACAATAATGTGGTAACTCATTAATTAAATTTATTTCATTAATATATGAATTTCATGGCATGAATAAATTTTATCGATGTTCTATTACCTATCATCTAATATTATTGGAATTTTTTTCTTACACTAATAAGGGTTCATAATGAAATTATAAATTTACCAATGAATATCCATCAAGGGAGTAGAACTATGTGCATAATAGGGCTCATAATTGTGTACCAAGTTACTCTATGTTCGGCTCGATACACATTTATAGAGTCATTACCTTAATATACATCTGTGCCAATCCCATGTACTCTTGCAGTATCTAGACAGATATGTATATTATCAATAATATATATAACATATACTTACCCAAATTAAGGGGTACTCTATTTTACTTTTTCCTATCGATGTGGATTTTACATGAATTTTCAATTCCCAATACTGAAAATAACTACACTTTTCCAATGATACAATCTATAACAACCCTGATATTTATTTTAAATTAATATATGTTTTATTAAATAATGTTTCATATAATATCACCCAAAATATGGATATTTCTAGTTTCATTGGAATTTCATACATTACATAATAAGATAAAATAAATAATAAATCGTCTATATTGAAAAAATTCTAACCAAGTTCATAATATTCCTATATATATAAAATCGTATGGGATTACAGTGGGAGATACATAACAATGGGGTGATTTATAAATCCCAATAAGTAAATAATCATGGAATAACATCATGAAATAATTACGTGTTAGAAAATAGGCATATCAATGGGAATAAATGGGGTGTGAATAAAAAATGGATAATAAGACATGTTATATCAGGATACCATAAATAATCATGGGAAATGAGGAAACAATTTAAAAAATTTCTTCATAAACATTGGGAAACGATAACCAAAAAGATGTTGAAATGGATGAAGTCCCATAACTGCATCAGTTTCACTACCTCTCACAAAATGAAATCTAATTGGACTAAACGTTATCTAATTCATTAGAATACAAATTAGTTTCTAGCGCTCCCATAAATTTCATTTCATTATCATGCATAAGTGTGTTACGTAGATCAGAAAGATTTTTTCCTTCATAATCATATATTAATCAATGATCAAGGAGTGTGGAATACATTAAATTCAACCCGATGTTAAATTAGTAAAAGTTTATAATGGTTAAAACCCTTTCTAGAAAATGGGTATTATATCTGCTATCCAATTGTTTTAGCATGGAATATCATGGTGAAATTACTGAATCATAACAACATCATTTGAAAATTAATAAATATCATTGATGATAGTTAAATTGGTCCCTCATAATTATTGAATAAAATAATAAGTAATAGCGACCTGAAAAGATATTTCCCAACATAAGGAATTGGAAATTTAATGCCTAATATAATAAGGAATCTGCAATAAATAATTGTATCTGAGGATACCTTACTTGATTGTGATGCACAAAAAAAATAGAAGAGATTTTTCAGATCATGGGGGTACCATGGGAGGACAATATAGTTTGTATAGAATATTAAAGATATTATCCAATGTTTTGATTGAATATAAGTGGGATATTAGGTAGGATTATATAGGCAATCAGTGGGGAATTTAATATCATTTCTCAATCATAGGTTTTGGACTCTATACAATATTATAATAAAAATCACAAACTGTCACAAGGATTTTTTTCTTGGGTTATACAAGATTGAATAAATTTTCATTATTTTGTTAGTCTAATGGATGAACATAAAAAAAAATAATACCCTCACTTATGTGGAGGTAAGTCGTACTCTCAATTAAATGATTTTAAATTCTTAAAATATATTAATGGTTTTACAGGTTAATAAAGGCAATATAAAATTAATATATAATCATAAAATCACATTATTTTAATGATATATCATATATTTTAAATGTACAACCTTTATTTTATTTTATAAATCACTTGTTGATCATTAGGATATCATAATACACAAGTATTATTAGTATTGTATTTTTTTCCAATTAAAATATATCATTCTATAATATTATAAAAAATTAACCATTCGATAAATTTTAAATTATGATCCAAAAAATAATATTCATTATATAATTATAATTTTTAAAATATGTGTGTGTTCAATTTTAAAATAATAATCGACATTTTTTGAGAAAGGATGGGTTTTTTGACAATAAATATTTTAAAAACATTAAAATAATTACATTTGACATCAAAAAATTATATGATCATTTATTTTTAAGAAAAATAATTCAATAATTATATTTTTTGAAAATAATATTTATTTCAAAATTAAATTAATACATCAAAATAAACATGTTAATTAAAATTAAATGATAAATATAAATTGTTTTTTTAAATAAATATCATTTATGAAATTATAAGAAGTAAGAGTAACAAATAATCAATAAAAAAGAAAATATATCATTATAGTCCTTATATATATCCCATTAATACACAAGAAAATTCCATAAGGGTATGTAGTGTGATGTTTATACTTTCATGGTGTGGTTTAGTGAACATGGTTTGCACAATGATCTCGATTAGCATGAACTTATCATGTAAACTATTTCACTCATACGTATGATGTTAGATATCACTTTGGGTTTGGTCAAGGGATCATATCATAGATACTATCTCCCATATATGCTCTAATAAATGGGTTTCAAAGGGTAAAATCATACTGTTAGAGGCCATCACATCCTTTTTCTTTTTCAATTTGATATGTGAAAACACGACATTTATACTAATCATGGGATCACTATTCAATGAAAATATTATCCAGGGTAATGATTCAAAATAGCCTTTTACATCTGATAAAATAAAACCAAATAAGTGTAGTTATTATCAATAACCATATTACATAGTAATATATTTAATTAAATCTTAAGGTACATTTTGTTTATATGAGTTCGGGTCATTACAGTAACCTTAAATAAATGATATTAAAATTGTACACGAGTTTCATAATTTCTATCCAAATTAATTAGGTAGCTTTTAACTAAATCATGTAATTGATTTCACAATATAACACATACATGTTTCAATATCCATTTTTGAGAATCAATATTGAATGGCCATGATTGAGTATCATTAATTGTTAATGAAACTACATGGGAATCTTGTTAATGGATTTATTCAGCAATGTTCATCACCATGGGGTGAATATTCACTTATTTATATGATGCAATATAGATCATTTCTACTATGTATTTCTGATTTTGATCTTATCAAAGTAAAAAAATAAAAGAAAATGTTCCCCCTACCCTATATTAATGATATTTTTGAACAATTTTATGGAGAACATTACTTTTCTTGGATTGATCTTTGTTCTATATGTCATAAATTGCAGGAAAATAAGGAGGATATTCTGAATTAAGTACTCGATAAATGGAATGGACACTATTAATTCCTTATATTATGTGGCATTGTAAATTCCCTATGATATCATCATGGATTTAATTAATATATTCATTATATATAACCATGATGTTTTTTGTGTTATTTTTAAAATATAATAATATATATTCAATGAGAATGTATGAGAATTAACATTATTTAAAAATTATACTTAATTCCGTATAGATTGTGATGCTTTATAAACAATTTACCAATTGATAAATTTTTTCTTTAAGAAAACTCATTCATATGACATAAAATCAGACGTGATGGTGTATTAGTAGATCCCCAGAAGTCAAATGTTATATCCCATTGGCCCATACCAACCACTCTGACAAAGATTCAATGTTATCCTAGGATTTCTGGATAATCTCGGTTCTTTGTGGATTATTTCTCAAGACTATCCAATCTATTCAAAAATGTAACATTGAAGGGAGGTATGTTTATTTAAATATATGACTGCAAATAACATTTCATTGAATTGAAGATAAGGTTAGTTATTGCCCTGTTTTTTAATATACACTATATATGTGGAGGGATTTTACACTATATTGATTAATCTATAAATGTAATGGGATAATTTATTAGGAATAATGATAGGTTTTTAGTTAATGAATCATTCCAACTGATGGTTCATGAGAAAAATTTCTTAATTTTATATATTGAGTTAGGTACGGTATTTTTTATTATTGGTATGGTGAAATATCAATATAGAGAATTGTTTGGTATATATAATGGTCATAAAAGTACAAAGTATATGTTATAATAGAAATATTTAAATATGATTTAAATAATATGGTTATAGATTATTAAATATTATAATCCCTCAACACATTACCACATTGAGAAGGATAACATGGTTTTAGATCATGTGATTCATATGATCATTCTACCTTATCTAAGATGAGCATAACAAAAGATCCCATATTTTTAGATTTTCAATGAATCGACCATAAAATCATGATGGAAGAAGGGATATCATATATTTTGTAGTTGTGTGCTAAACAATATATAAATTTGAAGAATAATTTGGAACTAATAAAATTTCTATTATCATATTCATTTGTTCCATGTAATGATTTGTAATATTTTTTTCAATTATTTTGAAGCTAGGCGTTGAGACTATCCATGAGACTGAGGCATAGTGAGCCTAGAATTTATAATTTTAACAAATATTTAAAATATTAATTTCACACAAATTTCATTAGTATAATATTTGTAATACTCTATAGTAGAGAATCTGATCGAAAATATGGGGCATCTCTTTTGTTTAAAACATGGGTATTATCCTAGGTGCGACCTAAACCTTATGTGCATCTGGTGTTCCGGTTTAGAACAGTCATTGAAAAAATAAATTAACAAATAAATAGTATAGTGATTGTTAAAATAAATCCTAAAAACAAGATTCCTAAGTAAATATGTCTTTATGTTGAACATGAATTGTTAGATATATAACCATAAAAAAGGGGGGAGTGCTAGAGGAGATCATTAGAGAATGAAAATATATCAAAGGTAAAGATCAATACCAAAAGGGTCATATACACAAATGAAGTTAATGGATATAATAAATGACTAAAATGTAGGAATGTTATTTGTTAGTGGCCAATATGAACTCGATTTTAGATTATTCTTTATGTGCATTTACCATTGGTCTATCCGATTACGAACGAATATCAATTTCATTGACATGATTTTATTTACATATAAATGGTTCAATTGTTTTTTGGATGATTGATTATTTTTATGATAATTGATTCTTCATTCTAAGAGAAATATATTGAGGCTAACCTGATCATGGATGTAGAGACCCGAAGCCTTACGTACATGGACATTACATTACTTTTGCGGAATACTTAGTACATAAAAAAAACACACACACAAGGATCGTAATAGTTTAGTGTCTTTAGAAACTCAGAACGTAATCTTCAAATCGTGGTAAAATATCTTCAATATCTCCCATAAAGATCATTCCTTTTTTTACCTAAAACCATTCTTTATATCCTGTGGAAAAGAAAACATAAAAGGGTGAGCTCAAATGCTCAGTAGGGGTATAAAAAAGAAAAAACAATCACATCATATTCATAAGAACATAACTTTTGGAAATCTTAACCTGCAAAAGAGAGCATAATTTCATAACATGGGATAAATCATGGCAGTGAAATGTAATCACAATAATCATAACTTAAAACATGAAACTTTGTGACATACACACATAATCATAGAGAATCATTTCTTGTTAGTCAAGACTCATTGCCAAGACTATCTTAGTGGACAAGGTCCCTTTTTGAATCGAGTAACCCTCATTTCAGTCCTGTTTCACTGAACCGGTATAACCTACCATTCCAGCCATGTCTATCTGATGAGATATAAAATCTTTACCCAATGAATTGGAGGGAGATATAGGTCCCACCCATCTTATAATGAATCCTTTCTTATGTGTGCCACATAATCCTAAACCATACATCATAGCGTAACCCATGTAATAAAAATGGGATTCTTAAACAACATGACATCATAAAACAATTCATATAAGATAAAGGAATTCATAAAAATATTTCCATCACCACATAATCAAATCCATGTAATAATAGTGATAAAAACAGAACCCTTTTATTATCTTAGATGTAAAATAATTTTGATAAAATACTTGAACTCCATTCTTGAGGAAAATATCCTTTCTACTTCAAAAACACGTTTCCTTTCTTAACAGGTCATACAATTTTAAACTAATATATGTTGATTAAAAATAAACATGAATACTTGTAAAGGAATATTCTTGGAAATAATGTTTTAAGAATCCATTCATGCCGTATAAGTTAAAAAAAACATTCATCGTACTTTTGTCGGAAAAGTCAAAAAGTACCTCGTACGAAAAAACGACAAAAGATTCCTTTCATATTCTTTACTAAAAACTCACCTAAGGGTAAAATTTGATTTAAACTATTATAAGTGGATGGAAACAATATTACATATTTAGGGAACATGGATGTGGATGATAAAATACACCCCAATAAATTCTTACGAATAAACAATCTCGGATAAAAATGAGATTGTGATATTTCCCTTACCTTATGTCCGATATGATTTGTACGTATCCGAACCTCCTGTATAATGATTAAAATCATGTTATTGACTTATTAAAGAATCATATTCATTGTTATTATATCATATATGGTCCACTTATGACTTTATATTACCCGTTCTTTTGTAAATTAATGTTAAAGTAGCGTTTTGGGTAAAATCGTCTCATTTGTCGTTCATGTTTTGAACTTGTAATTATTAATATGATTACATGGATCATGATTACTTATATCCAGAATTTAAAACATGATTTATATATAATATATATTCAGAATATATATATATATAATATCGATAAATGGAATGAAATACACCGTTCATGGAGACGGTAGTCCATACGTACGCATGAACGCTGTTTTCGTTTCCTTATTGAAGTGAATGGAATTAAGTAGATGACATACATATAAATTTACATAAATCCAGTATCATTATTATTTCATATATTTCATTATTACTTATTATATATACTTTATAATAATTCATGAATGGTTAATCATTGAGAATGAATCGCATCGCGTCGTGGAGACGGTATTCCGTACGTACGCACGAGTGATGATATTGTTCCCATGGTCGTGGAATTGTGTTGAAGTGTATGTAGACTATTTCAGTATCAATATCACTTTATAATAATCATATATAGTTACTCATTACACCATTATACCCATCGTATTAAGGTGGTGGTGGAAAATAGATTACACCACAGCGTGGAGACGGTATTCCGTACGTACGCACGTGCGGTGATTTCATTTTTCCGTAGGATGGATAGAAGGTGAATTAGGGTTGTTTCATATTTATAATAACATATCAGTATGTATGTAATACTGATGTTATTACTTTGTCATGAAATAACTAAATAAGAAGAAGTTGAAGAATAAAGAAATTGAAAAGATCGGTAATGGATATTACCTCTTCTTTGAAACGCCTCTTTGAATCCTCCACTTAGGGAACTAAGATTGGTCTTTGAAGAAAACCAGGACCTCTAGGATTATTATAGGGAAGTGGAGAAGAGATTTTGGCAGGGGTAGGCCGATCTTGAGTGCTCAAATTGGTGTGAGGAGGAGGGGGAGGAGGTGTCCTTTTATAAGGGAGGAGAGGGGCACCTTAGGAATACCTCAAAATATTATTTTATATTAAATTCAAAATCGGTTTATAATGGTTCCAAAGGGTCTTATTTCGAAGCTAAAGTGGGGATGGGTCGCAATCCTATCAACCAATAGAATTTAGACATGTTTAGGTTATTATTTTAACCTTATCAATTAGATTTAACTCTAAGTTAAATAATTTAACTTTTACCATGTCTTTTTGTTTTCTTATACTATATGGTTAATACACTTACTATAAAATGCCAAACGAACCCCAAATTGTTTATTATTAATATATATATCCTTATATATGTCATTTGGCCGAACCTTATATTTTTAGGAATAAAATAACAATTAATAATATAATATTTGATTTAAAAACTATTTTGTGTCAATTTTGACACTATTTGATATATGATTTTTGTGAAAGTTATAACAGAATTATATGTTCTAACCAAGTTTATTAAATCAACACTAATATATCATAGTAACCTATAAAATTAGCGTAATTCATAAAAAGTATCAAATTACATTTATTTTGGTATTTATAACATCAATTATATTAACATTTCCTTAAAAGGGTAATTACTGCATCATCGTTGTGTCATAAATAAATTAATTTATTTAATGTCTAAAAAATATAAATAAAAAATCATTAGGTATGAAATATTTTTATATTTCTAATGAATATTTATAATCGAATTTATCTTATGTATAAACCCATATTAAAAATGTTTTAGTTATTAAACTTTGATTTTAACTATTTTAACTATTCATTAAATAAAATAATATTAAATGTCATAATCTAATCCAAGTGGACCTAAATGGTCATATTATATTCATAAGGTTGTTTTTGGTCGAATTACACTTATCCAATAGAATTAGGACATGTGTTAGGGTAATAGTAATATCATATTTACCCTTAGTTACCCTATTTACTATTAACCGCGGTAAAAAAAAAGTAAAAAGTTACTATTCACCAAAAATTATTTTCATCTCATTGAACCACATTTTAGTCCTTGATATTAACTGTGTCTCTCGGATTTTCGAAATTTCATTCACAGAAGCGGTAAAATTAAGTTTTATGAAAAATTCAGTTTTTTAACTACCACTTAGTGGTTTCACTATTCATCAAAAATTGAATGTTTTCAGAAAAATACCAAAAATTAGGCCTAAGCTATATTTGATATTATGAACTCAAAAATGATGTGTATTTTACCAAATTCAAAACATATCAGTTGCATTAACTAATTTAAAAATTAATTCCCGTCGTCAAAACAAATAGCGTGTTTTTAAGAGATAATAACTATCAAAAGATTGAAACTTGTTTATAAGTGGTTTAAATGTGAAATTACATCCAATGACCATAATTGTATTAAATTGTAAAAATATATTCTAAATATACTTTAAAACCACTAAAATTAATAATTTATCACTATTAATTATTTCTATTGAAAAAGTTGTTTTTAATTAAAATTTAGTAATTTCCACTATTCATCAAAATATGAAAGTTATCCAAAAATTACCAAAATTTTACCCTAAGCTAATTTCGATATTTAAAATCCAAAAATGAAGTCCATTTTGAAAAATAAAATTTACAAAATTTCAAAAAGTGGGTATTACTATTCATAATGGCTAGTTTTAATAATATTTTAATAGCATATCGTTGTTTAGTGAAACTCGGTATAGCGCACTACACACGCTATCAAGGAACGTCGCGATTGCGTGTAATGGAAGGTAAGTAAAGGATGCGTGTTGTGAAAGCTCCTTTTGGTGTAGAGTACAACACAAGACATTAATGAAATTAAAAATAATATTTTTCATAAAATCTCGGGGTGTTACATTCTACCCCCCTTAAAATGAATTTCGCCCTCGAAATTCGTCGGGGTTATAAATGATTTACTATTAGAAAGTTTCTTTAATCGAAACCCACATCGTAAAAAGGAATACCAAAACAAATCTTTAAAAACAAAATTATAAAACGTAACGGTTACCCAAATAAACTAATCACTGGGTTTCCAAATAGGTGAAATTATGGATATGGAAGAGAAATCTAACCATCATGTTCTGATGTAGAGTGGTAGAGAACATGGCTATAGAAAATCCAACAATCACAAATCCATAAATTAGTGATGATCTATGGTACCATCTGATTCATCATATATAAGAGCACTAGGACAACATTTTTGGTTTTCAAGATCATTTCCCTAAAGTTGATGAAATTGGAATTAGAAGAAATACTTTCGTGATTTTGGTATAGTCTCACCGTTTGTCATTCTTTGGAAAATTTCCACTTCATCTATTAAAGAAATGAAGTTGAATTTGTCATTCGTGATGTGTTAGCAGATCATGTGATAGAATGATGGGTCATTCCATCTGTCTCAAACAAAAGGTTAGAAAAGTTATCAAAAAATACATAAGTCCATCTATAGTGAGATTAATCATATATGGTTCCTAAAATGAACTTATACTTCACATATCATACTGCTTAATATAATAAAACTAGTTTCTACTAAACAGGGATTTCCTGTAGATCAGTGGTAGGCGATAAAGGCCAGTCGCACTTCGGTTGTGGGTTCGATTCCCACAGCCTTGTCCGAAGCGATGGGCTGTCGCCCGTCCTGCAGGTTGTCCTTTTTCTAAAACTACATTACTATAACATCACATAAATAATATCAAAAAAAATGTTCTATACTTAAACAATAATAACTTATGGTTAACATAATCCATTAAGATCTTTAGGCTTATCTAAAATACTTCGGTCCAAGCTCATAGTATAATGAAAATGATTACTTAAAATGTCGTCAACCAAGCATGTGAATACCATCATTTATCCCCCATATATCTTGTTGGTCACATTCCAATCATGTGAATACCTTAATGATGTATTCTCTTGAAAAAAAAAATGAATACCCATTAAACCTTAGTGAAAACATGAATGCTGTCAAAAGTTAACTCTTTCCACATACCAAAATCCAAAAATTCTATATACTCAAACCATGATATAACCTTCTCCTTATATCAGTCATGAGCTCATGAATACTATCAAACATTTAATTTTCTCCTTATCCCTTCATTATGCGCATCTCATCTATCTTCCAAAAATATCTGAATAACCTTTCATGGATTCTGGTAACATTAATCAGACAACAGTGTAACAATCCTTACATGTCTCTTTATTCCATAGTACCATGAGATTACTTATACAACATTACACATGAAAAATATGTAACCATTCCACTACATTCTTAAACCATTGACCGAGCTTCAACAATTCTTTCATCTCACATATCATTTGTAGTCTCTTCATCATCATCCACATAAATACTTTCCATACGACCATACTGATTATATTCATGAGACTTTCCCTTAGGGCATTGGTTTTCATAATGCTCGTACATTCCACATTTAAAACATTTAACCATTGTTGATGTCGTAGCAATACCATTATCCTCATCCATGTTGTTAACTGAACCTTTTCCTTTGCATTTACTTGCTTTGTGTCCTTCTTTTCCACACCCAAAGCATCTTCCAGTTCCTTTGAAACATTCTCCTTGATGCCTCTTCCCACATGATTTACATAGGGGAAATTGAACTTTCTTTCCTCTATAATAATCATGAAACTCCATCTTTCTCTTATTAGCCGAGTTAGGAAACTTACCAAATTTTACTTTATTGATCATATTATGAGATTGCTGATTCGGCATAATAATGATGTTTGGACTTCCAAATACCATTTCATTATGAAGAATATCATTCCATTGTCCATCATATCCTCCATTATCGTGAATCATCTTGTTTCCAGCCATTTTCTAAAACCCAAAAAAGAATAGTGTGAGAGGCAAAAATCATGCTAGGGAAAACAACATAATAAAGGGGAAGTACCCTCAATATCTAACATCTTATGTTAAATTCTATGATCGTTACCGTATTTCTAGGACTGTATCCTATACGTATACTTATCCTTAGGGACATCCCTAGACAAACCTTATAAATATCTCTAGGGATCTCACTAAAGTTCTCGCATCCTAGTTTCCAAAGGTTGACTAAACCTTTCCTCTGATACCAACTGTAGAGACCCGAAGCCTGACGTACATGGACATTACATTACTTTTGCGGAATACTTAGTACATAAAAAAAACACACACACAAGGATCGTAATAGTTTAGTGTCTTTGGAAACTCGGAACGTAATCTTCTAATCGTGGTGAAAGATCTTCAATATCTCCCATAAAGATCATCCCTTTTTATTACCTAAAACCTTTCTTTATATCCTGGGGAAAATAAAACATAAAAGGGTGAGCTCAAATTCTCAGTAAGGGTAAACAAAAAAAAACAATAACATCATATTCATATGAACATAACTTTTGGAAATCTTAACCTGCAAAAGAGAGCATAATTTCATAACATGGGATAAATCATGGCAGTGAAATGTAATCACAATAATCATAACTTAAAACATGAAACTTTGTGGCATACACACATAATCATAGAGAATCATTTATTGTTAGTCAAGACTCATTGCCAAGACTGTCTTAGTGGACAAAGTCCCTTTCTGAATCGAGTAACCCTCGTTTCAGTCCTGTTTCACTGAACCGGTATAACCTACCATTCCAGCCATGTCTATCTCATGAGATATAAAATCTTTACCCAATGAATTGGAGGGAGATATAGGTCCCACCCATCTTATAATGAATCCTTTCTTATGTGTGCCACATAATCATAAACCATACATCATAGCGTAACCCATGTAATAAAAATGGGATTCTTAAACAACATGACATCATAAAACAATTCATATATGATAAAGGAATTCATAAAAATATTTCCATCACGACATAATCAAATCCATGTAATAATAGGGATAAAAACAGAACCCTTTTATTATCTTAGATGGAAAATAATTTTGATAAAATACTTGAACTCCATTCTTGAGGAAAATATCCTTTCTACTTCAAAAACACTTTTCCTTTCTTAACATGTCATACAATTTTAAACTAAAAGAAGTTGATTAAAAATAAACATGAATACTTGTAAAGGAATATTCTTGGAAATAATGTTTTAAGAATCCATTCATGCCGTATAAGTTAAAAAAAACATTCTTCGTACTTTTGTCGGAAAAGTCAAAAAGTACCTCGTATGAAAAAACGACAAAAGATTCCTTTCATATTCTTTACTAAAAACTCACCTAAGGATAAAATTGGATTTAAACTATTGTAAGTGGATGGAAACAATATTACATATTGAGGGAACATGGATGTGGATGATAAAATACACCCCAATACATACTTACGAATAAACAATCTCAGATAAAAATGAGATTGTGATATTTCCCTTACCTTATGTCCGATATGATTTGTATTTATCCGAACCTCCTGTATAATGATTTAAATCATGTTATTGACTTATTCCAGAATCATATTCATTGTTATTATATCATATATGGTCCACTTATGACTTTATATTACCCGTTCTTTTGTAAATTCATGTTAAAGTAGCGTTTTAGGTAAAATCGTCTCATTTGTCGTTCATGTTTTGAACTTGTAATTATTAATATGATTACATGGATCATGATTAATTATATCCAGAATGTAAAACATGATTTATATATAATATATATTCAGAATATATATATATATATAATATCGATAAATGGAATGAAATACACCGTTCATGGAGACGGTAGTCCGTACGTACGCATGAACGCTGTTTTCGTTTCCTTATTGAAGTGAATGGAATTAAGTAGATGACATACATATAAATTTACATAAATCCAGTATCATTATTATTTCATATATTTTATTAGTACTGATTATATATACTTTATAATCATTCATGAATGGTTAATCATTGAGAATGAATCTCATCGCGTCGTGGAGACGGTATTCCGTACGTACGCACGAGCGATGATATCGTTCCCATGGTCGTGGAATTGTGTTGAAGTGTATGTAGACTATTTCAGTATCAATATCAATTTATAATAATCATATATAGTTACTCATTACACCATTATACCAATCCTATTAAGGCGGTGGTGTAAAATAGATTACACCACAGCGTGGAGACGGTATTCCGTACGTACGCATGCACGGTGATTTCATTTTTCCGTAGGATGGATAGAAGGTGAATTAGGGTTGTTTCATATTTATAATAACATATCAGTATGTAAGTAATACTGATGTTATTACTTTGTCATGAAACAACTAAAGAAGAAGAAGTTGAAGAAGAATGAAATTGAAAAGATCGGTAATAGATATTACCTCTTCTTTGAAACACCTCTTTGAATCCTCCACTTAGGGAACTAAGATTGGTCTTTGAAGAAGACCAGGACCTCTAGGATTATTATAGGGAAGTGGAGAAGAGATTTTGGCAGGGGTTGGCCTAGCTTGAGTGCTCAAATTGGTGTGAGGAGGAGGGGGAGGAGGTGTCCTTTTATAAGGGAGGAGAGGGGCACCTTAGGAATACCTCAAAATATTATTTTATATTAAAGTCAAAATCGGTTTATAATGGTTCCAAAGGGTCTTATTTCTAAGCTAAAGTGGGGATGGGTCAAAATCCTATCAACCAATAGAATTTAGACAAGTTTAGGTTATTATTTTAACCTTATCAATTAGATTTAACTCTAAGTTAAATAATTTAACTTTTACCGTGTCTTTTTGTTTTCTTATACTATATGGTTAATAAACTTACTATAAAATGCCAAACGAACCCCAAATTGTTTATTATTAATATATATACCGTTATCTAAGTCATTTGGCCGAACCTTAGATCTTTAGGAATAAAATAACAATTAATAATATAATATTTTATTTAAAAACTATTTTGTGTCAATTTTGACACTATTTGATATATGATTTTTGTGAAAGTTATAACAGAATTATATGTTCTAACCAAGTTGATTAAATCAACACTAATATATCATAGTAACCTATAAAATTAGTGTAACTCATAAAAAGTCTCAAATTACATTTATTTTGGTATTTATAACATCAATTATATTAACATTTCCTTAAAAGGGTAATTACTGCATCATCGTTGTTTCATAAATAAATTAATTTATTTAAAGTCTAAAAATTATAAATAAAATATCATTAGGTAGGAAATCTTTTTATCTTTCTAATGAATATTTATAATCGAATTTATCTTATGTATAAACCCATATTAAAAATGTTTTAGTTATTAAACATTGATTTTAACTATTTTCACTATTCATTAAATAAAATAATATTAAATGTCATAATCTAATCCAAGTGGACCTAAATGGTCATATAATATTAATAAGGTTGTTTTTGGTCGAATTACACTTATCCAATAGAATTAGGACATGTGTTAGGGTAATAGTAATATCATATTTACCCTTAGTTACCCTATTTACTATTAACCGCGGTAAAAAAAAGTAAAAAGATACTATTCACCAAAAATTATTTTCATCTCATTGAACCACATTTTAGTCCATGATATTAACTGTGTCTCTCAGATTTTCGAAATTCCATTCACAGAAGCGGTAAAATTATGTTTTATGAAAAATTCAGTTTTTTAACTACCACTTAGTGGTTTCACTATTCATCAAAAATTGAAAGTTTTCAGAAAAATACCAAAAATTAGGCCTAAGCTATACTTGATATTATGAACTCCAAAATTATGTCTATTTTACCAAATTCAAAACATATCAGTTGCATTAACTAATTTAAAAATTAATTTCCGTCGTCAAAACAAATAGCGTGTTTTTAAGAGATAATAACTATCTAAAGATTGAAACTTGTTTATAAGTGGTTTAAATGTGAAATTACATCCAATGACCATCATTGTATTAAATTGTAAAAATATATTCTAAATATACTTTAAAACCACTAAAATTAATAATTTATCACTATTAATTATTTCGATTGAAAAGGTTGTTTTTAATTAAAATTTAGTAATTTCCACTATTCATCAAAATATGAAAGTTATCCAAAAATAACCAAAATTTCACCCTAAGATAATTTCGATATTTCAAATCCAAAAATGAAGCCCATTTTGAAAAATAAAATTTAAAAAATTTCAAAAAGTGGTTATTACTATTCATAATGGCTAGTTTTAATAATATTTTAATAGCATATCGTTGTTTAGTGAAACTTGGTATTGCGTACTACACACGCAATCAAGGAAGGTCGTGATTGCGTGTAATGGAAGGTAAGACAGGGATGCGTGTTTTGCAAGCTCCTTTTGGTGTAGAGTACAACACAAGACATTAATGAAATTAAAAATAATATTTTTCATAAAATCTCGGGGTGTTACATTCTACCCCCCTTAAAATGAATTTTTCCCTCGAAATTCGTCAGGGTTATAGATGGTTTACTATTCGAAAGTTTCTTTAATCGAAACCCACATCGTAAAAAGGAATACCAAAACAAATCTTTAAAAACAAAAGTATAAAACGTAACGGTTACCCAAATAAACCAATCACTGGGTTTCCACATAGGTGAAATTATGGATATGTAAGAGGAATCTAACCATCATGTTCTGATGGAGAGTGGTAGAGAACATGGCTATGGAAAAGCCAACAATCACAAATCCATAAATTTGTGATGATCTAAGGTACCATCTGATTCATCAGATATAAGAGCACTAGGACAACATTTTTGGTTTTCAAGATCATTTCCCTAAAGATGATGAAATTGGAATTAGAAGAAATACTTTCGTGATTTTGGTATAGTCTCACTGTTTGTCGTTCTTTGGACAATTTCCACTTCATCTCTTAAAGAAATGAAGTTGAATTTGTCATTAGTGATGTGTTAGCAGATCATGTGATAGAATGATGGGTCATTCCATCTGTCTCAAACAAAAGGTTAGAAAATTTATCAAAAAATACATAAGTCCATCTATAGTGAGATTAATCATATATGGTTCCTAAAATGAAATTATACTTCACATATCATACTGCTTAATATAATAAAACTAGTTTCTACTAAACAGGGACTTCCTGTAGGTCAGTGGTAGGCGATAAAGGCCAGTCGCACTCCGGTTGTGGGTTCGATTCCCACAGCCTTGTCCGAAGCGATGGGCTGTCGCCCGTCCTACAGGTTGTCCTTTTTCTAAAACTACATTACTATAACATCACATAAATAATATCAAAAAAAAATTTCTATACTTAAACAATACTAACTTATGGTTAACATAATCCATTACAACCTTTAGGCTTATCTAAAATACTTCGGTCCAAGCTCATAGTATAAAGAAAATGATTACTTGAAATGTAGTCAACCAAGCATGTGATACCATCTTTTATCCCCCATATATCTTGTTGGTCACATTCCAATCATGTGAATACCTTAATGATGTATTCTCTTGAAAAAAAAATGAATACCCATTAAACCTTAGTGAAAACCTGAATGCTGTCAAAAGTTAACTCTTTCCACATACCAAAATCCAAAAATTCTATATACTCAAACCATGATATAACCTTCTCCTTATATCAGTCATGAGCTCATGAATACTATCAAACATTTAATTTTCTCCTTATCCCTTCATTATGAGCATATCATCTATATTCAAAAAATATCTGAATAACCATTCATGGATACTGGTAACATTAATCAGACAACAGTGTAACAATCCTTACATGTCTCTTTATTCCATAGTACCATGAGATTACTTATACAACATTACACATGACAAACATGTAATCATTCCACTACATTCTTAAACCATTGACCGAGCTTCAACAATTCTTTCATCTCACATATCATTTGTAGTATCTTCATCATCATCCAGATAAATACATCCCATACGACCATACTGATTATCTTCATGAGACTTTCCCTTAGGTCATTGGTTTTCATAATGGCCGTACATTCCACATTTAAAACATTTAACCATTGTTGATGTCGTAGCAATACCATTATCCTCATCCATGTTGTTAACTGAACCTTTTCCTTTGCATTTACTTGCTTTGTGTCCTTCTTTTCCACACCCAAAGCATCTTCCAGTTCCTTTGAAACATTCTCCTTGATGCCTCTTACCACATGATTTACATATGGGAAATTGAACTTTCTTTCCTCTATGATCATCATGAAACTCCATCTTTCTCTTATTAGCCGAGTCAGGAAACTTACCAAATTTTACTTTATTGATCACATTATGAGATTGCTGATTCGGCATAATAATGATGTTTGGACTTCCAAATCCCAGTTCATTATGAAGAATATCATTCCATTGTCCATCATATCCTCCATTATCGTGAATCATCTTGTTTCCAGCCATTTTCTAAAACCCAAAAAAGAATAGTGTGAGAGGCAAAAATCATGCTAGGGAAAACAACATAATAAAGGGGGAGTACCCTCAATATCTAACATCTTGTGTTAAATTCTATGATCGTTACCATAGTTCTAGGACTGTATCCTATACGTATACTTATCCTTAGGGACATCCCTAGACAAACCTTATAAATATCTCTAGGGATCTCACTAAAGTTCTCGCATCCTAGTTTCCAAAGGTTGACTAAACCTTTCCTATGATACCAACTGTAGAGACCCGTAGCCTGACGTACATGGACATTACATTACTTTTGCGGAATACTTAGTACATAAATAAAACACACACACAAGGATCGTAATAGTTTAATGTCTTTGGAAACTCGGAACGTAATCTTCTAATCGTGGTGAAAGATCTTCAATATCTCCCATAAAGATCTTCCCTTTTTTTACTTAAAACCTTTCTTTATATCCTGGGGAAAAGAAAACATAAAAGGGTGAGCTCAAATGCTCAGTAAGGGTATACAAAAGAAAAAAACAATCACATCATATTCATAAGAACATAACTTTTGGAAATCTTAACCTGCAAAAGAGAGCATAATTTCATAACATGGGATAAATCATGGCAGTGAAATGTAATCACAATAATCATAACTTAAAACATGAAACTTTGTGGCATACACACATAATCATAGAGAATCATTTCTTGTTAGACAAGACTCATTTCCAAGACTATCTTAGTGGACAAAGTCCCTTTCTGAATCGAATAACCCTCGTTTCAGTCCTATTTCACTGAACCGGTATAACCTACCATTCCAGCCATGTCTATCTCATGAGATATAAAATCTTTACCCAATGCATTGGAGGGAGATATAGGTCCCACCCATCTTATAATTAATCCTCTCTTATGTGTGCCACATAATCATAAACCATACATCATAGCGTAACCCATGTAATAAAAATGGGATTCTTAAACAACATGACATCATAAAACAATTCATATAAGATAAAGGAATTCATAAAAATATTTCCATCACAAAATAATCAAATCCATGTAATAATAGGGATAAAAACATAACCCTTTTATTATCTTAGATGGAAAATAATTTTGATAAAATACTTGAACTCCATTCTTGAGGAAAATATCCTTTCTACTTCAAAAACACTTTTCCTTTCTTAACATGTCATACAATTTTAAACTAAAAGAAGTTGATTAAAAATAAACATGAATACTTGCAAAGGAAGATTCTTGGAAATAATGTTTTAAGAATCCATTCATTCCGTATAAGTTAAAAAAACATTCTTCGTACTTTTGTCCGAAAAGTCAAAAAGTACCTCGTACGAAAAAACGACAAAAAATTCCTTTCATATTCTTTACTAAAAACTCACCTAAGGGTAAAATTGGATTTAAACTATTGTAAGTGGATGGAAACAATATTACATATTGAGGGAACATGGATGTGGATGATAAAATAAATCCCAATAAATACTTACGAATAAACAATCTCGGATAAAAATGAGATTGTGATATTTCCCTTACCTTATGACCGATATGATTTGTACGTATCCGAACCTCCTGTATAATGATTTAAATAATGTTATTGACTTATTCCAGAATCATATTAATTGTTATTATATCATATATGGTCCACTTATGACTTTATATTACCCGTTCTTTTGTAAATTCATGTTAAAGTAGCGTTTTGGGTAAAATCGTCTCATTTGTCGTTCATGTTTTGAACTTGTAATTATTAATATGATTACATGGATCATGATTACTTATATCCAGAATGTAAAACATGATTTATATATAATATATATTCAGAATATATATATATATAATATCGATAAATGGAATGAAATACACCGTTCATGGAGACGGTAGTCCGTACGTACGCTTGAACGCTGTTTTCGTTTCCTTATTGAAGTGAATGGAATTAAGTAGATGACATACATATAAATTTACATAAATCCAGTATCATCATTATTAAATATATTTCATTAGTACTTATTATATATACTTTATAATCATTCATGAATGGTTAATCATTGAGAATGAATCTCATCGCGTCGTGGAGACGGTATTCCGTACGTACGCACGAGCGATGATATCGTTCCCATGGTCGTGGAATTGTGTTGAAGTGTATGTAGACTATTTCAGTATCAATATCACTTTATAATAATCATATATAGTTACTCATTAAACCATTATACCCATCCTATTAAGGTGGTGGTGGAAAATAGATTACACCAAAGCGTGGAGACGGTATTCTGTACGTACGCACGCGCGGTGATTTCATTTTTCCGTAGGATGGATAGAAGGTGAATTAGGGTTGTTTCATATTTATAATAACATATCAGTATGTAAGTAATACTGATGTTATTACTTTGTCATGAAACAACTAAATAAGAAGAAGTTTAAGAAGAAAGAAATTGAAAAGATCGGTAATGGATATTACCTCTTCTTTGAAACGCCTCTTTGAATCCTCCACTTAGGGAACTAAGATTGGTCTTTGAAGAAGACCAGGACCTCTAGAATTATTCTAGGGAAGTGGAGGAGAGATTTTGGCAGGGGTTGGCCGAGCTTGAGCGCTCAAATTATTGTGAGGAGGAGGGGGAGGAGGTGTCCTTTTATAAGGGAGGAGAGGGGCACCTTAGGAATACCTCAAAATATTATTTTATATTAAAGTCAAAATCGGTTTATAATGGTTTTAAAGGATCTTATTTCGAAGCTAAAGTGGGGATGGGTCGAAATCCTATCAACCAATAGAATTTAGACAAGTTTAGGTTATTATTTTAACCTTATCAATTAGATTTAACTCTAAGTTAAGTAATTTAACTTTTACCGTGTCTTTTTGTTTTCTTATACTATATGGTTAATACACTTACTATAAAATGCCAAACGAACCCCAAATTGTTTATTATTAATATATATATCATTATCTAAGTCATTTGGCCGAATCATAGATTTTTAGGAATAAAATAACAATTAATAATATAATTTTTGATTTATAAACTATTTTGTGTCAATTTTGACACTATTTGATATATGATTTTTGTGAAAGTTATAACAGAATTATATATTCTAACCACGTTGATTAAATCAACACTAATATATCATAGTAACCTATAAAATTAGTGTAATTCATAAAAAGTCTCAAATTACATTTATTTTGGTATTTATAACATCGATTATATAAACATTTCCTTAAAAGGGTAATTACTTCATCATCGTTGTGTCATAAATAAATTAATTTATTTAAAGTCTAAAAATTATAAATAAAATATAATTAGGTAGGAAATCTTTTTAGCTTTCTAATTAATATTTATAATCGAATTTAACTTATGTATAAACCCATATTAAAAATGTTTTAGTTATTAAACTGTGATTTTAACTATTTTAACTATTCATTAAATAAAATAATATTAAATGTCATAATCTAATCCAAGTGGACCTAAATGGTCATATTATATTCATAAGGTTGTTTTTGGTCGAATTACACTTATCCAATAGAATTAGGACATGTGTTAGGGTAATAGTAATATCATATTTACCCTTAGTTACCCTATTTACTATTAACCGCGGTAAAAAAAAGTAAAAAGTTACTATTCATCAAAAATTATTTTCATCTCATTGAACCACATTTTAGTCCATGATATTAACCGTGCCTCTTGGATTTTCGAAATTCCATTCACAGAAGCGGTAAAATTAAGTTTTATGAAAAATTCAGTTTTTTAACTACCACTTAGTGGTTTCACTATTCATCAAAAATTGAAAGTTTTCAGAAAAATACCAAAAATTAGGCCTAAGCTATATTTGATATTATGAACTCAAAAATGATGTCTATTTTACCAAATTCAAAACATATCAGTTGCATTAACTAATTTAAAAATTAATTCTCGTCGTCAAAACAAATAGCGTGTTTTTAAGAGATAATAACTATCAAAAGATTGAAACTTGTTTATAAGTGGTTTAAATGAGAAATTACATCCATTGACCATCATTGTATTAAATTGTAAAAATATATTCTAAATATACTTTAAAACCACTAAAATTAATAATTTATCACTACTAATTATTTCGATTGAAAAAGTTGTTTTTAATTAAAATTTAGTAATTTCCACTATTCATCAAAATATGAAAGGTATCCAAAAATTACCAAAATTTCACCCTAATCTAATTTCGATATTCCAAATCCAAAAATGAGGTCCATTTTGAAAAATAAAATTTACAAAATTTCAAAAAGTGGTTATTACTATTCATAATGGCTAGTTTTAATAATATTTTAATAGCATATCGTTGTTTAGTGAAACTCGGTATTGCGTACTACACACACTATCAAGGAAGGTCGCGATTGCGTGTAATGGAAGGTAAGTCAAGGATGCGTGTTGTGCAAGCTCCTTTTGGTGTAGCGTACAACACAAGACATTAATGAAATTAAAAATAATATTTTTTCATAAAATCTCGGGGTGTTACAATGGAAGAGGATCATTCCTTATATTAATTCCAATTATTTCACCACCATTTCATCACACATTCATCTCAATCATTTTTTTCATATCATTTGATAGATAATCGATATTAGATCATTGAAAAATCACTTTTTCATGAAACATATCAACATTATTTGGGTGGATCGTGAATGAGGATGATATTGAGGTGATACAGTAACATATGATCATTGTAAATAGATAATAATGGAGTAGTGGTTACCATTCTTCCGAATTTGACATAATAAATAGTGTAAAGAGAGGGATTGATTTCTGATTGAGTTATATGGAAATAATTTTATCATTTATGGCATTAGATATTGGTTATATAAGGTCCTTCGTTCATGGAATGGACCATTAAATGATACAACAGTGATGGAATCCTGATCATATACATTTAGGAACAAAAATATCTATAAAATTCATCATTACACAGTGTGTTAGTCATAGATATATGTGGCATTGGTCCCCAAAGCAATGGTGATAGGGTTTCTATAGAGAATAAAACATCACACATCATGTTACTAGACCTAAGCACACGACGTATACCTTTGGGAACATGTGAATATCTAGTGTACACATGTTAATACATGAACTCAGACATGAACATGGTATAAAATTTGAGCCATGTGCTAAAAAACTGGCCACATGTACAAAGACAAGAACCATGATACATAGGAATGATAAAATGGAATAGGTATTGAACATAAAAACCTCTAAATTTTGTGTACCTCTAAGGAAATTCACTATATTTTTATGATTACATTCTGAGTGTGTTTGTGATATAAGATCATTCCACTGGTTGGTAATACATATCATGTAACCCTTGGACACATTCTATTCCCCCTATGAGGGTGTTTCAATACAATTGTCTTCTTTGTGGATACTATAATTAGTTGAATGAGATACCATGGTCAATTACAAATTGAGTAAAGTATGGAATTACATTCTAGACACATGATTATGATCCCTTCTATGGAATTTGTTTTGGATAGTGTTCAGTGCATCCACTTGTGGGATATGGGTTGGTGCCCTATTTTTTCTAGCTTATGTTTGTGGTATCGGCATGATAATCATATAAAGGGTGTTCATCCCTTATCTAGTAGGCTAATTCAATTGGGTTTTTTTGTCTACCCAAATTTCCATGGGTGTGAGCTTGTACTTGGATGCTTATATTTTTAGATATCCATTAAGTACTTCATTGGTGGGGACGATGAACACATAGATGATCGTTTTCAAGGATGGCCAAGATAATAATGTATGTACTACAAAAAATTAATGTAACATTGATTCCTCTATTAAAATCATGTGTTTATTAGTTTTTCTAGTTACATCTTGGGACCATCTATCTGTTATGAGTACATATGGATATCTATTATTTCTTTGTCTCTCAATATTTTGACATATATTATCTTGATATGACTTCTGTTGATTCATTATTCTTAATGATTTTGGTGTCTCCTTATGGGTGTTGTTATAATCAAACATGTATAATTTTCCTACTTTTGTAATTTCATTTGTAGATGACATACCATTTTATAGTTTCCTATGAGTAATGAGAGTTGGAGGAGATTATATTTATCTTGAAAGACTAAGGTGATTTTTTGGAATTTTATTTTATATAATTTCCCCTAATTATAATTTTTGACACAATTTTTTTTTTGTTTATGGGAATTTATATGGATCATTTATCTGTTTTAGAACATTTTTCAAACTCCAGTTGTGTTATATATATTATGACTACATTGAAATAACTTGTGTAGTTTTAATTTTCAGAAATTAGTGGGATTTTATATGTCTTCACAGGTAAATGTATATTAGTATAGTGTCTCCCATTTGGGTGATATGTATACAAGGTTCTTATTTCTATCCTTAAGCCTATCTGAGCTATGCATGGGATATTCCCACATTTTTAATCATTGGCATTGAAAGAACAAGTTGGTCCCGTTGTGATAGTTTGATATCTGATCCATGTCCAACCTTCAAACCAAAGTATGAATTTTCTATTTATGATGATCGTTTTGGACTTGTGGAAATAGTGTAAAAGTGTTTCAAATTAAGAGATAAGGTGGAGGAATCAAGTGTTGGTGTGGAGTGTGACATATTAATTCACCAAGACTCTAATAACATAATTTATGAATTGGTTCATATAAGAATTGGTTGTAGGAATAATGTTGGGTGATAATTCAGGTAATATATATTGTGTCTTCCATGTCCATCATGAGTTACCATCAAAGATATATTAGTTAATTGTGATATAATATCTTTATTTAGTGTTTCCTCCGCAATGAAACACTTTAATATTATTTGTATCATCATTTAGATGATCCACCAATGGATGAATACTCAATACAAGGTCATATATAGGATAGAGTACCACTGGGTGGTTTTCATGTTATTTCTACACTTGTTGATCAATAGATAGAACCATCAGTACTGACTAAAGATTTACATAGTATGAGAAACTTTTATGAGTTTTAGATATAGAATCATTCTATGTTTCTAGGATATATATATCCCTAGTTATATGAGGACTTTCTAGATGAAATCATCAAATTATTCTACTTTGTGAGGACACCTGTATATCATTTGGAAGGCCTCATGTGTGTCTTATTTAGTTTCCCATTATGCGATGATGGATTTTTGTGATGTTTTCACCAGAAAATATAGCTCTATCATTGGAAAACATCGAGTTTCTATTCATGGAGGCGTTCTATCACCCCACATTAAAACTAGTATGCATCTAAATGATTTGATATTTATAGTAAGGATAGATTTCAATGGTATAATATTCTGTGATATTTACTTACCTCATGTGGTAATCTTTGAATATAGTGTGAGATAATTTCATTATAAAGATAATTGTGGAGTAATGACTTTTTTGAGATAAAATGGTTCCCATGTTATATATTTGAAATCCCTCTTATGAAGGACTGATTGAGCCAACATTAGTAGTAGAGTGATTTTTGGAAGTGAAAACATGATCATTGGGTTCTATTAGTAGGAATGCGAGAGCTGGGACATTAGAAGATGGAATCCATCAATAGTTATAGGGGTCATTTTTTTAAAAGGCTTCTACAGATGATCATAGGATTCATGATAAACTATTAATTAGTCTCAGGATGGATTGATTAATCTAATGGGAGGTGTTAATTTTCAAGAAATGTTTAGGGACATAATGCTTGAGATTTTCATTACCGCCAAAAAACATATTGAGATACAATCGATAGGAAATCAAGATACAGATAGTAGTGGGATATGTGAGGTTGATAGGGTTGTGGATATGAAATATGAGTGTGAAAAGTTGTATGATTTTGAGTGAAATTTGACTAATTTCCACAACCACCCATTGATGGAACACACCAAGCTCTAGGAGATGGTGTTCATAGAAGAGGATAACTATAAGAAATAGAGGTCTCTGCCCTTGAGTCTTCTCGAATTAGTAGAGTTATATTCATTATCCTTTATAATATAATTTTTGTACAGATATAAATGCTCTCATTCTATTATTATCATTTGATATTTCATGTTATAGACATTTAGATTCTTTTTGAGAAATTAGTTCGATCCTTACGCCATGAGAATCTAACTAGAGGTGGTTGAGTGATAAAAACTTTAGACTCATTGTGTGACCAGAATCTTGGAGGTGAAAAAATTATATGGAATGTCATAACAAAAGTGATGAGGACTTATAGAGTCATATTATATATATACTATCTATTTATAGTTTGTACCTGTATAAAATGATTGAAGAGATATACAGAGTGTATCTATAAAGAAGATTAATTTTTTAACATGATTTAGAAGGATACCTTGGAAGCACATGATTAGATCATGTGTAGGAGGATACAACTGATTACACTCCATTTGGATAGTATTTATTTCAGATGAGTGGATTCTATGGTCATTCAGTTCCCTCTAGTGGTAGAGGATCATGAAAATGTTATTCATATGAATGTGAAAGGATTTCATCCCCACCATGAGATGTAAATATACATTTAATTAGACCACATGAAGGCCCAAATATCAATGAAATCATATTTTATAGCTCAAATACTACATTAGAAAACATGGGTGCATATAAAAGACCCAAAACGTAGGAGTATGTGAGACATAATGGTTCCACGTAGGTATCCCTAGTAACGATTTCAAATAAGGTGGATGGTAGTTTGAGGTTGTGTGTTTATTATAATAGCTTGATCAAGGTAAAAATGAAGAATAATATTCTAAATCCAATAATAAGTAGACTATTTTATTAGTTTAGAGGGTTGTGATTTATCTCGATGATTGACCTTGGTTCAGGATATTACTACCTTATAGTATGAGATACGTATATACCGAATACAAAATTCAGATATCAATGTCACGATAAGTAGTTGGGGATAGATTTGAGTTCAAAGAACACCCCATAATTGTTTATGTGACTCCTAAATCGAGTATTTAATCTATTAAAATAATATTTTCGTGTTTCCCTCGTATATGAAATCCTAGTGTACAAAAAATCTAAGGAGAAGAACATGAGACAATGGAGGATGGTCCTAGACATACTAAAAGAGCACCAACATTATTAAAAAATCAAAATCATTCATTTCATCATCTATTAGGTGTAAATTATTTTAAATGTCATCTTGAATAATGGTTTAGTATAATACCCAGTGATAGTCAGTGAATTTTTATCTTGGGATACACCAATGATTTGGAAGAAGGTAAAAAGATTCCATAGGATGTTAGTCCACTACAGGAGATCCATCCCTTATTTCTTCAGGATATTTGGTGCCTTGACAAATTCATCTAAAAGGAGCATCCTATCATTTGGATGGAGTGGCGCTAATTGGTTTTTTAGTTGTTGAGGAAGAGTTGGAAGAGAACCTCCAAAATGATATTTCAAGATGAGGGTGTCAGTTATATAATTCAAAACGATGCGACAGTGACATGAACTACTAGAAATATGACTTATAACAACGGTTTTGGGAAAATTGTTGGTATAGTTCACCAATTCAGACTTATACCAATGGTTTGGCCAAAATCGTTGGTATAGGTCACTTATATGGACCTATAAAAATAGTTTTGGACATAGCGTTAGTATAGGGGGGACCTATATGAACGGTTCGTCCAAAACTGTTGGTATAGGGTGTAACCACAGTTTGGGCCAAACTGTTCGCATAGGTCCCCCCTATTCCAAAGGGTTTTCCAAAACCGTTGGTATAGGTCCCATAATAATCGAACCTATACCAACAGTTTTGAGGATCATTGGTATTGGTACATGTATATTTTTTGGAATCTTCTTACAGAAAACATTAAAATAATAAAAATTTAAAATACATAAGATAATATATATATATATTTATGAAATTATGTTCAGAAAAGTAATTTAGTTTAGTGGTTAGGTCGTTCAATCACATATAGGAGGTTCTAGGATCAATACCAACCGAATGATTATTTTTTGAATTACAAATACCAGTGGTTTATGGAACCGTTTTTATAGATATTCATATTATATATACCAAAGGTTTTCCCAAAAATGTTGGTATAGATCTATACTCATGGCTTACTTTGAAACAGTTCTCCAAACCATTGGTATAGCCTATACGAATGGTTTGGAGGCCTATACCAAAGGTTCTAAACCATTGGTAAAGGGTATTTTTCTAGTAGTGATGACATTATTCTATACTGATCAAGAGGAAGGATGTGATCATATATGGGTCTCAAATTTTTATAGGACAAGAGAATAACTAAACGTCCTATGATTATGTGTATATAGTATTTGTATTATTAGTGAATATGTGGTGAAACTACCTCATGGTGACCATTTAATAATTTACAAAGACCACAATAGCCACAGGTATATATTCTCTAAGTTAGATCATATCATTAGTCAAAAGATATAGAAAATGTTACTCCATTATTTTGAATTCAAAAATATTCTATAGTAAAGAAGGAAAACATTTTAGTAGATTAACCTAACATGAGATCATTCTAATAGTTTTTTATAAAGGATTCTAAGAAAATACCCTCATTATAGTTTTTAATATTGGGAAAGGACAATTTATTATATATAATGTTCATATTTTTACCCAAATGATTGTATGAATTTTTTTGTAGGATTCTAATGGAGATACTGAATATGAGACCTCATGTAGAAAGATATCCACTAATGGTTATTTGAATAGAATTTAAGATCGTTGGGATCATAAAATCATTTTTAGAGGAAAGACTATTGTACCATAAACATTGTGGGAGGGTTTTTTTAATAAGGATTATAATATAATATTTTTTAATACATATAGATGTGGAAAATATATTCCATGATCTCAATCATTATTTTTGGTGTCCATGTATGAATAATGGTGTATCACAGTTTATCTCTCTATGCCTCATGTTTCAGAAGGTGAAGCATAAGAACAATGTTATTACGGGTTTAACAAAACCCATAATCGTGTGATAGGTGATGTGGGATGAGATATAAATATTAATCATTATGGGGAATCCACATAAATATAGAGTACATTATGAAATATGAAAAACCCTATACTGACTAAAAAAGTCATCCTAATTCTCAATTTTCCATGAGAATTGTTTTTTAGACATCGGGGGACACATTTTTGTGCAAGAGATAGTCCATCCCCATAGAGTTAACTTGACTGAGAAATAAATTTTATTACATTTCAAAAGATGTTTTTTGGTTTAATAAAAACAAATATAGAATAAGAATAAAATGTCTAGATAAAAAATCTCAAACCAAGACTACATGGAACAGCCCATCCAAAGAAATTGTAACAATGGATTAGAGGTCTCCACCATCGCAATGTTGGATTGAAGAAAGTACCTTACAGGGTTGCACAAGCCTAGTACCAATGTAAATTCAAAACCATCTCATTCATCCAAATCCAATAACATTTCTTAGCTGAAATAAACTTGATTTAAAACCTCATATGAGGATGGCTTCTATTTGTTTTTTCTGGTTTTTAGATGATGAAAATATATTGAACAATAAAATTAAAAATATAAACACCCCCTCCATGAACCGATAATTTCCACCCCATATACATCAACACTACGGCCCCTAATAGGTAAATATATTTGAACGTGTCACCATTGAAAACCAAAATTATAGATTAACCAAACCATTATGAAATACTTGTTTACACTAGTAAAGCAAACAAATTTTTTCAGATAATTCATATACCAGAATCCATCATCGTAAATAAAGAAAAATAAATTTCATCACATTTTATTTAAAACCATCCAATAATCACCAGTATCATACACACCTCAACACCTGTAGAAGAAATAGATACCATCCTCATCGATGTGAAAAAAAACCATCAATAATAACCGATGGACACCCCAAAAAATTGATCAAGAAAAAAAATTCAAAAACCGAAACCATAATCATAGAGAAATGAATAAGAAAACAAAAATAAAAAATATGAAAATAGCCCATGTGAGGTGCATTATTGGATGCCAAATCCTGCCCCCCCCCCCAAATACTTCTGTGAAAACACTAATCTGGGATAGACAAAGATAAAATAAAGTGGGAAATTAGTTAAGGTAAGAGATATGAATTACTGTAATCACTGAACGATGGAGAACCTGAAAGAACCATAGATTGTAGGACCACCAAACCCAAAACATTATTAAATCCATCAAACCATATACTACCTTGAGGGGATAGTGTAATGCAAGGTTTTAGAGGGGATAAACAACTCTGGGATTCAATAACGACAACCCTTGTTCGATACAATATGTCAGAAACTAGATACAGAGAGATAATGCGAAGATAAATGAAGGAACTAATGGAGGATAAAGTACAGGAACATCATTTAGACATGCCACTGACCATAAAGATATGGGTTTTGGGAGGAAAGAAGATGAAAATACAGGAAATAAGGGTGATCTAGGAGACTCAGGCTCCATCAATTTCAATTGATAGTCATTTTAGAGAATTATTCTAGCATAAAAAATGATTGTAGGGATGATTTTATGAGGGATTTGAGATATAGCTACAATTATTCTAGGAATTTCACAACTATACTAATTTCAATACTAAAAATAACATTATTTTCTAGAGTAAATTATATGTGTATGAAATTTATACATTATAAATATTTAAGAGGGTCACCTACCCTCAATGGATATTTAATAAAACAAAATATACCGTTCCATAATTTTTATGGAACCATTTAAGGCATTTCATGGAAAATTATAAGGGTCGACACTATATTGGACTATTCTAGGAGACTAAGTGCTTGTAGGCCTAGTGTTGGTGCATGTTGTGATAGAGATGGTGAACATGAATTAGTAAAGTTGGTTACAACAAAAATCCATAATATTTACTCCATTGACAAATGTATGTGGTAATTGGAGTTTGAGTAGGGATTAAATGTGTTACTGAAGGTCTCACCATCATGTGAATTATACGTATTTAGATTGGGTGAACAGTTTTCATTGGTCTTCATTGGACCATTCCATGGTTAGTCAAATGCCCTGACAAACTAAATTGAGATCATTACATTCAATTACATAGATGACACACAAAATCAAGAATGTAAGTGAATATATTATCCCATGAATTTATAATATATTAAATAAACTAAATAAACTAAATATATTTTATAGTGTTCAATATGATCAAAATTTAGTTAGCTTGTTTCACATGCTATAAAAAGTCTCTTCGATGAATTGTGTAAAATGTTTCCCAGGATTTACCAAACTACAATATATTATTAAAGTATTATTATTTAAGTAAGATTTAACATATACATTAAAGTATTGGTAAAAAATAATAATAACTAACATATATTATTATGGTATATTAAAAAATAAAATGAATTAAATGTTTACAAATTAATTAGAAATTAATATAAGATCTAAATTAATATAAATGGAATATTGATAATGAAAACCATTCTCATGCTAATAATGATTCTTTATACTAATAAATTAAAATAATTAATATTAATACATGATAGTAATAATATATATATATATATATGTTGTACATATTTAAATTTTTTTTTGATATTCATCCAAAATATTTGATATATATAAAATAAAAACATACCAAATATTACACATAATAAACTATATTTTTACTAATTCACTTTCAACACATTTTAACAGAGACCATATTTTAAATCAAAAATTTGGACTTTTTAAATAATTTTTATGATAAAAATTACTTAATATTTGAAATGGGATCATTTAAGTTTATTAGGTTAAAATTTTTTTATTTTTCTATGATGTTCTATTTTTTAATGAATTTTGAAAAATACATAATTTTTATTCAAATTTTTTTTGGTCCGATTTATTTACATGGTTAAATAATAATTTAAATTTTTTTGATGATTAATTAGATCAATTGTGTTTTTTAATTAATTTAATCTTGTTCATTATAATAAATTTCAGTTTGAAATTGATAATAAAAATGTATAAATATTAAAATGTTTTAAAAGAGAAACCATCATTGTCGTCCCATCTACATGATTAAATTAATTATTATTTCTACCGCTTCTATGATTTGATTTTGGAAAAATGAATTCCATATATGGAATAAACCTAATTATATTGTTCTTATATTTTAAACATAGTTCATTACAAAAATAATTTTTAATGTAATTAATATTAATTACGATGATTAAGATGAATTAAGCTTAATAATGGACTAATCCTACAATTAAGGGACATAATTATATAGAAACAAGTCCAAAATCCATTTTTTCACCCTATTTCAACCAAATAATTACTTGGAATTTTTTTTACCATTATATGAGTTGCATTAATTCGAAAAAACCTTGGTTGAATTCCCTTTTCCATGATTTAAACGTGTATAACTCCTCCTCCACTTTAAAAAGGCAATCATCCCTACAACATCCTCACACATCTCAAGACACTTTAGATATTCCATGATCTACCCTAATATCTCATAATCTATTACACCCTCAACTTGGAATCCCATCATTGGTTATAAATCCATCCCATGAAGCCCATTGGAGAAAACAAAAAGGATGTACAAAAAGAAGAAGTAAAATCATTCCTCAAGTTCTTCAGTATTGTTTTCATTATACACAATTTATGATATTCACATTACATAATTACATAATTAATAATGTATCATCAATATAAAAATATGGTTTTATATTATGTTTTCAATCGACACTTAAAAAACTTCTATTTAATGGGTAACGAACTTATCATTCATGTGTATGGTCAACAATCGTCGCATGATTCGAATTGGTTCATTTTTCTGTTACCACATCTCATGGATGTGAATGTGATAGACACTCTATTTATATATGTTATATATTATATATATTATTCCATTATACTATTATAATTTTTTATAACACATTCATTTATGAACTTTTTTTATGGGAATACGATACCATATTTTTTGTATTTGTGGATTACTAAGCCTTCCAAGCAATGTGATTTATTAAGACTGTAGATGGAATATATAAAGGTTAGTTTTTATAACACTATGTAATATATATTAAGAATATATTATACTAAAATTATAATATACCTATATATAATTGGATTTTTATTTTTTTTAAATTATAATGTAATGAATGTAGCGTTCATGCATATGTATGACCTACAATCTCCATGAATGTTACATTTCATTTCATATCGACAAATACTATGGATTTTTTTTGAATAAATTTTTTCTGAATATATATGATAATTTCATCATAGATTAAATTATGTATATGAGGAACCCAGATCAATGTAAGAGGAATGAAAAGTGAAAAGTATTAACATAATCGAAAAATAATGTAATTAACACCCATGTTTTCCCTGCAAATGGGGATGACCTTGTTTGTTTAAGGTTCAAACATCCCAATTGGTTTCTAAAGGGTTTATTTTTAGAACCAGAAACAACCAATTATTCTATATCATTTTTGACCTACATTACAAAGGTAGGTGCTCATAAGTTATAGACCGATGAGGTGTATGAATTTGCATTGGTCGAGAGGATGGGAGGTCAGGCTCATCACACCCTTTTGGGGGAAATTATTTCCTACTCCAGGATTCTCTTATAGATTTATGTTATGTTCATGAATAGTTATTAATTTACCAAGCATGTAAATGATTATTCCTTTAGATTTCTCAATCGATGATTGATATATATGGGAATTTGAGAATCTTTAAAATGTATTTGAGGTTCTTCATAGATGTAGAATCATCCGTATGTATTAGAGATTCGTAATCAATAGTATCCTTCAATATATTATATAGAAATATATTGGTCATTATGATGACCATATTGTTTTTAATTATACTTAGTGGGGAACTTGAAGTTTTATGTACATCAGAAAGACATTGTTTATTTCCGAGTTGGATCGTACCTGCAGATGGGCTACCTATATATCTTCGTTAAAAAGAAATTAGAACCCACGTAGTTTGATAATAAAGATATAGTTTAACGTCATATGTGAAGGGAAATAATTAATTAACGATGGGATTGAACCTTAGAAAGGCTTCCTTCATACTCTAATTTTAAGGCAGAGATCAAAGTCCACATAGTTGGGGTGAGGAAATATGGGACTTATGCATGGTTAATGGTCAAAAGAGACGTTTTGGTTACATTTACACTCTAAGCTCACGTGATGCATGCTTAGTGTGAGAAAAAATAGGTATCAGAAAACCTGACGATTGTACCACGAAAGATGCAGTCATGAGAAATGATGTGGGGATTACGTATGTATGTTTTATCATGTAGATGAATACAGTGACTTACTTCAGAAATGAAGCCCAAGAGTAGGGTCCATAAAGGTATTTCTACTTTATGGATATTTGGAGTTTTAACTCAGGGATTACTACTGAGGAGGATGACCTAATAAAATCGTACATATAACTTGTGGATTACTCCGAAAAAAAATCCCAAATTAAAAAGGGACATATAATTGGGGCTTATTCCTGAGAAGGAGGCCCAAATCAAAAGAAATTATGAATGGGTATTTCTCAAAAAGAGGAGGCCCAACATTTAAAGGAAATTATTACTGGGTCTTACTCCTATGAAGGAGGCCCATGTTAAGGGTAATTATGACTGGGCTTACTCTTGAGAAGGAGGCATGTGCTAAGGGTACTTGGGGCTTACTTTTGAGTAGGATTACCTAATTAATGAAATTCTGACAGATGATTATTTCTGAGAAGGAGGACCGAACTAAGGGAACTTGGAGATTACACCTAAGAAGGAGGCCCTAAATCAAAATATATTCTCATCATAAAGTATGAGGTTATATTAGAAAATATCTAACCATAGTGACAAAAAGTTTTTATGTCACAAGGTTTTGGGAGAGGTTCTCACAAAATTTATTACAGATAATAAATCCAACCAAGGAACCTTGCAATAAGTGGATTTTAGAAGGGGTTTGAGGGATAATATCTTGAAGAGGAGGGGTAAATGGGAGAAATGCACACAATTGAAGTTTACGTACAAGTGTAGGTCATGTAATTCATTTGCCGCGGAAGTCATGGCCACAGAAGTATACTTCAATGACATGGGTTCACTTGGGCGACGAATTATCTGTAGGTTAATACTTGGGCGAGGCTTAACTCAAGCCTTTATTATTACCCTATGATATTTCCAAAAGGGTGGCATGCATGTTTCATCAAAAGGGTAGGGCGGTGCGCAATTGTTTCCATATTTAAGGAGGTCTGGAAATTTAGGAGTACAAGTGTCAATGAATTATAAACACTTAGGTTGTATCCTATGACATCAATTCTTCTATTCTAGGTAAAAGGTTACCTTAGATGATTTTAGAAGTGTTGAGTTGAAGAATTGGGAGACTAGAGCTTGATTATGAATTTTGGAAAATCCATCTTTTAAAAAGGGGGGACCATAGGGGCTATTTATAGGCAACGTTGCACCTTGGGTGAAAAAATAAATAAGGCACGCATGTGAGCTACGTGGCCCATAGGCATCACACAAGTGACTTGCGAGGGCCGAAAGTAAATTGTGTGACTTAATCTAAACATGTTCATAGTTCATGACTTTGTTAATTTTTTTTCATTAAAGGATGACCCTATTTGTGGTTAAGGTATTCCACTTTTGCATTCATTGGACTCTATGTTGGAAAGGAGAATAAACAAATGTCCCCCCTTAGATTTTGATCATAAAATGAAATAGGATCTAGCTCTGAGGTAATATCCATAGAAATCAAAGGCCTCTGGTTATTGGCAGTTTGAAGTCATGGATGTTGGACTATAAAAAGATAATATTTAAGGTCGAATAACTTTGATTGAATGGATGATATTGACTCAATTCTTGATAATTTGTTTGGAAACATATTAATTTATTCATGTATGGAGGGGGAAATGTGTATACCATGACTTTTGATATTTTGAATCTGGGGAATGACATTAGAAAAAAGCTAAAATCCATTAGAGGAAGTCTCTTCTAAGAATGAAGTTACCACTACTTGAAAAACCTGTTATGTGGGATGAATTATGAAGGGCCAACTGTGGCATAAGCTACATAGTCAAATGGTAGTATCTTTTGGCTGACAGGTCTGTTATGTAGACAACTTATGCATGTCCACCTAATGGCACATGCTGCACAGCTGGGAAAAATAACTACAAGAAATTTTGCTTTCTATTACTAAATTCCGAAGAAAGTTTTATATAGATTAAAAGTTTCCAAAGAATAGAGGCTTTTTTATGGAGAAATGTACATCAATATGGATAGGATATTTCCAATCAAAGTTGTAAAATAATTGGACGAATGTTACCTCTATGAAGTTATGACTCAAACGTAGGAAAAAAGGTATCTGGGGTTTTAAATAATATGACTAAAACAAGAGATAGAAACATTATATGACATATGGTCAAGCGGACTAAGGTAATTTCATATTTCTCTGAATATATGGAGAATAGGAGAATGTAAACCATAGAGCCGAATACTTTTAGATCATGAAAAAGAGTTTGGAACAAATACGTTAAGGATGATTTTTTTTTGATTTTGCAGATCCCTACATATCGCCGTTATGACCAATAGAGACAAAAGAGAATTCTTTTAAGAATGAAGTTACCATTACTTTAAAAACCCATTATGGAGATTAAATTATGTAGGGAAAACCAGGCCATAAGCTATATAGTCAAATAGTTTCATCTTTTGGCTGACAGGTACGTTATGTAAACAACTTATGCAAGGCCACCTAAGGGCATGCACTGCATAGTCAGTCAAAAGAACTCCCATGTAGCAGACATTTTGTGACCAGGAGTCAATAAAAGGGTTATGGAGATAGTATTATTTGTATAATGTTGTGTCTGGGTATTGAATTCAGTTTCTAGATGTCACTACGTATCTTATTAGGATGAAAATCAAGCCACACATATTTCTTGAAATAAAGTATCACGTCATGCAGGAAGAGAGCATGGAAGATCTATGTTTAGGGTCATAGATCTCGGACTATATTGATGGATACACATCGTTCATTTTTTAAAAACCTGATGTGAATGAAGGCCAGGGTGTTCCATATCTCACCATGTGCTCCGAGGGGTACTTTTTTTTGAAGAAACTGAAAGTGTTGTTTGAGGATAGGCCCAAAGGCTTGGGGCTGGACTCAAGGAATGCTCAAGAATTCCAACGTATCTCATAAGGATGAGAATCAATCCACAAAAATTTCTCGAAATACCCTTTGTATAGATTTGGTTCGTACATATGAGGGGTAAAGATGATTTTATTACAATTATGGTTGGACCCATGATTAAAGACATGGGTGTCACTACGTATCTCATAAGGATGAGAATCAAGACATACATAGTTCTTGAAACATGACATGGTTAGAGACCATGTCAATGATGATTCCTCTTGTGTGAGGTTATCAAGGATTGTTGCAGTTTATTTGTCATACATGACAAAAGTGCAAATACTTTAAGTTCATATGCATGGAACAGTGCTATGTAGTTTAGTGTCTTGAAGCACAGACAATGGGTTACTGTATGGTTTAACGTCATATATCTAGGATGATGGGACATATGCATTTTAACATCATGTAGGAAGAAAGTGAATCGATATGAATAATACAGTTGACAGGGGATTCACGGATCAACATCGTATTGGATGGAAGTGAATTGATGTGAAGGCAGTGATTTTGGGATTAAACCTCATGAGGTTGCCTACGTACCCTGCCTAGATGACAGGGATCAAAGTCCATGTAGTTCAATTGAGACGGATTTGGCGATCGAGGTGTAGTTGAGGACAACGACCTGGAGATGATCTTGGGACATAAGTGTGGTTAGAGGTCTTGAGAAAAGGTCATGGTCGAAGCTCACTCTAAGCTCACGTGAGTCATGCTTGGTGTGAGAAGCAAGAGGCAATAACATACCTCACTATTGTGTTGCGAATGATGCAACCACGAAGGATGGTATGGGGCTTATGAATGGTTATATGACTAGGGAATGCATGGAAACAGAGTTTAAAAGACAATTGTGCATGTGGCGATCAATGTTTAATGTCATGTGTCACAAACATGGGGTGCTTGGATGTTTAACGTTCTCCATCTCAGATGATGAACAGTTTAACATCTTGTTGGATGATAGAAGGGGCACATTTTAACATCATGTTGGATGATAGAGGGGCTATGCAGTTTAATGTCTTGCAGTAATGAAAATATGTGTATTTTTGTTACACAAAATACTTCTTCAAGAATCTTTCATTGGTTAGAGTTGTACTGAGTTCTCCATCCATTGAGATTTAAGTATTAGCACCATTAGAGAAGACCTTATGTATTGAGTAAGGTCCTTCCCACATTGGCTCAATCTATGGAGGCTTCTTTCCCTATATCATTGGGGTTCTATGGCCCAACACTAATTCTCCTTGAATGAATGAATGAAGACAAATTTTTTTGTGGAAATCTAGTACTATTTGATTATGATAGACATCAAAATGGTGTGTTGTGCACAATATTTTTTCATCTATTTGTTTCAATTCATCCAAATACTTTTGAGATTGTTTATTTGTAAATAACTGATCACAAATGGAAACTCTAAGCATAGGTAATTGGACTTCAATAGGCAGGACTACATTAGTTCCATATACCATTGAATATGGAGTTGATCGTGTAACAATGCAGGTGGTAGCCCGATAATCCCATAGAGAATGAAAAAGTTTATCAGGACATGACTTCATTTCTTTATCAAGCATCTTCTGATGTATATTTTAAAGAGTATTATTAAAATCCTCTACATGACCATTGGCCGCTGCATGATACCGAGATGAATTGTTGGATATGATATTTTATTCTTGATACAATTATCTTACCTCGGATGAACAAAAGTTCGTGCCATTATCCATCAATATAGTATGAGTAACTAATTATCTTCTAATGATGTTTGACTTGACATATCTGACAATGCTTTTAGAACCGACTTCTTTGAGAGGTATTTCCTCTTCCCGTTGGAAAAAGAAGTTAGTAACAGTAATAATATACTTAAATTTCTTAGCTGTAGTTGGAGGATAAGGTCCTACTACATACATTCCCCATGTAGAAAACGGCCAGGAGTATTTATCCGTACGAAGCAACTCTGTGGGTTGATGAATAAAGTTGGCACATACTTGGAAAGAATGTCTCTTTGTAGTGATACCAACATAATCTTGCATCATTTAAGGCCATAAGTATCCAAGCCTTCTAATTCGACTAGAAAGCCTACGTCCAGACTGGTGGGAACCACAAACTCTTGCATAAACTTCATTAATGACATCCATTGACTCTTCACAGTCAATACATCTGAATATGCTTCCATCAAAACCACGCTTTTAGAGATTATCTTGGTGATCTGAGCTATCATAATGTGTAAAATTGGCAACACGTAGCCGAACATCTCCTTTCCCAGCTCTATCAGGTGAGAGTGTTTCATTTTGATTTTATTCCCTGATAGGTGTCATCCATATTTTAACATGAACATATTTTTTTATAAATGGGATTGATTTCATTGATTTCCCTTGTTTTAATTTGAACAAAAGGTGAAAATATACGACAATGGGAAATACTGATGATTGTTGCATTTCGATTTGTATCTGTCAGGGCTGTGGCTACATAGCAAATGTATTAGCTTGGGAATTTTGTGATCGTGGGACATAAGAAAACGTCGGTTCCGAGGGAAATTCCGCCATTAACAATATGAAGTAATCAAAAAAAGGGATTAACACCTCTTTTTTTATGGTATAATCCCAATTAATTTGTTTGATTACTAAATCTGAATCACCTTATACATTCAAGTGATTCACATATTCCTAAAGCGCCAATTCCAAGCCTACGATGAGAGCTTGATATTTCGTTTCATTGTTTGTACCGCCTTCCAAAAACTAATAAGGGATAGGGTAGCACTGCCTTTTCTGGGGAAATATGCACGATTCCTAACCAAAATTTTTTGAAATTAGGATTTTCCATTTTCTTCCCTCTTCGACTTCTGGAGGACCCATCAATGTACATTTCCCATGTTTGAGGATTATCTTGAATAGAGAAGACTTCCTCATCAGGATGTTCAATATTTAAAGATGTATCTTCTACAGATGGGTGTTCAGCAGGGAAATCAGCAAGAGCTTGGGCCTTTATTGCCTTTTTGAGACACATAATAGATATCAAACTACAGCAAAATAATTCCCACCATTCTAGAAGTCCAGTAAGAATTGTACGACTAAGGATAAATTTGTGCTGGTTATTGAGAGGTACCAATTACACCTCATGATGTTACATGTAGTGTCTCAATTTCTGAACTGCAATGCTTAATGCTAGGTAGCAATTTTCAAAACTGTAATATCGAGTTTCATCTTCATGAATATTCCGACTGAGATAGTAAATGTTTTTTTTATTCCCAACATCATTCCTTTGGGAAAGGAAGGCACCCAATAATCCCTCTAATGCTGCGACATAGAGAATAAGTGGTCTTCCTTCAACAGGTGGAATTAATATCTATGGAATCAAGAGACATATCTTGAGGTTATCGAATTCCTCTTGACATTATTTAGTCCACTGGTAGGTGACTCCCTTCTTCATTAATTTGGAGAAGGGTAAACACTTGACTACCAAATTTGCAATAAAACGTTGAGTATAGGCCAAGTTTCCTTGACATCCTTTTAATTCCTTCAAATATCTTGGAGGTTACATGTCAAGGATATATTTTTCCTTCTCAAGATCAACTTCTATACCACGATGACGTACAATAATGCTGAGAAACTTTCCCAAGGTTACCCCGAAAGCATATTTCAAGTGGTTCATCTTTAGATTGTGTTGTCGAAGTTTGTTGAATATGTTTTCTAGATAGACCATGTGATCAGAACATTGTCTTTATTTAACCACCAAATCATCCACATAACATTTAAATAAATTCCCCTACAATGGGTTTGAAGATATGGTGCATGGCACATTGATACGTTGAACCTACATTCTTTAGGCCAAAGGAAATTACCTGATAGCAAAACACACCTTTAAGAGTTATGAAGGCCATATAATCCTCGTCTTATGGGTCCATTTTTATTTGATTGTACCCAGAGTAACCATCCATAAAGGAAAGAGCTTTGTATCTAGATTTTTCATCAATTAATCATTCTATGATCAGAAATAAAATTTCATCCTTCGGAAAATGCCGATTAAGATCTCTAAAGTCAATGAAAACTCTAATTTTTCTATTCTTCTTTTTCACAGGGACAATGTTAGCCAGCCATTTCAGATATTTAACATCTCTGATGAAGTTATCTTTGATAAACTTATCAACTTTAGCTTCAATTTTGGAGGCATAAGTTGGTTGCGTTCTTCTTATTGCCTGATTATATCCTCGATGTTCTTCGCGTAAACCCAAATGATGAGTGGCTACATTAGAATCAAGTCCCGACATTTCTATATAATTCCAATAAAATAAATCTCTATTTTTCTTTATAAAACAAGTATAAATTTATTTCTCTTCAAGATTCATGGATACACTAATTAAAGTGGGGTGTGGATCTTCTTTTGTACCCAAATTTATTTCTCTATGTTCATCCACAGTGGTAGAAATACCCTCTTCTAATGCTTGAAGAGCATCCCAAAGATCATCCTCCTCTTCATCAATATGTGTTACTTCTTATGTTTCTACATTCATAGTAAATGATGAAGCATAATTTCCATTGTTAGTGGAGAAGTTAAAATTTGAACATCATGAATAAGAGACTGCCATTTTTGACCCTATTGATGATGAAGGGTCTTCCTGGGGTGATAGAGAGGAGATGATGGATTGAGAATCGACATAATTGTTTTTCTATGGTATTTTTATAACTTCTTCTGACCTGGTTGATGAATTATAGAATTTCTGGATTTCAATGGATCAAATTAAGACATCTCTATTTAATCTTTCATCACTACTTGGTGAATCAAAAATATCTCCCATGCTATCTAGCTTGGTTGCTGTAATTGAAATTATAGAATTGTCTATAAGAGTGCTTGGATTTAGGTTAATCCTATCAATTTTAGGATAGGAAACTCATAATCTATACTCACATGTATGAATGGGTTTAGTGGAATCTTTTCCAAACCATTTGGAGAATTAATTTTGGTGACCTTCTTTGCCATGGATTTTTCCTTTCCCTCCATGTGATAAAATTCTGCGTCACTATATTGAGATTCACACGTTTTGAATCGGTCCTTGTAACCATGAAATGTCCCAAGTTTCCCATTGAATCAAAATTTGGGACATTTATTGTATGAAGATGGTACGGTTGCATGTTGTTGAAGGCAATGTCTTCCATGAAAAATGATGAAGGTGTTGTCCTAACGAACAACCATGAAATCTGAATTAGACACAAGGTCTCCAAAATGAATTCTGAGTGTTATTTCACCCATAGGTTCTTGATAATTCTTATCATATCCTTAAAAAATCAAAGTACAAGGATATAAATCAAATTTGGTGTGACCCAAACAATGAAGTGTACAAATTGTAATCAAGTTGACTCCTGAGCCATTATCAATGAAAGCTCGTCAGATTTCTATGTCATTGATTATTGCAGATATATAAAAAGGAATGATATGTCCACGTACAACATCATCTTAATCTTCACCTGTAAAAGATATCATGGCATGGAATTCTGCAGGATCATTCTCTATATGGTCGACCTCAACTGTAACAATTTCAGTTTCGAATTCTTGAGGCCTTTACAAAGCCTTAATAAGAGCCTCCCAAAGATATTTTGATCGATTAAAGGAATCCATTAATGATTAAATGGCTTCTAAATGGGCCAAATGATTCATGAAATCATTCTTTTGGTCCAGAGGTCTGCGTTTCCTAGAATGAAAATGTGGTTTTGGTGGTGCCATGGAAGTGGAAGCTTTGGAAGTAGATGCATCTCGTATCTGTATTGGAATTGGAAACACTCCTGGCTTCGGTATATTAGACCGAATATGTCTATCTATTTGCTAAGAGTAAGAAGGTGTAACCTCTAACTGGTCCTCCAAAGTAACTGTGTCAGGACCAAATCTTCCATGTGTGGAAGAACTTTCTTGTTCCTGTTGAGCCGCTGAAGGGGTTTTCCAAGAGTTTCTGCCACATATACTATTCTAGAAGGGGTATGATTGAAATAGTGGCTTCTAGTATATTTATATCTTCCTCTGTATCCTAGACCTCTACATCTTCCTCTAATTCCTTTTTTAGATATAGGGGATTTAGGCTCATCATAATCCAAACTTTCATTGTCATAAGGATCCATTAAATGAATCATGTTAATAGAACCAAAAAACAATTCTTCATCTGATGAAGATTCTGCCTGATGAGCCAGTTTAGGCAGTGCCATTTGGTGGGGCAGTGCCCGTGCTTTTAAAGTAGATGGCATAAAATCTATTAGAGTTAAAGATAAATTAGGCTTTCACACGAGCTTATATTCTTATGATTTCTCTTTATTCTTCAAATTATGTCACTTATTTTAGGAATTTCATTCTGATGAAGGGGGTTTTGTTGTGTCAGATATAGAAGAAGACAGAATTGGTTGATTCAATTGTGTTTGTAAAATTGAATGAGTTCGATTGATAATTTTCCTGACCATCCAATCATCATATTTCTAGGCATTTTTTCTGACTTCATGCCACTCGCCTACTTCCTCTGGATTAGAAGCAGTAACACGTGCTACCTGGAATGAAGAACCTTTCAGTTTTACTTGTTTAGAGTCCAACATAATTTTTCATGAGTTCTTTGAAGACAAAACACCCCGGAATGGGATGCCCCAACATCTGATGGAATGAAAAACAGTTGGGGAGGTATTCATATTCATCCTTGTTTGGCCTTTTAGGCCTTGGAAACTGAACCATATTTTTTTCCTGAGCCGAGATGAAGTAACAAAGTAATTTTTCATTCCATAAAGAATAAACTTTTTCTTTAAATTCTCAAATTGTTTCTTCCTTTGATCTATTTGATCATTTTGACGAGGCGGCCGTGGTTGTTAATGCTCGGGAGGGGGAGCCCTTCGATATGATTAAGGTTTTGAAGTAGAAGCAGGTACATGATCTTGTTTAAGTGTAACTGTAGCATCTTCTTCCTTTTCTATTATCCTTCCTGGAACTGATGGAATTACAAGAGTTTTAGCCATAGTCTATATAAGGGAGTCTTCTATCTGATGATCGATTGATGTAAGGTCTCTAAACCCTCCTATGTACTTCATAAGGATCAATGATGTGCTTAATTTATCATGGAGATTTTCCACAAATATTGAAAGAAACTCTTCATGAGGAAGTTCTAAACATAAGGAATATGTTAATCTCTTCCTGCGAGCAATGAAATCCAAATATCTTTCATTTTCCCTTTCCATACAATTATTATGATCAAAATATATCATCTTTGGTAATGGTTAGCTAAATTAAAGAATGAATTTTTGACGGAGATCTTCCCACCCAGTAATTGATCGAGATTGCAAACTTGTATACCAGAAGAAATTAGGTCCTTGTAATAACTACAAAAAACACCTGAGCTTAACTACTTCTTGTTGTTGAGGATTTTCCATAATTGGATCACAATGAGAAAAAAAATGTGCTATATGTTCTTATGGATATCCCAAATCATTAAAAATTCGGAATATGGTACTTGCAAAATTTGATGGGGGAGAAATTGCATCCAGCCATTCAGGGTAAGCTCTCTTCTCCGAATGAACTAGTACACGTCATTACTCCATAGATTCCAATCGATCTATTAATTACACTATGGTAGTCATTAATATTTTAGAAACATCTGGTTGAGTTTGATTCTATACAAGTGCAATAACTGGAGTTTGGACGGGTGTGGTGACTGGTACTATCATTGATGGTAGTATTTCCAGTTTCTTTCACAGATGACCCCTAGGATTGGACGTGTGAGGGTGTACTTGTAAAGAAAAATATTCTTGATCCATCCCAATAACTGCAACAAATTCCCTTGGTTAATTAACTCTAGCATTGTTAGGAGGAATACTACCTTGATTTAGTTCTGCATTTAACCTCTTTAACTCTTTAATTTCTTCTTCTTGTTGTGAGAAACATTCCTTTAATGAGAGTGATTTTTCTTTCTATAGAGGTATGGTGGAATGTAACCTCACTTTTTTCCTTTCCCCTTGTTGGACACCTTTCTAAGAGAGGGATGTTGGTTATTTTAAGGCATACCTAGATTTTGGGTAAGCGTTTGATTTCGAGTAAACACACCTTCTTCATTTATTCCATTGTATACAACCTCTTGATCAGGAACTTCTTCATCATATTCCTCTGAGTGAGCCTCATGTTCCAGGGGATCAGTGAAAATGCCATTGATGACATTTATAGACGCATAACACATTGTAGCCCTTTTGTCAGCGTTTTTGTAATACTGTCTTCTTATGTTTTCTTTATGATACATTTCATTTTGTTTAGTTAGCCCTTAAGAACTACTTGATAAACCGTAATTTGGAGGGAATTTCATGATAATTTGGATATGTGTTCCTCTTGTGGCTTCTTACCAAATCGAGTGAAGACTGACTTTTGATAAGGAAGAGATTGAGAATTTGAAAAGGTCCCCAGTCCGGTGGACTGGTGCTATACCTATTTTTCCTTCTCAACTCCTCAAATCTTGTCTATTGATCCCGAGGGTTGGATTAAAAGAGTCTCCATCCTAGAAAGATGAGGTGGCTCTTGAGCTACTACATTTGAAAGATTCTTAAAAACTTTCTTAATTTTTATGATTTTAGTGTGGAAATTGGTTTGATGCATCATCCGACATCCACTCAAGTCACCTGGATCAAATGACTGTTGGATTATTTCTGACACTTTTTTCACCTAATAATGCGCATGCTCTAAACGATAAGCTTGTTCGATATTCTCATTTTTTTATGCACGATTAATTTGAAAACTTGTCCATTATATTCCTGAATATGGGAAGAACTAATTGAGGCATGTTCTTGAGCAAGCCTTTTATTAAAAACAAAACCAGTTACATTTGTCCAGCCATGGGTAATAACATTGCATGAGACCACTTTTGGAAGGCTTTGTTGAATGGAGAGCACATTCAAAGGCAATGATCCATGAACACCACATCCACAGATATGGATACCAGATGGGGAATTTTTAGTTATTTGTCACAACATTTTTAATGCTCCAAGGAACGTACACTGAAGGTTTCTCTGCTACATTTCATCCTTTGGATGTTGGGAAACTAAGAGAGATTCCATGTCAATTTGGAATTTCAACCCTTCTATTACATTAACATGATTTTGATATTCATCATAAGGTAATATTATTTATTCTAATTGAGAAAGAGGTTTCCACATGTTGAGATGAATATTGTGAATACAATCTTCTGTCAATGTTTCTGGAATATCATATTGAGAGTCAGCCAAGGGCCAAAACATGATGGGTATTTCACAATTCGCCAGTTGTTTTATAATATTTAGAACATCCTTTTTTTCATTTGAGGAAGATTATTCTACCTGATTTGACCAAAGCTGATTCTTCTTTGTTGCTTCATGATATTCAAAAAAATTGGTAGATAATTCATTTTTAAAATTAGAAGATGAATGACTCAGGGGTGGTTCATAGAATGACCTACACCCAGTGCTATCATATGATTGATAAAGTATTTCACCAGCTAGTGGTTAGGCATCTCACATCACTGGATTCACATTTTCATGTGACTCAAGGTAAGAGGGCTTTCTCGTTACTGCATTTTCTATTGAATTTTTTTTAGTAAATGAGAATTACTAATGCAGAGGGTACTTTCGAAGATAAATTTATCATCATGGGGAGTACCACCATGGCGGGTTACAATAAAAGATGTAAACTTTTGCTCCTTGCTCTTCTAGACTCGAATAGGGTTATCGTGGCACTCATCTAAAGATGACGCCTCTAGATTGAAGAAATTGTATTGAAGCAAGCCTTCATGAGTATGTGTCTGATGAAGTCCTTTGGAATTATTGTTTTTATTTCCTAATTTTGGATATGAGAGAGTATAATCTTGAGCTGCAATAGATAATTATCTTGGGGCTTCAAGAACATCAGCATTGAGCATGATCTTATTGCAGATTGGCACTTGATTTATTAACTGTGATGGATGGGTCTTTTTTATGGATGCCTTATTACTCACATTGGTAACCATTTCTTGAATAAAGTGGATATTATGGGTATGTGTATGTGCCTACTAAATAAAATGGTCATGTTAGGCTGTCTATATCCATTTAAATCTGGTGTTTCTGACCGATTTGATTTTATATATGACATGGGGGTGTGTGCCCACGACCCTCCTGGATTGGAATAGATGTGTGTATCTGCTCCATGGTGACTTTTTGATGAGTCACTCCACTAATAAGGATAGATTTATGTTTCTTTCCCAATGATGTTGCTGATGTTGTTATAATATTCTGACAGGTATCCAGATTATGGGTAGGGATTTTCTTCTATTATTTAACCATTGTCAAAATGTTCTTGGTGACATCAGCTTTTGAAATGAGAATATACACCTATTCCGTGTTAGGAGTAGGTGTGTGTTCTTTCTTCTTTCCTCCTTTTCCTCTCAGTTAATTCTAACAACACTCATGTGGGGGGGGGAGAGTTGTGTCTGCCTCCTTTTTGTCAATGGAGCATTCCAATTGACATATTTGGGTGATACTAAATGATACTGTTGGCTAGCATGATGAATTGCAGGTGTATGTGCCTGCTGATTGTTCTCCACCGAATATGATTGATGAACTTCCTTCAATACTAGAGGATGAGAGTACTGGAAGAATTGATGAGTGTATGAATGTGTATGTTCCTGTTTATAGGTGGTCACCACATTTGGTTGTCGGGCATGTTTGGATGCAGTCAGACAATCCTTTTAACTGGGTAATTATTTATAAACAGTTTCATGTTCCTGCCTATAGATCTCCGCTGGAATTTCCAGGCGGGATTGGTGTGTTACTGCCAGACGAGTCTGCAGGGTAGTGAAATTATGACGGACGTGTGTATATGCCCCCTCTTTTTTTCAATCAATATAGGTTGATAGACATATCCAAAGGGGGAGAGGTAAGAACATTATCCGTATTGGCTGAATTTCTCCTTTGACGTTTCTTCTTGTGGGTTCGGGTCTGTGGAATCTGAGTCGAAGACCTAGAGTCAATACCCTCATCATGTTGAGGGTGCACTACCACACGAGTCTGGAGGTGATTATTGGTTGGATTCCTCAGGATGGACTCTTGTATTCTTGAAATGAGGCATTGGATGACCTCTTGATTCCCCTCCCTAAAATATGGGAGGGACTGGTTGTTGCGTTCTAGGGATAAATACATGAAATGTTTGGAGATGGTGGTTGGCACCACCTGCTTCTTGACCACTGGTCATCGCTGTTCGGACAACCAGGGTGAGTTGTTAACTTGGAGGTCTTGTTGAGCGGCCTACATAGTCAGAATGGTACCATGTTGATGGTATTCCCTTACTAATGCATTTGAGACCCAGTGTTGAAAATGCTGAGTAGGTGATGTCGTCCTCAGAGCGGATGAGGATCCAGCAGGAGTATCGGCCGAGGCATTCACATGTGTGAACCTTAATGAATCCATTTTGTGTTATAGAGTGATCTTGAAAAGTGTGCATATTTGATATAGTAGACATAATCAATATAAGTCTGTCCAAACTACATCTTTTGGATGAGCACTTATTTTATTGATTTCTTAGTTGGCACTCAAATTGAGTTTAATAGGGGCTTAAGAAATAAGTAAAACATCATTTAACTTGGTTATGGATTGACGTCGGGTTCACCATTTTTGTTTCCTATGGAAATGGGGATGACCTTATTTGTTTTAGGTTCAAACATTCTAATTAGTTTATAATGGGTTTATTCGTAGAACCATAAACACCCTATGAATCTATATCCATTTGGACCTACTTTCCAAAGGTATGTGCTCATTAGTTTTGGACTGATGAGGCTTATAAATTTGTATTGGTCGAGAGGATCGGAGGTCAGACTCATAACACCTTTTTGGGCGGGAAATATTTGTAATGCCTCGACCCCAGTTAACCAGAGTCAGTGGCTTATTACATAACATTTTCATGATCACAAAAGATCATGTCTCGAAAGACCTATTAGATTAGTAGCCTTGGAAAACTAGATACATTCATAAGTCTTACATTAATAATAAAGTTAAAAATTACAACAAAATCTCATCTTCATATTCCATCATACTATCCCTGAAGGTCATTCATAAAATACTTCTTCATGTCCTGGGAAAAATGAAACATTGAAATGGGTGAGCTCAGATGCTTATTAAGGACAAAAACATAGCGCAAACTATCTTAAATAAACATAGTCATTTAAGGGAATGCATAACTAAAACATAAGCCTTTTAAAGTTGAACTTCTGCATAACATGGAAAATTAAATTGAAATAATGTCATTTACTTATTCACATGGATATTATACTAGTCGAATAATTACATACAAAATCAATAACCACTTTCCTAATGATGAAATGCATAATTCCAGACTATCATAACCAGATAGTAAATGCCTCGTGCCAAGACTACAAATAAGATTTTGTCAAGGCCCTGTGCCATGACACTAGTTTGTCTCATGAGACCTACCAATGCATCGAGGAGCTATAGCAGGCTACACCCGTCTCCTACTAAGTCCAATTCAGTCATCAAATGAACTGGTTTAAACATAACATAAACATTTTTATTAAAACTAGAATTAGAAATGTCAACACTTTCTCCATAAACCATGAATGGTATAGAAATAACACATCCATAGTCAAACATATCACAAAACCATAAATACAATACGGAAGTTGTGTATCATAATAATTCAACTTGAAATAAGATTAAAATACATCAAAGGATATTAAAATAGATGAAATCAAAACTATTTGAGAGAAATATAACTTTTTTGAAATCATTTAAATGTCACACATTTATAAATGAAGTAATTTAAACGTGATTTTAGGATCAAAGTATCCCATGCCACTTTGAAACTTTCTAAAAGAAATATCACTTCAAAACATTCATGTCCATATAAATATATCCATAAAATAATTTTGAAATCATGGAAATTAATTAAAAAGATTTAGTAATGTAAATGTTTTAAACATTTAAAATTCTTATCTTGATAAAGAGTACCTTTCACAAATTCATAAAATATTCATTTCGAAATCATTTAAAGGTCACATAATTATAAAATAGATCATGTCATTTCAAAATATTCTTATAATCTTTTAAGGGAAGCTTCGATGACTTTATAATGGTGGGAAATAGTTGCATTTCTGTATAATTAAAAATATATTATTACTTTAATTCTGTCGAAAAGGTTAAAAAGGACCTTGTTTGGAAAATGATGGAATGGCTCCTTTATAAACTTCTTATAAAAAGTCAAACAAGGGTATAAATTACTTTAACCCATATTCTGTAAAATAGTATGAATATATTGAATTTTTTTTAGGAAACATGGATGTGGATTATAAATAGGTCCTAGTAGATAATTATTTATAAACAACCTCTGATAATGAAGAGATTGTGAAATAAACCCTTACCTTGTACTTTTCCATGGTTGAAGGTAGGTTAACCTCCTCTTCTTCGGCCACTTCCTTTTGATTTGATCAAAAGGGCTCCATAAAATGGCTTTCTGACTAAAGGAAGGCCTCTAGGAATAAGTGAGGATTGGTCAGAGGGTACTTGGGCAGAGTTTGGCCAAACCAAAAGGCTTTGAAAGTATGAAGAATTGGTTATAAATGGTGTCCTTTTATAAGGGGGAGGATGGGCTCTTTAGAAAAAACAAAATTTATTAATTTATAATAAATTCATATTTGGTTAATAATGGATCCAAACTGGATTATTCGAAGTATAAGGCGGGGATGGATCTAAATACTTTCAACCAATATATTTTATACAGGTTTGGGTTATTATATTAATCTTCTCTTTTAGTTTTAACTCTGAGTTAATTAGTTTGATATTTGCCATGTCACATTGTATTTTTATATTATATAGTTAGTAAAATTACAATATATATCCATGTTACCCCCCAAGTGGTCCATTAATGATACACCTATCATGATATAAGTCATCCGAATGATCCTTATATTTTTATGAATAGAATATCAATTAATAATATAATATTTGTTTTAAAAACTAATTTATGTCAATTTTGACACTATTTAATTAATTATTTTCGTTAAAGTCATAAAAACATTATTATTTAGAAAAAAATTAATTTAATAAATCCTAACATGTCATATTAACCAATAAAATACGTTTATGTCATCAAAACATCTAAATTATATTTATTTTAACATTTACAATAGCAATTGTTTGATTATTTCAATAATTAAGAAAATACTGCCTCATTATTATGTTATAAATAAATTTAATTATACAATGTATATAAATTATAAATAAAATACCATTATGTAGAAAATTGTTTTATATTTATAATGAATATTTATAGTCGAAATTATAACATATATAACCCTATTTAAAAATTGTTTTTCTAAAAGATATATGTTTATTTCATTTTTGTATTTACATTAACTTAATTAATATAAAGTGTCTTTATCACATACAAGTGGCTCCATGTGGTCCCAATATCGACCCAAAGATTCCCATGGTCAGAAATGTATCAACCAATCGGTTTAGGACACGTTTTAGGATAAATTAATATTATTATAATATAATTTTTTACCCTTATTTACCAGATTTACCCTTTGACCATGGTAAATAAAATATTTACCAAAGTAATTATTCAAAATTTATAAAAATAAAAGTTACCCATTTAAATAATTTGGAACATTTAATTCCAAATATGGAACCCATTTTTCTTAATTCAAAACACAAAAGTGGAAGAAATTAATTTAAAATTAATTCTCATTGTTAAAATAACAAAGCGTGTTTTTAAGAGATAATAACTATCAAAATATTGACTTTGTTTGTGTCTGGTTTTAATATGAAATTATGTCCAATGACCGCCATTGTATGAAATGGTAAAAATATAATCTAAATATAATTTAAACCCACTCCAATTCTAATTTAGATATTCCAAATTCAAAAATGAAATCCATTTTGAAATATGAAATTTCAAAAAGTGGGTATTACTATTCACAATGGCTATTTTAATTGGTCACGGTGTGTTAAAATCTCGAAGTTGCGTAAAATGCAAGTTGTAGCATTATTCAAAGGGAAACGTACCATGGAATATTGGGGTGTTACATTCTTCTCTCCTCCAAAAAATTCCATCCTCACAATTTTAAAATGTTATTCAAAAAAAAACGTTTAAAATAGAAAATACCTTTGTGGAAAAACAATATCCGAAATAGGGTTAACAAAAATATAACTTTAAAAGAATGAAAGATAAGTAGAAAGGTAACCCAAGATAGCCCATACTAGGATTCTATGAAAACATGGATATGGAGGAGAAACAAACCATCAAGGTCTGATGGAGAGTTATAGAAAATAAGATTAGGAGAAATTAAAACACAATAAAATCAGAAACTTGTGATTGGTTAAACGGTCTTTGATTCTCCAGTAGGAATAGTTAACTGACAATGTTTTTGTTTTATGTTACCTTTCATAAATTTGAGAAATTTATTTATGAGATTTACTAAGAACGTAAGGAAATATACTTACTTTTCATGCAGACTTTCATTCTTTAATAAATATTTACCACAAACCCATCTTTCACTCCAATAGGTAATAGAACTCAAAAATATTCTATTTATCCTTTCCTTATCTGGTTCCAAAAATTAATTTATAATATATCTATCAGAACTTTTAAAAAAGAAGAAAAATACATTATACACTCGAGGGACTTCACATAGTTTAGTGGTAGGCGATAAATCCCAATTTCACTATGTTTGTGGGTTTGATTCCCACAACTTTGTCCGACGCGACGGGTTTTCACATGGTCTGCATGTTGTCATTTTTATAAATATCCCATAATAATATTAACAATAGTATACAATGTAAAATATAATCTATTTCAACATTTATACTTATCCATAATACTTCTATAAACCCTCAGTCCAAAATTTATATAAAAGGTAAACTTAATGCAGATCCTTTTTACCCCATAATAGCATGTCAATACCTTCATCATGTATTTTTTTAAAACACTGAATTATCCTGAAATACCATAAAACCTTATTGATTACATTAATGCTCTCACGTTCCTTATAGAATACTAGATATACTTTATCCATCCAACAATGTTGTAAACTCCCACAATGATGGAATATACAAATCATTAATCAGTTTCAAGGTATTCAATAATATCCTATATAATTTACCCAAATCAACCATATCTTATTCCAAAATCAGTACATCAATATTAGAACAATATTAAGGTTTATCTTTCCTTCAACCATGTAATTTCAGAAAATTTTAACATGCTGTAGTTTCACTTTTCTTAGTACCATAAAATCTCAAATCCTCAATGAAATAATACTACAGTAAAATCCTTATTTATTTCTTGTAAATCATTGATACAACACTTCAATCAAATAATCCCAAAATAACAACATAGGAACACTAGTCATTCCTCTTCATCTGTGGTAGTATTATAATTTGATTATTATCCAATAGAATCATTTACGCATAGTCTGATGACTCGGACATTGGTTCGCGTAGTGTCCAAAATCGTTGCAGATGAAGCATTGTACATTAGAATAATTTTTCATACCCTTGTAGTCTTGTACTTGATGTCCTTTTTCTCCAAACTTTTAACATACTCCCATTCCGTTCAAGTGTTTTCCAAGTGGATTCTTTCCACATTTATCACATATGGTAAAATCCTTCTTTACCATCTTCCATTTATATGTCCTTCTCTCTACCATCATTTCCTTCTCTAGATTCCCATCAAATCTATAGGACTCTGAGAATTATTTACTTATCGTATCAATGAATGATTTTACATCTTCATATTATGATAATACATGGGAGACTATTTCCCTTCTAAATTATACCTTAATACCATGAAATATATGATCCTTCTTACTCTTTGGATCATGAGTATTGCTGGAGTTCTCATTCCTTCTACTGGGAACCATTACTAAACAATGGCATACAATATATTTGTTTATGAATAGCAATACCTAATCCCAAACATGTAAAACACTTAACATAAATTAAACAGTTTGTGGAAATAATCCATCATCACAAAAATGTCTTCTTTGAGTAAGTATATACTCATAAACCCTTCATAATGGTTTGTAAACAAATGAGAATTATCCTAAGCATATCCCCCGTGGGTGTCGTAACCAAGAGTGCAGCAAGGCCCGTTGTCGTGCACCAGTTCCCGTTCGAGTCTAGCTCAATACGGTGTTTCCAGGTTTTACCCCTAGATAAATCTCTGCCAGAGCTGCCTCTACCTACTCGTATCAAGACAGGGATGTATTGCTCAGAAAACTCAAAAAATCTCTACAATACTAAAATTCTAGGAAGTTATTCTACCCAAATCCTCAAAGTCCATCTTAGGTCTATGTGCTCTAATCAGAGTCTATCTAAATGTAGCTTCCAAGTTTTGTACTAAACTTCCTCTAATACCAACTATAACGCCCCGACCCCAGTTACCCAGAGTCGGTGCAATATTACATAACATTGGCATGATCACAAAAGATCATGTCTCGAAAAACCGATTAGTTTAGTATCCTTGGAAACACTAGATACATTCATAAGTCTTACATTACATAATGAAGTAAAAAAATACAATAAAATCTTGTCTTCATATTCCCTCATATTATCCCTGTAGGTCATTCATAAAATACTTCTGCACATCTTGGAAAAAATAAATCATTAAAAGAGGTGAGCTCAGATGCTCAGTAAGGATAACAATATAGCGGAAACTTTCCTAAATAAACATAAACATTTAAGGCAATGCATAACAAAAAAAAGCCTTTTAATCTGGAACTTCAGCTTAAAATGGAAAAAATAAATTGAAATAATTCCATTTACTTATTCACATGGATATTCTACTAGTCAAAAAATCACATGCTATATAAATAACCACTTTCATAATGATGGAATGCATAATTCTAGACTATCATAACCACATATTCAAGGCCTCGTTCCAAGACTACAAATAAGATTTTGTCAAGGCCTTGTGCCAAGACACTAGTTTGTCTCATGAGACCTACTGATGCATCGAGGAGCTACAGCGGGCTCCACCCGTCACTTATTAAGTCCAATGCAATCCTCATATGAACAGTTTTAAACATAACATAAACATTCATATTAAAACTATCATACCAAATGGCAACACATTCTCCATAAACCATGAATGGTATAGAAATAACACATCCACAATCAAACATATCACAAAACCTTCAATACAATATGGACAGTTTGTATCATAATAAATCAACTTCAAATAAGCTTAAAATCCATCAAAGGATGTTGACATAGATTAAATCAAAACTATATGAGTGAAATATCTATTTTTTTAAATCATATAAAAGTCACAAATTTATAAAGGATGTAATTTTAAAGGGATTTTTGAATCAAAGTGTCCCATACCACTTTGAATATTTTTAAAAGAAATATCATTTCAAAACATTCATGTCCATAAAAATAATCCTTAAAATCATTTTGAAAACATGGAAATTAAATAAAAATAATAAGAAATTTAAATCTTTAAAACATTTAAAATTCTGATCTTGATAAAGTGTACCTTTCACAAATTCTTAAAATATTCAATTTGAAATCATTTATAGGTAACATAATTATAAAATAGAAAATTTACCTTCAAAATATTCTTATATGCTTGTAAGGAATGCTTCGACGATTTTATAACAGCGGAAAATAGCCACATCCACTGTATAAGTTAAAAAAACATTCTTACCTTAATTCTGTCTAAAATGTTAAAAAGGATCTTGTATGGAAAACGACGGAATTATTCCTTTATAAACTTCTTTTAAAACGTAAATCAAGGATATAAATGAGTCTAACCCATATTCTATAAAATTGTAAGAATAATTTGAAAAACATTTTTAAGAAACATGGATGTGGATGATAAAGAGGTCCCAGTAGATAATTATGGTTAAACATCCTTGGATGATGAAGAGATTTTGAAATAAACCCTTACCTTGTACTTTTCCTTGGTTGAGGGTAGGTTAACCTCATCTTCTTCGGGTTCTTACTTTTGATTGGATCAAAAGGTATCCTTAGGATAGATTTATAACTAAAGGAAAACCTCTAGATTTAAATGAGTATAGTTGAGAGGGTATTTCGGAAGAGGTTGTCCAAACCAAAACACTTTGAAGGTATGAAGAATTGGTTAGATGTTGTGTTATTTTTTAAGGGAGAGGAGGGGCTCCTTAGGAAAATCATAAAGTATTAATTTATAATAAATTTATATTCGGTTTATAATGACTCCAAAGTGTATTATTCAGAGTCTAAGGTGAATATGGGTCAAAATACCTTAAACCAATATATTTTAAACTGGTTTGGGTCATTATATTAACTTTATCTTTTTGTTCCAACTCTTAGATAATTAGTTTGACATTTACCATGTCACTTTGTATTTTTATATTATATAGTTAATAAACATACTATATACATCCAAGTGACCCCAATGTGGTCCATTAACGATACACCTATCGTGATTTAAGTCTTTTGGTCAATCCTTAGATTTTTAGGAATAGAATGTCAATTATTAATATAATATTTATTTTAAAAACTAATTTATGTCAATTTTGACACTATTAAATAATTGATCTTCATAAATTCATAAGAACTTTATTAATTCGAACCAAATTCATTTAATCAATCCTAACATTTCATATTAACCAATAAAATTCGTGTATGTCATCAAAACTTTCAAATTATATTTATTTTAACATTTATAATACCAATTGGTTGATTCTTTCAATAATAAGGAAAATAATACATCATTATTGTGTCATAAATAAATTTAATTATTCAATGTATATAAATTATAAATAAAATACCATTATGTTGGAAATTGTTTTAGCTTTCTAATGAAGATTTATAGTTGAAATGATAACATATATAACCGTATTTAAAAATTGTTTTGCTAAAAGATATATGTTTATTTCATTTTTGTATTTACTTTATCTAAATTAATATAAAGTGTACTTATCACCTAAAAGTCAATCCATGTGGTCCCAATATCGACCCAAAGATTCCCATGGTCTGAAATGTATCAACCCATAGGTTTAGGACACGTTTTCAATAAATTAATATTATTATAATATAATTTTTTACCCTTATTTACCGGATTTACCCTTTAACCATTGTAAATAAAATACTTACCGATGTAAGTATTCAAAATGTCTAAAAATAAAAGTTACCTATTTACAAAATTTGTAACTCTTTATTCCAAATATAGAATCCATTTTTCTAAATTCAAAACACAAAAGTGGCAGAAATTAAATTAAAATTAATTCTTGTTGTTAAAACAAAAAAGTGTGTTTTTAAGAGATAATAACTATCAAAAGATTAACACATGTTTATGTTCGGTTTAAATGTGAAATTTTGACCAATGACAAAAATTGTATTAAATTTTAAATATATATTCTAAATATACTTCAAAACCACCCAAATTCATATTTTATCACTATTAAATATTTCGATTAAAAAAGTTGTTTTTAATTAAAATTTAGTAATTTTCATTATTCATCAAAATATAAAAGTTATCTGAAAAGTACCAAACATTTAACCTAGACTAATTTAGATATTCCAAATCCAAAAATGAAGTCCATTTTGAATGCTAAATTTTCAAAAAGTGGGTATTACTATTCATAATGGCTACTTTGATTGGTCGCGGTGTGTTAGAATCTCGAAGTTTCATACAATGCAAGCTATTTCATTATTCAAAGGGAAACGTACCATAGAATATTGGGGTGTTACATTATTTCAATCATTGGGACACTCTTATAGATTTATATTATGTTCATTAATCCTTATTAACTCATCAAGCATGAAAATGTGTTTTCCTTTAGATTTGGAAATCGATGATTGATATGTATAGGATTTAGAGAGTCTTTTATATATATTTGAGATTCTTCATTGATGGAGATTCATCCGTATGTATTAGATATGATTCTTCAATGGTATCCTTCAATAAATTATATAAAAATATCTTGGTCATTATAATGACCATACTGGTTTTAAAACCACAAAGTGGGGTACTTGATGTTTATTGTCCTTCCGAAAGATAGAGATTATTTTAGAGTTGGGATCGTACTCGCAGATGAGATACCTATGTATCCTTGTTAAAAAAGAATTATAACCCACGTAGTTCGATAGTATAGATATAGTTTAACATCATATGGGAAAGAAAAGAATAAATGAATGATGGGCTTGAACCTTATAAGGGCTTCCTATGTACTCTAATTTTAAGGTAGAGATCAAATTCCATTTAGTTCGGTTGAGGAAATATTGGACTTATGCATGGTTAGAGTCCAAAAAAAGGATTTTGTGATTTCCTTTACACTCTATGGTCACCTGATTCATGCTCAGTGTAGGAAACAAGAGGTATCAATAAACCTGCTGATTATTGAATGAAAGAGGCGTTCAAGAGAAATGATTTGGGACTTAAATATGTTTGTCTTCCCATGTATATTAAGACAAGGACTTACTTCAGGAAAGAAGCCCAAGATCAGGGTCCATAAAGGTATTTTTACTTTATAGAGATTTGTAGTTTTAACCCAGGGCATACCCTTTAAGAGGATTTCCAAATTAAATGGGACATATAACTTGGGGATTACTCCTGAGATGAAGGCTGAAATTAAAAAGGGACTTATGATTGGGGCTTATTCTTGAGAAGGAGGCCCCAATCAAATGAAATTAAAATTGGGGCTTGATCCTAAGGAGGATGCCGTATGTTTAAATGAAATTATAACTGGGGCTTACTCCTGAAAAGGAGTCATAGTTTTAGTGGAATTTTGACTTGGGATTACTCTTGAGAAAAAGGACAAGGTTAAGGGGACTTGGGGCTTACTCTTGATGAGGAATCCCTAATTAATGGAATTATGATCGGGGCTTATTTCTGGGGAGGAGGCCCAAACTAAGGGAACTTGGGGTTACTCATGAAAAGGAGGCCCAAAATAAAATGATATTCTCATCTTAAAGGATGAGGTTATGGAGGAAATATCTAACCATAGTGGCATTAATATTATAATTCATGAGGTTTTGGGAGAGGTTCTCATATAATTATATTCAGATAAGGAATCCAAAAAAGAAACCAAGCCATAAATGGATTTAAAAAGTGGTTTGAGGGCTAATATCTTGAAGAGGATAGGTGAATTGGAGAAAGGCACACAAATGAAGTTGACGCGCAAATATAGATCTCATAAGTCATTTGGCACACAAGTCATGTCTGTGCAAGTATAATTGCGCAACATGGGTTCACCTGGGAAATGAAAAATATGTGGGGTAATACTTGGGAGATAATTAACACAATATTTTATAATTATCCTATGATGTTCCTAAAAGGGTGTTATGCAAGTTTCATCGAAAGGCTAGGGCGGAGGGAAAGTGTTTAAATCTTTATAGAGGTCTGGACACTTAGGCGTGCAAGTGTTGATGAATTCTAAACACATAGGCCTTATCCTACTTCTTTATGTCTTCCATTATAGGAATAAAGTTGCCTTAGAAGCTTTCAGATGAGTTAAGTTGAAGACTTGGGTGACCAAGGGTTGATTTTGACTTTTGGAAAATATGACATTTAAAATGGGGGGCCCATAGGGGCTATTTATCGGAAACCTTTTTCCTTGGGTGAAAAAAATTAATAAGGCGTGCAAGTGAGCTGTGCGACCCATAGTATCATAGAATGTTTTCTAGAAATCATGTCTACTAAATTTAAGAAAACATTGATTATATATCATACCCATCAGGAATAATTTAAGGATATGTGTAGAAAAACTACCTATATTGTTTTTATGGTATTGGTTATGTGGGTATTCTTAAAAGGACATACATATCTTGATACTACAAGTGGAAGTGGATCTAGAACATATTTACCTAGGTGTAACAACTCTATAAATGTGTGATGGACCAGACTCGTCATAACCAAGTATAAGAAAATGGACCTTAATATGCACATGGGTTGACACTTCTTGTGGATATTCTTAGTATAATTCATATTTTTTTTGAATCCATTATATCTAATTTTAATAATGAAGGTCCAAGGTTAAACCATTGACCAATGAAGGATCTATGTGGATATAAGTAGATGAATAATTTAAGTATTGTAGTTTTATTGAAAATATTAATTGAAATTATATTAAGTGATTTACCTTAATTCAAGGAATTCCATCATATTTATTTTTTAAATTATATCAGTATGGTTTTAGAAAAGTACAACTTATATTCTGTGTGACAAATCATAAAATTTGGTAAGGCAGTGGGACATGAACCCATGATAGAAATATGATCATGGTTTGACACTAACTACATACATTCACAAATTATTTTCTTTTCCTTAATTATTTTTAGTTAATAAATTTTAAGAATAAATAATAAAGACTAACTATTCGTGTAAATTTTTTAGTTTAGAGATTATGTTCTTAACCATATTGGAAATATGAAATAGGTAGTTATAAATGTAATGAATTTTCACTCTTTTATGGGCCTTATGATCCTTTTAATGTTTATTTTAGTGCTTGAAGAATCAATGTAAAATTTTTATATTGATTTTTTAATATAATTGATGAATTAAAATGTTATCAAATCACAAAAAAATATGAATTATTATATGAAATTATAATACTTCGTGAAAGTAAATATCATTATATTCATATCTGGTTACATAATTTATTAAGTTGAAGAAAATGATTTCAATTTTTTTCTCTTAATATCATAATTTTTGTTGAACTAATGGTTTTGCAGATCGTTTCAGGTGTCTAGATTTGGGGCCTTCTACATTTAATGGATCATTCAATTGTTATTCATTGATGAATTCAAGCACTCACTATAAATACTTATAGTTTTTCTCCATGTACATAACCTTAAATTCCACAAAAATTTCATATATATATATACCTAGTTATATGTTATTTTATGTGACACTTGTACTTCACATTCCCACTTTTCTGTAAGGTTTATTATGAACCATTCTCATGAAGTGGAATTTCAATCATGGGAAATATTAAATAGAATTTTAACAAGATAGTGTTTAAATTGTGAGGACATAATTAAATTAATGGGGGGAAAAGGTAAACTGCCAAGAAACTGAAGTAGGAAATAGTTATTCAATATCATGTATGACACGCAACACCAGGCGCATAACAGAACATAATATCACTAGAATTTATAATATATTTAATATTTTAAGGATATTAAATATAATTTATTACTTTTAATGGAGACAACATTGACCTAGATTTAATCATACGCAATAATGATATTTTCAATGACTAGCTTTACACATGAGGTCATGTTTTACCAAAAAAACGAATTATTAAAATATTATTATATTGTTTAGTATTATTTATCGCAAACATTATATCAGTGCATATAAATATTATTCCTTAGCTTATAAAAAATATATGTTTTATAAAAATATAAAATTAAATTATTGACTAAAAATTAATTATAAATTAATATAATAAATAATTGAATATAATATAAATATTTATATATATAAATATTCTCATACTCAAAAAGATATTTTATCATAATATATTAAATTAATTATAATTCTTAAATAATATTTATTAAATATATATGTAAAATTTATTCAATAAAATATTTTTTATATTCAAACAAACATATATGATAAATATATATGATAAAAACAAATCTATTATTACACATAAATCACAATTTTTTAATTACGGCACTTTTACCGCCTGGAAATATAGATATTATTTGAAATCCTATTTTTGAAAATTTTATAAATATTATCTGTAAAAATTAGAATAATAACTGAAATATGACCATAATAATTTGTTTAGGGTGAAATTAATGTATTTTTTCATGAATGATCATTTCATTATTGAATAGTTAAAATTTTGAATTATAATTCAAAACATATTTTTCATATAATTTAATTATAAGGTAAAAAAAATTAAATTTGTTTATAAGTTTATTGAAATAAATATAATATCAATTAATAATATAAATGTCATTGGAATCAATTTCACTATGAAATTTAATATAAAAAACATACCTTTCTTTTAAATATTTTAACTTTAAAACCCCACATTTTCGTCACGTTTGATGAATTGAATTTAAATTAATTTCTTCTAATAATATCATTGGAATTTGGAAAAAAGGATTCCATATATGGAATAAAAATAAATTTTATTATCTAAAACTATAAACATTTATTTTTACAAAAAAAAATTACATAAAGTGATTAAAATTAAAAAATCAATTGAATGAATGAACCATTCATTATTGAGTCGATCAAAGAGGATGAAAAAGATGATTAAAAGATACAGAGATTTATAATGCACATTACAGATCATAGAGGGGGAATAGGGAGCATTATGTGGTGATCGTGAAAACCTAATGGGGATGACTGTGTTCCCCCCTCCGCCACTAGCCAACAGGAGGCTGGAGGATCCACAACTTCCTCATAATGTCCAGAGACACAACTTATACCTCTTCATTAATCCTGATTGAATTTATAGGTTTAATGAGAATATTCTAGTTTTATAGGTCCTTGGTATTCAGGATGGCGATCCCATTATCCCACCATCGGTTCTGGTGTTTATAGTGGCAGATAGATTTCTGAACATAACTTTGGTTGGACTATTTAGGAAGAGATGACCTTCGATATATGACATGGAATGGTTTGTCATCGAATCATGGGGATTTAAAGAGAAAGCTATTATAGGTCTGTTATATAGGATGAATTTGATGGTGAAATATTCTTCGTCAGAGGATTTTCTATGTTATATGTGGTGTTCCCCCCAGAAGTATGGTGGTTGTAGAATCTATGTGTTTTAGTAGTTCTTCGATCTATACATGAATTGTGATTCTCCTTCAATTTTGGTTTGGGTAATCCTTCTTTAACAACCACTCCGATTATAAAATCCTGATATTATATTTGGTTAGGAAATCTAGTGGGTTGGTTTCTGTGGGTTAATTCACATACTGCTTCGGTGAGCCATCTGATCAACCCATACATGTGTTTGGAGTTTAATGTGTCGAGGTTTCCAATCATGTCTATGTGGATTAAAGCTGGTGATGATGTACAATGTTAGTATCTAGTGGTCTCTTACCATTTTGTGGAGTTCTTATATTCTTTTCGTTGATTGGGTTAGTAAGACGCTTACTGCAGATGGGTTGTTCACTAGGGGAAGTTTTCGGTGTGGCTACTGAAATGAGATGTTTTTAAACAGGTGAATCCATTGGTGAGTAATTTGGTGCCGTGTAAACTAGTGGAAAAACAAGTTGATGAACCCTCTGTGTTGGGGGTATTTTATTCGATAAAGAATGATTTTAGGTACTGGGACATTAGTAAATCTATGGAGAAGTAGACTAATGATCCATCATCACAATGGAATCATGTTGAATGTAATCGTTTCTCTAGGAAGGGAGTTGTGAATTGTACGAAGGGGGGGGGGGGCAATCGAACTTCAAATCACACTAATTAAAAGTAATGCTACTTCAGGTGTCATCATACAGTCAATAAGAAAGGTATTGGAATAAGATGGTGTTTATAACAACAACATTTTTGAGTTTTTTGACCCCAATGTGCTTATATAAGATCTACCCATATGATCTGAATGGAGGAACAACAAAAGGTGTGTAGTCTAAGGTGGATTTCAGAGTATCAATGGATCATTAGGAGGTGAATATTTCTATGAACATGATAGGGAGGGTGTGCAAGGAATACTCTCATTTTCCAGGACCAATGTATACATGAAAAGGTAAAAAATCTAAACTATGTGAGAATAACATTTAATCTACTTCGATGATTGCTGTGCAGGAAAAGTCTCATGTTAACATTCCAGGTATCAGAAACTATTTGTTTTTTTGAGTTTTAATATATAATGAAAACTGTTAAGAATGGAAGAGGACTCTAAAGAGTCCATCCTCTACGCTGTGGAAAAAATGGTTGAAGAATTTCTTTATATTAACATTAAACTATAAGAGTCTAAGATGATGGGATGACATATTCAAGTTTAGGTTAAAAGATAAAATGCTAATTGGATTGAAAAATAGGGTGTGATCTTGATGAGAGGCTTAAATTATGGGAAAATAAAAAAAATAGTATATTTGAACCTGGGACAAAAGGGTGTCTCGCTTCGATATTGTTATCAGTGAAGAACCAGATTCTACGATATGGCTTATGAATTGGAATTTTTATAGAGATGAAATTATCAATATGATAAGGTTATGATTTTATGGCTTTACATTTTCTTATGAGGCATCACCTCCATATTGATTGGTATTGGTTTCATACTTTTATTAAAAAATTATTTTCATAACAAAATGTTTATTTTCTATCAAATGCAACGATTAAGGTGAAAATAAGATAACAAAATCACTAAACCATAATCATAAGGTCCAGAATTAATAGAAACATGAATAAATGATATTAAATAGAAATATTATACCATATACTCACTCTTATATAAATTGTTACATTATTTGAGTAACATGAAATGGAAAAAACAGGGGTGGAATTCCTTTTTTCAAAATTTAAAAGTGTGTCACACCTCATCCACAATAAAAGGCACTCACACATCCCAATTCCTTACAACTATGAAAAACATTTTATAGAATAAGATCTATAAAAATATAAATTAAAAATCTATACCCTCATACTATAATATACACCTTATTATTAAATTCATCCATGGAATATATTTGGTTAAATCCAAAAGAAGTTACCCAAAAAAGTGGAAAAAAATTTCACAAGCTATTTAGAATTATTTTCATTATACACTAATTCAATTATTATTATTTAATTATTATATAGAAATATTAGTATAATATATATAGATATATTTATAATTTAATGTTTATTTCCACATTTACACACACTTTAATCTAATGGGTAAAAACATGTCGTTTCTATGTATGGAGAACTACCGCCTCATGAAAATAAGTTGTTCGGTGTTTTCCTTTACCACCTATAATTGTTGGGAATTATAATGTACACAATTCCTATAAATTTAATAATGGATATTTATTATGTTTTTATAATTATTTAATTATTTTTTAAATAATTCAATTATAAACTCAATTTATTGGGAATATGATAATATCATTTGTTGAAGTGCATACTACTTCCCCCTCAAAGTGATTTCATTCGTTCACACTATACATGGAATGTATAAATGAAGGATTTAATAAAAATATTTAACATATATGGAATATGTAGTAACATTGGATTTTTGTATACAACTATTAATTGAATATTTTCATGCTTATAATGTTTTAGGTTTATGGATGGGGGATTTTGGAGATATTTGGAAGTGGTTTTGGGAAAAAATGGAAGTCACATGGGAAATACACAACTTGACTTATTTTGCGGCAAAACCATGCACAATGGTCATGTTGAGGTAGTAGCTCTAGCCCATTTAGAGCATGGTTTGAGAGATTGTGCTAGGAATCCATTTGAGGGTATCCCTAGGTTGTAGATAACACAAGGTTAGCACATAGATTGTCTAAATGGGTGACCAAATTGTGCCGATGGTTTTAGTGAGATCCTAAGAAAGTGGATCTAAATAATTTTTTCCTCTAGGTAGCTCATTTTTCTACTAATCAGCTATAAAATAGGATTTATATTCTTTTAATGTAAGAGAACCTCTACCAAGTTATCTAGTGTGAATCTGAATCCTTTCCTTAGAGAATCAATGATGGATTCTTGAGGTATCTGATTGTTCTTCTTCATTAATGGTCAGTTTCATATATCAAATTATATATAATAATCATATTCTATAGGTCTCATTGATATACACCCATAAAAGGACATATCTAGGTGTGGGGATTCCAAATATGATGAGACTTGGTCTTGATCATTCAAGCAGAAGTGATCTAAGACACGTTCTTGTAGAATCGACCTGGTTGTCTTGTGTGTGCTTCATTCATTCAGATTTTTGTCACAACATTAGAGGTATGAGGCTTCCTTTTAAAATCCACTATGTATAAATGATTATAATTATTTCAAATTTAATTTGTTTTGTTTAATTGATTGTGATTTGGTTGTTAAAACTTTCTTCAAAACATCTTGAGTAACTATTTGTGAAATCATGAAAATTATGGATTTTGAATGGGTGTTTCAGTTCTTGGTTTTTAATATTTATTTTAAAACGGGGATGTTTCTGATTTATTTTCTCATAAATTATATTAGTTTTTTTTCAAAAAAATGGAATGTTTTTTTTATAGGAAATATTTATTTAAAATTGTTTTTTCTTTGGTTTTCAATAAAAGTTTACTTTTTTTTTGAAATGTTTGATTGTGGAAATGGAAGTATTTGGAATAAATGGTTTTTGTGTGATTAAATGCTTAATTTTACCCTGTTAAGGGACCAATACCATTGGGTTAAAAGTAAAATGATCCTTGATTGGGGTATTTTTCAATAGGAAATAAGGTAATTTTATAAGAGACCACTCATGAGTATGGAACTGTCTACCGAAGCATGCATGTGTGGGTGTGTGGTGAACAATAGAATAAGTATTATAATTGATGACACGGGTTTATTTCCAAGAATTTATTAGTTATTTTTATGGAAAATTTATTTTCAAAAAAAATCCATTTCGTTTTGTTTTCACTTTGTTGAAATGGTTTTTGGATCTGGTTTTTATTTGGTTATAAACTATTTTGGTAAATTGTTGTACATAAATTGTTTTATATAAATTGGATAACATTTCTATACTAATAGAGTGATTATGGATGTCATTGGAGAAATCCTACTGAGTTTTATACTCACCCCTACTATGGATGTTTATTTCTTCGGCATATGCTATCTTCCGAGGTTGGGGAAAAGTTATACTTTCCCACATTTTTAGCACTAACTCATGTTGTTTGGGATATTTGGTGATTTTGGAGCATGAAGATTGTGGAGAATAGATTAATTTTCCCTTTTTAGAGTCTTTAGTTGTTTATATTCTTTTTTATTTTGATTATTGGTTGGTCTTTTGTTGTTGCACACTTTGATGTTGTTTGGACATAAATTATGTTTTATGTTTGTATTTATATCATTCATGCGTTATTTAGTAAATGGTTTGGTTATGGTTTTTTGGGTCCTTGGTTTATTTAATAATTGGTAAATCATTCCCCAATTTTATCTGAAAACCTTCAGAGTTTATCTCTATCCTTTTTCATCTTAGGTATTTCTTTTAAGTCCCAATAATGACTGATTTTGCTCTGATGCCAATGAAAATTGGAGGGTACCTAAAAATGTTATCATTTTGGTCCTTCTATTGTGGCATAAATGTTATCATCTTGTTTGGTCCATGCCGAAAATGTTTTTACCAATTTTTTTGGTCATGGAGTTGAAATTCCTTCTTTTCAATTCCACAGTTTGGAATCTTAGAAAGTTGTAGGATTGTCAGAACATGAAATGTTTAGAATAAAACAATGTATCTAACCCCTTTATTGTGAAATTATTTTACTAGGTTCTTTGGTACATAAGTGTTTTTTATACACTTATATAATGATTAAGATTTCATTTTCTTGGGTTTAGACAGTGAAATGAGCATGAAATGTATTGTAGAGGATGGAATACCCACTAGGAGTGAATACCTCATTTTGGGGAATGATTCCTGTTGTAAAAAAAGTGTTCATTTTTTCAAAAGTTTTATATTGTTTTTCAAATGAATGATAATGAAAAAGTGAGTGATTATGGTATTCTGAAAATAATTTAATTTTCAAAAATCATGTTTAATGTTTTAAAAATGGATGAAAATGGATTTTTTAAACAATGTTTTCCTAATTAATGAGATATAATTCTAAATCCTTAACAATTAGTTGATAGAGAGTGATATTTATGGAGTTCTTCGTTTGTTTAGAAAATGGAAGCCAGATGGAGTCATCGAAGACAACATGAAGAAGCAGTGGAGATTGTGGTTGCGCTTGAATCATAGGTGGACCATGATCTGGTTCATATTATTGTTTAGGCCTTTCATGATGTGGATATGGAGATCATGAGGAATGAGAAAAGGCATGTGAATCAGTCAATATAGTTTATGACACTGAATCCACCTAATATCTGGTGTGATGCTAAACCTGAGACAAAAGAGGTGTGGCTAAGTAGGATGAATCATACCTTCGATTTCATCAGCACACTGGTAGAGTTAAAGGTCATGTTGGTGACGTATATTCTCGATGATCTTTCACAATAGTGGTGGGATTTAGCAGTGCATTCTAAATTGGATGAAGGAATTACATTAATTGATTTTGGAGAATTGTTCAACAAAAAATTCTATCCTCACACATTCAAGATCCAGAAAATGACATAAATATTCTTCATGAAACAAGAAAGTCTCTCTATCATATATTATGTGGATAAATTCATGAATTTATTAATCTTTTCACTTGATGTTTTTACACGGGCATCCTTGAAAGAACACATCTTTAAATCGGGGCTACGATAAGAAAATCAATAGAGGATTATAGTACTTTGTATTGCGGATTATAAGAGATACTGAATAGAATGACTATTGCTGAACAAAACATCTCATGATCTATGGGAGGAGGAACGATGATACCTATATGAAATAGTGGGAACTAAACTACTGTAAACAAGTGTAAAATTGACACCTATTTTCATGGAAGAAGTGGAAATCAGACTGTTGGAACTGTGAACCCTTCTCCACGACCCCAGAGCAATGTAGGTTTCATTCAATGTGGTTCGCAAGACCACATAATGAAATATTATAGGACACAACCTATTGCATTCCATAATTTCATCATGATGGGACATATTTTGTGCTATTGTTGAAGTGCTCGAAGTTCAAGATCTTGAGACACTTCTCAAGTGTGCCAATAATCATGTGCTATGATAGGGTGATGATAGCAGAATGATCTAAATCAGTAGAGAAGATCTAGCCATGGTGATTATAGATATACCATGATTATTCATCTAGAGTTATATCTACAAGGAAACAATGAGAATAGTGTAATGATGAAGCATTTGTATGGATCAAGGAAAATGATTGTCGATGGTCAATATGGAACATCTATGGTGAGAGGTATGATTCTTTTGAATACTACCATTGTGGAAGTTCTCATCATACTGGTGAATCACATACATACATTGCTACTCATGTTATTGAATTTCTATATTTAATGTTTCAAATGATGCCTTCTGTTGAAAAACTCCAAACCCTTCTTTGGGAAAGATAAAGAAAGATTTTATGTGTATATCATGTGCAATAATGGTTGTTGGAGTTCTACTGAAATGGGACTTCTCGATGTTTTAAATTGATTTATATTATGTAAACATTTGAGTAGATTTGTTGAAAATGTTCAAGGATTACATCATATATTATATTAAAATAGTTAGTTTCATGACGGAAGACGACATCAAACAACTCTTCAATGGAGAGAGGATGGTACATAAAGGTGAAAATATCATGTTATCACCAATAGTGGGAATGATATCATACCAGTTAGTAGCATTGACCTTTGAATCAATTTAAGGGATCGAGGAAAATAGTTTTCTAGAAGTTTGAGATTAATTTCAAGTTGTATTTCTTGAATACCTCTTAGGGTTACCACCAATAAGATAATTAGAGATTACAATTAGTCTTTTTTTGTGTAATAGTATTATTTCCCTTTTGCCTAATAGGTTGGAACTAATAGGGTTACATGAATAGAATGTGTAGTTGGAGGAGGAGGGATGATGGGGTTCCATTCAACTCAATACATCTCTCTGGGAAGCACATGTCTTTTTTGAGATAAAAGCAGAGGTAACTCTACAGTTGTGCATCGATTATTGTAATATTAAGAAAGTTACGACAATGCACAGATATCCACTTCAATGCATTGAATATCTATTTGAACAATTTTTGGGAGATCAATGATTCTCCAATATTGACTTGAGATCCGGATATCACTAATTGTGAGTTAGGAAGGAGGATATTCCAATTTAAACTTTTAGATGTAGATATGGCCACTACAAATATGTATTCATGCCTTTTGGTATAAAAAATTCCCCAAAAAACTTTCTGGACTTTATGAATCATATATTTCAGTGATATCTGGATTATTTTATTTTGGTTATTTTGGATGACAGCTTAGTGTATTCATAAAAAAGGGATAACGATGAGGATCTCAAGGAAACATTGTAGCAGATCTTGAGAGATCACTGTTTGTATGAAAAAATATCAAAGTGTGATTTTTTGATATAGGAAGGCAATTTCCTTGGCCTTTTCATTTCTGATAAATGAATTTTTGTTAATCTTGAAAATATATTAGTTGTTATCTCATGGATACCACTGAAGAATGAATTTGAGATAAGAATTTTTTTGGCCCAGGGGGTTACAAACGACACATTGTGAGTGAATTCACATGACTATATTAACGAATGATAGCTCTCATAATGAATAATGCTAATTTCTAATGGATAGAGTAATGCTAGATGACTTTTATGGAGATGAAAGTTCAACATACATCAGGACATATCATGATTTTCCTAGAATAATGACAAGTGTATGTAGTGTAGTATGGTGCTTCAGGAACAAGATTGGGCTATGTTTTGAGGCAAGGAGATCGTGTGATGGATTATGGTTCAAGTTGGTTTAAGGTGGATGATAGGAAATAACCAACACATGGTTTAGAGTTAGCTATAGTCGTCCATGCTTTTATAACTTGGTGACATTATCTATTTTGTGAGAAATTCACTCTGTTTACATATCATAAAAACAAAAAAAAAACATGTTCTAATAGTGAGATATTAATATGAGTAAAATGATATGGATGGAATATCTCCAAATATTTGACATTCACTTGACGTAAACACTAGGGAATGAAAATGTAGTGGTGGATGCATTGAGCTGAAAGTCATATGCTCAGATGGAGAAAGATGTTTCAAATAAATGGCAGTTGATGTCAGTCCTAGATGAAGTACATATGGAAATGTGACGTCCGAGGTGATGTTGTGGTTTTCATTTCATTTACGCTTGTTCCTGATTTGGTAAATATGTTTAAATAGGCACAAGCATCAGACACATAATGTCTGGTTATGTGTTCATAACTCATTGGTGGAGAGGCCATTGATGACATGAAACATAATGGGAGATTATTTTTTTTGTTTCAGATATTAAATGGTTGTACCAATGGGTTTTCAAGAACAACTATTTCATTATTACAACCATTTGAGATGGGATTTACATCCATTTATACGTTAGATGTATAAGGTTCTAGAGGATACTTTTTTGTAGAAAAAATGAAAAGTAATGTGGATGAGTTCATATGGCGGTGCTTAACTTGTAAGAAGGATAAAGTAGTGATTCCATGGCCAGAGAGAATTTTTCAATATTTACATATCCCTATGTTGAAATGGTAGTGGATAGAGATGGATTTTGTAACATGTCTTTCAAGAACTGTTCAGAAACATGGATCAATATGGGTGACAGTGGATCAGATTACCATGTCATCCCATTTCATCTCTATTTGTGAAACTCATAAGGTGGAGGATCATTCAAAAATCTATATCCATGAAGTGGTAAAGATGCATAGCATACCAATTTCAATCATATCATACAAATATATGAGGTTTTCATCTCGTTTCTAAAAATCTAATCACCAATCCCTTCAGAAACAGCTGACTATGAGCACAATGTATCATCCACGAACGGATGGCCAATCTATGTGGATGATACAAACTCTGTGATGCATGTTCCTGTCATGTGAAATGAATTTGGGTGGCTCATGGAAGGATCATATTCCATTGGTGGAGTTATTGTAAATAACATATATCAAGCCTCAATACATATTCATCCATTTGAAGCATTGTATGATTCTCCTTGTTGTTCTCCACTATACTATGTAGAAAGATGTGATACTTCACAAGTTGGGAAGAGCCTTGTACAAGAAAAAAAGGAATAGACTTAGTTAATTAAAATGATGATGGAGACATCTCGGAGCTGTTATAAAGTATATTCATATCACCAATGAAGACCTTTGTCGTTTTTGTGGGTGATCATGTCTTCTTTAAGATATCACCAACACATGGACCCCATCGTTTTGGGAAATAAGGAAAGTTTTATCCTAGATAAAGTTTACCTTTCAAGATAAAAGAATATACTTTAGATGTCGCATGTCGATTGGAATTAACACCAAGAATTGGTTCAGTGCATTATGTGTTCCATGTTTTTTAGCTAAAAAAGTATCAACCTACTCCTGACCATGTGATCAGATGGGATCACATAGACCTAAAGACATATGCTTCATTAGAACATATCCCTGTGAGGATTGTGGATAATAAAGAGAATGTCTTGTGTGAAAAAATCCTCAGTATATTGGTGATTTTATGGTATTATGTTCAGATTCAGAAAGACACATTGTTACGTAAAAAAGAGGTGAATGAGAAATGACAAGAACATTTTCAGAGCGGTTAGAGTATTATACATTCTATAGAAGGAAAGACCAATGGTGGGGAAAATATACTACCCATATTTTCTATTATGTAACTATTAATTGATGTTTTATTTTTTTATGCTTAAGGGTGATAGATGGAAGAGTTTTGAGAACATTGGAAGTGGTTTTGAGAAAATGGATGTCGCATGATGACACATAGTTTGCCTTATGGTGCAGCCAAACTATGTGAAATGTTCCTCTTGAGGTAGTATCTCTATTATTGATGGATAATGGATAAGTATTCCAAGCAAATAATCCATGGGAGGGTTTTTATTGGTAGTATCTAAAACATGATTAATGCATTGCTTTTCTAACCGCGCAAACTAACCATGAAGATTGTTTAAGTGAGGTCCTAAAAAGGTGGATCCCACACATTTTTTCATCTAAGTGTATAATGTTTTTCTCCAAAGCATCCATAACTCGGTATTTATATTCTATTATGGTTTTTTAACCTCTCCCATGTGATTTGAAACCAAATCTACGGCTTCCCATGGAGAATAAAAGCCTGATTCTTGAGGTATGTGATCGTTCTTCTTCATTCTTGATCCGTTTCGTAGATCTAATAAGATATACATATCCTCCTCTGTAATTTTTTATATCTACAAATTCCATTGGTATATATAGAGGTTTGGATGATATATATGATGATATTTGGCATTGATCATTCATATAGAAGAAATCAAAGGCGGGTTCTTGGAGAATTGACACGGTTGTCTTGTGCGTTCTTTGTTCGGTGGGGGTTTTTGTTAAAAACATCGAGTTATGAGGCTTATTTATCAACTCCACTAATTATAACTAATTGTAATGATATTAAATTGAATTTTTGGTGTTGAATTGATAGTTAATTGTTTTTTGAATACTGGTTGGAATCCATCTTGGGTGACATTTTATGAAATATGAAAAATTGGGGATTTGTAATGTGTTCTTTGGTTCTTGGTTTTAAATATTTATTTTCAAATGGGCTTGTTTCTGGACTGTTGTCACATGAATTGGTTAGTTTTTTTAATAAAATATTATCTTTTATTGAAATGAAATGTCTCTTTGTAATTGGTTGTTCTTTAGTTTTCAATAAAAGTTCAGTTTCCTTGAAATCAATTATTGTATAAATTGAAGTATTTAGAACAAAGGGGGTTGATGTGATTTCATTCTTAATGAGACCTTAGTTAAGGATGATTACCATTGGAGTACAAGAAACATGACCCTATATTGGGGGCGTGTTTCATTGGGGCACAATGTATTTGGACGAGACACTACTCATGAGTTTGGGACTATCAAATGAATCATGCATCAGTGTGTGTGTGGTGAACGATTGAATGGGTATGAGAAAAGATAACAATTATTTTTTTTCAATATTTCATTAGTTATTTTTTTGATAAAATTACATTCTGGATGTTGGTTTCATTTAGTTCTATTTTCAATTTTAAGAAATGGTTTTTGGAACTTGTTTATATTTATTTACAAACTGTTTTGGTAGAATGTTTTATTTAAAATGTTTTATATAAATTTGGAAAACATATCTATCTAAGTGGCATGAGAAGGGAAGTCATTGGAGAAAACCTACTGAGTTTTATACTCACACCTATATTGGCACTTTGGTTATTTTTTAGACGCTATCTTCCAGAAAAGGAAAAAAGTTATCGTTTCCCACGTTTTTAGCACTACAGCTTAATGTTTGAGAAGTTCGCCGATTATAGATCTTATAGCTTGTCGATCATAGAGTCTTGTGTACAATTTAGAGTCTTGAGTTTTTTTATCTACTATGTAATATGTTACTTGGTCGGTCTTCTATTATTGCACACTTTATTGAGGTTTTGAGATACATGAAGTTGTTTAGTTGTATTTCTTCAGTTCATACATCATTTAGTAAATGGTTTGGTTATTGTTGGTTTTTTCATTGGTTTATTTACTAAAGGGTAAATTTTTCTCCCATTTTCATTTGAAACTATTTGGAATATTTATCAGCCTTTGGAATCCTGGTTGTGTCGCTTAAGTCCCAGTAATGATTCGTTGTGCTCTCATGCCAATGGGAATTGGAGGGTCAATATTGCAGAGATCTGATACAATAATTATAATATATATATTTTTCATTTTCATTATTTTTAATATGACAAAAAAATGAAATAAGTGTTCTTCTTTACGTACGACCTAATGTCACCATGAACGATAAATTTTATTTTTATCACAAAACACTATAGATTATTTTTATATGGATAATATTAATACATATGATAAATAAATCATTGAATAAATTTTTGATATAAAGAAACAATGATCTATGTAAGAATATCAACAAGTAACATGTTGAAACATACTCGAACGACTACTTAATTAACACACCAAATAATTATAATAACATTATATTGCTAACAAATATGTAATATGATATTATAATAAGATAATATATGATATTATAAATATTATTATGGTTCATGAATTTTTTATTTACTTTTTCAAAACCACTATAAAATAGTTTACCAGATGTTTACCTAAAAAACAAATGCCATGTAATGGATTTTCATCTTAATTTTTTTTATCTGTGATAAAAATGTAATGTTCACCACTTATTTCTTTCATGTGGTTTATCTACATCCCATTTTAATATATTATATCACAAATTATATTATCTCCATGGTATATTTGGTTTTAATTTTAATTACTTATTTAATGGGTATTTGATTTAAATGTTACCATTTGGTATATAATTTCATAACCAAATTCAATTTTCAATAATTTATATTATATCCAAATTTTAGTTAATATTATATTTCAATGTTTAAAATGACTTAAACGGTGTATTGATATACTTTACCTTCCCTAATTTGTATTTACAACTGATACACATATTCAATTAATTTTTATATTCTCACTCCAAGGTTTCGGTCTTTTCAACAGTTTAATTTATAATCTCTTTTTGTCTGGGATTGTTTAAAATTCATTTCCCGTAAGATGAATTTATTTGATAATTCTATAATAATCAAATTAATTTCAATTTACAATAATTATTCAGGGTTATTATAAATTAATAGGCCAATCTTTTCACACTATTGTACATAAAATATTTTATAGATTTGTTTTTAAAATAAACAACATGAATTCATTTCTCCCCTTATCTAGAGAACCTTTTTTCTTCTAAAAACCATATATTATTAAAATGATTCATAATATGTTTTAAAATATTATAAAATGTTTTAATAAAGATATTTATCATTTTTTCTTTTAAAAATGTTTTAAAAGGAATATTATCATCACTTTCTGAACAAGGAGTTTTTTTGACATTTTTACCATGGAAATTGAACTTTCTTTTTTACATAATAAGACATGTGAAATTTTACTCGATTTCATTTAATTGATGAATCATTTCCATGAATTAAAGGTTTATATTATATGAATTTTTGTTAACAATATATTTTCAATGAAAAGTAGTTTGATTTTTTTTGAAAATTAAAAGGATATTTTCCCCATGAATGTTGTTAAAATACCATTTATTTATATTAATCATTGTCAAAACAACTTTATTTTAACTCCACATGGGATAGATTGTATTGATACCAACATAATTATTCATATTGACTGTTTTTTTTGATTTATCAAAGGATATTATCAACATTCACATCGTTGATTCCATTGTTAGTACTATTGAAATATTCAATTTTCGATGATCAGTAGTTATTGAATTTCCCCCATTTATCCAAATCATTTTTCATGGATATGTATTTTCCTTAAACCATATATCATTTTTACATATGGTTCTTACCTATATATGTTATATAATGAATGTCTTAATTATCATGATATTCTAATTTTTTTTATTCCATCATTGGGATTATGATTCAAGTGTTTCAAAGTGGTATTGGACACTATGGAATGTTTAATGATTATATTCTTCAAGAATACTTTTATTTATCATTAAATGTTATTATCTATACAACATCGTGAGATATATATTTCACAAAAATCTAGAAAATTATCCCATATACATATCTATCAATTTATTATATGTTATTTTTCATCTTCAATGAATGTTCGATGGGTCTTTAAGGATGGATATAAAAAGACTACCGAGGAAGAGGTAGTGGTCTTACCTGACATGTTTACAGTAATATATTCTTTTAAATTATTTAATTTTTATCAGTAATTATAATATATTTATTTCAATGTCCTAATTATACATTAATTATATTATTATTATGTAACCACTTCAATTCTATCCCTTTACCATTAAATGGGATCTAAAATTATTGCTCATGTGTACAAGTAAACTATATCCTTCCCATTACGATACAATTCATTTTCTTTCACAAACATTCATGGATGGTTATTGTGAAAGGCATAATGATTATATATGATAATACTGTTATAAGGATTCTTCTATAATGGCGATATCATATCTCGTTATTACCATTCCATCTGTTGAAAAATGATAACATTGATAGTGTGTATGTGTGGACAACCACCACTATTATGCTATAAAAATTGGTTTTATTTTATGATTCAAATGGATGGTAATAAATACATATTTAATTTATATATATAATATATCCAATATATTCATGATTTCTAAAAGGTTAATTGTTATTTACCTTTATTTTTTTATGTAATTCAAAAAGTGAAAACAATGTTCATTTCTAAATACAACATACCATCTACATGAAATGTTTAAATAGTTATTATATCAAAAAACTATATTGATGATTCTCAATTTTCCTATAATGAAATTACGTTTGATATTTTTATCCTTAATTTAAATTATATAGTAGATGAAACCTTGATAAATGTATATGGACAAGAACTAATGAACCAAAATTTCCCATTGATACTTAATTGATAACTCATGAAAATGAGGATATTAATAAGTAATTTTTTATACATTAATATTGGGCTCTTATAAGTGGATAATATTTTAAAATATAAATATTTAAATTATTATTTTATCAAATTATATAAAATATAAATTTATTATTCAAGTTGATATAGCACTTAAAACTAATGTTATACTCGTGTTATGGGATCTATTATATAATCCCATTGTTTATTTGAAATATTTTTATATTTTTATAAAAATGAAATTTGAAGAACTACATCTCTCAAATCCCATGATTTTGTCTTATCCTCATGTTATTCATGTAATTCCCACAAAATATTTTTTCTCCTTATATTTGGAACATAATTGTATTGATAAATATTTTTTAATAAGGAAAAAAACACCTTTGGTCCCAAATATTTTTCATTAATGTCTATATTATATTAAAAATTTGTTGAATGGTTTTATTACACTGTTTTGAATTTTAAAATATATTTAAAACCCTGTTTTATTTTTGGAATAATTACTTAATGTGAATCTTATTTAAATTTTCATAATGTGGATATTTTAGCTTTTATCCAAAAATAACAATCGAATCTTTGTTATAACACACATGACATGAATAAAATTTCCGTATGACATGACCAATATATATTGAATCGTACTATATATGATTAAAGGTTATTTTCAAGTATTATTTTTTCCTTACTCAATTGAAAAATGTTATTTCTTAAATAATTGATTTCAATTTTTATAAGGTATTTTTATTTTTAAATATTAAAGTGACATTTTAAATAAATTTCATTTATTATAATATCAATTGATGTCACATATTCTTTATGTGTGATATAATCCATTGAAAATTTCATTATTATTTCTTTAGATTGTAATTATTTATTATAATTCAATTTTTATAGAACACATTTTTCTAATAGTTTATATAATATTGAATTGTTAAAATATTTTTAAATCAAATACCATTTCTATAGGTTATGATATTTATGGTTTATAAATAGTATTAAAGAACAAATTTGAATGAATTATGATTATTTGTAGGGATAGTCTGAAATTATATGTCCCACCATTTTAATTTTTTTACGATTTATCGCTAATCTGATAATAAGGACTATATGGTAGTGTGAACCAAATCCAGCATGCTACTCAATAAACAATGTTTGTCTTGGGATTAATCTTTTACTATGTATAAATGAAATGAGGAGTGACCCTAATACACTATGATTTTATTCAGAATAAACCTGAATAAATATTTGACGGAATGGGTTGTGATCCCATTATACTATGTTAGTCATATGATTAATCCTTGATAATGGATTTGAAGTAATGGTTAGTGAACACAATCTTATATTATTATCTTTTAAATATGCATTGAATAAGGAAATAATTTAATATTCACCTATGTATCCTATATACATATTTATTATTCCATTTTTAGTAATCATAAATAATTTTATTTCATTCAATAGTAATTTAATTCTTAGGAATTACCTCTATCTAAGACATTATACAAGATTTAGATCAATGATAAGTTGGGTATAGTTTTAAAATGTTATTCTCTTATTCCCATACCATTATTTTGTTATGCTTATGTAATCATTGATATCTTCAATTTTTACCTATAATAATCACATTATCTCACCATTTCAAAAGATTCCATTATTATGGTTATAAATAAGGGTTTTAAAAATGTAATTTCTAGGAACATTACAAGATATATTTGGGAGACATGGAAGATCAGTCATGAAATTTGATGATTGGGTATTTAGTCGAAAAATTCTCTATAACATTATGGTCCTCACACTATTATTTGAAATATATATTGAGAATTATTCAGTTATTATGTAATATATAGTGGTAAAATTTATAGGTTTTAAAATTGGTATTATAAGAAATTATTAATAAATATTTTGATATTTGGATTTGACAACATTACTAAAAAGATTAGGGAAATGGATAAGAATTATATAATATCATATTTTTTTGGTAATGATTTTTTTTATTTTAATTGAAATACACCATTTTTAAAATAATACAATTGGATTGATTTTGGGATGAAATTCTTCTTGTAGTAACAACCTCAAAAAGAGTAAATCGAGTATACCTCAAAAATAAATTGGGTTCATGTATAGTGTTCTATTACCATGCACTTATTATGATATTCTTAGTGAAAATTATTTTGTCAATTAACATTTTTATGAAAATTTATGATTTTTTTTAATAGATTACGACCTTGTATGACCTATTTTAATCCTACCATGTTAGAGATTAGAAAATAATAATACATGATTTCAATATCAAATAACTGATTTTCATAATTATAGGATTACCCAATAGGATTATTTTTTCTCACACTATAATTTTTGGACATAGTCAATGGATGTAACTAAAATGATTTTTGTTATCGGTGAATTTGATAGATAATTTAATAATTGACCTCTTCAAAAAACATAAAATTAGAGGTGGAATTTCAATCCTTTTTATTTTCCTAATCACATATCCCATTATCTAGTCATCAACGTTATTTTGGGTGAGATTATTAACTAGTATAAAAAGTGGAAAATATAATTTAAGGAATACTTTAACGGAATGTATATTATGATTCTTAAATATTGATGATTTGGGAAGATTCACTTACGGGGTTATCTCAATTGAATAGGATGTTTATTTTGTAATGGTAAATATGAATATAGATTATTTTAATACCAAGGAATATTGAATCATCTAGTTAATGAAATGAATTCGAATAGTAGTCCTAGTATGTTGTTATTTTAAGTTTAATGTTTTAATTTTAAAAATATGGGTCTTTTTAAAATCACTCTACTAGGGGAAATCATTGGATGTTGATCAAAAAGGTTGAATGTTTAATGTTATTTTATGTTGATGATTAATAAATTATGATTATCTTATTGGAGAATGTATGTATTGTGGAATAAAATAAAAAATCATAGTTAATTATACAATAATTTTGTGGAATTATTAATTTTTTCATGTATTTTAATTCAATAATTAGTTGTATATGTTTTTTAGAAATAATACCCATCAAATAAGAATCATGAAACATCTAGTTATTATTCCCTCTTTTATTTTTTCATTAATAATTTACATTTAATGACAAACTATAAAATTTATTTAATTTTATGTTTATATTTTAGGGAAAACACATGATTTAAAAATATATAACACTTGAAAATGTTCTTGATTTTAACACAATACTTCCTTTTTATTATATATATATGTGAATAATATTAACATTGAGAATATAATAGAAATAATGACCATAAAAATAATTTATAATAGAATGAAATAGTTCTCAATGTTATCATTTATGGAGTTTATAGTATTGTTTATTTAAGGATTCTTAGTTATAATATATGAATTTATTTAAGAAAAAAAAAGAGAGTTATTTTTTGAAAAATGTTTGTTTTTATTGTGGTTTTAGGGTCATTTAGTTTATAAATATGTTAAGGATAAATAATGATCTTGGTATTCACATATTTGGTATGTGGTGTTACATTTTATATAATGTTATTTTGGTGATTCATTTTAAGATGATTTCAAATATTTGATGACTATATATACATTATTTGGGATTTTTAATTTGACCAACCATATTTTGGATGGGATTTATGGATAACTACATTTGTATTGGTTTATGTTGAATTTTGGGAATTATAGTTAAATATAGAGAGTTCAATATTTTATTTATCCGTACTATGTAACCTATGATAATCATTTTTCATAAGGTAAATTTTTGGACGGAGAAGGCATGAATTATTATAAATTTTTGGATATTATAATCGATTAAATTCAATTTTAGTTCATTTGGAAAAAAAATTTTCTTTAATAAAAACATCATGGATTATGATATGATGTATAAATTAATCAAGGAGCAATCAACATAACGAACACATTAATAAAATATTAGATTGTTATAAAAAACGACATAGAAATGATCCAAGTAGATTAAATAAATATATATATATATATATTTGGTTTTTTATTATTATGGGTTGAATGGTTTCATGTGATAAGTATGATATAAATACTATGCTAGAATTATAATAACTTTTCTACATTATCACATTCCCTTCCATGAGAAAATAATAATGTTTCTCATGCGTATGTGTGGTCTACCTCCTCCAGAAATAGATATTGTTTTTTAAATTTATGCATCACATATATTATAATTAGGAGAGATTTAATGAATATATGTTACATATAAGACATAATAATCATTCAGTTTATGTTATTTATTATTTACCATTTATTTTTTCAATCCTTTAAAAAGAGAAAATAGTATTAATGCCCACACACCACCATCATGAATAGTGTCATTAATTTTTTAATATCAACCTTTTATATATGATTAAATATATATATATAATGAATATATATTATATTTTAATCATTAATAAAATTATGAGTATGATGTAGTTATGATAAATATTAAAATATCAAAATAACATAATGAAATTTCTATGAAAAATAGTACATTCATCAGATAGAAATAATGATTTATTTAAATAATTGATAATAAATTGGTGTTTATATGTTATAAGAGTAACTTATATGATATTATATGTATTTAATTAATTATATAATAGAATTAAAATAAATTGAAATTTATTTTACTTGGGGTTAGACAGCTTTTAGTGGAAGTCAAAATAAATGTAAGTGTTTTGTGGTACAGTTTCATTGTTTCAAAAAATATTTATAATTATGTCTCTCATGATGAAATGTATTGATCTAAATCTCATAAATATAATGATATTTATTGTCTTATAGTTAATAATGTAATATTAAATTAATAACACCATTATTTCTTTTGTCAAATAAAATTATTTTATTTTTTTAATGAAGAAAACATAATTTCTAGTTCAGTGAGATTTTTTTTCTTCCTTTTCCATTTTTTAAATAAAATATTTTCAATTTTATTTTTTATAAAGTTATATAATTTTATAAAATAATTTTTACCTATTTTTTAGTATTTAAAAATTATTTTAAATGTAATATGTTTTTCATATTTCAAATGATTAATTTTGATTTTTAAAATTTTATTGGACACAAAATTTTAACATTAACAACATAAATTTAATTTATTATAATCATGATCACTCGGATATTTTATTATTAATTTAAAATAATAAAAATTTATTTTAAAAATATTATTTTTAGTTAATATTTTTGAAATATTTTGATTTGAACCAGCTAATTTCAATGTGAAATGTGAATTGTTCCCAATATATATTTTATATATATTTTAAATCCATTATGATAACCTCCATAAATGTAACTAATACTTAAGTAGTTATATATTCAAAATATTGAAAAATTATTAATTTTCTATTTTTTTATTATGATGAAGAAAATTTGATAAATTCATTTTGTTTTTAAAATTTTATGGTATCATGATCTTTTTAATGTTTCATTAAACCCATTTATTCAATGGGATATGATATATGATGAAATATTTTTTTTCTTTTGTAAAACATATTAATGGATTACTATTATTTGATCGGTGGGCCTGAAATTAAATATATATAAAATAAATTTGGTAATGATGGATATCTCAAGAGATAATAAGGGATATAATATTAAATGGTCCCAATTTAGTAAGGGACTCTATCAACTATGATAGTCATTAGATTAAATTTTGAGTAAGAATATTGTGTATTAGGGAGTGAACCAAATACACTATGATATTATTGGGAGTAAACCTATACTATTTATTCAATTGAAAGAGAAGTGAACCAAATCAACTATGACATTCTTGGGAATGACCGTTGACTAAGATAATTATTATAAATTATTATATTTAGAAAAAAAACATAATTTCTCTACTAATGATATGTTCTCATGTATCATTATCCTAGATTCCATTACTATTCATGTCTTATAAACTACCACACTCTGTTATAGGGTTCAATATTATGAAATTTTATATAATTGGTATGGAATTAAAAAGTTAATCTCTTTTTCTCATACCCTTATGATCATATTATTAATTACAAAGCATTGATGTCTCCCTTTTTTACAATTACAAAGCATTTTTTCTCCACCATTATTTCATTTCCTTTATCCGTGTTATGATAAAAATACTTTATAAAGGGAGTGTTTAAGAAGTGTATAATATGTGATGATATTCTCATGATATGTTAAATTTTCTACTTTAAATAATGTTATCGTGTATCTAGTATAAAATTACAATATACCTTTTTAATCCTCAAATATGTTTTTGAAAAAAAATATTTACTATTCATATATTAGGTTGTAATTTATATTCAAAAACCTTTTAGGAAATTAATATTGTGATTGGATAAATTTCATAGTACTATAGCATGTAATTATAAATTACACACTAGTTTTTACAAAAATAGTCTACTATAGAAGAATGATTGAGAATAATATGATTTTCATTAATTAATGATGATAGTCTATGAATATATTTTGATTTAGTATTGGGGAATCTCCACCAGATCATGATATTAATCTAGATATTAATGATTTTGGAATGTTTTGTATGTATGGTTAATGTTTTGTGTTTTGTTTTAAATTAATAAATCATACTAAAAATGAATAAATAATTTGAATTTATGTTTTGTGATGTTTTGTAGTGTCTTATGTAACTCAGTGACATTTTATAAATTGTTTCCTAATTAATTTAATGACTTTGTTTACTGGCATTACCTACAACACCACGTTCTAATAATCCAAAATATATTATTAATAATTTAATTTAAACGTAAACATTTTATACTTTCCATTATAAATGATTCATTGAATATTAATATAATATTAAAAAAATTTATAAATATTATATATAAATAAATAATATTGATAAAAATGACTTATTTTTCTCTGATATTTTTTTGTATTTCGAGAACTCTATTTTCTTAAAAAAGTTTTTTATTTAAATTTTTTAACCAATGATATATTTTATTTTTTACACATAGAAAATTTCATTAATTAATTAATCAATATTTTTCAAATTTACATATAAAAATAATCATTGAGTGAATATTTTTTAAATATCTATAAATATTAGATTTCTGAGGAATACTAAAAACTATATATTTTTATTAAAACAGAGTATTCATTTAAATAATTTAAAATCCGTATTTTATTTTAAAATGCATTGAAAAATTAATATTAGAATAATAAAATATTTATTAAAACATTTTTTTATTTTAATAAAATTTATATTTAAATTTTATGTTAAAAAATTCTACACATATAAAAAATTTCATTTAAGAAAATTATTTTCTATTTATGTCTGCAAGTTTAATTTTAAATTAAATTATATTAATTATATGATTTTAATTGTTAAAAATTGTTACCATTTTATGAATAAGAATAAATATTTATATATAATAAATTTAACATAATTTTGTCTCAAAATAAATAGTAAAAATATTAAAAATTTATTTCTAGGTTAATGTTATAACAAGTTTTTTTGGGGTTAATCTAAAATTATAAGGGATGTGATGAAATAAAATGTATAAAAATCACATTTTATATCCATATTTTTTTCTTGTAAACATATGGTTTCAAAATGAGTAATATATTCAGTCTTTTTGTAATTAAAAAACCATGGTACAAATAATTATTTTAAAACATTCCATGTGTGTCCTCTCCCTACCTATAAAAGGGAACCAACTATTTTATCCTATTCATAGTTATAAAATTAATTTATAAAAAACCTATAAAATTACTTTTATTACATCCCTAAACCCATCATAAATTCATTGTTTTGATTTAAAAAATAGAGTCTGAATGAATTAGCTATAAACAGAAATAGTATCTAATAGAAAGTTGTGTAGTTCTTAAACAAACGTTATCTTTTTATTTATTACCTAACATGAAAAAATATTATTAAACCATGAATATATTTTTTAATTATTATATATATTATTCATATATTCAATAATATCAATTTAATGAAATATATTTACATTCTATTCCCTCAAAAGTGAAACGAAACAATCAATTATGAGTATGGTTGACTACCACCTCACTAAACAATGATTGTTTTCCATCATCAACACTCATGGATTGATAAAATGATAAATTCACCAAATTATATGATATTAAGGATATTTATAAACATCATAAATTGTAATATCTCATGTACCTTCTTATATTCTCTTCTGATAGAATATGATAATGTTGCGCATATATACATTAGGCTACCAGCTCGCAAATCTATGTTATTCCTTTTTCATACACACATTACGAGGGATGAAGTGAGGTTAAATTTAATTAATATATGTTATATATTAATTAATAATGATACTAAAATGATGAATTATTATTTACATTTCCTTCATTCTATCAATCGAGAGTATGTACAAAAATATTCATGTATATGTACACTATACCATCTCTAGAAATTGTGTGAATTAATTTTCTATATATATTTTTTTAGATAAATTATATTTTGTATGTAAAGATATGTACTATTTAAATATCATGATTAATATAATAAATACTATAGAATAATAATCACTAAATATTAACCAAAACTACCAACAAATATGACATAAAAAACAAAATATTGTTCACCATAATCAATAATATGGATAATGAATTTTTAATAAACGAGTTGTAAAAGGTTTAAGTGAATAATATATTTTTTTATATATAGAATAATGGTAATTTAACATATGATTATGTTATTTATATTAATTATATAGAAGGTTCTAATGCATAATTAGTAAGTTGATAATTGAGGTAAGGTATTCTTTTCCTAAATTTATTCTATTGGTAAATATGTCATATTATCAAAATATATTATTTAATGAGATTTAAATAAACACCATTATTACTAATATATCATTATGTTATTTATTATCATGATATTTATTATTTCATATAATTATTTTCATTACTGGGGCTTAAAATTCAAATGTTTCTCTCATGTGTAAGGGGTTTTCAGCTCACTTTTATTTTTGTGGGAGGTTGTCCTTATACACCACCTATATATTATGTGTGATATATATAAATACCATGAATTTTATTTATAATAATTATCTTCGTAATTATGGGATATCCATATCAATTTAATTTTCATAATTTTAGGGTCTTATAAATCAAATAAAACAAAATTTGTAAATTTTTAATGTTTCAATCCCAATTTTTTATCGGGGTTATTTGTGAATAGATTTTGGATGATGAAATATTATGATATAATTATAAATAAAAATATTTATGTTATATTCAAATTTATATTTATTTACAATTCAAATTTACATTAATTTTGCACTCTTTTTGTACTAATCTTTTTAGATTTATTATTTTATTCAAATACTAAATTTAAAAAGATCTTTAGTCAAAAAACCCTTTTAAGACATGTACATTCTTTATAAAAATATTTCAATGAATATATTTATTGTTAAAAATTGTTTTTTAAATACATTATTACCCCTGATTGATTATATTTTCCAAATTATGAATTAAAAAATTTTCACTTAAAATGTGAATGAAAGACTTGTGTTAATATATATGAAATGAATAGAATTTTACCCCATTATAGAAACACACTTGTTTGGAAATTAAATTAAAATTATTGAAGGTCAATCTAAAAATAATCAAATAAAATTTGAATATTTTTATATTTTCATGAAATGATTCCAAAATAGGTATAATATTTTCATAAAGAAAATTTTAATGATCTTTTTATGAAATTTATATTAATAAAAAACAAAAAGAAACTGGCATTGATTATGTATTTAGGGGGATATAATCCAACAAAAAAATACATATCTTTTCTATATATGGTTTATGATTAAGATTTTGGGATGATTATGAAACCCATATTTTCTTACATGGTTTATTATTGGATTGATTGATAAAAACTGATTATGGGATGAATATTTTTTCATGGATTATTCTCTGACATATTTATGTTTTCAGTTTTTTGAGAACAGATTTCTTTTCAAGGTTTATTATACAATGATAAAATGAATGATTAATGATATTATTTAAAAAATATATATGTATTATCAGATTTGTGGGATATATATATTCTTTTAAATAATTTGGTAAATATATAAACATGTCATTAAATAATTTTCGAACATGTGATGATATTCTAGATCCTCTATGAGAAAATGATATATGGGATTGATCCACTTCGGAAATTAGGTGATAATGAATTATCGATTAATAAATGGGAAACATGTGTTGATTCCTATTTTCTTTTGATTTCATGTTCTCAAATGTCATCTATAAAATATAAAATGGGTTTTTTACTTATGAACATGGAACAATTTTAAAATGTGAACATATGTTTCATTATATATTTATGGTAGTCCACCAGCCTGATTCTCTCCCCAACCTCAAATGGTTTGACAAAACAGGGAACCAACATTAACAATCTCTAAATCCTATGGTGATTTAATATAGGTTACATATGATATTATACCCGATCGGACATTGTAATCTCAACGGTTAATAAATATATATAAGAATATGAACTCTTCATAATTTGATCTGTAACCATATATTTCCGAATTAGCAGACCCTACATAGATTTCTCCTATACGAGACTCGGTCCCATCATTTTAGACTCACCTATCTCCATCCAACATAGATGTGATCTTCATGGCCTACCATAAAGATCATAATATTTTTCAATATAAATATTTTAATGATAATTGTTGTTATATGTGAACTAAATAAGAACTATGTGCTTCTCTAAAATCCTACCAACATCATAAACACACACCTACAACATATCCACCAAAACCAAAATATTATTCTCTAAATTCCCATCATTCTATTGGTGGAAAGATGTACTCAGTAAAACCTATATACCATGATCCTTATAAAAGACTATCTAGAACCATGATGTAAAAATTGAGTCATGGTATGATACTATAGTGTGTGGAACTCCGTACATTTGAACATTCTCCAGAATGAAAAAGTCCTCCAACTGATCAACATATAAATTTTCATGTATACGTAGTAATTATCATTCATTTGTAGTCTGTCTATAACAACCCAATGATCATAATTCTTATTAGTCATCTTAGGGAGACCCACCAAAAAATCCTTGGTCATATCATCCAAATTATATTATGTAATGGGAAATATATATAGGAAACCACTAGGGCATGATGCTCGAACTTAAATTAGTGAAAGGAGTAGATTCATGTTAAGACCCCTAATATCTCATTTTCAACGCTCATGCATAAATAATGATGATGTAGGAATTGGCATATATTGGTCATATGTAGATGAACCAAACACTTCAGACATGAAATTCATGCATCTTCTCTACAATTATAGATATAGGAACCACTACACTTCCCTATACATAGATGATCTCATATTCATATATAGTCCAATCGAATGATGACTCCAATCATTAAGGTATTCCATCAATGGAAGACACTCTAGGGTGTCATTCATTTATTCTCAAATATTACTCAAACTTTTGTACCTAACTATAATTGAGAAAATATTTATATTCTCTTAGCAATTTTGAACCACCACATGCATCTCATCCATAAATATCATCATCATCTACCCACAAATAGACATATGTATTTCTTATTTCATTGTTTTTTTTGGCTCAAAGAAATACCAAACTGTTTTCTTTTCCCAGTTTTATATGATAAATCAAAAGAAAAATACTGTATATATTCACAAAATCACTAATTTTTTAGATTTACTTCCTACTTTGAAGTGATATAGTGTAGGATATTATGAACCGTATAAACTGTAAAATTTTTATCTAATAGAAAATATCCTAAAGACATTAAGGAATAAACTATTGTAGTTATCATGAGGTTGTGCGTAAGGTAATTCCATTCAAGTGGCCTCAAATTCCACGACCCATGTGACAAACCTCAATCACTCAAGATAATCATATTTACATGTCCTATATCAATTGTTTCAAAAAATACAATATACTCTTCACCCAACTTGGGTGGAATCAAAATTTGAGTTATAGTAATGTACTTATTAAACTCCTAGAATAAATTATCATATAATTCAGACTAATAAAACATATATATATTTTTATTATCCAATCCATAAAGTGGTGCATCCCATAAGGAATAGTTCTATATAAAAAATATGACAATAACCCATTAGCCACATAAATATTTCGATTCCCCAAACATTAATAAGTTTCTCCCTTGAAACAACTTCTTAATCATTATCTGGGTCCACATACACAACATTTTCCAAGATGATACTAACCACAAAAAAATTTGATCGATCATGAATTCACACTTAGAGACCATAGTATATAAATGATTCTCTCTTAGTGTTCTTAGTATGATTTTAAATTGTTTAGAATGATTATCATGAATTGTGTAGTACACCTAGGTTTAATCGACAAATAGTAAAACAATTTGATCTAATTATTGGATGGTGATTTGGTTTATCATGTCCATAAACATTTCCAAAGAATTTTTTAACCTGAAAGGTATTAGAAAGACCTCATATAGGAATATATGTTTTCTATTTTTTGTGGTATATAAGAAGGTGAAACTCTTAACTTATGATTTTATGATCTAAATTCAATCATGGATGAAACAAATTCTCCCCTGAACTAATCAAAGTGGTCATCATTACATGAATGTGGATAAAATTAAATCAATATCTTGTAGTTAAACATTCGGTAAATAGTACAAAAGAATATGTCTCTATCATCTTTCATTGAAAAAAATACTAGAGATCCCCAAGGTGACATACATGGATTTTAACCCCTTATCAACAAATATTTCAATTGATTCTTCATATCATGAATCTTAGTTGGGGGAATTCTATATGGTGGGATTGAAACTTGTTTATCCCCTCAAATGAGGTGAAATTTAAACCCCACATTTATTCAATGTGGTAACCCTAATAATTCTTTAGAAAAAACATCATTGAAAAGGTAAACTATAGGGGAATTCCATTAATATTTTCAACCCAATCATCCAAAACAGACACTTGTAACCTGTGTAGTGAGCTCCCAAATTTTCTAATGAACTACCCCTACACAGATCACCTTGATATCCCAAAATATACAATGTATAAAAAATTTACCCTCATGAGAAATAAAATTCATTCACTTGTGATAAAAATATTTGTCAATTCAGTATTATACTAATTAGTTCATTCCCAAAATTATGTCAGAGTTAAAAATTTAATGAATATAGATATCCCTTTGAAAATTATAATAATCATCCTTGAAAGAACACCCCTTTTAAAAATATATATTTCATGACCATAGCCCTAATGTCATATCGATCATCATAACCCTGCTCAAAATATCAACATCAAGAATTAATCCATTCACAACATGAAAATATATAAAGTAATAACATGCACCATTATGAAATAATGTTCTAGAAAGTTTAGAATATATAGGGATAATAAACCTAAGTGTCGATTGTCCATCCTATATATCCACATGTGTAGGTTGACCCATATGAAACACTATGTCCCCCATTCCCTATGTTTTAGCCTGAGCACATTGAGCTTCACTACAATGCTGACACAATATCACATTCCCAGAAGCACCAAGTCCAATAACTCTACACCAATGAATAGTAAAAACCAACTACTAGAATGATATGGGGTAAAAGATTATGTTTTTACACTCTGATGCTTCCTAGATAATCCATTAATACTCATATATCATGGTTCCTTTATAAACATTTTAAATGATATAACCTTCCAAAATATCGTCACTTTAAAGCTGGTAGGGGGACCAATCTTTGAATGTCACCGGACATACTACACTAGTTGAAAAGCACTCGAGTGATTTCATACATAAATGTCCCTTTCCCTTAATCCATCATCCAGATATCAACCTAAATGAAATTTTTGTATCGATGTTTCTTACTTTCATATGATATATTATAACCACCCAAAAGATCCTTAATGGAAATTCATCTTGGTCTATTTAAATGAATTATTATTATTATGTAAAACAGAAGAACTTATTTTGTTTTATGTTTTATACTTTTAAATAATATTATGATATTAGACCATTGCTAATATTACCATTGAATAGTGATCACATGATTAGTTTCAATATAGGACTTTCACAATCCTTTTTACTCAAACAAAGGAAGTGATAGACACATCCAGTTGTCTTTCACTATACGAATCCCATTTTTCGAATCCTGGAAGGGAGGTGGAATCATTGGGATTAAATCTTGACCAAACCCAAGCAGATCTTGAATATGCTAAGGTCCTGCAGAACCACCTATGAGAGAAGTGGATGTTGATAGATATTTCCACTCGATCAATTATATTAGAGCCACCCAAAGATTCTCTCACCATCACACACCTTAACCTAAAGTATTATTCAGGTGTTTTAAGAGGTTATGTAACAATACCCTAGTACTAAAATTATGTACATTATTCTTGTATTGAGAATATACAGTATTTTTATTATTGTTACATTGTAAATAGTTTTTATAGACAAATAGTATTTTTAGTTAATTTTCAAATACGAAATCTACTTTGACGAATTAATAGATTCTGGAATTAAATAATATTTTAATAAAATATTATTATTATTATTAAATTAATGTTTATTATTTATAAATGATCGTATAAATTTATGAATGAAATTGTTATTTTTCTTAAGTTTTGACAACTATTTTTGTCAAAACCGACAAATTTTTAATAAATATAGGTTTTTATATTAAGATTAAAAATTTACATATTTATACAATTATTGAGACAAAATGAATATTATTTTTGGAATTAGGATGTTAATATTATCCAATGGTGATGTTTTCATATTTTTCTCAGATAGTCAAATTTTTTGGTAAAAATTAAATACCATTTAAATATATAATATGTTTTATAACATCTGAATGACCCAATAGTGATTTCATAAAATACAATATAAAATTATTTTGGTCACATATATGTATTACCATTAATATAATGTAATTTTTTGGTAGGTTTTATTTATTTTACAAAATGTTACTATCCCCTTCAAGACTTATAATACATTGTGCATTTTTAAATTGTTTTCCATAAGAGTGTGACTCACCTCCACATAAGAAACCATATGATTTTAATAGGTTCAGACATTGGATTTATAAAATATTGTTTTCCAGTACCCTTTTTCAAAAACAATGGGAAAAAACCATGGTCTGGTTTGCGATTTTGATATTTTTAATGAGATGTGTCCCAAATATAAATAACAAAGAGTTCCTTATCCATTCATATATAAACCCACCCAGGATCCTACTTCCTATTCAATAAAATCCTTTGGAGTTCGATGAACACCTTTAATATTCTCTCTAAAATCCTCCCAAGGTGCCCCATGCTCCCATGATTCTTCTTTCAAGCCTCTCCCATGCTTTTCAGATTAGACTTCCATGTAAGGGATTCCTTCCTTTCTCATTTTATCCATGTTTATTAATATTGTTATGACCTTTTATTTTTAATTATAAATGTTGGTTTATCAATTTACACCCCCCCTATACTATCGTATTTATATTTTAATGATGAGATACCCCTTTCTCTCTCATCGCTTCCATCCATATATACCCATTACCAAGATGATATTCCATATAGAATTTATCTCTTCTCAGTTAAATTCAAGAAATTATTTTGTATTATGAATATAAATTCCATTCCCTATGTTGGTATATGTTTCTATATGACTCCCTTAATTTACATTTGATTTATGAGACACCCCATTCTCTCTCATCAACCATTTTTATGAAGTCTTATTTCACATCGTTATGTTTCTAAAATGGCACTGCAATTTTCAATGCCGAAATCATTGTGTAGTAAATACCACGCCCATTTTTATATCAAGGGTATTCTCCTTTATGACCTTTTACATAGTTATGTAAGAGTTTCATGTATGAATTCCACATTCATAAATCGTGGAATAAATTATGATGTTTTTTGAATTCATGTTCTGTGATCTTGTGGCACACTTATTCATGAAATGAAATGTTTAAGATGGGTTCACCCAGATAGAACTCCAATTCATTGGGTATATTAGAGTATCATTATATTTCATGTGCAATGAGTGTGGACCCGTTCTAATTCATGTGAAATGAGTTTTTACTCATGATTCATGTGAAATAAGGGTTTACTCACTCTCCATGTGCAATGAGCCTTGAATCATTCTAATTCCATGTTAAATGTTGTTGACACATCTCCATGTTATGATCATCATGCTTTATCACGACTTTATGTTCATGTTTCTCAAGTTATCCATTGATATTACTAATGTCTAACATGTATTTTATTCCTCATTTTATTACATGTTTATTCCCTTACTGAGCATTATAGCTCACCCTTTTCTTATGCATGTCCTCAGGTTACCCTATGTAATGCTAAGTATGAAGTAATATAGTGGTAGTGTAAAAGATGTTTTCAGTAAAGAAGTTATATTTCATGTTTTATGTTGTTATGTAATTTTTATAACCCCCAAAGACACTATATCTATCGATATTCCATGTTTTATCATGTTATGAGTTTATGTAATAAATCATGTTTATGTGTGTAATAATGAGAAGGGTTGTTTTATATACCTTCTCGTCATCTAGCAGAAACCACATATCCTCCAGTGGATTACTCATTCAACTTCCCCTTAAAAAGGTGATCTTAGATGACAACAACTGACAAAATATCATTCATATATGTTATACTCTTTATTAATAAAAAATATAATCCCATCATAAAAAATATTATCAAGTAGTTTCCTCTTCTCTTTTAAATTATTGAACCAATCACTACAAATTTGTAATGATAATTGCAATTTTCATTACAGACATTCTCCCTTTGGTAAACCTTAGAAACTAACCCACATTCTCCTTCTAGAGCATCTCAAGATACGAGTTCTCTAACAAAATGTCCTAAAATTCATATCCCTTTATATTCCACAACTTTGTATCCTAATTTTTAATGTCCCTCTATTTCTTAACCCCACCATGTAACCAATAATAATCCAATTTGAATATATTTTGTACAAGATTCACAATGTGGTTAAGAATCACCGGGATAGACTCAATCCACAACTCCACTACCTCAGGTCCATCCTCTCTGGTAAACATTAGAGTGTGATGTAACTGGAATTTTCATTTCACTCCAGACATACTCTTCACAACCCATTATGGGTATATTTACATAAATTTTTTAAATATAGAATATTTTTCATTGATTTTCTAATCTTCTCCATCAATTGGTACTATCAGAGGCTCTTGTTCCACTATTTAAAAAATATTACCAACCATGTCCTCCTATAATCCTTCTACATTAATCATCATGGAGTAATATCTCTAGAGTTCCAAATATATGTCCTAAAAAAAATTACACAACAATATAAATTTTATGTAATAGGGATTCAATCAATGTAAAACAAATCATCTAACATTCTCTTCCTCCTCATTAAAATTGAAGAATTATCACTACCCTCAATTATCCCTCACTAGGGTGATAATTTACAATAGGAAAAACCTTATCATAAATAAGATTAATTAAAAAACCTTTTTATCCATGTTGTATTTTCAAATTTAGTATCGTTTTCAATTTCATAATTTCATATTAGCCACTATTTCATTTGAATTGCAAAAAATAATAAAATCTCTTTTGGTTTAAATATTTTTTCCTAAAATATTTTTTTACTGTACGCTTAAAATCACGAGTGTCTAAATAATTGAATTATACTAAATAATGATTCATGGTAACAGAAATCTTGTTCCATTATATGTCATGGTGAACAAATCTCTACAAATAACAACATCACACAATAAGTGCATCACTCGAGGTGATATAACATTCAACTAGGATAAATAACTTCAATAAAAACTCTCCCATCTAGGGTACATAGTTTCCCCCTTACATGGGTTATTTACTCCCATGAATGAATTTTTTACCAAGGCCCGACTCATCTTATTCTCATTTATAAATTTTATCAAATGGTATCTAAAATGAAGATAAAATAAAACCACTCCTTTAATTCCACATTGATATGTCTTGAACTAGGTACCACGAGTTTTTTCCTCGAACCAGTTCACTATGAGACCTTAGGAAGACCTCACCCTATTTTAGAGGGTGCTGAGTTATAGTACATGTATAATATATATCATTACGAGACTATAACCTCCATTCCAAATTAGAAAAATGGCTGAAAATGATAGAAAAAAAATGAAAAACCAAATGATAATATCCCTAACAATATAAATTCTATATCACATGATGCCTAAAACAAGAAAAAAATATCCCAAACTAATAAGTATATATTTCATTACATGTATGTATCATGTAAATAAATATAACCCAAAAATAAAGACAAACTAAGAACACAATATTAGGGTTCCAACATAACATCTAGATATTTCATTTATTCTTCATCCAAACTCATCTATCTAACATAGGGTATTTTCCCTTATCCATTCCATAAAATATGAATTATATTTGGGTTTTGATCAGGTGTCCTATGTATGGTTTGGGTAAAACATTTTAGGCCACCATTTATGGAGTCTAAAATTGTATCCAGACTATAAATGTTTTTTTAATTTTATAAATAAAAATATATAATAAATTAAATGGTTGTCACATATAATTATTCTATAATATAACACACAAATGTCATGGGTTAACGATGACAACCAAAAAATCAATGCCTTCTTCGAATCGTGAGAGACTCTGAACTATCCCCACGGGATATCACATAAAACATAATTTATGCATTTTCATTTATAATTATATTTCAATTTAATATTAATGATATATTAAATCATTGTATAATGATAACACATTGGCATATAACATCATGTGTTGAACTTCGTGGGATTTTCAAGTAGCAGTCCAAAAAAAATCTATTTTAACAATCAATCACATATAGTATTTTTAATAATTAATATATGTCAAAAAATGTATATCCATCAATCAAAAATGGGATGTTTAAGCATCAATATATGTCCCAAATTGTATATCAATCAATCACATATTCATCATATATCACAATTCACCATGTTAATCATCATTAACCATAAAACAAAAATTTCACATCACAGTATTCCATTTAAATTATAAATTCAATCATAATTCATGACTCTAATCACATATAATAATATGATAAATTCACATTAAAACTAACAATAAACATTTATTCATATAAACTATTTAACAACTGCTACCATGATTATTTAATTTAATGTCCCATAAATTATCTTATTACACAATCCAAATAATTTTCAATTTTCATAATACCATTATCTTATAAATTTCATAATCACACAATTTCATCAAATAATTAACCAATTAATTAATCTAATTCATGATGTAATTCTCAAACCTGTAAATTTTTATTTGAAAATTAAACAACAAAATTTATAATCTAGACTATGGGATATTGTATCTATACCGTCGACCTCAAGATCATGTAAAAGAATTCACAAAAACTAAAATCCAAAAATTGAACCAGAATGTTCATTTTCAGAATGATGAATAATATTTATAGACCAAAAAAATATCAAATATCAAACAGAGTAAGATTTACAATTCCCTATATATAAACCCATTACAACGAAGAATAATTTATTTTGTTTCATCATGAAATAGATTTATGAAATAAGGGAATCATCATGGGTGTATATTTCATAATGTACGAGGTGAATTTTATTCAACTAGGTCCATATTACTTATAGAAAGGAGTACATAAGTCCTTTGAATCTGTCTATGATCTTTATAAATAATGAAAAAACAATAGAGTCTAGTGATGTAAAATGAGGGTGAAGGTTCAAAAATTATAACTTCATTTTTCATGGTATTAAAAACTAGTTTTCTTTTTGACTAAGATCGGACACACATTTTTCAAATCGCACACCTCAATCATGTTCCCTTAGGGGTGAAAATTTTATCCTAACTAGGAACACAGTTTTAGAAAAAGTGAACATTAAATGTATTTTATTTTTTCGTGTGTTACATTGTTTTTTGGGGTGGGTTCATGATTTGAAAAAACTGTGCGCTAATTATTCAATATCCCTTTTACATCAAAATTTCTCAGTTTTTACCTAAAATAAACAAAAAAGGTCTCCCATGAAATTTTATTAAAATGGTAAAAGTTTAAATGTAAATGAGTATGATACATATCCAAAAAAAGGAAAGGATCTATGATGATTATTGGACTAATAAATTTGAATCAATCCATATGTAAAAAATCATATGATGAAATATTTTAAGATATATTAAAATAAGTTTAGTAGACTCAGATAAGTATGATGTTTGAGAGGACATAGGATGATAAAACATAGATTATCATGACCCCCTATCCACAATGGTTACCCCTCTAGGGCCACCAATGTGAGAAGGGAGATAATGACACCCATGTCCTTCCTCCAGTAGGCCCTGGGCTGGTGACTGACATCGATGGTATTGTAAACACACAAATGAGAGGCATTAACCACTAAGATAACACATGTAGAAGAGGGAGACAAGATAGACACCAACCAACTCCAACTAAACCAGCAAGATGAAAGAAATCCCAAGTACATATATGAAATTTCAAGAAAACTACTACAAATGAAAGGGGAAAACTGCAAGTACCCCAAAGGTAAGTAAAAAAACTGCAAACACAAGCCCGAATAGCTCCTACAACCACAAGCCAGTAGTAACCAGCCTGGTCTCCAACCTGCTCCAAGTGACCTGAAAAATTGTATGTATATACATAGGGTTATTATAACTGTATACTCAGTAGGATCCACCCCGAAGCCTCTCGTGAAAAATTAAAGAAAGAATTCTAAACCACAGTGAACTAAAAGTGAAACTAACTCATCCCTTAAATTAGTATATTAAGTTGCATGCATCACCATGGATACTCTAACCAAGTAACTCATACAAAAATACAGCATAGAATAAATAATATCAAGGGTACCCCGCTATAACTTCCCCACTGGTTTTCCACTTTTCCCCAACGTCGTATGTCCTAAGCATCCCTCTGCAAAAAAGGCTTTAAATGCATTTTATGTCAAAGGAAACGTCAAAGGGGAGAAACTGTAAGAAGCTAGAAACACTGTTCACATATTCAAAAGTTTGAAAAGGAAAAACACTATTCATGAACCTCCCTATTAGAACCTAGCCATTCTAAAAATAATATTCATGAACACAATATTTGAAAAAGGAAATATAGGTTACCGATATATATTACCGATAGACCTCACCATTCTGGAAACACAATAGACCTACTGTTCTAGAAACACGGTACACCTACCATTCTGAAAACACTATACAACTACCATTAGAGGTTATCGATAGAGGTTACTGATAGACGTCACCATTCTAGGAGGACTGTACACCTACTATTAGAGGTTACCGATATTGGTTACCATTAGACCTCTCAATTCTAGAAACATTATACACCTACTTTTAGAGGTTACCATTAAATGTTACCATTAGACCTCACTATTCTAGAGACACTATACACCTACTGTTAGAGGTTACCGATTGTGGTTATAGTTAGAACTGTTCACTGATGGAACTGTTCATAGAATTTCAAATTTGGAAAAGGAAATAGAAGTTGCTGTATGAAATCAACATTGGCACTATTCACAACTATCTACAATTGGAAATATTCACCGAGGGACACTGATTCTATTATTCTCCGAAAAGGGAAAATTATAAGAGTGTTGGGGATAAGTCACCTAGACCTCCTGGAACACCTCATACACCACATTTTCACAATGTAATGGACTGAAGTGGTCCGGTCCATTACATCAGATACCTCTCAAAATATTATCAACCTCGAGAATTTAAAACCCACCTAAAGAAAAATGAAATTGGGTCCAAACAACCACCCATCGAGATACCTCTCAAAATAGAGCCAGACAAAAAATCAACAAAATAAATTCATAAAAAAACATTAAAGGTCTAAAAAAAACGGGACATTGTTACATGAAAATAGTTAAACATCAAACAACTCTGGGTACTGAGCACATATCTGTGACTCATGTTCCTAGGTAATCTCATCCATGCCACTGTGTAACACATGAAAGGAACCAAGTGGATATAACACCCATGAAACACCTTATTGTTTTGGTCTTGGATATACATAGGTTTATCCTCAAAGGTCGCATCATCATAAACATTGATCTCTCCTCAATCGATGATGTGAGAGTCCTCATGAAGATAATGATGGAGCTTTGATACATGGAAGACATCATTTACTTGACTCATCTGCGGGGGAAGAGATACTCGATACGCCACATCTCCAATACAAGATAACCCCTCGAAAGGCCCAAAAACCTGAGGAGAAAGTTTACTCCCACTACCAAACCTTAGCTTCCTTCGACGGGTAGTCACCTTCAGAAATACATGATCCCCAACATTAAAATCTAAGGGTCTCCTTCTTTGATCAACATATGATTTCTGATGATCTTGTGATATCTTCATCCTCTGACGAATCACCTGAATCATCTCTGTTGTATTTATCACTAGTTTCGGTCTGAGAATTGATGACTATCCGACCCCAGTCTAGCGCATCAAAGAACAGATAGTCCGACCATACAAGGCTTCAAACGGTGCAATACCGATGGTTGAGTGAAAACTATTATTGTAAGAGAACTCTGCCATGGGTATGTTCCTACTCCATGAACCTCCAAAATCAAGAACACAATAGCATAACATGTCTTCAACAGTCTGGATGGTTCACTCTTTCTGACCATCCGTTTGAGGATGAAATGAAGTGCTAAGGAATAGGTGAGAACCAAAATCATGTTGCAGACCTCTCCAAACCCCGGATAAAAAATGAGTTTCTCGATCATAAATTATAATCCTTGGTAATCCAGGATGTCTCACCACCTCCTCTAGATACTTCCTCAACAAAACATCCACAGTGTTCGACTCCTTGATCGGTATGAAGTGGGCCGATTTTGATAAACGATCCACTGCCACCCAAATAGCATCATGTCCTTCAGGAGATCGAGGTAAACCAGTATTAAAGTCTATTTAGATGTCCTCCCACTTCCCATGAGGAATCTGTAATGGCTGGAGTAGTCCACCAAGGGCATGGTGTTAGACATTCACATTCTGGCAGACCAAACATCGAGACACAAACTTTGCAATTGTGTGCTTCATCCAAGGCCACCAAAACTGACTCTTCAAGGCTCGTTACATCATTATCATGCCAGGATACACAACCAAAGGAGAACTATGTAACTCTCTAAGAACTATCTTATGCATTTTCAAAGGAACAAAAAGCCTTCCGTGATACATTGCTCAATGTTGTTTATCCTCCGACCAACCATCAGGTGCCTCACCATAAACAACTCGGTCTCTCCATACCTCCACCTCTAGAACCCCCAACTTGAACTCATCCAACTTTTAAACCATGGATGACTGCACCATCATCTGGAAAAGAAATCATCTACCTTCAACATATCCCATATCAAGATTTAATACATATAGTTCTTCTATTACACTCCAAAAATCATCGGATTCACGCACAGAATCACTACGTGACTTTCGACTCAGAGCATCAACTACAATATTCCCATTTCAATGTTTATATTATATCTCAAAGTCAATTTCTTGTAAAAACTTCATCCAGCGACACTGTCATAAGTTAAAGTCATGCTTGGGAGAAAACATGCCTCAATAACTTATGATCGGTGAAAACCATAAAGCTCTCACCAATTAGGTAATGTCATCACAATTTCAGAGAAAACACAACGTCTGCCCACTAATGATCATGAGTGGAATAGTTACATTGATGGGGATATAAATGATGATACAAATAAGAAACAACTGATCTCTTCTACCTTAGAAGACAACCTAGCTATAGATGCGAAGTGTCATAGAAAACATCAAACTGAACTCCCTCATCTAGAAGACAAAGAACTGGAGCACTTAATAACTTCTCCATTAGATACTTGAAATATACCTGACACTGATCAGTCCATATGAATTCGTGATCCTTCATGGTCAAAACTATCAGAGGAGTCTCAATTCGTGTGAAATAGGCTACGAACCTCCTCTAGTAGCCTGTGAGACAAAGGAAACTTTGTACCTCTGACACTGTATTCGTGGCTGCTGAAGAAACATATACTTCTATCATAGATGGATCCACGACTACTCGCTGATAGGAAACAACAGTCCCCATGAAAAGGACTTCTCGAGCCCAAAACTCTCACTTCGACAACTTACCAAACAACTGTTGTGGATGAAGAACTCCCAAAACGGCTTGTAGATGTTCTTCATGCTCCTCCTCAGATATGGAGTACAGAAGGATGTCATCGATAAAAACCACCACGAACATTTCCAGGAACTCAAAAAACATATAATTGATCAATCCATTCAATACATCTAGAGAATTATTCATGACAAACAACATTAAAATGAACTCATAATGCCCGTGATGACAACAAAAAGTAGTATTCTAGATATGCTCATCCTTCACACGCATCTGATGATATCTATACTGTAACATCCCAGGTAATTAAAGAATAAAGAATTTTCATATTTATTAATATTTATGAATTAAATATTAATTTTAATTAAAATGGGTCTATATGTTCGATAGCGTACTCGATACGCAACGATGAGTTTCTTTGAAAACTTACGTTACACACAAGTAATAAAATAATATTATTTTAAATGTTAGTTAACGAGTAGTCATTGTACTAGCGGGAATGGATAGAAATAACTAAAATATGATTATATATGTTTTTAAATGTTTTTACATTTACCCAATAAACGATAAAGGCTTAAAATATGGAAAGAGTTCAATTTTAGGCATTTATACCGTAATTTTCACGAAAGGTCCACTTATCACCTTTTGACGGAGGACCGTCGTTAAATATAGTTTTGATCGATCTTATAAATTCTATTGGATCAAATCTAACTCTTCTTTAGAATCGGGACATCAAAATTTACTTTGTGTAAATTTTTGGTACCTTTCTGATAAAGATCATTTTTTTAATGAATAGTGTAAATTGTTGTATTTTAATTCAAAACCTATTTTTAATATAATTTATTTATATGATTAGATTATCTTTTGAATTGGTTTTAAAGTGAAATTAGAAAATATTTTTACCATTAAATCCAATAGTGGTCTTTGGAATTAATTTCACTTTGAAATCAGACTTAAACTAGTGTCAATCTTTGGATACTTATTGTTTCATAAAAACACGCTATTTGCTCTGACAGCGGGAATTAATTATTAAATTTATTAATGTGACTTATATGTTTTGAATTTTGTAAAATAGACTTCATTTTTGAATTCGTAATATCAAATATAGCTTAGGGTGAATTTTTGGTAATTTTCTGAAAAACTTCAATTTTTTATGAATAGTGAAACCACTAAGTGGTACTTATAAAGACTGATTTTCCGTTTAAATGAAATTTTTCCATCATTGTGTTTTGAATTTCAAAAATCCGACATACATGGTTGTCATTAAGAAGTAAAATGTGGTTCAATGAGGTTATAATAATTTTTTGTTCAATAGTAACTTATTAGGTTCTTAATCGCGATTAGTGGTAATTAGTGTAGTTTAAAGTAAAAATAATTTTTTAATAATATGAAATGACCTAGACACATGTCCCAACCTCATTGGTTGTGTCATGGCCGACCAAGACAAGCCATGGGACAACTTGGGGACCCCATGGAGCCACTTTAGTTGGAAAATGACAATAATATATTTTTATTTAATGTTATAATTAAATTGACACAAACCTGAGTTGTTTTACTAAAACAGTTTTTATGTGGGGTTACATAAGTATAAATTTTGATTATGAATAGTAATTGGAAAGATAAAAAGCTTTCCTACATCATAGTATTTTTTTTATAATTTTTAGACACTAAATAAATTAAATTATTTATGACATCATGATGATGCAGCGATGACCTCATTATTTAACGATTTAAATAAAATGGAAAGATAATGTAAAATCTATGAACTACACATGTCCAAAACCAATTGGATGAGTGGATTTCGAACCCTTATCACCTTATCCACGAATTAGTTCAATGTGGGACCTTTTAAAACCGAAATACATTTTCAAATAAAGTAATATTTCTTTACATTCCAAAAGTGCCCCTCCTCTCCTCTTATAAAAGGCCCCCACCTCTACCACATTACACACACTTCTCAAGCCTTTGGCTCGGCCAACCCCTGACCATTTACTCTCTCCAAATCCCTCTCCTCATCCTAGAGGATTACCTTTGGGAATAATCCTTTCAAAGGAACCCTTTAGGCTCAAATCAAAAGGAGTTACACTTTTAAAGGACGTTAAAGAACGATCGAGTCAAGTCGGACCCGAGGTAAGGGACATCGTCTCAATCTCCATTCATTGAGGCATATTTCATTTTATACACAAATTTCTTTTATACGGTGTATAAAACCCTTTGACTTTTATTTTTATTCAAAAGGAATCTTTTTCTACGAAGTGTTTTACTAAACGACAAAAAGGAATGTTTTTTTACGTACGCGGTGACAATGACCTTTTCCGCCACCACGAGTATTATTTGGTCTTTGGCTTTCTAAACAAGCCGTAATGTTTTTAGAATAAAATAAATACCATATACTCTTTTATGTATTTTGGTATTGAAAATGTTTTTGAAAAAGGATTCTATTATGTCAATATATTTATGATATAATGTGATTGAAATGTGGAAATGTTATCATTCCTTTATATTGGTTTTATGTTTTGTGATTTTATACTGGTACTTGGACATTCTAACGGGTGGTTATGTTATAAACCATATGACGGGTGGTGCCGTGAATACCAGGACGAGTGGTTACGTTATAACCTCTAATGCATTGGGTATGGAAGTCGGCCGTATGGCTATTCCATTAAGTATGTATGGAAATTGGATGTATGGCTATTCCATTAAGTGATATGTGTGGAAGTCAACCGTATGGTTATTCCACTTAAGTATTTTTATGTCCCAAGTTACCTTTATATATGTTATGTGTTCTTTTTATGGATTTTATGTTAATCCTTTGGTTACAAAAAGGTAAGTAATGATACTTTATTCAGTGAAGCGTTTTTACTACTTCATGAAGGTGAAGGTATTACATTGATAGAGTATATATGGTTTATTTGATGTTTGATAAACTAACATTTTTCATTCTTTCTGTATCCCTTACTGAGCTTTTTATGCTCACCCCAAGTTTTTTTTTGAAATGTTTTCACAGGACTTAATGTGGAATAAGGTCAAGGATGGGATCAAGGGAATGTCATCCTATATAAAACATGGAACTAGACACGTTTCTTTTTAAGAGTTTTTTTTATTATCGAAACTTAGTAGAAGTGACTACTTTGTAATCTTTTGAGATGTAATAGTTATGTTCTAATTCTCTAAAACTCTAAACCTGAAAAGATCCTCGACGTGAATTATTCATTTAATTAAATATTAAGTAAGGTTTAAGTGCGGGGCCTTATAGTTGGTATCAGAGGTCGGTTTAGACAACTTTAGGAGTTAGAAAAGTGTTAAATTATAATATGATTGAAATGATATAGCATTTACGGATTACCATGTTGCTTCGCCTAAGATATTTCTGTGTTCAGAATGGTTTTCCGCAGAGGAAACAAAGCAGCTATGTTGGGACGACATCAGGAGGATGATAACCTTCCTAATCAGCAACCTGAGATGGTCGGAATCGGAACTGAACAGTTTGTTGTAGTGATGGCACAGTTGACTCAGGCTATAAATGGTGGTGGTATCCATGCACGAGATCAGCTGGATCAACCGCAGAGGAACATGTCAGTGGTGGAACATTTCATGAGGCAACATCCCCCATCATTCAGAGGATCATCTGACCCTGTGCAAGCTGAAGGGTGGATTAAAGCACTGGAGAAGATTTTTGATGTCATGGGGTGTTCAGAACATCAAAAGGTTAGTCTTGTTGTTTACCATTTTGAAGGTGAAGTTGGTCAGTGGTGGTCGATGGTGAAAAATATAAGGGATAGTAATGAAATTGAGGATCTTCACTGGGACGAATTCAATGGTATGTTTCTTGAGAAATATTTTCCTAAGGTGGTTCGTCTTAGGATGGAAAAACAGTTCCTAGAATTGAGGCAGGAGGATGATTCAGTGGCTGCTTATGAAGAAAAGTTCACTCGATTGGCAAGGTATGCTCCAAACTTCATACGAGATCTTGACAGTAAAATAAACCGTTTTTACTCAGGGTTAAAGCCAATGTATCGAAGGGCTTTAGCTTCTCGTGAGTTCAAAAGTTATGAAAAACTTGTTCGATGTGCGGAGAAGGTGGAAATGGAGTTTGTCGATGATCAGGTGTTCTATGACAAACAACAGAATAAGAGGTCTAGTTGGCAGGCAAAGGGGAAGAATTCATCAAAGAAGCAAGGAGGTAAGAAAACCAAATATCCATCCTGTGAGAAGTGAGGTAAAATGCATCCTGGAGAATGTTTATCCAAGCCTGGTAAGTGCTTTCGGTGTTGTAAGTCTGGTCATACTGCTCGTAACTGTAAGGAAGATGATCAAGCAGGAAATGAAAAGCCAACGGTAAGATGTTTTAAGTGTAATGAAATGGGTCATTATGCAAACGAGTGTCCAACGAAGAACTCAACTGGGGGAATGCAGCCAGACTACAAGAAGAAATGGGTGGTGAAATCCTTTGCAACAACTTCAGCAGATGATGGGCCATCGAATGAAGTGGTATCAGCTCCAGGGAGCTCAGTATTTTTCGAAGATTGACTTGAGGTCGGGGTACCATCAGTTGAAAGTAAAAGAAGAAGATGTTCCGAAGACTGTGTTCCATACTAGATATGGCCATTATGAATTTGTAGTTATGCATTTTGGGTTAACCAATACACCTTCTGTATTCATGGACCTTATGAATAAAATTTTTAATGAGTTCTTGGATAAGTTTGTGTTTGTGTTTTGATGTTTGGGAAGAGATTATGTGTGCCTTGTGATTCACAGTTTAAGAATGAGTTGTTATGTGAGGCTCATAGTTCCCCGTTTTCAGTTCATCCAGGCAGTACTAAGATGTATAGAGATCTGCGGGAGTATTACTGGTGGGATGGAATGAAAAGAGACAATGTTGATTTTACAATGAAGTGTTTGACATGTCAACAGGTTAAACCAGAGCGGCAGTTACCGAAAGGGATGCTTCAGCCTTTACCAGTGCCGGAGTGGAAATGGGAGAATATATCCATGGACTTTGTTGTTGGATTACCTAATACATCTCGAGGTAATAATGAAATATGGGTTATTGTTGATCGCTTGACCAAATCTGCTAATTTCCTTGCTATACGAGATACATTCTCACTTGATCAACTTTACCGTTTGTATCTTAAAGAGATAGTCAGGTTACATGGAGTTCCTCTCTCCATTGTATCGGATCGTGATCCCAGGTTTACTTCTAACTTTTGGAAAGGCCTTCAGAAGTCGTTGGGTGCTGAATTAAATTTTAGTATAGCTTTTCATCTTCAATCAGATGGGTAGTCAGAATGAACAATCCAGACATTGGAGGATATGCTACGAGCTTGTTCTATGGATTATCAGGGAATTTGGGACCAACATCTTTCTTTGGTTGAGTTTTCTTATAATAACAGTTTTCATTCCAGTATACAGATGGCACCATTTGAGGCATTATATGGGAAGCGGTGTCGAACTCCAGGATTTTGGGATGAAGTTGGTGAAAGGAAGCTGATGGGACCAGAATTGGTAGAAGAGATGGCAGAAAAAGTTCAGTTGATTCAGAAGCACATGAGAACAGCTCAGAGCAGGCAGAAGAGTTATGCGGATAACCGGAGGAAGGATCTATCTTTCGAGGTAAGTGATCATGTTTTTATCAAGGTTTCTCCTTGGAAAAGTGTGATGAGATTTGGTAAGAAAGGAAAGCTGAGTCCAAGGTTTATTGGACCATATGAAATTCGGGAGAGAGTTGGATCAGTTGCATACCAGGTGGCTTTACCTCCGAGTTTATCTCAGGTACACAATGTTTTTCATGTTTCAATGTTGAGGAAGTATATGCCAGATTCATCTCATGTTTTGAGTCCAGAGGTCGTTCAGCTAGAAGAGAACCTATCTTATGAAGAACAACCAGTCCAGATTCTTGACTACAGGGAGACGGTGTTACGGAATAAGGTGATTCATCAGGTAAAGGTTTTGTGGAAAACCCATGTGATTGAAAAGGCAATGTGGGAATCTGAAAATGCTATGAGGGATAAATACCCCCACTTATTTTGATAAGTGAATAAAATTGCGAGGACGCAATTCCCAAAAGGGGGGAACGATGTAACATCCCAGGTAATTAAAGAATAAATAATTTTCATATTTATTAATATTTATTAATTAAATATTAATTTTAATTAAAATGGGTCTCTACGTTCGATAGCGTACTCGATACGCAACGAGGAGTTTCTTTGAAAACTTACGTTGCACACAAGTAATAAAATAATATTATTTTAAATGTTATTTAACGAGTAGTCATTGTACTGGCGGGAATGGATAGAAATAACTAAAATATGATTATATATGTTTTTAAATGTTTTTACATTTACCCAATAGAAGATAAAGGCTTAAAATATGGAAAGAGTTCAATTTTTGGCATTTATACCCTAATTTTCACGAAAGGACCACTTATCACCTTTTGACGGAGGACCGTCATTAAATATAGTTTTGATCGATCTTATAAATTCTATTGGACCAAATGTAACTCTTCTTTAGAATCGGGACATCAAAATTTACTTTGTGTAAATTTTTGGTACCTTTCTGATAAAGTTCATTTTTTTAATGAATAGTGTAAAATGATCTATTATAATTCAAAACCTCTTTTTAATATAATTTATTTATATGATTAGATTATCTTATGAATTGGTTTTAAAGTGAAATTAGAAAATATTTTTACCATTAAATCCAATAGTGGTCGTTGGAATTAATTTCACTTTGAAATCGGACTTAAACTAGTGTCAATCTTTGGATACTTATTGTTTCATAAAAACACGCTATTTGCTCTGACAACGGGAATTAATTATTAAATTAATTAATGTGACTTATATGTTTTGAATTTTTTAAAATAGAATTCATTTTTGAATTCGTAATATCAAATATAGCTTAGGGTGAATTTTTGGTAATTTTATGAAAAACTTCAATTTTTGATGAATAGTGAAACCACTAAGTGGTACTTATAAAGACTGATTTTCCGTTTAAATGAAATTTTGCCATCATTGTGTTTTTAATTTCAAAAATCCGACATACATGGTTGTCATTAAGAAGTAAAATGTGGTTCAATGAGGTTATAATAATTTTTTGGTGAATAGTAACTTATTAGGTTCTTAATCGCGATTAGTGGTAATTAGTGTAGTTTAAGGTAAAAATAATGCTTTAATAATATCAAATGACCTAGACACATGTCCCAACCTCATTGGTTGTGTCATGGCCGACCAAGACAAGCCATGGGAAAACTTGGGGACCCCATGGAGCCACTTTAGTTGAAAAATGACAATAATATATTTTTATTTAATGTTATAATTAAATTGACACAAACATGAGTTGTTTTACTAAAACAGTTTTTAAGTGGGGTTACATAAGTCCAAATTTTGATTATGAATAGTCATTGGAAAGCTAAAAAGATTTCCTACATCATAGTATTTTTTTTATAATATTTAGACACTAAATAAATTAAATTATTTATGACATCATGATGATGCAGCGATGACCTCATTATTTAACGATTTAACTAAAATGGAAAGATAATGTAAAATCTATGAACTAAAGATGTCCAAAATCAATTATATGAGTGGATTTCGAACCCTTATCACCTTATCCACGAATTATTTCAATTTGGGACCTTTTAAAACCGAAACACATTTTCAAATAAAGTAATATTTCTTTACTTTCCAAAAGTGCCCCTCCTCTCCTCTTATAAAAGGCCCCCACCTCTACCTCATTACACACACTCCTCAAGCCTTTGGCTCGGCCAAACCCTGACCATTTACTCTCTACACATCCCTCTCCTCATCCTAGAGGATTACCTTTGGGCAGAATCCTTTCAAAGGAAGCCTTTAGGCTCAAATCAAAAGGAGTTACACTTTTAAAGGACGTTAAAGAACGATCGAGTCAAGTCGGACCCGAGGTAAGGGACTTCGTCTCAATCTCCTTTCATTGAGGAATATTTCATTTTATAGACAACTTTCTTTTATACGGTGTATAAACCCCTTTGAATTTTATTTTTATACAAAAGGAATCTTTTTCTACGAAGCGTTTTACTAAACGACAAAAAGGAATGTTTTTTTACGTACGCGGTGACAATGACCTTTTCCGTCGCCGCGAGTATTATTTGGTCTTTGGCTTTCTCAACAAGCCGTAATGTTTTTAGAATAAAATAAATACCATATACTCTTTTATATATTTTGGTATTGAAAATGGTTTTGAAATAGGATTCTATTATGTCAATATATTTATGATATATTGTGATTGAAATGTGGAAATGTTATCATTCCTTTATATTGGTTTTATGTATTTAGATTTTATAATGGTACATGGACATTTTAACGGGTGGTTACGTTATAAACCATATGACAGGTGGTGCCGTGAATACCAGGATGGGTGGTTACGTTATGACCTCCAATGCATTGGGTATGGAAGTCGGCCGTATGACTATTCCATTAAGTATGTATGGAAATTGGCTGTATGGCTATTCCATTAAGTGATATTTGTGGATGTCGACTGTATGGTTATTCCACTTAAGTATTTTTATGTCCCAAGTTACCTTTATATATGTAATGTGTTCTTTTTATGGATTTTATGGTAATCCTTTGGTTACAAAAAGGTAAGTAATGATACTTTTTTCAGTGAAGCATTTTTACTACTTCATGAATGTGAAGGTATTACATTGATAGAGTATATATGGTTTATTTGATGTTTGATAAACTAACAGTTTTCATTCTTTCTGTATCCCTTACTGAGATTTTTATGCACACCCCAAGTTTTTTTTGAAATGTTTTCACAGGACTTAATGTGGAATAAGGTCAAGGATGGGATCAAGGGAATGTCATCTTATATAAAACATGGAACTAGACACATTTCTTTTTAAGAGTTTTTTTTATTATGGAAACTTAGTAGAAGTGACTACTTTGTAATCTTTTGAGATGTAATAGTTATGTTCTAATTCTATAAAACTCTAAACCTGAAAAGATCCTCAACGTGAATTATTCATTTAATTCAATATTAAGTAAGGTTTAAGGCCGGGGCCTTATATATACTACAAGTCTATCTTTGAGAACCAACATGAACCCTTTTGTTTATCGAATAAATCCTCAATCTTCTAAAGAGGATAGAGATTCTTTATTTCCACTTTGTTTAAGAGACGATAATAGACACACAACTACAAATAGCTGTCAGCCTTCTTCACAAAAATAAATGGTGCACCCCATGACGACACACTCAGCTGAAGAAAAATGCACTTCAAAAGTCCATCATGCTTTATACATAGCTCTCGTATCACAGAATGGGCCGTTCTATATGAAGTCATAAGGATAGGGGATACCCCTAGTTTCAGATCGGTCCCAAACTCAATCTCTCGTCAAGGGGGTAATGCTACAACCTCATCTAGAAAGACATTAATGTACTCTTATACGACCATAATAAATGCCAACCGTTGAACCTCTGAAGTTCTCGACATCATCTTAGCCATCATGGATGATAAAGATGTAATGCACCTATGACCCATATGAGGATCTAGCTCACCAACAAACACCACTGGATCTCTATCCACACTAATGAAAATGACCTTCTACCTGTAGCAATCCATGATAACCTGCACAGAATACAACCAATCCAATCCAAGGATGACACCATATGGTTGTATTTGTAATCATAGGAAATCCCCACATGAGATGCGTTACCCCAACACTAGGTAACATTCTCTACATACTTCAAACAAGTCATATTGACCTACAACAAGCATAGTCAATTCCAAAGGCACTATATGCCTCTCTACAATAAGTCCCAAAGCATGGACAAGGGTAGGTGATATGAAGGATTATGTCTCACCTGAATCAAAGAAGGTATACACCAAGGTAGAAAACAAGCAAAGGATACCTCGAATGACGTCTGGCTCGCCTAAAGCTGGAAACACTAGAGCATGAAGCTGACAATGACCTCCTCCATGTCCTCTCTTACCCTAATGATGCCCAACATCATGGTCGTGCTATGATCTCTAAGGATGGGAAGCGGCGTGGGGCAGTCTTATTCCTGCACCATCTACCCTCTACTGATCTAAAGCTGGTGTAACCTGCTTCTTCTGTTGCCTCAGTTGGAACTACCTTAATGAAGGAACCTGGAGCATATCACATGGTGAATGATGACAACTCTAAAAGGTCGGGCACTCCTGCTTCTGATGACCACTAACACAACAAGAAAAACAAGCGTCTGGTTTGTTCGTATAGGCATGGGAGTTTTTTCTTCTGGGGAAACGAGATGTGAAGGGCTAGGACCTACCCCTAGGAAAACGGAAACACTTCTACACAGAAAACTAGGAACCCCAGACCATAGATCTTCCACACGAGGAATTCGGACGATTCCCCTCTTGTGATGATTCGGCCCTGGCAAATGTCATCTCGACAACCTCTTCCCTTATCATCACCTCAGGATATGTCTTCAGCATAAATGGGGTCACTTAGCACTAAATTTCGAGAAGCAAATCCTCCTCAAAATGTCTCTCCCTAGCCTCCTCATATGGAAACATGTCTGAAACATATCATAAGAGGGTCATAAAATTGATTCCATACTCTCGAACAATGGAGCTCCCCTGTCGTGGGGTATGAATCTCCTGCTGAATGGATGTCTTCGCAGTCGAATGAAGAAAATAAAATCTAAACTTGTCTCAGAACTACTCCCATGAGATCACTGACTCATCGTGATCCCTAAGGAACAAGAACCACCACTACCTCACTTCTCAATGCAACATCGTCACAACCAATGACACCCAGTGCTCCTTCCAAGCACGAATGGAACTGAATCCAATCTCGAAATCCTCTAACCAATCTTCCATGTCATCATCTGAAACAGATCCCTCATACATTTGTAGATTCTGGTGTTGAAATGCTCAGAGTGTCTTCCTCCATGTGTCATCATCGTCATCCTCTACCATGAGACGATCTGCTGGAATAGCCTACTAGACATTTTCTTCATAATCCGAAAGTGGACATTGACCTGGAGCCATAGCAATAAAAAACAAAATGTTGGGGTTCATAAACCTAGAATATGGAAGAATCTTCATTAAATAATTAATTTTTCTCTTTCATTTTATTTTATGTTAACATATCCCAAGGTCTACCCATTCAAACACAAAAATAAATAAGAATGATGCATGATTTTTTCCTAGGTCTCTACCATGCAACAAGTATCACCGTGTTTAGTAGCCACTGTAAACTTAAATGTATGTACATCAGACTATAGGGGCCCTATGTCTCAGCCAGTCTTCTATGTTTACATCACTTTATAAACATGAATTACACAGTTTCCCTACCAACCCATGCAACCTATCTTGCGCCTAACACAAATCTCAATCCCATCCTTCAACCTGACCTATGATACCACTCTGTTATGACCCCCTACGCACAAAGTATTCCCATCCTGGGGCAGCTATGTTAGAAGGGAGATAACGACACCTGAGTCCCACCACCAATAGTCTCTGGGTTGCGTACTAGCACCGAGGGTATAGTAAAGACACAAATGGGAGGCATTACCCTCTAAGAGACCAAATGTGGAAGAGAGAGATAAGATAGACCCCAACCAACTCCATATGAACCAGTAAGATGAAAGAAATCCCAAGTAAACATATGAAATGTCATGAAAAACCACTACAAATGAAAGGGGAATATCTGCATGTACTCCGATGGGAAGTAAAACAGCAGCTACTATAAGCCCAAACAACTCCTCCATCCATAATCTAGTAGTAACAAGCCTAATCTCCAACCTGGTCAAAGTGACCTGAAAAACAATTTGTATATACATAGGGCGAGTATAACAGTATACTCAGTAGGATACTCCCCGATGCCACTCGTGAAAATGTATCAAAATCAAGCTAAAGAACAGTGAAAAACAAGTTAAACTAACTCATCACCTAAACAAGTATACTAAGTTCCCAGCCTCACCATGGATACTCTCACCAACTAACTCATAAAAGAATATATCGTATAATAAATAATATCAAGGGTAACCCGCTACGAATTCCCTATAATTTTCCCACATCGCCCCAACATCGTACTACATAAGAATCTCTCTCCAAAAGGATTTAAATGTATTTTACATCATTAGAAATTTCAAAGGGGTGAAACTGTAGGAAGCTGGAAACACGGTTCACATACTCAAAATTTGGAAAAGGTAAAAACACTGTTAATGAACCTCACTGTTAGAACCTCACCATTCTAGAATCATTATTCATGATCTCAAAATTTGGAAAATTAAACATAGGTTACCGATAAAGGTTAATGAGAGAGGTTACCGATAGAGGTTTCTGATATAGTGTACCCATAGAGGTTACCAATAGAGGTTACCGATAAACCTCACCATTCTGGAAACACTATAGACCTACCATTCTAGAAACACTGTACACCTACCGTTCTGGAATCATTGTACACCTACAGTTAGAGGTTACCGATAGACCTCACCGTTCTGGAATCACTGCACACCTACCGTTAGAGGTTACCAATAGAGTTTACCGTTAGACCTCACCATTGTGGAAATATTGTACACTTACAATTAGAGGTTACCGATATAGGTTACCGTTAGACCTCCCCATTCTGAAAAAACAGTACACCTACTGTTAGAGGTTACCGATAAAGGTTACCATTACAATTGTTCACTGATGGAACTATTCATAGAATTATAGATTTTACAGAATAAATATAGGTTACCATTAGAACTCGCCATTGGAACATTTCAGAACTGTCTACAATTGGAACTATTTACCGAGGGTCAATGATGATAATTTTCACTGAAAGGGAAAATTGAAAAAGTGTTGGGGATAAGTAACTATAACCTACCGTAACACCTCAAACACCACTTTTTTACAATGTAATGGACTGGAGAGGTTCAGTCCATCATATAGATGTTGTAGCTTGTCCGACTGAATAAGAAGGAAAAACATTTTTGAGTTCACTAGATGATGAAAACCTAAAATGTGCTCTATATTAATGATGCATATTACTATTAGGTTGGTATTATTAGATGAATTGTTATTAGGATAATAGATAAATAATCATGAATTTATATTTGAATGAGTATGAAGTCATTAGATATAGGTTTTTTTTCTAATAGTTTTTTCTGATGTAATACATTAGTGTTTTATGGAATCATTAGATAAGAAAAATTAAAATTACATCAGATAGAAACTAATAAATCCCATAAGATAGGATACTACACGGTTCTCTAAATGAATGATTTCATATCATTAAAAATAGTTTAGTAATGTAATAAAATATGCCAATGTTTATCATTCATAAAATATTCATAAATCAAGATGAAACTTTTAGTTGTTTTACGAGATCATTGACACTCATATCTGAGGAATATTTGATTAAAAGTTTTAATAATATGTTTTCATATGGTTTTATGGCCTTTATATGAACATTTATTTGAGTTGGTAATTTCAAATTAAAGCCCATTATTTTTCCATGATTTAAGTAGAATGTTTCCCAATATAAATTGGATGCAAATAAATTCAGGTGTATTGTGGTTTATTGAATGAAATGAGATGATATATGAATTATATTGAGAGATGAGCATGAGTTTTGAAAATATAATCCACATGGTTAATTAATATATGGTGTATATAATGGAGGTGTATTGGATAGAGGATCATCGAATTGAGTAAATCTAATAGAGGTACATAACAGATTATAACCATATTGGTTTGTTCAGAAGAAAAATTTCTTGATATAGGGGAACTATATTGACATTAACCAAAGAGAATATTATCAAGGTAATCATAACAATCCGAGGTGTATAAGATAATGGTAGATTGGATATAAGGATTACTAGATATTGGAGTAATTTAATGAGGCGCAATGGAAAAAATATATCAGATGTCAAAATACAAGATAGAAAAATCCTTGATGTTATTTCATTGTTAATGTTTTATAAAAAATAATACTCTAAGGATGTCATGTTCCAATAAATTAGGGAGTTCATGATGAACTTGTGAACACTAGTGTTTCAAGTATAAACCAATCAAAGAATTTTATTAGAAGATATGATTGTTATTATGGGAGATATTTGAAACCATGGGATGTAGTATAAATTTCATTCAATTCTATAATATATATGATTATGTTGGTTATGGGAGATTACTTCACTCGCCATTTTTACTTTTTGATTCATATAAAAGTGGAAGAATATGTTACTCAATCTTATTCAACATAACAAAGAGTATGATATCGAATTTATTAAAATTGGTAATTTATTTTAACTCAATATTTTATTCATATAATGGGGGTGAAGTGTGGTGGGTGATACTTTAATAGATCCAAACACCCTAATTGCTAAAATTTGTTGGGTAAATACAATGTAAAAATGATCTTATATTGATATTAATTAATAAATGTTTACCACACATAATTACCAACCACCCCTCTAGGGGTGATTCCATAATCCACCTAGTAATCCATATTGTTATCATATCCTATGTTACCTCAGTTTGGATCTATATGTTTTATTTCCTAGTAATGATTACCCAATTTATATGTATTGAAGCTTTCCATAAGCTGAATAATGTATTCAAAATGATTATAATAAAGTGAATCATAGTGTAAAGAGAAAATATATTATCATTGGTTCTAGAAATATTAATTTCTCTACCAACCAATTTGTGAATTAAATAAGAAAATATCTAAAAACCTACGAAAATAAGACTATAAAAATAAATAAATGGATGTTTCACCACTACATAAAGGATATATGTGATGTAATAATTCATGATAATATGATAAAATTTATTCTATGATATAATCATTCACATTCTATGGGGAGTATGATTTATAAAAAATAATGAATATTTTTAATCTAAAATCAAATCATGCATGACAGAATATTCGTTCAATGTTATTATAAAATCACATAAATATATCATGGGATAATTGGAAGAAATTACAAATTTTACATAAAAACATAGTTGGATTGTGGATGTATTATGAATGATGTTATGATAGTGTATAATTATTATAAAACTAACTGAATAAAATGAAAAAAATTTATTCTTCTCATGAAAAATTCATCCTTTTAAGAGAATCATTGAAAATAATTTTTATGTAAATAAGGGTATAATTAAAATTAATAATTAATGATGGAATGAATTAAAAAATATTTTCAATATAAATAACTCTCAGTTGGAAGATAATTCCAGTAGGATAAAATCGATTTAAGAATCACTAAAGGAAGTGTGTATTATGAACGTTGGAAAACATTGTAAGATACACATGTGTGATGTACAAACTAAACGTAATGATTTTTATAATCAATAATAAAAATATTATGAATAATGTTTTTAAGTTTGGAAGAATCATTATGTAGGTGTTTCTGTGATTAATATTTTTTAAGAAAAGATGATAATGAAAACTCATGGAATTAATGAAACTCATAAATGAATTTTTAATGATATTAATAATCAATGAAAAATATTTTCAAATAAAGTAATGGTTCAATATATATCATTAACATTGGATATTAATATTTATGGAGATATGATAAAAATGATTAATGATGAAAGTGAAGACAAAATTTTGGAGTCCTTAAAAATAAAAAAACACTTGATATTTAAATATTCGTCAATTTGTAGAAAGATTGATAAAAATGTAAGGTACATAAGTTAAAACATCACATTAAACTAGGGAAATATATATTATCATCATTTCCCAAGAAATTTGTACCATAATAAATAACCAATCCAACATCAAGAATAATAATATCACATTACATTTATTCTCTTACGATTATATGAAAAAAAATTGTAACCTAATGTTCTATTGAATATGTTATAACAAAATCTTATATTTCTAGTGAATGTTATTTTTTAAAAAATTATGAATGATGTGACTCTTTTAATAAAACTATGAAAAATAATGTGGTCAAGAAGAGAATAGGGAAAAAAGGAAAAGCCCAAATTAGTAACTACTTACTGATTTTTTTCTAAAGTCATGCACTGAACCATGTTTATTCTTCCTCAAGTGCATTCCAATGACCCATTTCAGGACTGCACCACCAACCTCGTGATCTCCCCCCTACATGAAGTGGGAAATTGAAGACTTTTATAGGGCCTCTATGAATTATTGATTTAATAATCACATGTTTCCTCTTATCGTAGTAAGTATTTTTCAGGAGATGTTTCACTTTTCTCAGTATTCTTCACTCCTTCAATGATCATTGCTTTATCAAGGTCCACAATTTTCTACATATCACCCATCTAGTGGTTTACTTCTATAGGAGTGGAAATCAGAGACATTTTATTCTTATAGAAAAATAGCTGAAATCCTTCACTATTCATAGTAGGCAGTGCAGATTTAGAAATGAATGGACTATCAAATTCTGCGATTTGATTACCCTTTCTATTGCGTGAAGCAATAATCCATTACATTGAGAGATATTGATCCACCTCTATCTAGAATTTTTCATTATTCACATTATTATCCACTATTTCATGATCCTTGTGAGATAAAATATGGTGAGGAAAAACATAACCTTTACCTAAAGTAGTTAGTTGTTCATATAGATGATGTTGATCAGCCTTTTTTAGTAAATTATTCATTGTCTTGTTAGTTCAAGTAATTTACACCATATAAAATTTATGGATCATATAGGATATGAATTTGATGCAAGTCAATACCTTTTTAATTCTTAGAAGAAGATGCATCATTTATTTCCTCAGAGAAGTTGGTAGCCCAAGACATCTACTCCGTCTGGGACCCAACTGGTAGCCCCTTGCCATTGGGAACACCAGGAAACACATATTGAACATGAGAACCATATTATATGGTTGAGTCAGCAATATGGACAATAACTTTTGACGAGTCGGAATTTTTTATTTTTGAGTTCATTCAATAGAGATTGGGTGAGTGAACACTCTTCCAATAGCCCTCACAAGAAACCATTCTTCGACAGAGTTTCAAATAATGACCAACATCAATATATTCATTATATAAATGATGCTTTTTCTCATAATCAGCATAAATTTGTAAACTTATCAGATGGAGTCTCAAGGTTTACCTTGTCAATCAATGTGGATATGAGATCAACATCCACATGATGTGTGACACCCCAAAGATAAACATTGCCTAATCTTGAGTGACATCAAGAATTCACAATGAGGATCATTTAATGTTTTGATTTTTATAGAAATAGGACATAACTATTACATTAAATAAAAAATAATACAAATAGTCACTTATACTCAGTATACATTTTTTTAATTAAATAAAAACTCTTAAAAGAAAATAAGAATTATATTTTTGATATAAATCTTCCTAAATTCTTCGATTCTCTTTCCCTACCTTATACCATGTGAATAATATTTGAAGAATGTGGGATGAGCATAAAAAGCGTATTAAGGGTTATGAAATAAAGAATGAAATCATGAATCCATAAATACATACAAAACATAAGATCTTTAACCCACCTCATAAAATAATAGGATTTATTAATAATAGATATAAATCATTAATCATAAAGGTAACTCGTGGAATCTATAACATATTCATGTTGTAGCTTTCACAGTAACATATGGAATTACTTTTAGAATAACTATCATTGTATATTCCATATATCTCTTAGGAAAAAATTTAATGTTTACATCCATCTTGTTACCGAATTATTTAGGGTGTATTCTCAGGCCCACCCTCCCTTGGTTTATCACGGAACTACCCATATACGTATACAATTCCCGAGAAACATAATATATTCATAATACATTAACAAGCATAACGGAAAGATAACATTTCCATGTTGCAATCACTATATAAAATTTGAATATGCTGACCTAATCAATCCATTCTCATACCATTTTCAATACCATAATACATAAAAGTAATATATGGTATTTATTTTAATTTTAAAAAAATTATGTCTTGTTATGAAATCCAAATATAAAAAATTATCGCGATGACGAAGAGGTCACTTTAATCACGTACATTTAAAAGAAACATTCCATTTTTGTTTAGAAAAATTGTTCGTTGAAAAAATATACATTTTCAATGAAATTAAAAGTCAATATAGTTTATATAATTTATAAAACAATGTTGTGTATTAATCAAATTATGCCTCAATTAATGAAGATTGAGATGATGTCATATACCTCGTGTCTGACTTGACTCATTCATTGTTTAATATTTTGAATAATAAACTGATGTTAATTTATACATTATTCAAAAACTTTTTCATGTTTATTATTATTTTTATGTCACTTATAATCACATTATAAACATTATATAATCTGTTAGGTTAATAACTGTCATTTGGTCGATATTTGGTACATGAGTCAAAAATAAACTTCTTACAATTAGAAGTTGTCCATGTGGTACAAATTCCATTATATCCATAATGATATTAATAATTTATATATCATATATGTAATATATATCTAATATATATATCATTACATAACATTTGATGATAAAAAATGAAATGCACCGTTAATAGAGATAGTAAGTCGTACGTACCCAAAAACGCTACTTTCATTTCTATATCATATTTAATGGAATGAAAACATAATAATACATAGGTATATACAAATTATAGTATAATATCATTTATAATTTCACAAACTAAAAACATTATTCATTCCATCTTTGGCATGAACAAGTCATATCATAGTGAGGGGGTGATAGTCTACACTTCCTCAAATGAAATTATCATATTTAACCATTATGGAAACCACAATGTTTTTCTACAAATAAAAAATAAATAAAAATAGTGACAACATAAATATAAAATATATCAAATATAAATACAATGTCATTATAATGGCCACCATGGGATGTTGTATGAGATAATTGAACAACCATCGTTTTGTGAGGTAGTAGTCTGCCAACCACAAAAACAGTTTGTTCATATCAATTAGATAGAGGTGTGTGGAAGAGTAGTTCAAATCCTTTTAAAAAGATAGCCAAGTATATTGAATATACTAATTTTTTATAAAATAATATAATAAAGAGAGTTTAGGGGGTTAGAGAAGGAAAATAAAATAAAATAACTTGAGAGAACATGTTATCTTTAAATCGTGAAACTCCCATTACATTGAACTAAAAGGATTTATTGAAATGACATATCCCCAAATAAAGTCGGCTAGGTGGAATGGAGAATATTTTGAGCTTATTGAAGGATTTTTTAGACAAGCCAAGGGGCTTGTGAGGTTTGAGTAATGGATTATATGAGGTGACATTTGATAATGGGGAGGATGGGCTCTTTGGTAACATTTGAAAGTTTTATTTTATAATAAAATGATGTCCAGTTTCAAAAAATCCCAAAACACATTATATTCATAGATATGGTGAATATAAGTCCAAAAAATCATCCAACAATAATTGCATAGGTTTTGAATATTTATTAACCTTTTTCTTATTTATTTAACCCTTTATTAAAATATATAACTTTTACAATGTTTCCTTGTATATTTATACTATATGGTTAATAAATTTACAATAAAATTCCAAGTAACCCGAAATTCATCATTAATAACATTTGTAACATTATATAGGTCATTTTTTCTAATATTAAATTTTTTGGACTATTTTATCATTTAATAAAATATTAATTGATTTCAAAACTCAATTATGTAAAATTTTATAATATTCATATTATGACTTTTTAAAACACCATAAAAACTAAATAAATTCAAAAAAAATCTCATTAATTCAAATATTATAAGAAATAATCATCCATAAATTTTTAGGATGGAATAAAAAGATTCAAAATAATTTATTTATAACATTTAAAATCTAATTTATTTAAAACATTCATTAGTGAGGTAATAATTAAATCATCATTCTTCAATAAATAAAATTATTTATCTGATTTCTAAAAATTATGAATAAAATAACATGATATAATAAATCTATATATTTTTCTAAGAATGATTTACAGTTAAAACTATATCTTATATCACCCCATATAATTTATTTATTACCAAATGATAAATGTTTATGTTACAATTTCCATAACATAAAATTAATTTTTTATAAAATGACATTTTCTCTTAAAAGTGACTCCATGGGGACCCCATATCGACCCAATGATGCCCAATGTCAGACATGTATCATCCAATAAGGTTTTAGAAAGTTTTAGTGTAATTTAATATTATTATTATATTATTTTTTAGCACTATTTATCATATTTATCCTTTAACCATGGTAAATAATATTTTTACGGATGTTACTATTCATAATGTCTAAAAATAAACGATAAAAATTTACACAATTTGGACCTCCTGATAAAAAATATGGAATCCTTTTTTCCAAATTCAATACATCGAAATGACAGAAATTATTTAAAAAATAATTCCTTATTTCAAAACTAGAAAGGGTGTTTTTAAGAAATAATAACTATAAATAGATTTACAAGTGTTTATGCCTAATTAAAAAGTTAAATTACATCTGACAACAAATATTGGATTAAATTGTAAATATATAATCTAAATAAAATTTAATACAAATTAAAAAGACAGTCTAGTCATGTAAATTAATTAGCTTAAAAGGCATTTTTGAATTAAAATTCAGTATTTTAACTATTCATTAAAAAATAAACATTATAAAAAAATACCAAAATTTTACCCAAATTAAATTTTGATGCCCAACTTCTAAAAAAGAAGTTTATTTTGTAAAATGAAACATTAAAAGTGTCAAAAACTAGAATTAAAAAGTAATCTCCATCAAAAGGAGTTAAAACTCCCTTTAATGAGTATTATAGTATTCCATGGAAAAAATCAAATTCATTCTCATTTTAGGCCTAAATTTTTTATTGGATAGATGTAAACAGATTTAATAAATATGTATAATCACATTGTTGTAGGTTATGTACATTCTCACTAATATAACAGTTAGTTGGTATCTAAAATTTAAAAATATATTATATTATTATTTTTCAGAATGACTCAACATTGCGTGCAACATGAGATTTCAGAGAAACACATTATTGTGTTTTAGGTATGCCATCGAAGATAACATCCCATTAAAAGTAAAATTAATATTGAATTACCAATTTTTAATAAATAGGAAAATATCATATCCTTTATTTACCTGGGATGATACATCCTTCCTCCCTTTTATAAATTTCTTTATATCAATTTTTATTCACTTATTTAATAAATGGGCATATATATCCTTCATATCATTCTCAGATTTCCCTATTTCCTCTTCAACTATATGGTTTTTCCATAAAAATATTACATGATTAATTACCTTATTCCGCTACACTTTCTCTCTTCGGTCAAGAATCAGGGATGGTTGATCCTCATAAAAAATATTCCCTTTCATCTAAACTACCTCAGGACTCAAAACATGAAATTTATCTTGCATATAATTTCTCAACATTTAAACAAGAAAAACATTGGGTACCTGGGATTAACATTGAGGTAAATCCACTATTTACACAATTGATCCAAATTTCACTAGGATTTCATAGGATCAAACAAAACTTAGGATCATCATTCCCTTATTACCAAAACACATCACACTTTTCCATAGAGAAACATTATGAATGACATGATCACTGACCTCAAAAGAAAGATCTTTCCTCTGGTTATCTGCATAAATTTTATGCCTTCTCTGAGCTATTTTAATGGGATTTTGAATTAACTGAACTTTTTCTTCCATCTCTTCAACGAATTCTGATCCCATCAACATCCTTTCTCATACATTTTCCCAAAAATCAAATGTTCAACAACGCTTTCGATATAATGTTTTAAAAGGATCCATCTATATACTGGAATGAAAATGGTTATTATAATAAAATTCAACCAAGGAAATATGTTTGTCCCAAATTCCCTGGAAATCCATTAGGAAATCACATATCATATCTTCCAACAAGAAAATTATTTATTCTGACAAGCCATATCATTGAGGATGAAAATTTGATCTAAAATTTATTTCAATACCCAACAATTTATGAAGACCTTTTCAAAAGTATTACGTAATCATGGGTTCATGATCAAATACAATGGATTGGGGAACTTCATGTGACCAGATTGTCTCTTTAACATACAACCATGAAAGTGGATATATAGACATTATATCTCAAAAAATGAGTGAAATGAGCATATTTAGTCAATTGATCAACAATAACCCAGATTTCATTATTACCATGAAATGTCTTTGGTAGTCCCACAATGATGTCCATGGATATATTTTCTTATTTCCACTCTGGCACTGGTTAAGGTTGAAACATCCCTTTAAGAAACTGCTTCTCGACATTAACATGTTGGAAAGTCAAACATTTCCATGCAATGTCTACAATATTTCTTTTTATACCATTCCACCAGAAATACTCCCAATGATCTCTGAACATCTTAGTGCTGTAGGGATAAACTGAAAAAGGTGAACTATGAGATTCACATATCAACTCATTCTTTGACATTGAATAGAAAATAACACATAAAATCATTACAAACCTCAAAAAACTGTCTTTATCATGGAAACAATTTGGTAAATTACCCTTTTGAACCAATTCTACTTTTTTCTACAAATCACTATCATCTTTCTACACTTTCTTTATTCTTTATACAAGTGATGATTATATTGAAACCTAAAACAAAATGTAGGAATTTCTTGCACCAACAACTTCTATTCAAAATTTCATCAAATCATTAATCAAAGGATATTATTTCAAAAATAAAATGGTTAATATAGAATTATGTTTTAGTCTAAAGGTTTCATCCACTTTATTTTTCTTTCTTATATGGTAATAAATCATGAAATTATAATCCTTGATTAATTTTAAGAATGTCCTCTCTCTCATGTTCAATTATTTATGGGTGAATTTATACATCAAACAGAATTGTTTAGTATATATTTCACGTTTTAATCTATAATGATTATGCCTCAAAATTTTAAAGTAATAACAAAAGAAGAGAATTCCAAATCATGTGTAGGTTAATTTAACTGATGATTCTTCAACTGAAGTGATGCATATACAATTCCCTGATCATTCTGAATTAGGAAACAATCATGTCCTTTAAATGGAGAATCACTATAAATAAGAAATTCACCTTACCTATAATGAAATTTATAATATGTAGCATTCAATAATATTCTTTTCAATTCTAGAAAACAATCATCAAATTATTTTTCCCAGATGAACATAACACTTTTTTGAGTTAATATAGTTTGTGGGCTAGATAACCATAGAATGTTTTCAACAAACCTTCAATAATAGTCTAGAAATGAAATAATACAGTAGATGCTACTTATATTTCATTATCTTGGCAATTATTTAACAACTTTTGTTTTAACATCATCAATAGTTATTCTATTTTTTGAAACAATGTGACCATGGAATGAACATTTTTTAACCAAAACTCAAAATTGATAAATTTATCACATAGTATCTTTAAATTTATTTTTTGAATGAAAACCCTTAGAATACTTTCATGTTACTATTTAATTTTGGAATAAACAAATATATCATCAATAAACACAACCACAATCATATCCAAGAAGTCACAGAAAATTCTATTCATAAGATCCATGAGTACAACAAGTGAAATTATTAACCCAAAAGGAATGACTACAAATTCTTAATAGTTATCTCTACTATGGAATGTGGTCTTTATAATATAATATTACTTTAATTTCCACTGATGGTACCCATATTTCAATTTATTCATTGAAAAACTACTAATCTCTTGGGAGATAATTAAACAAATCATCGATATGAGGCAAATGATACTTTTTATTAAAAGTGATGTTATTATATTCTCTATAATCAATGCAAAGTCTTATTAAACCATCATTATTTTTATAAACAAGACTTGTGCACCCCATGGTGATGTGCTAGGCCAAATTAAACCTTTATCTAACACCTCCTTCAATAGCTTCATTAACTCTAAAAGGTAAATTTGATTCAATTGATAAGGGGGTTTTGAAATTGGATTAGAATCAGGAACTAAGTAAATAGTAAATTTAACATACTGATCAGGTATTATACTAGAGAACTCATCAGTAAAAAAATCAACATACTCATTTACCACTATCACATCTTTAATCAAAATATTTCCTTTGTATTCATCAATAAGTTCATGGTAATATTCATTTCAATCTATTACTAGTATCTTAGCTTCCTGATATGCTTCCTAAAATGTTTTCTAAATTAAGGGTTCATTATATTACATAATCTATAATTAATTCTAAAAATAAACCTATTTAGCTCTACACTCAATATTATCATCATAAAAAGATATCCAATCTATAATCAAAATAAAATCACACTCAACTAGAGGAAAAAAATATGGTTTTCTATTTGATTCATTCTGCACATAAGGACAAGAAGGTTCTTATAATTTCTTGCTATCTCAACATTTCCTCTCACTGTTTAAACCATAAATTCAGGATTCATATCTTGAGAGGGAATTATAAATTTACTAGAAAATTTCTCATAAAGGAATGAATGTGTAGATCTTAAATAAAAAAACCCATTGGCATCATCTGAATAAAAAACAGTGTACCTGAAACTAATTCATTTGATGGCCAAACATTTGCTGAAGTAGTTTCAATGGATTTCACCACCCAATTCTTCTTGTATTCTAGCTGATTTCCCCTAGTTTAGTTCTTCATTGAACACTCATTTGCATAAGGACACATTTCATTACACTTAAATAATTTTACTTACTATGAATCAGATTTTTTCTAACCATTACCATAATATTTTTCAGTTCAATTATGAGACATATGCCCTAATTTACCCCATTGGTAGCACTTTACAGAATTCAGAATGCATTCCAGGGTGTTTTTTTACTAAAATATTCACAAACTGTAAACATAAGTTTCTTAACATCATACATTTTTTAAGATTTCATCTGTTTCGTCTCCCACCGCTACCTTTTATTCAGTTGTTTTTCAATGAACACTTGATCATCGTCAAACTCAGTTTCTACATTCTCCACACATCGAACACATTTCTTCATAAATTTTGAACTCATGAGAAGCTAAGTACCTTTGAAATATTGGGTTTTTTACTGAGTAAAAAAGAATGATTATATTTTCATTATCTCGTATGAAATTTCCAGTATACCTTCCCTATTGAGTAAATTTTCTTTCATAAGAAGTCACTGAGTCATTCCCCTGCCTCAATTACATGAATTGTTTCTCTATCCTAATTCAACCGACCATATGAAAATATTTCTGAAGAAACATACCTTTGAATTAATCCCAATAAAATGAATCAAACTCCCTACAGGCATTGATATTTTTAACCATCGACCACCACTAATCAGTATCACCATCAAAATGGTAAACAACGAGAGTGACTTATTTAGTTCTGAACACCCAATAACATTGAAAATCACATATAGTGATTCAATCTAACATTCATCTGGAAGATAGTGAGATGATACTCTAAATGATGGGTGATGTTGCCTCATGAAATGCACTTCTTCTGACATGTTCATATTTGGTTTATCTGTCTTATCTTGGGTAGGGATACCACATCCATTTATAGACTCGGTCAAATGTGCCATCACTACAACAAAATGTTTAGTTCTGATTCAAACCATATCATGTTACTGATTTGGAAGGTCGTTTTCCTCCTGATGTTGTCCTATAATAGCTTCCATGTTTCCTCTATAGAAATCCATTATGAACATAAAAATTTCCTAGGTGAGGAAACATGGTAATATGTAAAAGATATATCATTTTGATCTACAATAAATTAATTTATTGATATTTATTTGACAATATAATAACTCTTAAAGTTGTATAATCCGAACTTTGATACCATCTATAGGGCCCCAACCTTAATCATTACACAATCGTGAGTTATGATAAAAAATTACAAATGACGATCTTTTCAGGTATAGAGTTTTATAGAATTAGGCCATAACTATTACATTAAATCACAGGCATTACAAAGTAGTCACTTATACTCAGTATCATTTCTTTATAAAATAAAAAATGATAATAGAAAATAATAATTCTATCCATTATATAAATATTCTTGAATTATTCATTTCACTTATACTGCCTTATACCCTATGAAAATCATTTCAAAAACATGGGATTAGCATAAAAAGCTCATTTAGGGTTATAACATAACGAATACAATAATTTTCCCTCAATACATACAAAACATAAGCTCATTAACGCATCTAATGAAATCATATGATTTATTAATAAAACATAGAAATCCTAAAGCAGAATGGTACGTTGTGGAATTATTAACATACTTACATTATAGATTTTACATCTACATATAGAGTTAAATTTGAAATACCCATCACAGTATATTCCCAAAATATCTTAGGATAAACATTAACATTTACCTCCATCTGGTTACCCAATGTATTGGAGAGCTATCTATGGCTCACCCTCTCTTGGATTATCATGGAACCACCCATATGTGTAAACAATTCACAGGAACCATAACATAATCATAACACACAAACTAGTATAAAGGAATGATAACATTTCCATTTTGAAATTACCATATAACGTCTCAATGTGTAGATATAATAAATTCATTCTCATAGAATTTTCAATACCAAAATATGTAAAAATAATATGTTGTATTTATTTTCCTTTTAACAATATTATGGCTTTTTAAGGAATCCAAATATCAAATAATGATCACAACGGTGGAAATGTCATTTTCATCACGTATGTTTAATAGAAACATTCTTTTTGTCTTTTAGTTAAAAGAATTGTAGAAAAAATATTTCCCATGAAATTATTTAAAATACAAAGGGTTTTATACAGATTATAAAGGAAGGTTGTGTATAAATCAATGTATGCCTCAATGAAAGGATAATGAGACGATGTTCCTTAACTAATGTCTGATATAACTAGTTCGTTCTTTAATCTCTGGATTATTAAAATAAAGTTAATTTATACTCTCTTCAGAACCTTTTTCAAGTTTATTATTACTTTTATATCACTTATTACCATGTTATGATAAAAAAATAATCATTTATGTTAATAACATTTGTTTTGTCGATATTTTATACTTTAGACAAAAATGAAATTTTTATAATTACAAGTTGTCTATGTGGTTAAATTTACATTATCTCTAGATTGATATACATTATTTAGATATCATATATATTATATATATCGAGTATATAAATATTTATTAATAATAGTCCATAACATTTGGAGATAAGAAATGAAATGCATCGTTCTTGGAGATGGTAAGCCGCACATACACATAAACGCTAAATTCATTTTTAGTTCATATTTAATTGAATGAAAACATAATGATAAATAGTAATATTATAATTATTATATAAAATAATATATAATTTCATTAACTCCAACCTTTATACATTCCAGATATGGGATGAACGAGTCATATCACTTTGATGGGGTTGTAGTCCACACTTCCTCAAATGAAATTATCATATTTACCCATTATAGAAACCATAAATGTATGATATAAATAAAACATGGTGAATAATATAAAAAATTTAAATATACTATATATCACATACAAAAAATTTCCATCATAATAGACTCCATGAGAATCTGTATGAGATAATTGATCCAAATCGTTTCATGAGGATGTTGTTCGTCGTCTACAGAAACAATATGTCTAAACCAATTAAATGGAGATGTGTGGAAGTGTAGTTAAAATACATCTTATAAAAACAACCTATTATATTTAATATACTGGTTTTTTATACAATAATATTGTATATATATTTTAAGGGTTTGGATAGGGAAAATAAAAGAAAATAACTTGAGATAACAAGGTACCTTTAAATCGAGTAACTCCCGTTGGTTTGAACAAAAATTAATTATTGAAATGCCTTATCCCCAAAGAAAATATTCTAGGCATAATAGAATGATTTTTTGGAGATTATTATAGTATAGGCTGGACATGAAAATGGGCTTGAGAGGTGTGGGTAATTGGTTATAGGTTGTGTTATTTTATAAGGGAGAAGATCAACTCTTTAGGAATGATTGAAAGTTTTATTTTATAATAAAATGAATTTCTATTTCAAAAGTTCTAAAACTCATTAAATTCGATGATATGATAAATATAAGTTGAAATAAAATCATCCAATAAAAATAGTAATGTTTTTGGATATTTTTTAATCCTGGTCTTTTTTATTTACCCCTTTTGTTAACTTATTTAACTTTTACCATATCTTCTTGTATATTCATTTTACATTGATAAGATTATTACTATAAAATTCCGAGAGACCCAAAATATTTCTTTAATGAAATTTTCGACATTATATATGTCATTTGGGAGAATCATAGATATTTAGTACTATTTTATCATTTAATAAAATATTAATTTATTTAGAAACTCATTTATACCAATTTTTATAGTATTCATGTTATGACTTTATGAAACTCTATAAAAACTTGATAAATTCAAAAAAAACATAATTAATTAAAATATAAAATGTCATAATAATCTATAACATTTATGTATGGCATAAAATGTTTCCAAATAAGTTTATTTTAATATTTATAATCTAAGTTTTTTGAAAACATTCATTAATGTGGTATTAATTACTTCATCATTGGGTCATAAATAACTTTTTTAATCTGATTTTTAAAAATTATAAATAAAATATCATGATGTAGGAAATATATTTATGTTTTTCATGAATATTTATAGTCGAGTGGATAAATTATATAACACAATATAAAAATTATATTACTAAAATATATATGTTTATGTTACACGTTCCTTAACTTTAAATTAATTTTTTATATAATGTCATTGTCACATAAATGTGGCTTCATGGGGTCTAAAAATCGACCCATGGATACCCATGTCCAGAAATTTATCATCCAATTGTCTTAGGACATGTTTTAGGGTAATTTAATATTATTATATTATTAATTTTTAACCTTATTTACAAGATTTACATTTTAACCATTGTAAATTAAATATTCACTAAAGTTACTATCCATAATGTCTAAAAATATAAGTTACCTATTTAAATAATTTGGACTTCCTGATTCACAATATAAAATATATTTTTTGAAATTAAAAAAAAAATTAAAAAATTAATTTAAAATTAACTCACGTTGTCAAAACCAAATAATATGTTTTTAAGAAATAATAACTATCAAAATATTGACATGTGTTTATGACTAATTAAAAAGATAAATTACATAAAATGACCAAAATAGGATTAAATGGTAACAATATAATCTAATTAAAACTTAAAAACAATTAAAATACAACTAATCATACAAATAAATTACATTTATAGACAGTTTTGAATTAAAATATAGTATTTTTCACTATTAATTAAAAAATTAACATTATCATGAAAAATATCAAAATTATCCCTAAATTAAATTTTGGTGTACCTATTATAAATAAGAATTATATTTTCTTATTTAGAACAAATAAAAGTAAAAAAACTATATTTAATAGGGGTTTTCCATTAGAAGGAATTAAAATTACTTTTAAAGAATATTATTCTATTTCATGATTATTATCATATTCATTCTCATTTTAAGCCTCTAAATTTTATTAGATAAATGTAAATACATTTAAAAAAAATATAATCATATTTTAGTAAGTTTTGTTCATTCTGACTCCTATAATGTCTAGTCATTAACAACCATTTAAAATAATATTGTACTATACTTTTTCAGTATGACTCACCCTTGTATGCTACATGGGATTTCATAGAAACCCATAGTTGTGTGTTGGGTCCAACATCGAACCTAGAATCCCCATTAGAGTAAAATTAAAATTAAATTCAATAATATTAATAAATAATAAAATATATTATCCTTTATTTACCTATGATGTTACAAGATGTCTAGAAAAGTGTCCAAACCGAACATCCTTCGTCTCCTTGTCAAGGTAGATAGGAGTTCCAATTGTTGTTCGGTTGTAATGAATCAACTTTGGGTCCCAAATTTTCTGATTGAGTCCATAAAAATCGAACCCACACCTAAAAAAATAGTGTTCCGTGCACGTGTGACATTATAGTCCAATGATCATTTATTTAAATGCCGCCAACCTAGCTTCTGGATCATAGTGTCGATACCCCATTCTCCATGCTTCACGTAATATGAGGAAAACATGTAGTGATAAAATCCTCTTCAAAGATAAACACATTTCAAGTTTGAGAACCCCCAAAATACAAGGTTCTACGATGGAACTCTTCATGTTTCCATAGATGTTCACCTTATTGTAAAATGATACATGTAATGAGCGAGTTGTTTCATATTTCCAAACATTTAGTGAAATGTATGGTGTGTGCTGCAACATGGGATGATGATCCCATATTAATGTTTATACCTATATATGCATCCTTCAAAGTGGTCTAAAATTTAGCATCACCAATTGTCGACCTCACAGCTGCATCGGCATAAGACCCGCAGTTCTCCCTAGCATCTTGTAACATCGAAGATGAAAAGGGCTTCACAGATACCACAACCCATTGGAAGATTGGGTGAAGAACGGAATATCTAAGTGTCTCCTCATTGAATTCATCATTAGGTTGATGAACTAGACCTGGATCTAGATTAGGGTGGAGTTCGGCCATATCTCTCATCATCTTCATAGAAAATGTTTGATACCCATCAAAAAACCAGGAATCACGAGCTACAGAAGTCGATGTGGAAGAAGATTTTTTCACAGGTACACCAAAAAGAAAATGAAGCTAAAATCCAAGGTAGTGTGGTACCACCGCTATCTGAGATCAAAAACATTATTAGCCATTGTAGAGGGGGAAAACTCCCTCTTTTTATTACTTCCCATCCGCAATCTCCTTCTAGTGAATGTTATTGTTTCAAAATGAAATGGTTTTAGAAAAATGGGAACCCAATATATTCAATGAATGTGAAAAGTAATATAAATATTTCCATACACAAACATTTTTATGGAATGAAAAAATTATGATAAAAAATGATTCCGATTAAGGATTCACCTAAAAATAATAATGATATTTCCAATGACTTATTTGATATTGTTGGTGCTATGGATTATTTGGACATATGGGTCTAGATGATATCCCAATATTCAAATGTATGATGTACTATACAATCAAACATTAATGGAGAGATAATAAAACCAAGAGAAACTCCTCTAATATTTTGAATCATCTGTGAATGAAAAATTAAATTTTGATTAAATCATAAATTTTTAAATATCATTATTGTTATTTTGAATATTATGGAATATATAGTCTTATATAGTGATGGTATAATTCCCCCAAGAACAAAATAACAAATAATAATATAATTATTCAAAAAAAATTATGGAAATTGAATGGATAATATAAATTATGTCTAGATTTGGGTGAAATATAATGGAAGAACGGTAGAAGGCCTAACCTAAAAATAATGTTTCAAAATATTTCTTTTTCATAAAAAAAGATGATGGAACTATCGAATAAACGGACAATTCATAAAAAATGGAAATATAAAAATTTATGTTCAGGTTATCAAATTGAATATCACATAAAAAATAATTTGAGAAGGATATAAAAATATAGTAATGGTGGAAGATATCCTTAATGAAGAAGATGGAGATCACTAAAAGTTACAACTATAGTGTAACATAAGCTCAAATAATATATTTTTTTGGATTGTGTATATTCACCATTAACACTCATTACAATTTTATCCTTAATGGATCGAAGGCTTTATTTTTTGTTAAATTTTTAACCTCCCTATGAAAGTATGAGGGGAATCCTTTGTAAAGCCCATAGATTTAGAGATTACATTTCCTGTAGGTTCAGAGACATTACAGGTCATGTAGGTCCTATGGATATCATACATACTATGACTATATGAATCTACCCCTCCCCAACATATTAATGATGATTAGCTCTCCACCTTTGCATAGTGGTTCGGCAAGCTGTTGTATGTAGAGATACACATTCCCAATACTGATGGAAATTCCACACCCTCTCATTCGTTAATATATGTTGGCCCTTATCTGGTGAATGCATCTTGATCTTGAATCCTCCTCTATAGATGGTTCCTTGATGAACTGATATGTGCATCTGCATATTAGGTTTACCTGAAGGCCTTTATGTTTCCCAACGTCCTTGAGGTGGCCCGAAGTTATTGAGGTGTCCTGAAGGCCTTAGTAGTGGCCCGAAATCCGAAATTGGCCGGATGGCCTGGGATTCCCCGATGGACTTAAGAAATCCAATCCCAAAACTGGTGGCCCAAGGTGAATAGTTTTGGATGCTACAGTACCGAGCTTTACCTACTACAATTCTTGCTATAATGTTTCTATAGTAACCCGGAATTATTCCTCCAACTCATTTCAAACATGAGTCTTATGGATGAACATAGAGAGACATCACCAGCATGGATGAGACTCATTTCCACACTGTAACCCAAAAATATAATGTTTATACAGTATTGTTAAAAATAAATGGATGGATGTTGTGATTCTATAAGTAAATCTCCTCAAAATATGTAATTCCAAAATACATTTATGGGATTAATGGTTTAATAGAGAGTATCATTCAAGGAAAAATTTATTTGTAACTATTATAAAATAATAAAATTATACAATCCATTATATATAATGTTGTGATGAAACAACCAGATAATATTTTGTGAAACATTATAGAGAAGAAACCTATTCCACCCATGAATATTACTATTTGGAATGATATGAGAGGTGGAATGAAGATTGATGAAATCAACGATTAATATTTTTTCTAATTATAGAAACCATTATCACCTTTATTTATATATCATATGATAATATATAAAATAAACATTATTCCTTAACATGTAATAGATCACCAATATTGAAAATATATTTTTAGGTGATGTTATTTAGGGGGATTATTGAAATGGAGTGGAGTAATGTTATTCCAAAAAAATGAAGTGAGTCATTTAATTACCATCTAGAAATGTTTTTAAAACTGGAGAATTACTTCTTATATGATTTCTAATAAGATCCAAATACATAAATGTTTAAAACATGAAGGATACTATCTTCCAAAAATAATTTTTTCTATATATCCATATTCATATAAAAAAAGAGTAAAATGAAAATAAAAAATTATTTTCTTAATGAAAAATATATTGTTTTATAAAGGGAGAGAAACCTATACATATTTATTGAAGGGATATAGTTGATCTATTTATTGTAATGGATTATAAATTGTATGGGGAATGAAAATCTAAAATATATTAAGTAAAGGATAATTACTAAAAGTTAGAATAAGTTGTTATATTATATTGATAACCATTTTGTCTTCTTTAATAACTATTGTCTTCTACATCCAACATAAATGGTGTAGCTTTTGAGTATGATTATTTGGAACTAATTTCATTATTAAAAATTCTGTTATCTTGTTTTTTTATTTTAATGAAATAAATTCATTTCAAAATAAAAAAAGGTAGAATAATATATGTGAATAATATTCCACCCTCACCCAAAGAGTTCAATAAATTGGGGATTCAAAATATAATTATTATGTGGGTTTTAAAACTATTTCCATAGTTAGAGTTCTCATAATAATGAGAGTTTAAATTTATTACAAATACGGCGAGATAAATAACATCAAATTTATGGTTAAAATTTTATAATTAGGTTTCCAAAATTTATCCAATGGGGCATATTGTGTAATGAACATTACCTAATAATACCACATATAGTGACTAATTTATAGAATATGTACTCGATTTAAGGTATGAAATCCCAATGGACCAAATAATTTGGAAGTCATGGATAAAAAGATACATAATTAAATCTCAAGGTAAATTTGAAAACATACAATACAAATTAAAATTCTCAATGATAACATCATCATTCTCAATAGAATATCCTTCTTATTAATCATTGTACAGTTCATGGATTCCTTTGAAAATGAACCATAAAAAATGGGTGAGAATATATGGTCAGTAAGGTTATTTTCAAAACAAAATATAGCAATGAATAAAAATGGCATGATTAATATGGAAGAAATAAATGTTGATAAACTAATTCCATATAAATAAGAACATGATCATAATACGTTTAAAATGATATCCTTACTTTTCAAATAATAAACAGGATAATAATATTGGGTTTATAATGATGGAATACACATTTTTTACATGTTAAATAGATCATCAATGCCTCATGGAAGGACTACTACATAAATGGGTATCATATCAATGAAATACACAACATGTTTTTCTACATGAGACTTACTGATTCATCAAGAGGATTTGTAATTCTAATCCCCATCCATCATATAATAATTAAAATTAATTTTCCTTAAAATTTAACAATTAATCTTAGTAAAAAATTCCATAAAATCAATGATCTACTATATTGGATGTAACACCAATAATTATTAAAATAAAATCACAATATTTTATATCATATATATGATTAAATACCAATCATAAAAGGAAATATATTATCATGAGGCTTTATGATATATTTATTTTTAAATAAATTTAATATATTTTATTGGTTTCACAACATAAATCCTAGATTCATAATGTACCATAAAATATCGTACCATTATAATCTAATCATTAAACTTGTTGGGATGAATATTAATAAATAAATGATCACATTTATGGTCATCTATTGATTTGAAATAAAATAATAATCATTTAAAATAAATAAATATTTAGTTGGAAGAGATTATTTTCCCAATAGAGAGTTTTGATTCCCTTTGCGCACATATGATAAATTTTTTTTTCTTCTTTAAAAAAAATCATATTTTGTAATTATCTACAATTTCTTAATCAGATAATCAAAATTCAATTCGAGGTTATTTTTTTATTTTACAAAATATTTCATTTTTTGATGAATAATCTAAAATTCTTAATTTAATATATAAAAAATCATTAGAATTCTAATTATTTATAAAGATAAATAATATTTATTTTTTATTTTTAAACTAAATTATTATCAACTATTTATTTATTCATCCAAATTAATAAATTCAAATAATTTTTATATAACATTTTTACTAAAAAACATTATAAACCTTTCATCATTATCTCTTTGAAAAAAAAACTTTCTCTTCCCACCTATTGGATTGATATTAAATTATATTATTAATCTTATTTGAATTTAATTTGTTAAAAATAATTAAATATATGTAATCAAAATAATTTATATTATATAATATGGATGGACTAACTTATATTATTTGATTGAACATGTTATATAATAAGAATAGATTTATAATACATATATTCAAAAAATTATTTAGATATATCATACCATATATGATTTCATTATATCAATAAATATCCTATAATCTTAAAAATTATGTATTAAAATCATTGTTCAATATGATAATTTTTTTATTTTTAATGTATATTTTGGGCTAGTGGTTATATTTCATGTACAATGATTATGGATCCATAATTTAAATAATATTAATAATGATATAAATATCATATATATTGTGATATTAAAATCTACTATCATCCATAAAAATTTAGGATAAAAATTAAATTGCATTTTTCATGGCGACAATCATCTATTTGTAAGCATGGATGTTGATTTAACTTTTTGATTGGTTGAATGAAGAAACTACATAATAACTTTCCTTTCAATAAAAATTATTATATCATATAAAAAATATATATTCATCAAATCTGTCACGACCCGCCTTCACCAAAAGGAGGGAAGGGTCAGCGGATTGCCAGGCTCTTCCTTCTTTAAGTTGAAGGAGAGATAATGACCCCCGAAACCCGCCTTCAATATGTCCCGGAGTGGCGACTAGCACCAAGGGTATAGAAAATTCTCGCAAATGGAAGGCATTACCCTTTTTATTATTTAGGATCGGGAAAAAGGACAAGTCGACCTCCCAAAAAGGAAAGGAAGCAAGTTTATATAAATGAACCCAAATAAAGCCCCCCATGCATGTTTAAACAGTTTACAACAAGGTACAAGTACAAAAGAGAAAGAAAGCTCTCAAGTACAATACCAAAAGAAAACAAAGGTACGACAACAGCGAAAACTCCAACTGCCCGACTAATAGGGTCCCGCGCAGCCCTGGTAGTCCTCTTGGAAACCTGAAAGTAAACGTAGGGTGAGCATACAAGTACACTCAGTAGGGAAAACCAAGACTCTCGTGCACAAGTGGGGGAACGTACTAAAGTCCCGTGAGAAAAGAGTGAACCAAACAACTAACAAGGCAAACTATCCATCCCAGGCCTCACCAAGGCTCACTCCCCAAATAACGCAAGTCAAGTAATATATATAATAAGAGCACATCGATGTTTGGGTACCCCGCGCCACTTCCCCACTGGTTATTGAGACATCCTACGCATCGGACCAATCCCGCCATTCTCACCGCAGTCCCACTGCCACACCCGCCCGTACACACCTGGGCCACAACCACATGCAGTCCCACTGCCAAATCCCGCCCGCACACACCTGGGACACAACCACACGTAGTCCCACTGCCAAATCCCGCCCGCACACACCTGGGCCTCAACTGTCACATGTAACCATGCCTGCAAACACCTAGGCCAGAACAACCACCGCTACGCCCGAAGACACCTAGGCTAAAGGATCCACTGCCACGCCCGAAAACACCTGGGCCTCATCCCGAAGATGCTTGGGAAACCACCTGCCGCACACACCTGGCCAACCACCACAACACCCTGCCCGATGGTTCTTGGGCTAATAATGGACTTCAGGCCATCACAGCCTGCCCGAAGGTACATGGGCTATCCGGGAAAGGGAGCAGAAAAGGAGCTAATAACCAGCCACTAAGTATAGTGTTGGGAAAAACACCCTTCCCCCAAAAATGGGGGTGTTCGGCACTAAGTTCTCAACTTGGGTGGGGCGCGAATAAGAAACACAAACCTACAAGTATAGATATAGGTAAAAAACACTCACCCAAAACTTAGGTTTTCCTAGCCAACCTACAGAACACAATACCACAGCGTCCGAGTCACAATTCACGACCCTTTCCCACAAAACCATTTGTCCCAATTCTTGTTTCACGTTCAGTTAAAATGTTCAAATGATTTTAAGCACTACTGGGCAACTACCATGAGCATAACCAAGGAAAGCGTCAAAAGCATAGATCAACCAAAACACTCACACCTGGTTCTGCCAACAGAGGATCTCTCCCCAATTTGTGATAAAAACTCACAACCACTGAAACCATGCCAACAGGAGATCCCATCCCCCAAATTCACACAGCCACCGAGAGTATAAAAGAACGGGGGATCCCATCCTCTCCCACATTTCCAGCAAACGGCCCGAAGGGAAAACAACCACTAACCACTACCAACACAAGTCAGGGATTTTCAGATTTAAACGATTTAACACACTCCATGATTTCAAATTCCGTGTGTTCTAACCGGGAGTTATCACAGAAGGGCCGATCCTGGTGCTTTCAATTATTCAGCCGGATATACGTGGTTAACCAATTTCACAGCAGAATTTCACAATTTCAGCAACCCATTTAAAACATCACGAGGGGATTCAAGTGCACACACACGACCACCAACGGCCTCAATTTTCAGAAAACATAAACCAGTACAAAAAATGGGATGATCATAAGATAAATCATAACAACGATCACAACCCCTTCCCCTTCTTCCTTTAGAACTTCGTTTATTATCTTCATTAGGGTTTGGTTCAGCCAATTCCATAGGAACAAAAGTAACGCCCACCCCGCATGATACACAAAAGTGAGAGACGAGAGAAATTCCCGACTTGTTGATAGATGATCGACGTTTAGGCCGGGGGCGCGGAACTTTACGGATAACGACGCGGTTGTCCCGATGCACCAGAAGAGCCACGATCGAAGAAGGGGGGAAGCCACGGCCTAACTCTTAATTTATAAGAGCTGGGGACGGTTGAGATGAAAACACAAAACCACGGAAGACGAGGGAGTCGTGGGTTGACTACATGGCTTGACTCATCATTAATGGCACTGGGTGGTTTTAACCGACCCGTGAATTAATGTAGCATTTAATTAAAACCTTTGTGCGCGTTTCGGATTCCCAAGATATTTTTAACAAGGCAGAATAGGGTTTAAAACCCTATTTGCGAAAAAGGAACGTTACTGGAACAACTTGGCAAGGCCGGGCGACGTCGGCCGGTCTCACAGATCGGTTTCACGGATCGGTCTCACCGATCGGTCTCTCCGATCGGTGTCACCGATCGGTCTCACCGATCGGTGTCACCGATCGGTCTCACCGATCGGTCTCACAGATCGGTGTCACCGATCGGTCTCACCGATCGGTACCCCGCAAGGAAACCGGATTTTTGGCAAAGGAAGGGACCAAGGGGGGTCTGGGTCATCACATCAGATACCTCTTAAACGATTCTCGTCCCCGAGAATCAAAACAAACCAGAAGGAAGGAGAGGATCCGAACAACCATCTTGAAGATACCTATTAGGAGTGGACCCCCGCTAATTGAAAACACTCCCTGTCAAGAACCATGCAACATACCATGCCAAACCGCCCGGTCATGTGGTTTTGGGGAGTTCCCCTCCCCCATGTCAAGATATTATCCGCTTTGGGCGGCACTGACTCGCCCGCACGGGTTTAATCGCATCCACCTTAATGCGTCCTGATTAGGGGTCGGGTTTCCCCTTCCCTTTAGCCGGGGCTTTCCACACATAACGAGGAAAGGAACTAGCACATTTCATAGACAAAAAGGTCAAACGTTCTGTCACAACAGGCACCAAAGGTTCAAAGCTCAGAACAACTCGGGGTATTGGGCACGCATCTGCGCTTCCCTCTCCCACGTACTCTCTTCGAGGCCGCCATGTCTCCACAACACACGAACCAGGCCGACGGTTAGTCCACGTAGCACTTTCTCCTTGCGACCCTCGATTCTGACTGGCCGTTCCTCAAAGGTCGCGTCTCCTCCCACATCTAGATCTCCCCAGTTGATGACATGAGAGTCATCATGTAAGTACTGACGAAGCTGGGAGACATGGAAGACGTCATGGACCCTCTCCAACTGAGGTGGTAGGGCCAGCTGATATGCTACCTCGCCAACTCGCCTCAGCACCTCGAAAGGTCCGATGAACCTAGGGGAGAGCTTACTCCCCTTTCTGAACCTCCGCTGCCCCCGTCGAGGGGAAACCTTCAAAAACACATGATCTCCCACCTCGAACTTCAGGGGCCTCCTCCGACGATCAGCATAAGATTTCTGCCGATCCTGAGCTGCTTTCATCCTCTCCCGCACTAGCTGGACTTTCTCTGTGGTGCTCTGCACTACTTCTGGTCCAAGAGTACCAGTCTCACCAACTTCTGCCCAGCATAAGGGCGAACGACATGGTCTTCCATACAAAGCCTCAAAAGGAGCCATGCCGATAGTAGAGTGAAAACTGTTGTTGTAGACAAACTATACTAAAGGCAAGTGTCGTACCCATGATCCTCTGAAATCCAGAACACATGCTCGCAGCATGTCCTCCAAGGTCTGGATAGTCCGCTCTGTCTGTCCATCAGTCTGAGGGTGAAAAGCAGTGCTAAGGCGTAGTTGGGTGCCAAAAGCATGCTGTAACCCCTTCCAGACTCGTGAGGTGAATCGAGTGTCCCGATCTGAGACGATCGTTTTCGGAACTCCATGCAAACGCACCACCTCATCCACGTACCTCTGTGCTGAGGTACTCACGGGTCCTGACTCCTTGATATCCAAGAAGTGAGCAGATTTTGTCAATCGATCCACCACTACCCAGATAGCATCATGCCCGCCCTGAGCTCTGGGTATTCCCGTGACGAAGTCCATCGAGACGTCGTCCCACTTCCACTCGGGAACATCTAGAGGATGCAACAGACCACCAGGAACACGGTGTTCAGCCTTCACCTGCTGACACACCAGGAATTTAGCCACGAACTCTGCCACTGCCCGTTTCACCCCGGGCCACCAAAACTGTCCCCTCAGGCCTTGGTACATTTTCGAAACACCCGGATGTACTGCCAAGGCTGAGCTATGGAACTCACGAAGGACTTCATCACGCATCACCTCTGGAACAAACAACCTCCGATGAAAGAGCATCCGACGTCGGCTGTCCTCCGACCATCCTTCCGGGGCGTTCCCCTGATCGATACGATCCCGCAACACTTCCACCTCAGGATCTCCCCACTGAGACTCTTCCACTTGCTGCAACAAAGAGGACTGTACCGTCATCTGAAACAAACAGCCTCTAGTACCTTCCACCCTTGCATCCAAGTGCAAGGCAGCCAACTCCTCCATCGCCTCCCAAGCATCAGCAGATTCCCGAACCACCTCCTGATGCGGCTTCCTGCTCAGGGCATCAGCCACAACGTTTCCCTTACCTTCAGTGTATGAGATCTCAAAGTCATAGTCCTGGAGAAACTCGACCCACCTCCGCTGTCGCAAGTTCAAGTCACGCTGGGAGAAGATATAGCGCAAGCTTTTGTGATCGGTGAAGACCACAAAGCGCTCCCCAAAGAGGTAATGTCGCCACAGCTTTAATGCGAACACTACCGCTGCAAGCTCCAGGTCATGGGTGGCATAGTTCCGCTCATGGGGGCGTAGCTGCCTGGACCCGTAAGAGATCACCCCTTGTCGCTGCATCAATACGCACCCCAGGCCCTGTCCTGAAGCATCACTGAATACCTCATAGGCCATCCCTTCTTCTGGAAATCTCAACACTGGGGCACTAACTAGTTTTTCTTTTAGGTAGCTAAAGGAAAACTCACACTGCTCGCTCCACATGAAAACCTGGTCCTTCTTGGTCAAAGCCGTCAAAGGGGCTGCTACCCGGGAGAAGTTGGGTACGAATCTCCGATAGTAGCCTGCCAGTCCGAGGAAACTCCGAACTTCCGCCACATTCTTGGGTGCTGCCCAAGAAACAATTGCCTCAACCTTTGATGGGTCGACTGCTACTCCCTGCTCAGACACTACATGTCCGAGGAAGTGCAATTCTCGTGCCCAGAACTTGCACTTTGACAACTTCCCATAGAGCTGGTGCTGTCAGAGGACCTCCAAAACCGTCCTCAGGTGCTCTGCATGGTCCTCTTCTGACTTTGAATAGATCAGGATATCGTCGATGAACACCACCACAAACCGATCCTGGTACTCCAGAAAGATGGAGTTCATAAGCCCCATGAACACGGCCGGGGCGTTCGTAACACCAAAGGGCATGACCACGAACTCGAAGTGCCCATACCTGCAACTGAACGCCATCTTCGGGACGTCGCTATCCTTCACCCTCAGCTGGTGGTACCCGGATCGCAGGTCGATCTTCGA